>JAQPPZ010002731.1:0-2400000 GCA_028583015.1 Wollemia nobilis
AGTTAGATTAATCGCGGTGTTCTCCAGGATACCATAAGCTAGCTCATCCACATGCAAACATTGATCTGTACACAAGTTAATGTGACGAGTATATCGTCATGCGAGAAGTTTACCGCCAGTGACCGATAGGCTATCAACCAAACCGATACTGAGGCTTGCCGCATGACCTGTCAGAATGCTGAGAGTTCCAGGGATTCAAGGTCAACTCCCTTCTTTTTTTTAATCGTACTGGGATACTTGCTCGTTATAGTGATAATAATCACTGTTTATTTTGATTTGTTTTTCTTTTCTCTTGAGCAAGGGATATGGAGTGACGATAATCACTATTCTTTGTGCTTTTTGAGATGTGCACTGTAGGGTGTCAAATTTTTGAAGTTTTGACATTTTTGCAAATTTTTGACGTTTTGCAACTTTGGGATTCTTAGGGAATTGGGTAGGGAGGACGCTTGTCCTTTTGCCAACTCTCAGCATTCTTGGGGTCATTCGCACAGGGGGATGAGCAAGATAACCGTTTTGCTTATGGTAATCTGGATTACTATGCAGGTTTCATCCTTTGTTCACACAACTCGGGAATTTTTATGTGTTTTAATTTGTGTTGGGATGTTACGTAACAAGGTGTATGGCAAGTGCAACTCTACCTTCGTAAAATCTGTTTGACTTGATACATTTCAGTGCTAAAGAGAAAAATGATGACTGAATCACGAAAAACTCTTGATACATTAAGAGACCACTGACTCTGGTGTGGTAAAGTGCATGGTGTTTTGCTATTTTTGTAAAATGGAACAGTGTGGAACAAGATGGACTAGTAGAACCATGATAGCCTATGGTGTCGTTGACCTGTACGACCATGAATATGCAATGTATGGATGCAATGCTTGGATGCAGCTATGTATTTTTGTATTTTTGATGGATTGATTTTGGTGAATATGAAGATGAATTGCGAGAAGAATTCTCTATTTGATGAATTTGAATATGCCTAGAAATGAGATGCAAATTTTTGTTGTTTTTGGTGATTTTTTTGTTGTTTTTGAATTTTCATGATTTTTGACCAAGTGATTGTGGAAATCCTTGGAGCGTTTTGGGATTGACCAAGCGATTGCAAGAATCCTTGGAGCCTTTGGTTTGACCAAGCGATTGCAAGAATCCTTGGAGCCTTTGGGGTGACCAAGCGATTGCGATAATCCTTGGAGCCTTTGTGGGATTGACCAAGCGATTGTGATAATCCTTGGAGCTTTTGGGGTGACCAAGAGATTGCGATAATCCTTGGAGCATTTTGGGGTGACCAAGAGATTGCGATAATCCTTGGAGCTTTTGGTGTGATTGACCAAGCGATTACGATAATCCTTGGAGCTTTTGGGGTGACCAAGCGATTGTGATAATCCTTGAAGCTTTTGGGGTGACCAAGCGATTACGATAATCCTTGGAGCTTTTGGGCTTGACCAAGAGATTGTGATAATCCTTGGAGCTTTTGGGCTTGACCAAGAGATTGTGATAATCCTTGGAGCTTTTGGGCTTGACCAAAGGGTTTATGAACACCTTTGGAGCATTTGGTGTAATCCACTTGCTCTTCAGGGGAATAGAGGTACCCCCAGCTTGACAATCTTTGTGCACCAGATCCGCTCTCGTAGGAATTGGCACGAATGGATCGGCCTTATGCACGGATAGGAAGACAGGGTCCGCCTTCGACACTGATGGTGCTATGAGATCTCTGGGTGGAAGTTGCTCGCGACCTTCCCCAAGGAGTGGGATCGACATGTGATGCTGGTAGGCTGGGTCTATGCGCCACTCATGCCCTAGTATTATGTTTATCTGTTGACATGCTTCATCGATATTTACGGGATGTTGATGCTATCGTATGTGATTGTCGTGGGCTATCTCTGTTTCATCCTCACCTTCGAACAATGTGTATAGCTTATAAGAATCTGGAGATTCTGAGATATGGAGGACTGCATCATCAGGTAGTCCTACAACGAAGGGTTGATCCTCTTCGAAAAGAGCCTCATGTACGTTGGGCCTTGGGAGCTCTAAAATCTTGGTCTCTACCGACTCTGAGTGTTCTAGCACTTTGTATGTATCGGGAGATTTGAGCTCCTCCTCTTTGATTGGTTCGTGTTGAGAAACTGGGGACCTATGGAGGGGTAGCTGAATAACACCCCCATGTCTTGGTAGGACAGTTCATCCAGCTCTTCTCTTTGCTCTGATTCCTCGGAGGCTTCTTGGTGACTTTCTAAGGGTGGCCCATAAACCTGAGTGGGTTCCTGAGGAAGGCACTCGTCATTGTTTATAGGAGTAGCCTCCTGCTCATGTCTATGAGGCATCGGGGGTGATGCTTGATAAGGTCGCAGAGACTCGTCTCGCACATGGGGGTTGTGCTCCTCATACCGTTGTGCTCTTTGGATGCAAGGGGTTGGCACCTTCTCAGGTAGTTTATAGCGCAACTTATCCGTTTTACGCTGCATGTATAAGTTTTCTAACTCCTGGCAACCTTGTTCAACCTGCGTTATTTGAGCTTGGTGGACGACTTTTTTGGTGACTGCCGGGTCGATGTGGTCTACCCTATTTTGCTCAAGAGGTTCGGATTTGTGCCTCTCATAATGTTTTGTCTTATGTGTGTGAGGGGTTGGAGTCCTTTCCTGCATAGTGTGTTGGAACAACTCATCCTTCTGGCGCTGAAGGCGCTCTTCGTTAATATGGTACAGTTTTGTTAACGATAGTCGGTCTCGCTCGTGTTGCGTGAGTTGCACCCGACGTGCGAAATGCTTGACAGGCTCTAAGATCGTTGGTCTTGTCGCCTCATGTGTAGAAGGCCTAGATGCCTCTCTGACATATCTATCTTGGTCGTAGTGATCCAAGATCTCTAGAGGCCATCCCTCTCTGATGGGGGTAGCGGCATTTATCTGAGGCGCTGGCCTCAGAGTGTGACCATGATATCTAGCAGGTGCGAAGGTGTATTGCTCCCGCGATGTGTACTATTTTTGAGGAAGGTAGGAATCTTCCTCATGCTCTCTTTCATAAGTGAGCACGATTTGGCGGACGGAGTTGGCTTGGCCTACCTGAGGAGCCTTGTGCTCTGAATTTGTCCTTGCAGTCTTGACAACTGGAGGGGTTGAAAGAGGGATGATGTAACCATGTGGTTCCTCTCGTCGAACCCTAGGTTGACTCAGCGCTTCATCGCCCAGTGACCGCTCATAACGAGCATCTAAGGTAGCTCTCCTATGGATGTACCCCTCATGGGAGGGTGTGTGTTGAGTGCTATGCTGAACAGGAGTGCTCCTAGAAGGGGTACCCCCATAGTCTTTATCTGTTAAGGTGTGGAGGGGACCACCTTGTGTGTCAGGCCGCCAAGGTGGTATGACCAAATCCTTGGGGTTAAAGCGAGGGCGACTTGTGCCCTCCCTTTGTGCACCTTCCACAGCTTCCACCCTTGATTGGGCTTGGCTACGGGTGTACACCATCGTGTTGCTTCTCTACTATCTAAGAAGATTTTATCTCATTTATGATGATTTGTCCTTTTGTCTACACTGAGCAGAAATGAACACACACATACACAAAACCGTGCTTATCTCGTTTAAGGATTAATAGTGTGTCCTAAACTGGTTTAGTGCATTTTGATGTTTTGTTTTGTGTTTGCAATTTTGGAAGAACGTTTAAATGCATAATGTTGGCTCATATGACTCCCATAAATGGTCGCCCCTTCAATATACCATTGTCGGACCGATATACCAACCTCTCTATATACCCGCCCTTACGTGAGGGAGACTATAGGTACGTGAGAGCAGATGGTACGTGGAACATAGGCGGTACGGAAGGGGAATCGCTCTATTTATGACACCTACCATAGAAGACTTATCCTCGCGTGCATGGGAATCACCCCAGCAACACTCGGTCAGCTTTCATCAGGATTTACGTCTAGCAACAGTCACGATCGAGGTAATGGATGCTCCCAAGCCAAAGTGATAATGGAATCCACCTTTGGTCTTGCTCAAGGGTTGGGGTTTTACGACCAACGCCTTGGTTTAAAGTACCACGTGGTGTGTGGGATTCATTTTACTTTGCAAATTTGAAACAGGCAATTGAAAAAGAAATCTTTCCCTATGCCAGACATATAATACTAACTGAAAACAGCAAGTAAAAACTGCAAAGAAAATATATATATATATTTTTAGATGAATAATTACGCAGATAACTACATAATTAAATAAAGCGAGAAAAATCTTTAAGAAAAATTTCTCTACCTTATTTTAATAATTAAAAAGATTTAATTATTAAATGAATAATTACGCAGATAACTACATAATTAAATAAAGCAAGAAATTTTTTTAAGAAAAATTTCTCTACCTTATTTTAATAATTAAAAAGATTTAATTATTAAATGAATAATTACGCAGATAACTACATAATTAAATAAAGCAAATTTTTTTTTTTTAAGAAAAACTTCTCTACCTTATTTTAATAATTAAAAAGATTTAATTATTAAATGAATAATTACGCAGATAGCTACATAATTAAATAAAGCAAGAAAAAAAAAAAAAAAACTTTTCTACCTTACTGTAATAATTAAAAGAAATTAAAATGTCAGTAAACGAAATAACCCGAAACTTCGCAACAGAAAATGATATGGACGACTAGAATCGTTACCTCCTTTCTGCCCGAAATTGCTGTTTCTGACCTCCGGCTAAAAAGAAGTACCTGTTAAGCACAAGACACAACAAGTTTAATTAACTTCTGTGATTTTTAAAAATATGGGAACCGGTCCCACCGTGATCGCCACTGAAAGCATGAGATTCCGGAATAAAGAAAGCAGTGTTCAGATGTAATAAAAATAAAACCAGATTTATATGTGAAATAACACGGATATAATCAAATTAAAAGAACAGGAGCACAACCCCTTTTATTAATAAGATTCTAGCCCGGTTACAATAAATCTCTTTAATGCAATATTCTCAGTTACACCGGATGAACGGTGATCTCTTTCCGCATGCCCACATGATAAATGGGCGGGCTGTAGTGTTGCCGTCGCTTGATGTTTAATAATGGTGAGTTCCTGCTTGCTGCTGTCCTTGCTGTAAAAGAAACAGTAAACGGTTAATAGCACGTGCGGTAAGAAGTCGGAACGCTTGACTTTGTGAAACAATGAATTATGTATGCAAACATTTGATTAAATGCATACGTTAAATAACTCTACGTAACCTGCTACTTTTATAAAGAACAGAGCACAACAGGCATTCGAAACAACATGTATTCGCCAATATAAGACGTAAACTATTATTTAACGCATTCGAAGACAGCATACATTATAAAAACATGAACTGTTGCTTTAATACGTTTGAAAACAGCATATACAAAACGTAAACGGCTTTAATCCATTCGAAACAGCATAAATTGAATTAGCACTACGAACATATGTGGGATGCCCAAGCGGGCCGCCCTGTAAAAATCCGACTTCGACGCCAATCCACTAGGAATTGACTCAAAGTCCCGGATAACGTGTTGTCGGCAAATTAATGGATTATTGTAATCCTATGTCGTATCTGAAGATTCAGATGACTGTAATCGGACGTTTAGTTTCACAGCAGTTCGTTCTTTTTCCAGAAAATGCTTCGTTATATCCACATTGTATCAAATTGGTTTTTATAGAGGATCCGGCCTCTGAGATATTAATGTTTAAACCCTAAATCCGTAAGGGCCACTCAGATTTGATCCTTATCGGGTCATTACTAAGCATGGCTCGCACTGACATCGGAAGTTATGAGGCATGGCCTCGGATCGGATATTTTGAAACCGCTCGTCTAATTAATGTTCGCCGTTGAATCCGCCGTTCTACAGACCCGCGGGGTTTTCTTCGAGAAGGGACACGTAGAGGGTGCCACGTGGCGGTCGTTCTTTGGATAGTGGAATGTATGCCTTTGACTGGTGACGTGTCGGCTCGGGGCCCAAAGTGTCGCGATATCGCGACGCTTTGGGCCCGCTTTGGTTTTTGACAAAAGGCTTGGCGCGGAAGGCTTTGAAGAAGGCTAAGAAGTTTGAAGTTTGCTCTAGAACGACCGACTTTGCTCTGCTCATTTTCCGATCTTCCGAACTGCTGTGCGAGTGGTTAAGACCACTATTTGACCTCTAAAGGCTGCCCTGAAAGCTGTGTATGTGCATGCGATCAGTGTTTGTAGTCACTTAATCGAATGGTGCTGTTTTGGTGTCTACAAATCGTTTTATTGGGCTACCTCCAGGGCAAAAATATGTTCGATGGTGAAATACAACAATAGAAAGGGTTCCCAATGAAACTAAAAAGTTTGACCACCACTTCTTGTGTTAGCAAAAATATGTTACCTTTTTTCTTGTCAACCACCTCTACTTTCATTGCTCAAGGAACTCTATTGCATACCCCATAAATCAACTCAAGGGTAAGCCCTAAAAACATTCTATTAAAGTTATAATAGGACTCTCTTATGGACAGACTCTAAGTCCATGAATACATCGACAACATTCTCCCTGTTTCATCTATCTTCCTTACCGCTATAAAAGTGAAATGAGAATGCATGTGATAGAAAAAGTACCATACCAAAAGGGAGCAATGTCTGAAAGTAACATCCTCTCTGCTCTACACCTTTTGCAATTGTGAGTGCATTCTTCATGCTACGAAATCTACCCAATCAAATCAAATCAAATTTATGGTTGTTGTCATGGTAGTCGAGGCGTAAAACTCCACCTGTGAAATACACTACGAAAGTGAGGCCTACCACTTATGCATTATTGAATATGAGGGCAGGCCAACCATCCATGCCAACATCAAATATAAATCTAGGCTCTTGAAATATCTTAGTGACATCGACAAGTTTGGTAATTCCCCAAAACGTGGCATCTTCAACAACTGGTTCTCCATAAACTATCGCATATGAATAGTGGACTGATACCTTTCCTCCTGCTCCATAAGGTTGAGCTTTTTAAATATGACATCGGGTAAAGGTCGCGCACCATAAGCAAATGAGTCCCTTATGGAGCTGGCTAAAATATTGAATAGTTGATCTCCTTGGATGTTTTGAACAAGTTCTCAAAGCAAAGTTATAGCACTACGCAATCGCCTAGACCAACTTGGGACATGGGTGCACAAGTGTACACAACTATGGTATGGGAACTTTTAGTAGATACCTTTTACAGAGCAAACTCAACATCCTGGCACGATTTCTCCACACTTTTGTTTATGATTACATAGTCACTGATCTGCGCTAGGCGATCGTAGTAAGATGCTAGTTCGATTTCCTCCTCTTCTTCCCTTGCTTTTCATCACTTCTTTTCAGGTTTAGTAATTTTCTGAGCTTTCTCCTTCTTGGCGTCTAAGATTTTCTTTCCCATATTCAACTTCCTTTGAGCCGATAACAAATCACTTCCAATTCTGCAACAACCCATGATTCGCAACAATTCCACAACTAGACGCTTTGCAAATTTTAAATTCTTGAACTGAAATGTTTGCCCTTTTATAAATTTTGAACCACACCTACTAAAATAAATACCTGCGATGCGCCAGCTAATTTCGGGGATACACCATGCTTTCCAATGATTTATCAGTTTCGCCCACCTCTTCTCCAAGTGCTCTGATTGGTTGCTTTAATTTTTAAATTATTTTTTCCTTCTTGGGGGATGCAACTGGCTGTTAATGGTTATTTCTGGAAAACGTGCCTTGCTACTTTTTCACCTTGAATAGCTTGATAAGTGCCTCGTTTTGCTAATGTGGGACGCCAAAAAATAAGTTTTTTTTGCTTTTATGGGAAAAATATCATGCACTATGGGGGTTTGCTAGAAAAGCAGGGCAAAAAGGCATTTTGCTCCCCTTTGCTCTAAAAATAACCTTCACTACATTTTTTGCTCAATAAAACATGCAACTGGGGGTTTATGGCTGACAACTTAAGTTTAGCTCCAAAATTTAGGATATGCATGAGCAAAAGGGGATGAAAACAAATTTCTCTCTGAATTGCAAGGATGCATGGGTAAAATTCTTTTCTTGGGTGAAATCACTTCCTTTTTCCTTTTATTTTATTTCTTTTTCTTTTTCCCCCCTTTATTTGTTGTTGGTGTTTTTTTTTAAAGTGTTTTTTAAAACTTGTGTGTCCAGCTTTCAAAATTGGCATGATTTTACTTTTCTTCACCTAAAAAAAAAAACATTTTAAAAAGCATGGATGCTTTTGATGTTAAAGGGGCGACAAAGCACTTTTGGTGGAAGGCCAAAAAGGAAGCACGAAAAGGATTTTTGCTCTAGCAAAAAGCAATTTCGTTTTTTTTTTAACTTGGGCACCCAGATTCTAAAATTGGCATGATTTTACTTTTCTTCACCTGAAAAACAAAACATTTTAAAAAGCATGGATGCTTTTGATGTTAAAGGAGCGACAAAGCACTTTTGGAAAAATGCCGAAAAAGGAAGCATGAAAAGGCTTTTTGCTCTAGCAAAAAGAAATTTCGGGTTTTTTTTTTTTCCTTTTTTGGGAGGGGTGAAGGAATTTCATTGGCAAAAAGGAATTTCGCCAGGGAAATCACATTTAGGCCAGCAAAAAGGAGCATGAAAAAAATTTGCCCAAAAAAACTGGAAAAAAGGTTTCAAGGTAAGGGTAAAAAATGTAAGCCTCCCCTCTTTTTTTTTAACACCTCCAAAATCTTGAACCCAAAAGACACACTACACAAGTTGAATTTCTATTTTCCAATTCTTCAAGAACTCCATAGTTAAGCATTTTTTCCTGGAGTAGTGCTCAGATGGGTGACCTCTTGGGAAGTCCGGGGTATGACCAGTTTTCACCTCCAATTTTTTTTGAACAAAAAGAAACATTAAACAAAAAATATGTACATATTTACATTCGTAATATCAATTTTCACTAGTAGTAAGCCTTCAAATGAAGACCATTGATCGGAATTGGCAGTGCATGACCATCCATATCTGCAAAAAAATGAGTTAACTTGATTGACACCAAAAATTTGGAACGGGCCTTCTCAAATCACCTCAAAATTGTGATGCTTTCCGGGATTCGCCTTGTTCTCGTTTCATTTCAACACTAGGTCGCCAAATTTAAACACCTTTTCTGAAGTCTTCTTACTAAACCAATTCTTGGTCGTCTAGGCATGTTCCATGAATGCATTATACAATTTCTCCCTCTCTTCCTCCAACTGTAAAAGCTAAGCCAACCTTACACTCATGGGGTCGAATTGATCATCTTCATCATCAAGTAAGTGCAAAAATTGAAGGGTTGGTAATTCAATATGAGTGGGCAAGACTACTTCTTTATTGTATACCAAGGAATAAGGGGACATTTTGATAGATTTTTTACTAAGATACGATCGATCCATAAGTATTTGTTCAGGAGTAGATGCCAACTCCGCTTGTTGTCTCCCAAAGTCTTCTTTAGAATCCTATGCAAATTTTTGTTTGTGGATTCAACTAGTCCATTTCCCTATGGATAGTAGTTTGATGATGTCTTTAAATAAATCCCATACTTACCAATGAATTCTTTGATTCTGGCATCGATGAACGAAGTTCCATTGTCCGTTATGATTACATATGATATGCCAAATTGAGTGATTAATCCTTCAAGGAAAGAGATAACTATTGTCTAGTATGCCTTCTTGGTTAGAATTGCTTCAACCCATCAAGTGAAATAGTTAGTTGCAGTTAGAATGTACTTATACCTAGTGGATGAATTAGGATCAATGACACCAATAAAGTCTAAGCCCCATTGCTAAAATGGTGCTTCTACTTGAATCGGATGAAGGGGTAATGATGCATTCCTACTTATACCGATATATCTTTGGCATTTTTTGCAACTATGACTGAATCTAAAAGCATCTACAAAAAGAGTGGGCCAAAAATAACCTACTTTGATGATCTTCAATACCATAGGTCTCCTTGCATAATGACCTCCTAACAATCCAGAATGGAATTCTTCTAGGATTTTTGGCTTCTCTGATTCTTTGATTCATCTGAGAAGTACTCCATCAATATTTTTATGGAACATCCCATTTGGCAACATCACATACCTGAGAGCTTGTAATATGAATCTCCTTCTTTGTGAAACATTGATATGTGAAGGACACCTTTCTGAATGGAAATATTCAACAAGGTCCTCTATCCAATCACGATCAACTGTAGAATGATTAGTGAAATTAATTTCGCTTACTAAATATTCAAGTTGGCAAATCATGGATTCAGAAGCATCGCTTCTTGCCAGCTTCTAACATAGTGCTTGGCCTCAAACTAGCTTGGTTGGTTAGATTTCAACATCATACTCCTGGATTTTGGAAACCCAACCAGCTCTCTTGTCTCTAACCTCTCCTTAAACGATGAAACTTTTGACATTTGGGTGAACAACATAAACTATTATTTTACTCTAGAAAACAAAATGACGATACTTATTTAAGGATTTCATCACCGCATATACTTGCTTCTCAGTGAAATTGTATTTTTCTTCATGCGATTGGATGACTTGGCTTAATAAAGCAATTGGTCGCTCATCTCCATCATCTCCCTTTTGCGTGAGCACTGTTGTGTAACTCTCTTGTTCACCAATGACATACATAATAAAATATTTTGAATAATTAGGGTTTACTAGAACCAGGTCTTGAGCAATTATTTCTTTAGTTTCTCTAAATGTTCGCTTCCTCTGCATAGTCCATTTGAACTCAGTATTTTTCTTTAAAAGCTCAGTCATTGGCTTTACCACTTGGGAAAAATCTACAACAAAATTTTGAATAAAGTTAATTTGCCTGAAGAATGACTGCAAATCCTTCTTGTTAGTTGGAAATGGAAGCTTTAGAAGAGCCTAAGATATAGCTGGATCAATAGCTAAACCTTTCTCCAAAATGACGTGGCCCAGGAGCTTTCCTTATTTTACCATGAAGATGGACTTCTTTAGGTTGATGGATATTCTGAACTCTCAACATTTATCGAACACTTGTCGTAAATGTAGACTATACTCCTCCCTGTTATGAGATAAGACAATCATATCATCTAGATAAATCATAATAACACAATTTAACAACTCACCAAAAGCTACGTACATCGCTCTTTGAAAAGTTGCGCCATTGTTCGAGAGACCAAATGACATTTACTGATAAGCAAATGTTCCCCATCTCATAATGATATTACTTCAAGATAAATATGGTGATATAGTTTCCAACATTTTGTATAAGGATTAGGAAGGAATATAGGAATAAAAAGAGGATTTAATTACAAGTATACAAGACATTGATGCTAGGAGGCAGTTGAGTAGAAAGATAATAACAATGACTATTCAGAGGGGAGCTAAGGATAAGTTGATTTGGAAGTTGAATAACTCAAGAGAATACACAACAAGAAGTGTATATAGTATAAAGCACCATCAAAATAAGAATATCACAAGAATATGGAGAGATAGGGGATAACTCAAGCATTCCTAAAGTCAAAATGTTTGCTTGGCTAGTAGATCATAGAAGAATTATATCTTGGGATAACCTTATATGTTCTTTGTAAAATGGAGGAGGAGAGTATAAACCATCTCTTGGGAAGATACTTAATAGTCTGGAAACTATGGCAATGTATTCTTAATATGTTTGGTAAATGTATGGTGATGAATGAAAGAATTGAGGAATGGTTAAAGCAATGGCAAAGCACTTTTCAAAGTGATGCTTTACAGACAATCTAGGATGTATCAAAAGATACAATACTTTAGATTGTTTGACTAGAAATGAATAGAAGAATATTTAAAAGAAAGGAAAGTGGTTTAGAGGTAATAAAAAGTAATATTTGTTTAGCCATAGAGGATTCTAAACCAACCCTATCAACTCACCCAATCCCTAATTTGGAAAAGAGAATCTTGATAGATGGAGTCAAGTCATCGAATGGAATTATGATGTTAGGTATAGGAGAAACAAAAAGAAGGAAAATAATATAAAGTGGAAACCACGAGATGTGGATTTGGTCAAGTTCAATTTTGAAGGAGCATTTAAAGGAAATCCAAGACCAATAGAAGTAGGAGAAATAATTAGAAATAATAGAGGAGAGGTTTTGTCTCATTACACTTTTAATAGTGGATTTAAGACAAATAATGAAGTTGAAGCTTGGGTGGCTTTGGAAGGGTTAAAAATATGCAAACAAATGAAATGGAATAAAGTATGGATGGAAGGTGATTCACTCAGAGTAATAAATACATTTTTAAGGAAAGCAAAGGCTCCATGGAACATACAACAGATTATTGTGGAAATTTAAGACCTTGCTATAGAGTTTGAAGAAATTAGGTTTACACATACATTAAGGGAAGGAGACAAATGTGCAGATAGGCTAACCAATAAAGGGGTTTTAATTGAGGATCATGAAGTTAAAGTTTATTTTCCTTAGTTAGAGGAAGTAATAAGTTTAGATGGAGCTGACAAGAAAATGTTAATTACCTAAATCAAATAATGATTAATATTTACTTTAATATTTTCCATTGGTAATATTTGCTTTATTTTATAACATTAATGTGCTTTCATATATACTATTTATTATAGTTTTGTGGTTGCACTTGTGCTTCAATAAGAAAACAAGCAATCCATATTTGGTAAAGTAGGATATGATAGTGCGATGTTTTGGAGATATTGCTCTACTAGAATGCAATGCATAGATAGTAGAGGTGAAGTTGTGGTATTGTGAAGGATGTTATAGGAATATGTCAAGAAGGATGTTCAATTATGGAATATTTCTATTCAAACAAAAATTTGAAAAATTTCTAGAAAATAAATATAAAAAATTTAGTCATTTTATGTAAAATGATGTGGGTTTCTAGCTATAGCAACTCAATTGAGATGAGAACTGAATCTATTTGTAAAATATCATGCTCTAAAGAAGAGAGTTGTGATTTGTCTAGGTCCAAGTACAACCCCTTGTTCTCTAGTCAATATGTCAAATAGATATAGTACTATTATTGATGGTACTCTTGAGACAAACCAATATAATATTTTAAGGTCCAAAGCATTAAGTATATTAAATTATCTTATATTTTCTATAGTTCACAATGTATGGGAAAAGACATTGTTGTTTGTTATCCATCAATTCTTCATAGGTTTATTATGGATGGGAGAATGTTATTTTAATTTTATAATTTTCACATACACTAATATAATATATAACATTTTCAATATTGGAATGGGAGAAGGTTCTAATAATTATGTTATTATTATGGCACTCAAATTGTTGGTTCAGCTGGCAGAATCAAAAGTAATAAAAAATTCAATTTATGGAGACTCACAAGTGGTAATAAACTAGATGGTTGGTATTTTTAGGATGGAAAACATGATTTTACAACCCATATTATCTCAAATAAAAGATGTAGATTGAAGTGAAGCTTTTAGTTTTTGACATATTTATAAAGAATTGAATAGGGAAGCAAATGAACTCTCAAAGGAGGCATTTTAGATTGAACCAAGTATGTTCTTACTATAAATATTCAGTGAGGGCAATGCATTGTAGTTGGTCCATATCTCTATCTAAGGGGTTCAATTTACTCCACTTAGAAGCAAGCCAATTAAAGTAAATTTTTAGAAAAACTCAGAAGTCAATGATTTAAAGGATACTGGTTGAAAAATTAGAAAGGTGTGTAAGAATAAAATGTAGTTGATAGAGATAGCTAGTTATGATGTATAAGTAACGTGATTTTTAGGTTATTATTAAAACTTTGAAGAAAAGCTAAAGAGACATATAAAGAATGTAATTTCATATTTACTTAATATAAAATTATGACTTTTTTGAAGAAAAAAATATTTAAAGGTTCATAAGTATTGAATATACTAAATTGTTTTATATTCTTTACTTTCTCAGTTTGTTATGCATGGCTATAGACACTCTTCCTATGTTATGCATCTATTCTTCCTAGGTCCATTATGCATGGGGAGAAATATTCTTGTTGTGCTATATATGGGAGAGAAATACATTCTTTTTGTGTTATTAGCCTATAATATATATGTACTTTATCCTCTTCTAGATTCAAATTTTATCATCCAAGTACTTAGGCCTTCACCACTACATGTATAAACATAATAATAATTTTCTTTTTATAATGTTACACATACATAAGAATTTAAAATCACAAAGAATATTATCAAGTATGGAGGGGCTCAAACCCTTGATCTCTTGACAATGAGCACCTTCACTTACCACTTTATCAAAACCTCGTATATACATGATAGTATTTTAGCAACTATATATAGCTTTAAAAAATCTAAACATTAATCTCATCTTGAAATTATTATTTGATTGATAAAATATGAAGGTTTAACTTAATTTTTTTACCAAAGTTGGGTGGGGTCATTTCTTTCCCATAAAACCAATTATTTAAAAAAAAAAATCAAAGTTAAAACAAATTTTCCATAAGAAAGTAGGTAGAGATAATGATTTTGGTAAAGGCCTTTCATCTTCTAAGTGAAAACATTTGAATTAAGTGGAACATGGTTAGATATCACATCTTAATAGAAAATTATTCTATATGAAGATTATCCCATATGATCTATATGAGGATTGTCCCATATAACCTATAACCATATGGTCATTAAAATTTTATTTTCTTTTTCATATGGAAAACTAATTAAATTTAAGATTTTTTTTTGGTAGGTAAAAGTTTTATTTACAATACGAGTTGAAGGGACCCGACCCTGTTACATTGGGCATCAACCGTGCCAGTAGTACAAAATTGACAAAGTCTAAAAATAACAGTCTAGGGGCTCACCCCCTACAGACAATGCAAACTATAAATAAAGACATCAAAAACAGAACCGAGTTGAAGCAATTACAAACAAAGGCAAACCAACTGCCTGTAGTCACCTTCCTAGAACTACTATGGTCCCTCGTTATCTTATCAGGAAATTTACAATTTGTTCATCACTATCAAACACTTGCCAATAAATATTTTTGTTAGGAACTGAAGGTCTGTAAACTAACCTTACAGTCTTGGGTTTTCTTACCACATGCTAAATTGGAGAAAAATTAGCACCAAGGGATGCCAAGATATCGACATGCTTGTTCTACTCCCACGAGATCGCTTGGATGTTCAACGTTGTGCAGGCCTCAAAAAGGTCCCAAAATTTGTTGTGGTATGCCTTTAGGTAGTACTGCTTGGAGACACATTTGTTCATTACTTGATTCAAAATCAATTAAAAATCTCTGAAAATCTACAGTTCTTTAATCCCAAGCTTCTCCACTTTCCTCAAGCCTAGGCACAATGCTGCATACTCGATAATATTGTCGGTAAAACTTTAGATCAACCAATATGAGTAAGTGTTTTGTATTCCAGAAGGAGAAATGAGAACGATCCCTACCCCTACACCATTTTTGCATCTCGCACTATCGAAGTACAACTTCCACAATTGATCAGGAATAGGATCTTGATCATCAGGCACCTTCACTTCAGCTTTTCAAGCTTGGTAATGGTGTAACAACCAATTTCAGTCTCCATCATGGTAGTAAAATCGAGCATTAAAAACTCATCTTCTATTCGAAGCTCATCCAAAACTTCTTCCATCAAATTCAATTCTTCCAATTCTTTAGTCATCATATTGATACAATTCATGGATTTTATTCTTCTTTAATCTTCTATATGTGTTAAGTATAAGGCTTCTCATTATAAATACATATTCTTCTCCCTTTTATAGGAATGTCTAGATGAGAATAGTCTAGAGAAAGGTAGCCTCCCAACTTTGCAGTGAACTCCTGTGAAAGGTACATGTTGAAATACGGCTCTAGATCAACCACAACCACCTATTAGATCACAATGATATGAGGAATTTTATGCAACACAATGGGGATGTCTTTGATGACCCCTATAGTCCTCACAAGGGTTCCATATAATTGGAAAATGCCAAGGTTACTTCTTTTATATTCCATACCCATAACATCACAAACTGCCTTTGGCATGACAGTTGTAGCAACGCCATAATTGATCATGCAATTATGCATAATCCATATTTCCATCCTAAGATACAAGTAGAAAGGGGATGGTCTATTCTTTCCAGTAGCTGAAGTAGTTAGTGTTTGAGAAAAAATAGTCTGAGTTGGATTTCTCCCCTTATATTTCACAAACTTTAGCGATTCTTGCAATAAGTCGACTTGTCCAGGCAATTGTAATGCATCATAGAGACTCACCTTGGTTGGAATCCTCTTTATATCCTCAATAATATTGTACATAGATGTGATAGAATCCTTTTTGGTAGCCTCATAATTACTAGGATACTGCTGTGTAGCCTCTACTATTTGATGCTTGGTCAAGGATGGGGATTTGAGTTTTTCTCTAGCATGTTCCTCTGTTTCAGCCTTCGATTATGAAGTTGAAGTCTTCTCTTGAAATATTTCTTTCACTCGTGGATTAACATGATAGGTGCATCTGGCTTAGATGCTGGAATAGACACTTTCACTTGTATTTTTTTTCTTATTTTACACCTTTGGGTCAACAAGTACCTTCAAAGGCTCCATTTTAGCTGGATCTATGATGACGGGTTTTCTCCCAACTCTCGTGAGAACTAAAACTTGTTCTTCGAAAGGGACCATAAAATTATGATCAACTTTTGTAATCATGTTGATCTAACCATCGAAATAACTTTATGCCAATGTCTACACGTAGTTCATATGAACTATGCAAGTATCCTCGCTAAGCAAATTATTGCAATTAGAGCACTAGTATGCTTTGTTCGATGGGCCAACTTCTTCATTTGTCAATACGATTAGAGTTCTGTCAGGCATCTTGCTGGTTGAAGCTGCTTGCTCCTTGATGATTGGCAGAGGTTGAAATCTTCTAGGTTGGAAATCTCTTTCAAATTGCTTCTTTTTAATCACCGTAATCTCATTGCTCATTTCTCTTATGGTTGAGTTCATTGACTGCATCTCTTTTAGCAAATTCTCTTGGGGATCAAGATTTGAGGGTGTTGGAGGAGCTGGTAATGGAAGTGGTACAGGTAGAGATGGTAGTGCTGGGAATGGAACTGGAGCGGGTAGTTGTAGAATGGATAGAGCAGGCATTTGCAGGACAAAAATTGCCATCATAGTTTGAGATGAACTCGAATTCCATGAAGGAACCAAATACATAGGAGACATTGGTAAGGGTTGAGAAGATGCATTGCAATATGAATACTATAGAAGATCGATAAATATAGGCATCGTCATCTTCGGTGAAAGCTTACCAATATTAATTAGATCAGTCTTAGCCTTTTGCGTAGCAAAATACAAAGGTAAAAATATGTTGACATTGGATTGATGGATGGCCATGCTAATATCAGAATTGAAGGTGCATAGGTAATAGAATACAACTTGTTTAAGAGTAAATTGGAAACCATTAAGGACTCTTTGCTAATTTTGGGTGAACTTGACGTTGAAGTCAATAATTTTCTCCTAGGGATGCCTATGAATGGTGGTAAATTAATGCAATAGAGAGAACAAATCTACTTGTTCATTAAACCCTTTCATCAATAATTCAGCCAACTGGTCCTAGGCGATAATAGTGGTAGGTTGTAAATATTGGTACCAGTAAAGCAACTTACCTTTGAGAGAGCACGAGCAATCTTACCATGACATAATCATTCAGGATGTTGTGAATGGTCACCAAAGAAGCCACATCTTGGACATGCTCGTAAGCCATCTTACCATGACATAATCATTCAGGATGCTATGAATGGTCACCAAAGAAGCCACATCTTGGACATGCTCGTAAGCCATCTTACCCGTACCATTGTAAGTAGGCAAAGCTTTCAACGTTGCTTGCAAAGTCGGGTTTTGAGCTTGTAAATTTAAAGCTCTAGAGTGATTCTAGGCTGGGAATTATCTAGATGGTTGAGGTGGCAGATTCTGGACCATTTGGATTGGAGTGTTTGCTTTAGGAGGAAAGCTAGTGGCTGTGCTAGTGGGACTTGAAGGAATAGAAAACATACCAACTACCTATGAAGATGTTGTAATGGATGGGATAGTTAGGGTGGCCAACCTAGGATGCTCTCCTAACACTTGGGTGTTAATATAAAATAACTCGATGGGATTTTCAAAATTTTTGGCCTTCGATCTTGTGATCATGAAGTAAAGCTTTCACTAGCGTCAAGTTTGGAGGATTTTGGGTAAAACTGAGTTGCTAGATGTTCTAGTTAGATAGTAAAAAGATGAACATCAAATATTAATACTGTTCAAAGTGGAACTTTCTTTGTTCCACTGAGTGTGCCAAAAACTTTTGATCATGAATTTGTCTAAGTACATAACATATGTGCGTCCTAGACCTGACCAACATTGAAATACCAAAGGAAAGAGATGTCCTTTGGGCCAATCTCCAAAGAGGGTTGGTTCTTGTACTAATCTAACAATTGGTATAAGCTTAGGGTAACAAAAAGAGATGAGAAATGATAGAAAGGAATGGGAAATATGGCTATGAGCCAAAAATGTAAGGTGGGGATAAACTAGCAGCTAAAATTCAAATCAAGTTTTAATTAGCATATAATAGAAAGGAAAGCATATGAACCATTCATAGTTTGCAGAGATAATTTCCAATAAACATTTCACAATCCAGTTCTCTATTGGGAATTAAATTTAGATGCATTATTTAACTTTATCTAACAAAGATCGTGAACCTAACAAAAATGACAAGCAAAAAATAATTACATACAACACTAATTCAGGAATTAGAGCCAAATATCTTTCGATTGATGTAGAGAACTCAAAGTGTTTTTTGGCAGAGTGTCTATCCTTCTCTTTTACATCAAAATGCTTAGTATTTATAGAGGGTTGCACCTCTGTAATTAAATGTACATTAAAATAAAATGTCAGCTAGTCAAATATCAAACAATAGCAATTCCTCCTTGGCAATAGCAACAAACCAATTAGCAAATGCATTGGGAAACATCTAGCAATGTCGTCACATGGTGTATCGAGGTTTTGGAAAAAATCATCGGTTTGATTTCAATCTCCATGATGGTGCCTTGGAAATGAATACCTACCAAAGTGGATGGTGCTTCAAAAATGAATAAGATTACACCAAAGTCAAGGATGCAATACTTAAACTTAGTAGTTTTTCAGCACTGATCCCGAATATATCTATTGCATCACGACATGAATTAATTCTACCAGCCTTAATCCTTTTCCAAAGAAGATCTACACTGAAAACGTAGGGACAATGGTGTTTGCTTCTAAAATGATCTTTCGCTCAAAGTTTTCACCCGTAACGGACCTTCATCTTCATTTCACCCAAGTCCTGCCCAAAATGGGCTTTCACCTAGACTTGTGCTTGGAATGTGCACTTGCCAATGTTTTCACCCAGGATGCGCTCAAAAATGGAGTTTTACTCCAAACTTGGATGAAATGGAATTTTGCCCCAATCTTGCCCTTTTGCTACAACTTCACCTAGGAAAATATTGCATTGCCAAAAGTGGGGCCCATCTTGGAAACTAAATTTCATTGAGAAATGAAGTGAAAACAAATTTCACTATTAATGGGAGCGAAATTGTCGATAAAGTGATTTTGCCAACGAAATGGCCAAGAAGTTATTTTGCTAACAAAATGCCCGAAAAAGGATTTTCACTACACCTAGGGACAAAAAGGTATTTCACTGTGCATGAGAGCAAAAAGGCATTTCGCTTGGATTTTACCCGAAAATGCACCCATTAGACACTTAGAAAAATTTTCAACAAACTTTTTAATGTGGCAAAAATGCTCAAAATGAATTTACGAAGTTTCGTTAGCAAAATTGTTTACATATTTTAGGTAAAATTTTATAAAATTTTAATGTGGCAAAAATGCCAACAGGGTTAAATGATGGTGTTTGATGATAAAACTAGTGGAGGTCTCAATTTAAGAGTTCTTACGAATTCAAACTTAGCTCTTAGGGGAAAAGTAATTTGGAGATTGTACAAAGAGAGTCAACTACAATGGGTAAGAATTATTCTAAGTATGTTAAACCTAATGATCCAAGATTAATATTTAATACATTCTCTATACCAAATGGTTATGCACTATGGAACGATTAAAAAAATTAATTGATCTAGTGATTAAAGGTTTAATATGGGTGGTGGAAACTAGAGAAAATTTCTATTTGGATGGATACTTGGTGTGATAAAAAATCACTCAATATAGATCCAAATTTGAAACCATGGATGATATTACTTCAAGATAAATATGGTGATATAGTTTTGAATAAAGTGTATAAGGATTAGGAATGAAGATACAAATAAAAAGAGGATTTAATTACAAGTATACAAGACATTGATGCTAGGAGGCAGTTGATTAGAAAGATAACAACAATGATTATTCCGAGGGGATCTAAGGATAAGTTGATTTGGAAGTTAAATAACTCAAGAGAATACACAACAAGAAGTGTATATAGTATAAAGCACCATCAAAATAAGAATATCGCAAGAATATGGAGAGATAGGGGATAACTCAAGCATTCCTAAAGTCAAAATGTTTGCTTGGCTAGTAGATCATAGAAGAATTATATCTTGGGATAACCTTATGTGTTCTTTGTAAAATGGAGGAGGAGAGTATAAACCATCTCTTGGGAAGCTGCTTAATAGTCTGGAAACTATGGCAATGTATTCTTAATATGTTTGGTAAATGTATGGTGATGAATGAAAGAATTGAGGAATGGTTAAAGCAATGGCAAAGCACTTTTAAAAGTGATGCTTTATAGACAATCTAGGATATATCAAAAGATACAATACTTTGGACTATTTGACTAGAAATGAATAGAAGAATATTTAAAGAAAAGAAAAGTGGTTTAGAGGTAATGAAATGAAATATTTGTTTAGCCATAGAGGAGTCTAAACCAACCCTATCAACTCACCCAATCCCTGATCTGGAAAGAGAGCCTTGATAGATGGAGTCAAGTCATCAAATGGAATTATGATGTTAGGGAGAGGAGAAACAAAAAGAAGGAAAATAATATAAAGTGGAAACCACAAGATGTGGATTTGGTCAAGTTTAATTTTGAAGGAGCATTTAAAGGAAATCCAAGACCAATAGGAGTAGGAGAAATAATTAGAAATAATAGAGGAGAGGTTTTGTCTCATTACACTTTTAATAGTGGATTTAAGATAAATAATGAAGTTGAAGCTTGGGTGGCTTTGGAAGGGTTAAAAATATACAAACAAATGAAATGGAACAAAGTATGGATGGAAGGTGATTCACTCAGAGTAATAAATACAATTTTAAGGAAAGTAAAGACTCCATGGAACATACAAAAGATAATTGTGAAAATTTAAGACCTTGCTATAGAGTTTGAAGAAATTAGGTTTACACATACATTAAGGGAAGGAGACAAATGTGCAGATAGGCTAACCAATAAAGGGGTTTTAATTGAGGATCATGAAGTTAAATTTTGTTTTCCTTAGTTAGAGGAAGTAGTAAGTCTAGTTGAAGCTGACAAGAAAATGTTAGTTACCTAAATTAAATAATAACTAAGATTTACTTTAATATTTTCCATTGGTAATATTTGCTTTATTTTATAACATTAATGTGCTTTCATATATACTATTTATTATAGTTTTTGTGGTTGCACTTGTGCTTCAAGAAGAAAACTAGCAATCCAAATTTGGTAAAGCAGGCTATGATAGTGCGATGTTTTGGAAATATTACTCTACTAAAATGCAATGCATAGACAATATAGGTGAAGTTATGGTATTGTGAAGGCTGTTATAGGAATATGTCAAGAAGGATGTTCAATTATGGAATATTTCTATTCACACAAAAATTTGAAAAAGTTATAGAAAATAAATATAAAAAATTTAGTCATTTTATGTAAAATGATGTAGGTTTCTAGCTATAGCAACTCAATTGAGATGAGAACTGAATCTATTTGTAATATATCATGCTCTAAAGAAGAGAGTTGTGATTTTTCTAGGTCCAAGTACAACCCCTTGTTCTCTAGTCAATATGTCAAATATATATAGTACTATTATTGATGGTACTCTTGAGACAAACCAATATAATATTTTAAGGTCCAAAGCATTAAGTATATTAAATTATCTTATATTTTCTATAGTTCACAATGTATGGGAAAAGACATTGTTGTTTGTTATCCATCAATTCTTCATAGGTTTATTATGGATGGGAGAATGTTATTTTAATTTTATAATTTTCACATACACGAATATAATATATAACATTTTCAAGATTGGAATGGGAGAAGGTTCTAATAATTATGTTATTATTATGGCACTCAAATTGTTGGTTCAGCTGGCAGAATCAAAAGTAATAAAAAATTCAATTTATGGAGACTCACAAGTGGTAATAAACTAGATGGTTGGTATTTTTAGGATGGAAAACATGATTTTACAACCCATATTATCTCAAATAAAAGATGTAGATTGAAGTGAAGCTTTTACTTTTTGACATATTTATAAAGAACTGAATAGGGAAGCAAATGAACTCTCAAAGGAGGCATTTTAGATTGAACCAAGTATGTTCTTACTATAAATATTCAGTGAGGGCAATGCATTGCAGTTGGTCCATATCTCTATCTAAAGGGTTTAATTCACTCCACTTAGAAGCAAGCCAATTAAAGTAACTTTTTAGAAAAACAGAGAAGTCAATGATTTAAAGGATATTGGTTGACAAATTAGAAAGGTGTTTAAGAATAAAATTTAGCTGATAGAGATAGCTAGTTATGATGTATAAGTAACGTGATTTTTAGGTTATTATTAAAACTTTGAAGAAAAGCTAAAGAGACATATAAAGAATGTAATTTCATATTTACTTAATATAAAATTACGACTTTTTCGAAGAAAAAAATATTTAAAGGTTCATAAGTATTGAATATACTAAATTGTTTTATTTTCTTTACTTTCTCAGTTTGTTATGCATGGCTATAGACACTCTTCCTATGTTATGCATCTATTCTACCTAGGTCCATTATGCATGGGGAGAAATATTCTTGTTGTGCTATATATGGGAGAGAAATACATTCTTGTTGTGTTATTAGCCTATAAGATATATGTACCTTATCCTCTTCTAGATTCAAATTTTATCATCCAAGTACTTAGGCCTTCACCACTACATGTATAAACATAATAATAATTTTCTTTTTATAATGTTACACATACATAAGAATTTAAAATCACAAAGAATATTATCAAGTATGGAGGGGCTCAAACCCTTGATCTCTTGACAATGAGCACCTTCACTTACCACTTTATCAAAACCTCACAGTTACATGAAAGTATTTTAGCAACTATATATAGCTTTGAAAAATTTAAATATTAATCTCATATTGAAATTATTATTTGATTGATAAAATATGAAGGTTTTAACTTAATTTTTTTTCCAAAGTTGGGTGGGGTCGTTTCTTTCCCATATAACCAATTATTTTAAAAAAAATCAAAGTTAAAACAATTTTTCCATAAGAAAGTAGGTAGAGATAATGATTTTGGTAAAGGCCTTTCATCTCCCAAGTGAAAACATTTGAATTAAGTGGTACATGGTTAGAGATCACATATTAAGAGAAAATTATTCTATATGAAGATTATCCCATATGACCTATATGAGGATTTTTCCATATAACCTATAACCATATGGTCATTAAAATTTGCTTTTATTTTTCATATGGAAAACTAATTAAATTTAAGATTTTTTTTTGGTAGGTAAAAGTTTTATTTACAATACGAGTTGAAGGGACCCGACCCTGTTACATTGGGCATCAACCGTGCCAGTAGTACAAAATTGACAAAGTCTAAAAATAATAGTCTGGGGGCTCATCCCCCTACAGACAATGCAAACCATAAACAAAGACATCAAAAATAGAATCAAGTTGAAGCAATTACAAACAAAGGCAAACCAACTACCTGTAGTCACCTTCCCAGAACTACTAGGGTCCCTCGTTACCTTCCTGCTTAGCATTATCATTTTGGTCAGAGGCCAACCTTTGTTTGGCTGCCCCATTTAACCCTCTCGCATTCCAGAAGAGGACTTTCATTTAGAACTTTTGGAGGGTTTCTTTCCCCCTTTGCCTCGCTACGCAAGGGGGTTTGGGTCTCTTAGATTCTTCTCTATTGGCGTTCCCTAGTTTTTGGAATAGGATTTTTTGGGTGCCATTGGCTATATCTTCAGATGTATCATGACTTCTTCGATCAGCACCAGAGGGCCTGTCCTTTTTCCTATCACCTCCTACATCAATATGGGATTTTTTGAAACTTTGAGTTTGTTTTGGACTCCATGGTTCTGGGGAATCTTGGGAGGAATCATCACTGTTAGTCTGAGTTTCTTGGGGGTTCAATGGGGAGAGGGGCGACCCAGTCCCATTAGGTGGGGAATATTTAGGCAGAGGAATGAGAGACTATGGGGGTTTGGGGGGGTACTTTGGGATTCATGATCGAATTTAAGATTTTTTTATGCATGTTATTTCTTACAAATTTTTGGGTTAAATTTTGAAATTTTTTAATAAGTTATATGTGGTTTCTATTGGGTGACTCCCATCAAATTACCCAAAAATTAAATTTGCTATTACAATATTTTTTTTTGTCAATTTGTTATATGGGATTGAAATAGGTTTGAAACACCTGTATTACATCATCACCACATAGTGGTATTACAACAAAGGTTGGATATTATCCATGTATAGCTTGGCGATATTTGAACCTTGGTCCACATAGTGGTATTACAAAAAAGGTTGGATATTATCCATGTATCGCTGGTAAGATTTGAACCTTAGTATCATTTTTGAATATTAAGGAATCTAACTGGTTGAGCTAATGCCACTTGATTGCTATTACGATAATTAAACCATATCTAGTGTGTCTTTTTATCACATATATTTTTATCTCTTTTTCTATCAAATATATTCTTTAACTTTCTCGAAGTTCTATGTGCTATGTTTCCATAGTTAGCTCTTTGACATCATTTTAATTAAACCATATCCAACATGTCTTTTTGTCAAAAATATTTTTTATTTTTTCTATCAAATATATACACCATTTTTATGAGGGGTCCTGGTCACCTCATACTAAGTGGGGTTTGAACCTTGGACCTCTCAAAGAGAGGTCAAAGCCTTTACCATTGCAGTAAGCTTGCAACTTAACTCCTTGACATCATTTTGATTAAGAGATAAAATATTATTTGGTCAATTACATTCTAAAATTTAAATTTCACCAAGATGAAGGTCAACACCATGTTTGGCTAAAGTATTTGCTACCCAAATTCCTTCTCTATAAATATACTCACATTTCCAAGATATTTTCTCCAATAATAAATGATGAACATTAAAAATAATATTATTTTTTATCCAATTTCTATATCCATTTTTGTTGATAGCATTAATGATAACGATGGATCCCTCTTAATTAAAATATATTTCCATCTTTGTTCTATTGTAATTTTAATCTATGTAAAAGTGCCCTAGCTTCTACATTTTTTTAAATCGAAGTTCTATATGATTCTATGTAAGTGAAGAGAATTTTACCTTTATTATTTTGAAAAACACCACCTCCATGCACTTTTCTAGATTTCCAATAAAAATATCATCAAACATAATTTTGATAAAACCCAATTTTATGGACATTTTCATTTTATCTTAGATTGAAATAAATCTTTTGTTTTAATATCATTATCACAAAATACTCTTCCATGTATGTTCAAATAATGCAACCAAGTTGTTACCACATTTTTTCCCCACATTTGAGACTTCTCATGATGAACACCATATCTCTAATAATTTTGCAAGAGAGGCAATAATATAGTTCCAAAGTTGGGTATGAACTTGAGATTTATTTTTAGAAATTCTATTATTCCTTTCAAGTCATAATTTCCACCGATAATGACACGACAATCCTCCACAAAATACATAATATTTTAGATTTAAAATAATTAATCCAACATTTTATCAACTCTTTCAATGTTGATGGAGCTACCCAATATATTTTATATTTTTAAATTAGTAACCCTAAATGGTGTGAGCAAAGGGACAATGAAGAAGTAAATGGTTTGATGTTTCTAAATCAGTTTCTAACAAGGCACATTTGGAAGGTCTATGATATCCTTCTCTTTATAGAATCTTTCTTATAATGATCTTACTTTGAACTACTAACCAAAGGAATGTTGAGGCCTTAGGGAGAGCCTCTAGTGATCAAACATTCTTCCAAAAAAATGTTTTGGTAGTAGGAAATTTTGATTTCTCTAAAACCTTATATCCCAATGTTAGAAACCTATAATTTAAAATAAAATCACTCACATAAAATACTATAAAATAATTGAAATACATCAAATAACATAATAACACTATGAATAAAGTAATTACAAAATTGAAACAATCTCACAAATTAACTCAAAATCACGGGCCTCTTCGAGGAGGCAACCTCCTTAAATATTTCATTAACTTGCAAAAAGATACATTCGTACATGGCTTCATGTCTTTTAAAGAAAAACTTCATGCAACCCTAACCCTAAGCTCAAGAGTTGGCTTACATGCAAAAATACCACTCGAGCTAGAATCTTCTACCCAACATCGATTACATTCTTGATAATGATTATATGAAAGGGCACCACTTGTCTAGGTGCCTTACTTGCCACACACCATTATAAAAGTATTATAAAATAATAATATAAGTGTATTTCCACATTGGAAATGGGTCATTACATAAATACTTGAGAATTACAAAAATAATTGTTAGGATGGGGTCCTAACATGTTCTTCCCCTTCAAAAAGCTTTGTCCTAAAATTTTTAGATGAGGAAAGTGGTGCTAGAGTTGACGAAGAGAATCCCATGTAGCATATTTTGGCTATAGACCATACCACTGAAAAAGGACCTTAGTAATGGTTCAGGTGCAAAGCATTCACATCCTACGATCCAAAAATTGTTTAGGCTTGAGAAATATAGAACCTTCTCCATCCAATTCTAGGAGAGTCGATTAAACCTGTACCTTAGTACCCACAACCTTCATGAGAGAGGAGACATGAAAAATGGGGTGGAGCTTAGATGTTGATGGTAGGGTAAATTTATAAGTTGTGGCACCAATCCACTTCAAAACTTGGTAGGATCCATAGTACTTGGCCATGAGTTTTTGGCACCTGCAAAGTTGGAGGGATGATTGTTTGTATGGCTATAGATGAAGGAATACCATGTCACTAACATAAAAACTATGCTTAGAATGATGTTGATCAACTTGTTGGTGCATCCAGTTCTGGACCACTTCCAAATTTATCTTTAGTTGATGGACTTCGAAATGTTGGCTGAGTGTAGAGTCGAATGCATGGATCTTAGAGTGTCCTGGAATGTAGGAGGAGGGTATGCATTAAGGCTGATCATAAAAAAATTCAAAAGGGGTGACCTTGGTCACAATGTGATAAGAAGTATTATACCACAACTCAACCAATGGAAGCCACTTCACCCTTTGAGAAGGATGATCTAAGGCAAATCAACAAAGGTAGATCTCCAAACATTTTTTGACAATCTTCGTATGACCATCCATTTGTGGATGATAATCTAAAATCATATTGAGCTAAGTTCCTTACAACTTAAACAATTCTTACCAAAAATTACTAGTGAATGTGGGGTCACAATCAGACACAATGGAGATAGACATGCCATGAAGACAAAAGATAGAATAAAGGAAAATTTGGGCAACCGTGGAGGTTGTGTAAGGATGGAAGAGGGAACAAAAATGAGCATACTTTGAAATATGATCCACTACCATGAAAATAATTGATTTGCCTCTAGACTTAGGTAACCATTCAATGGAATCCATTAAAATATCTATCCAAATATATTCAAGAATTAGTAAGGGTTGTAGAGTGCTTGGAGAATGTACCATTTTTCCTTTCATCTGTTGATATATATCACATGCTACCACAAAATTGTGTATGTTATTATTCATACCCTTCCAAGAAAAAGTATGCTTAATCCTTTCATATATTATAAGGAACCCTGAATGGCCCATAGTGGAAGAAGCACGCATTTCCTTCAGGAGTTCCCAAAGTGGAGATGTGTGAGGCACAACATTGATGGTAGTATAAATATTGTACCTCCCAATTGTATCTAGGATAGGAGGTAGAATCTGTTTGAAGGAAAGCAACCAAAGTTTGCAAACCCGAATTCTTAAGCACTTCCTCATGAAGAGAATTTATCCATTGGGAAATGGGAGAAGAAATGACACATAGCATACTATGAGCCTCAAATTGATGAGAGAGAATCTGCCATAATATTCTCCTTGCCATTTTTATAAGTAATATCAAAATCATATCCCATAAGCTTAGAGACCCACTTTTGTTATTAGGGGGTGGAAATCCATTGATCTAAGAAATATTTGAGACTTTGATGATCTGTTTTAATGGAAAAATAATGCCTAATGAGATAAGGTCACCAATGACTAACTACAAGAAAAATGGTAAGAATTTCCTTGGCATAAGTGGATTTACCTAGATTACAACTAGAAAGTGCCTTACTAGTGAAAGCCAATGGTCGTACTTCCTACATCAGCACTACACCAATACCATTGTCAAAAAAATTAGGATCACTTTTAATTACAAGACTTAGAAAAATTAGGCATTGCTAGGATCAGAGTTGTTATCATAGAATGCTTTAAATATAGGAAAGCTTGTTCATCTGGATCCATCCAAGTAAAATAATATTTCTTAACATGGATGTTAACGAACCAATAATTTTTCCATAATTGCGGATAAATTTGTGGTAGTAGTTAGTGAGCCCTAAAAATCCATGAGGGCCTTTGAGAGTGCAAGGTTTTGACCACTCCTAAACTACCTGAATCTTTTGAGGATCAACCTTAATGCCATATTTGGTGATAATGTGTCCCAAATATTCCACTTTCATTAACCCAAAAGAACACTTGGATTGCTTAGCATAAAGTTTATGTTGTGCCAATTGTTGTAGGGTCTGATCCACATGGATGAGGTGCTCTTCCTAAGAGCAACTATAAACCAAAATGTCATAAAAAAAACCATAATAAATTTATGAAGACATGGATGAAAAATGTTCATAAGACTTTGAAAAGTGAAGGTGCATTGGTCAAGCCAAATGGCATTACCAAGAACTCATAATGGACATCATGAATATGAAATACGGTTTTGGGAATATCTTCTTCCTTGATTTGGATCTGATGGTACCTAGAGTGAAGATCTAATTTAGAGAAAAACATAGTCCCATGCAACTCATCCACTACTAGGATAGGAAACTTATCCTTAATGGTGAGCATATTGAGCTCACAAAAATCAATACATAATCATCATGAACCATATTTCTTTCTTACTAATAAGACATGCAAAGAGTATGTGTTGTTTTTTTTTTGAAAAAATTGAAAAAAGCTTGCATTAAAACAAAATACAGTTACAAGAGGGAGAAAGGGCATCCCAACCAAGAGCAAAGAGACCAGAAGAACAAAGGGCGCGAAAACGCGACAAGTCGCGAAAACGCGACAAGTCGCGAAATCGCGACACCAAACCTAACAACCGCCGCGCCACGACAACCGGTCGCGAAAACGTGACATGTCGCGAAATCGCGACATGTCGCGACATCGCGACAAAACAGCGCCGAGGCCACACAACTCAAAAAATGTCGCGAAATCGTGACAGCACAGCTCCAAAGCACCCAAACGCCAAAAACGTCGCGAAATCGCGACGAGAAAGCCAGAAGGCACCTGCTCACCAAAATTGTCGCGAAATCGCGACGAGTTCTCCCTTAAACAACAACCTTGAGAAAGTGTCGCGATATCGCGACGGCTTTTCCTTAAAGCCCCAGTTGGCCGAAAGTGTCACGAAATCGCGACAAGAATTCCAATGGGCGCCCCTTCCGCAAAAGTGTCACGAAATCGCGACATGTTCTCCCCCATGGTGCCCTTTTCTTAAACTAGTCGCGAAATCGCGACGTTTATCCTTCATGCGCTTTGTTCTCCAGAACTGTCGCGAAATCGCTACAAGTTTGCCCCTTTGCTTCCTTTCCTTAAAAATGTCGCGAAATCGCGACAGATTATCCTTTGAGAAGCTTTTCACAAAAAATGTCGCGATATCGCGACGGTTTTTCCACTTAACGCAATTTTGCTCAAAGCGTCGCGAAATCGCGACAACTTTCCTCCAACAAATGAAACCGACAAAAAAGGTCGCGAAATCGCGACATGTTCTCCCCATGGTGCCCTTTTCTCAAACTAGTCGCGAAATCGCGACGTTTATCCTTCATGAAGTTTGTTCTCCGTAATTTTCGCGAAATCGCTACGGGTTTGCCCCTTTGCGTCCTTTCCTCAAAAATGGCACGAAATCGCGACAAATTTTCCTTTGAGTAGCTTTTCACAAAAAATGTCGCGATATCGCGACGGTTTTTCCCCTTCACGCAATTTTTCTCAAAGCGTCGCGATATCGCGACGCCTTTCCTCCAGCAGCAGAACCAACAAAAAAGGTCGCGAAATCGCGACACCTTCTCATCAAAGACCGCGACGACGCAACAAGTCACGAAATCGCTACAATTTTCCTCCCAAGGCCGCGGCAACAAAAAAGGTAGCGAAATCGCTACAGTTGTCCAGGAAAGGTCGCGACAGAGCAGCATGTCGCGAAATCACGACAGCTTTCCAAACAAGGTCGCGACGGCGCAATATGTCGCGATATCGCGACAAAAACTAACCTTAGCCATTTTTGAGCTCATGGATGCAGGGATCGTTCTAGACCACTCCGAATCTCTTCATCTATCATAGGCATATCACTGTGCAGCTGAACACCTACCTCTTTCTCAACACCCATCTTCGCAAGGAAGTCAGCTACCGTGTTCAAATTTCTACTCACATACACAGGGATAACATCATCTAACTCCCTCCATAACTCCTTGATTTGGGATATCAAAATCCGTAGTCTCCAGGCTTTTAATGAGAAATTCTGCAAGCAATCAAGAGCGCCGATCAGGACTTGAGAATCTGATTCAAGAATTATCCTCCGATAACCCTGCTTAACAGCCCAGATAGACGCTGACTTAATGGCAAAGGCTTCGGCTTCATTGTTCGTGGCTCTGCCCAATCCCTGCAATTCCCAGTAAAGAACCGCACTCGAGTGATCCCGACATACAACACCAATTCCTCGTGCTGCCCGGGTTGCCTTTTGCAGCCCCATCAGTATTGATCTTGATCCAGCCAACAGGGGGAGGTTTCCAACATGCTCTGCCTTGCCTCTCATGTCCCTCAACCCCCTCTTCAAGATGCCCAAGAGCAGCCTGATTCTCTTCATCAACATAAATAGCAACAGTTTCTATGACTTTGCTCCAGATGACCTGCCAAACGCCGTCAATCGAGGAGAAAGTGTCTCTAAAGATCCGGGCGTTTCTCTCCAACCAAACTTGCCACCAAATGAAGAGAAAGCCTAACTGCCATCCAGTTCGGAGAGCTATGGAATTGAACCTGCCCCTTTTCCATTTTTCCCAAATATTGGTACGATTGAAAACACCATTAGCCCGGAGTTTAAATTGAGAGAACCAACGCTCCCAAATCTGATGAGTAAAAGGGCACTCAAAAAACAAATGATCTCAGTTTCCTCATGTTGGAGGCATAAAGCACATTGAGAGGGGCCATTGAAACCCCTACGTCTGAGATTGTCAAAGGTGAGAAGTCCATTATGCATAAGTTGCCAAGCAAAGAAATTCACTTTTGGCCAACCCTTTGAATGCCAAATCCTTCTCCAATGCTGAACCGGAAAAGAGTGTGGGGGAGGCTCCGGGAGGATCTCTTCATATCCAGCTTTAACTGAGTAGACCCCAAGGCTTCCATAGCCCCAGGCTAATTCATCTTCCTCATCCCTCCCCGTGAGGAACCTTTCTGACAAGATTTTTTGTAGGATGGGCGCCAACTCCGGAGAGACAGTAATTGGCCACTCCTCCCACCGCTTAAAATTTTTAAATTTATACCCCCCCAATTGACTGGTAAGTAGATAATTATCAATATGGATCCAGCCCTGGGCTTCTAAGGCGGTCATGATTGGTTGTAGCTCAGGGAACATGACAATAATGGGCGGATGTTGGTCCCAAGAGTCAGTCCGTAAACGAGCCTTGTCTCCTCTCCCCACTTTCCATAATAATTGATCTTTGATAATCTGGGACCCAAGCTTGAGAGTCTCGCCACACTAAGGATCCAAGTACCTTCCAAGGGAAAGCGACCCACCTCATTGGGATGAACATGCCCCAAATATTTACTCGGAAAGAATTCTCGTCGAAGAGGGAGGTTGGCCGAGAAATCCACCTCCAATACAGCTTTTCCAGCCAAGGCTCGTTATTAAGCTTAGAACTTCTCAAGCCCAGACCCTCCTTTGTCCTTAGGCTGGGTAACTTTGTCCCACCCAACCAAGGCCCATCTTTTCTTCCCTTTTGCGCCTTCCCATAAAAATCTTCTAGCCATTTTGTCCAGCTCTTTCCAGATGGTATGAGGGGCAGCCAGTATTGAGAATTTATAGATCGGCAAAGCCTGTATAACTGACTTCAGGAAGGTTAATCTACCCCCGTAGCTTAACCATTTATGGGCCCAATGATTCATTCTGTCTTTGATGCCTGCCAACAGATTCTTCCAGATGTCAATTTTTAACTTTTTGAAATGAAGGGGAATGCCCAGGTAAACAATTGGAAGAGAAGTCCTTGTGAAGCCCAGGATCTCAATAACACGCTCCTCGTAGCCATTGGTCAAGATTGAAAAAGACCACTTTGGACTTCCTGTCATTTAGAACCTGATTTGAAGCCCTTAGGTAGATATTCAGAGTATCTCTGATTCCTCTAGCTTCCCGAAGAGTGGCCACACCAACCAGGCCAGTATCGTCCACAAATTGCAAGTGAGTCAAAGTTTCCTCCCCAACCTTGATACCAGATAGCAGACCTTGTTGCCTTCTCCTCGTAAACAGTCTGCCCAAACCTTCAGCCAAGAGAAGGAAGAGATAGGGAGAACAAGGGTCTCCCTGGCGAAGACCACGAGTGGCACCGAAAGGATGCGAGGGAAGGCCCTTGATGAGAACAGAAAAAGAGGGAGAAGAAACACAACTCATAACCCAATCAATCCATTCCTGAGAAAAGCCAAAGGCAGCCATCATTTTCGACAAGAAGCACCACTCCACCCGGTCATAAGCCTTGGACATATCCAGTTTAATGAACATTCCTTTGTTGCCCGAGGTTTGCATTGAATGGATGGCCTCCTGGGCCAAAACCACCCCATCCAAGATTTGTCTTCCCTCAACAAAGCCCCCTTGTTCAGGAGAAATGATGTTGTGAAGAAGGGGTTTAAGCCTCTCAGCCATTATCTTAGTGATGATTTTGTAAATCACATTGCATAAAGCAATAGGCCTGAAATCAGAGATATGAGTCCCCGCTTCCCCTTTTGGAATTAAAGCTATGAAGGTGTGATTGATCGCCCTGAGCATTCTTCGATTGGATCTGGGATTCCTCAAGAATGTACCAAAACATCCTCCCCCAAGGTGTCCCGTAAAGCCCAAAAAATTCAATAGGAAAGCCATCTGGACCAGGAGATTTTCCAGTACTCATACCAAAGACCACATTTCTCAGTTCATCCCTTTCAATGGGTCTAAGCAGGGCCTGATTGTCTTCTTCAGAGATAATAGAAGGAATAACATTAAGAACTTCGTTCTGAGCCTCAACATCTTGCTCCATACTTTCCTTAAAAAGTTTAGAAAAGTAATCGATTGCATGGGAATGCATGCCAGGAAGAGTATCGAAGACATTTCCATGTTCATCTTTAAGAGCTTCCATATTGTTCATCTGTCTCCTAGCACAAGCTGACCGATGAAAAAATTTGGTATTTCGTCCCCCTCTAATAACCAAGTATTTCTAGCCCTCTCGTTTCCAAGTATATCTCCTCTTGGTTGTCAATGTCCTCAACCGCTTTACGCAGCTTCATCATCTTCAAATTTGAGTTGCTCAAGAATTGATCCTTCCCTAAAAAGTTTCTCAACCTCCTCCCATCTAGCCACCAAGGGGGCCCTTTGGGACTGGAAATCTGACTTGTTTTCTTTCCTCCACTGTTTCAATTGAATTTTGACAAATTGAAGCTGTTTATGAAATTTGAACATTGCTGTCCCAAAAGGTGGACGGCCTTCTGTCCACCATTGAGTAATTTTCTGTCGAAGATCCTCCTTTTGTAACCAAAAATTCTCAAATTTAAAAGGCCTATGGTGCTGCCCTCTCGAAGTCCCTCCCTCTAGCAAAATGGGAAAATGATCCGAAATAGGGCCCTCCAAAATCTGGAACTTAAAAGTCCATTTAACAAAAGCCTCCTCCGAGACCAAAAAGCGATCTAACTTGACCTTCCTGCTATGTGGCTCCTTTCTCTTGTTTGTCCAAGTGAAAAAAACACCAGGGCCTTGAACGTCCACTAAATGAAAGGCCTGAACTTGGGCAATCATAAGCCGGTCCCCTGGATCCAAAACAGAGGTGCCACCTTCCTGGTCATGAACATATAATTTTGCATTAAAATCCCCTGCAATAATCCAGTCATAACACTCCCTGTATGCCCTCATGTTGTGAACAACTTCCCATTGGAGCCTCTGGCCATCTAGGTCTTGGGCCCCGTAAAAGTTGGTGATTAGGACCTGCTCAGAAGTGAAGTTATTTCTGAAGAGAGAAGTAAGAACACCCCTGCAAGCTATATGTTCTAAAGCAGTCCAGACCAGAGGGTTCCAAAGGGTAACAATTCCACCTGAAGCTCCTTGGGCAGCCACATCCATATGACCAGCTCCCCGCCAGATTTTAGTAGCAGTTTTACTCATAATATCTAAAGACATTTTGGTCTCCTGAAGAAGCAAAAAGTCTGTTTTACGGTTTTCTAAGAGTCTTTGAACAACAGATTGATGGGTTCTACTGTTTAAACCCCTTACATTCCAAGATTGAATAATCATTGAAAACCTTGAGAGCAGTAAGAATCAATGGTCCTCACCAATCCTCCATTGATTAGCTTATCTCCTTGCGCTGTTAGTAGATCCTTATTGGATTTTCTTCCCGCTCCTTGAGAGTTATTGTTTCTAGATCTCTTCTCCACCTGGGTAATCCCTAAAGCAGGCCTTTCTCTATTTTTATCTGCATTTCCCATGGTGACATCTTTGATAGCCGACTGTGGCTGGGAGTGTATAACCAATGCCCCTGGATTCTCCGATCGCAGATTCTCATCCGGCACAACCACCGTTCTACTACAGGAGTAAAGGAAGGAGAAACAAGAGGTGGAGTGTTGTCATTCACACCATTCCCATCCACTCCCTCCATAGTTTGGTCCTCCTGATCCACTAATGACTTAAAAATTTCATACCGATTGTTTGGCTTGAGCTGCACCTGCTCCTTGCCATTTTTCTTTTTGTTTCTCTTTCGTTTCACCTGTTCAAAGCCATCCTGCTGAGCATCAGGACCTGGAGAATTGCTAGAAGGTTCATTGACAGGACTGGACTTACCCTCTCTAGGGCGGTTTGACAATCCGCTCTGAACCTCTATTTTTGTGCTCAATATGTTTGGGCAGAACCTTGCCAAATGTCCATGCTTATGGCATACTCGGCACCTGAAAGGTAGGGCCTCATAGTCTAGCTATTGGATCCAGGGTACTCCTGCTAGCTCAAGTTCCACCTCAGCTGGGAGAGGCTGACTAATGTCCATCTCTACACATATTCTAGCAAAGACAACAGTATTTCCCTCTATGGTATCTTTGGAGACTCCCAAAAATCTGCCTAGGGAATTACCTATTAGTTCCAACACCTGCTCACCCCAAAACTCCATCGGGAGAGCGTACAGCCGAATCTAGACCGGGACAGCCGTGGGTTCGATGCGGGGGTCGAAACCCTAGTATGTGTTGTTACTAGGGTGAATGACTCCAATTTTTAACAATTATTGCACTAGCTTCTCTATCTCAGACTTAAGGGCATGAGGATATTAGTACGACCTAATGTTAGGCAATACACTACCAGGGACCAATGGAATGGCATGATCATGTGATTGATGCGATGGCAAATCAGTTGGTTTGATAAAAACTACATTTTGCTTTGACAAAACAAGGTGCAAATCTTTTGAAATTTGATCCACTATTGTAGTAGATGGATAGATTGTAATATTTATGCAATGACCCCATGAGATGTTTTTTTAACAACTTATCCATACGACTTGAACTAATTATTTGAGGTCCTACTTTGGAACTATGAAGAGTGTACGATTGTCCATTCTGTGAAAACTGCATCCATAATTTTATAAAATTCTATGAGATGATACCCAAGGTACCTAACCACTAAGCGCTTAACACAACATCACATCCCATAATTGAAGGGTAAACATATATTTTTTGAGCTCATAATCTCTAATTTACAATTTGATATTATGATATTTACCTTTACAAGGTAAGGTCCCTCAATTTGCCACCATAACCTCAAAGGAATTGCATGTGTATGTAACAATTGGCCTACTTGGAAATTCGAGGATCAACAAAGTTGTGTGTGCTACTTTGAATCAATAAGTATTTTAAGATGTTGGTATTTGAAGAAACCCACAACTTTCATGGTCTGTGGTGTAGTAATCCTTGCAAGAGTGTGGACCAAATTTTTTTCTTGGGGTTCATCATGTATATCCTCTTCATTTTGAGGGTGTTCTTTGGTTGTGTTTATTTCATCATCAGTGTGGCCACTGCTTGTGGGTTCCTCTACATCTATTAGGAACAAATTATTTTGGGCACACCTATACCCCCTAACATATTTTTCATCACAATTATAGCACAAACCTTGGAATCATCGAGCATACATTTCCTTGGTGGTCAAGCATTTTGAGGGGATAAATTTATGTTCTTGATTGCTTGTGAAATTGGAAGGAAAAGAGGGTTTTGTTGGTTGAAATTTAGGTGTCCTCCTTTGAGCTAAAAATTTTGATTTGACCAATCGTATTATGCTTATGGATTGTATCATTATTTATGGTTTAAGCATCTTAACCTTAGCTCAAAGATCATCCTTTAGACCATTAACAAAGCAACTCATAAAAAACCCTTCATTCAACCCCTTGGTTCTATTAGCCAAATTTTCAAACTAAGCTTGATAATCTTGAATCATAGAAGTTTGTCTTATCTTGGTTAGTGCTCCTTGAAAATCATCATACTCACTAGGACCAAAGTGAGTGAGTAATTATGATTCAAAAACTTCCCAAGAAGGATCAATAATGGTATGTTGAAACCATTGGTACCACTATAAAGCTTTTGATTCAAGATTAAAAGAAGCCATCTTGACCTAGTAATATCTAGGGACATTGTGGAGTTGGAAGAATTGATCAACACGACATAACCACCCATATGCATCTTTCCCATTGAACTTAGGAAAGTCTAATTTAGGCATCTTGAAGGTAGTATCACAGTCAAAATGGGTGTGAAAACCTTCTGCTTCCCTATGGGGTCCTTTTCCTCATCTTGACTATTCAATATCATGATACTCATAAACATGTGGGCCAGTTTGAATCTTAGACTCCACTTCGTGAATATATTCTTGAATTTTTGTTTCGGAGGCAATGTAGTTAGTTCGAAAGTGTAGACACATAAAATGTGTCATGCTTAGGGGAGCTACTCACATAGACATATTCATAAGATCAAATGACATAATTTTGGACTTTTCAAGCATCAATAGTGGTTCTCACTACTCATTTGAGGCATTTTTAAGATATCCATGCCTAGCCACTCAATCCAAGAGCATCCAGATCCTAATTTCTCAAGCCGACATCGGCCAGATCTTAGCCACTGCAGGTGACAATGGCCAAACCCTAAAAGTAGTTTTGCTAACAAACATGCCTAATCACGGGCATAAGTGGCAGTCTGCATGCAATAAAGGTGAGTGGGAGTAACTTTGCATTCCCTTTCACAAATAGTTCACATAGGAGACTTGAGTTTGCATTTAGACTTTAGTTAATTGGCCTCCAAACATAGACAGGGGACAAAAGTTTCTCATGCTAACAACCAGTTTGCATAGGAGACTCAAGTGGGTAGTTAGATTTTAGTCAACTGGCCTTCAAATATAAACAAAAGACAAAAGCCTCTCATGCTAACTTACACTATGCATGAGAAATTCATTCCTAGGGCTTGGACATAGACCTAGGGTTTTACACTATAAAAGGTGCAAGCCTAAGAGCACCAAAGGATTGATATTTTCTATCCATCAATCTTAGTCATTAAGGAGAGCTTTCAAGACTTAGAGAGTTCCCTTGGAGATCACACGTACGACGAAGCCCTGACGAATTGAAGATCATAAAACCTATTATTTTGACATCAGATACAGGCTTTGACCCATAGCTTTGGGGTAAAGAGAGCAAGGTTTACCTTAGCGGCCGCTATCTTGGACAGTGGCCCGAAAGCTTAGCTTAGGTTTTAGACATAGCTTCTTTTATCTGTTTCTTCATTTTTTCATATCATCAACATAGATTTACATGATTTCATAGCATAGTTTCATCATATTTTCGTTAAGTTCTTTTATTACTAACAACCTCATATGGGGAGGCAATCTCGAACATCTAAGTGTGTATTGTTGTTCCATTGCTCATAGGGCCACAAGTTCACCGGACGAAATTAGCAGTATACATGAGAAAAGGGATCCTTATAGGAAACAAACCTGGAGAAGGAGGCATCTATAAGCCCTCATACATTTTTGTGTGCGGAATCGAGAAGCCTTTAAAAGTGCACCACCCTTTTGTAAATGGGGGACATTATGCACACTTGTAGTCATAATTGTATCAAAATGGGTATCCCTAAGAGGGACCGACATGTAACTGGATTTCAATAGTAATAAAATGATCTACCTTTGTGATTTTTGTGTTATATGCTTTCTGTGGTCTTTTATTTTATTTTTAGTACAATACTACAAGTAGAGTAGAGTGGCGTGTGCATCCTAGGGTCACTACATATGGCAATCACGATGAGACCCCCACATATTTTTCATTTTTTGCCTGAATATTAACTTAGTTTTGTGTGCAGGTCTAGCTGCTCTGAGCTACAATGGCCAAACATCAATCGCTCTTGTCTACAATGGCCAAATAATAGCTGCTCTGAGCTACAATAGCCAAAAACCAAGCGCTCTGAGCAACAGCGGCCAAAACTGGAGAGCAGCAGAGGACAAAAATAAAGTTCTCTGAGCTGGAGTAAAGGTTGGTACAACTTCTCTGATGTTTTACAAATTTTTGTTTTCTTCTATGTGTCTAAAATAGCGAATTTAAAACACATTTATGTTTGGAAATTGAAATATTATGGGAAGAAAGAACTAACATATTGCACATCTTATATCTTCTTTTAAATTTCCACTAGGCATTACTAGGAACAATGACTTATGTCTGAAAATTTCACCCTAGAATCCAATGTGCTAGACATCGTGTGTTGTTTGATTGCTTTGAGGCCTTGCAAGAAGGCCATAGTTGCACAGAATAAAGTGCGTTCATACAAATCATTGTAGTTTATGCATCTTTATGAAGTATTGAAACGTATCTTTGCACATAGGCAAATAGGAAAAATTCATTTCTGCTATATAACGCACTTACTTTATGCAAAGCTTAAAATAAACACCACACACACACATATCATTTAAACATTGGGGAGTTGGATTTCATCACCAACCCTCAATTCAGTCCAGTGAGGTTGGAATTCATCTCCTTCCACCTGTTTACCCCGTAGATTCTCCTAGAAATGGATTGAAGAACTCTTTCATAGTGGCACTAAGATACTTATGTTCAAACTGTCTCCCACCATTGGAACAATCCTGTTTAGGGTGGAGAAGCTAGGCGAATCCCCCACTAGGACTTCAGTGGTGTACCCTAGCTTCTTTTGAGAAAAATCATGTTTGGCATGGGTGTTCTTTATTTCCATTATGAGTGAGTCTCCTCTTTCTAAATATAAACAAAATAAGAAAGCAAAGAACAAAACATCAAAATACAACAAACAGTATAGGGCACACATAATCTATTAATCAAGATAAACATCTATGTGATATTGTTTGGGTACCTCTGAAAGTGCAATCTAAAAAGACTAAGTCATAAGCAAAATGGTTAAAACAAGAATCAAACACACTCGGTCTAACATCGAAGGGAAATATGAGGCAACTCATACCCTTAGGCGAAGCCATAGTAACACTGAAAGACATACCTATAAGACTGTGAGACCCAGTTCTACGAGTCTAAGGGGTGATAACTCAACCATTGGGGCTTCTCCTCGAGAAACTCCAAGTAGGGAACCACACCATGGAACAAAGTCACATAAACAAAAATAAACTTCACAACCATCCTCCTCAAGGAGACATGAGGAGACCTCAAGGGCCTCCTCTAAACACACAAAAACATCTCAAAGATGAGAGGAAGCTTCAAGGGCTTCCTCCTCACATGGACACAAAGAAGGTTCTAAAACTCACTCTTCACATAGAGATGATGAGGTTGCTACATCTCCATCCTCATGGAGAAAACATGACACCACAAAGCCTTCATCATCAAGAAGGCAAACAAGAGTTGCAACACCTCAAGCTTCACAAGAAACACATGAAATGGGTCTGCCCACTGAAGGGTAAGAAACTAGAGCTACATCAAGTCATAGGGACCAAACAGAAGATATCCTTCACACAAGAGGAAGGATTCCACTAGACTATGACCTCATTGGTATAAATGGCACCCCACGAGATCAACCATGGAAGACAAAACAATTAGATGAATTGGACAGATTTCATAAAAGGTCAACTCAAAGAACTATAGCCACAAAACACTCTACATCTGTAAGTTCATGAATCATGACTTCTAAGCATACCTCTCAGCCTAGGGGTGCCTCTAGGTGACCCCACAGTAGACACATAGAATCTAATCATAGAGACACACAACAACACACAAACAAGTCACCCTGGCTAGCAAAGATACTGCAGAAACTCCTTCAAGGAATCTACGGGTAAAAACTACAAGAACAGAGTCAGGCCCATCAGAGTCTTCTATGACAATACAAGTTAACCATGTGATACGGTTAGAAAGTGCATTACACAAAGAGCAAGAGCTAGTGGAAGCTCTTGAACAAGATAAACAAAGAGAAAGACTCTTGCACCAACATGAGCAACGTCTAAGAGAAAAAACTGAGCGGCTAGCTCATAACAATTTACAACCCAATGGTGGTGACCACCAAAGAATTAGACGTGCTGAATCACCTCAAGAGAGATGCGCTAGACAAGAGAGCCCACAACAAAACCCCCCACCAAACCATGGATGAAATCTAATTGGGGGGCAAAGGGTAAACATAACAAACCAGGATCACAATCTTGAGTCCCCTCATAGGAGGGAAGAAAATAGAATAGACCAAACAGATAGAGAACTACCTCTACCTCCACCAAGAGTGGGGCTACAAGAGGAAGAAATTTATGCATCAAAGGCATTTTAGGAGCTTGCTAAAAAGATGAAAGCCTTTGAGAAACAAGAGGCCACTGGGAGCCAACCAACATCAAGTAAGATACACAACCAACCATTGTGTCCATCAATTCCTAGCCCTCCCTATCCCAAGCACTTTGAGATGCCTAGGCTAGAGAAGTTTAAAGGTGAAGAGGACGCACAAGAGCATGTAACCAAATTTATCAACTCATATTTTCATCTTGAAGACAACGATGCTCTTATGCTAAGGACATTCATAATGACATTTTCAGGCGCAACCACCCAATGGTTTAACCAATTGCCCAAGCATAGCATAACTAACTTTGAAAAACTAGTTGTAGACACCAAAACAGCACCAATCCGATTATGTGACTGCAAACACTGATCACATTGACACAAATAGCCCCAAGGGCAGACCCTAGAGGTTAAAAAGTGGTCCTAACCACTCTCATAGCAGTTTTGGAAGGTCAAAAATCATTTTGGCACCTTCAGGCACTTTGCTCAATATCCGTTCCACCCAAGGACAAATTCAAACTGGGATTCGCCCCACCTAGGGACGAATTCATAATTCACTCCAGGGTGGGGTGAATTGCAGGTTTGATGGACAAAAATTCAAATCTTGACAAAACGACAACTCAGATCTGCCACTTAACGCTTCCTTCATTGCATGGGAGTGTGGGTGAGCGTTTTCGAGCATTGGAGGCTGTTACAAGGGCAGTCATGAAGTCCCTATTCAGGGAGGAATCTCCTCCCTCCTGGGAAGGCATGATTTCCAAGTGGTACCTCTGCATTCCCAATTCAAGAGACCTCCAGGTCTATAAATTGGTAAGTTTCTTCACCCCAAAGAGAGAGGAGAGGGAGCATTTTTAGCAACGAAGTGCTGCCATTTTATTTCCCCATACACCTTTAGTTGATTTATGCCTTTCACATCCGTGATCTCCCTTTGAGAGGAGGTCATTGGGTGATCATTGGAAGGTCGAATCTTGAGCCCAAAACCCAAAATTTGGCCATAGAATACCACCCAATTTTTTGACAACACTTTACAAGAGATTTTGGACCCATCCCAAGTGGATTGGTGCCAAAATTAGGTCCCAACGGTGGGCGACCTGCCCGGGCGCCCCCGCACTGCTGTGAGTCTAATCGTCCCTTTTAGGAATGATTGGGAATATATGGTAGACTATTATTTCTATAATTTTTATCTTTCATTTCATCTTATGCTACTTATATAGTTTGCAATTTTGATTTCGTAATGTTTTGAGCAAATCTTATCATGTTTTATCATTTTTTGTCTTTACTAACTTGCAGGTATCATCATAAAATACCCATTAATGGAGGCCAAATTGGGAAAATCTGACCATCTGGGTCATCCAAAAATACCCCCAATTAGCTAACCCCAAGTTTTTAGGTCTTTTGGAGATTTCTAGGTAGGACATTTGGGACAGTACCTTTTCGATGTTTTGTTGCAGGTGAATTCGTCTCGCCCCGGAGCAAATTCAAATTGGTGAGGAATTTCCTGACTGTTCTTTTTGCAATGCTTTCTCGATGATGCTTCTATGCCCCTATAAAATTTTTAGATAATTTGGATACATTTTAGTCATATTTTAATTCATTTCCTCATTCGCTTATCGTAGGCTTGGGGATTTCATGCTTTGTTTTATCTGCAGGTGCTACTGACTGTTTCTTGTTCCTTTGAACGTAGGGTCTAGACATTGGAGGAGCAAGCAAGGAATCAACACTCATATACACAAGCAACAACAACATTTTGGTCCAACCATCTTACATGTGAGCACATGAAAGAGGGATGGCTATCCATGGATGTAACCAAGAGACGAGTTTAACGCTCCTCGCCCCTAAAAAGGGAGCAGGCGAATTGTAACCAAATTGTGAAATACATCAACAAAAGAAAAGGGCTATTTGTTTCATTTGGGTTTCAATTTGTTTATGCATCCTCCATTTTATGCATTTTTAATTCATAGCGTTAAGTTTAGTTCCATTTTTGCATCGTACTTGAAGCACTGTTTCCTTTTTGTTTCTGTATCCTCGTGCTTTCAGTGGTGATCACGATGCTTGAAACATTTCTCCTTTGGTGCTAAGAAGAAAGTAAGCCTATCAGACCTGGCCAATTTAAAATAGTATGATGATGAGCCAGTAATGGATTATGGGAATAGATGGAGAAAAGTCATGGCAAAATTGTCATTCTCTGTTCCCACTGAAGAAATTGTTCGGATGTTTGCCAAGAGTTGTTCCAAACACATCTCCCTCCTATTACAACTTCAGCCATATCCTTCATTTGAGGAAGCTTTGGCACAAGCCAAACTCATTGAGGATATCAAAGTAGATGAGGGAACCATTAAGCTCCGATCCAAGAAGGAGTGGAACAAAAATGGTAAAAATGATAGATATAAACAAAAGCAGGGCAACCCTGCTCTAGTCAATCAAGTTGCATTGGCTACACCTAAGGATGGGGGTGCACAACAACCATAGAATTATCAAGCACATCCCCCACCAGCCAATTATGATCAAAAGAATAATCAGGGGCGAAATAAAGAACGCAAGCCCCCTCACTATTTTACACCATTGACAGAATCAATGCAATCAATCTTCAATCAATTGAGTGAGGTGGGAAAGATCAGATTCCCTGATATACCTCTTATAGATCCCAACCATCCTAAGCCAAAAGGATATAGGGAAGATCAATTCTGCCCATATCACAAGATACCGGGGCATAATATCAAAGTCTATGTTGGCTTCAAACATCAAGTACAAAACATGATTGAGGTGGGAGAACTAAAAGTGGACAACCCACTGGCCCCTGACAACAGAGATATGGGCATCTATAAAAACCCGTTGCCAAACCATGAAGCCCCTAGAGGGCAAGGAGCACAAGTCAATCAAGTCCGAATTGAAACACCTACCCATGGGTGTGTTGGGATGGTTGAAATTGTCAATATAGCGACCAGGACTAGATGGTATGGTCAACCACAACCTCCTGCAGCTCCCATCAATGTCCCAGCTGCACCTAGGCAGAGGCAGGGGCAAGACAACCTTCCAGGTCCACCAACCCGACCTATGGTAAATATCTGGAGTAGACTTGAGCAAAATTTACAAATGACTCTGGCTAAGCTATCAATTTATGAGCTCATACAACAATCCCCAAAGCATAGGGAGACCTTGATGGAGATTTTAAGGTCAATTGAGCTTCAACCGCAAGATCCAAATGCATTCACCCATTTTGTGGGGCAAGTACAAGAGTGCCAAGAACCTATAATTCGATTCTATGATTATGAGATTAAGACAGTATCTACTGCCTTACCAGACCCTCCATTGCACATCATGGCATCAGTTAATGATTTATCATTTAAGTGGGTCTTGATCGATACAGGTTCATCCATCAACATCATCACAACAACAACAATAGAACACCTTAAGATCCCCAAGTCCAATATCATTCCAGGAGCCTACACATTGAGAGCTTTCAATGATGCTTTATGCAATACTGTGGGAACGATAGTCCTACCTATCAAGGTGGGGCATAAGACCATCCCCATGATGTGTCATGTATTGGAAGGGGCCATGCAATACAATATCCTCCTAGGGAGACCTTGGATCAGGGACATGAGATGTGTTCCTTCGATCTTACACCAATGTGTCAAGTATGTGCATGATAACAAAGTCTACATGGTGATGGCCGATGAAGAGCCATTCAAGTATGTTCACCAGGTGGATTGCCCAGGAGAATTTGTGATTCCATCAGCCCACCTATCGGTAGGGCCTTCATCTCCGAATGTTCAAATGGATAGCAAAGACAAAGGGGCACAAAAGGACCCATGCACATCAACACCTCATCTTGAGCACAAAGAAGCTAATGCTTCTAGTAAACCATTAACATCCAAACCCAAGAATGATCAAAAGCTAAAGGTACCTATGGTTGAGAAAAACAAACTCAAGGAAATGCTAACCATAGCTATTGAAGAGATTCCAACTCCCATGGAGGAGGAAGATCACCAAGACCAAGTCAAAGATGATGACTATCATCCTGCTTCGCCAATGTCATCCGTGGGGTCATCCACCTCACATGCAACTATACACTTGGCAAGCATAGGGATAGGAGAGTATCTTGTGTAGAATATAACTTTTACGCCTATCATAGAATCTGTACAAGACATGGGATGACCGAAAGATCTAAGACCACCAGTGGGAACAATGGTTCCACTTGGAATCCCTCCCAACCAGACAAACTTCATCTACGTTGGCCTAGATTGCGCCCATAAATCTATGGATATAGATGAGGACAATGATGAGCTATTCACTATCAATGTTCGCTACCTCTCTAATCCCAAGTTTGCTCTAACCTATTTTGAAAATTGCCATTGGCATGGTTACGGTCTTGGTAGATATGAGCAGGGATGAAGGTGGCCATTCGAGCCACAATACCAACTCCCATATGACATATTTGGGTTAGGATATCACATCAGAGGTCGAGATGACCTTCTAGCAGCAATGCTAGATAGATTAACCTTGGGGTTAGGAGAAGACATCGATTTTATTCCTTATCATCCACCAAGTATAAGATATCTGAGCAACAGACAGGTGGCCACAATGAACATACCACCTCCCGAGACTTATCATCCAAGATCCATAATTGATGTCACCCCAATAGGTTACAATTCATGGGATGATGAGCAAGAAGAAAATGCATATATGGCAAGTAATGATGAAGCACAAGAGGGCTTGGCCCATCATGAGCCTCACTATTTACAAAGTTTCACCTAGTCCATCCATGATGAGAGTGGGTACATATCGGATGAAAGTGACTATGAATCAGAGGACTCAATAGAGAGAGCCTACTTAGGGGCAAGGCAATGGCCCCATGACTTGGGGCAACATACTAATGCAAATGGATTCTTCATAAGTGACGAAGAATATGAGGATGAAACAGAGATGGCCTACTTAGGGCAAAGACATGAGCCCCTCATCTTAGGGCCACACACTAATGCTAATGGTTTCTGGATAAGTGATGATGATTTTGAGGATGAGAACTGAGATGGCTTATCTAGGGCCTCACCATTTAAGACAAGTCAATATGTTGGTGGAAAGAGAAGTAGTGCTTCATGCCATAGACCCTAGATTATGATTTTTGGGGAGACCGATTGACTTGAATGCCATTCATCGCATGGTCAATCCCCCTCCACCTACATTCAAGGAGCTCTTAGAGCCTAATGATCCCATTATCCGACAAGCTCATGGACCAGATCTAGAAGATTCCCATTCCCCCAAAGCCTCATCACGAGCATGGAAGGGAAACCCTTGAAGCAATATTTCACCCATGTGGTCCTGGAGATTTCATCCCATCCATCAATATGATCTCCATTGATTTGACCACTCCACTTCATAACCTAGTAGATCCCACTAAACCTTTGTGTCTTGATACAGAGGCTATAGATTGGGATCACATTGATTCACCAATAGAGCCTAAAGATCTTTTCCCTAGTGAAGAGATATTACAACCATTCCATTTTGCATCAAGTTGTGCATATGATGTGTTCCATACTGGTTTGGATCCTAAGTTAGTAGGACCTATAAATCCCACCGATGACATTCATTTGATACCCACACCTCACCAGTTGGAGGATGGGTCACATATGGCTATAGAAGTGACTTTCGAGGTGGACATCAGTGATGATCCTACTCAACCAAAGAAAGTCAAGTTCGGAGAAAGTCTATCTCCAGAGGAACAAGCCATCATAATCCCTCTCCTCAAAGAGAGGCCAAATATCTTTTCTTGGACTTACAAAGACATGCCAGGGATAGATCCAAAGTTAGTCATTCACAACCTTTCATTGGATCCCACAAAGAAGCCAGTCAAGCAAAAACTGAGGAAAATGCATCCAACCATCGCTTTGATGGTGAAGAACGAATTGCAAAAACTATTGGATGCAGTGTTCATAGTTCCTATAGACTACCCTGAGTGGGTGTCAAACATGGTACCCATGGGGAAACCCGATGGAAGAGTCCATATCTGCACAGACTTTAGAGATTTGAATAGAGCAACACCAAAGGATTCATTCCCATTGCCAAACATAGATGCTCTTGTGGATGCAACCGCAGGTCATGAGATGCTCTCCCTAATGGATGGATTTTTTGGATACAATCAAATCTAGATTAAGCCTGAAGATCAGCATAAAACTACTTTCATTACTCCATGGGGAACATTTTATTACAAAGTAATGCCATTCGGTCTCAAAAATGTTGGTGCCACATATCAGTGAGCCATGACATACATATTCCATGACTATATGCATAAGATCTTAGAAGATTACATGGATGACTTACTGGCCAAGTCCTTGTTGCGGCAAGAGCATGCTGAAGTCCTTAGACAAATCTTTGATCACCTCATTGAGCATAATGTCTGATTGAATCCTAAGAAGTGCATATTTGGTATAACTTCTAGAAAGATTTTGGGATTCATCGTATCCAAGAGAGGCATTGAAGTTGATCCTACAAAGGTAAAGGCTATATTGGAAATGGCTGCCCCTACCAACATTAGGGAGTTAAGGAGCCTACAAGGCAAGATAGCATCCATCAAAAGATTCATCACGCAATTATCAGACAAATGCCGACCCATGAATCGATTGCTACGCAAGGAAGTCCCCTTTCATTGGGATGAAGAATGCCATCAAGCCTTTGCAGAGATCAAAACTTATCTGGAAACACCGCAAGTATTGGCTCCACCAAGGCCAGACATACCATTTTTACTATATATATCAGCTACCGATTTTGCATTGGGCACCATGTTAGCCCAAAAGAATGCACAAGACAAAGAACAAGCCATATATTACATTAGTCGCACCTTGGTGAGCTATGAGCTAGGGTATGCATATGTCAAAAAGTTGTGTTTAGCGATGGTTTTTGCAACTCGAAAGTTGTGACACTACATGTTGAGCCATACGACCTACGTTATATCAAAACAAAACCCTTTGCAGTACATGATGAGCAAGACATATCACAATACACGTACCGCAAAGTGGATCATGTTATTGATAGAATTTGATCTAGAATTCATAAGCCAAAAGTCCATTAAGGGACAAGTCATAGCAGATCAATTAGCAGAGGCACCTCTTCAGGATAGCAAGCCCCTCACTATAGAATTGCCTGATGATGCGGTCTTTGCATTATCAGATCCATCAGAACTCGAAGAACCTAAGAAAGAAAGAGACATGTCATTGTTCTTTGATGGTTCGAAGTGTGAACAAGGGGGCAGAGTAGGGATCATCTTTATCACACCATAGGTTGCCCCATTGCCCTTATCATTCAAACTAGACTTCCCTTGCACAAACAACAACATGGAATATGAGGCTTTGATCTTGGGACTTCAAACAACCATAGCAATGGGCATTAAAATATTGAATATCTTTGGTGACTCCTTGCTCATAGTAAACCAAGTCAAAGGCCTATTCCAATGTAGGTGCCCACTCCTGAAAACCTACAAGGAACTTGTTGACACTTACCTAGCCCGACTGGAATGGTATGACATCGAGGCAATCCCTCGTACGTCAAATAGATTTGCGGACACCATGGCCTCTTTGGGATCCTTAATCCCTCAGAATCTATCTGCTGATTTTACCACCATCCATGTGAAAGTGCTTTTGCACTCAGCAATACATCATGAAGCTTTTGACAATCAAGAATCAGTCAACATGATCAACATTGAGTCAAGCCAAGATTGGTCCTTTGCAGCTAGAAATTTCTTACGAATGACACCCTGGGGGTCCTTGCTTTCCCAGGGTCCTGTAGAGTGTGGCACTACCATACACCATAGGGTCATTTCTCAATCTATTTTCACTAGTCAAAAAATAGGAAGAGCAAGTCATATTTTCCATAGAAGTCGTGGCTTATCAGGATTGGCTTTCCCAACTGTGGGACTTCCTAAAACTTGGAATGATACCTCAAGGTCTGTCGCATACTGAAAGGTGAACATTTAAATAGAAAGCAACAAGATACATCTTGCTAGGAGAAATCCTCTATAGACGAGGATATGATGGAGTGTTACTTCATTGTCTTGAGCCCCAAGAAGCATCCTGGGCAATTTCACAAGCTCACGATGGTACATGTGGAGGTCATTTCAGTGGCATGGCCATTGTTAAGCGTATCTTGAGAATGGGCTATTATTGGCCCACCATGGAAAGAGACTACTGCGAGTATGTCAAAAAGTGCACTAAGTGCCAACATCATGCAAATCTGATGCACTTGCCATCGCAAGCCTTACAACCCATCCAGGAAGCATGGCCATTCTCACAATGGGGACTAGACTTGATAGGGAAGATCTCACCCCCATCCTCAGGCCGACACACATTCATCATAACGGCCATTGAGTACTTCACTAAATGGGTTGAAGCGATCCCCTTAACATCGACAACTGGACCAAGGATTGCGGAGTTTATACTCCACAATATCATAAGTCATTTTGGGGTCCCTTCGAAGATAATATCGGATAATGGGCCATCTTTCAAGAACAAAAATGTGCATGCCTTAATGAACAAATACCATATTCAGCATAGTTTTTCAATGCCTTATTACCCACAAGCAAATGGGCAAGCAGAAGCCTCAAACAAAACAATAGTCTCCATCTTGAGGAAGACAGTGCAAGACAATCACAAGGATTGGCACATACAGCTGCCTCTTGCACTATGGGCATACAGGACTAGTATACGGACGCCCACTGGGGCAACACCGTTTTCACTAGTATATGGCACTGAGGCCATCATGCCACTAGAGTTGGAAATTCCAACTCTACGCATAGCATTGAAAGACTTCATAGATGATGATGCCACGCGACAAGGCCACCTTGATCAGTTAATGCTTCTTGATGAACGCAGAGTTAATGCTTTAGAGCATCTTCATGTTTACCAAGATCGCCTTGCACGAGCTTACAATAGTAAAGTCCACTTAAGGGAATTCAAGGTTGGAGATTTAGTGCTCAAAGAAAACCAACAAAATTCAAATCTACCACCGCACCTGCGAGACAAGTTCATGATAAATTGGATAGGCCCATACATGATTTCACAAAGAATGGGGCCTGGAGCATATCGCCTTATATCATTAGATGGTGTTGAAGAGCCTGAACCTCTCAATATCATTCACCTAAAGGTATTTCACACATAAAATACAAAAACATTCAAATATGTCATAAAATTCAAAAACATTCAAATATGTCATAAAACACAAAAACATTCAAATATGTCATAAAAATCAAATCACAAAAATGCTCCAAGGGTACCCAATCCGCTTGGTCAAAATCAAATCAAAATGCTCCAAAGGCATCTTAAAGCCCTTTGGTCAAATAAAATCACAAAAATGCTCCAAGGGTACCAAATCCGCTTGGTATCAAATTAAATACAAAAATGCTCCAAGAGTACTTCAAACTACTTGGTCAAAATCAAACAAAAGCCCCAAAGGCACAATAAGCCCTTTGGTCAAATTAAGCAAAAATACAAAAACAACATAAAAATAAAAAATACAAAAACAATTGCATCTCATATATTGCATCCACATAATTACATTACATTTTCATATCCATTGCATTCACATATGCCATGAGAGTCTTAAAAGTGATGCCACAGTTTGTCTCAAAAATCATTCAAATCCATACATCCATCAACACAAGTGTGTAATTGTGTTTTTCAACACAACAATAAAAAGTTGCTATACATAAAATACTAAGGTTTTTCGGTTAGTTCAAACACACCTAGTGATCTTATCAAATTTTGTGAAACATCATCTTGGCTAGTAGAATATAAGGTCTAGTGGTGACAAAGCCTAGCATATCTCAGAATCCCATCACTAATTTAAACATTAAATTCTAGTTGGTACATGGGAAGATGAAAGCTACAAAGTGGTCTAGGTTACCAAAAGCAAAAAGGAACATCCTTGCTTATCCCCCTGTGCAACCGGTTTAAAGGTGTTGAGAATTGGCAAAAGGACAAGTGCAAACCCTACCTAGAAATGAGTGATTATCATCACTACATATATCCCTTGCTTGTATCAAAACAAGCAAAAATCCTAAAAGAAAGCAAAATGCAAAACTCAAAAGCAAAAGTTCAAAATTTTCCAAAGCCAAATTCAAATCTCAAAAATCAAAAGTTCAAACGCCCAAAGTCAAATATCAGAAAAATCAATAGTGATTATCATCACTACAAGAATCCCTTGCTCAAAAAAAAAAAAATAAGTCAAAAATAAACAGTGATTTTCATCACTAAGTATGAGCAAGTATCCCAAAAGAAATGAAGAAAAAAAGGGAATAAAACTTGAATCCCTGGAATTCTCAACATTGCACAAAACTGGAAGGAGAAATCCTTACGCATGATGATATGTCTATCACAAAAGCTCCTGGCATTTGTGTAGACCAATGTTTGAATGTGGATGAGCTAGCTTAGGTAACTCAAAACCGCCTAGTAGTATAGTCCAACTAAGTCCAACATAAGGATAAGATAAACACTTGAGAATCCCTGATCTTAGCAATGGGTTGAAAGAATCCCGCCTGACATCGGAGGAAATGCATGGGTTATATCTAAAATTATTCACTTGCACACACAGGGAGAATGAGTATCTAGGTCCATGATGAAAGCCTAATTTTCAAAAAGCCTAGAAGGATCAGTAACAATAATTGATAGGCAAACTAGAGTGTTGGGTATCCGAAAAACCAAAAATAATACAAGAATAGCAACAAATCATATCATAATTCACACCATCAATTCCTTTATAAGATTCTATAAATTAGGGGGTATCAACATAGTAGGACAGATACCACATATATATTAGAAATAGTATATAAATGACCACTGACTACTTTATATCTTTTAATTTATAGAAACTTATCAAGAAAATACATCTCACACCATTACATTTCATATATGAATGCTTAATCAATTCTTATGATAAGAGTGATTATTTAAATTCATGATTAAATTTTTACTTTCTGTGGTATCACCCATTAAGATTGTCAAATGTCATATGCATTCATTATGTTTTAATAAACTACAAGTTCATTTACATTAAAATACATATTGCATTCACCATCTCATCACATAAGTTAGATGCATACAATTAAAGCAAAATTAAAACATGCATTTAACAATAACATCATATCCACAAAAACAAGTCATTAATCATCCATAAACCACATCATAAAACATGTAGGCAATTTTCATTTGCATACAACCATGAATTCACCATTTATCAAAATTCAAAATACATCGCATCATATCATCAAATCATATAAGCATCTACACATCCATCTAAGCATCTTCAATATCATCTATCATCTAACATATTCATCAAGTCATCATAATACCATCATCACATCATATCATAAAATAAAATAACAACAAAAATATGAGCAATAAACGATACACATAATAAGTCATAATGCAAAGATATCATAAAAGTATGTGTGTCAAGTCCATGGATGTACAAAAATGCCCATGGGCTATAGTCATATAGGTCAGTCGACCTCAAAAATGAATCAAGGACCAAATAAAGCATCAATCAAATACCGGGCCTGAGCCCCCTGCATCACCTCCTCTAGTGCCACCTCCCCTATGGTGGTGTCATGAGTCGAATGATGTGAACCTGTCGGTCTCTCTGTCCGAGTCTGGGTCCTCTAGCTAGGATGGGTGGAAGACTACCCCGAGGTGGAGCGCCCACTGACCTACGAACCACCCACACTAGGTGGCTCCTTAGGGACAATCCCATGCCTCCTGAGCTGCATCTGAAGAATGGTGATGTGATCCACATGTCCCCGGATCCACTCCTCATACTCATCCAACAAAGACTGAAGATGTCCCACATCTGCTCCTGAACCTACCACTGGAACCTCCTATGGTGTAGAAGGAGGAACAACAAACTGCATCCTAGCACCGCCACCCCCAATAGTAGCCTGTAGAGCCTATATCTGTGCTGTGAGCTGCTCAATGGTAGCATCTCACTACTGTACCTGGATCTTAGTTGCCTGAAGCTCAACCTCGACCTCATGTAGCTGTGCTCTCAGAGGAGAGTCTCTCTCCTTGGGCTCTAACTCCTCCTCCTCCTCAAGAACATCAAGATCCTCCACTACCACCTACTCTGCTGGCTGGCCCCATACCTCGATCCTAGCTCAGACTCTACGTCCTATCGGATCTGCACCATCACCCCTACCATCATCCTCGCGCCCTAGGCTACCGATACCATGCCACATCCGATCACCCCACCATTGAGTGTATGCCTCTGTAACTCCCCCAACCACTCTAGGGTCAACAGCTGGGGCATCCTCCTCATCTGAAAGCTCTATAATCTACCATGGAGGTAGGTCCCTCTCTGCTGTGAGGTGCCTATACAAGAATGGTACCAGTGGCACATCCTACTGCAACCCGTACTGATGAAGAACCCGAGAGTAGAAGAAGTACTCCCAGATGGTAACCTTACGGCCAATGAGCCATCGCTCGCATCGTGTCCTGGAAGTAAAGCTAGCTGGATCATCCCAAGCAGGACACTCATGGTAAGGGCGCCATATGACATCTCCGACCAAAAGTCTAGTAAAAGCATCAGTATAATGGGACAGCTCCCCTACGAAAGTGTGGCTCTTATGCTCCTCATGCTCTCGAGCCCATCTAGTAGCATAGCACTATGTCCGAGCATCGATCACTGTAATCTTGATCGAGAGCCCCTTAGGGTGATCTACCTTAATATGCTCCCATCCCCAAACCTGTAGGAGCAAGCTGCAGGTAATGCTGACATGTCCTCATCGATGGATGTGGTACAACTCATCATAGCACTGAGCCAATAGCGACCTACCCCATGCATAGATGATAGGCTCCTCGCTATCCAATAGATCCTGCACCATCGCCAAAAGGTTCCACGAGAACCTCAAACTCGAGCAGTCCGGGATAAGAACATTGCTGATAACCATCAGCAATACGACATGCCTCATCGTAAAAACATGCTCCTCATGCCAATGGCTGATAGACACTCCTCCAGACTTGGTGTCCCGGAGGGCCTCCATGGAGTGTCCTCTAAACACCCGAGCATAAACAACCACCTGATCATTAGTGGTCGAAGAGACAATGGCCACCCCATCAAATGGAATCCAAAAGATCCTATATACATCCTTCAATGTAATGGTCATCTCACTAGTTGAGAGGTGGAAGGTATTAGTCCATGGGTCCCAACGATGGGCCAGGGTCGTAAGGTAAGCCTGATCTGCCATGATGTAAGGTAGCCTAATGACATACTGTAACCCATGGGCTTTGAACCATGCCCAGTCTGTGTCATCAAAGCTAGGAAGTAGCTCAAGCAGGAGCTTCAGGTCCTGAGCCCGAGCAGAGAGGATCTAATAACAAAGGAAAATAAAACATAAACTACAGTGCGTCTAAGGCATAAATCAAACAAAGCATAACAACATCAACACTCCTAAGTCCAAAAAACGAAGGATAAATGCATATAGTTGGGCAGCACAAAGCTCAGGAGTGGTTCAAAACTTTCAAAAAGAACAAAAAAATCAAAATATGTCTTAAGAAAATCATAAAAAGGACAAAAATATGGCTAAGGGTTTAGTCGTTGTCACCTACAATGGTCGAAACCTGGCCGTTGGAGACAGCAGCGGCCAAGACCCAATGGTCAAATTTTTTACCATTGGGGTTCAAACTTGGCCGCTCTGAGCGACAGCGGCTCATAATCGACCGCTCTGAGTGACAGCGGTCGAAGGGCGACACGACAAACCCATGAACCCTCGACCAAAAAAGAACAAAAAAATCCAAAAATTGCAAAATAACATAAAAAGCACAAAAGGGAGGGAAAAACAAAAAAATTAAAGGCAAATTCCCATGCAGGCATCAGATCAAAGCTAAGTTCAAAAATGGTTAACATAGCAACACAGGTGAACAAAAAAATTTTAGGAACCCTAGGCTAAAGCCACTGATAGAAAAGCAAATCAACAAAGGGGCACAATTGAAGGGGCAGAAACCCTCACTCAGAACCCATTTCAAAGCAAAATTTATAGACACCCTGCACTGGCAACTAAAAAACTTGGGAACCCTAGGCTAGAAACTACCAAGGCAAAGCAACGAGAACAAAAAGGGGGACTAACCCACCATAGCAAAAGGTAAGCTAAGCCTAACTACGGAGTTTATTCATTACCAATAGGTTTAGTGAGGTTCATTTTACCCATTACTTAGTGAGGTTCAATTTTACTCAGACAAGAGAAAAGAGGGTTAGGGTTTAGAAAAGAGAAATACCCGAGAAGCTCCGGCTCCTCCAATAGCTGATGTCTCACCCTACGCAGCCATGTCCTCAATGCCAACAAACTCCAAAGTCGCAACCGTCATTGTCACACCAGAGCTCCCAAAGTGAATCTTCAAAATAGTGAAAGTGAAAGGTCAAACCCTAGAAAACATAATTTTTATATTCCTTAATTATGCCTTGGCCGTTGCTGACGTCAGTGGCCCGAACATCATGGCCGCTCAAGGTGACAATGGCCACAGGCAGGAACTTAGAGGCCAGTTGGACCTGACAGTGGCCAGATCCACAGATCAAAATAAAGGACTTCCTCCTTGAGGGATCCCACAAAAACAACAAATATACACACTTTGATGGTTTAATATCATCAGAATGTTCAAAATAACAAAAAAAAATCACATAAAAGCACAATCTCAAGTAGGCCTCGTATCCAGTCACTTACTCTATCCACTCGATGATTGCAACGATTTACACTCCATGCATTTCGATGAGATGAGTAGGTTACCATAAGGCCACTTGGGGCAAAAACATTTCATTTTGGGATTACGATGTACCACCCTTCAACCCCAAAGAAGACCAAGATGGTCGGACTGCTCCACGGGTATGAAAGGATCATCCTAATTCCCCTTATGATACCAAAAACATTAAGCAAAAGTGATGCAATATGAGCATAAATAGAATCACTCATCCTAACTCCCTAAGAAGGCTATTGATAGCTGGACCGCTCCTCGGGATAAGGATGGATGATTATCATAAACAATTGGAATCACACTTGGATGTGGGATTGCCCATTAAAAGCAACAAATGCTAGAAAGGAACCAAATTAGTCATATTGGTCAAGTGACTTGTCGCTTCATTCATTGCCATTTCCTCACCAATCCATTGTGTGAGGAGGTAGTTCAAAACTTCAACATAATCATAATAAAAATCAACAAAAGATCACTCGATCATAGCAAAATCGTGTTCGTCCTACGAATCATTGCATACAACAATCACAAATTTCCTTTGTTTGCTAGGAACATAAGCAGACATGACATCTTCAATTGTAGCTCTCCTACCAGTCAAAATTGTTGTAGCAGCTGAAGCTACCCGATTGAGTTTGAGGAATGAGTGCAATTTAACATGCCCAAGCCACTGAGCTAAGTCCTTCGAACATTGAGGCAATGATTCAAGGGATGCACACCATCTTGCATGATTGGGCCATCCGACGTTGATCAGACCATTGATCACCATACACCCTACAAACAGATCAGTCTATGTTTTTGCTCAGCGTTGTGTTTTCCACACAGCGCATCACAAAAAGGGGCATCTATAGACACCTAAAATGTGTCATGCTTAGGGGAGCTACTCACATAGACACATTCACAAGATCATATGACATAATCTTGGACTTTCCAAGCATCAACAGTGGTTCTCACCACTCATTTGGGGCATTTTTAAGCCATCCAAGCCTAGCCGCTCAAGCTAACAGTGGAAATAACCGACCAGATCTTAGCCATTCTAATAGCACAGACAATGGCTAAACCCTAAAAGTAGTTTTGTCAACAAATAGGCCTAATCACGGGCAGAAGTGGTAGTCTGCATGCAATAAAGGTGAGCGGGAGTAACTTTGCATTCCCTTTCACAAATAGTTCACATAGGAGACTTGAGTTTGCATTTAGACTTTAGTTAACTGGCCTCCAAACATAGACAAAGGACAAAAGCTTCTCATGCTAACAACCAGTTTGCATAGGAGACTCAAGTGGGCAGTTAGATTTCAGTTAACTGGCCTTCAAACATAGACAAAAGACAAAATCTTCTCATGCTAACTTACACTACGCATGAGAAATTCATTCCTAGGGCTTGGACATAGACCTAGGGTTTCACACTATAAAAGGTGCAAGCCTAAGAGCACCAAGGGATCAATCTTTTTATCCATCAATCTTGGTCATTGAGGAGAGCTTTCGAGACTCAGAGAGTTCCCTTGGAGATCACGTGTACGGCGAAGCCCTGACGGATTGAAGAGCATAACACCTATTATTTCAACATCAGATACAAGCTTTGACCCATAGCTTTGGGGCAAAGAGAGCAAGGTTTACCTTAGCGGCCGCTGTCTTGGACAGTGGCCCACAGGCTTAGCTTAGGTTTTAGACATAGCTTCTTTTATTCTATTTCTTCATGTTTTCATATCATTAGCATAGATTTACATGATTTCATAGCATAGTTTCATCACATTTCTATTAAGTTCTTTTATTACTAACAACCTCATCCGGGGAGGCAATCTCGGACATCTAAGTGTGTATTGTTGTTTCATTGCTCATAGGGCCATAGGTTCACCGAACGGAATTAGAAGCATACACGAGCAAAGGGATCCCTCTAGGAAATAGACCTAGAGAAGGAGGCATCTGTAAGCCCTCATACATTTTCATGTGCGGAACCGGGAAGCCTTTAAAAGTGCACCACCCTTTTGCAAAGGGGGACATTCTGCCCACTTGTAGTCATATTGTATCAAAATGGGTATCCCTAAGAGGGACCGACATGTAACTAGATTTCAATATTAATAAAAGGATCTACCTTTGTGATTTCTGTGTTATATGCTTTCTGTGGTCTTTTATTTTGTTTTCGGTACAATACTGCAAGTAGAGTAGAGTGGTGCGTGCATCCCGGGGTCGCTACAGGAAGTGTGTAAATTATTTCCATAATGCTTGATTTTATTGGAGGATGGTATTAAGTTGTTTGGTGATTGTATCAAGCTATGAGGCATCTTGGTCCATCTCTTTTTGATGTCCACAAGTTACAACCATTTTGGTGAGATTTGAATGACTAGTAGTGACTTACTAAAAATAGAAGTGTGATTTTAGAGGTTACTATTTTTAGTAATATGTACAAAAAAAGTGTTTGGGTGCTATATATCAAACTGATAAGCTTGAAAATATGACCACAATGAGCTATATCCCACAACATTGATTATGGGCACCCTATATTTTTTTTGTTTTGTTTGCGAATTAGGTTGAAACACTTATTTTAGGATAGGGAACACTTCAATGGTCACACAATCTGAGCTCTCAGTAAGGAGATATACTAACTTCTTTACATTTTTTTGATATCTTGGTTTGGTGTAAATTGATGTCAAGGCAATTTATTCAACTTGGATTTTAAAATTCATAGGTGGGTCCTTAAGGGTATTTGGTGCAAAATAATGAGTTGCTTCTAGTCCTAAAATTTTGGGTCAAATTAACTAACCATTAGGAAGTTATGATCTTCATAAGAAAAATAAAAAATTACTAGTTTTAAAAAATCGATGCAAAATTTTACCAGGAGGACAATTTTATCTAAAATAGAATGTAGAGTTGTCTACTAAATTTTGGAGTCAATTTGAGCTCTAAATGAAGATATATCCCTATTTGAGTAAACTTTCAATGTCGTTTCAACTATCTCTACCTTGTATATTCTGATTACTAACCACTCATGTCACTATCCTATCTTTATCCCCATCACCTATACTGTGATTACTGACATTGTTTAGACACTAACCCTAGGATTCTCTATACTATGCAGTTATTGACTCTGTTGGTTTTTTTTTGTCACTGAAAACCCTATAATTTTTTGCTATTACTAATGACTATTACTACCACTAACCTGAATGTTACTGAAATAATTCTTGACTGTCATGGACACTTGTATACTTTGTCTTGGTTATGTAGTGTATGCATTTTTTTGTGATAGGGAAGTCATCCTCTGTATGTTCACTTTAGTGGGGAAAATTTGAAGGTTTAGCATAACAAGGAGGCTTCATGTTTTTTGTAGGTTGAAGTTTTTGATAGAACTAGGGTACACTAGGCAAGGAAGTATGTAATACCCAAACGCTCTCTGTTATACCATAGTGACGAACAATAGTTCTTAGATCAATATTTTAGGCCGTTACCCAAGGAGGATTCCACACATACCCTTGAGCACACTATCTACCTCTCTGATAGTATATGAGGGTAATATTTTGGGATGCTATATCCTATGCACTATGGATAATACAAGGCCAAAAAGCTTCCTAATGGATAAACGTTTGTTTAACCCTAGATGGTATTCCTAAATACCCGAAGTTATGTGGGAGCTTGATTTTGTGTGTGAGTGTTGTCTAAGGCCTAGGTATTAGAGCTTGATTTCCCTTCATTTCACTAGATGCTTTATAGGCTATCTAGCTTAGCCATCAACAATAGCTCCTCCGTAATATTTTAAAACCCTCAACATAGGATTTCTAGCCTACTCAACTACTGTAAAGAGAAAGACTATTTTTTTGTTTTTTTAAAAGTTTTTATTGATTTTTTGTTAGAGTAATATTCCATCATTTGGGATAAATACCTCTTTCCTATGTTAGGTAGATTTTATATTACCACATGGTAAAAATTTATTTCTTGCTTTTTACCACATATATTTACTTTTTGCTACTTACCATGTAGATATTTACTGTTTCAAATATCTAATGGTAAACTATGGTTAATTCCTAAATATCCTAGGTTAACAAACCTAAACCAAACTCTCTACCTCCTATGGTGCATTGGTTAGCGTGGATAGTGGGAATATAGTTTGGTATACTATTTTGTAACCTATATATATTGCTTAGTATTTCCTAAGCTAATGTTAATGAATATTTAATTAATCAATTGTCTTACCTTTTCGTTTTGATCACATTGGCATCAGAGCCAACTATGTTGGGGCTGGATCAAAGTTTTTTTTGCCACCACACTCCAAGTGAGCATGGCGGCTGGCGGATACGGAGGGTAATCCCTGGCCAGGTCCAAGTGACCTGCCAGGGCCTAGGCGTGCCCGATTCAACTGGCCAGGTCATATTGACCTGCTAGTCGTGGGTAGGCCTATGGGCCACCATGGCGATCGTTGCCACGGTCGTGCTGATCATCCTAAGCCTACCTAGGCTAGGTGATCAACCATCCTAGTGGTTGATCGACCGAGCCCGTAGTCGACAGCCACATGCTATTGACTGGCTTCGCAGGAGTAGCAACTCGCAGTCGACAACCACGTGTTGTCGACAGTCCAAACGGGCGATCGGTCCCATGGGCGAAGGCCTTGAGGCGCAGTCACCTCAGCCCCCATGTAGGAAGCCACGAACCACATAGCCACGTGGGACCAGGAGTCACGTGGCTTCCTAACAGCTTGGGAGAGCTGAGAGGGTAGGAGTGCCCTCCCCCTTCCAGCTGGATACTTGCATGGGACTAGACCACATCAGGATCCGCAAGGGCAGGAGGCCCTTCGATCCTTGATATCTAATGATCGAAGGGACCCATGCATGCCCAAGCATAGATCCCAAGGTGCTGACTTAGACCAACCTAGATTGGACATGTGGCACTACCATCTGGACACAAATTTGAATGCTAACTGGATTGCTGGACAGAATGCTGATGTGGCATTGCCACCTGGAGTGACATCTGGATGACATATGGCAGACAACCACTAGACTCGACCTGGACCGAACACAAAACATGGCAGATAGCCACAGGATGACAAGATAACCTTTGGCACCATGTGGCAACATACAAAAAGCTATGAGACTGACACCGATTGCCCGAAGGCAATCAACAAGCGTTGATGTGGACTGAGGCTTAAAAAGTCCTCATTCATCCTCCATGGGATGAATGTGGGACTAAAGTCCTCACATTTAATTTAATTTTTTTTTTGCATCGTGGTTTATTATCACGCGCGTCAATGTCACCACCAAGGAACGCTTCGTAGCGTGTTGGTCACTATTATTTGTTGGCACGAAATAGGACAATAGATCGATTCCCGATGGGGATATTTTGCATAAAATATTTTTTTGTTGTGCGGCCTTCAAGGAAATAAAAGGGACTTGTGATCCCTTCAGTCCCGTCGGGTGGCCTAGCCTAATCGATAGACCGACCAACGTGTGGGTGCTCCCCCGATAGGAGGTCGGGGGATCGAGCCTCGTCGGGGCCACAATATTTTTGCCGCCCAGCTGAATGATCAAGGTACATGTTTTTATTTTTTGAAGTTTATTTTTTTTAATTAATTTAGTTTTAATTTATTAAAAATTTTAAAAATTATTTTACTTAGAATTATTTTTTTTTAAGGTAATTTTAAAGTTAAAATAGTTTTTATTTTTCTTGATAAATTTTTACTTAAATTACTTAGATTTTTTTTTTATAAACTTCAAAATTCAAACAAAGAAGGCTCATATTTTGCAAATTACAACAGCATATTGCTTTTTTTTTTTCTCACCAAAAAGGAGATATAAGACATAGAAAAACATATTTTTTTGCAAATTCGAAAAGCCTTCTTTCTTCTCAAAACTTGTTAATTTTGCACCATAAAAGGAGCCACTATTTGATTGCAAAATTGTAACACAAGGACTCACAAAAACTTGCAAAATCCAAACATCAGAATTTGTGCATTTGTTTTCTCCAAGGAGATATAATACATAAAATTACACATATTTTTTTTGCAAATTTGAGAAGACCTTGTAACCTTGGGCCCATAAAAAAAAAAAAAAAACTAAGTCGTGTGTCGACTAGTTCTGGAAGCCTTTCAAATGCGGGTCGTGTGTCGACTTGTCTTGAAAGGAGTGTTCTAAATTCTACATTTTGTAAACATTAAGGGGGGATAGAATTCAGTTTTTTGATTCTATTGTTTGCAAAATTGTAACGAAAAAGGGGGGATATTTCAGAGTAAGAAAGGTGCATTCTCGATTGAACTCGACACCTGCTCTTAAAAATTGCTTGTACTAGGTGCATTTTCGGTTGCATCCGACACCTAGAGTGATTAAAATTTGGGTTGCTCTCATGTTTTGATTATTGCACTAACACTCATGTTTTTGTGTGCAATTAAACAATTAGATACAACATTAGAAGAAGCATTTCACAAAACCCAAACTTCACTCAAAAACCATTCTAAACTTTGCATAGGTTAAAACAAGTCATTTTTTTTTTACTCCCCATCAAAGGTCAAAAATACAAATCACCTTAATTCACTCTATTTGTTTGGCTTAATATCCTAAAATTTTTCATCCTTATTTAAGGGTGTTAAGGCAGGTGTCATTAAATATCCTAGAGGGCAAAATTAAAAGTTTTTTCACTAACCTACCCCTTTTTTATTTGCTCTATTTGTTTGGCTTAATTTCCTCCAACTTTTCATCCCTTGGTAGGGGTGTTAAGGTAGGTGCCATTAAATATCTTATAGAGGCAAATTGAAAACAACTTCCATATACTCTTTTGAGGGTATAGTGCAAGATAGCACCATCTTAGTCCTATCAAATTTGAAACCTAAACCATGGCCATGATACACAAGTATCTCATTGAGAGCCAACTGCTCAAAGGTTCAAATTATTTAGCTTGGAAGACTAAGATGAAAGCTATCTTAATTGTAGAGGATTTGTGGTCAATAGTGGATGGAAGTGTCACTAGACCTCGATCACCTAGAGCAGATCAAAGAGAATTTGATAAAAAGGATTAAAAACTATCCTTAATGATCTTGCTAGCTATAAATGATGATATCCAACCTCATATAAGTGAAGCTAAAATTGGAACGGAGGCATGGGATGCCTTAACTACCATATTTGAGGGAAAGAATCAATCCATGATTCTTAACCTTCAAACACAGCTTCATACACTTCACATGATATATGGAGAAACAATAGAGCTCTTCCTCTGTAGAGTGGCCGATTTGAAAAAAAAACTGCAAGCCTTAGGAGAAACTGTGGAAGACAAAGTCTTAATCTCAATTATTTTGAGAGCTCTTCCTGAATCCTATCGAATGTTGATTACATCCCTTCAAGTCTCTGGTAGGACAGTGACTTTTGTAGAGTTGGTGAACATGCTTCAAAATGACGAAGCTAATCAATTCCAAAGAGATGAGGCATCCAACAATGCACTTTTCTCACATAAACAACAAGGAAAGAAAAAGTGGAATCAACAACAAGACTCTTCTTATAACAAAAACAAAGGTCAAGGCCAAGACACTAATAAGAAGAAGCAGTATTGTAAAATATGTGACAAAGACACTCATAAAACCAAGAGATGTTGGTTTAAGAACAAGCCTCCCAAAGAGAAAGGTCAAAAGAAAAACCAAGGCAATGTTGCAAATGAGATGTCTAATACAGATTCTGATTCTGGTTCAGAGAAAGCACACAGAGTGCTAATTGCTAGAACAATTTTCTAGAGGGAAAACACATGTGTCCCTTGGGCAAAAGCACCATTTTCTCTCTCCTATTTTTGGTTTCATAAATAGCATAAGTATTTTGTTTGAAGACCTTGCAATAAGGGGTGCTTGTACCTCTTTTAGGCTTCATAAATAGCAAATTATAGGCGTTTGAAGTACTTGTAACAAGAGGAGCAACTTTTTGTGATGTAAAATTGTCTAGGAGGTAATATTTGTAAAATTATTCACAACACTCTTGTTTTGCACACTTTTTGCAATTGAGGGGGGATATAAATTTCTTTTCTTCACAATTTTTTTGTAAAAAGGGAAGATGGCTTATAAGGGTGCATTTTCGGCTTCGACCGACGCCTTAGTCACACTTCCTTCAGAAATTAATTACACTATGTTTTGCAATGAGAAGGGGGGAACTTATAAGGGTGCATTTTCGACAGTGACCAACACCTTAGCTACCTTATCTTTTGCAAAATCATATTATAAAATGAATGAATCTCGTATGAAGTGATCTACTCTACTACACCTAGTGATTGCAGTGGCTGGTTACCCATGCAATTCGGTTGGATGATGTGATTACCATAAGGACATTCGTTGGCATGAAGAAAAAGTGAGGAATGACCCATTTTTTGCTTAGGAGCAGCCAGAGTACCGTGACAGAGCAAAGAACTAGCAAATCAACATCTTCTTCACTATATTGGGGCAATTATAAACTTTACCCAAATATTGTTGTATAGAGGGATATGTATGTATTACCAAAAAAATGTAATAAGGGGGAATGTTAGAGTAATATTCCATCATTTGGGATAAATACGTATTTCCTACGTTAGGTAGATTTTATATTACCACATGGTAAAAAGTTATTTCTTGCTTTTTACCACATATATTTACTTTTTGCTACTTACCATGTAGATATTTACTGTTTCAAATATCTAATGGTAAACTCTGGTTAATTCCTAAATATCCTAGGTTAACAAACCTAAAACAAACTCTCTACCTTCTATGGCATGTTGGTTAGCGTGGATAGTGGGAATATAGTTTGGTATACTATTTTGTAACCTATATATATTGCTTAGTATTTCCTAAGAAAATGTTAATGAATATTTAATTAATCAAGTGTCTTACCTTTCCGATTTGATCACATTTTTTTGGTTTTTTATATAAAGGAAAATAGAAATAAAAACACAAGAAAATTATACCTAATAGTCTGAATGGATGGGCAAGAATTATCATAGTCACAATAGAATTTGACCTTCGAAAGTGCTCTAATACCACTTGTTAGGAAGATACTATTGAAAATAAACTTACACAAAATACTTTTAAGTAACTAAAATACATCAAATAATACAATAACACTATGAAGAAAGTAATTGCAGAATTAATAAAATCTCACAAAATAACTCAGAATCGTAGGCCTCTTTGAGGGGGCAACCTCCTTCAACCTCCTTCAATATCTCATTAACTTGCAAAAAGATACATTCGTACATGGATTCATATATTTAAAAAAAAAAACTCATGCAACCCTAACCCTAAGCTCAAGAGTTGTCTTACATGCAAAATGCCACTCAAGCTAGAATATTCTACCAAACATTGGTTACATTCTTGATAACGGTTACATGAAAGGACACCACTTGTCTAGGTGCCTTACTTGCCACATACCATTACAAAAGTATTACAAAATAATAATATAAGTGGGTTCCCACATTGGACATGGGTCATTACATAAGTAATTAAGAATTACAAAAATAATGTTAGGATGGGGTCGTAACACCCAAATTGATCGAGTATCCATCATCTTTTGATAGATTCTAAAGCAACTCACCCTCTTGCATAAAAATTCAAAAAATAAAACCTGAAGCATCTTTTGAAGTTCATCTGCAATTTGTTTGAGTTCCTCTCTATCAAATAGGTTACTAATAGAAATCCATGATTTGAAGTTGTTGCTCATATTATAATAGTCTTGGACCTTTGGACCTTTACAAGCTAGACATGCCTAAGCAAATGGTTTCCATTTTGAGTTAGAGATAAGACGATAAGGCTTCAACTAAGCATAAGATAAAAAATTTGCATAATTCCCCTTATTAAATAACCATCTAATGTGTTTATTTATCAATTGTAAACTATATAATATGAAGTACCATGTCTATGATCCTTTGAATAGGATTCTTTTCCTAAATAATTTCATTGCACGAAGAGAACCTATATATTTTGAAGTAATATTTTTGCTTAATTCTTTTCTTGATATTTGAATAATCTCGACCTAATATTTGTCAATATGGCTAAACTCATAAGTCTACAATCTCATAAGCCTACTTCTCTAATATTATTTCTTTTGCAAACCCTATCCCAATTACAAAGAGGAAACATAAATTTTTCCTCTCACCCTTTCCAAAGAAAGCCTCTTCGAATTTTATTGATTTCTAATGCTATACCTACTAGCAATCTTGAAAGTGACATCATATAAAAGGGATGGATTGCAATTTAGTCTTTATGAGTTGTAGCCTTCTTGCCATGGTTAAGAACTTACAGTTCCAAGTAGCCAAACAAACTTTAAATCTACCCAAACCAGAGACAAAATATAAATAGGGATGTATTACAATGTAGTCTTTATGAGTTGTAGCCTTCTTGCCATGGTTAAGAACTTACATTTCCAAGTAGCCATCCACGAGAGGGCGGTTAGTAACCATAGGAGGGTATTTGTGAATATGTAACTATGGACGAGCGGTTGAGGATGGATGGCAAGAAGCTCCAAAAAGGGCACTCCAAGGCTTCGAGTCTCTAATTTCCTCGGGATGCATGCGAGATCCTGGCATGATTCCAGCAGCCTGATGGTGTGTTTCTTTAGCCTCCTTTGGTTGATGGGGTGGTTTTTCTTTTGTAGGTAATTTTGGATTTTGGAGGGAAAAGGGAGGTGGCAAGCCAGGGTTGCCAAGTGGTAATCTAGAGCTACAAAATGGAAGGGGTAATTATAGTGAGTCACCTAGGGTGTCTCACTTAACTGGGATGATATGGTTAATGAGTGCTTGTAAGTGGAGTGAGGTGTGAGGGATGTTCCATGTGAAGGAACAAGGGTGATATGAGTGTGTGAGATGTGATAAGGGGTGTTGGTGATGTGGCCAGGACACATGTCTAGTTATTAGGCAAGGTATCCTAGGCAGATTGTTCAAATTTATTAAAAATCTATAAAATAGGATAATGTGCATGATTTATACACCTAAGTTTAGACTTAGGTATATAATTTTATTATGTAGGATTGTGATGTGCAATGTGGGTGAAATGTGCAAGGATTTTTGGTAAAGTGTAAATACCTAGGTTTTGGTGTCTACAGATACCTTTTTTATACCATGTTGTGTAAAACATAATGCGGTACAAAATCAAGATACAGTTGTCCTTATTGGATGGACAAATGGACTCAAATCTTCTCGACACACAAGAATGAATGATTTTTGAAAATTTTGATTTGTTTGATTACCCCCTCAATTGGCGAATAGGTAAATAATGAAACCCACAAGCCAATTGATCAACCGTGTATGATGAATGGAGGTTGATGTGAGGTATGCAGATGTGTGAAATTGAATATCAACTTGATACCCCAAGTTTGGGATGGTTTGTGTTGCAAATTTACCTTTGGTTCAATGATGTGCAAAATGTCATGGTAAATAACCAATCACTTTGGGAGCTTGGGTGCCCATGTGATTGTAACAATTCCTACCAAATGATATGACATTAGGAACTAGACACTCTAGGATCTTGGAACTCGTAGTGATTTCAACAATTATTACCAAATTATGATTGAATAATTTTTGCTTTTGTAACCCAACGAAAAGGGCTTAATGATATCCTTGTGCAAATTATCTTGAATAGAGCCATACTCAAAGATTGAGGGACCCAACTGATATAATGCTAGATGTAACGATGTTAAATTATTGTGAATAAGTGTCCTTATGGTGAGATACCCATTCTACTAGATTGCATGGATTAGCAATCGCTATAACCACCATGAATGTAGGGTAATTCACTAAAAACAAGGCTCACTTCATGATGTTTGATGATGATGTTGATTGAATGATGATTATTTTATTTTCTGAATCATGTGAGCGTATTTGGTTGCACCTAAAAACTGTGGATGTGTGGTTGGCTCTGCCAACCACACACTCGTGGTTGGGCGTTCTAGCGCACGCTCGTGGTTCCAACCACTTTTTCTACCAATCATGCATTAATGGTTGGGCATGCTTTGTCAAACACACACCTGCGGTTGCGATCACTTTTTTTGGTTATAAAAGGATGAAGGGGGTAATTGTGAGTTCATTTCTGTAGTTGATTATTTCTTGAGCGGTTGAGAGACTAAGCTTGATATGGAGGCGGTGGGTGAGGTGAGTGGATTGGGTGGGAGGGTAGGGGCTGGAGGCTCAACTAGAGCAGAAGCTGGAGTTCGCTATGCTAAGGTAGGTTTCCAAAAACCTTAGCTTAGTTTTATTATGTTTTTGTTTATTTTATTTTTACGTGTTTTTGTTTTTTTGAACGCTAAGAGGGGATGGTAATTTTTTTTTTTTGATGATGATAAAGGGGGAGGAGATTTTTTTAATGCATTAAAATATTTTTGGTGTTTGTTTGTTTTTTAAAAATAAAAAGAATGCATGAAATGTTTTTGTGTTTTTGTTTGTTTTTTGAATGATAAAAATGTGTGAAAATATTTTTTTTGTTGTTTCTTGTATTTGAAAATTCAAAGGATTTATGAAATGTTTTTGTGTTTTTGTTCATTTTTTGAATGATAAAAATGTATGAAAAATATTTTTTTATTGTTTTATGTTTTTAAAAATGAAAAGGATGCATGAAATGTTTTTGTGTTTTTGTTTGTTTTTGAATGATAAAAATGCATGAAAATGTTTTTTTGTTGTTTTATGTTTTTAAAAATTCAAAGGATGCATGAAATATTTTTGTTTATTTTTTTTAAAATTACGTGTGCACTGATATGGATTTTGATTTGTGCTTTTTCTGGTTAAGTTTATTAAGGCTTGAAATCAATGTACTTGCATCATTTCCTGGGTGCGGAAGGTACTTACAGAGGATGATTGGAAGTGGTTGGTGGTAGTGGGGTTGGCTGGTTGTGGGCGGGTGGAGACCATGAGGGTAGATGAGGAGTACTTGTCTACTTTGGTGGAGAGATGGGACCCTGATAGGGGGTCATTTTAAATTTTGATAGGGGAGCTTACTATCACCTTGGAGGATGGTTATCACATCTTTAATGTTCCCATCGAGGGCTTAGCAGTTCAATTTGGACACGATAAGGAGCATGAGTTAAGGACTATTTATGGGGATGACTAGGATGTGGAATATAGTAAGGGTGGCATTATATATATTCATCTATTTAAGGATGAGAGGTTAGATGCACTTCTGACCTTCGTTATATATTTTGTAGGCAACATATTGTTTCTTAACAACATAGGGTCTAGGTTCCTTTGGAACCAGGTGAGGCTTGTGTTGGATCTAATTAGTGAGCCTTAAATCTATGCATGGACTCTCACTCTACTGTGCAAGTTGTATGTGGAGTTGTATGAGGTGAAGAGATGGGAGTGAAAGGGACTCGGATGTAGCCTACTTCTTCAGCTATGGGCTTGGGAGCACATTAGGGTGGCTCATCCAGAGGGTCTACCTTGTGAATGGGATCACTTGTTACCTTGTGATCTTCATTGGTAGACCAACGAGGAGGCTTCATCGAGTCACCCTTTTTGCAGTGGATAGGAGTATCAGGATATGTTGGATGCTCTTACTAGAGGTGTAGCAACCCTAGCAATGCACGCACTGGTCCCTTTTCTAAACCCTACTTGCGATGCTATTTAATATACCAAAGATAAAATGGAAATATGAGGAAAAACATATAACACAAAATAACAAAAGATAGATCTCTTTATTGATATTGAAGCTCGGTTACATGTTGGTCCCTCTTAGGGATACCCATTTAGATACTATAAATTACAAATAGGCAAGGAGTGCCCCTTCCGTGAAGAGGTGGTGCACTTATAAAAGCTTCCTAGTTTTGTACATGGAAATGCATGAGGGCTTACAGATTCCTCCTTCTATAGGTTTGTTTCCTAGAGGGATCCCTTTTGCTCTCGTATGTTGCAATCTTCGTCCGATGTACCTATGGATCTACAAGCAATGAAACAACACACATTTAGGTGTCCAATATTGTCTCCCTAGATGAGGTTGTTAGTAATCAAAGAATGTAACAGAAATATGATAAAACTATGGCATGAAATCATGTAAATCTATGCTAATGATATAAGAACATAAAGAAACAAAATAAAAGATGCTTTGTCTATCTAAGCTAAGCCTACGGGCCACTGTCCAAGACAACAACCGCTAAAGTAAACCTTACCCTATTTGCCCCAAAGTTATGGGTCGAAGACTATAATCTGATGTTGAAATAGTAGGTGTTATGCTCTTCGATTCGTTAGAGCTCCGCCATATACATGATATCAAAGAGAACTCTTCGAGTCTCGAAAGCTCTCCTCAAAAAGATGTCTCTCTCTAAAATGATCTCTTGTATGTCTCTCTTGGTGCTCTTAGGATTGCACCTTTTATAGTGTGAAACCCTAGGTCTATGTCCAAGCCCTAGAAATGAATTTCTCATGTGTAGTGCAAGTTAGCATGAGAAGCTTTTATCCATTGTCTATATTTGAAGGCCAGTTAACTGAAATCTAACTGCCCACTTGAGTCTTCTATGCGAACTGGTCATTAGCATGAGAAGAATTTGTCCTTTGTTTATGTTTGAAGGCCAGTTAACTTAAGTCTAAATGCAAAATCAAACCTCCCATGTGAAATGGTCATGAAAAGGAATGCAAAGTCACTCCTGCTCACATTTATTGCATGCAGACTTCCACTTTCACTCGAGATTGGGCCTATTTATCAGTAAAATACTTCTTATGGCTTAGCCGCTGTCATCTGTAGTGACTAAGATCTGACCCCTATCATCTACAATGACTAAGGTCTGGCTGCTCTAGGCTTGAGCGGCTAGGATCTGGTCGCTCTTGGCTTAAGCGATCAAGCTTGAATGGAATGAAAAGGTCCCAAATGAGTGGTGAGAACCACTGTTGATGCTTGGAAAGTCCAAGATTATGTCTTATGATATTATGAGTGTGTCTATGTAAGTAGCTCCCCTAAGAATGACACAATTTAGATGCCTATAGATGCCCCTTTTTGCGACGCGCTATGTGGAAAACACAATGTTGAGCAAAAACATAGACTAATCTATTTGTAGGGTGTATGGTGATCAATGGTCTGATCAACGTCGGATGGCCCAATCATGTAGGATGGACCAATCATGCAGGATGGCACGCATCCCTTGAATCATGGCCTCAACATTCAGAGGACTTAGCTCAGTGGCTTTTGCATGTTAAATTGCACTCATTCCTCAAACTCAATCGGGTAGCTTCAGTTGCTACAACAATTTCGACCGGTAGGAGAGCTACAATTGAAGATGTCATGTCTGCTTACGTTCCTAGAAAACAAGGGAAATTTGTGATTGTTGTATGCAATGATTCGTAGGATGAACACAATTTTGTTATGATCAAGTGATCTTTTGTTGATTTTGATTATGATTAAGTTGAAATTTTGAACTACCTCTTCACACAATGAGTTGGTGAAGAAATGACAATGAATGAAGCGACAAGTCGCTTGACCAATATGACTAATCTTGTTCCTTTCTAGCATTTGTTACTTTTAATTGGCAATCCCACATCCAAGTGTGATTCCAATTTCTTATGATAATCATCCATCCTTATCCCGAGGAGCGGTTTGACTATCAATAACCTTCCTAGGGATTTAGGATGAGTGATTCTGTTTATGCCTATATTGTATCACTTTTACTTAATGTTTTTGATGTCAATGGGAATTAGAATGACCCTTTCGCACCCGTGGAGCAATCTGACCATCTTGGTCTTCTTCAGGATTGAAGGGTGACATATCATAATTCCAAAATGAGTTGTTTTAGCCCCAAGTGGCCTTATGGTTATCTACTCATCTCATAGAAACACATGGAGTGCAAAACGCTGCAATCGCTGAGTGGATAGAGTAGGTAACTGGATACGAGGCCTACTTGAGATTATGCTCTTATGTGATTTTTTTGTTATTTTGAAAATTTTGATGATCTAAAACCACCAAAGTGTGTTTATTTGTTGTTTTTATGGGATCCCTCAAGGAGAAAATCCCTTATTTTGACCTGTGGATCTAGTCGCTATCAGGTCTAGTGGCCTCTAATTTTCTTCCTATGGCCGTTGTCACCTTGAGTGGCCAAGAAATTTGGGTTGCTGATGTTAGCAGCGACCAAGGCATAATTAAGGAAAAATAAAAATTTGTATTTCTAGGGTTTGACCTATCACTTTCACTATTGAAGATTCATTTTCAGAGTTCTGGTGTGACTTTGAAACTTCTAGTGCTGAGTACATGGCTGTGCGGGGTGAGACATTAGCTACTGGAGGATCCAAAGCTTATCGAGTATTTCTCTCTTAAAAACCCTAGTTCTCTTTGCTTTGTTTAAGTAAAATTGAACCTTACTAAGTAATGAGCAAAAAAAACCTCACTAAACTTGCTGGAAATGAATAAAATCTATAATTAGGCTTAGGTTACCTTTTGCTATGGTGGGTTAGTCCCCAATTTTGCTATCTATCAGTGGCTTCAGCCTAGGGTTTTTTGAATTTTCCCATTATTCACCTGCAGCCGCCATTTGGGCATTCTCAAACTTAGCTTGGTTTTGGTGCTTGGGTAGGAACATTGGCTTTCCAATTTGTTTGCTTTCCCTCCCTATGTTGTTATTTTTTGAATTATTTTGTCAATTTTACATTTTTTTATTTTTTGGCCAGAGGTTCACGGGTTTGTCATGCCGCCCCTAGGCAGCTGTCGCTTAGAGTAGCCGACTCTGAGCCATTGTCGCTCAGAGTGGCCATATTGAATCCCAATAGTAAAAAAATTGACCGTTGGGTCTTGGCCGTTGCTGCCTCTAGCGGCCAGGTTTCGGCTGCTATAGGCGATAGCGGCTAAAGCTTGACCCTTGTTTTTTTGTGTTTTTCATGTATTTTGTTGAATTTTTATGACTTTTTGAATTTTTTACTTTGCTTGATTAGATGCAATTTATTCTTATTTTGCTTAGTTTTAGAGTAACTCATACTCTTTTGCACAGTTTTGATGTTTATTGTGAATTATGCCTTAGATGGACTGTAGTTATGTTTTGTATTTCTTCTGCTTTGCTTAGATCCTCACTGCTCGGGCCCGAGACCCAAAGCTCCTACTTGACTTGCTTCCTAGATTTGATGACATTGATTGGGAGTGGTTTAAGGCCCGTGGGCTATAGTACATCATCAGGTTACCCCATATTATGGTTGACCAGGCTTATCTTACGGCCTTATCCCACCGTTGGGACCCATGGACCAACACCTTCCACCTTCTGCCCGATGAGATGACTATCACACTGGAGGACATTTACAGGATCTTTCAGATCCCATTCGATGGGGTGACCATTGTTTCATCGGCAACTAATGATCAGGTGGCCATCTATGCTCATGTTTTTGGAGCACACTCTGCACAGGCCCTCCGGGAGACTAGGTTTGGGGGAGTATCTATCAAAGCTTGGTATGATGCTCATGTTTTCATAGCGAGTCATGTTGTGTTGCTGATGGTGATGAATAATGTTCTTATCCCAGACTGCTTGAGTTTGAGGTTCCCTTGGAACCTCCTGGCGATGGTGTGGGACCTACTAGATAGCGAGGAGCCTATCATATATGCATGGGGTAGATCGCTATTGGCTTAGTGTTACGATGAGTTGTACCACATCCATCGATGGGGACCTATCATCATTGCTTGCAGCTTGCTCCTACAGGTTTAGGGATGGTAGCACATTAAGGTAGATCAATCTAAGGGGCTCTTAGCTGAGATTATAGCTATTGCAGCTCAACACAGTGCTATGCTACCAGATGGTCTCAAGAGCATGAGGAGCGTAAGAGTCATACTTTTACAGGGGAGCTATCCCACTATACTAATGCTTTCACCAAACTATTGGCCGAAGATGTCATGTGGCGGCCTTACTATGAGTGTCCTACTTGGGATGATCCAACTAGTTTTACTGCCAAGACACAATGTGAGCGATGGCTTGTTGACCGTAAGATTGCCATCTAGGAGTATTTCTTCTACTCTTGGGTTCTTCGTTAGTATGGATTGTAGCAAGATGTGTCCTTGATACTATTCTTGTACAGGCGCCTCATAGCAAAGAAGGACCTACCTCCACAATAGATCATAGAGCTTGCAGATGAGGAGACAGCCCAACCGTAGACCCTATAGTGCATAGGGGAGTTACAAAGGTCTGCTCTCAATGGTGGGGTGATCAGATGTGGCATAGCGTTGGCAGCCTAAGGTGCAAGGATGATGGTCGGGGTGATGGCATAGATCTGGCAAGACACAGGGTTCGAGCTAGGACTGAGGTATGGGGCCAACCGATAGAGTAGGTGGTAGTAGAGGATCCTAACGTTCCTGAGGAGGAGTTAGAGCCCAAGGAGAGAGACTCTCCTCTAAGAGCATAGTTGCATGAGGTTGAGGCTAAGATTCAGGCCACTAAGATACAGGTACAATGACGAGATACTACCATTGAGCAACTCTCAACATAGATATAGGCTCTGCAGGATACTATTGGGGGTGGCGATGTTAGGATGCAGTTTGTTGTTCCTCCTTCTACACCATAAGAGGCTCCAATGGCATGTTCAGGGGCAGATGTAGGATGAATTTAGTATTTGTTGGATGAGCATGAGGAGCAGATCTGGGGACTTACGGATCATGTCACCATCCTTCAGATGCAGCTTAGGAGGTACGATATTGTCCCTAAGGATCCAACAGGTGTAGGTGGTTTGTAGGTCAGTGGGCACTCTACCTCAGGGCAGTCTTCTGTCTATCCTAGCCAAAGGATCTAGACTCGAATAGAGAGACTGACAGGCTCACATCACTTGACTTACGACACCGCCATAGGGGGTGGCACTGGAGGAGGTGATGCAGGGGGCTCAGACCCGGTACATGACTGATGCTCTACTTGGTTCTTGATCTATTTTTGAGGTCGACTGACCTACATGACTATAGCCCATGAGAATTTTTGTATATCCATTGGACTTGACACACATACTTTTATGATATATTTGCTTTTTATGACTCATTATGTGTATCGTTTATTGCTTTATGTTTTTGTTTTTGTTTTATGATATGATGCGATGATGGTATTATGATGATTTGATGAATATGCTAGATGATAGATGATATTTGAATATGCTTATATGGATGTGTAGATGCTTATATATTTTAATGATATGATGCGATGTATTTTGATGATGCATGATGAATTTATGATTGTATGCAAATGAATATTGCCTATATGTCTTATGATGTGGTTTATGGATGATTAATGAATTGTTTTTGTGGATGCAAATGTTATTGTTAAATGCATGTTTAATTTTTGCTTTAATTGTATGCATGTAAATTATGTGATGGAATGGTATAAATTAACCTGTATGATTTAATCACTTAAAACATACGAAATGCATATGACATTGACAATCTTAATGGGTGATACCACAAAAAGTAAAAAAATAATCATGAATTTAAATAATCACTCTTATCATAAGAATTGATTAAGTATTCATATATGAGATGTAATTATGTGAGATGTATTTTCTTAATAAGTTTCTATAAACTAAAATATATAAAGTAGTCAGTGGTCATCTATATACTATTTCTAATATATATGCGGTATCTATCCTACTATGTTGATACCCCCTAATTTATAGAATATTATAAAGAAAAGTGATGGTGTGAATGATGTTATGATTTGTTGCTATGTAAAAATTTTTGGGGCTTTTGGAGATTCAAACACTCTAATTACCCTATCAACAACTATCTACTTATCACTTAGACTTTTGAAAAGTAAGGCTTTTACCATGGACTTGGTTTTTCATGATCTCTATGTGTGCATGTGATTGTTTATTTTGAAATAGAACTCAAGCATTTCCTTCGATGTCAGGTGGGATTCTTTCAGCCCATTGTTAAGATCAAGGATCCTCAGGTGTTCATCTCATCCTTATGTTGGACTTAGTTGGACTATACCACTAGGCAATATTTGGTTACCTAAGCTAGCTCATCCACATTCAAACATTGGTCTACACAAATGCATGAAGCAATTATAATAGACATATCATCATGCGTAAGGATTTCTCCTTCCAATTTTGTACAATGTTGAGAATTCCAAGGATTCAAGCTTTATTCCCTTCTTTTTGGCTTTGGATTTTTGCTCATATGTAGTGATGAAAATCACTATTTATTTTTATTTGATTTTTTTCTTTGAGCGGGGATTTTTTTTTAGTGATGATAATCATTGTTTATTTTGCTCATTCGTAGTGATGGAAATTACTGTTGATTTTTTATTGATTTTTTTGAGCTTGATTTTTTTGGAATTTTTGGATTTATGCTGTGTATCGGATTATTGCTTTGAAATCTGGACTGTATGATTGGCCTTTTGAATATGTACTTTGCTCTGGGATTTTGCTTGTTTTGATGTAAGCAAGGGATTTGGATAGGGTAAAGCTTGTCCTTTTGCCAATTCTCAGCACCTTTAAACCGGTTGCATAGGGGGATAAGCAAGGATAATCCTTTTCGCTTAAGGTAACCTATACCGCTTTGCAGCTTTCATTTTTTTCTTGTACCAGCTAGGATTTTAGTGTTTCAATTAGTGATGGGATCTTGAATATCCAAGGCTTTATCACAGCTTGGCCTTACCTTCTACTAATTAAAGTTGTTTTCCTCAAAAATTGATAAGATTACTAGGTGTGGTTGACTAACCGAAGAACCTTAGTATATTATGTATAACAACAAATAATGGTTGTGTTGAAAAACACAATTACACACATGTGGATGGAGGTATGGATATGAATGACTTATGCGATAAACTGTGGTATCACTTTTAAGGCTCTCATGACATATACAATTGTAATGTATGTGAAAATGCAATGCAATGATGTGGATTATTTGAAGTGCAATTGTTTTTGTATTTTTGATTTTACGTTGTTTTTGTATTTTTGATTAATTTGACCAAAGGGCTTATTATACCTTTGGGGCTTTTGTTATTGATTCTGACCAAGTGATTTGAATACCCTTGGGGCTTTGAATTGATGTTTGAAAAAAAAATATGAATTACCCTTGGAGCATTTGATTGATTGGATTTGACCAAGCGGTTTGAATTACCCTTGGAGCCTTTGATTGATTGGATTTGACCAAGTGGTTTGAATTACCCTTGGAGCCTTGAATTGATTTTTGACCAAGCGGCTTGAATGCCCTTGGAGCATTTTGAATTTATTTTGACCAAGTGGTAAGAATTACCCGTGAAGCCTTTTGAATTGATGTTTGACCAAGCAGTGTGAATTACCCTTGGAGCCTTTGTTTTGATTTTGACCAAGCGGTATGAATTATCCTTGGAGCCTTTGATTTAATTTTGACCAAGCGATATGAATTACCCTTGGAGCCTTTGATTGTATTTTTGGAATTTTGTGTTTTTATGATTTGTTTGTGTTTTTGACATATTTGAATGTTTTAAATTTTATGTCATATTTGAATGTTTTTTTGAATTTTGACATATTTGAATGTTTTTGTGTTTTATGACATATTTGAATGTTTTTATGTTTTCTGTGTAAAATGCATTTAAGTGAATGATATTAAGAGGTTCATGCTCTTCAAAACCATCTAATGATATAAGGTGATATACTCCAGGCCCAAATATCTATGAAATCATATATGGACCTATCCAATTTATCATGAACTTATCTTGCAGATGCGGTGGCAGATTTGAATTATTGCTGGTTTTCTTTGAGCACTAGATCTCCAACCCTGAATTCTCTTAGGTGGACTTTACTATTGTAAGCTCTCACAAGGCGATCTTGGTAAAAACAAAGATGCTCTAAAGAATTGACTTAGCGTTTATCAAGAAGCATCAATTGATTAAGGCGGCCTTGTCGCGCAACTTCATCATCTATGAAGTCCTTTAATGCTACGCATAGAGTCAAGATTTCCAACTCTAGAGGCATGATGGCTTCAGTGCCATATACTAGTGAAAATAGTGTTGCCCCAGTGGGCATTTGTATACTAGTCCTGTATGCCCATAGTACAAGAGGCAACTGCATGTGCCAATCATTATGATTTTCTTGCACTGTCTTCCTCAAAATGGAGACTATTATTTTGTTTGAGGCTTCTGCTTGCCCGTTTTCTTGTGGATAATAAGGCATTGAAAAAATGTGCTGAATATGGTATTTGTTCATTAAAGCATACACATTTTTGTTCTTGAAAGATGGCCCATTATCCGATATTATCTTAGAAGGGACCCCAAAACAACTTATGATATTGTGGAGTATAAACTCCACAATCCTTGGTCTAGTTGTTGATGTTAAGAGGATTGTTTCTACCCATTTAGTGAAGTATTCTATGGTTGTTATGACAAATGTGTGTCAGACTGAGGACAGGGGTGAGATTTTCCCAATCAAGTCTAGTCCCCTTTGTGAGAATGGCCATGCTACCTGGATGGGCTGCAAAGCTTGCGATGGTAAGTGCATTAGGTTTGCATGATGGTGGAACTTACTGCATTTCTTGACATACTCATAGAATTCATTGTCCATGGTGGGCCAATAGTAACCCATTATCAATATGCACTTAACGATGGCTATGCCATTGAAATGGCCTCCACATGTTCTATCGTGAGCTTGTGAAATTGCCCAAGATGTTTCCTGGGGCTCAAGACAACGGAGCAATACTCCATAATATCCTCGTCTGTAGAGGATTTCTCCTAGAAAAATGTATCTTGTTTCTTTATGCTTGAATTTTTGACTTTCAGTATGCAAAAAACCTTGAGGTATTATTCAAAGCTTCAAGAAGTCCCACAGTTGGGAAAGCCAATCCTGATAGGCCATAACTTCTATAGAATAGACATCTTGCTCTTTCTTCATTTCTGAGGTAGTGAACACAGATTGAGGAACAACTCTATGGTATATGGTTGCACCACAATCTACAGGTCCTTGAGAGATCAAAGACCCCCAAGGTGCGATTTTTAAGAAATCTTTGTCTACGAAGGACCAATCCTGATTTGGTTCAATTTTGATCATGTTGACTGATTCTTGATTGTCAAAAGCCTCATGGCATATTGCTGAGTGCGAAAGCACTTTCACATGGATGGTTTTAAAATTAGTGGATGGATTTTGAGGGATTAAGGATCCTAAAGGGGCCATGGTATCTACAAATCTATTTGATGTATGAGGGATTGCCTCGATGTCATTCCATTCCATCCGGGATAAGTAATTGTCAACAAGTTCCTTGTAAGTCTTTAGGAGTTGGCACCTACATTGGAATAGTCCTTTGACCTGGTTTACTATGAGCAAGGAGTCACCAAAGATATTCAATCTTTTAATGCCCATCGCTACGACTATTTGGAGTCCCAAGATCAATACTTCATATTCTGTATTGTTGTTTGTGCATGGGAAGTCCAGTTTGAATGATAAGGGTAATGGAGCACCCTGCGGTGTGATAAAGACAATCCCTACTCTGCCTCCTTGTTCACACTTTGAACCATCGAAGAATAATGACATGTATTTTTATTTCTTAGGTTCTTCGAGTTCTGGCGAATCTGATAATGCAAATACCGCATCATCAGGCAATTCTATGGTGAGAGGCTTGTTATCCTGAAGAGGCACCTCTGCTAATTAATCTGCTATGACTTATTCCTTAATGGACTTTTGGATTACGAACTCTATATCAAATTCTATCAATAGCATGATCCACTTTGTGGTATGTGTATTGTGATATATCTTGCTCATCATGTATTGCAAAGGATTATGTATTGATATGATGTAGGTCGTATGGCTCAACATGTAGTGTCACAACTTTTGAGTTGCAAAGACCACTGCTAGACACAACTTTTTGACATACGTATATCCTAGCTCATAACTCACCAAGCTACGACTAATGTAATATATGGCTTGCTCTTTGTCTTGTGCATTCTTTTGGGTTAACATGGTGCCCAATGCAAAATTAGTAGCCAATATATATAGTAAAAATGGTATGTCTGGCCTTGGTGGAGCCAATACTAGAAACGTTACCAGGTAAGTTTTGATATCTTCAAAGGCTTGATGGCATTCTTCATCCCAATGAAAGGGGACTTCCTTGCATAGAAACAGATTCATAGGTCGGTATTTATCTGATAATTGTGTGATGAATCTTTGGATGGATGCTATATTACCTTGTAGGCTCCTCAACTCCCTAATGTTGGTAGGGGTGACCATTTCCAGTATAGCCTTTACCTTTGCAGGATCTACTTCGATGCTTCTCTTGGATACGATGAATCCCAAAAACTTGCTAGAAGTTACGCCAAATACACACTTCTTAGGATTCAATCGGACATTGTGTTCTATGAGGTGATCAAAGACTTGTTTAAGGACTTTGGCATGCTCTTGCCACAACAGGGACTTGGCTAGTAAGTCATCCATGTAATCTTCTAAGATCTTATGCATATAGTCATGGAATATGTATGTCATGTCCTGCTGATATGTGGCACTAGCATTTTTGAGACCGAATGGTATAAATTTGTAATAGAATGTTCCCCATGGGGTAATGAAAGCAGTTTTATGTTGATCTTCGGGCTTAATTTAGATTTGATTGTATCTAAAAAAACCATCCATTAGGGAGAGCATTTCATGACCTACGTTTGCATCTACAAGAGCATCTATGTTTGGCAACGAGAATGAATCCTTTGGTTTTGGCCTATTTAAATCCCTAAAATCCATTAGGTTTCCCTATAGGTACCATGTTTAACACCCACTCAGGGTAGTCGATAGGAACTATGAATACTGCATCTAGTAGTTTTTGCAATTCGTTCTTCACCATCAAAGCAACGGTTGGATGCATTTTCCTTAATTTTTGCTTGACTCGCTTCTTCATGGGATCCAATGAAAGGTTATGAACGACTAACTTTGGATCTATCCCTAGCATGTATTTGTAAGTCCAAGCAAAAATATTTGACCTCTCCTTGAGGAGAGGGATTAGGATGGCTTGTTCCTCTGGAGATAGACTTTCTCTAAACTTGAATTTCCTTGGTTGGGTAGGATCATCACTGATTTCCACCTCAAAAGTCACTTATATACCATATGTGACCTATCCTCTAGCTTATGAGGCGTGGGTATCAAATGAATGTCATTAGCAGGATTCAGAGGACCTAGTGACTCAGGTTCCAAACCAACATGGAAGACGTCATACACACAACCTGAAGCAAAATGGAATAGCTATAATATATCTTCATTGGGGAAGAGATATTCTAGCTCTATGGTCAAACTAGTGCAATCCCAATCAATAGCCTTTACATCAAGATGCAATGATTTGGTAGGATCTACTGGATTATGAAGTGGAGTGGTCAAATCGATGGAGATCATGTTGATGCATGGGATGAAATCTACAGGACCACATGGGTGTGATCTAGTCTCAAAGGTTTCCCTTCCATACTCATGATGAGGTTCTAGAGGAATGGAAATTTTTAGATCTGGCCCATGAGCAGGGCGAACAATAGGATCATTGGGATCTAACTGCTCTCTGAATGTAGGCAAAGGGGGATTGACCATCAGATGAATGGTTGCTAGGTCAATAGGTCTCCCAAAAAATTGGAAATAAGGGTTTATGGCACAAAGTGCCACCTCTCTCTCTACTAGCTCATTGACTTGTCACAAGTGGTGAGGTCCAAGATAAGCCATCTCGATCTCATCCTCAAAGTCATCATCACTTATCTAGAAACCGTTAGCATTGGTATGTGGCCCTAAGACAAGGGTCTCATGTCTTGGCCACAAGTAGGCCATATCTATTTCATCTTCATATTCTTCATCACTTATGAAGAATCCATTTGCATTTGTCTCTTGCCCCAAAGTCAAGGGTTGATGGCTTAAGCCTAAGTAAGCTCTTTCTGTTGAGTCTTTTGATTCATAGTCACTTTCATATGATGATATCCAATCTTATTATGGATGGACCATGTGAATCTTTGCAAATAGCGAGGTCCTTGATAGGCTAAGCCGAGTTGTGCCTCATCATCACTTGCTTCATATCCATTCTCCTCATACCATGAGTTTTACCCTATTGGTGTGGAATCAATTGAGGTGTTTGGATGATAAGTTTTTGGAGGCAGTATGTTTACCATGGCCACTTGTCTGTTGCTCAAATTTGCTATTCTTAGGGGGTGATAAGGAATGAAATCAATGTCTTCTCCCAACCCTATGCTTAATCTTTCCAATGCTTTTGCAAGAGAGTCATCTCGACCTCTACTATAGTAGCCTAAGCCAAATATGTCAGAGGGAAGCTGATATAGTGGCTCGTAAGGCCTCCTGCGCCCCTTCTCATATACACCAAGGCCATAACCATACCAATGGCAATGCTCAAAGTAGATTAGAGCAAAATCGAGATTAGAGAGGTAATGAACATTGACTATGAATAATTCTTCACCATCCTCTTCGATATATGAAGACTTATGAGTGCATTCCAGGTCGACATAGACAAAAATGGTTTGGTTGGGAGGAATTACAAGTGGAACCACTGTTCCTACTAACGGCCTCAAGTCCTTAGGCTTCCTTATGTCTTGTGCAGATTCAATGATAGGTGTAAAGGTAATGTTATGCACAAGGTACTACCCTATGCCTATGCTTGCCAAGCGTATTGATGTATGCAATGTGGATGACCCCACAGATGATACTGGTGAAGTAGGGTGATAATCACTATCTTCATCTTGATCTTGAGGATCTTCCTCTTCCATAGGACTTGGTATTTCAACAATGGCTATAGTTGGCACTTCTTTGGGCCTTTCTTCCTTAACTAAGGGTGCCTTTAGCTTCTGATTATATTTTGGTTTTAACATTGATGGTACTATAGAAGTATTGACTATCTTGAGTGCATTAGGAGGTGTTGATGTGCATGGGTCTTTTCTTACCCCTTTGTATTTGTTATCCCCTTGTGTGGTTGGGGATGAAGGTGCCATGTATAGGTGAGTAGAAGGGATCATGAATTATCCTAGAATGTCCACCTGATTGATGTATTTATAAGGCTCTTTATCGACCAGAACCACATAGACTTTGTTTTCCTGCACATATTTGACACACTAGTGCAAGATCAAAGGCACACACTTCATGGCCCTTATCAAAGGGTGCCCTAAGAGGATGTTATATTGCATAGCTCCTTCCAAGACATGACACATCACGGGGATGGTCTTGTGCCCCACCTTGATGGGTAAGACTATCATTCCCACAGTATTGCATAAAGCATCACTAAAAGCTTTCAATGTGTAAGCTCCTGGAACAATATTGGTCTTGGTTATCTTGAGGTGTTCTATTGCAGTTGTTGTGATGATGTTTATCGATGAACCTGTATCGACCAAAACCCTCTTGAAAGGTAAGTAATTGATTGCTACTACAATGTTTAGTGGAGGGTCTGGTAAGGCAACAAAAACTATCTTAATCTTATGATCATAGAATCAGATTACAGGTTCTTGGCATTCTTGCACTTGTCCCACAAAGTGAGTGATTTCATTCGCATCTTGCGGTTGAAGCTCAATTGTTCTTAAAATATCCATTAGAGTCTCCCTATGCTTTGGGTACTATTGTATGAGCTCATAGATGGATAACTTAGCTGGAGTCATTTGTAGGTTTTGCTCTAATCTACTCCGAATAGTTACCACAGGTCATGTTGGTGGATCTAGAAGGTTGTCTTGCCTTTGCCTAGGGGTAGCTAGAATGTTCATGGGAGCTACAGGCAGTTGCGGTTGACCATACCACCTAGTATTTGTTGCTATGTTAACAATATCAACCATCCCCACTCATTTGTGGGTAGGTATGTCAGCTCGAACTTGATTGACTTGGGCCCCTTGCTCTCAAGGGACCCCATGATTGAGCAATGGGTTTCTGTATATGCCCATGTTTCTTGTATTGGGAGCTAGTGGATTATCAGCTTTGAGTTCTCCTGCCTCAATCATGTTTTGCACTTGGTGCTTAAAACCAATGTAAGCCTCAATGTCATGCCCTAATATCCTATGATAGGGGTAGAATTGATCTTCCCTATATCCTTTTGGATTAGGATGGTTGGGATCCATAAGAGGTATATTAGGAAATATGATCCTCCTGGCATTTCTCAGCTGATTGAAGATTGATTGCATTGATTCTATCAGAGGCATGAAATAACGAGGTAGCTTGCATTCTCGGTTTCTTCCTTGATTATTCTTTTGGTCGAGGTATGTTTCCTAGAGGGATCCATTTTGCTCTTGTATGTTGCAATCTTCATCTGATGTACCTGTGGCTCTGCAAGCAATAAAAAAATAACACACATTTGGGTGTTTGAGATTGCCTCCTCGGATGAGTTTGTTAGTAATCAAAGAATGTAACAAAAATATGATAAAACTATACCATGAAATCATGTAAATATATGCTAATGATATAAGACTATAAAGAAATAGAATAAAAGATGCTATATCTATCTAAGCTAAGCCTATGGGCCACTGTCCAAGACAATGCCCGCTAAAGTAAACCTTACCCCCTTTGACCCAAATCTATGGGTCAAAGACTATAATATGATGTTGAAATAGTAGGTGTTATGCTCTTTGATTCATCAGAGCTCCACCATATATGTCATCTCAAAGAGAACTCTTCGAGTCTCAAAAGCTCTCCTCAAAAAGATGTCTCTCTATCTGAAATGATCTCCTATATGTCTCTCTTGGTGCTCTTAGGATTGCACCTTTTATAGTGTGAAACCCTAGGTCTATGTCCAAGCCCTAAAAATGAATTTCTCATGCATAGTGCAAGTTAGCATTAGAATCTTTTATCCATTGTCTATATTTGAAGGCTAGTTAACTGAAATCTAATTGCCCACTTGAGTCTTCTATGCGAACTGGTCATTAGCATGAGAAGCTTTTGTCCTTTGTTTATGCTTGGAGGTCAGTTAACTTAAGTATAAATGCAAACTCAAACCTCCCATCTGAATTGGTCATGAAAAGGAATGCAAAGTCACTCTTGCTCACCTTTATTGCATGCAAATTGCCACTTTCACCCAAGATTGGGCTTGTTTGTCGACAAAATGCTTCTTATGGCTTAGCCACTGTCATCTGCAATGACTAAGATCTAGTCACTATTGTCTATAGTGACTAAGGTCTGGCCACTTTAGGCATGAGCAGCTAGGATCTGGTCACTATTGGCTTGAGCGGCCAAGCTTGAATGGCTTGAAAAGACCCCAAATGAGTAGTGAGAACCACTATTGATGCTTGGAAAGTCTAAGATTATGTATTATGATCTTATGAGTGTGTCTATGTAAGTAGCTACCCTAAGCATGACATGATTTAGGTGTCTATAGATGCCCATTTTTGTGATGCATTATGTGGAAAACACAATGTTGAGAAAAAATGTAGACTGATCTATTTGTAGGGTGTATGGTGATCAATGGTCTGATCAACGCAAGATGGACCAATCATGCAAGATGGCATGCATCATTTGAATCATGGCCTCAATTTTTGGAGGACTTAGCTCAATGGATTTTGCATGTTAAATTACACTCATTCCTCAAAATCAATCGGGTAGCTTCAGCTGCTACAACAATTTCGATCGGTAGGAGCGCTACAATTGAAGATGTCATGTATGCTTATGTTCCTCGCAAACAAGGGAAATTTGTGATTGTTGTATGCAATGATTCATAGGACGAACATGATTTTGTTATGATCAAGTGATATTTTATTGATTTTGATTATGATTAAGTTGAAATTTTGAACTACCTCTTCACACAATGAATTGGTGAAGAAATGACAATGAATGAAGTGACAAGTCGCTTGACCAATATGACTAATCTGGTTCCTTTCTAGCATTTGTTTCTTTTAGTGGGCAATCCCACATCCAAGTGTGATTCCACTTGCTTATGATAATCATCCATCCTTATCCTGAGGAGCGGTTCGACTTTCAATAGCCTTCTTAGGGAGTTAGGATAAGTGATTCTCTTTATGCCTAGATTGTATCACTTTGACTTAATGTTTTTAATGTCATAGGGGAATTAGAATGACCCTTTTGCACCTGTCGAGCAGTCTAACCATATTGGTCTTCTTCGAGATTGAAGGGTGACATATCGTAATTCCAAAATGAGTTGTTTTTACCCCAAGTGGCCTTATGGTTATCTACTAATCTCACCAAAATACATGGAGTGCAAATAATTACAATTTCCAAGTGGATAGAATAGGTAACTAGATACGAGGACTACTTGAGATTATTCTCTTATGTGATTTTTTTGTTATTTTTAACATTATGATGATCTGAGACCACCAAAGTGTGTTTATTTGTTGTTTTTGTGGGATCCCTCAAGGAAAAAATCCCTTATTCTAACCTGTGGATCTGGGTGCTGTCAGGTCCAACGGTCTTTAAGTTTCTGCCTGTGGCCACTGTCACCTTGAGAAGCCAAGAATTTTGAGCCACTTACGTCAGCAGCGACCAAGGCATAATTAAGGAAATATAAAAATTTGTATTTCTAGGGTTTGACTTGTCACTTTCACTATTGAAGATTATTTTTAGAGTTCTGGTGCAGCAGCAACGATTATGACTTTGAAACTTGCTGGTGTCGAGGACATGGTTGCATGGGGCAAGACATCAGCTGCTAGAGGTGCCAGAGCTTCTCGAGTATTTTTCTCTTCAAAACCCTAGCTATCTTTGCTTTGTCTAAGTAAAATTAAACCTTACTAAGTAATGAGAAAAAAAAACCTCACTAAACCTGAGGGCAATGAATAAACTCCATAATTAGGCTTAGATTACCTTTTGCTATGGTGGGTTAGTCCCCAATTTTGCTATTTGTTAGTGGCTTCAGCCTAGGGTTTTAACGTTGATGGTACTATAGAAGTATTGACTATCTTGAGTGCATTAGGAGGTGTTGATGTGCATGGGTATTTTCTTACCCCTTTATCTTTGTTATCCCCTTGTGTGGTTAGGGATGAAGGTGCCACGTATAGGTGAGTAGAAGGGATCATGAATTCTCCCAGAATGTCGACCTGATTGATGTATTTAAAAGACTCTTCATTGACCATAACCACATAGACTTTGTTTTCCTGCACATATTTGACACACTATTGCAAGATTGAAGGCACACACTTCATGGCCCTTATCCAAGGGTGCCCTAAGAGGATGTTATATTGCATAGCTCCTTCCAAGACATGACACATCAAGGGGATGGTCTTGTGCCCCACCTTGATGGGTAGGACTATCATTCCCATAGTATTGCATAAAGCATCATTAAAAGCTCTCAAAGTGTAAGCTTTTGGAACGATATTGGTCTTGGGTATCTTGAGGTACTCTATTGCAGTTGTTGTGATGATGTTTATTGATGAACCTGTATCGAACAAAACCCTCTTGAAAGGTAAGTCATTGATTTCTACTACAATTTTTAGCAGAGGGTTTGGTAAGGCAGCAAAAATTGTCTTAATCTCATGATCATAGAATCGGATTACAGGTTCCTAGCATTCTTGCACTTGTCCCACAAAGTGAGTGAATGCATTCACATATTGCGGTTGGATCTCAATTATTATTAAAATCTCCATTAGAGTCTCCCTATGATTTGGAGACTATTTTATGAGCTCATAGATGGATAACTTAGCTAGAGTCATCTGTGGGTTTTGCTCTAATCTACTCTGAATAGTTACCACAAGTCACGTTGGTGGACCTGGAAGGTTGTCTTACCTTTGCCTAGGGGCAGTTGGGATGTTCATGGGAGCTACAGGTGGTTGCGGTTGACCATACCACCTAGTTCTTGTTGCTATGTTAACAATATCAACCATCCCCACCCATTCGTGGATAGGTATGTCAACTCGAACCTGATTGACTTGGTCCCCTTGCTCTCGAGGGGACTCATGATTGGTGACTTGGGTAGCTTTAAAGGACTTAATGCCTTGGTCATTATAATATTAATAGAAGAACCAATGTTGATCAAGACCCTCTTGAATGGCATATGATTGACACATGTGATGATATATAATAGTGGGTTAGCTGTATCTATAGGAACCCTACTGATTTCATGATCGTAAAATTGGATCGTAGGTTCCTGGAACTATTGTACGTGTCCCACAAAATTGGTAAATTCTTTAGAATCCTAGGAATGCACCTCGATGGACCTCAGAATGTCCATGAGAGTCTCCCTATGCCTATGGGACTATTGTATTATCTCATAAATAGAAAACTGTGTAGGAGTTATCTACAAGTTTTGAACCAACCTACTTTGTATGGTCACCATTAATCTAGTTGGTGGACCTAGAATATTTTGAGCTAGCTATTTATTTGGAGTAGATTGTATCCTGATGGTAGTGTGATGTTGATTCTACTATTCATATCTCCCATGTCTGGTAACAAAATTAACCATACCTACGAACCCCTGGATAGGTGGTTCAACACACACTTGGTTGACATGGCTAGCATTGTTATGTGGCACCTCATGGTTTGGCAATGGATTTTAAAAATCCTCATATTTTGGTTGTCAAGCGCCAATGAATTATTTGGCATTACAAGATCACCTTTATTGATCATGTTTTACACAATATGTTTGAAGTACCAACACACTTCAACATTGTGGCTCTTCGTGTGATGGATGATACAAAATATATCATCTTGATACCCCTTTGGCTTGGGTTGATTAGGATCAACCAGTTTAACCTTGGGTAACCTGATTGCCTTAGCCTCATACAACTGATGGAATATTGATGTCAACAATTACGCTAAAGGCATGAATTTGTGAGGTGGGCGTTGTTCCTTATTTTTTCCCTATAATTATTCTTGCATTTCTCATACTGCTCAGGAGGAGGTTGGGCCTGATAATTCTACCTTTGTTGCCCTTTATCCTCCCTTTGGAAGTTTAAAACCACCTAATTAACATGGGCCTACTTGCCCTGATGTTTTGTGGAGCTCTTCTTGTGCCCCTATTTCATGTTCTTGAGCTTCAAGTTGCCTTCTTGCAACTTGATATCCTCAATTAATTTGGCTTGTGCCAAAGCTTCCTTGAACATCTGGTACTACTGCAGTTGCAACAATAATGAGATGTGCTTAGCATAACTCTTCATGAACATTCAGGTTAATTTTATAGTAGGAATGGGGAATGTCAACTTTACCATTAATCTCCTCCACCTCTTTTCATACTCTAGGATTGGCTCATCATCATGCTAAGCTAGCATATCCAGATCAAAAATATTAGTTAGCTTCTTGATGCCAAAATAAAAGCGTTCAAGGAAGGCGTCAACCAACTGCTCAAAACTAGTGATATTGTGCTTCTTAAGCTAATTAAACCACTCCTGATCTAGGCCTAAGAGGTTTGTGATGACTATATGCAAAATCAAGACATTATTTCTTACAATATGGAAGCATACATTCAAAAATCCTATGACATGCTCCTACACATCTTCATCACCTTTGAATTTATGTAGCCTGGGCATGAAAAAATACTCAAGATATTCTACAGCAGGCATCGAGGGGTCCAAAGGCTCATTATAAATCTTTCTCAATGTTGGCTTTTGAAAATTCATGCCTTGCCTCTTGATTGCTTTTAATTTCTCTGCTAAGGCCTTATGGGCCTACAAGGATAGAAAGTCCTTCTCCCTAAGCTAATGTGGGGGTGATCTTGGAGGTAAATTCTTCCTCTGTCAAGGTGGAGGATGTTGCTATTCCTCCTCCTCAACCTGGGAGATTTTAGGATATCCTTTATCGATACCATCTCCCTCTTCTACCTCATATTGTCTTTGCATCTCATATTCAAATGATGGTGGTCATTCTATTTGTTGGGCACTAATATGAATATGAGTGTCTCTATGCTCCTAATGCATGTCAGCTTGTAAAAAAGCCTTCTTATGCATGCGTTCTCCATGCTTAGCATGAGTGTATAAACCAGCCCTGGCTAGCCTATCCTCTTGTTCTACATGCTCATTTTGGACAAGGATGCATTCCTCATGCATACACTGCTCATATAATATCTATCTAATGAGCCTTTGTGCATGAATATTCTCATATTCAATGCGCAACCTCTCTAGGCAAGCATCCTCTAATTGATATTGGAGGAGTTTTCATCTCTACTCGGATACCAGTATATGCAATATATAAATGTGATTAGCCATAAGAGGCCTTTGGTATGTGTGCTCCGTACAAGCGACCTTATGGATCCTGTACACATCTGACTAATTTGTGATGCTTTTGCCTTTGTTCATGAAGATGGCATTGGCATCATGCCGAGTCATGTGCTATGTGCAACCATGCATGAATGGTGGATGTGAACCATGAGGGCACTTGGAAGCCTCCCCATGTTCTTTGGTAGTCCTAATAATACTCTTTCCATGCTCACTCAAAGCATGAGTGGATGGAGCTGAAGGCTTGTAGTCTAACTGCTTTAGGATGCTACCTAAACCATCCAACTATCTGGATCACCATAGCTCATGTGGTGGTGTCCTGTTGGCTCCCACCTTGGATATGTCAATAGTGATCCTATAAGGTTCATTATGCATGGGAGTGTGGAGAAACCTATGCTTAGAAGTGGGCCTATCTGCATGCCCCTATATAGGTGGATCTTGATCTCTTCTATACTCTAAATTTGGAGGCATGGAACCTCCTATAGACCTAGTACGTAGGGGTACCAACTTGGACCCCTATATGACATACTCATCGATCGATCCCATGGATGCACGTGCAATGCGATCTTGGTAATGGATTTTGAGTGGAGTAACCTCATACTGAATGGCTCCATGCTCTATCATGTGTCTAGAAGAGTTTATAGAAGATTTTATATTAGGGGTATGCTCAATGGTGTCCCCTCATGTAAAATTATCTCCTCTGATGATCACTGAACGATGTCTAGGAAGCTCATGTGGGAAAGGGTTTGACACACTTTGTTATGAATTTAGTGGGGCTTGGTCAATAGCATTAGGCTTAAGCATTTGCTGACATCGTTGTGTCTCCACCATGGTGCACCTAGTGTGTAGATTTATCTTTTATTATACAAACAAGGCATACAATGGTAATTATCTTGAAATAAAATTTTAAATGTGATCCCTAAACTGTTTTATGTTGTTTCAAATTTTTTATGTCTGTAAATAACTCCTTATCATGTTTGAAATATTATTGGATGATAATATCAGTTTAATTGGCTTTCACCTGTATACTCGTAGCTCAAAAAATTGGCTATGAACTCCAAGTCACGTAATACAACCTATAATGTGTGGTAATGAAGCCCACACACGGTTAGGGAGCACATGTCCTCCTAGATCCTCACTTGATTTACCCCATACAACATTATACCCTCCTAAGAGAATACATATAAATTTTCTAGGGTAAAAAAGGTTCTCAGATCCGCTATTGGTCTAGTATCCAAGGGTACATAGGATTTGGGCCAATGAATGGAAATCACCCCCACAGTCGTTGAACCCTACTAGTGGTTGGATGTTGCTCCCAAATCACTAAAATTTAATTGAAATGTGCTGTTTGGTTCATCTTAATTGTTGCATGAAAATAAAATGCATCATATAGCATAAAATGCTCACTTTCTATATGCTATGCAGTGAAAGAACTTTTTAAATTAAAAAAATGCAAGCTATATACTACATGCTCTTTTTGACAATGCAATCTACAATGATATGGCTTCTGATTAGGCCTCAAAACATGCAAACAAACATACAATTTAATCTAGCACATTGGAGTCTAGGGTAGAATCTACCCAAATATTCGTTGTTCATAGCAACGCCTAGCTAAAACATAGAAAATGAAATCCTAAGAACCTAATTCATTTCCATGTTCTTTTCATCCTTAACCAATTTAGGTTTCAATTTCACTGTTCTAAAAAAACACAAAGGTAAAGTATAGAGACAAATTGTTAAAAGGACCTACCTTAGGTCCTCATTTGATCTAGCTTTTAACTCTTGTTTTTTGTGTGTATGTTGTGAACTACAGGTCTGATGTGTGGTTGCTACTATAGGTCATATTTTGCATTCATGGGCCAACAACGAGACCGCAACTGTAAGCTACTGTAGACACCCAAAAGTTGCATACTGCCATACCTACATATTTGTATATCCTTTTGGACACTTGTAGGTTTATATAGGCCATCCTAGGTACCCCTAGGCTATCGTAGACCAACATAGACTATTGTAGATCATCCTAGACGTGCATGGATTGTTGTAGTCATGCGTAGTCATACGTAGACAACTATAGTCATGTGTAGATCGCCATAGATTTTCATAGCACCGTGTAGAATCTCATATACTACTTCACAAAATTTCAGGTCCTAAACCCTTGTAAGCCTTCAAAATCACATCCCACACACTGGGATATCCTTCGACAGCCTATTTACACTCAATTGAGGCCCCCATGGGGTATTAGTTGGCCAAAATGATTAATAATTCAATTACCAAATTCTAATTTAATGTTGACTTCACTTAAGTCACCTTTTAGGGTAAATTTCATTAAAAGAACCTTTAATATTGATTAGCATTAATCAAATCCTCCCAAATGTGTGAAATTATGGTTTTTTGAGATGTTTCTTTAATCATGATTAAATTGGCTTAAACATATCCTAATCAAAATTAGTCCTAATCCATCCTCACACATGTGTGAGGATGAGATATTTATCATAAGGAATGTGATGTTGCCACATTGTATTTCTTAACCTAACCCTAGTCAGAATCAAACCTAGGTTTAGTCTATCTAATCCCCTTGCACCTTGCCTTTGCCTATAAATAATGGGTCCCAAACCCCTAATTAATTCTAGTTTCCAAATTCAACAAAGCACAATTAATTTGCTAAAATGCAAAGCCAATATTGAACAGTCACTTCCTAGTGCACACAGTCAGATTTCAATGGTACACATAGGTATCCCAACTACCTAGGAGTCGACCCACCAGATAGAATTTGTAGAAGAAGCATCACAACTCAGATCACCCCCTGCCCTGTGAATCTGGTCCTAGTTCACCCCTCAGGTGGTGAATTGGGTCTACATGCCCCAAATCACTTCAAATTTGGGTGGTAAGCTCCCTTTTTCTATATTATTGCTTTTTGCATAGTTTATTTCATGATTTGTTATGATTTTACAGTCATTTCATCTTTTTAGATATGAGGCCTGACTAATGCAAGCCCCCCAATGTATTGATCTCTTATTGCAAGTTTCTTTCAGGTTATTTAGCAGACTTGAAGGAGAAGAACACCAAAAAATAGCAACCCAGCGGTGGCTCGCATACAAGGAAGCCCACCTACACTAAGGGAAATCAGAAGAAGGCATTAGGCCTATTTGCTTATTCATGAAAAGAAAAGAGGAAATTCTCCCTATTTGTAAGCTATACAAAATTGATAATGAATAAAGCATATGTTTCTAAATGACTTGTGTTATTACTTGTTGTTAGATCAAATGTCAACTTATGGTCATTTCATTCTGGCATGCCTGGTGGGACCCTCACAATGGATAGTGCTAGATTCATTTTATTTGTAAATCTTAAATTATCCTATATTTTTGTGTATTGTAGGTACCATTTTTGTTGTTCATAGATACCTCCAAAGCCCTAGGAACCATCCTAGGCCATCGAATTTTTGATTTGAAGCCTCTGAACGTAATTCACCCCTCGAGTCACGATTTGGGTCAAATTCACCCCTCAGGTGCCTATTTGATCATAGAAGCCTCAAAACCTCCAAATAATTTGGGGTGATCTTTTCAAGGACCAAGAAAACCCCCATTAGCATTAGAATGCAGGTATTTTCATTTCTGCTACCTCTGTTGCAAGTTTTGGAAGTAGAAATATATTGACTAGTTGAATAACCATTACTAGGCCTAGTTTTGGGTTCATTTCAAAGTGGTTGAAGAATTAGGGTTTCTAAAATTTTTAGGACCTACAACTTTCCAGCAAGTGTACAAAATTTATTTCTCAAATAATTTTGTATTTGTCTTTTATTTTTGCATATAGCATAAGCCTAAGTTGTTCTTCCTTCGTTCATAGCTCCCATTTCTAAAAGTAACTTTACATTCTAAAGTAAAATCAGGGTTTGTAATCCCCTCTTACATTTCTCAACAAATTTTGCATTCTAAAATTTCAATTTGGGGTTTCATAATCCCCTTTACTCCACACACATTTGGATTGCTTGTTTCTATGCTTTGCAAGGTAGATTAAGTTGTTTTATAAATGCATTTAGGAGTAGCCCATTTCTTTACAAAGAATATAAGTTATCTAATCATTTGCTTTCAAAAAGGCATTAGGATTAGTTTTCTTTTGAAAAGGCAAATAGTTAGTTTCTTACCTTGCATACATCGTTAGAAAAACACAAACCCACACACACTCACGTGGTATTTAAACAAGTGGTGATATTGGACTTCATCCCCAATCCATCGCTCGAGATTGGTGTGGTAGGTGTTTTACCCTCCACAAACTCACCCCCTAGACACCTAGCAGCCCCACATGAGTGGTTTTCTAGATTTCATCACTGGAAAATCCCCCACTTTTGTGGTTGGGCCCTATATTTCATCACCAGTGGTTACCTACGGGGTGGGATAGGATTAGCACCTTCATCCATAAGGCTCATATAATTTGTGGAATTGGTAATTGTCGTTCTTGACTAAGCCTACTTTAGGGTGAAGAAAAAGCATGGGTATACTGGTAGCAGGTCTCAGATAGTTCCACCTCTTCTTGTGAGAGGATATTGTGAACTCACTTCAGCATAGTGAGTTCCACCCCTTTAGGACATCATTTTACTACACCTTCCATATAGGTCACCATTCACACATTGCGATACCATTCTTTCCTGTGCATCTTTGGATGCTATAGGAGGTTTGATATTGATGACATTCTCGACTTGCTATAGTATTCACACCATTATTTGTGATTCTACATAGGGAGTATCAAAATTACAAAACACAAAATAAACATAACACTTTTATTTTCTCAACATATAGAATTGATTCTGGTCTATCATTGTTTGCATGATGACATACCGGTATCAACACACTGCACTATATATTGTTTTGCTACACACAACATGTCACTTACTTTATACTTACATTAGACAAATTTGAGTCTACATCACACAAGGTTTACTTCTAAAATACATTTGACACATGCCACTATGCCTATGGTTACCCATAGTATATCACATGAGAAATCATGCTCTATGGAGGAATAGCCACCCCCTTCCTCTAGTCAAACCACTTTTACTCCTTTGATCATGAATGAGAAGATCATAGATACATCTGGTTCATGCATAGAATCTGATTTACCATTTAGATACATGATGCCTCATGAGGAGACATCAACTTTAAGTGAAATTATCATTACTTCACTTGCAGAGGATTATTTGCTCCTTGCAGCATCATCCCCACCTAATCCACTGACCACATTCTGTGACCATGTGATCTACACAACACTAGGACAATCTCCTCCAACCTTCACCATGATGAGGTCATGCCTACTTCACCCACCTTTGCACATCCCTTATTCTAGAATATATCTCAATTCCTATTTGAGAATGATTCCTCCATTCTAAACTATACCCGTATCGAGGTCGCATCATTCATCCCTACCGTATGAATGGTGTCTGACCCATCCTCATCCATTGTAGGAAGCTAGAATCCATCCTTCCAAACTACACAACATATCCCTACCCAATAGGTTCAATAATTTCATCAAACCTCACACTCGTACTCTTCACAAGAGTACCAACCATCCTCTTCTCAAGAGTCATTCTTCACCATATCTGAGGGTACCTCCCAATAGCCTCTTTAGGATCAAGAGGCACAAAATCGATCAAGAGTGTACACCTACACTTTCCCCTCAACCCAAGTTCCTACCTTGGCAACTTATCCTACCTTTTTAGTAGCTTTCTCACCTATCTTCCAGGTATCCGAAGTGCATGATGCCCAACCCTTGGAGCCACATTTGCCTATGAAAACCTTTAAGATACCATCACCTATTCCTTTTTAGGTTTCCACTACCCATATCCATCCTACCTATGGACTGACACCAGTAGCTTATGAACCTACTCAACCAAATTATTCCACATAGTTTAGCTTCACTACTTCCTACCCTTCAGGTCAGAGAGAGATCCCATCTTTTAATACCTCATCTCGACCACCCCTAGCACTAGTAACACCGATACCTACACTACCACCAGCTACATCTAGATTCTTTATGCCTCCTCCAATTTGGTCATTTCTACCCATGGTCCAACCAATACAATAGGCTCCAAAACAAGTACCTCTACCACAACTGCAAGTTACCCAGTCATAGTACTATTATCCTCAATAGACACCTACCCCACAACCTAGTGTGCCTGTAGACACGATAATACATGTCACCTAGTACCTGCCTTATCATGATTAGGCACAACAGTACTACCCACAGTATTGTGAAGAACAACAATACCAATAGCCACCACATCCACAGGGTCAGCCTACCATAGCCCAATCCTTGACTCCTATTATGCTTGAACTTCAAATCTTATGAGATGAAGTCAAAATGTTGAACCTACGCACCTCTAGCTATGGGCCACAAAAGCCTTGCTATGATGAACTATGCAACAAACCAGTTCATCCATCAGTGTCTATCCCCCCTTATCCCTATCACTTTGAAATACCAAAATTTGACAAGTATAGAGGTAAGGAAGATCCTAGGGAACATGTGAGCAACTACCACTTGTCTTGCTACCAGCTTCATAGTATTAATCCCCTTATGTTGCGTACCTTATCCCTATCCCTCACTAGCCCAACACTAGATTGGTACAACATGCTACCACACCATAGCCTGTACACCTTCGATGGTTCCATGAGACCTACCATAGGATCTATAGTTCTACCCATTCATGTAGGCATATGTACAATCCCCATCCTCTTTCACATCATTAAAGGATAAATGCAATACAATATTCTCCTTGGTTGCCCTTGGATTAGAGATATGTAGTGTGTCCCATCCACATTACACCATCGCCTCAAATACATCCACAAAGGACTTGTTCACTGTGTCCTAGCTGATGGACACCCCTTTAAGTTTTGTAATGTCATAGACCTCCCCCCTATGCCTTAATTATCATCCTTCCAATTGTTCTCTGTATCTTCTCACCAATCAATAGGAGCATCAGTATCCTCCCCACTTATCACCTCAACATCCCAGTGTTCATCGACAACACAAGCCTCAATATCTACAACATTAGCATCATCTATTGGGGGACCTAATACTTATACCATGCCTTCCTCATCATCATTATTATGGCCTTCACAATCATACCAACCTCTAACATTCCAATTTCCACCTGTGGTGTCGCAACCACCATTTCCACCCATCACACAACCTACTACATTACCTTATCCACCCCCGAGTATGGAAGCCCCTATCCTTCCTACACCACAAACACCATCTCTTATCTTTCGACTAAAACCTAAGACATTCATGTCTCCATGCATCCCTACACCTACATCGATCACATCCCCTACGAAGAAAAATAGCCTATTCAAGCCACAGCAACCAAACATCATGGACCAAAAAAACTAGCATCCAACTCAGATGAACCTCCACACCCTTCAGCTACCACCATTAGAGAATCCCAATTTTTGTTTTTGGTAGATAAGATACTATAGCATTAATACCAGGTTTTATAGGTTGATCCAAAACCTTTTACAAAAATTAGCCTAGGGCTGTTGATGAACATGTCCTTACTAAGGATCCTATATATGTAAAATCTACATACCGCCAAAGCCATTACATCCGGTAAGGCACATAGCCTGTTATCAAAAAGAAACTTACCATACAACATTTTGGGTATACCATGAGAAAACACAACTGCATCATAACTACAAAAAAAAGAAACAGATACAAATCCCTTCCTTGAAATAGTGGAGAAACAAAAAGCTACAGACACACATAGCAGAGTATTGAAAAAAACTCCCACAAGCTCTGTATTGACAATTACTCTTAATAATTCTTTGGTAATTGCTTTCTTCCATATATGACATGCTTTGGGACCACATCCCGTCTTGGCAAATCAGCCTTGGAGAAGTGAACCTGCTAGATAGATTTATGGTGATGGTTCTCTGGTGGTCCACGTGGTTCTGGTTCGAAGTCTTATATTGTTGTTTCTTTCCTGCCCTGTGATTATCAACCAACCTCAAATTACTAAGATGACTAGGAGCCATGTTATCTAATATGTGACTATCCCCATTAGTCTTTGTGGTATTTCCAATCAACATCCACCAAGACTGATAGCTCGGATAATTTTTATTGTGAGTCCATTTCAAAAAAGAAATGGGAATACTCATAGCCTTCGAACTTACAATGTCTTCCCTATTGGTAAATTCGACTATCATTCTTGTCATTCTTGTTGAATAAGCTCCTCTACTTCACTCGAGACACCATTTTACCATTTGAAAAGTCTATCAACATCGACAACCAAATTGGCTAGCTTATCAACAACTTTGTTAGCTTCCCAAAAGACATGTTGGGCTTTTCTATCCTGTCTTCCCTGGAAAAGGATCCTAGCATCTTCAAAAATTATTTTAACCCTCCAAGGAAATGTTTTCCAATTATTGAGGAGATTTATAACATGTAAAGAGTCTCCTTCTATGATCAAATTGCCTTATAATTCTTGAGTCATTTTAAGGCCTCTCCACATAGCTCTAGCTTTAGCTTTGTTGTTCATCCTTGTTCCAAAATATTTAGAAAATGCAAGCATCATATTCCCATTATGATCTTGCACAATGTCACTAGTGCCTACTCTTCCAGGATTGTCCTTAGCTACTCCATCAAAATTAAGCTTAAACCAACCTTTAGGAGGTGGGGACCACTTAACATTGGCTTTGGGGTTGACTACCCTAGGCACAAAATCATATAACAAGGTTAATATTAAAGATTGAGCAATAATGGTCTCATACATATGAGTTTTATGACTATCAAAAGGTATAAGGTTCACATTCTCATTGGAAAAAGATAGGATACTGGCAATGATAGTTTGATGATCATGGATAGACTCATTAAAGAATCTATGGTTCCTTTCTAACCACACCTACCAAAGATAGTGATTGAGAAAAATTTTCCACATGTATCTAAGTCTTTGGCTTGAAAATGGGCAAGGCCACTAGATAAACAAATCAAGTACGGTGACTAGTTTAATCCAAGAAATATTGAAGGCCTAAAAAACCCCACTTAGGATAGTCAAGGAAAAAGGGAACTCAAGAAAAATGTGATAAATGGTCTCCCAATTAGCCCTACACATATAACAACGATTAGTTATACAAATACCTTTACGCATCATATTATCAATGGTTAGAATTCTTCCTTGGATAACCAACCATGAAAAGACTGCAATTTTTGGAATTAAATTTTTTATCCAAACTAAGTCCTTTTGGAGGACAAAATACTCGTCATCAAGCAGAAGCTTGTAAGCTGATTTAATAGTGAACTACCCATTTTCTGTAGGATCCCAAGTCACTTGATATTCCTTGGGTATCATGGGGATAAACTATTTCTCGAGAATGTTACAAAGATCATTTGATTCCACTTGAAATCCCTAAATCCTTATTTGTTTCCACTTCATTATGCCTCTGTCCTCAACCATATAATTAGAGACTTTTCTTCCAATGAGTTCTTCCATGATATCTCTAATTCGAGCTAAGTTAGGATATTGTGTTAGTGGTTCATCCTTAGCCCACTTGTCATTCCAACAATTTATCCTCTCACCATTGCCTAAAACCCATCTTAATTTTTTTTTGATGATTTTCTTACAATTGATAATTGATTTCCAAAAAGTAGAACCTCTGATTGAAACTGAGTTGCTTAGAAATTCCATATTTTAAAGATACTTTCATTTGATGATAGTTTTCCATTCATTTTCTTCACCAGAAATGAGGCACCACGCCTGCTTAGCTAGTAAAGTTAAATTCATATGAGAAATTCTCCTCAGACTAAGCCCCCATTTTCCCTGGGTCTACACACTTTGGTCCATCCTACAAGGTGTATCCTTTTTTTATCCTCTAATCCAATCCATACAAATTATTTTTGGAGTTTCTCAATTTTCTAGAAAACCTTCATATGGGCTTTGAAAACAGAGAGGAAATAGACTGGAATGCTCTGAAGAGAGGCCTTAGTGAGGGTCAACTTTCATGCTTGAGATAGAAGATGAAATTTTCATCCAGCAAGTTTTTTTTTTTAATTATTTCAATAACCCTGTCCCACATTGACTCTCTCGAAGAACCAATGAAAATAGGAAGACCAAGATATGAAGTGGGGAGGTTTGCTATATCACACCATAAAATTTCTGCAATCCTTCCTTGCCTCTAAATGGGGGTGTTAAAGAAATATAACTTGGTTTTACTGAAATTAAATTTTTGACCAGCAGTGTCCTTGTAGAGTTGTAGGATGTATTTAATTCTTTTAGCCTCAACCACTGAAACCTTAGTCAATATAAGGGTTTCATCAATGAATTGTTGGTGAGAAAAAACCCTACTGACAGATGTCTTGATTCTTGATATTAGCCTTGAAATGTAAGTATTTTTTATGGTTTTGCCTAAAGCTTCTACCATAATGATGAATAACATGGGGCTGATAGGGTCCCCTTGCCAAATTCCAACTTTCTCCTTCATAATATGATTCGAATACACCACCCCAATCACTAGAGTTTTCCACACCATGCATATCCATATTCATGACAAACAAGATATTAGGAGACTATAACATACGTGATGCCCACTTATGTAACACCCCTATCTAATCTACCCAAGATTTTTACTGATCCTCAACGTCAGTGTTGACTATCAGAAATATCATATAGTTAGGAAGTCCTAAAAACCACACCAACTTTATATATGTAGGAGTAGGCTCTTCGATCCCATCACCAACTTCTTCACCACCACAATCTAGATCTGGTGATGCAATTACACACCTATCCAACCCTTAATCTACATTGCACTACCTGCAGTGCTTTAATTGGCATGGTTTTGGGTTAGATTGTTATGAGAAAGGGCTATGTACACCCATTAACCCTCATGTACGATCACCTACCAACAAATATGGCCTAGGTTATCACCCAAATACCATCTATACATTAGAATATGAGATCCAAGATCTCTCTTTACATCCTCCTCTACATCCAACACACACATTGGAAGAGTACATTGACATGGACATGCTAGAAGATACACCTTCACCCACATCAACCGTCATTGTCCCCTATGATTTCTTCCAATAATATCCTACACTCGATACCTACTTGTTCTATGATGTTCAAAGATCGACAGAACACTTTGCTACCTTATCCCTGGCTACACCACCAATAGAGATGAACACACTTCCACTTGATCCACCATTGATAGAGCTAGACCTGGTTCCACTTGGCCTACCACCAATACACCTACCTATATTCCCACCTATACATAGATAGTTACAGAGAGCAGCCTCTCATCCTCATTCACAACTAGTCGTCCTATGACCCCCTTGATCCTCTTAGGATGCACACACTCTATCCAACCTCCATCACCAGATTCTACACCCCCTACTTCACCTACAACATCAATTAACATGGTTGAGGTAGACTTACATTCTCCCCTCTGTTACAGCCACCAGCAGATTTGAGATGTTACCCAAAACCCAAAATTTATCGATCTTGCACACATCTCACACGCACTAGCACCTGGAGACTTTCTTCTCTCTCATCATGTATTACAAGTAGAAATTTCTCCTTCCTCATCCACGTCATCCTAAACCCCTCAAGTCCATCACACATCATTTACATAGATGATGAGTAGGAGTTTAGTGAGGCCATCGATGACTTCAATCTCATTCCTATCCCTAAATAGTTGCGTGATGGATCTCGCATGCTCATTGAGGACATGATTGATGTTGACATTGGTGAAGATCCAGTAAATCCACACATCCTCAAATTAGCTACTAGCTTCTCACTTGAGGAGTGCATTGCCTTCACAAAATTCTAGTGCAAGTATATAAATTTTTTTGCATGGTCTTACAAAGACATGCTGAGACTTGACCCAGCCATAGCAGTGCATAATCTTATACTAGATCCCAATGCCAAACCAGTAAGACAGAAGCTACGATGTATGCATCCAACTATCACATTGATAGTGAAATTTGAGCTCCAAAAGCTCCTAGATGTTGATTTTATAATACCCATCGACTATCCCGAGTGGGTATCCAGCATGGTCCTTGTCCCCAAACCATCCGGTGACGTCTATGTTTGCACAAAATTTTGCAACCTAAAAAAAGCTTATCCCAAATACAACTTCCCCTTACCCATCATTAATTCCCTTTTTGACTCCATCGTAGGTCACAAGATGATTTCTCTCATGGATGGATTTTCCATATATAATAAAATTAGGATCAACCTAGCTAATCAACACAAAACTTCCTTCACAACATCCTAGGGGACCTTTTTCTACAAGGTCATGCCCTTTGGCCTTAAAAATATTGGGACAACCTATCAACAAGACATGACCTACATATTCCATGATTTAATACACAAAAATATAGAATAATATATATATGACCTCATGGCCAAATCAAAGAAACATGTCGATCATATTGAAGATCTCCGTCATATTTTTGATCGACTACTAGAATACAACGTGCACGTCAATCCTAAGAAGTGCATGTTCGGTGTTACATCCTAAAAAATACTAGGATTCATTATCTCCCAATGAGGCATTGAAGTAGATCATATTAAGGTGAAATCCATCATAAATATACCTCCTCCCACAACCCTAAACCAATTGTGTAGCCTCTAGGGCAAGATTACCTCTATTAGTAGATTTATAGCACAATTATTAGACAAATGCCAACCATTCAATCATATCCTATAAAAAGGAATACACTTTAAATGGGATGATAACTATCAAGACACATTCAATTCTATAAAAACTTACCTCACATCATTGTCGATCATGTCACCACCGCACCCATAATTACCATTGACTCTATACATCTCAGCCACAGAACTCGCACTAGGTACACTCTTAGCTCAAAAGAATGCTCTCAACAAAGAGCAGGCTATCTACTACATTAGTCGGACACTAGTTAGTTACAAAAAGAGATATAGATACATGGAGAATCTATGCCTATTAGTAGTATTCTCTACCCAGAAGCTAAGACACTACATGTTAAACCACACAATTTTTTTCATCACCCAAGACAATCCCCTACGGTATATGATGAAAAAAAGTTATCATAATTCACACACAACCAAATGAATCATGCTCCTAACCGAGTTCAACCTAGAATTCATATCTCAAAAGTATATCAAATGGCAAGTCATTACCAATTGGATAAAGCCCCTATAACTAAAAATCAACCCCTACTCATTCAACTCCCTGACGATTCTATCTTCCACATAACCAAAGATGAGGAATACGTTGAACCAGAATTCGTGGCTGACCTCACCATGTCACTTTATGGGTCCAGGTGTCTCCAAACTGGGGGTGCAAACATTGTTTTATTTACACCTAAAGAAGAACCACTCCCATTTTCATTTAAACTTGATTTCCATTGTACCAAAAACAATGTAGAATATGAAGCCCTAATCTTAGGACTGAAATAAGTAAACTCTATACACATCAAACGCCTCTACATCATAGGTGATTCACTTTTCATAGTCAATCAAGTGCAGGAAATTTTACTATGCAATTGCCCAATTCTCCAACAATACAAGAAAATCTCCCAACAAATCCTATCCCAATTTGAATGGTATTACCTCAAAGCCATGTCGTGCTCATCAAACCATTTTATGGATACCATGGCCTCCTTAGGGTCCTTTATCCTATAAAATCCAATATTTGACATGACATCTATAACTATTCACATGCTTACTCAATCTGCTATATCACCCATGCCCCCTACAGATGATGGTGGTGTGTATGTGGTAAATACTAAACCCCATGATCCATGGTTCTCACATATCAAAGAGTACATCAAACTAGGTTTCCTAACATATGATTTTCCCCACCCCCAACTCTGAACCTTTAATCAAAGAGTGATCTACTACACCTTGCTGGAGGACATTATTTGCCACCGTAACTATGACGGTATACTCTTGCATTGCCTAGAACCACAATAATCATAGTGGGTTGTACAAGAAACCCATGATGGTACTTGTGGTGGCCATTTTAGTGGCATGGTGATTACAAAATACATTCTTTGTATGGGATACTACTAGCCTAAAATGGAGCAAGACTATTGTGAGTATGTCAAACATTTCATCAAATGCCAACAACATGCCAACCTAACACATTTACCATCCTAAGCACTTCAATAGATCCAGTCCATGTGGCCCTTCTCCCAATGGGGCTTGGATCTAATTGGGAAAATTACACTTGCTTCCTCTAACAATCATAAATTTATCATCACAATGACATAATATTTTACAAAGTGGGTCAAAGCCATCTGACTGGTCCAAACTACAGGAGCAAAAATTGTAGCACTCATCATGAAGCATATCATATGCCACTTTGAAATTCCCTCCCAAATTATTTTAGATAATGGGAAATATTTTAAAAACAATACTGTCCAAGCCCTGTGTGATAGATTCCACATACATCATAGCTTTTCAACCCCATATTACGCTCAAGGAAATGGCCATGCAGAAGCCACCAATAAAACCATCTTCTTTATTATCTATAAAATTGTAGCAAAATCTCATCGAGACTGGCATAATCAAATGCCCCTAGCCTTGTGGGCATATCGTACAAGCATTCGTACTCCTACTGGGGTAACACCTTTTTCACTTGTCTATAGGGTAGAAGCTATCATGCCCCTTGAGCTTGATATACCCTCCTTACAGTTACCTATGAAATATTTCATTGATGATGACAATGCTCGCCAAAATCGTCTAGATCAACTAACACTACTCGATGAACATCACATCCATGCCATCGAGCACACATGAGTATATCAAGATTGCATTTATCATGCCTACAATAGTAAGGTACATCAGCACGAATTTGAGATTGGCAACTTGGTTCTCAAGGAGAACCAACAAATCACAAGTCAACCTTGCCAAAAACATGATAAATTTGCTCCAAACTGGTTAGGCCCATTCATGGTTACACACAAATAAGGTTCAGGAGCATATTGTCTGACCAATCTTGAAGGCCATAACGATCCTAAATCCATCAAAATTCTACATCTTTGTGCATTCAATGCATGATGCATAAACACAGTCACCATCACATAGTGTTAGAAGTAAATCACCAAGCACATCATCGTGTGAATCTATTATTTCTGCTTTATTATTTCTTTATACATGTATGTTTTACCTTTCTACCATTTTTATGCTTGAGGTATCTATTTTTCCTTTTTGTAGGACTTGCATCATCAATAGGAGATCTCTAAAATAGCCTCACCTATCACCATGTAGGACCATCTGCAACCATAGCAAAAACCCGTTACATCGGCTGATGTCACACGACCACTAGCTGCACTTCATACTAGGTGCTCCTCGCATTCATCCCATTTAGGCCAGCATACTTCACCTCAATACCATTCCCCTCACTAGTGAGGTTCACCCTATTTGCCACACTTTGGCAACAATGATATCACCATGTCCTCTTTCAAAGACAAATAGGAATCCGCCCAACCTCAAGCACAATGGTCACCCTCTCATCCGTCTGATGATCTCAAATATCACTATTCACCCACAAATCACCCCCATCATCCTATAGGATCCTACCACCCACCTAATAGGGAGTATACACCTCATCAACCTCACCCTACATTTCTACCTGCTACCCTTCCCAATGGTGAGTCTACCTATGCCCAGGCTTTGCAAGCCCAAATGGCCCAATCTACTTAAGCTGGTCATGCAAACATCCCTCCTTCCCATTTGCATCACCGCTTAGGGCCATCGCCTTTGCTACCGGTCCTCAAGACACCATCTTCACCATTATGAGGCTTACCACCCCAGCAAATTTTACAATCACCATAGTCATTTCACTCTGTTGCTTCCTCATTGTAGCCTCATCCTTTTTCTACCATACATTGGGCCATCCCATTCACTTTGGAATCTCGATAGCCCCATTCCCCAATACCATTGTCACCACACCATGAGATACAACATCTCATATCCCGTATCAAATATCTAGAGTTGCATATGAGCCAATTTTGTTGCCACGTTCACCCACAAAAGTCTCTCACAACCCATCCATCCTCACCGCCACGTAGATCCTTTCCCTGACCCCAAATTTGACCCATGTCGAAACCCAAAACCGTACCTCCATTACCAGATCATACTTCACCCAAAACTTGCTCACCTCCAATAGATCCTTACATCTATCCTATACCTATTCCACACATGCCACTTTCTAAAATGTTCCATCATCTCATGCATCAGGGTCTTATTGACCTACCTAAGATTTGACCTATTGATCCGTCATGTCCTAAAATATGCAACTACAATGAGAATAAATTTTTTATTTACCATCACCAACCAGGCCATGATATCAAAGAGTGTAGATAATTTGAAACCCTGGTGCACAACATGTTGCACGATGAGTGTACCCCATCATCAGAGTTTTCTTTTTCGTTTAGCCAAATTGTTAGTCCTCCGCACCGCACCATTCCTAAGACTTTATCACCCCACAATACCCTAACAACACCCACCCACTATATTCATAATATTTCCAACTATGGATCCAATTGCAATTCTAGCCATGTCATCACTTCACCATCCCACTCCCACCTAGATCTATGCCATTTCACTCGATAGTAGTTTTAATTATTCTTCTTCTTCTATCTCATCTCTTCTACTTCTTACATACATTGGTTCAATTATTCTCTCCTATATTTGTTGGCTCTTGGTGATCCTTTTTTTTTTACTGGTTATCAAAGCTTATTTCTTCTCACATATACTACCTATACATTCTGCTCTCACATCTTCCTTCTTCTTGGCGATTATTACATACACTTATACAACTCACAACTTATACATCTACTACATACACACCCCACATGCTGGGCTTGCAACCATGATCCTAGCATCACACTTTTTATCATCATCACACACTTTATTAATCTGTAAATAGGTTCTTCTAAAATTGTATTTCTACACAACATAACTTTACTCTTGTAAATATCACATTCCTCCACTTGCATCATTTTAGTTAAATTCATTGCACATATTCATATTATTTATAGTTAGAATTTTAATTAATGTTTGTACATTCTTCCAAAAAATGCACCTCAATAGGAATAATACATGCATTTGTTAGCATCACCACCTGGATTTCCATTCCCCCCTTTTCAGGATCAGGGTATACATAGGTGTCGTGTTTAGTTTTGACTATTCCATAGTTCAGGCAATCAAGTTTCACCCATAGCTACTGAGTCTTGTACATTATTCTTATGGTATTTTAGGTTGGTTCAACTTCTCTCATGGATCACTCACAACAGGTTACACATTAACAATTTTGAGCTTAGGAAAGAGGACATCTTGAGTAGATATCGCCATATAGCGAATGGTATCCCTTGCTCGTCCTATTGCCTGCATGGTCAACATACGACCTGGGGATAAACAAAGGGATCAAGCATAAGCAAAATTAAATAATTGGGTAGAAAACAAACTTCATCGCCCATAAAAAAAGAGCACCACAAAAGAAAGAGAAAAAGAAAAGAAAAAGAGAAAAAAGAAGAAGAATAAGAAACAAAAAGAGCACTACCACAATCAGATAGGTTAACACTAGAACAGGGGCAAAAAACAAAAGGAAATGCCTCTTGATATCACACATGTTATGCTTATCACCTTTGGTACTTAGGTTCAACATAACACCATGGGATGATTTCCATCGCTAGAAATAGGCTCCAAGAGCCTACCTACCAGTGGAATAGTCTTATAGGTGACAACACATCTCTTACATTAGCATCTCGCTTTTGTAGAGATCACTATTATGGATGGATGAGCTAGCTAGTCTGGTAGCGTCTACAATGGGTTAATCCTACCTCCATCAAAATGGATAAATGAACCTTACACATTCACACACAGGTCCAAAATAGACTTTGAACTAGCCCGATTATATTATAAGTTGCCACAAAACTTGTATAGCTAAGGGTTTGAGATTTGATTGTCATAACTATGTTATTCAAAACCATTACACATGCCTTACATTATCCATCGACCCTGAAATCATGGAATGGATTGCATCCATACAGGTAAATTCCACAATACAAGTGCTTCCTTGGCACATTTCAGTAAGTCCATACATGCACCTATGCATCTATGTCATATATGTTTTCTACACCTTATAGTTATGCATTTGTCTTACATACATTCATGCAATTAACCTACAACATGCATTCATGCTACACATATTCCAAAATCAAATTATAACATTACATTTATTCTATGTTAATTCACTACAACATCATATTAGATATCACATCACACGACATTAAAAACACAATCATGCATAAAATTTTACAATTCATCCATATTAAAGAACCATAATAGATATAAAACAATCACACACATGTATCTACTAATCATACATACCTATGAATTATAGTGTGCTATCTATATAAACATAAACACAACACATTTCAAACCATCAAAACAACACATGTATATATAATCGTCGAAAGCAAGAGGTATATATATCATCATCCAAAAATACCCGAAGGCTACAACTTGGGATCATGCCCATCATATATAGCATCCAAAATACCCATAGTATACAATAAAAACAATCACTCCTAACTATCACCACGAGTCTCCCTACGTTCCTCATGACCTGCTGACATCTTTGCAGCATGGCTCGACTCTACCCCAAAATCTAGAACTGGATCTACTATAGGACTCTCACACCAGACTCCACTAGCGAAGCAACACTATGCTGAATTTGATGAGAGGGTGCTCGTACTCATGACTATGATACCACCCGTGTATATTTAGGGAGAGGAATCCCATGCACTGACAAGGAAGTCTCACGCATTAGCCTCCTAGTAGTCTTCATGCCCAGATGACCAATTAGGCTCATAATCATCTGAGCTTACCTCATCACTATAACCCTCAATTGCTCTATCTCAATCCCCTGCCTACCCATATTAGCCCACAACTGCTCCATCTCAGCCTCCAATTGATGGAATCTATTTTTTAGTGTCCATGCATAATCCTGTAGCACCCTAAAATTGGCGCAGTAAACCTTATCAAATAATTAAAATTACCTTAGTAATAATTCAAAATTTGAATTTTAACCCCGAACCACCTGTTAAACCGCTTTCCTCATTTTCTATGCCATTTTTAGGATTTTTTGTGACCATTGGACGATATCGTCATCGATCAGATGATATCACCTTAGATCGGACGATTTCGTCTAGACTAGAACGTCCAGACGATTTTGTCCCAAAACTGATTTTTCATAATTAGCTTCTATTTCAACGACGTCTCTAACCTAGGCAAAAGCATGTCTACGTAGTTAGAGACTTCCCCCATTGGAGATCTCCCAAATTGGGATGATCTCCAACCTCCCAACCTCCTTCATATGCCTATTTAACCTTAAGATTTTCCCCTGACCTTCCTCTGGCTGAATTTTCTTGTAACATGAGTTCTATTTGCATTAGATCATCTTAAATCACCATTTGCCTTCGTATTTTTCCAAGTTTGTTTGTAGGAACTTCATTGTTTTTTAGTCGGAGCAAGCTCAGATCGTCGTAGATGATCCTATACGATCTCGGATGATTTCGCACAATTTGAGATGATTTCAACTGCAGTCAACATTGGGGGCAATTAGTGCCCAGAGTTTTCACTTTTCTCTTCTCATCTATTGTTTCATTCTGCATTTAGATCAATTTATTGTTATTTTTTGCTATTCTGCATTTTGGAGTTCACCCATATAGCTTAAGTGCATGATAAGATCATAATTTGTCATTAGAATACTATAATTTACTTGAATTTCTATTCATAATTATCGTTTTAGTATCTATATTGTCATTTTACACCATTTTCCTCTGTTAGTATTGCTGCATTTCTAGTATTTTGTGTCTATTTCTCTGATTGCAGGTCTCTGATGAATTCGTCTGACGAATTCGTCAGATCTCGGATGATCCTGTCTAATCGTAGACGATCCTGTCAGATCAGAGGTGATCTTGACTGCTTCAAAAATCAGAACCTCCATCAGACATCCGGAATCAGGTATGACTTTTCTCATCTAGCTTATTCTTTGTGTTTTCTATTCAAATATATTTTTTGTATTCATTTAAATCTGCATTTCATATAGAATAGTTTAGATTCATTTGGCCAAACCTAGGATTTGAATGATTAAAGATAAAATTGAACACATCAAACACATTCCCAACCTAGGCATGGAGACTGCCATTAAAAAGTTTCCTGGTGAACCCACCATCCATCAAAAAATCACCTTAATACCCCTCCACCTAGAGGCGGGAACTTCAAAGGGCCTCTCATTCCGAGGTATTGTCCCATCCTTCTCGCATCCCCCTTCCAGGTGCATGGATCCTTTAGCCTGAAGGTAAGGGTGCGGAAAATTTGGAATGATACATTTTGGTGAACCCGACGTGAAACTAAAACCTTTTGAAAACAAAAAAAAAAACATAGATGCATTTAAAATCATTAGAAAACTACTAAGTTGCATATCATGTTTAGATTAGTAGCCACTATAAATTTTGAAAACCAATTAGCAGCCATAGAAATCAATTCTGTGCTTAGTGTGCCTGAAACAGATAGAAACCAACTTTTGTGGGACAAACTTGATAGGAGACTAGGTATCATTTCATCTAGGTCAACAGAGCTTAGAAAAATCAAGAGGCTTGTCCTAGATAAAATCCTGGATCCTCATCAACTCATTTTTTATCATGAACTTCAAAGAGCTTGCCATAGGTGGTTAGCTTATAGGAGAGCTCTTGTGTATTCAAAATTGTTCACCTTCGAGGAATACCTCGAGAACGCAACTATTATACACCAATTCCTAGGTCATGTAGAAGATCAAGAGGTCATTCTTATGGATAGGGAAATATGGAATAGGGTTCCTAGAGCTGTGTTATATCAAGAGTATTACCACGAGCTTTAATTCTACTGATCAAAGTCTGAAAAAAAAAAATCAAATGCCCTTCCCGAGGATCCAATTCCAGAAGGAGAAACTCTAGAACAGCCAAAAGATGAGCTGGCTAAAGAAAATGAACAACAAGAAAATGTTAGAGAGGAAGGATCCTCATCCCCTAGAATGGCTCCAAACGGAACTGTTACTTTTGATAACATAGATCATTTCTAGAAATTCTTCAATAATAATATTGGTGCTCTTAATATGGTAGTTCATCTTGATAGGGGACAAATTAGTGAAACTCAAGCAATCCTAGAAGAAGGATTTAACATGCACACTAATCCTTTGTCTTTTGTCGATCAAGAAAGTGATAAAGCTGGACCATCCAACATAGATATGGTCACTATGATTCAGAACATGCAAAAACAATAGGTTACCCAACCTCCTAAGGAACCTGTTATTGAACCTAAAATAATTCCCACACAAAAGAGACCTTCATTCATTGCTTTATTTCGCCAAACTATTGATCAATATGCTTCAAATCGACAAAAACCTAAAATGAAGCCAAACACCAACTTTCAACAATCTGGGATACAACATAATACAACTTCAAAAATTCTTCATAACACCCTTCCTACCAACAACCTACACAATAGCAATATAGCATCTAATCTTCATGTCCCTCCATCATATGCTCACCAATCCCATATTAATACCCTACCGAACCAATATGGTGGGCAAACCAGTAATCTGGAAGCCATGGTGAAACAATTAGCTTCCCACATGGACCAGATGGATCCCTACCATCCCTCGTACAATTATCGAGAGATGTGTAGTCAGCCTTTGGATCCCATAGTTGTAGCACAACCATACCCTAAACACTTTCCCATGCCCGTCCCGCCTATATGTAAAGGAACTGAAGATCCCATAGAGCATCTTCGCATGTTTAGGATAGCATGTCATGATATATCACATGATGACTTGTTATTACTAAAAATGTTCCCAAAAAGTTTAGGAGGAATGGCATTGGAGTGGTACTACCAATTACCCACTCATTCTTTGAGAAATTTTGAAGAGACCGCTGAATCTTTTGTGCATCAATTTAGTGCCTATATCGAAATGCATGTAACCATTAAAGATTTGTACAACTTAAAACAAGACAAAGATGAATGTTTTGCTGATTTCTTAGCTAGATGGAGGCAATTGATAGGAAAACTGCACTTTGTGCTACCTTATAGGGAAATGTTGGACATTTTTATTAATAATTTGCAAGAACAAATATCTTATGAGTTATCAACTGCTAATTTAACCACCTTCGATCAGGCTATAGACTTAGCTCGAAGAGTAGAAGATGCTCTCATTAGGAGAGGCCAGCTTAGGAAGAAAGATGATGAGAAAACATCCATAAATCAATATAAAAACAAACAAGTTGTAGGTGACGGAGTCACTGACAACAAAAATGTTGCTAATATCAATACAACGAAGACAACAGAAAAATTTATATTGAAACCTCCTGATAAACCTCCTCGAGAGTTTACTAGATTGAATCAACCATTATCAACTATTCTACCCCAATTACTCGAAAGAGGTTTGATTCAATTACCTAATATCCGGGAACCTGATCCAACCATACCCGGATACAAAGCCGATTTACACTCGTGATTTCCATAGAGGGCTCGGACACTCTACCAACTCTTGTAAAAGGTTAAAACATAAAATACAAGATCTGATTGATAATAATGAGATGGAGGTGCAAGCCTTCCAACCTAAACAAAATGCTCCTAATAATGCTCAAAAGAACATTCCCCAAAATCAAAATCAAAATGCTAATCAATCATTAGATATATTTCAACATCCTTTACCAAAACATGGTAAAGAGGTGGCCAATCAAATTGAGCATCATAATGTCCCTCCTCCTACCCGATATGTAGGAACTATTAGCGGACATTTACCTAATCATGATTTACAAAAATTTGACACAACTTTATCCATGGTCACGACCAGGCCCCTACATAATATTCAAACACCGGATCTCAGTGATGTAGAATCAGATACTAAAAGTGAAATAGACATCACCTCAAATCAATCGAATAGTTCTAAAAATGAATCAGATCCTATTCAACCTATCATAGATTCTATGGTTTTGGAAGAACCATTTCCTAGAAGAGTTACTACTTGACCCTCTTCTAATCAGTTCCTTCCTAATGAACAAGCTATAAATGCTAGACCAAGACCTATTCAGCATCCTCAATATAACATTGTAGGAACCATCGGAGTCGTTACCAGACAACAAGCTCAAAATTTTCAACAAGAACCAACTCAGAACGATGGATCAACTCCATTTGTTTTGAAAAATCCCAATAAAGGGAATCATGCTCCTAATGTTCAATCTAAACCTCCTTATAATATTAATGAGCAATTATCCAATACTACAGCTAGAATTTCCCTTTTGGACCTATTAAGATCTTCTCCTACCCATAGAGATGAATTGATGCTCACATTAAGCCAAATGATGGTACCACAAAACATTCAACCTGAAGCCATGGCCAATACTATAATAACTCGAGAAGTTGATTGTATTGACTTCCGAGATAAAGATATACCACAACATAGTTTACATAAGGATAACCCCTTATATATTACTGCCCTAATTGGAGATGTAGCCATCAAAAGGGTCTTGATTGATAATGGTTCATCTCTAAATATTTGCACTTTTGACTTCTACCAAAGATTTGGGTTTAGAAGTGATGAAATGAAGAAAACTGACATGATCATAAAAGCTTTCAATGACGAAACACAAGAAACATGTGGAGTTATTACCATCCCATTGCAAGTTGGTTCGAGAACCTTAGATACGACCATGTTTATTGTACATTGCCCCGCATCATACAATATACTCTTGGGTCGTCCTTGGATCAATGCAATGCGGGCTGTCCCATCAACTTTACACCAATGTGTTAAATTTGAATTTAAAAATCAGTTGGTCACTATCCATGGTGATCCTAGACCCTTTGATATGTGTGCTTTGGCAGAACCTATTGGAGTTCAATTTTGCCCTGCTCTGTCATCCACACATCCTAATTCTTATTTTTCATCTAAACAATCTTCTAAACAAACCACACTAGAACCTCAAAAAGATCTTAAATCCACAACCAATCCTTCATGTTCCATCCCTATAATTTCAAAACCTATAGACCCATCTATTAACACCTCCACATTATCTACATCTATCATACCTTCCACATCCAAAGATATAGGGAATGATCCTTCTACATCTTATGCTCTTTCTGATGAACTCTTACCTGATTTATCTAAAATTCTTATATAAAAAAAAACAAATGCTTCTATGCAAAATTCCATTATCTTAAGTAATTTGTCGCCATCTCCTCGTACTTTGGGCCTCCCACAACCTATGGGAAGTACTTACCAAGTTGGGAGTTGTGCCTTCATTTATAAGGGATATGACTGGGGAAGAATACCCAGGAACATCAAAACTCATCATGAGGGATATGCTCGATGTTATTTTACTAATGAGTATATTAAAGCTAAACCTATAATGCTTAAAATGGGATATAAAGGGAAAGGCTTGGGACCTTTCCAAGATGGTATGAAAGAACCCTTTGAGGTAGAACCATGGCCCGCCCGATGTGGTGTGGGCCTCTTTCCTAGTAAGGGTCAACCCTTCCCTTTTGAAGATGATGATCAACTCATATGTTACCAAGATTATTTGGATGGGCGTGATGATTTGCCTCTAAAAAATCAGCCATTTACATGCAATATGCTATCCATAGCTTATCCTGAAATGATTGCTAAATTCGATGATGAGTTGGAAGGAGATATTTTCCATGATGTCTCCATTGAAGAGATGTTACACAATGGTTTTTATTTTGATGGTTCTATACCTACTATAGCCCAACTTGAGGCCACGACTCCTCAAGATGAATTATCCAAGTTAACCTTAAAAGAATTACAAGAATTGGGTGTTTCACCCGCCCCACCTAATTTTGAAAGAGATCTACACATGGAAGTAGAAAATGTCATTAAAGTTAACATTGGAACTGAGGATAATCCCCACATAATCAATATTGGATCAGAATTAAGTCAAGAAAAACAAGAGCAATACATTGCATTCCTTAAAGAATATGAAGATGTCTTTGCTTGGACATATGAAGATATGCCAGGTTTAGACCCTTCTGTAGTCATGCATCACCTAGTAGTCCATCCGGATGCTAAACTTGTTAAACATAAACTTAGAAAAATGCATCCCAAAGTGGCCTTGCTAGTCAAAGGGGAGTTAGAAAAACTCCTGAATGTTGTTTTTATACAAGCTATTGATTATGCTGAATGGATCTCGAATGTAGTTCCGGTCACCAAGAAAGAAGCTACCAAAGTTAGGGTTTGCACAGACTTTAGAGATATTAACGCTGCATGCCCTAAAGATGATTTTCCTCTTCCAAATATGGATCAAATCATTGATTTTATTGCTGGGAGTGGAATGATGTCCCTAATGGATGGATTTTTTAGTTATAATCAGATCAGGATAGCTCCTAAAGATCAGGCTAAAACAACCTTTATTACCCCTTGGGGAACCTTTTGTTGGAAAGTGATGCCATTTGGCCTAAAGAACGTAGGTGCAACCTATCAACGAGCTATGACTTATATTTTTCACGACATGATGCATGATATCCTACATGATTACGTAGATGATATCATAGCTCGTTCCATCAAAGAAGATGATCATTTAAATGATTTAAGGATAGTGTTTGATCGGTTAAGGGAATATCTTATCCGACTAAATCCTGCTAAATGCATATTTGGAGTTAAGTTCGATAAACTATTAGGGGTTATAGTTTCTTTACGTGGCATCAAAATCGACCCTCTCAAGATTGCGGCTATCACTGATATGCCCGCACCTACCAATATATCTGAGTTACGAAGTTTACAAGGTAAGCTTCAAGCTATCCGTCGCTTCATCGATAAGTTGGCGGACAAAACCGGTCCCTTTCTTAAGCTTCTTAAGAAGGATGTCCCTTTTAATTGGGACGACGAATGTAAGGAAGCTTTTGAACTTCTCAAACAATACCTCCTTAACCCACCTGTGCTTTCACCGCCTAGACCTGATCGCCCATTTATCCTATATATTTCAGCTTCAGATTTTGCTTTAGGAGCTATGTTAGCTCAACTTGATGATGAGAAAAGAGAAAGTGCTAATTATTATATTAGCCAAACTTTAATTAGTTATGAAACCCGCTACACAGCATTAGAAAAACTATGTCTAGCAATCGTATTTTCTATGCAAAAATTATGCCATTATATGCTCAGTCATAAAACATATGTCATTGCTAAATATGATCCCTTGCGGTATCTCATGAGTCGACCTTATTTATCGGGTCGCACAACAAAGTGGGTTCTTGCTCTAAGCGAGTTTGAACTCATGTTTATAGGACAGAAGTTTGTTAAGGGTCAAATCATAGCAGATCAATTAGTCGCTGCACCCTTAGAGTCTACCCATCCCCTCATCATTGAGTTTCTTGATGAATGCCTTCAATTAGAGGCAGACCATGTTGAACAATGGTCCTTATACTTTGATGGAGCCCGATGCATGAGTGGGACTGGTGCAGGTATTATTTTAATATCTCCACAGAAACACATTATACCTTTGTCCTTTAAATTAACATTTGCTTGCACCAATAATACTGTTGAATATGAAGCTCTAATCCTTGGATTACGAGCTGCCTTGGCACTAAAAATTAAACATCTACTAGTTTTTGGTGATTCTCAACTTGTTATAAACCAAATTAATGAAGTTTATCAGACCAAAGATGATAAATTGCACCCATATAAAGCATATGTTTTACAATTAATATCTCTATTTGATCAAGTTACCTTGGAAGCTATTCCTCGAACTAGCAACCATGCGGCTGACGCTATGGCCGCAACTGCATCTCTTCTGCCCTTGGAGTTAGATGATGAATATGCCACCATCATTATTCATCGACTCCAGGAACCCGCTTCAAATAAGTCATGCTTAGAACCTTTGGATGTGTTTCTAATCAATGAAACTACTCCTGAACCTTGGTATATGGGTATATTTGATTTTCTTCACAATGGGACTTTCCCTACCAGTTCTAATAGAAACCAGCGTCGGTTATTACGTAGACGAGCAAGTCGATTTGTAATAATTGGCAATACTTTATATAGGAGATATTTTGAAGGTATCCTATTGAGATGTTTGAATTTAGAAGAATCCATATCAACTTTGAGTGAAGCCCACGATGGATCTTGTGGAGGACACTTCAATGGTAGTGTCATTGCTAAAAAGCTCCTTAGGATAGGATACTTTTGGCCTACCATGGAGAATGATGCACATGATTATGTGTGCCATTGCGACAAGTGCCAGAAACATGCTGACCTTGTCCATGCCCCTGCACAAGAACTGCAGGCTATTTCATCTCCTTGGCCCTTTTCAAAATGGGGCTTAGACATTATTGGCAAAATTAATCTTGTGTCATCTGATGGACACAAATTCATCATAACCGCCATCGAGTATTTCATGAAGTGGGTTGAAGCTATGCCTTTAGCTTCCTGCACCGGAACACAAGTCTCTAAATTTATTTTTAATCAAATCATTTGTAGGTTAAGAATTCTTGCAAATATCATCTCAAACAATGGAACTTGTTTCAAAAATAAAGATGTTAAGAAATTATGCCAAAAATATAAGATTCAACATCGCTGGTCCACTCCCTATTATCCTCAGGGTAATGGCCAAGCGAAAGCTTCTAACAAAACCTTAATCAAAATTCTCAAAAAATTGGTCAATAAATTTGGCCGCGACTGGCACATTCAATTATATCCATCTTTGTGGGCATATCGCACTAGCGTTCGTACTCCCACAGGTACTTCACCTTTTGTTTTGGTTTATGGTGTTCAAGCTATTTTCCCATTTGAATTAGAAGTTCCTTCTTTGGCTCTACTACTTCAAGATACCGAAGTAGGAGATGAATATCGAGCTGGCAGACTTAGTCAGCTAGAACTCCTAGATGAAAAGCGCATCAATGCTTTGGAGCATCTTCGTGCCTACCAAAACAAGCTTAAAAGATCATATGCTAAGAAAGTTCGTCATCGATCCTTTGAGGTCGACGACCTTGTTTTAAAAAGAAAATCAAAAAAATACTAATGCAACTAAGGACCTTAAAGGTAAATTTGAACCCAACTGGCTTGGACCATATATTATCACTGCTAAATTTGAATCGGGAGCATACAAATTATCTACCTTAGATGGTAAAGAACTTAAAGAACCCATGAATATTTTGCATCTTAAACGATACTACGCATAAAATTGGTTATTTCATCATTGTATATATTTGTTTAAAATATTTCAAAACACCACTATCTTGTATTTCTTTCAATTTATAAACTTAAAAATACAAAAACACCAAAAACATCCAAATCATCAAAATCTTCAAAAACATCTTTTATTTTTGTACTTCTCAAATTGTGAAGTATTGCAGTTATATTTTCAAATTATTTTGGATAAATTAGCATTTATTTGGAATCCCGCACTTTCACATTCACATGAATAAATATCTTGATTTATTTGGTATGATTACTAATCTCTCTTATATCAAAGTCCACAAAATTCAATTAAATAAAGTTTGAGCACGGAGAATTGATCTTGTTATTTACTTAAACCAAGCATATCCTTTCACAATAAAATGATTATATTTGTAATGTCCATGCTATGCTACATAGTAGAAGTGGTTTCTTGAGCGAAAAGTTTCCCCTGCTATCCTATCATGCACATGGTCTAGAATCTTTGAGAATTGACAAAAGGACAAGCTCACCCCTACCTAGAATAAAAATCCCTTGCTCTACAACTAATCCGAGCAAGTATCCCTAGCATAGGAAGAAAAGAAAAGTTCAAGAAAAAGAGAAAAAAAGAAAAAGGTTATTTCAGCATTATCTCAAATATCAAAGCAAAATATACGAAAAAGAAAAATACAAAAAGAAAGAAAGAAAGAAAGAAATAAAGAAAGAAAGCAAAACAAGCAAAAACAAAAGCAATAAAATCCCTTTCCCTACCCATTGAAAAGAAAAGAAGGGTTGATGAGCTTGAATCCCTGGAATTCTCAATTATTCAAAAACTATGAGGTAAGCCCCATAACAAGTGGTTTGTGCCCAACCCGCTTGGCCTTGGGTAACTCCTAGCATGGTGATATGTCTGTCACATTAGCGACCTTCTTTTGTATAGACCTATGTCTCGCTTATGGATTAGCTAGCTCTTGATAACCCGACTTACATAGTAGTCTGGTACGGTTATATGCATCTAAATCATGGTTAATGAACACTTATTTGGTTAATTCAAATCACTTGTATCAAATTATCTTGCTCAAAACTGGTAAATGTACAAAGCAATTGCACACACATTTGTATTTGAGAGATTTTGTGTATCATTATGATAAATCAAGATTGGAAATGAACTCACATACGCACATGGGATTCCTTATAAATCTAACTTTTGTCTTTAAGATACTTTGAAATATTTTTGCAAATTGTTTGGAATAATTTCATTTTCTTCTCTGAGAACAGTTGTTTAGTATAAAGACAACTACATGCATTACCAAAAAAAAAAATCAAAATCATTTTAAAAAAAACATGCAATAAAGTTACATTTATATATAACTTTTGAATTTCGCGACGATGGTATAGTTCCAAAACCAAAATTGGAATTTTATGCCTAGCACAAGTCCTCATCTTCATATTTTTTGTTTATTTTCAAAAATTAAAAATCAACCATGCAATAAAACTATTATTTTCTTCTTTGGATTTCGCGATGATGGTATAAGTTTATATCTATAATTCTATGCCTAGCGCAAACCATCGAACTAATTTTATTTTCCCATTTATTTCAAATCATAAAAAACATATGACTTAACTCATTATGTTACACAATTATGCTTTAAAAGAATGCACATTGTTACTATTTCATGTCATTATGTCAAACTTTAATTTTGCAATGATGGTATAATTCCTAGGGAATTATTCAAAAATTTTATCACACTTAGGAATTTATGCCTAGCAAATATCATTTCAAAATATTTCATGCATACTATTTTTATGAAAATCTGAAAATAAATCACCATCATCATCATCATCTACATCATCACAACAAAGTCTTAAGACAGTCTCTTAAGCACTCTTTTACTTTTAACAATATTTCTATACTAGGATTAGCTTGACGACCTAGCGAGCGACGACTCCATGAAATGGTCTATAATAGTGACAATGTCCTTTGAAATTATTGTTAGAAGTCCCTTTTATTTTTATCAAATTATCCCACAAACAACCAATTTGTTTACATCAGATTATTTCATTTAAAATTTAAAAAACATGACATTCAAACCATAATATTTCCAAATGACATAATTACATGAATCATCAAATCAATCACACCAAAACATTAAAGCATCATACAAACACATAAGACAAGTCATATGATCAAAAATATCTCATCTATATATATCAACAATATATACATCATCTCAAAACTGGATCGGTATGCCACAATCTGTACCTCGGCATACTCAATCCTCTATCAAAAATAATAAACACTATGTATCAATCTGTGTAGTGTAGTCTGTAGCAGCTAGCCTCGAGAACCCCTCGAGCTCTCAGCCTCATCTCCTCCCCCGCCCTGAGGTGGACGAGGTGGCCCCATCATAGTCCGTGTGGTGCTATGAGTCTTGGACTCTGATCGTGATGATGTCCTCGATGACCCCATCATGACAGGCTCCGCAATGGGGGCCGGCAGTGGTAACCTCTACCCCTCTGGCACCATATGGTAGTATAGCATCTGATAGAATGTGATCTGGGCAATAGCCCATGCTAGGTCCCGAGTGCTCACCCCTTCGCTCCATGCTCTGAGGCGTGCGATCTCATCTTTGAGCTATGTGGCCTCCTCTCGGTGTCATGCAACCTCATCCTACAAGGACTGCACCTGAGCCTGGAGATGAACAGTCTCTGCCCGAAGAGTAGCCATCTCGCTACTCTCTCCTACCTTGACACCCTTGCCCTTATCGGGCGATGGTGGCCTCTCTCTCCATGGAGAAGGGGGTCTCTCCTCCCTCCTCTCTTGTTGCCATGGCCTCTGCTAAGCCTATGGCCTCCTCTACTCTCTCCCGTCATGACCCTGTGCCACCTCAATGGCCGCTTGGTGCTGCCTCCCCATTCGATGCACAACTGCATGAATCGGACCCTGAGCCCTCGTCATCCGAGGAGGGCGGATGCCTGCGTACCAGGCATCATAGCCATCAACAACCCCAACATTGTCACCATCCACTGGCTAGATGGGGGCATCGTCCGCGTCCTCACTCCAAAAGCACTACATATCTAGAGCCCCACTGACTGTAGTGTTATCCCAGATGGTCCAAGAAAACTCATAGTCCCTGAGAGATGGGATCCCTTGCTATAGACCGAACTACCTCAAAACTCGGTCATAGCGGTGGAGCTCCACCTCTCTCCTCTCCATCCTCAGCCAATAGGTTCGCCTAACGTGAGCTAGATCCTGTCCATCCTCGGCCCACCCTGGATGATCTCTCCAAGGCCTCCAGGTGATCTGGTCAGAGACAAGGTCATCAAGTAGTCTCTAGGACATTGGCAGATCTATCCACCATTGTGACCCTCTTCGGAGCCACCAATAGAAAACTTGGGGCCTCTCCCTATCAATCCCTATCAGTGGGAGCCCTAACGGCCTCCACACCACGATGTGCTCCTAGAACCAAACCTGCAGTAATGATGTCAAAACCAGACATTGACCTCCCTTGTATACGACCCCATATAGGATCCTATACAATCGGCATAGTACAAAGCTCCCCCAAGCAAACCTGTACCCATGGTCTCTCATGTCGTAGACCACATCTATTAGTAGCCATGGTAGTCTGCATCCACTATGATGGCATAGAAACAGACCACCTACCACCCTAGCCAAAACCTGTGTCAGTCTAGATGCCCCAAGCATCTAGCGTAGCGACTCGATGTTCACTCCGCCCTTCTCCAGGGCGAAGCTCGGATCTTCGCACAGTCGCATCATCGCGTGGCCCTGATTGGCCATGGGAGTTATTAGCCATCCTTGTATGGGGATCCTCAAAATCCTCCATACATCCTCCAATGTGGGAGTCATCTCCCTTGTCGATAACCGAAAACAAGAAGAACCCGGATACCACCTCTATGCTAGGGCTGTCAATAGCCCCATATTTGTAGAAACCTATGGCATATCTGCCACCTGCTACAAGTTGACTTGAGCCAATTGATCTCGCTTTGCCTGAGATAGAGTGGCCAAGTCATCCTTCAGCCCATCGTATTTCCATTCCTGGCTCTTTAGTAATCCTCTCTCGCAACATAAACAACAAAACAATAAAAATCATTAATAAAACAGTGATTAAAAATGCAAGTAAAATAAGTTCACTTTCATACAAATGATGATATCATCCACTATTGGACGATATCATCCAAAATTTGAGCAAATTTGTCTTCGATTTCGCAAGAGGGAATCGTCCCTTATTGGACGAAATCGTCCCCATATCGTCGATTTCGCCCTTGGATGAAATCGACGATATCGAGATGATTTTGGTGAAATTGAAATAATTTCGTCCCAATGACATCGACGGCCCAAAAATGGCCACGATGCTCAAAAATCATTCAAAATTAATCTAAAAAGCATGAAATTCAAAATTAAAGCATTCTAAATTAAGTTTGGACCCTTACCCGTAGCCCGCACCGAACCTCTGTCGATCTGTGCGCTATCTCGACCATCTTGTTTGCAGAGCTCTAGAAACCAGGAAAATGAACAATAACAATGAATTAGGGTTTTACCCTATTTTTCTTAATTTTATTCAAAAACACTTAACAACATTTTAACATTTTGCTTTTCCATGTTTTTACCTCAAACGTTCGATTTGGGTAAAAACACGGAGGGGGCACCATAGTAAGCTATCATACGATTCGACCTAGAATCGTCGCCTAAAAATGGGAATAATTTTTGCTTTCTCGTAGATCGAGAAGAACTCATATTTAACGCATTTTCTTCAAAAAATTTGCTAAAGAGGGGGCAAAATGTAGCACCCTAAAATTGGCACAGTAAACCTTAGCAAATAATTAAAATTACCTTAGTAATAATTCAAAATTTGAATTTTAACCTTGAACCGCCTGTTAAACCGCTTTCCTCATTTTTTGCACCATTTTTAGGATTTGTTGTGACCGTTGGATGATATCGTCGCCGATCAGACGATATCGCCTCAGATCGAACGATTTCATCTGGACTAGAACGTCCAGACGATTTCGTCCCAAAACTGATTTTTCATAATTAGCTTCTATTTCAACGACGTCTCTAACCTGGGCAAAAGCGTGTCTACGCGGTTAGAGACTTCCCCCATTGGAGATCTCCCAAATTGGGATGATCTCCAACCTCCCAACCTCCTTCATATGCCTATTTAATCTTAAGCCCTCCCCTTGACATTCCCCTGGCTGAATTTTCCTGTAACACGAGTTCTATTTGCATTAGACCATCTTAAATCACCATTTGCCTTCGTATTTTTCCAAGTTTTTTTGTAGGAACTTCATTGTTTTTCAGCCGGAGCAAGCTCAGATCATCGTAGATGATCCTGTACGATCTCGGATGATTTCACACAATTCGAGATGATTTTGACTACAGTCAAAATTAGGGGCAATTAGTGCCTAGAGTTTGCACTTTTCTCTTCTCATCTGCTGTTTCATTCTGCATTTAGATTAGTTTATTGTTATTTTCTGCTATTCTGCATTTTTGAGTTCACCCATATAGCTTAAGTGCATGATAAGATCATAATTTGTCATTAGAATACTATAATTTACTTGAATTTCTATTCGTAATTATCGTTTTAGTATCTATATTGTCATTTTACATCATTTTCCTCTGTTAGTATTGCTGCATTTTTGGTATTTTGTGTCTATTTCTCTAATTGTAGGTCTCTAATGAATTCATCTGATGAATTCGTCAGATCTCAGACGATCCTGTCTAATTGCAGATGATCCTGTCAGATCAGAGGCGATCTTGACTGCTTCAAAAATTAGAACCTCCATCAGACATCCGGAATCAGGTATGACTTTTCTCATCTAGCTTATTCTCTATGTTTTTTGTTCAAATCTGTTTTCTGTATTCATTTAAATCTGCATTTCATATAGAACAATTTAGATTCATTTGGCCAAACCTAGGATTTGAATGATTAAAGATAAAATTGAACACATCAAACACATTCCCAACCTAGGCATGGAAAATGCCACTCAAAAGTTTCCTGGTGAACCCCACCATCCATCAAAAAATCACCTTAATACCCCTCCCCCGAGAGGCGGGACCTTCAAAGGGCCTCTCAGTCCGAGGTATTGTCCCATCCTTCTTGCATCCCCCTTTCGAGCGCGGATCCTTTAGCCTGAAGGTAAGGGTGCGGAAAATTTGGAACGATACACATCCACTGCATCCCCCTCATGAATATATCCATAGGAATATGTTGTGCCATATCAAAAAATACACCAATATCAATAGCATCATCAATACCACCCATACCAGTCACCCCGCCCCCCTTAGCTTTTGCCCTAGCAGCCTGTCCCGTACCAACATCTATATCCAACTACACTTCCTCCACCTCAACATCCTCAAGTACATTCTCTACCCTCACACCTTGGATGCTTGCTTCACCACCCAAGTGACATCATGAACATCATAAAGGAACCTCTTGTACATCCACAACCACATCCTCAGCCTAATTTCTACTCGTCCTCCCCATCGATGGAGGTACCCTAACATTAGGTGCCACCCACTGGTCAACCATACCCCTGCCAAGCACCCAACTCTACCAAGCCCACCATGCATCAAAGGCTAGAGTTGTACCAGCACCCCCTACAACTAGGATATCCATATGAGGATATCTCTCTCCAATCCATGGTGGCACAACAAGCCACTCTCCTCTATCACCCTACCACCTAAAGTAAGTCACATAAGCATCTGGGACATCCTGATGTAAACCAAACTACTTCCTCACTCAATAAAAATAAAAGTACTCAGTCTACCAAGTATACCTCCCCACAAACCATCTACTCCACCTGATGGCCCACAACTGCTCATCATCCTCATCCCAACTCACTCCACCCAATCAGAGTCTCCACCTAATTTCCTTAGGAGTAACATCCTCAAACTTACCCCACTAAAATAGTGGGTCACCCTCATGTGGCCTCTTAATGCCCTGATCTACCTCTGTACTCCATCTAAGAGCATAAGGTAAATTCTCTTGGTCCTCCACATGTACAAGGTTAGGAAAAAAATGTGGCCTCTCAATAGCAATGTATTCCCTACTTGCAGCAAAGGGATTACACTCAACCCTGTCCTCCTACCCTGAACAACCTCGTACAACTCTTGATAGACTTGAGCCAATAATGCAGGCACCCAAGTGAACACAACCATGTGCTCCACCATGTCACTAACCAAGTCTAGCATATTCTAGGTAAACAAAAACTTGGAACTATCAAGTAAAGAATATGTGGAGATCATCATCATCGCCATGCACTGTCGATATGATATCTTCTCTTGTACCCACAACCACTCATAATCTATCTTAGAGATATCAATTTCTCTCCATGCTACCCCAAAGAATCTCTCCAACACATCCTCCTTCCTATAAGCTATGGCGGCCCTCACAGGTACTCCCTCAATCGACAACCGATAAATATGATATACATCTTCTGAAGTCATAGTCGTTTCCCTAGTGGAAAAGTGAAAAGCTTTCCTGTATGCATCCCACCTCTCACACAATGCAGACACGTATGCTCTGTTAGTATGAATAATCTTGCATTCCCATACACCTTAGAAATGTATGTCATCCAACCACTCTAACTCATCTACCATATTCATCAATGCCTCAAAACCCTCCTTGAATTTCCTCACCCAATGACGGGGCTCAAGCATCTTCACCTATTCAAAACACAATACAATACACATCAATAATTCACATAATTATCCAATAAATATAATCAAATAAAACTGCATCAATAAAATTTGCACATTAAAGACATTTATTTTGACATGCACTTTGATGTTATACAATGCACAAAACACACAACAATAAACATCAACATAACAGTCACACATTTGGACACCCATTTTGATATTTCATGGTAAAAGTTCAAACTGACATGACAATCAACATCATTTGGACTCCCAAAAACCCAGTTCAAATTTACAACTACCTATTACTTGACACGTACATCAAACATAAGTCAAAATACAACATCTACAAAAACGAATATCACTTTTGGATACCCATTTTCCCACTTATCGGTAAATGTGTCGACAAAATTCAAAAACAATATACCAATCTACACAGATGTAACAGTCAACTCTGTCATAAATACACCAAAACCGAACACACATCTAGACACATAATCTAAAAATAATAGTCATATTTTTAGATACCCATTTGCCCACTTAGCAGTGAAAGTTCAAACAGATGTTGAGTACAATCTAAATCAGGCTCTCTATAGCTCATTTTTAGTTTAACACTAATCTACACCTTGGCACGCAAATCAAAGGCAGACCAAAAAAATTCTTTCATCAAAACAAATAACATTTCTGGACACCCATTTTACCCTTCTACAATGAAAGTTTTATCGGTTTTCCAAAATTTCATGCCTAACATGTCAAATCTAACAGTCTAGGTTTGATAAATTAATCCTAAAAATGACTAATTTTAAACTCACATCAAACAAAGTCAAAAAAATAAAACAGTCACAAAATAGGATACCCATTTCCTACTTTAGCAAAAAAAATGCAAAAACATGTTAATGGCAATACATCGTTACTTCAAAAACTAGCAGTCAAACTTGTCCCGGTCAAATTAATGACAAAACAAATCAAATTTGAAACAGATCACATTTTTGGGTACCCACTTGGCTCGTCTATCACTATGTATTAAAATTTCCATTAAAATTTACCAAAAATTTCAAGTTGGGATGAAAACCTCCCCCTCATTCACTTTTTCTACAAAAATTAAAACAAAAATAAAAACAAAGAAAAAGACCACTTACCGATGGGTCCCCATGTCTACTGCTAGCTGCTATGCATCCTCTCATCATTGTTGCTCCCAAAGTCATCGCTTTTGTTCTCCTCGTGTAGTTGGATGCTTCCGCAAATTGCTTCTCATCGCCGTGCAAAATCAAAATGATCCCATTCCAATCAAATTAGGGCTTAAATAGGCATTTATCACCAATTCACCCCTCAAGGGGCAAAATGAACCCAATTCACCTCCTAGGTGGTGATTTAGGTCAAATTCACCCCCTAGGTGGTGAATTCAATCAAAAAACCCCAAAACACCCCCAAAACCCTAGGAAAGTAGGCAATTGGCTTATAAAACCCTAGGAACCTTCAAAATTTGTCTTTTAACTTCATTTGCATCCATAATCATCATGCATTGATATTTATTTATCAATCGCCACATCATCAATTTATCACACTTTATTTACCTCATTGTTGATTCCTCGTTTGAGGGGGTATTCATATACAAAGTTAGCTTTGCATGCAACCACAACATCAAAAATCCAAAAGCATGGTTAGCACATTTGTCTATGAAAATTTTTGCTGAAGATTATCATGCGATTATAATCTCAATACCAAACAAACATGGGTTACATCATGAGAGTTATGTGTTACCATGGAGAAGTCAATCTAGCATTCATGTACATTGAGTACACAATGAATGATACATTTGATTAATCCTAGTGCAACATTTGGAAATGGACTTCATGACCATGCTGATCTGGTCATGAGTTAACAATCCAAATGTTAAACTAACTCAAATGGTTTGAAACTTGTCACCATGTTCTCATCAATCAATCAATAGCAAATATTTAGTTAGAATTTTGTCCTAATCATACTTTTGGACCACGCTGATCTGGTCGCAAAAGCAAATCAGTCAAAAGTTTCCATTCTCAAGCAACTAGTATGACATCGAAAATGTCATACAGACTCAACAAAATCACATAATTGCATTCATAATAATTCATTTTCCCTTACCAGCATTATTTTTATCTCTTTCCTCTTTTCCTCATTTCCTTCCTCTATTCTTCCCCTGTGGACATCAAGTTGATGTTGTATGGTCACGCTTCAAGCAGCTACATACCTTCAATTAGATTCCATTCCCCTTCTATCCCTTTTCCTTCTATACAAACCCTTCACATTTTTGTATTAAACTGTGTTCTACACAATATAGTACAAAAAGAGGTAAATGTAGACACCCAAAAGTTGCACACTGCTATACCTACATACTTGTAGATCCTTCTGGACACTTGTAGGTTTAGATAGGCTATCCTAGGTACCCCTAGGCTATTTTAGACCAACGTAGACTATTGTAGATCATCCTAGACATGCGTAGATTGTTGTAGTCATGCGTAGTCATACGTAGACGACCATAGTCATGCGTAGTCATGTGTATATTGCCATAGATTGTCATAGCATCGTGTAGACTCACGTATACTACTTCATAGGATTTCAAGTTATAAACCCTTGTAAGCCTTCAAAATCACATCCCACGCACTAGGATATCCTCTGATAATCTATTTACACTCAATAGAGTCCCCCATGGGGTATTAGTTGGCAAAAATGATTAATAAGTCAATTACAAAATTCTAATTTAATGTTGACTTCACTTAAGTAATATTTTAGGGTAAATTTGATTAAAATAACCTTTAATATTGATTAGCCTTAATAAAATCCTCCCACATGTGTGAAATTAGGGTTTGTTGAGAAATTTATTTAATCATGATTAAATTGGCTTAAACATCTCCTAATCAGAATTAGCCCTAATCCATCCTCACACATGTGTGAGGATGAGACATTTCTCATAAGGAATGTGATGTTGCCACATTACATTTCTTAACCTAACCCTAGTTAGAATAAAACCTAGGTTTAGTCTATCTAACCCCCTCGGCACCTTGCCTTTGCCTATAAATAATGGGTCCCAAACCCCTAATTATGTTTGATTCCCAAATTCAACAAAACATAGTTACTCTACTGAAATGGAAATCCACCATTGAACAGTCACTTCCCGGTGCATATAGTTAGATTTCAATGATACACAGAGGCACCCCAGCTGCCTAGGAGTCAACCCATCTGACAAAATTTGTAGAAGAAGCATCATAGCCCAGATCGCCCCTAAATCACTCTAGATTTGGGTGGTAAGCTCCATTTTGCTATATTATTGCTTTTTGCATAGTTTATTTCATTATTTGTTATTATTTTATAGTCATTTCATCTTTACAGATATGGGGTCTGACTAAGGCAAGCCCCCAACGTATTGACCCCTTCTTGCAAGTTTATTTTAGATTATTCAGTAGACTTGAAGGAGAAGAACACCAACAAACAGCAACCTAATGATGGCCCGCATACAAGGAAGCCCACCTACACTGAGGGACATCAGAAGAAGGCATCAATCCTATATTGCTTATTCGTGAAAAGAAAAGGGGAAATTCTCCCTATTTGTAACCTATACAAAATTGATAATGAATAAAGCATAAGTTTTTGAATGACTTGTATTATTATTTTTTGTTAGATCAAATGTCAACTTTTGGTCTTTTCAGCTACGGTTTGTACCTAATATAATAAAACCAAGAATGTCAAAAATCAGGGGCATGAATTATGGAGTTTTGCCATGATCATCTACTGTGACCACCAAAATGGCCTCACACCTATGATTCGTACTACGTAAAATAAACAAGAGATACAAAAGAATGCATTACAAGATTGACAAAAAATTGGAAATGAAAGAACACTTTTATTCCATTTAGAAAGAATTCAATTCTTGTTACAACTATGTCCCTCTTAGTGATACCATTTTGATACTCTTATTATAGTAAGAAAAGCATATGAAATCCTTCTCAAGGATGAATGTGAGTTTCAAGCCATTTGAGGTAACACGAACTGCTCTAGGGTGGAGTTGACCATCCTCTTCGTGTTGAGGAAGGAATTAGATGATTGATTCTCCTTTGAATCTGCTTTCCTACAGTAAAGAAACAACACAAAAGCATTAATAGCATAGTTAAACTCTCATGATGAGGCCCTTTGAGGAATTTGAACATGAAATTGCCATAACACTAATAAAATAAAGAAACTGAACAAATCATGCTATACTTATACCAAATTCATAAAGATTTCTTGAAACATAGATATGAAGAGTACTGCTCTCTATCTAATAGACTAATTGCATGAAATGATGCATGGAAATAAGATATTAGTGTAAAGTTGCTTAAATGGAAAGAACTCACATAAAACCCTAATTAAACCGGTCAATATCTCTAAAACATGAAATAAACTACAAAAATGCTTAATCTAGTCTAATAAAGCACACTATAAAAGAAACAGTAAGGAGATCTATCACTAGTTGAAAATTGCAACTCTGATGAGTGGTCTACACTGTACACTGCAGTTATCAGTCGTGGCTAGAAATAAAGTAACTTTACCCTCCAAACCTAGGGTTTTGGGCTTGATCCTCCTTGTCCAATTGATGATCAAGGGTCGCTTTGGTGTCCTCTAATTTTTTTGGTGGTTGAATTATGCAGTTGTGCCTCCATTTGCCTAAATTTGTATTTCTTGGTGTTCTAGATCCTTAGGGAATCTATGGAACAAATTGACATAATTCTTGGTGAATTGGAAATTAAATGGCAACTAAACTCTCTCAGTACACTCAGGTGAGTCTATAATCTAATAGGGCTTCACTACTCTAATATCCAATGCACTCTCTGATTATTTGCCCTAATTTTGAAGGGTACTTATAGGATTACCCAAGGGCTAGGGGTGGCTTCATGGAGAAGCCAAGATAAAGAAGAGGTGGTTAGGGTAGTTGTATTGGAAGCCTCTAGAATCTTCTATCCTTTAACCACCTACTTCTAGAAAAAATGTTCGTTCAAACCGATTTGGCTCAGATGAAGGCCAATTGAACTTTAGTTTAGACTACAGGTTATAGTTGTGGCCTAATATTTGAACTACAGGTGTCAAAAATGGTTTATACTATAGACCACAGGTCTCAACTGTGGTTCATATTGATTAGGCCAAGTAGCCCAAATTGAGTGGTTAGAACAACTGCTCTATCTTGGAGTCTATCCAAGATCTTCCATATGGTCTTTTAGCATGTCCCATATGTGTAGTCACCCTTGACATGATACGTTTTAGGTGTCTACACCCTTTTTGAGAATGACTCCTCCCTCTTGAACCGTACTCGCCCAAAGGTCACATCATTTAACCCTACTATAGGAATAATTTTCAACCCTTCCTCTTCCACCACAGGTACCCAGAGGTCAACATTCCAAAATGTGCAATAGAAACCTCCTCTACAGGAACAACAAACACCCCCTCAAACATCATACCCATACTCTTCCCAAGAGTCCCAACCATCACCATCTCAGCAACCATTTTTCACAATGTTTGAGGACTTATCATAAGAGCCTCTCAAAACCTAAACCACCCAATGGAAGCAACAACGACAAAAAACCAAAATTCATTCAGGAGTGGATGCGTGCACCACCTCCTCTTCCCAAGCTCCTACTTTGGAAGCTTACCCTTATTTTTTTGCTACATTCCCACCTACATCTCAGGTTCCCAGAATGTACAATGCCCAATCCTACACTCTACCCTCACCTTTATCGACCTTTAGGATACCTCCTCCTCCTCCTTTCCAAGTGCCTACCACTAATATTCCTCCTACCTATGAATAAAAATCCATAGCTTATACATCCACTTCACCAAGGCTATTCCACATAATTTAGCTTCACTACCACCCATCCTTTAGGATAGAGATAGGTCCCAACTTTTGACACCTTACCTCGACCATCCCTAGCACCAATAGCATCGATACCCCCAATCCTACCTACTAGGGCTACATTTTTCACACCTCCTCCTTCATGGTCATCACCTCCTATGACCCAGCCATTATAGTAGGTTCCCACCTAGCAGGAACCCATGCCACAACAACACACATCCCAATCACAATATTACCACCCCCAACAAACATTTTTTCTATAACCTAGTATCCCACTAGCCCCTACATCATATGCCACTCAATACCCATCATACCAAGACCAACTAGAACAATTCCCTCCACAATATAGAGAAGAACAAAAACAACCTCACTATCCACTACACTCCCAGGCTCAACCAACCCTAGCTCAATCGCCTACACCCTTAACACCTAAAATTCAACTCCTACGAGATGAAGTCAAGATGTTAAACTTGCACACCGTAAGCTACGGGCCACAAAAACCATCCTATGATGAACTCTACAATGAGCCAATTCATCCATCCATCCCTATCCCACCTTACCCCTACCACTTTGAGATCCCAAAGTTTGATAAGTATAAAGGTAAGGAAGACCCCAGAGAGCATGTCAATAACTATCATTCAACTTGCTACTAGCTGCTTCATAGTAGCAATCCCCTTATGTTGCATACCTTCTCCCTCTCCCTTGTAGGACAAGCCTTAGATTGGTATAACATGCTACCATGGCATAGCCTTTATACCTTTGAGCAATTAGCAAACACCTTTTTAGAACACTTCTCCATTAATATCAAGAAGAAGATAACCTTTTCAGACATCTACACCCTACGATAGGTTGACGATGAACCTATCACCGAGTTTGTATCTATATGGAGAGCGATCATCCATGATCTTACCCATAGCCTCCCTACCACAGAGCTAGTGACACTCTTTTCCAAGAGTTGCCACAAACACATCTCTACCTCCCTACAACTTCACCAAAGCTGCACCTTCGAGGAAGCCATTTCACAAGCAAAGGTCATCGAAGACATTAAAGTCCAATCTAGAAAAATTAAGTTAATATCAAAGCCTAACTACAGTTCAAACTTCCATTTTAATAGAAACACACCTAACCAACCTTATCCTTGACCTCCACAAGCCAACCAAGTGGTAGCTGCTACCCTAGCACCAGCACCAAGTCCACCACCTTACATTCCATAACAACAAGTTTTCCAAACCAACGTGCCTCCCCCACCTAGGCCTCAACAATCTCATGGCATGCACCCATAGGGTCCACAACGTAACCTTACACCACTGTTCAAACCCTTACCAGCCCTCTTCCATAGGTTACATGAGGGTGGACATCTCCTTCTACCCAAGATTCGACCATTAGATCCAAATATACCTAAGCCTCATGGATACAATGAGCAACTCTATTGTCCATACCATAGACAGCATGGCCATGACATCGAGTCATGTCACTCCTTTCATGCTCAAGTATAGGACCTAATCGATAGGGGTACCATTCAGGTATCGAACCCTCTAGCCCCGCAAAACCAAAACCTAGGGATCTTCCAAAATCCTCTATCGGACCACAGAGGAACCAATCCCCAAAGACCTCCAACCAATCCTCCAGGACCACCTCACCAAGTGAATAGTGTCCAATGTGATCCTCCATCACATGGAGTAGTAGGCATGATAAATCTTACCACATGAAACCAATGATACCCATCATGTTAGACCACACCTATTGTCTCCCCACCTACCCAATTCACATCACCATAGGTCTCCCAAACTCCTAGCACTATACCACCTCCACCCCAAAATGTGATCACGATCCATGGTAGCCTCACCCATCAACTACGTAATACCCCTACATGATTATCGATTTTTGACCTCTTACAACAATCTCAACCCCATCATGAGGCATTGAATGATATTTTACGTTCTATAGATTTAGAAATGCATGATACAAATGCATTTGTAAACTTTGTAAGGAACATCCTGCGATGCCTCCAACCATCCATTAGTTTCCATGACCATGAGATAACAGAACTTGTAGGAGGAGTGGATCCCCCTCTCCACATACAAGCCAATATCAATGACATCACCTACAAGTGGGTCCTCATTGATACAGGCTCATCCATTAGTATCATATCTACAATAGCCCTACATCATTTACATATTCCATCAGCCCACTTTGCTACACCTTCGCTGGACTTACATGCATTTGATGGCTCTATGAGACCTATGGTAGGATCCATAGTCCTACCTATCCGAGTAGGTATCCATACCATTTCCATCCTCTTCCATATAATCCAAGGGGAGATGCAGTACAACATCCTCCTTGGTCACCCATGGATCAGGGATATGCAATGTGTCCCTTCCATGCTACACCACTATCTCAAGTACATCCACAATGGACTTGTCCATTGCATCCCAGCTGATGGGGACCCCTTTAAGTTCTGCAACATCATAGATCTCCCACCTACACCTTCCTTCTCATCCATGCAACTCTTCCTAGTTTCTTCCCATCAGTCAGTCGAAGCATCGACATCCTCTCCTACATCCACCTCATTACCCCAATCCTCATCAAGGACACATGCTTTAGTGTCAACACCTTTAGCACCATCATCTGTAGTGCCTAATCCCACTACCATACCATTCTTACCTCCCATATTATGGCCACCATGACCATCCCAACCTTCATCCTCTACAAACCCACCACCAGTACCGCAACTGCCATTACCACCAACATCATACCCTATCGCTCCACCTCAATCATCATCCCCTATGGAAGCACCCATACTCCCTACACCATGCACACCTCCACTTCCTTTTCATCCATAGCCTAGGTCATTCACTTCTCCACGTAGCCCAACACCAAAACCTATGCCCATGCCTTCACAATTCCCACAGGCCAATCATCCTATACCAACTATCACAACCGAATGCCATGAGTGGGAGCAATGAGCATCTCACTTAGATGACCAACTACTACACCCCTCCACTACTACTATTAGAGACTCTCAGACTTCACCATCATCATCTAAATTAGATTCACCACCTCATTCACCAGAGCATGCAACACCATGCATATCTATTTTCATGTCAAACTTAGGTCTAGGGGATTACAATGTGTGTGATGCCCACGTATGTCCACCTACCATCCAATCCATGCAAGAATTTGGCTACCCTTCAACCTTAGTATTGACTATTGGAACCATCATACAACTAGGATCTCCCGATAATCATACCAACTTCATCTATGTTGGAGTCGATTCCTCACTCCCACCCATAGTATCTCCACCACCACAATCTAGCTTCTATGGTACAATTGATCATTTGGCTAATCCTTACTTTACCTTACACTACCTTCAATGATTCCATTGGCATGGGTTTAGATTAGGCCACTATCAGAAGAGGTTGCATACACCCATTAACCCTCATGTCCAATCCCCTACCGATAAATCTGGCTTAGGTTATCGCCCAACCGCCATCCATACATTAGAGGATGAACTTCAAGATTTGTCCTTGCATCCCTTCCCACTTTCAATACACACCTTGGAAGAATATATTGATATGGATATTCTAGAGGATACCTCCTCACCTAATTCCACCATTACAGTCCCCTATAATTTCTTTCAAGAGCCCTCCACATTCGACACCACATCGTCATGTTGTGTCGATGAGTTGACAAACCAATTTATTACGCTATCCTTAAACATGCACTACCTAGAGCATGACATGGCATCCCCACCACCATCATCAACATACTTAGCTTCATTCCTACCTATACATCAACAACTTCAATGAGCTTCTACTCGACCATGATCCCCACCAGTTATCCTACACCCTCCTTTAAGCCTTTTAGGATGCTCGTAGGTTGTCGAGTCATCATCACTAGACTCTTCACCACCCACATCCCCCACAACATTAGTCAATATGGTCGAGGTGGATCTTTTCTCTCCATTATGATATACACACCATCCCACATGAGATGATACACCAAATCCCAACTTCATCGATCTCGCCCACATCTCACCCATACCAGCACCCCAAGATTTCCTACTCTCACCACATGTCTTGCACACTATGAATGCCCCTTCATCATCTATACCACCTCACATACCATAGGTGCACCACACAAACATTTACTTAGATGATGAATATAAACTTACCGAGGCCATCGATGACCTCCATATTATTCTAATTCTAGAATAACTACGTGATGGTTCCCACATGCTCATTGAGGAAACCATTGACGTTGACATAGGTGATGATCCTAAAACCCCTCACATAGTTAAATTAGTCACTAGCCTCTCACCCGAGGAGTGCATCCTATTCACAAATTTCCTTTGCAAGTATATTCGAGTCTTCACGTGGTCATACAAAGATATGCCAAGACTCGATCCCACCCTAGTAGTCCACAATCTTACACTAGATCAAAATGCCAAACTAGTAAGGCAAAAGTTATGATGCATGCACCCAACCATTGCATTACTAGTAAAAATCAAGCTCCAAAAGCTCTTAGATGTAGACTTCATAGTACCCATAGACTATCCTGAATGGGTCTCTAACATGGTCCCCGTACCCAAGCCATCCGGTGAAGTTCGCATCTGCATAGACTTTCATGACTTAAACAAAGATTATCCCAAAGACAACTTCCCCTACCTAACATCGACTCCCTCATTGATTCCATCATAGGCCATGAGATGATATCCCTCATGGATGGATTTTCAGGTTATAACCAAATCAGAATCAACCCTGCTGATCAACACAAGATGTCATTCACAACCCCCTGGGGGACCTTATGCTACAAGGTCATGCCATTTGGCCTTAAAAATATTGGGGCAACCTACCAACGTACCATGACCTACATCTTCCATGATTACATGCACAAAATCATGGAATATTACGTAGATGACCTCATTGCTAAATCCAAGAAATGCTTAGAACACCTTGAAGATCTCCGCCGGATCTTTGACCGCTTGTTAGAACACAATGTCCACCTCAACCCAAAGAAGTGTGTCTTTGGTGTTACCTCAAGAAAAATCCTAGGATTCATTGTCACCCAATGAGGCATTGAAGTCGACCCTAGTAAAGTAAAATCCATCATCGAGATGCCCCCACCTACTACCTTGAAACAATTGCACAACCTCCAGGGCAAAATCACTTCTATTCATCGATTCATAGCACAACTATCAGACAAGTGTAAACCATTCAATCACCTTTTACAAAAGGGAGTAAATTTCAAATGGGATGATAACTACCAATAAGATTTTGATGACATCAAAACTTACCTTACTTCACCACCAGTTATGTCACCCCCACACCCACAACTACCACTCATCCTATACATTTTTGCTACAGATTTCATGCTAGGTACACTTCTAGCCCAAAATAACATACTCGACAAAGAGCAAGCCATTTACTACATAAGTCGCACACTAGTTAGCTACGAAGCTAGATACAGGTACATGGAGAAACTATGCCTAGATGTAGTATTTGCCACCCAAAAACTATACCATTATATGCTCAACCATACAACCTTTGTCATCACCCGAGACAATCCCCTCTGTTACATGATGAACAAAAGCTATCACAATTCTCACACAACTAAGTGGATCATGCTTCTAACCGAATTTGACCTCAAATTCATTTCACAAAAGTCCATCAAAGGGTAGGTCATAGCAGACCAACTTGTAGAAGCTCCCTTGTTCGATGACCAACCTCTCCTCATTCAACTCCTTGATGACTCCATCTTCCATGTAACAGAAGATGAAGAATATGTTGAACCAGAAATGATAGCCGACTTGACTCTATTCTTTGATGGCTCCCGATGCATGCATGTTGGGGGTGTAGGCATTGTATTCTTCACACCTGAAGGTGAACCACTCCCCTTTTCATTCAATTTGGACTTCCCTTGTATGAACAACAACATGGAATATGAAGCCCTAATCCTTGGATTGAAATAGGTGCATTCCATGCATATTAAATACCTCCATATCATAGGTGATTCCCTTTTAATAGTAAACCAAGTGCAAGAGATCTGGAAATGCAATTGCCCAATCCTCCAACAATACAAGCACATTGCACAACAACTCCTCTACCGATTCGAATGGTATGACATCGAAGCCGCTCCATGATCCTCAAACCATTTTGTGGATACAATGGCCTCCTTAGGATCACTAATCCCATAAAATCCAACATCAACAACCACATCCATGACCATTCATACACTCACTCAATCTGCCATATCACCCACATCTCCTAAAGATGATGGTGGTATTCATGTGGTCGATACCGAACCACATGACCCATGGTTTGTATAGATCAAATATTATATTAAATTAGGATTCCTACCATGCGACTTACCGCATGCTCAACATCGAGCATTTAAACAAAGAGCAATCCACTACACATTGTTGGGGGACATCCTCTATCACCATAGCTATGATGGCATGCTCTTGCATTGCTTAGAACCTCATGAATCTCAGTGGGTTGTACAAGAAACCCATGATGGTACTTGTGGTGGTCACTTCAGTGGCATGGCAATCATGAAATGCATCCTTCGCATGGGATACTATTGGCCAAAAATGGAACATGACTATTGTGAATATGTGAGGCATTGTATCAAGTGCCAACAACATGCAAACCTCACACATCTTCCATCTCAAGTGCTCCAACCAATCCAATCCATGTGGCCTTTCTCCCAATGGGACCTAGATCTTATTGGACAAATTACACCTGCTTCCTCAACTAATCATAAGTTCATCATCACTACTACAGAATACTTTACAAAGTGGGTCGAAGCCATCCCACTTGTCCAAACCATAGGAGCAAAGATAGCAACATTCATAACAGATCATATCATATGTCACTTTAGAATTCCTTCCCAAATCATCTCTGATAATGGGAAATCCTTCAAAAACAAAACCATCCGAGCTCTTTGCAACAAGTTCAATATTCAACATAGTTTCTCTACCCCATACTACCCATAGGGTAATGGCTAGGCAGAGGCCACAAACAAAATAATTTGCTCCATCCTACGCAAAATAGTAGCAGAATCGCATCATGACTGGCACAACCAAATACCCCTAGCCTTGTGGGCATACCGTACAAGCATTCGTACCCCCACTAGGGCAACCCCATTTTCACTTGTCTACAAAGTAGAAGCTATCATGCCCCTTGAGCTTGAGATACCTTCCCTAAGGGTATCCATGAAAGAATTCATTGATGATGACACTGCCCATCAAGCCCGCTTAGATCAACTTACACTCCTCGATGAACATCACATCCATGCCATCGAGCACACATGAGTCTACCAAGATCACCTTTATCGTGCCTACAATAGTAAGGTACATCAATATGAATTCCAAATTGGTGATTTGGTTCTCAAAGAAAACCAATAGATCACAAGTCAGCCTCACCAACAGTGAGACAAGTTTACCCCAAACTAGTTGGGCCCATTCATCGTCACACACAAATATGGTTCAGGTGCCTATCGCTTGGCTAATCTTGAAGGCCTTGATGAACCTGAGCCTATTAACATTTTGCACCTTCATGCATTCAATGCCTAACACACATAAGCATTCACTATCACAAGTGGTACACACTACTATGCACAAACACATCACTCACTAGGCACATCATGATAAATGCATGTCTTTTTACTTTAAATATTTTGCATGTACTTTCCCCTTTATGTCATTTTTATGCTATTGGTATCTATTTTCATTTTTGTAGGATCTACATCATCTACAACCACACCGTTAGTAGCGAGATATGATAGCATCCACATACATCATCATGCAGGACCCTCCACCACCACCGCCTATACCGATCACACCGGCTGACCTAGCCCGACCACCAGTCACCCTTCATACTAGGCGGTCTTCACATTCCTCACATTCGGACCATTACACTCCACCTCGATGCCTTTCCCCTCACCATCGAGGTTCATCTTACTCACCCCATTTTGGAGATAGCTAGGTCACCCTATCCTCTTTTGATGAAAAGGAGGAAACATCCCATCCTCGAACACAAGGGTCTCCCTCTCATCTACCTGAAGATACCAAGAACCCTTATTCACCAACTGATTCCCCCCACCACCCTCTAGGAGCTTACTACCCTCCTAATAGGGGATACACTCCTCATCCAGCCCATCCTTCATGCCTACCAACCCCACTCCCCAATAGAGAGTCTTATTATGCCTAAGCCACCCACACACACATACCTCCATCTCACATGCACCACCATCCAGAGCCATCTCCTATGCCACATATCCTCCAGACACCACCCTCACCACTATGAGGCTTACCCTTTCAGCAAGCTTCCCAATCCCCAAGGTCATTCCAATCCTCCTCCTCATCATCATGACCTCATCCATTTTCTCATGCATACCAAGCCACTCCATACACATTGGAGTCCTGATCACCACCTTTCCGATACTATCACCTCCATGCCATGACATACAACACCTCCTTTCCCATATCAAGGCTCTTGAGCTCCAGATGAGCCATTGTCATTGCCATGTTCATCCACACTAGTCTCCCATGACCTATGCATCCTCACCTCCATGCAGATCCATTCCCCAACCTTAAATTCGACCCACATCAGACTCTCGACCTACACCTCCACCATTGGACCTCCCTTCATCTGCCCCCTATTCACCTCTAGTGAAACCTTACATTTACCCCATGCCTATTCCATTCACTCCATTATCAAAAATATTTTATCACCTCATGCATCAAGGCCTTCTTGACTTACCTAAGATTCGACCCATAGACCCCTCACATCCTAAACCACATAATTACCATGAGAGCCAATATTGTATCTATCATCATCAACCAAGTCATGACATTGAAGAATATCGATCATTCAAGAACCTAGTGCACAACATGTTGCATGGTGATCAAACTCCATCACCTAAATGCTCCATCCCATTTAGCCAACTTTTGAGTCCTCCATGCCGCATCATCCCTAGAACTTTACCACCATGTGAAACCTTGATAGTGCCAACTCACTACATTCACAACATATCCAACTACACCAACCACCGAAGTCCTAATCATACCATCACTTCACCATCTCATTCTCGACCTGACCCACACCACTTCACCCATCAGTAGCTCTCATATTCTTCCTTCTTTCTTCTTCTACTTCCTACTTCCTCACATAGTCATATGGTCACGCTTCGAGTGGCTACATACCTACGTTGATCTATCCCCTTTTCTTCTATCATCCTTTAACTTTGGTAATCCCCTTATCTTGCTGGTTACCAAAGCCTATTTCTTCTCACTTCTTCTAGCAATACATTCCACCTTCATTCCTTTCCTCTTTTTGATATTACTACATGCATCTAACATATCACAATTTATTTACCTACTACACACACACCCCACACGTTGGGGCAACCATTATTATAGCATCACACTTTTTGTCATTATGATACATCATACTCATCTGTAGATAAATTTTCCAAACTTCTCCATCTACACATCATGAGCTTCCTCTTGTAGATATTGCATTCCTCCACTTGCATCATTTACATTACCTCCATTGCATATATCCATATGTTTTTCATGTAAATTTCATTTCAAGTTTGTACATTCTCCCCCAAAATGTGCCTTCAATAGGAGTAATACATGCACTTGTTAGCATCACCACCTGGATGTCCATTCCCTCTTTTTAGGATTAGGGTATACATAGGTGTCATGTTAAGCTTTGACTACTTACTAGTTCAGTCAATCAAATGTCACCCCTAGTTGATAGGTTTTACATACTCCTTATGGTTCTTTAGGTTGGTTCAACTTCTCTCATGGACCATTCACAATAGGTTACACATTAAATAAATTTTGAGTCTAGGAAAGATGACACCTTGAGTAGATGTCACCATCTAGAGAATGATTTTCCCCACTCATCCTATCACTTGCATGGTCAACATACGACCTAGGGATAAACAAAGGGATAAGCATAAGAAAAAGTAAAATAATGGGGTAGAAAACAAAAGCCAACGCCCATACAAAAAAAAAAAGAGAATAGAAAAAGAAAAAAAGAGAAGAAAAAGAGCACCACAATAAATAGGTAAACAATAGATGAGGGGCAGAAAACAAAAGGAAAAGCCTCATGATATCACCCATGTTATGCTTCATCACCTTTGGTCCTTAGGTTCAACATAACACCATGGGATGATTTCCATCACTAGCAATAGGCTCCAAGAGCCTGCCTACTAGTGGAATAGTCTTACAAGTGGTGATATATCTATCACATTAGCTACTCCACTTTTGTACAGATCATTGTTCACTTATGGATGAGCTAGCTAGTTCAGCCATGTCTACAATGGGTTAATCCTACCTCCCTCAAAATGGATAAATGAACCTCACTCATTTACACACATAGGTCCATGACAGATTTTGAACCAGTCCGATTAGTTATGAGTTGCCACATAAACTTGCATAGTTTTGAGTCCGAGATTTGATTGCCAAAACTACATTGGTCAAAGCCATTACATATCCCTTATACCATCCTACATCTCTGAGATCATGGAATGGATCACATCCACATAGGTACATGTAATGATACAAGTGCTTCCTTTGCGCATTTCAGTCCTTCCATACATGCATCCATGCATCTATGTTACACAAATTTATTACATATTACATCAATGCATTTACATTACATGCATCACATCAAACATTACATCAATGCATTTATCCCACATACATTCCATATCAAATCACATCATCGCATCCACATTACATGCATTCACTACAAATGGTATTTCACATTATATCACATCATATTGCATTTGAAATACAATCATGCAAATCTATTCTACAATATATTCATACTACAGAACGATAATAGATCTAAACCATACCACACATGTATATCCATTCATTATACATACCTACAAATTATGCTATGCTATCTACGCAAACATAAAAAGAACACATTCAAAACCATAACAATAACACATGTATATATAATAACCAAAATAAATATATATATATATATATCATACATCAAAAATACTCAAAGGCTACAAACTAGGACCATGCCCATCATCTATCATCCAAAATACCCATAGGCTACAATCATGAACAACCCTAACTACCACTAGGAGTCTCCCCATACCCCTCATGGCTCACCCAAACCTCTACAGCTCTGCTAGACTCTGCCCTAGCCCCTAAAGCCTGAACCACAATAGGTGGATCTCATACCTCAGCCCTAGCACCCATCTACTCCACCAAAGTAGCACTACACTAGCTATGATGTGAAGGTACCCACACTCATGATCATGACTCAGACTGAGACACCACCTGGCTATAATCAGGGAGTGTGATCCCATGCACCATTAGAGAAGCCTCACACAATGACCTCTTAGCAGACTCTACAGCTAGTAGCCCAGTCACCCTCATAAGAGCCTATGCATCCTCCTCTCATTATTGCTACTACCTAGCCATATCTGACCTCATCTACTCCACCTCTACCTTATACCTCTCCACCTACTCATGAAGCTCAGTCTCCAACTAACAAACTCTATCCCATAGCCCTCGAGCCTCCTCATCCGCATCCTACCTCTCCTAGACCTCAAATAGAATCTCCTCCATATCCACAAACAAACCAATATCAATGGTGTCATCTACACCACCCATTGTAGCAGATCCACCTACCTCCTCTACTCCCCCAACTACCCCTCCCATGGCCATGCCACCCTCCATAGGATCTATCTCAATGACCATGGGAACCTCCCCCACTCTCGCTCCCTATACACTCGATGCACCATCCAATCACCATCAAGACCATCATAGAGGAACCTCCCTCTCACCACTAGCTCCCTCCTCTAGCCTAGCTCGAGTCCCTCTACCTACTCTCCTCTCTAGTGGAGGCACCCCACCACCAGGTGGCACCCATCGATCAATCACACCCCTATCAGGCTCCCAACTCTACATCACCCACCAGGCCTCAAACTATGGTGTCATCCTAACATTATCCACATCTAGGATAACCATAGGTGGGTCACTCTCACCAACCTAGGGCAGAACCATAAGATGCTCTCCCCTATCACCCCATCATCTATAATACACAATAGGAGCCCCTAGAACATCCTACTATAATCCAAACTATCACCTCACTCGATCAAACTAAAAATACTTAACCTACCGAGTATATCTCCCCACTAGCCATCTACCCTGATGAATGGCCCACAACTACTCATCGTCCTTCTCCCAGGTCACCCCACCCAACCAAGGCCTCCACTTAATGTCATTAGGTGTCAAGTCTCCAAACTTGACCCTCCACAACAAAGGATCACCCTCATGAGGCCTCTTAATGCCCTTCTCCTCATTTGTCCACCATCTCAAAGCATAGGGTAAATACTCCTTACCCTCAACATGGGTAGGGTGAGGCAATAATGATGGCCTCTCAATGGATATGTGCTCCCATGCCCATACCTATAGCAGGGGAGTCCAACTCAGACCCTTCCATCCAGCATGCACAACATCATGCAACTCTCTGTACACCTGAGCCAATAGTGTAGGTGCCCATGCAAACACAACGCTCCGCTCTACCATGTCACTCACCACATCCAACATGTTCCAGGTAAACAATACCTCGAAAGTGTTAGGTAATGCATAGGTAGATATCATCATCATCATTGCACACTGATGATTAGATATCTTCTTCTTCAGCCACAACCACTCATAATCCATCTTCCCCACATCTATGTCCCTCCACCCCTCACCAAAGAAGCGCTCCAGTACAACCTCCTTACTATCATCTGGCACTACTCTAATCGAAACACCCTCAATAGGTAATTTGTAAATCTGATATACATCCTCCAATGTAATTATCATTTCCCTAGTAGGAAAATGAAAAGTGTTCCTATCCGCATCCCATCGCTCACACAAGGTGGATACATATGCCCTGTTGGCATGGATACTCTTACACTCCCATACACCTCTGAACCATATGGCATCCAACCATGCCAGATCATCGACATTGTTCATCAGTTCATCAAAATCACTCTTCATATTCCATACACGATGATGAGGCTCGAGCATCTTCACCTGTTCATCCACAAACAAACACAATGAAATATACATTAGTCATCAATGCAATGATGCAATCCAATAAAACTCCATGAATCAAATATACAAATTAAACTATTTAATTTGACATGCACTTCGAGACATAAAATAGTGCACAATTCACATATCAAAACATATCAACAAAATAGTCACATATTTGGATACCCATTTTGCTATTTCATGGTAAAAGTTCAAACAAATATGAAAAATAGTACATATTTGGCTCCCAATAGTCAAATATAAAATTACCCACATACCCACTATGGCACGAAATTCAAAACTAAGTCAATCCATCAGACATACAAAAACAAAGTATATTTTTGAATACCCATTTGCCCACTTTACAATAAAAATATCGACAAAATTCAAAAATAATATACACATCAGCACGGAGTTCAAGGTCAATCTTACCACACATACATCCAAATGGAACATACACCAATACACACAATATCAAAAACACAATCACATTTTTGAACACCCATTTGCCCACTTCACGGTGAAAGTTCAAACAGATGTTGAAAATAGTGCAAATCGGGCTCCCAACAACTAATTTCAAATTTAACACTACCTACATCTTGGCACGCAAATCAAACACATGCCAAATGAAATCATCTACAAAAAAAAGTAACATTTTTGGATACCCATTTCACCCTTCTACGATGAAAGTATCATCGGTTTCTAAAAATAATGTACCTACGATGGAAAACTTAATGGTCAAAGTTTTCTAATTTGCACCCTACAACCACACATTTAGAAACAAGGCCAAACGAAGGCAAAAAAAATAACAATCACACAAATGGATACCCATTTCCTACTTTTACGGATAAAATTCAACAACATTCCAAAAATAGTACATCATTGCTCCAAAAATGGATGGTCAAACTCTATAACTACTCTACCCATTACCCGGTCAAACTAGTGAAAACAAGTCAAACCTAAAAATAAGTTACGTTTTTGGGTACCCATTTGGCTAGTTTTACACTATGTGTTCCAATTTCAATCAAAATTTGCAAAATTTTTTAAAATGAGATGAAAACCTCCCCCTAATTCACATTTCTCTAGGAAATTAAAAAACATAAAATGAGGCAAGTAGAAGCACTTACCGATGGATCCCCTTGCACCTGCTATCGACTCCAGGTCATCCTCTCACCATTTTCTCACTCGAAATCATCAACCATCATGTCCATGCATCACCGAATACTCCTTCCACACGCTCTCCATAGCTCGTCATCATCAAAATGAGCCCCTCCCAACTCCAAATTGACTTAAAAATACCTAAAACCCTAATTCACCCCCACCCCATGATTTAGGCCCAATTCACCCCCGCCCCATGAATCAGGATCCAATTCACCCCCACCCTATGAATTGAGCATATGACCACCAAAATCAATCAAATTACTTCCAAAACCCTAGGAAATCATACAAATTTCTTCCAAAACCCTAGGAACCCTCCTAAACTATCCTCTCATCTACTTTTTCACCATTTTCATCATGCATTGGTATTCTATCAATCGTTGCATCACCAAATCACTGCATTCCATTCACCTCATTGTTGATTCCTCATTTGAGGGGGTATTCATATCCAAAGTCAGCTTTGCATGCAACCAACCAACCAAACATCCAAAAGCATGGATAACACATCTATCTACAAATTTTTTGCTGAATATTATCTTATGATTATAATCTCAATCCCAACCAGATATTTGTTAAATCAAGAGAGTTGTGTGTAACAATGGAGAGGTCACTTTGGCATTCATGGTACACAATGAATGACACGGTTGACTAATTCAATGCAACATTTGGAGGACTTCACTCTAGCATTCATGGTACACAATGAATGACACATTTGAATAATCCAAATGTTAACTAACTCAAATGGTTTGACACTTGTCACCATGTGCTCATCAATCAATCGACAACAAATATTTGAATAGGTATTTGTTCTATTCGTACTTTTGGACCACGTTGAACTGGTCACAAAAGCAAAGCAGTCAAAATTTACCTCTCCCAAGCAACTAGTATGACATCAAAAATGTCATACGAACTCAGCAAAACCATCGCATTGCATCCGCAATCATCCATTTCCATTTACCGGTATTATTTTCATTTCATTTTATCTCTTTCCTCTTCTCTTCTTCTCCTTCCTCCTTCTTGGCTATCGATCAATGTGGTATGGTCACGCTTTGAGTGGCTACATACTTTTGATTGGATTCCATTCTCCTTCTATCCCTTCTCCTCTACACAAACCCTTCACATTTTTGTATTAAACTATATTCCACATAGTATAGTACAAAAAGGGGTAAAATGTAGACACCTAAAAGTCGCACATTGCTATACCTACGTACTTGTAGATCCTTTTGGACACTTGTAGGTTTACATAGGTAATCCTAGATACCCCTAGGCTATCGTAGACCAACGTAGACTATTGTAGATCCTCATAGACCTGTGTAGACTATTGTAGATATGCGTAGACATACGTAGACTACCGTAGACATGCGTAGACTAGCGTAGATCACCATAGATTATCGTAGCATTGCATAGACTTCCACACACCACTTCACTAGTTTTTAGGTCCAAAACCCTAATAAACTACCTAAATCACATCATCAACACCTTCCATGCATCGAAAAACCATCCACCAGCCTCCTAAGGTGATACAAGACTCCTTTATGCTCAATTGAGGCCCCCACGGGGCTATTAATTGGCAAAAGTATTAATTGAGTCAATTGTTAAATCTAATTTTAAAGTGACTTCACTTAAGTTCACTTTTAGGGCTAAAAAGGTTAATTAGGTCCTTAATCCCTAATTATCCCTAATTACTCCCTCCCACATGTGTGTGCACTAGGTTAGTTAGGATATTTCTTAGGAAACCCTAACCTAACCCCACATCTAACCTAGAGTTGACTAATCCTAGTTAACCCTAATCTCTCCTCACACATGTGTGAGGATGAGATATTTCCTCAAGGGAATGTGAGGAAGCCACCTCACAAACCCTAACTTAACCTTCATGGGATCTCACCCTAGGGCTTAGTTCTCCTAACTACCCCCCTACACCTTGGGTTTTCTTATAAATAGTGGGCCCAAACCCTCATTTATCTCTCTCTCCACTTATGTCCAAAGTATAGAAACTCTACCAAAATACATACAGAAGCACAGCAAAGTAGATCTGAACCTGAACATCAGCAGTACAATAGCAAAGGAACCCCTCCACCGAAGGATTTCTGAAGAACAATAGTTACAGTCTGATTCACCCCCCACCCCGTGAATTCGGCACCAGTTCACCCCCTAGGTGGCGAATTGGGTCTATAGGTCCCAAATCAGCTCAAATTTGGGAGGTAAGCTTCATTTTGCATTTTTATGAGGTTTAGCATCATTTATTTCAGTTTTTATTATGTTTTTATAGTCGATTTGTCTTTCTTACTATGGGGCCTGACTGAGGCAAGCCCCCAACTCACTAACCCCTTTTTGCAGGTTTATCCTAGAACCAAGGAGGGAAACAACTACAAACTACAACCCCACGGTGGTACACAAGCCCATATACACTGAGGAACATGAAAAGAAGGCATCAGGCCTATTGTAACATTTGTGAAAAGAAAGGAAAAAGGGGAATTCTCCCTATTTGTAACCTATGCAAATCTTATCATGAATAAAATACATTTTTCTGAATAGCATGTGTCTTTAATGTGTTATTAGATCAAATGTAATATTTTGGCCATTTCAAATCATCTATGATGGTCATCCTAACTAGACTTAACTCCTCTTAAATAATTTCTCTCAACCCATTTATGTAACAGGCTACCTTCTCCTTGTTGGCCTCAAAATGGCCTATTCTGATTAAAACCTTGTAGAACTCCTCTATATAGTCTTTGATAGACTTGCTCGACTATCTCAAACCCTACATTTTATTTAGTAAATCCAACTCGTAATCAGCTGGAATAAACCATCTCTTTAACTTCTCCACCATTCGCTTCCACATTGTTATCCTTTATTTTCCTCTTCTATTTTTGTCTAACTGTATTTTCCTCCACCAAATACTAGCATGACCCTTTAGTTTGGTCTTAGCAAATTTGACCCTCTCAAGATATTCCACCTCCTCATACTAAAAATATTCTTCCATATCATTGATCCAATAAATCAATTCTTATGGGTTAATATTTCTAAAATAGGTAGAAATATCCATCTTCGATCTCTTCCCAATATGGGATATTGCTCTATATAACTTGGCCTGCGTAGTATCTATTGCCTTTTCTTCTTTAGCTTCATCTTCACTCCCATATTCTCTTCTTGGCTCAAACCCTCTATGTAGTTCCTCTTGTGGTGCTTGGACTTGTCTCTGTAGGGCTCTAAAATCCTCTTCTGGCACCACAAAATTTGTCCCACCATAATAGTTTCTTCATGGAGGTATTTTGATCATGTTTCTCACAAACCCTAACCACAAACCCTGGTGTAAACTACCTCACGTTCGATGATCTATCTATACACTCAAGAACTCCTACTCTGGTAACACTTGAAGTAGAACTGTAATCAATAGAACACAAACAATCTTCTTAACCAAAGAAATTTGTAAAAAAGTGCTAGAACTTTTCTATTACTTTTCATGAAAATGAGGATACAGAGTAGACCCCTTTTATAATTTTAAAATTCCCCTATAATACCCTGTTTTCCATTTTCCCACCTAAAACAATCCATTTGAAATTTGAATTTCAAAGGCAAATCTTCTTGGGGTCATAACTCCTTGCTCATTTCTTAGATAAAATATTAGTGCATGTTTTTGAAAAGCTTTCAAAAGATCTGCAATAATGTAATGTCCTAAAATTTGATTTTCACCCCTCTATGAGGCCTCTAAGGCCTTCAAAATTCACCTTTAATTTTTAGTGGTATGATTTTCACCATTTTGGCAGGGTTTTTACCATAAAACTTACATATCTATGTAGACACTAAAATGTGGTAAATCCAATTAAGCACCCAAAAATAGTGATCAAATTGACATAATATGGCCCCATGGGCAGCCCTCAAGAGGTTCACAATGGTTCTAGCCACTCCGAAAAGGGTTTTGGAAGCTGCAGGCCCAATTTTCGGAGGTTTTGGCCCAATATTCACCACCGTACCACCTTGGTATGATGGTATATTCCCATCATGCTACCCTGGTATGGTGGTAAGCCCTCATCCCAGGGTGGGATGGTGGTGATCCCTCATCCCAGGGTGGGATGGTGGTGAATTTTGACCCCAAAAAAGTTAAAATTTGGCCAAATGGAACGCAAAAGCTGCCATTTGACCACCCAATAGAGCATGTGAGGTAGAGGATAGGGAATCCTTATGAAATCCATCTTTATGAGGGCCAAATTGGGAGATTATCTTCCACACCCTATGCATGCCTCCCATTTGACAAGTGGCACCTCCTGCCATGCATGCCCTTGCATGCCTTTTTGCACTTGAGCCCATTTGGGCTATAAAATGGGTTCCATATCCACACAAAATCAAGGAGAGGAGTTATAGGATATGCAATTGAGTGTTGCCAATATTTCCCCTCACCTTATTATACCTTTTTACCCTCAACATATCCCTTTTGCCAAGGAGGTTCCCAAGTGATTTCAAGAAGGTAATCCGAGCGTAACTTTTCCATCCGGGTTATTTTCTTCACCAAATTTTATGAAAACACACATTAGGTTTTTTAGTAACATTTTCTAGTGGTTTGGTAACAAAAAGTTACCGGATTTGGTGGGTATCCCCTCCTAGGGTGCCCCCCAAATAGTTGTAGTCACCATCGTCCCTCCTGAGATGAGGATAAATTATTAAGAAATTTCTTTACTATTTTTAATTATTTATTTTTTAAATTATTCCATGATTATACGGTTAAAATTTCAGGTCATTTGGATTTAAAGTGAAGGAGTTATGCTATTTTTAAGTTTTCGTAGGCTCGTAGGGCCCATCCGGGCACCCAAGTTTGATGTAGGTGGATCCGGGATCCAATTGGAAAATATGATCACATGGGTTGTCTTGAAATACCAATTTATGAATACTAACTAAATTTCATGAGTTTTGGATGAGTGCAGGTTCAATATTTTTTTGTATTCATTTTCACAAGTTGTAGGCGAGAGATGCTAAAAAGAGGGGTCTACGGGTGTAATTTCAGATCTGTTTTGGGTGATATCCTCCAAAAACCTTCTCTTTAACATCTTTGAAAATTTTCAAGTCATTTGTATATCATTTGATGCACTTTTAATTCATATGCCATTTTGCCCCTATGGGGATTGCATGTTTTCACCATACACCCTTGCTATTTGACCTCTTTTTGCTTCCTTGTGTGTAGGTGCAGGTACTCATAAGGATTTGGGAAGAAATATTAGACATCATAGAACTTATATACAAGTAGCAGTGGAATTGTATCACCCACATTGATTGTGGGTACACGGAGAAACATTGGATGTGCACCCAGATTTCGTGAAAGACTTGGTATTTGGGCACCCAATATTGTAACAATTGTATCACCCTTTTGAGACCTCAAGGGGACTTCTATAACCTTGGATTGGATCCAATGAATTAATGATAAGAAGCTTGCTTTACTTCACTTTCCTTTGTTGGTTTTCTTGTACTTTTGCATGCATGCTTCCTTTTTTATGCTCATTAGCGATATGGGGTAGATATGCTTATTTTTCCACATAATTTGGTGCACCATTTTTCCCTACTTCAGTGGTGATCATGGTGGGACCCTTGTACCTTTTTATTTGGGTGAAAATCTCACTTTTTTCTTGCATTTTTGCCCTTTTTGTGTTGCAGGTGCTCCCCTCCCCACCCTAGAATGGTGGCAGAGGCTTTATCTGGCACACCCTAGGATGGTGACTTCACCATCCCACCTTGGGATGGTGGTGGATCTGCTACTCGCCCCACCTTGGAGCAGTGGTGAAACAAAGAGATTTTTGCCCAAAATTTCAGAATTTGGAGGCTTCAAAATGGACAAAGTAAGTGCCTAAACCCTCTATTTTTTTGCTAAATTTTTAGAGATTGTCAAAAATTAGTTTTCTTTCTTCACTTGTTTGCATAGAAAGGTTAAGTGTCACTTTTTTTATTTTATTATAACATCACATAGCAAAAGGTAGAAGAAAAATAAAAAAGAACTTGTAGTAGCAATGCATCTATTTGGATTGATTGCTTGTGGCCTGCCGATTGGGTAGGTTAGCATGTAGGAGTTGAATTCATAAAGTCAATTTGTAGGTTCCTTATATTATTATTCTGAAAGTAAAATGCACCTATTGCATGCATTTAGCAAATAGTCATTGATTACTTATTTGTTTAATTTTTTGGATAATAATGAACCACACACACCATAATTCATATAAACACCAGTGAGGTGGACTTCATTACCATCCACTAGTAGAGTGCAAGTGATGGTGGGTTTCATCTCCATCCACTTGGCTCAAATACCATGAACCCGATCCATATTTCCAAGGCCAATTCCAAGATCCATCATAGCCTGTGGGTTATAGCACACATCACCCTTTGGGCAGGTATATCACAGACTACGAGTGAACTAGGTGAGGAACTGGTAGGACCTGTGTTCCCTGGCCATGTGTGGACCTCATAACCATACATTATAGGTAGTATAATGTAACCTGGAGTTCATAGCCAGGTTTTCAAACTATGAGTATATAGGTGAAATCCAATTGAACATGAGATTATAATCCAACACTATTTCAAACACATGACATGAGGTCATTCTTTACAAACAACACATCTGAAACACACAAAACAGTTTAGGGATTCACACTTAAAACTTAAAAGATATAATCATCTATCTTGTTGAGTGTTTCTTTCTTGTATACTATTTCATTAAGAATTTGTAAATAAGATAATCACTTTGGGGTACTAATAGAGGAGCGCAATGGTGTGCACCTACAACCAATCCAAATCATAGGTGAAAGCTATGGAGAGTGGATTAGGAGACTCAAATCATATCTAATATAGCCCTAGGGACTTGGTTATACCTCCCAAGTGATCTTTCACTCCACCTAGCCCTAATATAGTAGGGCATGAGCCTCATCTCTGAAGGGATCCTCTCCATGACACCTCAAGAGATGATGAGTATTACTTGGAAGAGTGTTCCTAGTATGTAGATATCTCACAGGCCTTCCTTGGTGAAAGGAAACTATGCACTGAGGTGCTAATAGATAGAGCAGTGCCACGCATCCATGTACCCACTAGGGCTGACACACCTAAGTAGAGGTAGGAGTATGACTTCACACACTGGCCGAGGCAAGTCAACATGACTCTACCTCTATGCCGCCTTGATAGGATACATCAGCTCTTGAAGATCGATGGGAATGACACCCATCGGTCTGGGTGAGCCAACTCAGCCCTACATTTCCTTGTCTAGAAGGGAAGACATGAGGAGATCCCATATTTTCCTCAAGAACAATATTTCATGCATGCCCGATGTGCTTCTGTGCCAACTGAATGTAATGAACACATGTTCTAGCCTGAGCCTCAAGTCAATGCGATGAACATTGAGAGAGGCAAGTGCCCTATGGAGAACATAGAGTACCTTGGACAAGGTCAAACCCAGGGTGAGACTCCTAGGCCTCACACTACGGATCAAATTAGGCAAGCGATTGTGAGATATAGAATGCCAAGCTTAGTTCAAGTAGCTTAAGTGGGATAAATAGCAACTAGATCACTTGCACCATATTGAGAAATAAAGGATCGAATAGTAGACCAATGAGGTAATCCAAAAAACTTTGAGAGAGAGGGTCCCTACCCCTAAGACATGTAGGTAGGAGGTCCATCTAAGGTAACCCACACTGTCTCAAGAGAGGTCCTAGAGACCTTATAAAATGTTGCTTCTACGACCTCCTAGGCTAGATCAGGAGATGCCTCTCAGGCTAAATATAGGGTGCCCATCATGGGTAGATACCCCCATTCATAGGTCGGCTTGAGAGATGCCTTATGGGGCTTATACTGAGCATGAGCCTAAAGTAGAATATGTTGAGATGTTGTACCGAGGTAGGGGAGGCAAATTACCACTACCTCGCCCTAGGTTGGAGGAACCTAGACCTCCACCACAAGATGTGAATAAATATGAGGAGATCAAGTCTTCAGGTCCTTACAAAGCATTGTTAGAATGCTTGGAGTCAATAGAGAAAAAGACCTCTAGATACTATGCATCAATTACATAGTCAACCTATCCATCTGTAAGTACCTGCACTTTCCTATCTAGAAAAATTTAAGTTGCCTCAGTTGGTTACCTGTAAGGGAGAAGAGGATGCGCAAGAACATGTCACTAGGTTCTTAGGCCAATGCTTTGACATTCATGATGATGATGCTTTGCTTTTGAGGATATTTGTGACTACCCTCGCTAGCCCTACCTCCGAGTGGTTTTACCAACTCCCTAAGCATAGCATCCATAATTTGGACCAACTTGCAGATGCATTCTTGGAGCGCTTTACCTTCAATACCAAGAGGAAGGCAACGTTGGCCGATGTAGTTGGGTTAAAAAAATATGATGATGAGTCAATAACAAATTATGGCAATATATGGTGAACCTTGCTCACAAAGATGCCCTATCTTCTCCCCATATCGGATGTTCTCCAAAAGTTTCTTAAATCCAATATCTTTGTTGCTGTAGTTGCAACAATACCCCACTCTTGAAGATGCCTTAGCATAGGCTAGGATCATTGAAGAAATCAAGATTCAATAGGGTGATATTGTGAAGCCTCACAAGGAGTGGAGCAAGAACACTAAGAACACCTTAGCGCAACCTAATTCAATAACAGTAAATTAGTTTGCCATAAGTGTCTTGGGGCCAACACCATCTGTGCCACCTCAAAATCCTAATTATCAAGCCACCCCTAAGAACTATGATAAGGATAACCAGAATGGTCAAGGGAAAAATCAACATCGCCCCAAGAGATAATTCACACCCATTATAGAGTCTATGAATTCAGTATTTGATCACCTCTTGGTGGCTAATGCGATCCATCTACCTGATAGTCGACCTACTGATTGTAATGCACCTAAACCCAAAGGATATAGAGAAGACCTATATTGCAAATTTCATAGGAAAAATGGGTATGATGTGTAAATGTGCTATAAATTCAAACATTTAGTGAAATACTTGATTGATAGGAAGGCCCTCTATGTAGATAACCCTATCACATAAAACAACCAATAGATGGGGGTCTTTAAGGACCCCTTGCCTACCCATGTGGAGCAGGCCAAACCAGTACCCTAGGTGAACGAGGTTCACCATGTCCCTCCTAAGCAAGGATATGTAGGCATGGTCAATATTGTGATAAGAAATAAGTGGTATCCATGTCCAGCCGCACCACCTGTGGCTCAGAGTGATATCCCTTTGACATCACAACCTATATCGCCTCTTGGACCAAGCCTCCCACGTAGGCCTGTAGTCACCATTAAGAGAAAGCTTGCTCAGAGCTTAAGAACAACATCTGCCTAGTTCTCCATATATGAGCTCATAAAAAAATTGCAACCTCATAGAGAAGCCTTGATGGAGATCCTTTAGGAAATTGATCTTCAGTCCCAAAAGTATAACTCCTTCAAAAATTTTGTGGGGCATATGTGGCAATGCACAAAACTGGTAATTAATTTTCGAGAAGATGAACTTAAACTGGTTCCACATGATATGGTGGATCCCCCTTTACACATTGTTGCACATGTGAATGGAACACCATACAAAAGAGTCTTGATAGATATTGGGTATTTGAGCAACATCATAACTACAATAGCTATGAAGCACCTGAAGCTTCTAGTATCTCATATTGTCACATCTACCTACACCCTCTAAGCATTCAATGATACTATATGCTAAATGGTTGGTACAATTGTCTTACCTATTCAATTAGGGGAAAATATCATCTCGATGATGTGCCACATCTTGGAAGGTGAGATGGTATACAACATTTTGTTAGGAAGACCATGGATCAAGGACATGAAGTGCATCCCTTCCATAACTCACTAGTTCCTCGAGTACACTCAAGAAGGGAAAGTTCATGTTATCCTCACAGACCTAGAGCCCTTCAAGTACTACAACATGGTGTAGCAATTACCCGAGTTGACCTTGCCATCGATACATTTTAGATTTTCAATCGAATAAATCTAGCCGAGGTTTGACCCCACCGCTATAGCATACCATGCCCTCATCATCATTGGCCCCACCCAAGATGCCTAATATATTGGTGGATCCTTTACCTAGGAACCCAGAGAAGCGACCCATTGAGGAGCATCAACCAATCATTTCCACCATATTTACAAAGAAGATACTTAGCTTGGATGATGAAGAGACACCATGCGAGGCAAAAAAATGAGCTGGATCAAGTCTCACTCTCATCCCTCTTCTATCTGCAGCCCCAAGTTACAGTACATCTAGCTTCTACCAAATTGGGAGAGTACATGGTTAGGAATGTTACCACTAATCGTACTTTAGATTCGATGCAAGACATGGGTAGACCCCGTCTTCCCATATGCATTATCGTATCTCTTGGTATTCCCCCTAATCAAATGAAATTTATCTATGGGGGCCTTGACTATGGCATCGAACCTTAAAAATAGTAGGAGGAAGATGAGGAACTTTTTGGAGAGGATATCAACTACTTGTCTAACCCTAACTTCACCCTGAAGTACCTTGAACTATGCAACTGGAATGGTTATGGGTTAGGCATGTATGAGCAGGGAACCAGAATCCCTTGTCAACCACAATATCAAATACCCTATGATAAGTCGAGAGTGGAACACAACAATCCATTGCCTCTAGATGTCCTCTTAGACAGCCTAAATCACTTGAATATAGGCTATGAGGGTGGGTTGGTCCAATATCCTTATGCCAATCAAAATACAGTCTACTCCTTGGGAGATTACTTTCCATGGCTAGATGGGAACCCCGCAATACCCAATGACATTCTCCCATATTTTGAGAGAGGGGAAGGGTTGCAGAGTTTTCCCCATGTCTATGATGAGTCAGATCTAGGGACCTCATATGAGTGGACCTCAGAGGATGAGTCAAGTTATGAGGTGGCACCATATGACCCTTTTGAGTTGGATAGTGATCATTCACAAATTGTCCCCATTAATGACAAATAGGGAAGCCTCATACATTTGTTCCCTTTCCTTGATCCTGTCTGGCAGTAGCTCCTTCATCCTAAAGATCCGATTTACCCATAGGAAGATAGACCTCCTGGGGGGAGTAGTTAATTTACTTGAGCAGTTGGGTCCTCGAGAGTCTAAGGCACTACAAGATGAGAATGAAGTAATCCTCATCCATAATGATGATTATGAGGAATTAGCATATAAGGGACCACACCTACCTGATCGCATGATCCCAAGGGGTAACAACGAGATTCCCATATATGATAGCAACTATGAAGATGACACAAAGAGGGCATACCTGGGTCCTTGTTATTTGTGACATCATCATGAGAATATTTACATAGATGAAGTCTATCGTCAATTACATGTTGGCTCACACTTGAGGGCAAGGCCTATCAATCTAGGTTAGATTCATCATGAGGTCTTCCCTGACCCACCCACACACATAGAGCTCCTTGAGCCTAATGCTACCATACTATAGTCTATTCCCATATAGGATCCAAATATCCCCATCCCCCAAAATCCACATCTAGGGGTGAGAGATAACACCAATACATAGTCACATGCACGTGGTCCTGGAGAGCAGACACATTTCATCAATATGATATCCATTGATTTGACCACACCACTTCACAACCCAACTAATCCTTCCAAACCACTCCATCTAGACCTAGATGCAATTGATTGGGATCATGCTGACTCACCCCCATCACCCTCTAAGTATTGGGCCTACGATGGATTGTTTCACTTCTCCATAGGACCAACTCATGATGTATTCCATGCTAAGGAGGAACCCGAGGTTCCCATCAAGGATTTAAATCTAGCTAATGACATCCATTTGATACCCACTCCCCACTAGTTGGAGGAGGGATCTCATATATCAATCGAGACTATGGTTGACAGAGATATCGGTTCAGATCCTGAAAACCTATAATATATCAAGCTAGGGGAAAGCCTATCCCTCGAAGAGCAAGCCGATTATATAGCCCTTATAATAGAAAATAAGATAGCTTTTGCATGGTCTTACAAAGACATTCCAGGACTAGATCTAAATCTGGTCACACATAATCTCACATTTGACCCCACAGTCACAACCTATCAAGCAAAAGCTGAGAAAGATGCACCCAATAGTGGCCTTGATGGTCAAAGATGAGGTACATAAATGGTTGGATGCCTAGTTTGTCATTTTTGTAGACTATCCACCATGGTTGTCCAACATCATTCTCGTAAAGAAGCCTTACAGGAGGATTTGCATTTGCATTGACTTTTTAGACCTAAACAAAGCAAGTCCTAAGGATGATTTTCCTTTGCTAAGTACATATGCCTTGGTAGATGCTACCACAGGACACAAAATTCTATCCCTTACGGATGGCTTCTCTGGGTATAATCAAATTCATATCAACCCTGAAGACCAGCTAAAAATGGTGTTCACAATGCCTTGGGGGACATTTTGTTACAAGGTCATACCATTTAGCCTTAAGAATGTCGGTGCCACCTACCAGTGTGCCATGACATATATCTTCCATGACTACATGCATAAAATTTTGGAAGATTACATGGATGACTTATTGATGAAATATTTATTACGTCTTGAGCACTTAGATGTCTTGCGTAAAGTCCTCGATCACCTTATTGAACATAATGAGAGATTGAACCCTAAGAAGTGTGTCTTTGGCATCACATCTGGAAAGCTATTGGGATTTATAGTTTCCAAATGAGGCATCAAAATGGACCCTAACAAATTCAAGGTAATCCTTGAAATGCCTCCCCCAACTACCATCAAGCAGCTTCATAGCTTGCAGGGGAGGATTGCATCCATCAAACACTTTATAGCACAACTATCGAACAAGTGTAGACCCATGAACATACTTTTACACAAGGAGATCACATTCCTCTAGGATGATGAATGTTAGGATGCCTTTGACACAATTAAACAATACCTGGCTTCGCTACCAGTGTTAGCTCCACCTAGACCAGGGGTGCCATTCTGATTATATATCTCAGCTACTGAGGTCGCATTGGGTGCCATGTTAGCCCAAAAAAATGAATTTCATAAGGAACAAGCCACATATTATCCCAGTCACACCCTGGTGAGCTATGAGATCAAGTACGCATACATTAAAAAGTTATGTCTAGCGGTGGTTTTTGCTACCAAAAAGCTATGACACTATATGCTCAGCCATGCTACGTATGTTGTATCCAAAGAGAATCCATTGCAATACATGATGAGTCATACTTATCATAGTAGTCGCATGGCAAAATGGATCATGTTGTTGACAAAATTTTACCTGGAGTTCATAGGATAAAAATTAATCAAAGGATAGGTCATTGCTGATCAACTTGTAGAGGCTCCTCTCCAAGAGGACAAGCATCTTAGCAAGGAGCTTCCCGATGATGGAGTCTTCCAAATATCAAAATCACATAATTCTTATGAGCTTGAATCATAAGCGGCTATGATTCTCTTCTTCTATGGCTCCAAATGTGAGCAAAGGGGTGGTGCGGGGATTATGTTTTTTACACCGCATGGGGCTCCCATACCCCTATCATGTAAACTCGATTTCCCCTGCACAAACAATAATACCTAGTATGAAGCCTTACTCATAGGTCTTAAAATGGCTATCACCATGAAAATAACCAAGCTCAATATTTTTGACGACTCCTTGCTCATTGTCAACCAGGTCAAGGGAATATTCCAATACAAGTGCCCAGTTTTGCAAGCCTACAAATCTCTTGTGGATAAATCCCTGGCAAAGTTTGAATGGTATGACATCGAGGCACTCCCTCGATCGTATAATCATTTTATAGATACAATGGCCTCTTTAGGATCCTTGATTACACAAGACCCCATATGGGAGATGACAACCATTCAAGTCAAGACGTTATCACAATCAGTGGTTGAGTGTGAGAGCACTCAAGCCATGCTAGAAGTCCACTTGATTCAAATATAACCTCATCAAGAGATATTATCACACATTCATGAGTGCATGAATCGTGTCGCTTGGGGAACCCTGTTCCCCCAAACTCCTTTTGATAGCAGCACAATGCTATTCTTACAAGTTCTATCCCACTCCACATTTGCTCGGTATGAAATTCATGAGGGATAGACAATTCATGCAATCAAGGCTTCCACACAGTAGGACTGGTACACACCAATTAGAGAGTACATAAAGCTTGGTAACCTCCCTCCTAGATTATTGCACTCTACAAAAAGGATATTTAAATGGAAGGCAACAAAGTTTGTCTTTTTAGGAGATATCCTATACCGTTGGAGCTACGAAGGAATCCTCTTTCATTGCTTAGAACATTAAGAATCTACTTGGGCAATGGCCCAAGTACATGACAATACTTGTGGTGGTCATTTTAGTTGCATGGCCATCGCAAAGCACATTCTTTGCATGGGCTATTATTGGCCAAATTTAGAGTGAGATTGTTGCGCGTATGTGATAAAGTGCATGAAATGTCAAAACCATGCTAACTTGACACATGTACCTTCCTAGGCCTTACAACCGATCCAATCGGCTTGGCCATTTTCACAATGGGGGTTGGATTTAATCGAGAAAATCTCCCCTACATCCTCGGGCCATCACACATTTATCATCATGGCTATCGAGTATTTTACAAAGTGGGTGGAAGCAATTCCCCTTACCACTATGACAGGACCCCGCATAACGGAGTTCATATTGCATAATATCATTTGTTGTTTTGGTATTCCATCCAAGATCATTTCGGATAATGGGACATCATTCAAGAATAAATATGTGCATGCTTTGATAGCAAAGTATAATATCTAGCACAAATTTTTGACACCCTATTATCCACAAGCAAATGGGCAAGCAAAAGCATAAAACAAGACATTAATTGCCATATTGAAGAAAATAGTCAAAGAGAATCATACCGATTGGCATACGCAAATGCCACTTGCCTTTGGGCTTACCGCACTAGCATTCGGATGCCCACTGGGGAAACTCCATTTTTACTAGTGTAGGGTGCTGAGGTAGTCATGCCTCTAGAGTTAGAAAAACCATCACTGCATATATCCATACGACATGACAAGCTCACCTAGATCAACTTACGTTGTTGGATGAGCATCACATTAATGCACTTGAGCATCTATGTGTGTATCAATAGCGGCTAAAAAGAGCCTAAAATATGAAAGTCCATCTTAGAGACTTTTAGGTTGGTGATCTCGTCCTGAAAGAGAACCAACATAATTCTAGCTTACCACCCCACATTAGGGACAAATTTATGGCAAACTAGTTAGGTCCATTTGTCATCACTATTCAAATAGGGCTTGGAACTTATCACCTAACTTCACTTGAAGGTTTCAAGGATCTTGGACCTTTGAAGATCCTTCACTTGTGGCCATTTCATGCTTAGAGAGAACCCAAAAGGCTCCTAGTGGGTCTCACCATCTAGGTCAAGTAAAAATGCTTCTAGACTATCTACGATCATCTAGGTCAACCCTAAAATCCCCAAAGGCATCCATAAGCCCTTTGGTCATGGCCAAATGCCCCTAGGTAGTCATTGAAACTTTTTAAGTGTTACTGCATGTCTAGGTCACCCAAAAGGCTCCTAGCAGGTTCTCATCATCTAGTTCAAGTAAAAAGGCTCCCAGACTATATACGATCATCTAGGTCAACCCTAAAAGCCCCAAAGACATCCCTAAGCCCTTTGGTCATAGCCAAATGCCCCTAGGTAGTCGTGGACACTTTTTAAGTGTCGCTACACGTCTAGGTCACCCAAAAGGCTCCTAGCAAGTTCTCACCATCTAGGTCAAGTAAAAATGCTCCTAGACTATATACAATCATCTATGTTCCCTAAAGGCAGCCATAAGCCCTTTGGTCATAGCCAAATACCCCTAGGTAGTCATAGATACTTTTTAAGTGCCAAAGCATGTCTAGGTCACCCAAAAGGCTCCTAGTGGATTCTCACCGTCTAAGTCAAGTAAAAATGATCCTAGACTATCTACGATCATCTAGGTCAACCCTGAAAGCCCCAAAGGCATCCCTAAGCCCTTTGGTCATAACCAAATTCCCCTAGGTAGTCGTAGACACTTTTTAAGTGCCACTGCACGTCTAGGTCACCCAAAAGGCTCCTAGCGGGTTCTCACCATCTAGGTCAAGTAAAAATGCTCTTGGACTATCTACGATCATCTAGGTCAAACCTAAAAGTCCTAAAGGCATACATAAGCCCTTTGGTCCCCCCCAAATGCCCCAATGGCTCCCAAATAAGCCCGTTGGTCACATGTGTATACGTATCAATCAAAAATTCAAAAAAAAACATCAAAATATAAAAACATTGCATTGCATTGCACTTTCATACATGCATATCCATAAAAAATTCAAAAATTAAAAAATATTGCATCACACCACATAGCATTTTATCATCACTTGCATTTATGCATATTCATCATTAGCACTTTACATTTTAGAGTTGTTCATACATGTCTTGCACCATGATGGTACATTAATTACCGCTCAAAATCAATGTCATGAAAGTACTCATAGTTCAAATACCACAATTATCATTTTCACCCACATTTTCCACATTTTCATAGTCGTGTCCATTCCTTTCACTTAGCCATTTGTTTTATAATGTCAATAGGGTTTTTAGTCACTCATCCATATCTAGTCTCTACTCAAATTTTGTAGAAGGCTAGCATGATTTTTAGGAGGTAGATTCTTGCATTGATTATGCCTTGTGTACATCATATCCCAAACACAATTAATCATTAACAATCCAAGTTTTGCACAAAGATAGATAAAATCCATGAAGTGGTCTAGGTTACCTTAAGTGAAAATGTCATCTTGCTCATCCCCTTGTGCGAATGAAAATCTAATGGGCATTTCCTAAACAACATATCATTCGTCACTTCACCTCATTCATTTCAATTACATTATTCACAAATCCATTATATAAAGTCTCATGACAACATTACATATGAGTTGGTACAAAATACATCATCTATGGTGCTAGCATAATACAACATGTAGTCTACACATTACATCCTCTAGATTAAGAAATCATCCATATCAGTATACATCCATGCATGTAAAAAATATAGTAAAATCACATTACAAAATATGCATACATAGACATTCATCATCATTGCATAAATCAAATTGCATACATCTCATAAAACAATAAACACATGATGATAAAACACATAAAAAAACTCATATATATATGTGTGTGTGTGTGTGTGTGTGTGTGTATATGTATGGGACAAAAAGATACATCATGTTTCCCATTGGCTACAATAAAGTGAGTCCTCATACTTCACACTGCTAAAACATCCAAAAATATAAAAAGAGTCATGTGAGCCATGACCATGGTCACGTAGGACCGGTACTATGACTCACACTCCCACCTGCATTAGGAGTCCTCTGTGAACTCCCATATCTGCTACCACCTACCCTATCAGCTCTCTGACTAGACCTTGGTGCCTCCCACCTAGAGGAGGACTACCCTGTACTGCTGTTGTGACTCTGGTATGACCCACTGGCACCTCCATCATCCCATATATGCCCACCAAGGCATACTACCTTAGTATCCAGCTCATTCGCATAAGCCTGCCCCCATCGACACCATTCCTGGTAAGTATCCACCATAGAATGGAGTTGTTTCATATTTACCTGTAGCCTAGTCACCTTCCCACTACTAGAATTCTCTTATGTCAGGCTCTAAGATCATAGCTATTCCCAAAGAGATGCTACCTCGGCCTGAGCCACCCGTACCTTAGCTCACTAGGCTACTAGCTCTACCTGTACATCATGCACCTATGTCTGTAGGATATATCTCTCCTACCTCACCCTGAGTAGCTCATCTTGTAGCTCTACATCTGTGTCCCCCAATGCCATTGATGGTGCCTACACCTCCTCATCACCAACATCATCATCCCTTAAGTCCCATCAATCTCCTAATTCTAGGAGATCCACATGCTCCCCTACCTAGTGTTCCTACCAATCACCTGCATCACCCTAGTTATCACTAGAAATATCTTGATGTGCCTCCATAGCTGCACCCCTCCTTAGTGGCCCCTCTCCATGCCCCTGGCTTGTGACCCACCAAGAATCATACTCCATTGTAGTCCTGACATCATCCACATCCAAAATGTCTACTACAAGATCTACATCTCGTTCCACTACCTCTACCATCATCCATGCCAATTTCCTCTCATCCCCACGATGTTGATAAGGCACTGGATCACTAGGCACCCCTTAGTGTAGCCCAAAATATCACATCACCCAAGAAAATGGAAAGTACTCCCACTCTGTGCCATGTCGTACAACCAACCATTTGCCTCACCGCACCCTGCAGAGCTATACAAGAGCATCTGCCCACTATGGATAATCTTTGTATGGCCTCAAAAATACTTGACCTACCTAAAGTCAAGAAAAAATATCTACATATTAGGCCACCTCGTCTATGAATCACTAACTTTGTCCCCTCTCCAGAGCCCTCTACCATAGCATACCGTATCCTATCTCCCTATCTGCTAGTTGTGACTAAGTCATCCAAGGTAGCCCCTGTGGTCACCCCACAGCTATGTGCCACCATCCCTAGCATCGCAACAAAAAGTTACACCCAATACCATTTTTCAAATGGTAGTGGATCTCATACAACTCATCATAGAGTTGTGCCAATAGTGTAGTACCCCATGCCATCACTATTGGCTCCACCACAGTAGACCTCACTAGTGCAAACACTATCTCCACTAGGTTCCATGGGAACATTGTTGCAAAAGAATCTGGTAGTAGCATATTGGAGATGAGAATCATTAGTAGTGTATGCCTCACCCCAAATACCTTTGCCTCATGCCAGAATCCTACCAACATACCACCCTTCAAGTAGTCCAGCTCTACTGTCTCTAGATCATAACTGAAGTACCACTCAAGTACTTACTGTCTTTGGTCTCGTGGTATCATGCAGATCGACCGCCCTTCTATCAAAATATGAAGAATCTAATATATGTCCTCTAGTGTCACTGTCATCTCCCCAGTGGTTAGGTGGAAGGTATTAGTGCACAAATTCCACAAATTAATCAGGGCAGTCAGATATGCACGGTCTCCTATGATAGCCTCTAATCGGGTCACCTGCTTGAGGTCGATGGTATCCAACCACTCATAGTACTATGTGGTAAATGCATCCCTTGTGGAATCAAAGAGAGTAGGTACTTGATACCGACTCCTCACCACCTTATAGGGATAAGCAACTCAATAATACACCACCAAAATGGCCTCGCATGGCCCCAAAAACATTCAAAAGAAAAGATTCAAAATGGCTCCTCCTTGAGGCCGTTTTATGGCCATTCCTCCTAGGAATTTCCCCCAACCATGTGTCCAACCCATCAATGGATGTCCTATGACCCTCCCACACTAGCCATCCCACCTAGGGATGAATCCAAGAAATTGGGCTCAAAAAGGCCTTATAGGCCATCAAAAATAGTAAAAACAATGCAAAATTGATCTACAAAATGCAATCTAATTGCACAAAAAGATGGATAAAACACAAAATTTGGTACATATCTCATAAATTATTTTTAATTACCTATAATCTAGTGTGATAAGTTTCCAAGCCAAAAACATACCATAAAAGCAAGAAAATCAACTCCTAACACTAGAAAAATGCAACAAGAGAGACTTGGCATACCTGTATTGCCCCAGATCCTCCACTGGCTAAGTCTACCTACTAAATCATGGTGACTATGGGATGAATTTGACATCACTCCACTACTCATAATCACTCTCCTACTCCTCACATCTCAAACTGCCAAAGAAAGCATGCAAAAATGAGCCTAACCTTCATATTTTAGGTTTATATAAAGATGTAGGGGTCACCACCATCCCAGGGTGGGACAAGTGCACATTTGGTCAATTGTGCCACCTTGGGATGGTGGTATAACATGCTATAATCCCACCCTAGGATGGTGGTAGCAAAAATAGGCCAAACCAACCCAAAGTGACCTAAAACAGGCCCAAAATTGCACCAAAATAGCTCAAATTGGGTCCAAATTTCACATAGACCAAAATGCAACCCTGAGGATCCTAGGAAGGATGGAAAAGTTGTTAATTCATGCACTAATAAGGCCATTGTATCTGGAACTCCCCTCATACATGTAGTTTCTAGCTTCTTTCCTCTAGAAAAAACCAACAAAGTCACCAAAATCCTCTCCAAATTGCCCTATTTTTCAAGGGACAGAGTTGAAGGTAAGCATAACAATTGTCAATTGGGTCAAGAAACTCATAGATTTTATCACTAGTAATTCCCTCATCAACTCATAACTTGAGGGGGTAGTCATACTCAGTCCAAATCAACAAACACACACTCAATTATGTGAATGATGTTCATTCAATGAATCTTCGACAAAGACAATCACGCTCCTGCTTGGGGCAGCAAACAAGCACATGAAATCACATCATAATGCTTGACATTATTGGCATCATGAAGTCATAAGCCATAACCCTTCATGATAGAAAATTTTCAAGCATAAGCATGCTCATTCAATGAGTCAGAAGCAAGGATTCAAGAACACATGCCCTTTTCATGATTGAGGCATCTAAAGTTGGTTAGGTTATTGAGCAACCTTAATTATTCAACATTTTGATCATCTATTTTTTCTCAGTATTGTGTTGCACACAATGCATATAAAAAATGGGAATATGTAGACATAAAAATATGGTAAAACCAATTAAGAACCCACAAAAAATAATCAAATTTAAATAATATGGACCATTGGGCAGCCCTCAGGAGGCTCACAGTGGTTGTAGCCACTCTGGAAAGGGTTTTGGAGGCTACCGGCCCAATTTTGGGAGGTTTTGGCCAAAAATTCACCACCGTCCCACCTTGGGATGATGGTAGATTCCCATCATCCCACCCTGGGATGGTGGTGAGCCCTCATCCCAAGGTGGGACGATGGTGAAGTTTGACCCAAAAAAAGTCAAAATTTGGCCAAATGGCACCCAAAAACTGCCATTTGACCATCCAAATAGAGCATGCGAGGTAGAGGATAGGGAATACTTATGACATCCATATTGATAAGGGCCAAATTAGGAGATTTTCTTCCACACCCTGTGCATGCCTCCCATTTGACAAGTGGCACCTCCTGCCATGCATGCCCTTGCATGCCTTTTTGTACATGAGCCCCTTTGGGCTATAAAATGGGTTCCATATCCACAAAAAATCAAGTATAGGAGTTCTAGGATATGCAACAAAGTGCTGCAAAGATTTCCCCTCACCTTATTGCACCTTTTTTCCCTCAAAATATCTCTTTTTCCAAGGAGGTTCTTAGGTGACTTCAAGAAGGTAATCCGAGCATAACTTTTCCATCCAGGTGAATTTCTTCACCAAATTCGATGAAAAAACACCTTAGGTTGTTTAGGAACATATCATAGTGGTTTTCTAACAAAAAATGGCCGTATTTGGTGGGTATACCCTCTTAGGGTGCCCCCCAAATAGTTGCATTCACCATCGCCCCCTTAGTATGAGGGTAAATTCTTAAGCAATTTGTAGCACCCTAAAGTTGACACAGTTAAACCATCAGTAATAAGTAAAAATTTGAATTTTAACCTCGAAACCACCCATTAACCGCTCACCTCATTTTTTGCACCATTTTTAGAAGTTGTTTTAACCATTGGATGATATCATCATTGATCTGACAATATCATCCCAAATCGGATGAATTCGTTTGGAACATAACGTCCAGACAATTTCATCCCAAAACCGAATTTTCATAATTAGCTTTTGTTTCAACAACCTCTCCAAATAGGGCAAAAGTGTGTCTGCATGGTTGAGGATTACTACATTGGAGATCTCCCAGATTGGGATGATCCCCAACCTCCTAACCTCCCCTTAATCCTATATAAACTTGGGATTTTCCCAGTTTATCCCCTTGGTTGATCATTTCCCTACAACTTTAGTTTTTTCTGTGTTATAACATCCTGTCCCCCATCATTTGCACTCATGTTTTCAAGTTTTATTGCAAGATCTCACTGTGTTTCAGTCGGAGGAAGCTCGGATCATCGCAGGTGATTCAACCACAATTTTGGATGATCCTATCAAGATCGGTGATGATCTCATACGATTGCAGATGATTTTGACTGTAGTTCAGATTAGGGGCAATTAGAGCCCTGAGTTTGCATTCTCTCTCTCTTTTCTTATTTAATTGTGCATTAGATTTATTCACTTCTATTCTACATCTTGGATTTCACCTCATTTAGCATATTTGCATGATAAAATTCAAAATAAATTATTAAAACATTGCATCCTATTTGATTTGATATCTAGATTTATCATTTAAGCATTTACATTCTTATTTCTATCATTTTGTATCATTCTTGCAATTGTATTTTTGGTTTTTGGTGTCTATTTTCATGATTGTAAGTTTTTGATGAATTCGTCTGATGAATTCATCAGGTCATTGATGATCTTATCTGATGTCAGATGATATCCTATGATCTGGATGATTCTGTACAATTATAGATGATCTTGTCATATCCAGGATAATCTAGACTCCTACAAGCTTCAGAATCTTCATCAAACATCATAAATCAGGTGCACTCTTCTCCATTTTAGATATTTTATATATTTAGGATTCATTTATGTTTTTTGTCTTCATATAAACCAAAAATTTCATATATAATAGCTTAGATTGATTTTAGCCAACCTAGGAATCTAAATGATTGAACATAAAATGAAGACATCAAACCCATTCTCAACTTAGGCATGGAAACTTCCACTCAAAGTTTCTTGGTGAACCCCACCATCCATAAAAAATTCACCCTTATACCCCTCCCCCAAGAGGCGCGACCTTCAAAGGGCCTCTCCATCCGAGGTATTGTCCCATCCTTCTCGCATCCCCATTATGGGCACGGATCCTTTATCCTGAAGGTAAGGGTGCAAAAAAATTGGGCGATACATTTTTTTGAACCTGATGTGAAACTAAAACACCTTTTGAAAACAATCTAAAAAAAATCACATTATTAAGAACATCTAGAATCAGTAGACAATCGTTAAATTTGCATATCATACTTAGATTTTAGATTATAATAGAAGATGAGCTATCACCATAAATGTTGAAAATCAATTAATGGCCATAAATATTACTTCTATGCTTAGAATACCTCAAAAAAATAGAGCCCAATCTTTGTGGGATGAACTTGATAGGAGATTGGGTATTATTGAATCCAGATATGTAGAACTTAGGCAAATTAAGAGGTTTGTCCTAGATAGAATCCTAGATCCTGATCAGGTAACTTTGTATCATGAACTTCAGAGAGCTTGCCATAGGTGGTTAGCAGATAAAAGAGCACTTGTGTCTTCTAAATTATACACATTTGAGGAATACCTTGAGAACACAGTGGTAGTACATAAATTTCTATATCGTATAGAGGATCAAGAAGTCATTCTTACAGATAGAAAAATATGGAATAGAGTTCCTAGAGCTGTGTTGTATCGAGAGTATTGCCATGAACTTTATTTTTACATGTCAAGGTCTGAAATAGATCATATCACCATAGCACATTTTGTCAAATTCTTGAAAAACCACTTCCAATTTGAAGAGGAGCATTTCATGACTCCTGATGAACTTGAACCTATCAATTATATCCATAAACTATTCATAGAAAACTAAGTCATTCTTTTTACTATTGTTATTTCTTGCAACTAGCGTGCTATTTGTTATTTTTACTCTCGCAAAATAATAATATAATCAAACAAAATAACAAAAAAGAAACAAAAACAAAACATTTTCCTTTTAAAGTATTATAGTAGGTATATAGTTAAAATATATACCTCTCAACCATACCACATATATATATGTATATATAAGTATATATATTTTCTAAAACCTAAGTTTAGCACAATGCCTAGACTTAGGAATGGAAAACAAACCAAAGAAGATGAAGATTGGTTTGGAAGACCATTAACTGACCAAAATGTCCCTCTTAAGGATCAAGTTTAGGAAGAAGAAATCCTAGACTAGCAAGAAGAAGAGCTTGCTATAGGAAATGAACAAGAAGAAACTGTTAGAGAGGAAGGATCCTCATACCCTAAAATGTCTCTGGGAGGAGCTATCACTTTTGAGAATATGGAAAATTTTGGAAGTTCATTAATACTAATATTGGTGTTTTTAATATAGAAGCTCATATGGACAAGGATCGAATTAGTGACACTCAAGCAACTCTAGAAGAAGTATTTCAAACATGCACTAATCCCTTGTCCTTTATTGATCAAGAGAGTGATCAAGCTGGACCATCCAATTTGGATATGGTAGCTGTGATTCGAAACATACAATAACAACAGGTTACTCAACTATCTAAAGTGCCTATTAACAAGCCTAGGGTCATTCCCGCACAAAATAAACCATCATTTATTGCTCTATTTCACCAAGATCTTGATCAACATACCTCAAATCAACAAAAACCCAAAACAAAACCAAACACCAATTACCAAAAATCTGGGATACAACATAATACTATTACAAATCCCCTTCATAATAATCTTCCTACCAACACTTTGCATAATAGCAATATAGCTTCTATTCCTTATGTCACACTATCATACACTCATAGATCCCATGCCTATGTCCCATCGAACCAATATGGTGGACAAACTAGTAATCTTGAAACCATGGTGAAACAGCTAGTTTCCCACATGGACCAGATAGATCCCTATCGCCCCTCGTAAAACTATCGAGAGATGTGTAGTCAGTCGTTAGATCCTATAGTCATAGCACAGCCGTATCCTAAACATTTTCCTATACTTGTTCTTCCCATATATGAAGGAATCGAAGATCCCATAGAACATCTTCGTATGTTTAGGATAGCATGTCATGAAATATCACATGATGACTTGTTATTACTAAAAATGTTCTCGAAAATCTTGGGAGGAATGGCATTAGAGTGGTATTATCAATTACCCACTAATTATTTGAGGAATTTCGAAGGAATTTTCGAGTCTTTTGTTCATAAATTTAGTGCCTACATCGAAAGACATGTGACCATTAAAGATTTGTATAACTTAAAATAGGATAAATATGAATGCTTTGCTGATTTCCTAGCTAGGTGGAGACAGTTGATAGGAAAATTGCACTTTGTGTTACCTTATAGGGAGATGTTGGACATCTTTATTAATAATTTGCAAGAGCAACTATCTTATGAATTATCAATTGCTACCTTGACCACCTTCGATCAGGCTATAGAATTAGCCCGAAGAGTGGAAGATGCTCTCATTAGGAGAGGCCAACTTAAAAAGAAAGACTGATAAAACATCCAAAAACCAATATAAGAATAAACAATTTGTGGGTGATGGAGTCACCAATAGAAAAAATATTGCTAATATTAATGCTGCAAAGACATCGAAGAATTTTGTATTGAAACCTCTTGATAGACCTCCTCAAGACTTTACTAGGTTAAATCAACCTTTATCAACTATTCTACCACAATTATTAGAATGAGGTTTGATTCAATTACAAAATATCCGGGAACCTGATCCAACTATACTCGGATACAAAGTAGATTTACACTCTGACTTCCATAGAGGACCTGGACACACTACCAACTCTTGTAAAAGATTAAAATATAAAATATAGGACTTGATTGATAACAATGAGATGGAGGTGCAAGCCTTTCAACCTAAGAAAAATCCTCCTAATAATGTTCAAAAGAACACCCCACAAAACTAGAATCAGAATGCCAATCAGTTATTAGATATATTTCAACATCCCTTACCAAAACATGGTAAGGAGGTGGCTAATCAAAATGAACATCATAATATCCCTCCTCCTGCCTGATATGTAGGGACTATTAGTGGGCATTTACCTGCTCACGATCTAGAAATATTTGACACAAATTTATCCATGGTTACAACCAGGCCTCTATATAATATTCAAATACTTGATTTTAGTGATACATAATATGAGACTGAGAGTGATATGGAAATCATATCAAATCAATCGAATAGTTCTGAAGATGAATCGGATACTATTCACCCTATCACAAGTTATATGGTTCCAGAAGAACCATTTCCAAGAAGAGTCACTACTAGACCATCGTATCACCGATTACTTTCTAATGAGCTAGCTATAAATGCTAGACCAAGACCCATTCATCATTCGTAGAATAATATTGTGGGTACCATTGGAGTTGTTACTAGACAACAGGATCAAAATTATCAACAAGATCAAATTCAGAATGGTGGATCAACTCCATTTGTTTTGAAGTTTCCTAATAAAGGTAATCATGCACCTATTGTTCAACCTAAACCTCCTTATAATATTAATGAACAATTATCAAATATTACAGCTAGAATTTCCCTCTTCGACCTTTTAAGATCTTCTCCTACACATAGAGATGAATTAATGCTCACATTAAGCCAGATGATGGTACCACAAGACATTCAACATGAAGCCATGACCAATACTATAATAACTCGTGAATTTTATTGTATTGACTTCTGGGATAGAGACATATCGCAACATAGTTTACATAAAGATAACCCCTTGTATATTACTGCTTTAATTGGAGATGTAGCAGTCAAACAAGTTTTGATTGATAATGGTTCCTCTTTAAATATCTATACTTTTTAATTCTACCAAAGATTTGGGTTTAGAAGTGATGAAATGAAAAGAACTGATATGATCATAAAAGCTTTCAATGACGAAACACAAGAAACATGCAAAATTATTACCATTCCATTGCGGGCTAGTCTGAGAACCTTGGATACGACTGTGTTTATTGTACATTGCCCTACATCATACAATATACTCTTGGGTCATCCTTGGATCAATGCGATGCGAGCTGTTCCCTCAACCTTACATCAATGTGTTAAGTTCGAATTTACGAATCAGTTGGTTACCATTCATGGTGATCCAAGACCCTTTGATATGTGTGCTTTGGAAAAACCTATTGGAGTTCAATTTTGCCCTGCTCTATCATCCACACATCCTAATTATCATTATCCATATAAAAATGTGAAAATCACACCCACAACATCATCTACTTCTTCTCCATCAGTTGCACCTCCACATATAGCTCAACCATATTCTAAACAAATCACATTCGGACCTAAGAAATATCCTAATCCCACAACCAATGTCTCTTGTTCTACTCCTATAACGTCCATACCTATAATAGACCCATCTATCAACACATCTACACCGTCTACATCCACAAAAGTCATATTTTTTGTATCAGAAGATGTAGGGAATGTTCCTTCTACCTCTTATGCTCTTACTAATGAAATCTTACCTGATCTATCTAAAATTATTATATCAGAAGAAATGAATGCTTCTATGCAAGATTATTTTATTTTAAATAATTTGCCACCATCTCCTTGTACCTTAAGCCTCCCATAGCCTATGGGAAGTATTTACTAAGTCCGGAGCTATGCCTTTATTTATAAGGGATATGACTAGGGTAGAATACCTAGAAACATCAGAACTCATTATGATGGATATGCTCGATGTTATTTTACTAATGAGTATATTAAATCCAAACCTATAATGCTGAAATTGGGATATAAAGGGAAAGTTTTGGGACCTTTATAGAATGGTATGAAAGAATATTTTGAGGTAGAAGCATGGCCCACACAATGTGGTGTGGGCCTATTTCCTAGTAAGGGTCAGCCATTCCCATTTGAGGATGATGACCAACTTATATGTTACCAAGATTATTTAGATGCACGCGATGCCTTACGTTTAATAAATAAGACATTCACATGTAATATGCTATCTATAGATTATCCTGAGATGATCACTGAATCCGACGATGAGTTGGATGGAGATATCTTTCATGATGTCTCCATTGAGGAATTATTACATAATGGATTTTATTTTGATGGCTCTATACCTAGTATAGCCCAGCTTGAGGCCATGACTCCTCAAGATGAATTATGCTAACCTTGGAAGAATTACAAGAATTTGGAGTTTCACCTGCCCCACCTAATTTTGAGAGAGATCTACACATGGAAGTAGAAAATGTCATAAAAATTAACATTGAAACCGAGGATAACCCCCACATAATCAACATTGGATCAGAATTGAGTCAAGAAAATAGGATAAATACATTGCATTTCTTAAAGAATATGAAGATGTCTTTGCTTGGACATATGAAGATATGCTAGGATTAGACCCCTCTGTAGTTATGCATCACCTAGTAGTGCACCCAGATGTTAAACCTGTTAAACAAAAACTTAGAAAAATGCATCCTAAAGTGGCCTTACTAGTCAAAGGGGAGTTAGATAAATTCTTGAATGTTATTTTTATACAAGACATTGGTTATGCTAAATGGATCTTGAATGTAGTTCCAGTAACTAAGAAAGAAGCTACCAAGGTTAGGGTTTGTACAAAATTTAGAGATATTAATGTTGCATGCCCTAAAGATGATTTTACCCTTCCCAATATGGATTAGATCATTGATTTTACTACTGGGAGTGAAATTATATCCTTAATGGATGGATTTTTTAGTTATAATCAGATCAGGATAACTCCTGAAGATCAGGCTAAAACAACCTTTATTACCCCTTGGGGGACTTTCTATTGGAAAGTGATGCCATTTGGTTTGAATAATGCAGGTGCAACCTATCAATGAGCCATGACTTATATCTTTCATGATATGATGTATGATATACTACATGATTATGTAGATGACATTATAGCTCGTTCTACTAAAGAAGATGACCATTTAGATGACTTGAGAAAAGTATTTGATCGATTAAGGGAATATCTTATCCAATTGAATCTAGCCAAATGTATATTTAGAGTTAAGTCAGGTAAATTATTGGGGGTTATAGTTTCTTTACATGGCATTGAAATTGATCCTCTCAAGATTACGACTATCACTGATATGCCCACACCTACAAATATATCTGAATTACGAAGTCTATAACGTAAGCTTCAAGCTATCCGTCGCTTCATCGATAAGCTGGCGGATAAAACTGGACCCTTTCTTAAGCTTCTTAAGAAGGATGTTTCTTTCCATTGGGACGATGAATGTCAGGAAGCATTTGAACTCCTCAAATAATATCTTCTTAACCCACCTGTACTTTTGCCACCTAAACCTGATCGCCCATTTATCTTGTATATTTTTGCTTTAGATTTTTCTTTAAGAGCTATGTTAGCTCAGCTTGACGATGAGAAAAGAGAGCGTGCTAATTATTACATTAGCAGAACATTAATTAGTTATGAAACCTGCTACACAAAATTAGAGAAGCTATGTCTAGCAGTCATATTTTCTACATAGAAACTATACCATTATATGCTCAGTAAGAAAACATATGTTATTGTCAAATTCGATCCCTTGCAGTATCTCATGAGTCGGCCTTATTTAGCTGGTCGCATAACAAAGTGGGTTCTTGCGCTAAGAGAGTTTGAACTCATGTTTATATGACAAAAGTATGTTAAGGGTCAAATAATAGCAGATCAATTAGCTGCTGCACCCTTAGAATCCACCCATCCCCTCGTCATTGAGTTTCTTGATGAATGCATTAAAATAGAGGTAGATCATTCAGAGCAATGGTCCTTATACTTTGACGAAGCCCGATGCATGAGTGGGGCTAGTGTAGGTATTATTTTGATATCTCCATAGAAACATCTCACACCTTTATACTTTAAATTAACATTTGCCTGTACTAATAACACTGCTGAATATGAGGCTCTCATCCTTAGATTACAAGCAACCCTAGAATTAAAAATTAAAAATATATTAGTTTTCGATGATTCTCAACTTGTTATAAATCATATTAATGATTTTTATTAGACCAAATATGATAAATTGCACCCATATAAAGCATATTTATTACAATTAATATATTTATTTGATAAAATTACCTTGGAAGCTATTCCTAGAACCACCAATCATGCGGCTGATGCCATGGCTACAGCTGCATATCTTTTACCCTGGGAATTAGATGACGAATATGCTACCATCATTATTCGTCGACTCCAAGAACCTGATTCAATTAAATCATGCTTGGAACCTTTGGATGTGTTTCTAATCAACGAAACTACTCCTAAACTTTAGTACACTGATATCCTCAATTTTCTTCAAAATGGGACCTTCCTTGAAGGTTTTATTAGAAACCAGCACCGGTTATTACGTAGACAAGCAAGTCGCTTCATCATAATTAGAAATACCTTATATAGGATATCTTTTGAAGGTATCCTACTGAGATGTTTGAATCTAGAAGAGTCTATATTAGCTTTGAGTGAAGCCTATGATGGATCTTGTGGGGGACACTTTAGTGGTATTGCCATTGCTAAGAAGCTCCTTAGAATAGGATATTTTTGGCCTACCATGGAGTATGATGCACATGAGTACATGTGCCATTGTGACTAGTTCCAAAAACACGCTGACCTTGTCCATGCGCCTGCACAAGAACTACAGGCTATTTCATCTCCTTGGCCCTTTTCAAAATGGGGCTTAGACATCATCGGAAAAATCAATCCTGTGTCATCTGATGGACATAAATTCATCATAACCACCACCGAGTATTTTACGAAGTGGGTTGAAGCTATGCCCTTAGCTTCTTGCACTAGAAATCATGTTTTCAAATTTATTTTTAATAAAATTATTTGTAGGTTCGAAATTCTTGCAAATCTCATCTCAGATAATGGAACTTGTTTCAAAAATAAAGATGTAAAGAAACTATCAAAAATATAAAATTCAACATCGTTGGTCCACTTCCTATTATCCTCAGGGTAATGGCCAATCAGAAGCATCTAATAAAATGTTAATTAAAATCCTCAAGAGACTAGTCAATAAATCTGGCCATGATTGGCATGTTCAATTATATCCTGCTTTGTGGGCTTATCGAACTAGCATTCGTACTCCCACGGGAACTTCACCTTTTGTTTTGGTTTATGGCATTGAAGCTGTTTTTCTCTTTGAATTAGAAGTTCCTTCTTTGGATCTGCTACTTCAAGATACTGAAGTAGGAGATGAATATCATGCTAGCAGATTTAGTTAGCTGGAACTCTTAGATGAGAAGCGCATTAATGCTTTGGAGAATCTTCGTGCCTACTAGAACAAGCTCAAACAAGCATATTTCAAGAAATTTCATCACCGTTCCTTTGAGATCGATGACCTCATATTAAAAGAAAATAAAAAAAATACTAATGCAACTAAAGAACTTAAAGGTAAATTTGAGCCTAACTGGCTTGGGCCATATATTATCACTACTAAATTTGGATCGGGAGCATACAAATTAGCTACCTTAGATGGTAAATATCTTAAATAACCTATGAAAATTATGCATCTTAAGTGCTATTATGCATAAATCTGGTAATTTTGTCACTGTATATATTATACATATTGTATTATTTTAGTAATTCATATAAAAATTTCAAAAATAGTAATATTATGTATTCTCTCAATTCATAAATTAAAATCAAAATATAAAAAAATCAAAAACATCAAAATCCTCAAAAAAATCTTCTATTTTGCACCTGTCAATTCTTGAAGTATTGCATTTATATTTTTAGTTATTTTGGATAAATTAGCATTTATTTGGAATCCCTCACTTTCACACTCACATGAATAAATATCTTGATATTATTTGGTATGATTATTAATCTCTCTTATATCAAAGTCCAAAGTTGAATTAAATAAAGTTTTGAGCATAGAGAACTGATCTTGTTATTTACTTGAACCAAGTACACCTTTTCACATTAAAATTATTTCATTACAAATTCAAAGCAATGCTACACAGTAGAAGTGATCTCTTGAGCAAAAAGTTTCCCCTGCTATCCTATCATGCACATGGTCTAGAATCTTTGAGAATTGACAAAAGGACAAGCTCACCCCTGCCCAGAATAAAAATCCCTTGCTCTACATCCAATCCGAGCAAGTATCCCTAGTATAAAAAAAAAGGAAAGTCAAGAAAAATCATGAGAAAAAGAAGCATTATTTCAGTGTCATTTTGTATCATTTCAGCATTATCTCAGTGTCAAGCAAAATACAAAAAAAAAAAAAGAGAAAAGAAAAGAAAAAGAAAAAAGCAATAAATCCCTTCCTTACCCTTTGAAAGAAAAAAAGGGTGAATGAGCTTCAATCCCTGGAATTCTCAATTATTCAAAAATTGTAAGGTAAGCCCCATAACAAATGGTTTGTGCCCAACCTGCTTGGCCTTGGGTAACTCCTAGCATGGTGATATGTTTGTCACATTAGCGACCTTATTTTGTATAGATCTATGTCCGCTCATGTATCAGCTAGCTCTTGATGACCTGACTCACATAGTAGTCTGGTACGGCTACATGCATATAAATCATGGTCAACGAACACCCATTTGGTTAATTCAAATTACTTGTATCAAATTATCTTGCTCAAAATTGGTAAATGAACAATACAATTGCACACACATTTGTGTTTGAGATATTTTGTATCATTATGATAAATCAAGATTGGCAATGAACTCACATATGCACATGGGGTTCCTTATAAATCTAAATTTTGTCTTTGAGATAATTTAAAATATTTATGCAAATATTTTGGAATAATTTGATTTTCTTACTTGAGAATATTGGCTTAGCATAAAAACAATTAAATACATTTTTAAAAAAATCCAAATTTTCTTTCAAAACATGTTCAAAAATCTAGCAATAAAGTCACATTTATATATTTTTGACTTTCGCAACGATGGTATAGTTCCTAAACCTAAATTGGAATTTTATGCCTAGTGCAAGTCCTCATTTATTTTTTGTTTATCTCAAAATCAAAAATCAACCATGCAATAAAACTATTACATCAATTTCTTCTTTGGATTTCGTGATGATGGTATAAGTCTATACCTAAAATTCTATGCCTAGCGCAAGCCATCGTTCTAATTTTATTTCCCATTTATTTAATCTATAAAAGCATATGGCTTAAATCATTATGTTACACAATTGTGCTTTACAAAGAATGAAAACTTTTCTATTTTATTTCATTATGTCAACATTCAGTTTTGAGACGATGGTATAATTCCTAGGAAATTGTTAAAATTTCTATCACACTTAGGAATTTTATGCTTAGAAAAAATCATATTTTTAATATTTCATGCATAATTTTTTCATGGAAATCTGAAAACAAATCATCACCATCATCATATTTCATCATAACAACACAAAGTCTTAAGAAAGCCTCTTAAGCACCCTTTTACTTTTAGCAAAATTTTCTCTCATACCAGGATTAGCTTGATGACCTAGCGAGCGACGACTCCATGAAATGGTCATGTAACAAGGACAATGTCCTTTGAAATTATTGTTAGAAGTCACTTTATTTTTCATCAAATCACACCACCACAACCAGTTTGTTTACATCAGATTATTTCATTTAAATTTATAGCATGACATAAAATTATAATATTTTCAAACGACATAATTACATGAATAGTCAATCAACAATTAAAATATTAAAGCATCATAAAACATATGCACAAGTCATATCATAAAAAGAACACACACACACACATATATATATATATCAAAAAGTCTATACATCATATCAAAACGGATTGGTATGCCACAATCTATACCCTGGCATACTAAATCCTCTAAAAAATATATGGTCTATGTATAATGAGCAACTAGTCTTGATAAGCCCTCAAACTCTCAACCTCATCTCCTCTCCTACCCTGAGGTGGAGGAGGTGGTCCCATAAGAGTTCGTGTTGTATCGTGGGTCGTCAACATCGATCGTGATGATGTCCTTGATGACCCCATCCTGATCACCTCTGTAATGCTGGCTAGAAGTGGTATCCTATGCTCCTATAGAACCACATGATAGTACAACCCCTGGTAGAACGTGATCTATGCAACAACCCGTGCTAGCTCCAAAATGCTTGTCCCTCCGCTTTGAGTCCTGAGCCGTGTCGCCTCATCCTAAAGAGTCTGCACCTGAGCTCGTAGGTGGGCATTCTCCACCTGGAGAGCTGCCATATCGCTACTCTCCCCCACCTCAACACCCTTGCCATTATCAGGTGATGGTGGCCTATACCTCTACTGATAAGGGAGTCTCTCCATCCTCTCCGGCTGCTATTGTCTCTTTGAAGCCTATGGTACTCTTTGGCATCTCTCTTGAGGAGGCCATTACTGATCCCTCCCTCTGTGACCCCTCCCTACACCGATGGTAGCATGGCACTACCTATCCATCTATTGAACTACAACGTGCATCAGACCTTGTGCCCTCATCATCTAAAGAGGGCAGATGCCTGCATACCAAGCATCATACCTATTTGCTACCCCCACATCGTCCCCATCCATTGGCTAAATGGGGGCATCATCAGCATCCTGATTCTAGAATCGTTGCATGTCTGGAGCTCAAATAAATGTGGTATTATCCTGCATAGTCTGGGAGTACTCATAATCCCTAAGAGAAGGGATCCCCTACTGGACCAAACTACCTCAAAACTTAGTCATAGCAATGGAGCTCTACCTCTCCCCGCTCTGTCCTCAAGTAGATGACTCATCGAATGCAAGCCAACTCCTATCCATCCTCTACCCACCCTAGAGGCTCTTTCCATGGTCTTCAGGTGATTTAATCTAGGGTGAGATCATCTAGCAACCTATAGGACATCAAAAGATCTATTCACCGTTGTGACCCTCTCTGGAGCCACCAATAGAAAACTCAGGGTCTCTCCTGGTCAACTCCTATTAGTGGAAGCCCTAACGGCCTTTGCATAACAATATGCTCCCAGCACCAAACCTGTAGTAGTGATGTCAGCACCAAACATCAACCTCCATTGTATACAACCCCGTAAAGGATCCTATACAAGTGGCATAATACAAAGCTACCCCAAGAAAACCTATATCCATGGTCTCTCATGTCGTAGACCACATCTGAGAGGAGCCACGGTAACTTGCATATTTGGTGGCATAGAAGAAGGCCATACACCACCCCTACCAAAACTTAGGTCAACCAAGATGCCCTAGGCATCTGCCTCAAATCCTCGATGTTCACTATGCCCTTCTCTAGGGCAAAGCTTGGGTCACTCCATAATCTCACCATGGCATGGCCCTGATTGACCAAAGGAGTCATGAACCACCCATGTATGGGGATCCTCAAGATCCTACATACATCCTCTAGAGTGGGAGTCATCTCCCCTATCGATATCCGAAAGCAAGATGACTCCAGATACCGTCTCTCTGCTAGGGTTGTCAGTAGCCCCATGTTTGTAGAAATTTGTGGCATCTCTGCCACATGCTGCAGTCTGACCTCTGCTAGTCTGTCTCACTCAACCTGATCGAGCATAACTAAGTCATCCCTAAGACCCTCGTATTTCCACTCTCGACTCTTTAGCAATTACCTCTACAAAATAAACAATAAAACAACAAAAATCATTAATACATAATCATTAAAATCAATTAAAATCAATTTCATCTCATAAAAAAATGATATCGCCCATTATTGGATGATATCATACCAAATTTAGTTAAATCATCCTTAATAGGATGAAATCATCTCCGATTATTCAATTTGGGGATCACCCCTTATTGGACGGGATCACCCCTATTTCTCTGATTTCGTCCTCAGATGAAGTCGGTGATATAGGGACAATTTTGGAAAAATTGGGACGATTTCATCCCGATGTCGTCAATGGCCTAAAAATGGCCGCGATGCCCAAAAACAATTAAAATTCAAGTAAAAAATTAAACAAATCAAGCTAAAAACATAGTACACTAGGTTTAGATCCTTACCCACAACCCGCATCGAACCTCTATCGATCTGTGTGCCGTTTCCACCATTTCGCATGTAGAGCTCTAAAAAAACAAAAGTGAACAGTAAAAATGAATTAGGGTTTTACCCTATTTTAGCTATTTTTATTTAAAAACAACATTTTTTTTAATTTTTGCTTTTTCGTGCTTTTACCTCAAATGTTCGATTTGGGTAAAAACTCGGAGGGGGCACCATAGCAAACAGTTGTACGATTCGACCTAGAATCATCGTCTAAAAAATGGAATAAATTTTTGCTTTCTCATAAAGTGTAAAGAACTCGTCTTTAATGCATTTTCTTCAAAAAATTTGCTAAAGAGGGGGAAAAATGTAGCACCCTAAAATTGGCATAGTTAAATCATCAGTAAAAAGTAAAAATTTGAATTTTAACCTTGAAACCGCCCGTTAATCGCTCACCTTGTTTTTTGTACCATTTTTAGAAGTTGTTTGACCGTTGGACGATATCGTCACCGATCTGACGATATCATTCCAAATCGGATGAATTCATCTGGAACAGAATGTCTAGACGATTTCATCCCAAAACCGAATTTTCATAATTAGCTTTTGTTTCAACAACCTCTCCAACTCGGGCAAAAGTGTGTCTACGCGGTTGGAGATTCCTACATTGGAGATCTCCCATATTGGGATGATCCCCAACCTCCTAACCTCCCCCTAATCCTATATAAACTTGGGATTTTCCTAGTTTATCCCCCTGGATGATCATTTCCCTGTAACTTTAGTTTTTGTTGTGTTAGAACATCCTATCCCCCATCATTTGCACTCGTGTTTTCAATTTTTATTGTAGGATCTCATTGTGTTTCAGCCAGAGGAAGCTCAAATCATCACAGACAATTCAACCATAATTTTAGACGATCCTATCAAGATCGATGATGATCTTGTACGATTGTAGATGATTTTGACTGTAGTTCAGATTGGGGGCAATCAGAGCCCTGAGTTTGCATTCTCTCTCTCTTTTCTTATTTAATTATGCATTAGATTAATTCAATTTTGTTCTACATCTTGGAGTTCACCTCATTTAGCATATTTGCATGATAAAATTCAAAATAAATTATTAAAAAATTGCATCCTATTGGATTTGATATCTGGATTTATCATTTAAGCATTTACATTCTTATTTCTATCATTTTGTATCATTCTTGCAATTATATTTTTGGTTTTTGGTGTCTATTTTCATGATTGTAGGTTTCTGACGAATTCGTTAGGTCACTGACGATCTTGTATGATCTCAGACGATCTCCTATTATCTGGATGATTTTGTACAATTACAGATGATCCTATCATATTCGGGATGATTTGGACTCCTACAAGCTTCAGAATCTTCATCAGACATCAAAAATCAGGTGCACTCTTATCCATTTTAGATATTTTTTGTATTTAAGATTCATTTATGTTTGTTGTCTTCATATAAACCAAAAATTTCATATAGAATAGCTTAGATTTATTTTAGCCAACCTAGGAATATGAATGATTGAACATAAAATGAACACATCAAACTCATTGTCAACCTAGGCATGCAAACTGCCATTCAAAGTTTCCTGGTGAACCCCACCATCCATCGAAAATTCACCCTTATACCCCTCCTCCGAGAGGTGCGACCTTCAAAGGGCCTCTCCATTCGAGGTATTGTCCCATACTTCTCGCATCCCCCTTCCAGGCACATATCCTTTAGCCTGAAGGTAAGGGTGCAAAAAATTTGGGTGATACACAATTTATTTACTTTTTTTTAATTAGTTATTTTCTTCATTATGCCATGATGCTAGAGTTCAAATTTTAGGTCATATGGAGTTAAAATGAAGGAGTTATGCTATTTTTAAGTTTTTGTAGGCTCGCAGAGCCCATATAGGTACCCCATTTTGATGTAGGTGGATTCGAGATCCAATTGAAATGCCAATTTATGCATATTGACCAAATTGTAGGAGTTTTGGATTAGTGCAGCTTTGATATTTTGTTGTCTTCCTTTTTGCATGTTACAGGCGGGCGACGCTAAATTGATGGATCTACGGTTGCAATTTATAATATGTTTTGGGTGATATCCTCCCAAAAACTCCTCTTTAACATATCTAAAAATTTTCAAGTCATTTGGATATCATTTGATGCACTTTTAATTCATATGCCATTTTTCCCCTATGGGGATTGCATGTTTTCACCATACACCCTTGTTATTTGACCTCTTTTTGCTTCCTTGTGTGTAGTTGTAGGTCATCATAAGGCTTTGGAAAGCAAGATTAGACATTAGAGAACTTAGATACAAGAAGCGGTGACATTGGCTCACCCACCTCGATTGTGGGTACGTGGAGAAACATTGGATGTGCACCGGATTCCATGAAAGACTTGGTATTTGGGCACCCAATATTGTAACAATTGTATCACCCTTTTGAGCCCTCAAGGGGACTGCTGTAACCTTGTATTGGATCCAATGAATTAATGATAAGAAGCTTGCTTTACTTCACTTTCCTTTGTTGGTTTTCTTGTACTTTTGCATGCATGCTTCCTTTTTTGATGCTCATTAGCGAGATGGGGTAGATACACTTGTTGTTCCACATAATTTGGTGCACCATTTTTCCCTACTTCAATATCCCAAACTGCTTAGAATTTTGGGGTGATTATTTCACCATTAGGTCTATTTATCCATCCCTAAAAAACTAAATAAACTTTAGAACAAAATAAAAGAAATACAAATCTGGATGATGCAATATCACTCTTACACCATTGGATGTTCCTACGTCATTTGTGTGGTTTGTAAAAGAGTTAGAGCTTTAGAGAATCATATTTTCAATCAAGGTGTGATGAGAAATTTACCCTATCCTTACTACTTATTCTATTATTTGGAAGTGTTGTTAGTGGTGAAGACCACTATTTTTATTGTGGATATGTGCATGATGGGACAAGAAAAGATGATTTTTGTGCTTTGAGGTTCAATCCAATCATGGTGTTATACCTCTTTGATACAAGATGTTTTTAATAGGTGTGAATTGTGTTTGGTTCAAGAGTTTTAGAGTCAACTCCTAGAACTCAATATTTTCTTAGTGAATGTGCCTTGGTCCTAGAGAAAATTTGACATGTATTGGAGGTTGCTTAAAATACTAGGAGTGACTGAGTGATCGAAAACACATAGGGATGATGGAAATTTGTTTTGCAAATGATGACATGACTTATGAAATGGTGCAATGAGATGGGTGTGAACATGAGGGTGCCCTTGATTAAGGTGATAAAACTTATTGGATCAATTATTATCTAAAATAAGCAAATGATCCTTAATATGGTGGATGGAATATGTGAAAGTAACAATGAATGTGATTATGTAGAATGGTTTTATGAAATACAATGTGTAGTTTTTTTTGAGCCATGTATATATACGTATATATAAATTGCATTAGGCATAGAACGCTCTCAAGAGGATGATGTTTAGTGGCTTGGGTTCTTCTAACCCTCTAGACTAGAAATCCTATAAGTTATTTGATCCAACTTTTGTATGATAATATATAGACCTAACCAATTAGCCATGAATTTATCATGAAGATGCAATAATGCATTGGTGTTTTTCTAATTCTCTTTAAGGACAAGATATCTTATTTAGAATTCATGTAGATGGACTGGAATTGTAAGCATGTTTTAAAATATACTAATATACTTGTAAATGCTCTAAGGCATTGATTCACCTTTCATTGAGGAGCATAATTTGGTCAAGATGTGCTTGTCTAGTGGTATCATCATCTATGAATTACTACAATGAAATGCATAGTGAAGGAATCTTGAGCTCAAGAGGTATGATGGTTTTGACACCATAGAGTAATGAGAATGGTGTTGCCTCGATAGGCATGTGAATGCTCATTTGATAAGCCCATAATGCCAAGGGGATTTGTGTATGCCAATCTCGATGATTTTCTTTGACTAATTTCTTGAGAATAGTGATCAATGTTTTATTGGTTTCTTCAGCTTGTCCATTTGTCTATGGGTAATAAGGAGTTGATAAACTATGTTAGATATTATATTTATCACAAAGTGCTTGAGCATCCTTGTTTTTGAAAGACTTGCTATTATCAAATATTATTTTTGAGGGGATACCAAAGTGATAGATGATGTGTTGAAGTATAAACTTCACAATTTGAGGTCCTATCACACTAGTTAGAGGAATTACCTTGACCCACTTCATGAAGTATTTAGTAGTAGTTATGATGAATGTGTATTTTACCAAGGAAGGAGGTAAGATTTTACCAATCAAGTCCAAATATCATGTGAAAAGGGCCAAAGACTTTGAATAGGCTATAATGCTTGTGATGACACATGAGTTAAACTACCATGCTATTGATATTGTTGACATTTATTGACATAAGTGCAACAATCGTGTTCCATGGTGGTCCAATAATAACCCATGTGTAAAATGCACTTTGTGATGGCCATTCCACTAAAGTGACTTCCACAAGTACCATCATGAGCTTTAGATATTGCACTTTATACCTATTTAGAATCAAGATAATAGATGAGGACCTAATCATAACCATGTCTATACAACACATCCCCCAAGAAAGTGGAACAAGCTATATTTTGCTCAAAATTTTATTTGGTAGTTCATGATATGTTTTATGGGAGTGTTCCAACCTTGAGAAATTATTTTACTTGATTAAGCCAAGGCTCATATGAGTCAGCGTAGATAAAGAAAACATCCTTCTCATCTTTAGATTCAACATGAGAAATTGCATATTTAGATATTGTTGTGACAATTAATGGTTGTACTTCTATAGAGTTCTTTGGAATCAATGATCCTAGAGAGGCCATCACATCTATAAATATATTAGTTGAACAAGGCAAAATATTGATTTCATACCAGTCAAATTTTGCAAGTAATTTCATTACTACTTCATGATAAAGTTTTAGAACTGGTTCTTTACATTGGTATGATTCATTTACTTAATGAACTACAAGTTGGGAATCACCAAATATTCTAATATGCTTTATACCCATAGCTATGGCTTGAAGTACTAAGACTAGGGCTTGATACTTTGGATTTTTTCTGTGCATGAGAAAACAAGTTTGAACGATAAAGGAACATGTATCCCTTATGGTGTATGAAATACGATTTCTCCATCTTATCCTTTTTTGCACTTAAAACCATCAAAGAATATTGTGATATCTACATCCTCTTAAGGAATGACATCTTCCTCCTATTAAATAATAGTAAATAATAAATCATCTAGGTTATCAATAACCAATGGTTGATCATTAGGAAGTGGAGCTTCCACAAATTGATTAGCTATTATCTAACCTTTAATGGATTTTTTTTGATGAACTCAAGGTCAAATTCTATTAGCAGTATTATCCATTTGCAGTATAGGTATTATTGTATGTATGAGAAATCATGTAACATAGAGGGTTTTCTATAGATATGACATAAGTGGTGTGACATAGCATGTAATTTTGAGTTTCTTAGTGGTAAAAATCACTTCTAAGCATAGTTTTTCCGTATAAGCATATCTAATTTCATAGCTTACAAGTGTTCAACTAATGTAATAGATTTCTTGCTCTCAATTGTTTTTATTTTTTTGTGCAAGCATTGTCCCTAATGTAAATTTTATTGCTAGGACACAAATATGGAAGGGTACCCCAAAGTGAGGTGGATTTAGGACTAGTAGAGAGGATAAGTATTTCTTGATATCATCAAAATATTTTTGAATTTTATTTATCCATGAAAATGTCATCCCATTTTGTGGTAGGTGATTGAATGACTTGTATTTGTCTAAGAGTTCAACAATGAAATGATAGATTGATTGTACATTTTATTGTAAACTATGCAAATATTTCAAGTTTATTGGGGGAGGCATCTCCATAATGACCTTGAATTTTTTTTGGTCCACTTCAATGCCTCTCTTGGAGATAATGAATCCTATAAATTTGCCTGAGGTGACATCGAAGACACACTTTTTGGGGTTCTACCTTACATTATGCTCTAAAAGCCGATCAATTTTTTTTGTAAGATATGATGTGCTCTTATCAGGTTTTGGATTTGGCCAGTAGATCATCCACATAGTATCCAATTATATTATGCATGTAGTCATAGGAGATGTATGTCATGGCATGTTGATAAGTGGCACCTAAATTTTTAAGGACAAATAGCATTACCTTGTAACAAAAATTATCCCAATGCATTGTGAATTCTATTTTGTGTTGGTTATCAGGATTGATCTTAATCTAGTTATATCCTAAAAAACCATCCATTAAATAAAGCATTTCATGGCTAGCACAAGTGTCTATAAGAGTATCACTATTTGGTATAGGAAAATCATCCTTAGGACATGCTTTATTAAGATCTCAAAAGGGAGTTCAAACATGAATCACCTTGTTAGAATTATGAATGGGTACCATATTTGATAGCCACTCAGGATAATCAATGGGTTGAATGAAACCCACATCTAACAACTTTTGGAGTTCTTCTTTGACCATGAGAGCAATGGTAGGATGTAACTTTATTAGTTTTTGTTTGATCAACTTAGCATCAGGATGAAAGGTTAAGTTTGGACAACCAAGTTAGGATCAAGACCATGCATCTATTTATAGGACCATGCAAATATGTCCTTTATTTTGAGTAGATCTATGAATTGCTCTTGTTCATCAGCAGATAAATTTTTTCCAAGTTTAACAATTAGTGGATTATCCACATCTTTACTAAGGTTCACATCTATAGTTTCTTCAAAGACCATGTGTGAATCTTCCTCAAGTTTATGGAGCATTAGAATCAAATGAATGCCATTAGTGATGTTATCAAACTCTTTTGGTACAGTTTCTTCCATTTTTTCCTAGAAAACAACCGGATACAAGGGCGAAGGCAAAGACAAAGGTGAAGGTTGTGGATGAATGTAAATGGTAGAATGTCTTAACAATTTATCAGAAAGGATGAATTTGGATAAGGTTGGGGGTGATGAAATCCATTCCATATCGATAAGACTTATGTCAATAGGAATTGGTTTTGACAAATCATATGGATTATAGAGTCGTGTGAATAAGTTAATAGGATAAATGATGAGTTAGTGGGGGAATGGTGGTTGTGATATGAATGGTGGTTTATCTTACCTCATGGAATCTATGAATGAACCTTGAAAAATTGGATAGAAGTAAGCAACACGTGTAAATGTAAATGGTGGGGATATGCAAATGCAAAAATTTAATTTAATTTTTTTAATTTTTTTTTATGTATGTTATATCAAGTTGCTGTGAGGTGATCAATTAAGTGGAGGTAGTGGTTAAGTGGTAGTCTCTAATAACTCCCTTGGAAAAGCAAATGGAATATGGATTGATAGATGTGAAACATTCTAAGATAATACACATCATGTTCAGTGAATGCTATAATTGGGATTGATTCTCTTTGGATTTATCTAAAGCTATCAACATGACATCAAGTTATTCATATAATTCATCCTCAAAGTCATAATTATGATAGTTTTACTCTTGTAGACACCTAAAACATATCATGTTTAGGTAACTACTCATATGGGCACCTTTGTAGACCATATGAATGACCTTGGACCTTCTTGAGGCTAAAGTAGTGATTCTAATCACTCATTTAGGATAGTCTAGTCCTATTCAGCCTTAGCCATTGATTATATTAGTAGCTAAGATGCTAGCCATTGATGATAACAATGTCTAGGGTCCTATCTATGCTAAGAAATAACAACTAGCCCTATAACAAACTTGACCTTCTTAAGCCAAGTGAAATCAATTGCAATAACCTAAGTTGAATGGTTTTGGAGTGGTTTAGGGTGAGGAAGCTTCCAGAGGATTACTTCCAACTACTCAAGCCAAATAATTATTGATATTGGCTTCCTTAAGAAGCCAATATTGGGATTTGGAGAGTCTATTTATAGACCCTCCAAAGAGGTAAATAAAGAGATAATTTGAGTGGAGTGAAGCCCTGCCAAAATAGAGAGCCAATTGTAACTCTTAAGGAGTGCTAACATGTTGTTCAATTTGAGAGTGACACCTACATTTGAAGCAATGGAGTTCCCAATAGCTTGAGGAGTAAGCTTGTCATTATGAATCAATCCACTATAAATTCAAAACAATTCACCTACAAACATATGTTTGGACACACTCGCGACCCTTGAACATCAATTCCATGAAGAAAATGAGCATCCACAGACCTAATTTCAAGAGTAGGATACTTTTCCCATGGTTGTTGTTGTCAAAAGTAGCCCGTAGGCTTTGCTACAACTATCAATAGTGTCTAATAGAGCCAGCTGCTATGAGCATCAATGGCTAGGGTTTGACATGTTTAATTATCTGATTTAGCCATAAATTCACTTTTTTAGTAGGAATTTAGATTAAGTCATCATAGATTAATCACATTTCATATATTTCTATGGTTGATTTATAGTTTCATAGGCATATTTGCTTATATTTGTGCACTTCATGATTTGCTCTATACGCTTTCATATATTGCTTTCTTTCATGCTTTATATGCAAGATTACATTCATTTCTAGGTTCTTTTAAATGTTTCAAGATTTTCTTCATTCTTATTCATCAATATTTTAGGTAAATTTACACATATTGATACATATTCATGCATTCTTTACATATTTGCTATGTTTCATATATTTGCTTGGAAATAAACCTCATCATGAGAGGTTTCGTATGCTACTAATGTGATTTGTTATTTCCTTGCATGTAGGTGATAGATCTCTCTAGATATAAAGAATCATTCAAGATCCTACCTCTTGACATTGGAGGAGGCATCCTAGTAAGCCCTCAAGAAAAGTTATGAAGATCTTAAGAGTCTATTGAAGGCATCTACCACATGAGTTGTGGATTGTAATATGTATCACAATGGTCAATCCTTAAGAAGGATGTTCTTGTAACCTTGTTGTAAAGAGATTCACAATTATTAATAAATATGGGAACATTCTTTTATTTTCCTTCTTTGCACTTGATTATATATCTATCTTATACCTTTGATAACATATTATATTAGTTGTTAGACTTTTAATGCTCTTTTAGTGATGATCGCGGTGGAAAACTTGCATTTTTTACCGCATTTACTTATTTGATATGTTTTTTATGTGCAAGTACTAGCCACTCCGATTAACAATGGCTAACAATCTCAACTATGGTTGATAACTGTGGCTAGCATCCTAACCACCTTGAGCAATAGTGGCTAGCAAAAAATATGGTAAAATAGTAACCTATTTCTGCATCATAGAAGGATCTCCAGGTAGGTAGTCTCCTCTACATTTTTCATGTTCTCTATCAGTTTCTATGTGTTTTAGGCAATAATTAAATTACATAGTGAAATAATAAGGGGAATTTTTAGAAAATCTATGTTTGTTGCTAGCCACTGCTAAGAACAACAACTAGTTTTGTTGGCTGTCCTAGTCTCCAGTGGCTAGAATTTTTGATTGCTTTTCTATCTAGCGGTCGAGAATATTGCCTGCTACATAGAAAAATGGTCACTGTATAGAATGTGTGTTATAGTTTACTTGCTTGAAGCCTTATTAAAGGCTAATTTCATGATAATTTTGCATTGCATACTCTAAAATTCAAGATCATCTAGTTTTGCATTTCTCTAAAAATTAAACATTATTTTCTAGGCATATAGAGAAAAGAATCATGAATGCTTCTTAATGCAAAATCAAATGAAATACACACAAACCATGATTCAAAATAAACATCAGCAATTCTGGGCTCTCACATCCAACCCGTTGATTGAGATCAATAGTGGAAGTTATTACCACTTAGTTGGCTTGTCTGATATTGTATCATCAAGATATATTTTAGGCCAAGGCCAATACAAGAACTATCCTATCCATATATAATTACACACACTCCTCTTCAAAGGGTGTATAGCTAATTGTGGTGTGTTGGGTGAGGGTTGGTAGTACCGATGCTACATCATCAAGTATGGATTTCACTCCCATATTCTAGTGTGTACGAGTATATAGGTGAAAATATTTTAACAATCTAAGAGTATCATCAATATTTACAAAAAAATGATAAGATTTAGACTATATACTCAACAAATCAAAATACACTAAATAGTTTTAGGATACACAAATAAAATTCAAACGAGATAAACAGTTTGTATGCTTTATTTTCCTTAAAACTTACCTATGAGATAATTCATAAATCATGGTTAACACATGGAGCCACCACCCTTGAAACATTAATAAGGTGAAAACCAAGGCCCTGACCCACACACAAAACAATGAGCTTGAACCTCCTACACAGAATGCTTCTGAACAATGTTTGACTAGCATTAGAGGTGATAACTTGATGCATGGGAATTCTCATCAAAACACCCCAATTAGAGGATGTAATACTGAAAGCAGCAAAAAAATACCATACCGATATGATGCAAACAAAAATAGATATAGATGCTAAGTCCTAGGAATGCGATGAGCAATGAATGAAGGAAATGACGCAAAAACGAGATGTGAGCAAACAAAGCGGGGCCTCATTTATTGATATTGCTTTTAATATGATTACAATACATCCCCCCTCTAGGGCTCAAAACATTTGATACAATTTGTTACATTAATGGATACCCGAAAGAATCTGTGCTTCCAAGATCGGACGGTACACTTCCAACGTCTTTCGCATGCCCACATTCGAAGTGGGTGGGCTAAAAGTTGCTGCCGCTTGTGTTTGTGTGTTAATAATTACTTGCTTCCCCTATAGTATTCCTGGAAGTGAAATCCTACACACCGAAATACAACAAATCATTAATAGCATATGCGTATCTAGAAAAACATGCAATCCCCAAGGCCTCCAACGGGCGCTTAGAAGATATTAGTGATAATATTGATAAGTAGATTAAAGAATGATATGGAAATGTAAAGGACAACGTATAGAATTGGTATCACCCGATTTTGCATCGAAGCAACGTCGGACGGCCCCGTTATGTTCATTTTCCCGTCGGGGGCCTCTCCAAAGCAAGCGCTCGAATGTCCTACCTATGCTTATCCAAATAACCTAAAACTCATGGGTTAGGCATTATATGTAATTATAATACTACCAAAATTCTTAGAATTTGTATATCCTACCCAGATTCTCTTGTATGTGACAGGGGCACCCTACGAGCTAGTTAATACATAAAATAATAAAACGATCATCAAATCATGTCAGAATGAGTTCAAAATTTAACAAATGCATTAGGATATCATCTAGGACACATTGAAAAAGGAAAAATAAGGAAATCATGTATATATTTCTAATCACTTTGGGGTGGGATGTTGGGGACTGTTGCAAAACCTGCAAAAAGTGACCTTGTAAATGTCCTGTCCAAAGGCCTCCAAAACTCTTGCAAAATTGTGGTTAGAGTAAAAAAAACATTTTAAGATGACCTAGAAGGTCAGATTTGGCAGCTTCTACCCAAGTTATCTTGTATCCGAAGGCACTCCCTGTAGGTTAGTAGATGCATAAAATGACAAAAACCAGGTCAAATCATGTTAGAAAGCAATGAAATTTGGACAACAACATAAGTACATTAGATATAAAAGAATGCAAAAAGAATAGTAACAAAACCATGCACAAATTTATAATCACTCCGAGGTGGGACGATTAGGACTATAGCAGTTTGGGGGGCGCCTGGGGGTGGGACACCCACCGTTTAGGGCCTAGTTTTGACACCAATCCAAGTGGGATGGGTCCAAAACTTCCTAGGGGGTTGTGTCAACAAGTTTGGGGTGGGATTATGGCCGATTTCATGGGTTTTTGGATCTATATTACATTCCTAGTGTTCTCCTAATAACCTCTCTCCCATAAGAGAGAGATTAAGGATGTAGGAAGCACAAAGAGGAATGGGGGTATAGTTTGGCAGCACTTTGTTGCTCCAAATGCTCCAAATCTCTCCTTTTTTGGGGTGAGGAGGCTCACCTTTTTATAGACCTAAGGGTATCCTTTGAATGCACATGTGAGGGTGCCACTTATCTCATTATGCATTTTTGGGGGGAAAGAAGATTCCTCCCTGATTAGGGCCTCCTTGATTGAGGCCTCCATGATTAGGGCAGGCTTGATTGAAGCCTCTCTGATTTGAAACCTTCCCTCGCAATCCCATGCCTTTAAGGCAAAGTTAGGTGATATATTTGGGCTGCCATTTGTCAAGGTTTGAATTTTTTCCAATCAAACCTGCTAATCATCCCACCCTGGAGCGATTGCTACTAATCGTTCCGAGGTGGGACGAATAGGATTCTAATCATCCCAGGGTAGGACGAATAGGGAGCAAAGTGCTTAAAAGGTGTAAAACTAACCTCTGAAATTCCAAAACTGATTTGGGAGTGGTTAGGACCACTATTTAACCTCTGGAGGTTGCCCTAGGGGGTATGTATGCCAATTCAGTCAGTTCTTGTAGTCACATAATCGGATTGATGTTGTTTTAGTGTCTATAGATGCCCCTTTTTGGGATGCGCTGTGTGTCGCAGTGCTGAGCAAAAATAGATGACAAAAGCATTTAATGATTAGGTTTTATCAGTAACCTAACCAAATTTTGATGCCCCAAGTATGGAAAGGGCACACATTCTTGAATCCTTACTTCTGACGAGCTAAGGAGCTTAACTCAAGTGTAACCTTTTTTAGTGAGGTGTACTTGATCTTGGAAATTGTTCAGACATGAATAGGCAAAGGGCACAACCTTTTGTTTGAGGAACCTTTTCTTCATGCTTCCAGAATGCCAAGTGTTTGTTTAGCTTGTGATTATTGCTTGTTTGCTGCCCCAATCAGGAGCGTGATTGTATTTGTCAATGATTCTTTGAATGCATGCCATTTCCTTGATTGGGTGTGTATTTGTTGATTGGTGACTAAGTGTGACTACCCCCTCAAGCGACGAATCGATGAGGGAATGACAAAAAATGAGAAAAGCGATGAGTTTCTTGACCCAATAGAACATTTTTAAGGGTTCCTTCAGTTGTTTTTTTGAATGCTTATTGCAGTTTTCCAACCATAGGACCTATTTTTGGTGGGTTTTGACCCTTTTTTTTACGCCTATTGGGGTAGAAATTATCAAAAATACTCCTTCCTGTGGAGCGGTCTGGCTATGCTAGCCTTCTTAGGGAGTAGGATAGTGAGTATTTGTGACCCCGAAGATGGTTTTTAATGCCATGAATATCAGGTGCAAAGGCACATTTGTTCGGCAGATTTATTGTTGTTTTTTGGTGCATTTTTTGGATGCAGTTTTTGTTGCTTTATTTCTTGCTCTGTAATCGTCCCAGGGTGGTACGAATACCAATTTTGTAATCATCCTAGGGTGGGATGAGTACTAACTAGAGCGTTCATCCTAGGGTGGAATGATATCAGGCCTAACAGCCTATATAAGGATCAAAACTAGGTTTTAGGCTCATTTGCAATATTTTTTTCTTGGTGATTTGGAGCAATGAGGAGGAGTGCGAGTGTGCGTAGCGGAGTGCTGCTAAAATTTCATGGACATCATGAGTGCAAGAATTGGATCTTCCAGTGGAGGAGCCGAGGTGAGACCGGTTTGATGTTCCTTCTCTCTACCTATTATTCGTGCGTGTTTTATATGAAGTTTAAAACTTACATATAAAATATTTGTTCGCTTTATTTTGTTTTTAAGTTTTAAAAACCTATTTTTTTTGTGTGTTGGTTTGATTTTATTCATATATCAAGTTGAAAACCTAATATAGGAATTTTATTTGCTTTTTTTTTTTTTGTTGATTGTACAGTTATTTTCATGTATGCTGTCGTTGTTGTACAGTTTTATTTTAATGATTCTATACTTTTGTTGTACATTTGTTTTACTATACTTATTATGCTGTACTTTTGTTGTACATTTGTTTTACTGTAATTATTATGCTGTACTTTTGTTTTAAAATTGTAAATTGTAGTATGTACTTCTATTGTACAATTTTATTTTAATGTTTTTGTTTATATTAAGTATGTACTTAATATTTTTTTTATTTTATTTTGTTGTTTCAGGTTGTGAAGAGTCGATACCGCCAACCAACTATTTTCATTGATGCCTAGGATGCCCTGACAGTTGTGGATTGGGAGTGGCTTGATGCCATTGGTCTCAAGCACATGACGTGTTTGGAGCCTGTGGTGGGTGATCGAGCATATTTGACTACCCTGATTAATCTATGGGATCCCCACACCAACAATTTTCATCTCCCAACAGGGGAGATGACTGTTACTTTGGAGGATGTGTATCGGATTCTACGGATTATGATAGATGGACTACCTATCCGGATGACCCACCGTGACCAATAGACCATGGTATTGACATGGTATTTTGGAATGATAGTGGAGAGGGGGTGGAGAGGGCTGTGGAGAGGGTAGAAGCTAACTACTAGATAGGCGGTATTCTGGTGCAATGGTGGCTGGAGAAGGGCATATTAGGGGTGAGGCATTATTTGATCATGACCCTCATCTCCAATATGCTACTTCCTGAACCCTCAGGTGCGAGGTTCCCTTGGAACCTGCTTGAGTTGGTTTTCACATTGGTGGAGTGTCCTACATCAGCTCCACTGATTATGAGATGGGGTTAGACGTTATTGGCGGAGTTGTACGATGAGATGTACGAGGTCCATTACCGAAAGCGAAAGGGGATTGGGTGCAGCTATCTCTTGTAGTGTTGGGGGTGGCAGCACATAGCTATGGAACGGTTGCAGGGTTTGCCTTGGACCACCCGGGATGAGATGGTGGATCAAAAAAGTGAATGTGCCAATTTATGGTGGAGGTCAGAGGAGCATGGACAAAGTCAATGATGGGTAGGTGACGTAGGTCACTATACTAATGCATTCTCTCATCTAGTGCCAGGGAAGGTGTTTTGGCAGCCATACCAGGACTGTCCTACCTAGCATAAGGCTAGATAGTGGCTTTGATGTGTGCGTAGGGGTAGATGGTTTATTGGGTGACACAAGACAGAGCAGGAGTACTTTTCATATGTTTAAGTGATGCAGTAGTTTGGGGTGCACTAGGAATTATCTAGTGATCCCTTGATATATCGATGTTGCGATGACAAGAATACTCTAGTTTGGCCAACCATTGAGCAGCTGGGTGAGGGGTCCAATGTAGTTATTGATGTACCCAACATGGACAATGTCGAGGTGACTGCAAAGTATGATCGATGGTGGATTATGTGGCAATGGCAGAGTGAAAGGCCTCTAGGAGGTATGGATACTACAATAGCAGGAGGTGGGGATGTAGAGGCACCGATGGAGGGTTGGGGGGCTCTGCTTGATGATGTTGACATGGTGGAGGTCGATGACTTCACCAGTGATGGATATGATTTGGGGGTTCCAAAGTAGCCAAATGTATAGGATGTCACAAAGTAGTGGGTGCCAAATTAGCAGGCCGTCTCAGAGGTGCCCATGCCTCAGGCTATCTTAGGGGATGTGGAGGCTGGGCTTCATGCTAAGATAGCATGATTGGAGGGTCTCCTATAGATATGAGAGAAGGAGCATAGAGATGCTTTGGTGGAGGTAATGTAGGAGAGGGATCTCCTACGGAGTCAGTTGGCACAGTGGGATAGTGCATTGGTTGTGTATCACCAACGAGATATGGAGTGGGGTCGATACCGGATAGAGTTAGAGATAGAGGTTGTCCACCTCGATGGATAGTTTCCTATGCTTGATGGAGGTGGTTTGTTGCACCGTATGAGAGGCAGTGAGACTAAGAAGTCTGCATCATCTCATCGTAGGTGATAGGTGAGGGTAGTGTTGGTGGGTAGGGTGCGAGGGCTAGCAAAAACCACCCTGAGAGGTCCCATAGGACCCATACTACTGGGGGTAGTTCCAGTCGCACCGATCCTATGTGATCATGGTGGCCGACTCCTTAAGCTTTGGGGATTTTGAGTTTTTGGTTTTTGTGAGGTTAGAGGACCTTCTTATTGTAGCCTGAGGGCATTTTGACTTGATATATATACATGACTCTTTTTTATTTGATTATATACTTGTCATGGTTTATTTTTCTGTATGCACATTCATTTATGTTGATGTATGCATATGCTATTATGACTGCGAATGATTTTAACTATATGATATAGATGTATGCATATGGAATGGATGGAATGATTTGTTTGGTTATAGGCAGTGGCACCATAGAATGTATAGGATTTACTGGCTTTCTGTACTATGTGATTGCTTTATGAAATAACTTTTGCATTTGTAATAATTATTTTGTATTTTATGATGGTGATGTAAGTAATGAAATGTACAACAATTGTTTTAGAATGTAGTTAAGGTTTTTCTGAGACTAAGATGCTTTAACAAAATAGTCAATACTATAAATTATCTTACAAGAATTTCGAACAAGGTACGAATTAGACTTGAGTTTGAACAAGTTATTTCACATCCCTATGTGCAATTGAGTTCATTTATGTGGTATTCGTAAGGATATCATCAGTTCTAGGTAGGCTGTCCACCAAACCTGTACCGAGGATCACCTAATTAGCTCCACAAACTCCTTTTTTGCATTTAGTAGGATTAATCTATGATGCAATCTAGGATACCATAAGCTAGCTCATCCACATGCAAACATTGATCTTTACATATGCCCAAAAACTAATGCGATAGATATATCATCATGCGGGAGGTTTACCACTAGTGACCAACAGGCTATCCACCAAACCGGGACTAAGGATCACCTCATGACCTTTCAAATGCTAAGAATTCTAGGGATTCAATAGTTACTCCCTCTCTTTTAATGGGATATTTGCTCAGTAGTGATGATAATCATTGTTTATTTTGTTTGAGCTTGGGATTTTGAGTAGTGATTAGAATCGCTATTTCTTGTGCTTTTTGATTTGTGCACTTTTGATATTCATGTTTGGCATTGGAATTCTTTGTAGTGGTAAAAACCACTATTTATTTTGGGGAATTGAAGGAAGTTTTCTTGTCATTTTGCCAATTCTCAAAATTCTTGGGGTCATTCGCATAGGGGGATGAGCGAGATAACATTTTCACTATATGGTATCCTGGACCGCTTTGCATATTTCATCTTCTGTTCACACAACTTGAGAATTTTTATGTGTTTTAAGCTTGTTTTGGGATGCTATGTAACAAGGCATGATCCAAGTAAAACTCTACCTTGTAAAAATTGGTTTGACTTTGTACAAAATTTGGCTAGAAATCTAAATACAGTTGAATGATGAAAACCCTAAAGACATTAGAAGAAAACTGACTATGATATGGCAAAAATGCGAATGGCGTTATTCTTGATGGATCATTTACAAAATGGACTGAATGTGGAAAATGATGGAATTTCCGAGTAATTACAGTCTATGGTGCATTTGAAATGTATGACCAACAAATATGCAATGTAAGTATGCGATGCCTAATGCAACTTTTTTTTTTGTTTTGAATTTTAAGATTATGCATGAAAGTGAGATGCAATTTTTTTGTTATTTTTGATTATCTGTTGTTTTTGAATATTCGTTATGGTGGTTTAACCCAAATGGGTGTGGACCAAGTGATTCTTATGGATCCTTGGAGGTTTTAACCAAAGGGATTATAGATACATTTGGGGCAGTTTGGGTGACCAAGCGGTGGTGAGAATCCTTGGAGCTTTTGGTTTGACCAAAGGGATTATAGATACCTTTGGGGTTTTTTGGGTTGACCAAGCGATTATGGGAACCCTTGGAGATTTTGGTTTGACCAAAGGAATTATGGATACCTTTGGGGCATTTTGGGTGACCAAGCGGTGGTGAGAACCCTTAGGGCTTTTGGTTTGACCAAAGGGATTATAGATATCTTTGGGGCGTTTTGGGTGACCAAGCGGTGGTGAGAAACCTTGGGGATTTTGGTTTGACCAAAGGGATTATAGATACCTTTGGGGCATTTTTAGGTTGACCAAGCAATTATGGGAATCCTTGGAGCTTTTGGTTTGACCAAAGGGATTATAGATACCTTTGGGGTGTTTGGTTGACCAAGCGATTATGGGAATCCTTGGAGCTTTTGGTTTGACCAAAGAGATTATAGATACCTTTGGGGCATTTGGCTGACCAAATGATTATGGGAACCCTTGGAGCTTTTGGTTTGACCAAAGGGATTATGGATACCTTTGGGGAATTTTGGGTGACCAAGCGGTGGTGAGAACCCTTGGGGCTTTTGGAGTGGTCCATGGCTCTCTAAATGTTGAATGGCCTCAAATGACTGATGTTCAAGGGTTCTAGTTCCTTGATTCCTTCAAGAGAGGTGAGCCGATATGTTCTAGGTCCTATTTTACTATCGATTACATAAGGACCTAACCAATTTTCTGTGAACTTGTCCCTTAAATGGGGTGACAAGTTAGAATTTTGTTGGTTCTCTTTTAAGACCAGGTCATTGACCTGAAAGTCCCTCAGGTGAACTTTCATGTTGTATGCTTTCTTAAGTCTCTCTTGATAGATATGTAAATGCTCAAGAGCATTGATGCATTGTTCATTGAGTAATGTAAGCTGGTCTAACCGGGCTTGTCATGTAGTGTCATCATCGATGAACTCTTGCATTGATATGCATAGGGAGGGTATTTCCAACTTAAGAGGTATGACTACCTCGGAGCCATAAACTAGCGAAAATGGAGTTGCCCTAATGGGCATCTGAATGCTAGTGCGATAAGCCCATAAGGCAAGTGGTATTTGGATGTGCCAATCCTTATGACTATCTGTGATTGTATTTTTAAGGATGGCAACTAGCATTTTGTTTGATGCCTCTGCTTACCCATTTGCTTGCGGATAATAAGGTATCAAAAAATTGTACTAAATTTTATACTTTGTTGTCAAAGCACGCACATATGTGTTCTTAAATGATGCCCCATTATCCGATATGATCTTGGATGGAATACCAAAATGACATATGATGTTATGTAAAATGAACTCCACAATGCGGGGTCTAGTCGTAGAGGTAAGCGTAATTGCTTCCACCCACTTAGTGAAGTACTCTGTGGCCATTATGATAAACGTGTGACGACCTGAAGATTCAAGGGAGATATTTTCAATGATATATAAGCCCCACTACAAAATGGCCAAGCCGATTGGATCGGCTGCAAGGCATGAGAAGGTATGTGTGTCAAGTTAGCATGGTATTGACACTTCACGCACTTTTGTACATATGTGCAACAATCTCACTCTAAATATGGCCAATAATAGCCCATACAAAGAATGCACTTTATGATGGCCATACCATTGAAGTGGCCATCGCATGTACCATCACGCTCTTGGGTGATCGCCCAAGTGGACTCTTGTTGGTCCAAGCAATGGAGGAGGATTCCTTTGTAGCTTTGACGATATAAAATATCTCCTAGCATGACATGTTTTGTCACTTTCTATTTGAATGATATTTTTGTGGCATGCAAAAATCCAAGTGGTAGGCTACCTAACTTGAGATAGTCTCTTATGGGTGTGTACCAATCCTATTGATCAGAAACCTCGATGGTATGAAAAACCGATCCCTCTTGAAGTTCATCCCTAGTAAAACTTGAGCGGGAAAGAACTTGTAAAAATAGCATTTTGTTGCTATTAAGAGGGGTTGGAGAGAACAAAGACCCCTAGTTGGCATGATTCAGACTATCATGGATTCAAGAGAACATATCTTGAGATGGTTCAATCTGGATCAGGTGGATTCCTGGTGTTATGTCAGAGCTTACACTCTCCATCACGGATTGTGATAATGTTTTGACTTGAATGGTTGTCATCTTACTAGAAATGTCTTGCAGGATTAGTGACCCCAAGGAGGCCATAGTGTCTGCAAAATGATTTTATGATCGAAGGAGTCCTCGATGTTGTACCATTCAAGATTTACAAGGAATTTATCCACAAGGGCTTTGTAGGCCTACAGAACTAGGCATTTGCATTGGAATACCCCTTTCACTTGGTTGACAATTAACAACGAATCACCAAAGATATTCAAGCATTTGATGTTCATGGTGATGGTTGTCTAAAGACCTATGAGCAAGGCTTCATATTTAGCATTGTTATTGGTGCATGGGAAATCAAGTTTAAATGATAAAGGCATTGGAGCCCCTTGCGGTGTGAAAAATATGATTCCTGATCCACCCCCTTATCACATTTAGAACCATCAAAAAATAAGGTTATGTCAGCCTATGACTCAGGCTCATCAGAATCTAGCGATTCTGAGACATGGAAGACCCCATCATCGGGCAACTCTACGGTCAGAGGTTGATCATCTTCGAGAGGAGCCTCTGCTAGTTGATCGACGATGACTTGACCTTTGATGGAATTTTGTCCAATGAATTCAATGTCAAACTCCATCAACAACATGATCCATTTTGCCATGCAACTACTGTGATAAGTACGACTCATCATGTATCATAATGGATTCTCCTTAGACACAACATACGTCATATTGCTTAGCATGTAATGGTATAGCTTTTTGGTGGCAAATACCATTGTCAAGCATAACTTCTCAACGTATGCATAGTTAAGTTTATAACTGACCAGGGTGTGGCTAAGATAATAATTAGCCTGTTATTTATGTAATTCATTTTTTTGGGCTGGCATGGTGCCCAATGCCACCTCAGTAGCTGAGATGTATAAATAGAATGACACTCCTAGTCTAGGTGGTACCAATATTGGCAGCGAAGCCAAGTATTGTTTGATGTCATCGAAGGCTGAAATCCCAATGAAATGCTACCCCCTTGTGTAATAATTTATTCATGGGTTGGCACTTGTTAGATAACTATGCTATGAAGAGCTTGATTGATGTGACCTTACCTTGCAAGCTTCTGAGCTACCTGATGGTGATTGGGGAAGCATTTCAAGGATTTCCTTGACTTTATTTGAATCTACATCGATGCCTCATTTTGAGACTATGAAACCCAAGAGTTTTCCAGATGTGACGCCAAATATGCACTTCTTTGGGTTTAGCCTAACCTTGTGTTCGATGAGGTGATCAAGGATCTTGCGTAAGTCATCAAGATGATTTTGGCACAAAAGAGATTTGGCCAAAAAATCATCCATATAATCTTCCAAATTTTTATGCATGTGATCGTGGAAGATGTATGTCATAGCACGTTGGTAAGTGGCGCCAACATTTTTAAGGCCAAAGGGCATGACCTTATAACAAAATGTCCCCCAAGGCATCGTGAACACCATTTTTAGTTGATCATCGAGATTGATACGAATCTGGTTGTATCCCAAGAAACCATCCATGAGGGAAAGCATTTCATGGCCTTCTATAGCGTCTACCAATGCATCAATTCTAGGCAAGGGGAAATCATCCTTGGGACTCGCTTTGTTTAAATCTCAAAAATTGGTGCATATGTGAATCCTCACGTTAGGCTTTTTGATGGGTACCATGTTGGATAGTCATGGTGGGTAATCTATACAGATGACAAAATATTCATCCAACAACTTTTGTAGCTCGTCTTTGACCATTACGTCTACTGTTGGGTGCATCTTACATAGCTTTTGCTTGACTGGCTTGACTGTCAGATCAAGTGTTAGATTATGCATGACTAGCTACGGGTATAGCCATGACATGTCTTTGTAGGGCCATGCAAAAACCTCCTTCTTATATTTGAGAAGGGCAATATAATCGACTTGCTCTTTGGGGGATAAACTTACCCCTAGCTTGATGATTTGTGGATTCATTGGATCAGAACCAATGTCTATGTCAATCGTCTCTTCGATTGACATATGGGATCAATCCTCCAACTTGTATGGAGTTAGGATCAGGTGGATATCATTTACTAAATTTAGACCTACATTGGGAATGTTGGGTTCCTCTTCAGCATGGAAGATATCCTAAGTTTGCCCTAGGATAAAATGAAACATCTCACTGTAAGGCCAATACTCTGATGGGGATGGTGGTGAGTTAGCACGATCTTAGTCTATGGCATCTAGGTCTAGATAGAATGGTCATGTTGTATCGGTTGGATTGTGGATGGGGGCGGTTAAATAAATGGATATCATGTTTATGGAATGAATTTGGTATCCATTGCCACGTGGGTGTTGATTCATACATCCTTGGTGATCCTTGTACCCTAGATATGGATTTGTGGGTACTGGCACAAAAGGATCAGCCCTATGTGCAGATAGAAGGGTAGGGTCTACCCTTGGCACTGATGGCCCTATAGGGCATCTAGGTGGGAGGTGCTTCCTATATGCCCAAAGTGGTGGATGAAGCACTTGTTTTAGTTGTACTTGGTTTAAATGCCACCTATGCCTTGGTCCCATATTTAGATGTTCAAATATATCATCGATGTCTATGGGATATTCTTGTTACCTCATATGGTTGAGATATGCCATCTCAGTCTCATCCTCATAGTCACTATCGAAGATCCATATGCCTTCATTAGCTCTGACAACTATGTGTCCCTCTGGCTGGTATAGCCTTCCACTAGGCGTTTCTTGATCACTGTCCTCACTCTCTATGAAAACTAAAAATCTAGCATGCAGGTAGTTGATGTTGAAGAAAATATTTGGATCTTCCTTCGATGGATCACATGGCATTATGGCCAGCATGGGGGGCTCATTTTTTTCAAGCAAGTTGATTTGGTCCCTTTTGGGTTGTTCCACTCTCTGCGGGAGGGCTGGATTCTCTGGAGGTAGCAATTTCCCGATTGGAACATTAAAGGGGAACATTACCATGAAGTTCTCTTGATAGTCATCAATGGGTGTCACCTGCAAGTGATATCTATTAGACTCAAAAGGGTCCCACGATGCTACCTCATAATCTGACTCATCTTCAAAAGACCCCCCTTGATCTTGTTCATATCACTCTTGGAGGTTACTTCTTGAACTTTTCCCTTCCTCGATCAAAGGGGAGGGTTGTTGAGGTTAACAAGGTTTGTTATTAACAATGGGAGATAATCCCCCAACATGTATGTTGTGTTGGGATTGGAATATGGATCTTGTGCCAACCCATCCCTGTTGCTTAGAACTAGGCCTTGCATAGTTTCTACCAACATGTCGAGAGGCAAAGGGTGGTTTAACCCTACCCTTGATTTATCATATTGCATATGGTATCTCGATTGACAAATAATGCACATTCCTTGTTCGTATCTGCCCAATCCATATCCATGCCAATTACATTAGTCTAGGTATTTTAAGGTGAAGTTTGGGTTGGACAGATAGTCAACATTCTCAAAAAATGGCTCTTCGTCCTCTTCCTATTGTAGGTAGGGTTCAATGCCATTATCGAGGCCCCCATATACAAAATTGGTCTGATTTGGTGGGTAGCCTAAAGGGATGATAGTTTCGATGGGGAGGTGAGGTCTCCCCATGTCTTGCATGGATTTGAGCATGGGTGTTGCCATAACATTCCATACTAGGTACTCCCCCAAGCCCATATTGGCCATCTCAATGGTAATCATCGATGGTTGAGGGGGAGGGAATGGGAGTTCTTGAGTCCATTCCATGTTGGGTGAACCAGGTGTCTCGACTTCCATTTAGTTTGGCACCTCTTCGGTAGAGATGGTTGAGACTAATGGTGGTACCTCCTCTAGGGGATTCTTCCCATTGTCCTTCGATGTGGCCACCATAGGTGGTGTCGTTGGTGAAGGAACATACAATGAATATGGGCTAGGTTGGTGAGTTGAGGGACTCAATAATGAGGATGTATGTGAAATCAAACCCTGTGTGGACGGATTAAATTGAAAGTCCAAATGTGTCAATGGGAGGGTCGATTGTGGCATCAACTGCACCGCATTGCAAAACTTAAAGGGCTCTAAGTCCGTTGGGACTACATGTGCTTGCCCTTCATATGTGTATTTGAGGCATTGATGGGATATCGAAGGGACACACTTCATGTCCCTGATCTAAGGTCAGCATAGAAATATATTGGAGGCCATCTCACCCTCAAGAATGTGAAACAACGTAGGAATGGTCTTTTGTCCTACTTGTATGGACAAGACAATTGTGCCAACCGTTGAGCATAACGCATCATTGAATGCTTGAAGAGTGTAAGTGAACATCACAATGTGGTATGCTAGAAAATTACGGTGTTTTAATATTGCTATCATGATTATGTTGTTGGATGATCCAGTGTCCAAAAAAACCCTCTTGAATGGAATCCCATTGAACCATGCAATGACATGTAGGGGTGGATCCACAATATCACCAGTCACCAGTTTCAGTTCATATTCCCTGAAGGTTATGACTGGTTTTGTGCATTGTATCACATGTCCCACAAAATTATTGAAATAATTGGCTTTGTGGGGTTGTAGCTCAATGGCTTTGAGTATCTCCATCAGAGCCTTCCAATGGGGCGATGATTTTTGGATGAGCTAATAAATGAAGAGCCTAGCCGATGTGGTTCTTAAAATTTGAGTAAGCATAGTTTGAATCATGGCCACTAGTCTAGGTGGGGGAGGTTGCATAGGGTGTTGTGGAGGTTGTGATGTTGAAGGAACATCTCTTGTAACTACATCGGGTGCAACCATGTTTGGGTATCTTTTGTTCCATGTCACGATGCTTATCATCCCTACGTATCCTTGCATGGGGTAGTTTTGTGTTACCTCGTTCACTTGTAAAGTCTTTTCCTACGTATCATGGGCAGGCAGGGGGTCTTTGAAGATCTCCATATGTTTGTTGCTCAATGCTATGGGACTATCTACCATGAGCGTTTTGTTGTCTATCAAGTCCTGCACTAAGTGTTTGAATTTTCAATAAGTGGAGATTTTGAGTCCTTTCTGCCGATGAAATATACAATATAAGTCTTCCCTAATGCCCTTAGATTTTTGTGTGTTGGGGTCTATGGGTTGACTTTTAGATAAGTTTATTAGGTTTGCCACAAAGAAGTGGTCAAACAAGGAGTCTCTAGACTCCATGAATTGTGTGAATTGTTGCCTAGGGTGACGCTGCTGATTTTGCTCTTGTTTATGATTTTCATTTTCATAGTTATCAAGAGGAACTACCTAATAATTAGCTTTTGGGGGCTGTGTCATTTGTACAGGCTTTGGTATAGTTATGGCAACCTGATTGACCATGATGGGTTTCAGTTGCATGGGACCAATTTTAGCATTTTGGGCCACTCTTTCTTGCGTGGATCAACAATCTCATCGTCTTGTATTTTGATCTCCTCAATTATCCTAGCTTGTGCCAAGGCTTCTTCGAGGGTGGCATATTGCTACAACTATAATAGCATGGAGATCAAAATTAAGCAACTCTTTGAAAACATTTGAGTCATGTCGGCCATGGGAGGGAAGTAAGGTAGCTTTGAAAGCAATGTCCTTCATCGATTCCCATAAGAAACCATGGTCTCATAATCATACTACTTAAGGCTAGCTAGGTCGCTTAAGGATGCTTTATTATTGGTGTTTAAGGCAAAACATTCAAGGAACACATCCACTAGCTGGTCTAGATTATTGATGCTATGCTTTGGCAACTAGGTAAACCAATTCAAGGTAGGGCCTACGAACATGGTTATAAACATTCTTAGAAGTAATGCATCATTGTCCTGAATTCCAAAGCATTGACTTAGGAACCTTGTTACATGCTCCTGGGCATCCTCATCCCCCCTAAAAATTTCCAACTAAGGAACTTTGAAGTGGTCAGGGTATGGGTGTGCCAAAATTGAAGGATGCATAGGGTGACTACGAAGCTGGCGTAAGGTGGGATTTTGGGGCCCTTAAGTCTTAGTCTCTTAGACTCTAAGTGCTCTAGTAGTGCTTTGTATGCATTAGAGGATTTGATTTCCTCTTCTTTGGTTTGTTCCCATTGTGAATTGTGAGGAACTTGAGGCCTATGGAGGGGTAGCCGGATAGCGCCCCCTACCTTGGTAGGGCATTTCAGTCCGCTCTTCTTCTCACTCAAATTCCTCATAGGCCTCTTGAGGAGTTTCTTGGTGTGACCTATAAACATGGATGGGTACCTAAGAAAGGCACCCATCATTGGTTCTAGGAGTGGCCTCACGCTCAGGTCTAGGAGGTCCTGGAGGCAATGCTTGATAAGGTCATGGAGACCTATCTCGTACTAAGGGGTTGTGCCTCTCATAAATTTTTGTCCTATGTATGCGAGGGGTTGGAATCCTCTCATGCATAGTGTTTTGGAACAAATCATCTATCTAGAATTGAATGCACTCTTTGTTAAGATGATACAGTTGTTCTAACTACTGCTGATCTTGCCTAAGCTGCATAATTTGTGCTTGGTAGGTGCTATGTTTGGCAAATTTTAAGTCAATTTGTTTTGTCGTCCTAGGTCTAGGAGGCCTAGATGCATCCCCTACATATCTATCTTGGTCATGGTGATCCAAGATCTCTATGGGTCACTTTCCTCTGTCGAGGTTAGTAGCATTCACCCGAGGCTCTGGACTCAATAGGTGATATTGATAATCAACAGGTGCGGAGGCACATTGCCCCCACATGGTGTATTGGTCTTAAGGAATATACTAGTTTTCCTCATGCTTACTTTCATACATGTGAAAGGTACGAGCATATTTGGCTCACCCTATCTGAAGAGCCTTGCACTCTAGATTTGGCCTATTAGTTCTAACAGTAATGAGGGGTAGAGGGGGAATGATATAATCATGTAGGCCCTCCTTATGAACCCTATGCTTCTTTAGCACTTCATCGCATAGTGGTCACTCATAATGAGTGTCTAAGGGGGCCTTCCCATGTGTGTACTCATCCTGAGAGGGTTTGTGTTGAATGGGAGTGCCCCTCAAAGGGGTGCCTCTATAGCCCTATTATGTAGTGGTATAGTGTGGACTATGTTGTGGGTCAGGCTGCCAAGGTGGTATAACCAAGTCCTTGGGGCTATAACGGAGGCAACTTGTACCTCCTTGCATACTTTTTGTAGCTTCTACCCGTGATTGGGCTTGGCTATGGGTATACACCATGGTGGTGGTTTTTCTAAAAATATGTATATTTTTATCTCCTTTATAATTTTTATGCTATACCAAACAAAAAGGGACCACACAAACAAAGAAATGATTATCTTGTTTATAGATTAAATGTGTGTCCTAGATCTAGATCAGTGTGTTTGATTTTTGTTATGTAAATATTGTAAAGAAAACTTTGTTATACATGCATAATGAGGGTTCTTGTATCTCCAAAATGGTCACCCCTTCAATATACCATTGCCAAACCATTATATCGAACCTCTCAATATACCTGCCCTTATGTGAGGGAAACTATTGGTATGCGAGAGCAGAACAATAAGTGGAACATAGGCGATACGAAAGGGGGATCACTCTATTTTTGAAACCTACCTTAGAGGACTTATCCTCATGCATGGGGAATCACCCTCGCTACACTTGGTCAGCTTTCATTAGGATTTATGTCTAGCAATAGTCGTGATCAGGGTATATGTATAAAAAAACCAAGCCAAGGTGGTTATGAAACCCACTGTTGGTCTTGATCAAGTGTTGGGGTATTAAGACCAACTCCTTGATGTTAATTTTATTAGGTGGTGTGTGTGGTTACTTTTAATTGTGTAAAGAAAGAAAACATACAACAAAAGATGTTTTCACTAATGCAATGCTTTAAAGTATGTTTTATCTTTCAGAGACAATTAGTAGCAAAAAGGAAATCACAAAACGTAACTAGAACCAAAACCTATAATAAGGACTTGCTATTTGTGCAAGTATCATGCAAGCAAACCAATGAAAAATGCATTCCTAATAAAGTTCCTTCCATTTAATTTACTCTATGTTTTTATTTTTATTTTCTCTTTATTGCAAGAAAGGAAAACAAACTACTTAACCTTTCTATGCAAGTGTCTGAAAATAAAGCAAAGTGTTGAGAAGCAACACACCCCCACTAAAAAAATGAATTTCCATCCTTTGAAAATATTTAGCTTTCATTTTGCAGTAGGGACCCTCTTGATTTTTTCCAGGTTTTTATTCCAAATTTTTCTTGCATCCTTTGTCAAAATTTGCCTTCATCAAAGCATCCAAGTAGGCTTGCATATGGCATTGATTTCAATTTAAAACTTCTGAAAGTTTGCATGTTAAAAGTATTAATTCATATTAATGCATTTTCTCTTAATCCCTGATGAATTCTAAAGTTCCATTTGTAGATTCGGATACCCTTTTGCCTTATTTAGATCCTTGCAAAGTTTCATCAAATTCTGGGCACTTTGAGTTTTTGTCATTTTTTTGCACCAAAAGAAGAAAGGCAGGGACGTGTCACGATATCGCGACGTCATGATTTCGCGACGTCACGAAATCATGACACAGTCCAAAAAAAAAGTTTCTAAGGTAGGGGCATGTCATGATATCGCAATGTCACGATTTCACGACGTCACAAAATCGTGACACAGTCCAAACAAAAAGCACCTAAGGTAGGGGCGTGTCGCAATATCACGATGTTGTGATTTCGCGACGTCACGAAATCATGATGCAGTCCAAAAAAAAGTGCCTAAGGCAGGGGCATGTCGTGATATCGCAACGTCACAAAATTGTGACACAAGAGCAAAAGCAGCACAGAGTCAAGGGAACATCGTGATTTCATGACATGTCACGAAATCGTGACATGTCACGGTTTCACGGCAAAAGAGACAAAGAAGCCAAAATGAAAAGCGGCTTAAGGAAAATGTCGTATTATCATGACACGTGTCAAAGGGAATCAAGCCAACGTGTGATAAACATTAGAGGTTTAATTTAATAATATTAAGTGCTAACCCTTGCTTTTCTTTTGCAGAGAGTGATCCGACACTTGCATGATAGCGGAAGTAATGGCGAGAAAGACGAAGTCAGGTGCAATTTAATCGAGGACCGTCACATTAAAATGTGAGATGCCGAGAATCTCTGGTTCATCCAGATTTTACAGATCTGGCCGCAAAGAGACTTTACGGTGACTAAGTAGCTACCCATTTAATAGAATATGTCGGAAATTGACCGAAAAATGAAAATATCTATACACAATTATCGAAATTTGCCGATGGACACATTTAATGAAAATTTATGGCAGAAGTAATGGCATGCAAAGATTTTCAACTTAGAGATGACTCTGTGAAGATGAAATTTCAGAGAAGTGGTGACTCATCCAAATTTCCCAGGGGAATTAATAAAGACATTTACACACAAGCTGAGGTGGATGAGAATAATATCAGATCATGCCTTCTCCATTTATGGCAAGTAACTCGCACTAAGATTTGTAGAGTGGTTAGGGTTTATTCAAAACTCTATTTTTAAAGGGACTTATATTGTAAAACCCAGGTAGTAGAGTTTAAGGTGATAAGATTTAGGGTTTGAGAAGAAGATATTTTTGAAAAGATCAGGGTCTGTCTTGAGTCTATAAATACTTCTTCTGAATGTAAATTCAAGGAGGCAAAAACTTAGAAATACAAGCTATTGGAGCAATTTCCTGCAAATCTTGTTTGAATGCTTTGTTCTGGACTTAGAGTTGGTGTGACTTTTTGTTTTTTGTGATAGCATGGCCAAGAGCCTAATCTCTTTTAGATTGTGATAAGTTCATCTTCTTTTGTTTTCGTTTCATTAAGGTTTATTTAATTTATGCTGTAGATCTGTGTTACCAGGATTGGATATGCTGTTAGGCTTCATTTTCTTTATTGTATGTTAGGGAAAATTATAGATTTAAGGTTCAGAGCCTGTTCTAATTGCTCTGTCCTCACTGTGCGAGCTAGGCTGTTGGTGAAAGATACCAATTTTAACCAACTTCCCTTCTGTTTGTGATTTTATTTCAGATCTGTTGTTGTCTTTGTCTTATGCTCTTAGTGGAAGGTGATCTTAGAAAGCTGGACACTTTCCTCTTTGATTTTGTTCTATTTTGAAGCTAACCGGTATAACTAAAATTGGTAGTTTTGGTTTTACAGCTAAGTTAGATAAATTTCTCTTTCTGCCCTACCCTACTCTCTCTGTTCCATCGATTGAATGATCCATTTTTATTTTATTTTACATTTGTCTTTTATTTAAATCTGCTAACACATAAAGAGCTAGATCAAAGAACTGATTGTAAATCTGAGTGTCTACCAAGATAACCAATTCCAAAAACATTATTGAACAAGTCCAGAACCCATTGTAAGGTAACAGACAGTCCACTTGAAACTATTTCAGAAGTGGAAAAGAGTGAATAGACATTTGACCCAACTCTGTAACTCACACCTTGGATATCCAAGAAGATCCTAAAGTGAGTGGGATTTATCCCGTATAAGTGTTATCGGTATTTTATGCTCATTCTTCACAGGGTGTGTATAAAAGTCGAACCAACATTTAAAATTGGCGCTAGAAGGAGGGCCACTGAACTTTGTTCAGTATTGTAAGTTGTTTGTGCAGAGTCTAGTGTTTTATCTTTTGAATATTTTTCCCTCCTCGTTAGACTTTTAAAACTTGTTTGAGTTTTTCCTAAACAACGGAACTCAACACCAACATTTAAAATTGGCGCTAGAAGGAGGGCCTAAAGTTCAGTAGTTTGTTAAGGATTGTAAGATTATAAGTTGCTTGTGAAAAACTGGATTCCACTTATAGAGTAACAAGGTCCCACTCCAGAGCTGGAGAGCTCCTTGTGCCTGAATTAGAAACTCCAAGAAGAAGTAGCCTCAGAAGGGCCAAGTCCTTGTCTGGAATAGTTTTGTCACCACTTGTAGTTACTCCAACTGCAACTAAAAGTATCATCGTCAATCAAGTAGTAATGGCCAATTGGTTGGGTTCCACTGCCTTAAATATCCCGGGTGTAGCCCATGACCTACCCAAAAATCCTGAGAGATATCTTCCTAGATACAAGCATGATGGAACTAGGACAACAGAAGAACATCTAGTAGCATTCAAGAATGCTCTGAAATTGTTAAATGTATAGCATGAAGATGTCGCTTGTAGATTGTTCCCGTTCACTCTCCAGGAGGGAGCATACGACTGGTTTCTAAATCTCACTAACGATTCTATTACCAGTTGGAATGACTTGGAAAAGGTTTTTGTATCGCAGTTTGGTGAAGTAATAGATCCCAGTGTATTATATAAGCATTTTCTGGTATTAAAAGAGAAATAAATGAATCTGTCAGATCATACAATGTCAAATTTCAGAAGGCTTATGGTAGACTGACTGGTTATTATGTGCCAAATGTAGACCTGGCATTAGAGATTTTTAGGAATTCTCTAGATCCAATGACTTCTATTTTCTTGAAAAGAGATGCCTCTATTACCAATCTAATAGAGGCTTACAAAGAAGCTTTAGTTCTGGAAAGGCAATTGGGGCCTCAACCTTTAAATGCTCATCAAATTCCTTTGGTCACACAAGGTACCCCTGTCTTCAATCCCATACCGCATCAGATGATGTTGCCAACACATCAAATCCCACCAATAAGCAATCCATTGGCTGTAACACCTGCTGAAAATGTACAGAATCCAGGTAAAGAAGCTGATAACACAAGAGTTGAGGAAGTGTCAAAAATAGTCCAAAAGTTGGCCAATGACTTTTTAAGTTTTAAAAGGCAGGTTTCTACTGGGGAGAACTCAAACAGGTATTCTTATCAGAAGAACAGATTCACTCGGACCCCATATGAACCCAATAAGGATTATAAAGGTAAAGGTCATGATGTAAATATTTGTGATTTGGCTTTGCCTAACTGGTGTAGGATACATGCTACTTCTCAGCATGGGGAGTTGGATTGTTTGGAATTTTGTAATGCCTTTGAAGCTTTATCTAGGGAGTTGATTTCTCCTGAACATCAAAGAAATGCAGATGGCCCAAGTTCATCCAACCACAGTGCAACTATGGTCTTAGATTCTTTCACTTTTCCAGGTGAGTCTGAGAATGTAGTTGAAATGCCTATGGATGAGGTGCAGGATTTTCAACAATACAAGAGGGACAACTACAACCTCAGAAATAGAAATCCGGAGCCCAACACTACGTCTACCCCTCCGGAAAACTCCCACAACGTTCCTCCAAATCCATCTTCAAGCAATAACCCATCTCCACCCAAGGGAGGAAATCCGAGAGGACCAGATGCTTTTGTCCCTCCACTCAATAAGGGATATAATATAGTGGAGGACATGAAGAAGATCAAAGCCAACATCACTCTTCATGAGTTGGCCCAAATTTCAGAACAGAGGGATAACTTGATTAAAACATACTCTGGGCCTGCTACCAAATCTTTGGATAGGGGAAAGAAGATGGCAAATGCAAATGTAGCCATGTATAAAGAGAAAACTGAGGTTCCGCCTTTTCTACTGACTGTTCATATTTTTGGGAAAAACTTACACAACTGTCTGGTAGATTCGGGTGCTTCAGCTAATGTTATGCCTTTGGCCATTTGTCAACAGTTGGGTTTGACCCCAATGAAGTCTGAAAGAAGAGTTGTCCAATTGGACAAATCAGAGGTTAAAGTAGTAGGTGAACTTCAGAATATTCATATCCAGTTAGCATCTGAGCCAAGGGCACAACACAAAATTGAAATTCAGGTGGTGGATATTCCTGTGGGGTATGGGATGCTTCTGAGCAGGGATTGGTAAAAATATTTGAATGGATACTTGGAAACTGACTTTTCACACATGTGGTTGCCGTGGAAAGGAGTTGCAAACCAATTAAGGGTTGAAAGAGAACCCAGATACAAACATACGATCACTGAATATAATGCAGAAAATGAGACTGTAAATATTGTTGATGTAGATATTGGAGTTTATAATTTAACAACGGGACAAAATGAGAAGTTTAGTAAAGCTCATCCTGTTCATAGTAATGAAGTTTGGACGCTTCATGTGGATGGGGCTAAATCTAAACAGGGTTACGGTATGGGGGCAATCCTTAAAGGGCCTGAAAGTCAGACATATTTTATGTCTTATCGCCTACAGTTCCCTTGCACAAATAATTTAGCGGAATACGAAGCACTGGTGCTAGGATTGAAATTTGCTTTGGACAGAGGTGTAAGAAATATCCAAGTTTTTATAGATTCAGAGTTGGTGGCTAATCAAGTTAAAGGTAAATTCCAGTGCAAAGCATCTTATTTAAAAGGATACAAACACCGAGCATGGGATCTCGTGGAAGATTTTGATGCTTTTAATTTAACGCACATACCTAGAGAGTAGAATTCACGTGCAGATGTCTTGGCTTCATCAGCCACAAGTCTGAAACCACTGGAAGAATTCAAATGGAACAAGTTTTTGATCGAGTTAGTCCCTTGTCCTTCGGTCCCAAATAATGTGGATAATTTTCAGGTTTTCTCTGATGACCAACAGATTATAAATTTTTTATAGAGTACCAAAGCGTTTGAAAATGCTATAATCGATGATGGACAAAGGGATACTCTGTTGGAGCAGTTAGACGATGAAAGGGGAATAATAAGGTTGAAAGATAACAGAATTCCAAAAGGGATGGTGGAACTGGAGCGGCTCTTTGATGTTGACCAAATCAAGCAAAAGGTGAGTTCTGAGGATTCTATGGGTGTAACAAATAGTGAGACTGAGAACCTGAACGTGGGGACTGAAGAAGATCCCAGGCACCTCAAGTTGGCTAAAACTTGTGACCCAAAAATAAAAAGAAATATGATTGATTTTCTTCACAGGTCCAAGGATGTTATGGCCTGGTCTTACAAAGACTTAAAGGTTTTTGATCCGAAAGTTTACACTCATGTTATACCTTTAAAAGAATTTTGCAAACCTTTCCGGAAAAAATAGAGGCATGTCAACGCTCTACTAGAGCCCCTCATCTAGAAGGAGGTAGAAAAATTATTGAGTGCCGCCATTATTTTTCCCGTTAGGCATTCTACTTGGGTGGCCAATTTGGTGCCGGTCAGAAAGAAAAATGGAGAGATCCGCTTGTGTGTGGATTTTAGAAATTTGAACAAGGCATCTGAGAAAGATAATTATCCTCTGCCTTCCATGGATGAGGTGCTACAGATTGTCAATGGTTCGGAAATGATGTCTTTCCTAGACGGTTTCTCAGGGTATAATCAGATATTAGTTGAAAAGGAAGACAGGATGAAAACTGCCTTCACAACCAAGTGGGGAACTTTTGCCTACAAAAGAATGCCATTCGGATTGATTAATGTCGGAGCTACTTTTCAACGTGCGATGGATCATGCTTTCAAAGGCCTTATGGGTAAGTGCATTGTTGTTTACATGGATGACTTAACAGTTTTCTCTAAATCTTGGTTTGACCACGTAAAACACTTGGAGTCTGTGTTCAACAAATGCAGGGAGTTCGGCATTTCTTTGAATCCGAAGAAATGTGTTTTTGGTGTAACGAAAGGAAAGCTCCTTGGACACTTGATCACCAAAGATGGCATTTCCATGGATCCTAACGAGTTGAAGCCATATCCGGCATACCCTTTCCCAACTCTAAGAAAGAGTTAAGATCCTTTTTTTGGGAAAATTAATTTTGTCAGGAAGTTCATCTCCGGCTTCGCAGAAATAGTCAAGCCATTGAATGACATGCTGAAGGAAACTGCTAAGATTTTCTGGACAACGAAGCCAAAGTAGCATTTCAAGAGATCAAATCTGCCATCCAACAAGCTCCATTTCTGGTGAGCCCGATTTCAGTGCAAATTTTTACTTGTACACCTTTTCTTCAGAACACACACTTGCTGTGGTTTTGACCCAACGAAGAGAAACAAGAGAACATCCGATTGCCTTCAAGAGTACCAAATTAAAAGGGGCTGAGCTCAAATACTCTCGCTTGGATAAAAAATCCTATGCCTTAGTAAGAGTAGTTAAGCAATTCAGGCACTACATACTAAGAAGCAAAGTCCATGCTATAGTTTCTGATCCAGTTGTCAAGTACTTATTAAGCCAAGATGAATTGGGTGAACTGAGAGGTAATTGGGTTACAAGACTGCAAGAATACGACTTAGAAATTTGGCCTACAAAATTAATTAGAGGACTTGGTTTGTCTCGACACATTGCCAAAATACCTGTACAAGAAGAAATTAATCAGTTGAATTTTGGATTCAATGACTGGTATGGAGATATTATTCATCTGCTGCAATTTGGAATTTGTCCATCTCACTTGAATAGAACCCAAAGGAGAGCACTAAAACTGAAAGTTGCTCATTATCTCCTCAAAGGAGGCAACTTGTATAGAGAAAATTATGCTGGCATTTTCTTAAGATGCATTTCTCAGAGTGAAGTCAATGAGGTGATGTCTAGTTTTCATGAAAAGTTAGGGGCAGGGCATTCCTCAAGATCTGCTACTACGCATAAAATATTGAGAGTAGGCTATTACTGGCCTACATTGTTTAAAGATGCACATCAGCATGTGAGAACTTGCCATCAGTGTCAAACTTTTGCATCCAAAGAGGCCAATCGAGCTCTACCATTGCAGCCTATTGTAATAAATAAACCTTTTATGCAATGGGGACTTGATTTTGTGGGAGTGATAAACCCAAATTCTTTAGCAAGGCATAAGTATGTTCTAACAGCTACTGATTACTGCACAAGATGGGTTGAAGCAACAACCACCATGAGAAGTACAACTCATGAAGTGATCGAATTTCTAGAGTCAAATGTCATAACCAGGTTTGGGGTTCCTCTGAATTTGGTGTGCGATAATGGACCAGCCTTCCAATCATTAGAGTTTGTAGAATGGGCATACCAGATGGGGATAGTTATCAGATTTTCATCCAACTATTATCCCCAAGGTAATGGACTAGTTGAGTCCACGAATAAGAATTTAATGAATGCCATTAAGAAATATGCAGCGAACAAACCCAGACAATGGCATACATTATTGAAATATGCACTTTGGGCTGACAGGATAAGATATAAAGTGGCTCTTAAGACTTCCCCATTTGCTTTGCTGTATGGTACTCAACCCATTGTTCCCATCTCTCTAAAATTACCTACTTATCAATTTGTTTTAGACTATTTTGAGGATCAAGCAGATGCAGAGGCTCATGTTTTGGATCTAACTAATTTACAGGATGAACGACTCCAAGCCCTGGAACATTTCAGTCGGCACCAAGAAACCGTCAAGCGCTGGTTTGACAAAAGAGCCAGAGTGAAAGCTTTCAGACTTGCAGACCTGGTGCTTCTATGGGACAAGGCCCATGAAAAGAAAGGTAAACACACAAAGTTGCAGCCGCTATGGATAGGGCCATACCAGATTGTCGAGATCCTAGGTAATAATGCATTTCATTTATAGGACCTTGAGGGTAATTTTTTGAACCTTCCTGTTAATGGTCAATACCTAAAGCATTATTTCTCAGCTGTCCCATCCGATACATCGTTTGAATAAATCACAAAGATGTTGTAACATGTGTATATATTGTAAATAGGCTTTGAAGTAGTTTGTTTTTATTTTATTTTGTTTGATTTTAAAGTCCTTTGGGGTCTGTACAAAGTAGTTTTTATTTTATTTTATTTTGTTTATCCTTTGGGGTCTGTACAAAGTAGTTTGTTTTTATGTTTGTTTTTAAAGTTCTATGTTTTATCCTTTGGGGTCTGTACAAATTTCTTTTAACTTTTAAAATTTTGTTTATTTTAAGTTTTGCTCAGGCGATAAAGAAAGAATCGACCTTTAAAAAATTGTTTTTATTCCGAGTTCAAAATCTTGTGTTCATTTTGTTTTATTCTAATTAAGAGATAGTCTCGCTTAAGCTGAACAGTGGAACTATTTTGTTATTCGGAACAACGGGAGAAAGATAATTGGATTTTGTGTCTTGCTTGCCACAATTATTTTAATTATAAAGAAACTGCTATACTTTTTGGCTGGAGAAACTCCCAGGGAATCCAAGAAAAGTTGGTCATAAGAGGGGACTCTGATTCATGAAATTATTTAAGTGACCATAGAGGCTATCAGTACCCAGGCTGAAGCAGTTCTAGATCGATGAAATATAAAAAAAAAAAATTGTTTTTTTTTAGCAAGGCTTTCCAGATTTCGGTATATTTCAAAGGAGAGAGAGAGAAGGTGAAAGTTGAGCAAGGCAACATAAAACTGGCACTCTTTTATTTCCCATATAAAAAAAAAAAGGGGGAAGGAAGAAGTTATGTAATGAAAGAGATAGCCAAGGCTTTAGAAGATGTTTTCTTTTACCAAGTTGTAGATACTACCTCACAGTTGTGGATCAGGGTCGTGAAAATCTAAAGAGTAACTCTGTCGAGGCTGTAAAAGGCTAAACTAGTAAACAGAGCCCTACTCGGTTTCCCCTTTCACAATCTAGAAAAGTTGATCAATCCAGAGTACAACATTCGAAGGCCCAATAATTCTTGAAGAAAGTTTTATACGCTTGTAATTGCACATCAAAAATCTTCCTTAAATGATTCAACCTAGTATGTCCTTGGGAAATTTTGACAACTATCAGGTAGTAGTTAAATTATTTTGAAGAATATTTGTGGCAAAGCATGGTACATGGTTTATATTGTTTTGAAACTAGAGTCCTGGATTCTAAAATAGTGCTACTATTTTACTCGCAGATATCGCCATTTGTTGAGAAGCAACACACCCCCACTAAAAAAATGAAATTCCATCCTTTGAAAATATTTAGCTTTCATTTTATAGTAGGGACCCTCTTGATGTTTTCCAGGTTTTTATTCCAAATTTTGCTTGCATCCTTTGTCAAAATTTGCCTTCATCAAAGCATCCAAGTAGGCTTGCATATGGCATTGTTTTCAATTTAAAACTTTTGAAAGTTTGCATGTAAATGTATTAATTCATGTTAATGCATTTTCTCTTAATCCCTGATGAATTCTAAAGTTCCGTTTGTAGATTCGGGTACCCTTTGGCCTTATTTAGATCCTTGCAAAGTTTCATCAAATTCTGGGCACTTTGAGTTTTTGGTCATTTTTTTGCACCAAAAGAGGCAAGGCAGGTAGGTGTCGCGAAATCGCGACGTCGCGATTTCGCGACGTCGCAAAATCACGACACACAAACAAAAAGCACCTAAGGTAGGGGCGTGTCATGATATCACAACGTCACAATTTTGTGACGTCGCGAAATCGTGACACAGTCCAAACAAAAAGCACCTAAGGCAGGGGCGTGTTGTGATATCGCGACGTCACGATATCACGATGTCGCAAAATCGTGACACAGTCCAAACAAAAAGTGCCTAAGGTAGAGGCGTGTTGCGATATCGCGACGTCATGATTTCGTGACGTTGCAAAATCATGACGCAGTCCAAAAAAAAGCGCCTAAGGTAGGGATGTGTCGCGATATCGCGACATCGTGAAATCGTGACATAGTCAAAACAAAAAGCACCTAAGGCAGGGGCGTGTCACAATATCGCGATGTCACAAAATCATGATGCAGTCCAAACAAAAGTGCCTAAGGTAGGGGCATGTCGTGATATCGTGACGTCACAATTTCATGACGTCGTTAAATCGTGACACAAGAGCAAAAGCAGCATAGAGTCAAGGGGACGTCGCGATTTCGTGACATGTCACGAAATCGTGACATGTCACGGTTTCACGACAGAAGAGACGGGGAAGACCAAAATGTAGGGAGACGTCGTGTTATCGTGACACGTGTCAAAGGGAATCAAGCCGACGTGTGATAAACATTAGAGGTTTAATTTAATAATATTAAATACTAATCCTTGCTTGTTCTTTTGTAGAAAGCCAGCTGGCAGTTGCATGCTAGCGAAAGTAATGGCGAAAAAGGGCAAAGTTAGGCGCAATTTAATCGAGGGCCGTCAGATGGAAATTTGAGATGCCGAGAATCTTTGGTTCATCTAGATTTTATAGATCTGGCCACAAAGAGACTTTACGGTGACTAAGCAGCTACCCATTTAATAGAATATGTCGGCAAGTGCACCAAAAAATGAAAATATAACAGACGAAAGCCGATGGCGATACAAAAATTATGGCGAAAGTAATGGGAGAGAAACAAGAGGCAAGATGAAATTGAGAAGGGATCCAAATTTCAGGAGAAAATGAAGACATTTACACACAGTTACAGGTGGATGTGAATAATATCAGATCATGCCTTCTCCATTTATGGCAAGTAACTGCACTAAGATTTGCAGAGTGGTTAAGGTTTATTCAAAACTCTATTTTTTAAAAGGACTTATATTGTAAAACCAAGGAAGTAAGTTTTAGAAGATAAGATTTAGGGTTTGAGAAGAAGATATTTTTGAAAAGATCAGGGTCTGTCCTGAGTCTATAAATACTTCTTCTGAATGTAAATTCAAGGAGGCGAAAACTTAGAAATACAAGCTATTGGAGCAATTTCCTGCAAATCTTGTTTGAATGCTTTGTTCTGGACTTAGAGTTGGTGTGACTTTTGTTTTTTGTGATAGCGTGGCTAGGAGCCTAATCTCTTTCAGATTGTGATAAGTTCATCTTCTTTTGTTTTCGTTTCATTAAGGTTTATTTAATTTATGCTGTAGATCTGTGTTACCAGGATTGGATATGCTGTTAGGCTTCATTTTCTTTATTGTATGTTAGGGAAAATTATAGATTTAAGGTTCAGGCCTGTTCTAATTGCTCTGTCCTCACTGTGCGAGCTAGGCTGCTGGTGAAAGATACCAATTTTAACCGACTTCCCTTTTGTTTGTGATTTTCTTTCAGATCTGTTGTTGTCTTTGTCTTATGCTCTTAGTGGAAGGTGATCTTAGAAAGCTGGACACTTTCCTCTTTGATTTTGTTCTATTTTGAAGCTAACCAGGTATAACTAAAATTGGTAGTTTTGGTTTTGCAGCTAAGTTAGATAAATTTCTCTTTTCTGCCCTACCCTACTCTCTTTGTTCCACCGTGAAATGATCCATTTTTATTTTCTTTTACATTTGTCTTTTATTTAAATCTGCTAACACATAAAGAGCTAGATCAAAGAACTGATTGTAAATCTGAGTGTCTACCAAGATAACCAATTCCAAAAACATTATTGAACAAGTTCAGAACCCATTGTAAGGTAATAGACAGTCCACTTGAAACTATTCCAAAAGCGAAAAAGAGTGAATAGACATTTGACCCAACTCTGTAACTCACACCTTGGATATCCAGCAAGATCCTAAAGTGAGTGGGATTTATCCCGTATAAGTGTTATCGGTATTTTATGCTCATTATTCACAGGGTGTGTATAAAATTCGAACCAACACAGAGAAAATAAAAAATTGCAGAAACAGAAAGTAGAAAAACATAAAGGATGTTCAAAAGGCCTACCTCTTCTCTGTCTAAACTAGATGCCTCTAAGTTTCTACTCAGAAAATGCATAGAGTTCTAATCATCCTAAGGTGGGATGAATAGTAGGTATACATTTGTCATAGGGTGGGACAAATACGTATTCGTCTTGGGGTGGCACGAGTAGCAGTCTAGTGCCCGAATGAGTAACACCTGCAAAGAAAAACCATAAAATTTGGATCAGAAACTTGATCCTAACAGAAGGGTATAGGGTCCCACCATGATCTCCACTAAAAGTAGAATAAAAATGGTGTACCGATATTATGCAAACAAAAATAGATATAAATTCTAAGTCCTATGAATACAATGAACAATGCATGAAGGAAATGACGCAGAAACGAGATGTGAGCAAACAAAGTGGGGCCTCCTTTATTGATATTGATTTTAATATAATTAAAATACGTCCCCCCTATAGGGTTTAGAACATTTGATGAAATTTTTTACATTAATGGATGCCCAAAATAAGCTGTGCTTCCAATATCGAACGGTACGCTTCCAACGTCTTTCGCATGCCCACATTCAAAGTGGGTGGGCTAAAAGTTGCTGCTAGTTGTTTCCATGTGTTCATAATTCCTTTATTCCCCTATAGTATTACTGATGGTGAAATCCTATGCACATAAAGACAACAAATCATTAATAGCATATGCGTATCTAGAAAAACATGCAATCCCCAAGGCCTCCAACGGGCACTTAGAAAATATCAGCGATAATATTGATAAGTAGATTAAATAATGATATGGAAATGTAAAGGACAGTGTCTAGAATTGGTATCACTTGATTTTGCATTGAAGCAGCGTCGAACGGCCCCGTTATGCTCGTTTGCCCGTTGGGGGCCTCTCCAAAGTGAGCACTCTAATGTCCTACCTATTATTATCAAAATAACCTAAAAATCATGGATTAGATATTATATATAATTATAAGACTACCCAGATGCTCAGAATTTGCATATCCTTCCTAGATTCTCCTATATTTGATAGGGGCACCCTATAAGCTAGTTAATACATAAAATAATAAAACGATCATCAAATCATGTTAGAATGAGTTAAAAATTTAATAGAGGCATTAGTATATCATCTAGGACACATTGTAAAAGGATATTTAAGGAAATAATGCACAAATTTCTAATCACTATGGGGTGGGATGTTGGGGACTGTCGTAAAACTTGCAAAAAGTGACCTTGCAAATGTCCTACCCAGAGGCCTCCAAAACTCTTGCAAACTTGTGGTTAGACTAAAAAAAAAATTTTGAGATGACCCAGAAGGTCATATTTTGAATATTCTACCTATTTTATCTTGCATCCGAAGGCGCTCCTTGTAGGTTAGTAGACACGTAAAATGACAGAAACCAGGTCAAATCATGTCATAAAGCAATGAAATTTGGACAAAAACATAAGTACATTAGATATAAGAGAATGAAAAAATAATAGTAACAAAACCATGCACATATTTCTAATCACTCCAGGGTGGGGTGATTAGGACTACAACATTTTGGGGGGCACCCGAGGGTAGGACGCCCACCATTTAGGGCCTATTTTTGACACCAATCCAAGTGGGATGGGTCCAAAAATTCCTAGGGGGTTGTGTAGATGAGTTTGGGGTGGGATTGTGGCTGATTTCTTGGGTTTTTGGATCTTGATTGTGTTCCTAGTGTTCACTTGATAACCTCTCTCCTAGAAGAGAGAGATTAGGGATGTAGGAAGCACAAAGAGGAATGGGGGTATAGTTTTGCAGCACTTCATTGCTCCAAATGCTCTATCTCTCTCCTTTTTTGGGGTGAGGAGGCTCACATTTTTATATACTTAAGGTTCTCCTTTGAATGCACATGCGAGGGTGCCACTTGGCTCATTATGCCTTTTTTGGGGAGAGAAGATTCCTCCCTCATTAGGGCCTCCTTGATTGAGGCCTCCATTATCAAGGCAGGCTTGATTGAAGCCTCTATGATTTTAAACCTTCCCTCACAATCCCATGCCTTGAAGGTGGAGTTAGGTGGCTTATTTGGCCAGCCATTTGTCAAGGTTTGACTTTTTGCCAGTCAAACCTGCTAATCATCCCACCTTGGAACGATTGTTGCTAATCATCCCGGGGTGGGACGAATAGGATTCTAATCATCCCGGGGTGGGACAAATAGGGAGCAAAGTGCTTAAAAGGTGCAAAACTAACCTTTGAACTTCCAAAACTAATTTGGAAGTGGTTAGGACCACTTTTTAACCTTTATAGGCTACCCTAGGGGGTATGTATGCCAATTCGATCAGTGCTTGTAGTTACATAATCAGATTTGTGCTATTTTGGTGTCTACAAATACACATTCCTCTCATGATATAACTAATGATGGTTCAAGACCCCAATCATCACATGATAGGTATATACAAGATTCGCCCAATCAGGGATAAGATGAAAGGGCTACATCAAATCATATATTTACAAATAATCCAAATCATAATGAACTTGGAAGGTTTACAATAGATCTCAATACTATTGAAGTCAATGGTACACCTCCTAATGAACCTTGGATAACTAGTCAACTCAATGGACTAGATCAAGTGCTAGGAATATTAGGATGTAGGACCTCCACTGCTCACTCTCACTCGAAGAGTACTTATAGTGAGGACATAGAGAGACATACCTATGCATAGGGGGACTGTTCAAAACACTCTTGTAGCACACACCCCATCTACACATGCAGTTACAGAACACAAACATCAACACAACACCAATGTCATATTCACAAACAAAGGTAAGAGTGTAGTAGACAATTGTTTTGGAGCCCATACTCATAAGGCTCCTCACATAAAATTACAAATTTAAATGCCATATATAGCTGATATTATAGATCAAATATGTAGGCTTGATTCAGATCAAAGATAGCATATATTCCAAGATTAGTTGGAATATGTGCACGCAAAGCATGAGAAGCTTAAACAAGAGGACACTCAATGGAAAATGTTACTTCATAAGCATTTATATGATAAACACTTGTGCGGATAATATATTCTCAACTAGAAGGAGCATGAAGAGAGAGATAATAGATTAGTTTGGGCTAATATACTTCCTAATAGTGAATATAGGGAGCAATGTCACACTAGACATATTGTGTCACATCCAAAGCTACCCCCTAGGTAAGTTGAGAACCATACTCATCATACATCCCAACATAATCCAAGGCAACAACAATGTCAGATGCTAGATCCGCCTGGATGTAGTTAGTATGAGGAATTAGAGGGGGATGAACAAGATAAAAAAATATCCTGAGCCCTCCTCTATATATGTGGATGATGAGCATAATCATCCATATTAGTCTAAGAGAAATTTACCATCACTTACACCACAGAGATAACTTAGAGAAGAGGAAATATTATCCTCTTAAGTGTACAAAGCTCTTGCTATAAAATTCAAAGATATCAAAAATTAGGGGACAACTTATCAAAATCCTACCCTAAAAAAAATTCACAATCAACCTATGTATCCCTCAATCCCTATCCCAACATATCTCAAATATTTCAATATGCCTAAGATATACAAATTATGGGATGATGATGATGCACAAGAACATATTACTAGCTTTATAAATCTATGTTTCCAAATTCAAAACAACGATGTCTTATTACTGACCTTCATGATAACCCTTTCAATCCCAACCTTAAAATGGTACAATCAACTTAAGAGGTATAACATCACCAGCTTTGAATAGATAGCGAATGTCTTTATTGAACACTTCTCATTTGGCATAAGGAAGAAGATCAATCTATTCGATCTTGTGGCTTTAAAGCAATATGATGATGAGCTAGTGACGAAGTATGGTAATAGATGAAGGAAATTGATGGTAAAAATTCCCTTCTCCATCCAAACTACAAAGTTAACATGAATGTTTACTAATAGCTATGTGAATCATATTTTTCTATTGTTACAACTATAGCAATACCAAATATTCAAAGAGACCTTGGTGCAAGTCAAAGTCATAGAGGATATCAAGTTGTAATAAGGATACTTGAAACTTTGAACAAAGAAGGAATGGAACAACAAGAACATGAAGAATAAAAATCATTAGGTCAAGCCTGCACATGTGAATCAAGTCATGTTAAACCTTCATAAGGGGACAAAATCCAACAACCACAAAATTACAAGGCATAACCACCCTCTATACAATACAATCAACAAAATAAAAAATAGGGCAAAGATAAATAACATCATCCACCTCACCAATTTATGCCATTGTCTAAGATTGTGGCATCAATATGCAATAAATTGTGCGAGGCCAAGGCCTTAAAGTTACCCAAAGTTCAATTTCCTGATCCTAATCACCCTAAATCAAAGGATATAGGGAAGATAATTACTGCCCTTACCATATATAAAAGGGGTATGATATTGAAGTGTGCCATAGTTTTAAGCACATGTTGCAAAATATGATTGATAGGAACAAGCTACTAATTGATAAACCCTTGGCATTAGACAATAAAAATATGGGAATATTCAAATATCCCTTACTAAATCATGAGTAGCCAAGGAACAATGCTAGACAATTCAACCAAGTGTGAATTTATCCACCTACTCAAGGATTTGTTGGCATGGTGAATGTGGTCACTAGAAATAGGAGGTACAAATAACCATATCCTCTTACAACACCCATTCAAGTTCAAGTTGCACCTCAGCAAAGGCCAGTGTAGAACCCATTGTCAAGCCCACCAACAAGACCAGTGGTAACAATTAGAAATAGACTAATCCAAAGTCTACAAATAGCCTCAACAAAATTTTTGATATATGAGATCATAAAAAAATCTCCCAGGCAGAGGGAGATGCTGATGGAAATCTTAAGAGCCATCAAAGTTTAACCCTAAGATCCTAAAGCTTTCACTAATTTTGTGGGGCATATGCTATAGTTCCAAAAACCTATGATATGATTTTACGATCATGAAATCAAAATGCTTTCCACTACTATAGTAGACCCACTACTATACATTATTGCATGTGTAAACCACACTCCTTTTAAGTAGGTTTTGAATGATACAATATCATCGATCAACATATTAACCACAAAGGTCTTAGGACATCTCAATTTTCCTAAGTCACATATTGTACCTTCAAATTTTATATTGCAAGATTTCAATGATACATTGTGCTCGATAGTAGGTAGAATAATCCTTCATATTCAGGTTGGACTAAAAACCATACCGATGATGTGCCATGTGTTAAAGGGTGCTATGCAATATAAAATTCTCCTAGGTCGATCATGGATAAGGGACATGCATTGCATTCTCTCGATTTTGTACCAAAGCATCAAATATGTGCACGAGAAACAAGTACATGTAGTCCCTTCAGATGGAGAGCCATTCAAATATGTCAATCAAGTTGATTTTTTAGGAGACTTCATCCTCACATCTACCCATTTGGATATTAAACCTACATCTCTTATCAAACATTTAGTGGGTAAGTCAAATGTAGTGCACATTGATCCTTCTACATCATCACCACAACTAACCCCTAATATAATAGTTGCTTCTGAAAATCCTACCACATTGACAAGGCTAAAGAATGACCAAAAGCTAAAGGCAGTTTTGGGTAAAAAGAAGCCTAGGGTAATTTCCAACATAGAAACTGTCAAGATTTTAAATCCTTTGGAGGAGAAAAAATCACAAAATATAGTTGAGGAGGTACATCAACCCACCTCACCTATGTCATCAACTACATCATCTGCATCACAGATGATGATTCACCTAGTAAATCTTGGGTTAGCTGATTACTTGATGCAAAATGTGTTTACACCGATTATAGAATATACATAGGATATGGGTAGACCTCAATCTCATTGCTTTACTATTGGAATGGTGGTACCATTGGGGGTGCCACCCAATCAGACAAATTTCATCTATGAAGATTTTGATCAACTTGTAGATTGCTCACCCATGGAAGAATATGATGATGAACCTTTTGTTGTAAATGTTTGTTATCTTTCAAACCTAGAGTACGCCCTTCATTATTTTTATCATTACCATTATCATGGTTATGAATTGGATTTATTTGAGCAAGGTTATAAAACTCTGTATCAACTATAATATAAATTTTAAATTGATAGGTTTGGTCTAGGTTATCATATTAGAGGTTAGGATGAGTTATTAGCTATATCTCTAGATCACATAGGAACATGTGACTAGCTTTATGAATATATGTTTCCAGATTCAGAACAACGATGCCTTATTTCTAAGGACCTTCATGATAACCCTTTCAGACCCAGTCTTGGAATGGTACAATCATATTAAGAGTCATAACATCACCATATTTGAACATCTGGTTAATGCATTTCTTGAACACTTCTCATTTGGCATTAGGAAGAAGACCATTTTTTTTGTTCTAGTGGCTCTAAAGTAATATGATGATGATCCATAGATGGACTATGGTAATAGATGGAGGAAATTGATGGTAAAACTTCCCTTCTCAATCCCAACTACATAGTTAACACTAATGTTTACTAAGAGCTGCATGAAGCATATTTTGCTATTGTTACAACTGCAATAATACCAAACATTTGAAGAGGTCTTGACACAAGCCAAAGTCATAGAGGATATCAAGTTGCAATAAGGAGACTTGAAACTTAAGAAAAAGAAGGAATGGAACAACAAGAACACAAAGAATTAGAATCATCAGGCAAAGCCTGCACATGTGAATAAAGTCATGTTAAATCTTCAAAAAGGGGACAAAAGCCAACAACCACAAAATCACCAGGAACAAGCACCCCTTATGCAATACAATCAGTGCAATAAAAATTAGGGTAAAGATAAATAATATCACCCACATCACCAATTTATGCCATTGTCTAATACTGTGGCATTAATATTCAATCAATTGTGTGATGTCAAGGCTTTAATGTTGCCCAAATTTCAATTGTCTGATCCTAATCATCCTAAATCAAAAGGATATAGTGAATATCATTACTGCCCTTACCACAAACAAAATGGGAACGATATCGAAGTGTACCATAGTTTTAAACATGTGGTGTAAAATATTATTAATAGGAATGAGCTCCTAATTGATAACCCCTTGGCATCAAATAATCAAAATATGATAATCTTCAAATATCCCTTGTCGAATTATGATATTCCAAGGAATAATATTGGACAAGTAAACCAAGTGTGGATTGATCCGCCTACTCAAGGATTTGTTGGCATGGTGAATGTGGTCACTAGAAACAAGAGGTACAACCAACCATATCCTCTTGTAGCACCCATTCAAGTTCAAGCTACACCTCAAAAAAGGCCAACACAAAACCCATTGCCATACTCACCAAAAAGACCAGTGGTAACAATTATATATAGATTCATACAGAGTCTACAAATAGCCTCAACAAAATTATTGATATATAATATCATACAACAATCTCCTAGACACATGAAGACACTTATGGAAATCTTAAGAGCCACTGAAGTTCAACACCAAGATCCTAAAGCTTTCACTAACTTTGTTGGGCATATGCAGTAGTTCCAGGAACCTATGATCCAATTTTACTATCTTGAAATCAAAATGGTTTCCACTACTATAGCAGACCCACTGCTACACATTATTACATGTGTGAACCAAACTCCTTTAAAGAAAGTTTTGATTGACATAGTATCGTCGATAAACATAATAACCACAAAGGCCTTAGGACATTTGAATTTTCCTAAGTCACATATCATACCTTCAACTTTTACACTCTAAGCTTTCAATGATGCATTGTGATCAATAGTAGGCATAATAATCCTTCCTATTCAGGTTGGACTAAAAACCATCCTAGTGATGTGCCATATGCTAGAGGGTGCTATGCAGTATAACATTCTCCTAGGTTGGTCATGGATAAGGGACATGCATTGCATCCCCTCAATTTTGCACCAATGCATATGTGCATGAGGGACAAGTACATGTGGTCCCTTCAGATGAATAGCCATTCAAATATGTCAATAAAGTTAATTTGCTATGAGACTTCATCCTCCCATATACCCATTTGGATATTAGACCTACATATCCTATCAAAAATTTAGTGGGTAAGTCAAAGGTAGTTCACACCGATCCTTCTACATCAACACCGTAACCAACCCCTAATACAATAACTGCTTTTGAAAAGCCTACCACATCAATAAGTCTAAATAATGACCAAAAGCTAAAGGTAGTGTTGGGTGAAAAGGATCCTAGGGTAATTACCAACATAACAAATTTTGAGATCCTAAATACTATGGAGGAGGAAAAATCACAAAATGTAGTTGAGGAGGTACCTCAACCTGCCTCACATGTGCCATCAACTACATCATCTGCATTGTAGGTGATGATTCACCTAGTCAATTCTAGCTTAGTTGAGTACCTAGTACAAAATGTAATGTTTACATCAATCATAGAATCTACATAAGATATGGGTAGGCCTCAAGCTCATCACTTTCCTATTGGGATGGTGGTACCATTGGGGGTTCCATACAATTAGACAAATTTCATCTATGGAGGTTTGGATCAACTTGTAGATCGCTCACCCATGGAAAAAGATGATGATGAACCTTTTGCTATAAATGTTTGTTATTTTTCAAACTCATAGTACACCCTTAATTATTTTTATCATTACCATTTGCATGGTTATGAATTGGGTTTATTTGAGCAAGGGCATTTAAATTTGTACTAGCCACAATACCAATTATTGACTGATAGATTCAGTCCAGGTTATCATATTAGAGGTTAGGATGAGTTATTAGCTATATCTATAGATCACCTAAATATTATTCTTTGGGATGATGTTAATTGGAATCCCTATTATCCAAACCCTTTGTACTCATGGAAGGGCAATTGGCCTGTGACCATGGTTACAAAAGAACCACCTTTGGTTTACCATCCAGGTCTCTCCTTAGAAAGGTTCAAAGCAGAATCCATTACTAAGGAAGAAAATCCAAAATATAATTTTGAAGATGATAAGAGTGAGTATACCAGTGATGACGATGAATATGAAGATGAAACTAAAAAGGACCTATTTTGGACCTCATCATCTACATAATCTTAGGGATCCTGTGAACATGAAACCAATTTATCATTCAGTATTCCCAGGTCCTCCTGTCCAAAGAATATCAATGAATTTGGAAGAGATATATTATGTAGCTTTTCTTGGTCCTTCCAATTTAAGGCAAATGCTTCCTCCAGAGGAACAAATTGTTATATATATTTCCATATCAGACCTGGTGATCCCCATTTCACTTGAGCTACATCTAGAGTAGGAAGATAAAACCAAATATAGTGAGTTACATCCACATGGTCCTAGAGACTTCTTCCATTCCATCAACATGGTATCCATTGATTTGACCACTCCACTTCATAATCTATCCAACCCTTTGAAGCCTTTACACTAAAATACCAAGGCCATTGATTTTAACCGTATAAATTCACCCTTAGATCCTGAAGATTTCATACCCAATGAAAAAATGCTACAACCATTCTATTTTGCACCAGGATGTGCATATGATGTCTATCATGTTGAGGTCGATCCTGATTTGGTGGAACCTTTGAAACCAATAGATAAAATTCATTTGATCCATGTGCCTCATCAAATTTAGGATGGATCACATATTTTAAAAGAGTAAACCTTTGAAGTGGATATGAACGATGATCCCACCAATCCAAAGAAGGTTAAATTTGGAGAGAGCTTATATTTTGATAAGCATGCCAATATTGTTTCTCTATTGAAAGAGAGACCTAATATCTTTTCTTGGACCTATAAGGACATGTTGGGTATAGATCCAAAACTGGTTACTCATAACCTTTTGTTGGACCCTACCAAGAAATCGGTCAAGAAAAAACTTAGGAAGATGCATCCAACCATTGCCTTGATGGTTAAATATGAGCTATAGAAGTTGTTGGATTTAGAATTCATAATTTCCATCAACTATCCAGAATGGGTATCAAACATAGTACCTATAGGAAAACTTGATGGAAGAATCTCTATATGCACAGATTTTAGGGACCTCAATAAGGCAACACCCAAATATTCATTCTCTTTGCCTAATATCGATGCTCTTATAGATGCAACTACAAATCATGAAATGCTTCCTCATGGATGGTTTTTTGGTTACAACCAGATTTGGATTAAACCTGAAGATCAGTACAAAACTACTTTTACCACTCCATGAAGAATATTTTACTATAAAGTTATGTCATTTGGCCTCAAAAATATTGGTGCCACATATCAATGGGCTATGAAATACATTTTTCATGACTATATGCATTAAATATTAGAATATTGTATCGATGAATTACTGGCCAAGTCATTGGTACGTGAAGAGCACGTCGAGGTCCTAAGAAAAGTCTTTGATCACATGATAGAGCACAGTCTAGGGTTGAACCCTAAGAAATACATATTTGGTGTAACTTTTGGTAAAATATTGGGATTCATAATTTCTAAGAGAGGGATCAAAGTTCACCTAGTGAAGGTCAATACTATACTAGAAATGAGTCCTCCCACAAACATCAAGGAATTAAGAAGCCTACAGGACAAGGTAGCATCCATAAAGCACTTTATTGCATAGTTATCGGATAAACATTGACCCATAAATTGACTACTACACAAGGGGGTCCCATCTAATTGGGATGAAGACTATAAAAAAGCCTTCATTGAGATCAAACAATATCTAGAATCGTTTCCAGTATTAGCTCCACCTAGGCTAGATGTATCATTTTTGCTATATATATCTACCACACACTTTTCACTGGGAACCATGCTAGCCCAGAAGAACATGCAAGATAAAGAGTAGGCAATATATTATATCAGTCGAATCCTAGTTAGTTACAAACTACAATATGTATATGTATAAAAGTTGTGCTTAAAAATAGTTTTTGCGATGAAGAAGTTGCACCACTACATGCTGAGTCATATGACATATGTAATATTGAAACAAAATCCTTTGTAATACATGATGAGCAAGACATATCATAACACACGTACTGCAAAGTGGATCATGTTATTGATATAATTTGACCTAGAATTCATTAGTCAAAAGTTAATCAAAGGTCAAGTCATAGCATATCAACTGGTAGAGTCCCATAATTAGGATCATAGGCCTCTTTTCATAGAGATTCCCAATGATGTAGTTTTTACATTGTAAAAGTCACCCAAACCCGAAGAACTAGATAATAAAGTAGATATATCTTTGTTCTTTGACGGTTCCAAATGCAATCAAGGAGGTGGCACAGGGATTGTGTTTTTAACACCACAAGGTGCTCCAATTTCCTTGTCATTTAAACTCAACTTCCCTTGCACCAACAACAACTTTGAATATGAGGATCTAATATTAGGTCTTCAAATAGCGCTCACCCTGAAGATTAAGAAGCTAAATATCTTTGGTGACTCCTTTCTCATTGTTAATCAAGTTAAGGAGATCTATAAATACAAATGTACCATATTAAAAGCATACAAGGAACTTGTGGATACTTAAATAGCCCAACTAGAGTGGTATGACATCGAGGTAATATCTTAAACATCAAATAGATTTGTAGACTCTATGGCATCTTTGGGATCCTTAATACCTTAGAATCTATCTGCTAACTTCACTACCATCCAAGTAAAAATGCTATCACAATTCATGATACAACATGAGGCTCAATAAAATAAAGAATCAATCCACATGATTCACATAGAACCAAACCATGAGTGGTTCTATAGAGCTAGAGACTTTATGAAGAAGGCACCCTAGGGATATTTTCTCTCGTAGGGTCTTGTAGAGAATGGTACCACTATTCTCCATAAGGTTGTTTTCCAATCTATTTTTATTAAAGTTTAATTACAGCAAGAATATGCCACCCAATAAGTTGAAGTCATTGCTTATCAAGATTGGTTATCACAATTACATTATTTCCTTAAGCTTGGAGTAATCCCACATGGATTGTCACATGCTACAAAAAGAGCATTTAAATAAAAAGTGACTAGATATGTCTTGTTAGGAGACATCCTATATCATTTTATCTATTATGGAATTATCCTTCATTGACTTGATCCCCAAGAATTATCTTGGATGATTTCACAAGCTCATGATGGTACATACGATGGCTATTTTAGTGGCATGGCCATTGTCAAGCGCATCCTTCGAATGGGTTACTATTGGACCATTATAGAGAAGGATTGCACAATGTATGTTAGGAAGTGTGTTAAATATCAACACCATGCTAATCTTATGTACTTGCTATTGTAGGCCTTACAGATCATCCAAGCAGCTTGGCCATTTGCTCAGTGGGATTTGGATCTAATTGGTAAGATCTCTCCCCTGTATTCAGACTGGCACATAATTATGATAATGGCTACTGAGTATTTTACCAAATGGGTGGATGCAATCCCTTTAACTACAATGATAAGAGTACGTATTATATAGTTTGTACTCTATAATATAATGTCATTTTGGGATACCATCCAAGATAATATCGGATAATGGAACTTCATTAAAAAAAAAAACTATAAGGGCTTTAACATCCAAGTATAATATTCAACATAGTTTTACAAATCCATATCATCCACAAGCAAACGGGTAAGCCGAGGCCTCAAAAAAATAGTGGTAGCAATCTCAAAGAAAACTATTGAAGAAAATCACAAATATTGGCATATTCAGCTACCTCTTGCATTATGGGCTTATAGAACTAGTATACGGATGCCCACTAGGGCAACCCCATTCTCACTAGTATATGGCACTAAGGCCATCATGTCCTTGGAATTGAAAATTCCAACATTGTGTGGTGCATTGTGAAAGAGGCTTAAAAAGTCTAGAAACTAGATAATATGCTATCGAAATGACAAGATAATCAAGTAATCAAGTGTAAAGAAGAAAGTAAAATAATGTGCCCATATTTATTAATATTTATGAATCTCTTTACAATCAGGTTACAAGAACATCCCTCTCAGGGATTTGACCAATGTGATACATATTACAATCCACAACTTGTGTGGTAGATGCCTTCAATAGACTCTTAAGATATTCAAAATTTTCTTGAGGGCTTACTAAGATGCCTCCTTCTCCAATGCTTAGAGGAAGGGTCTTGAAAGGTGCTTTGCCTTTGAGAGATCTATTATCTGCATACAAGGAAAAAAAAAACACATTTAGAAGCACATGAAACCTCTCATGATGAGGTTGATTTCCAAGAGAATATATGAAACATAGTAAACATGTAAAGAAAGTGTGAATATATGTAAAGATGCACAAAGATGATCAAGATATTGATAATAAAGCATAAAGCATAGATTGACACATATAAAGGAAGCTAGAAATGCATAAGATCTTGCATATTGAACATGGAAGAATCTAACCTTTAAAGCAATGTAAAGGAAAGCATGAAATGCATGAAGGTAAGAAAATATGCCTATTAATCTACTAATTAACCTAAATGTATGCTAAGAAAGATAAATCTAAGGCTAAAACTGATAAAATCATGCATCAAACCGTAGCTGCTATTATCGTCAATGATGGAGGCCTACGAGCCGCTATCAATGACAATAACCATGAACTAGAACTTCTACCTCTTGATTCAAAGTATATGACACATAATTCTTCAATTGAATTCATGGTCAAGGGTCACCTCGGTGTTCTAAAATGGATTTTGCAATGGAAGTGTGTCAATTGTCAAGATTGCTCCTCAAGCTCTTGAATTATCCATTGTTGCAAGGTTATTGGTCAAATTAGATTTTGGCAGCATCTTCTTACTCTTCACAAGGTGCAATTGGCTCTCCAATTTGATATGGCTTGTTTGTATTCAAATTATCATGTAATCAGGGTTTACTTCATTTTTGGGAGGGATCTTATAGATTTTCCAAGTCCTTGCTCTAGCTTCATGGAGAAGCCAAGAACAAGAATAGGTAGTTGGGAGGAAGCTTCTAGATGCTTCCAATATGGCCCATGCATTTATTGAAAGCTTCTCCTTTGGCATCAAGAAGAAGATAAAAATTTTTGATCTGGCTGCTCTAATGCAATACGATGATGAGTCGATCATGGACTATGGAAAGATATGGACGAAATTAATGGCAAAATTTCCATTTTTCATTCCAACCATAGAACTAACTAAGATGTTTACAAAGAGTTGTGTGAAGCACATATCTCTATTGTTGTAGTTGCAACAATACCATATATTTGAGGAGACCTTGACACAAGCTAAGGTAATTGAGGACATCAAGTTATAGGAGGGTAACTTGAAGCTTTGGAACAAAAAGGGTTAGAATAAGAACACTCAAAATAAAAATCACCAAGCCAAGCTGGCCCACGTGAATAAAGTAGTTTTGAACCTCAAAAAAGGGGACAAGGGCCAACAACAACAAAATTATTAGGCCCAACCTCCTCCTACACAATACAACTAGTGCAATAATAAGAAACAAGATAAAAATAAGGAGCAACACGCTCCTCACTAGTTCACACCATTTTTAGAGATAATGACATCGATTTTTCATCAATTGTGTGAGGCTAAGGCTATCAACTTACCTGAGATCAAGTTGAAAGACCCTAACCAAACCAAACCAAAAGGGTATAGGGATGATCAGTATTGCACGTACCATAGGATTAAGGGATATGACATTGAAGGATGTTATATTTTTAAACACATGGTGCAAAACATGATCGACAAAGGTGAGCTAATTATCGACATCCCTCAGGCTTTGGACAACTAAAATATGGGGATTTTCAAAAATCCTCTTCCAACCCATGAGCCTATTAGGAAAAATTCCAACCAGGTGAACCAAGTGTGTATCAAACCACCTACATAGGGTTTTGTCAGTATGGTAAATATTATCATAAGAAAAGGGAGGTACAAGTGAACATATCCACCTCTAGCTCCGATTAGGATGTAAGATGCACCTTTGCAAAGGCCAATGCAAAACAATATGCCAGGCCCACCAAATAGATTGGTGGTGACCATAAAAAATAGGCTTGTGCAAAGCCTACAAACAACTTTAGTAAAGTTGTAAGTTTATGAATTGATACAGTAGTCTCCTAAGCATAGGGAGACACTCATGGAAATCTTGAGGTCTATTGAAGTTAAGTCCTAGGATCTTGAAGCATTTATAAATTTCATGGGACATGTGTAGCAGTGTCGAGATCCAGTGATTTAATTTCATGATCATGAGACTAAAATGGTCTCTACTACTACAATGGAACCACCACTTCATATAATTATGTGTGTTAACCACACACCATTTAAACAGGTTTTGATTAACATAGGGTTGTCAATAGATATTATTACTACTAAGGCATTGGCATATTTGAAGTTACCAAAATTGCACATCATACCTTCAACCTTCACTTTGATAGCATTTAATGATGCACTATGCTCAACGGTCGATACTATAGTCTTACCTATTTAGGTTGGACTGAAGACCATCCCTATGATGTATCATGTACTTGAATATGCAATGCAATATAACATCCTCTTGGGGAGGCCTTGGATTAGAGAGATGCATTACGTTCCCTCAATTTTACATTAATGTATTAAATATATACATGAGGGGTAATTTCATGTGGTTCCTTACGATGAGGAACCATTTAAATATGTGAACTAAGTAGATTTACCTAGAGATTTCATTCTCTCTTCAATGCACCTGGATATACGGCTAACGTCACCCAAAAAATATACATAAGGTAAACTAAAGGAAGTATGTACAGGACCTTCCACATCAGCATCAAAACTATTAGAGCACATAAAAACTACTTCAAAAAAACCTATGAAATCCATGATGCTTAGGAATGATAATAATATTAAGGTAGTTATGGGTAAAAAGGATCCAAAGTAAGCATCCAAAGTAGCCACTACCGAGGTTCCTAATCCCATGCACAAAGGGGATGCTTAGAACCAAGTCGAGGAGGCACCTTAGTCTACTTCACCTGCTTCTTTAGCTAGGTCCTCTACATCGTAGGTGACCATTTATTTGGTTAATCCCAGTATAGTGGAGTATATAGTGCAAAACATGACATTCAAACCTTTTAATGAGACTACACAAGATATGGGTAGACCTCAAGCCCATAAATTTCTTGTAGGTACAGTGGTACCACTAGGGGTGCCACCCAACCAAAAAAATTTCATCTATAGAGGTCTTGACCAATTTACTAGTCACACGCCCATAGATGAGGATGATGATGAAACATTCTCAGTAAATGTTCATTATTTGTCTAACCCAGAGTTTACCTTACATTATTTTGAATATTACCATTGTCATTGTTATAGTCTAGGCTTATTTGAGCAAGGGTGCTGAAATCCCTATGAACCATAATATCAATTGCCAACTGATAGGTTTGAGTTGGGCTACCATATAAGAGGATAGGATGAGCTTTTAGTAGTATCTCTTGATCGTCTGAACCTCAGTTTAGGGGATAATGTGCATTGAAATCATTATCACCCTAACCCTTAATACATGTGATGGGGTAATAGGCTAGTGATCTATGTCTCTATAGAACCACATGAGATCTATCATGACAACATCGTGGTAGAGGTCAATCCAAAAGATATTCCAAGAGCTAACTTGGATATTGAAATCCATGAATTTGTTGAAGACACTGGTATGCAAATCCAAAATATGGTCCTAATAGTAGACACTAAATCAAAAGTTACTTATGAGGAAGTTAAAGCAGAGTCCATTTTTGAAAGTGATGGACCAAAGTGTGATTCTAGGAGTGATGATGATGAGCAGTCCTCAAACAATGAAGAATATGAGGATGAAATGGAAATGGTCTACCTTAGGCCTAGACATATTGCTCAACACCCAATTATAGTAGGTAGGAATAAGGTATTCTTCATAGATGATAGTGATTACGAATATGAGATTGAGATGGCCTATCTTGGGCCATGATACTTGCATCATCTTACGAAGTCAGTTGACATGGAAGAATTGTATTGAATAGTATTTCTTGACCCTCGCATCCCAATCAAACCAACTATTCTAAACAAGATTTATCATAGGGTATTTCTTGATCCACCTACATTTAGAGATCTCCTAGATCTGAATGATCGCATTACCCAATCTATTCATAGACTAGATCCATAGATCCCCATACGTCCAGAGCCACATCTTGGATATGTGAATAATACTGATAATTTAGAATTGCACACACATGGTCATGGAGATCTAATCCATTCCATCAACATGATCTCCATAAATTTCACCACTCCACTCCACAACCTAGCTAATCCTTCCAAACCATTGTGTCTTAATCTAGATGCTATTGATTGGAATCACATTGATTCATGTCTAGAACCTAAAGATTTCTTCCCTAAGGAAGAAATTTTACAACCATTTCATTTTGCACCAAGCTGTATACATGCTTTTTATCATGCTATGGGTAACTTTGATGTGGAACCTTTAAACCCAGCTGATGATATCCATCTAAATCCTATACCTCACCAGCTTGAGGAGGGATCACACATGTCATTAGAGGAAACCTTTGATGTGGATATTAGTGATGATCCCACTAATCCTAATAAGGTTAAATTTGGAGAGATTCTATCTCCTGATGAGTACACCAACCTCATCTCTCTACTAAAAGAGATACCTGATCTCTTTGCTTGGGCATACAAGGATATGCCGAGACTAGATTCAAAAATGGTTACCCATAACCTTTCACTAGACCCCTTTAAAAATATTATCAAGAAGAAGCTCAAGAAAATGCATTCAACCATTGCTTTAATGGTTAAATACAAGTAGCTGAAGTTGTTGGATGTAGTGTTCATTATATCCATCGACTATCCAAAATGGGTATCAAACATGGTACCTATAGGAGAAACTGATGGAATGATCTATATCTGTATGGATTTTAGAGACCTTAATAAGGCAACACCCAAGGATTCATTCCCGTTGCCCAACATATATGCTCTCGTAGATGTAACTACAGGTAATGAGATGCTTTCCCTTATGGTTGGGTTTTTTGGTTACAATTAAATTTAGATTAAAGATGAAGATCAGCATAAAACTACGTTCACAATGCCATGGAGAAAATTATACTATAAATTTATGTCATTTGATATTAAAAATGTTGGTGCCACCTCAACGAGCCATGACATACATTTTTTATGACTAAATGTACAAGATATTAGAGTGTTACATATATGACTTATTATCAAAGTTATTGTTGCATTCAGAGCATGCAAAGGTTCTCCAAAAGGTCTTCAATCGCCTGATTGAGCATAATGTCAGGTTGAATCCCAAGAAGTGCATATTTAGCATAAATCCAAGAAAAATCTTAGGATTCATCATTTCTAAATGAGGGATCAAAGTATATCTAAAAAATTTCAAGGCCATACTAGAGATGTGTCCTCCCACCAATATCAAAGAGCTAAGAAGCCTGCAAGGTAAAGTACTATCCATAAAGTGATTCATCACACAATTATCAAACAAATACCGACCCATGAATTAACTGCTACACAAGGGGATTCCATTCAATTAGGATGAGGACTATCAAAAGGCCTTTAATTAAATTAAGAAATAGTTGGCAATGCCACTAGTACTAGCTCCACCAAGACCAGATGTGACATTTTTTCTTTATATATCGGCTACTAACTTTGCACTGGGAACCATGTTAGCCCAACAGAACATGCAAGACAAAGAGCAAGTGATATATTATATCAGTTGCACCTTAGTGAGTTATAAGCTAGGGTATGCGTACATGGAGAAGATATGTTTAGCAATGGTGTTTGTAACAAAGAAGTTGCATCATTACATGCTAAGTCATACGACGTATGTAATATCCAAAAAAAATCCTTTGCAGTATATGATGAGCAAGACTTATCACAATACACATACTGCAAAGTGGATCATGTTATTGACATAATTCAATTTGGAATTCATCAGTAAAAATTCCATCAAGGGATAGGTTATATTTGATTAGCTAGCAGAGGTACCTCTTAAAGATAGTAAGCCTTTTTTCATAGAGCTTACTGATGATGTAGTTTTTGCATTATGAGAATCTCCTGAACCTAAAGAACCAGATAACAAAGCTGACATGACTTTGTTCTTCAATGGTTCAAAGTGTGAGCAAGGGATAGTGTAGGAATTATCTTCTTCATTCCATAAAGAACTCCAATACCCTGGTCATTTAAGCTAGACTTTCGTTGTACCAATAACAATACTAAATATTAGGCCTTAATATTGGGACTCAAAATAACAATCACCATAAATATTAAAATATTAAACATCTTTGGTGACTCCCTTCTCATTTTCAACCAGGTTAAGGAACTTTTTTAATGTAGGTGTCCTATCCTAAAATATTACAAGGATCTTGTTGAAACTTATCTATCCCAGCTAGAGTGGTATGAAATAAAGGCAATCCCTCATACATAGAATAAATTTGTAGGCACCATGGCATCTTTGGGATATTTAATCCCTTAGAATCTATCTATCAATTTTAGTACCATTCATGTAAAGACACTCTTGTAAGCCACAATGCAGTGTGAGGCTTTCTATAATAAAGAATAATTCAACATGATTCATATAGAACCAAACCATAAATGGTTCTATAAATCCATAGACTTTCTTAATAAGGTACCCTAGGGGTATTTGATCTCACAAAATCCTATGGTGAATGGCACCACCATTCACCACAAGGTTGTATCCTAGTCTGCATTCGTGTACGACAAATCACAAGGGGAACAAGTCATCTTATCAATTGAGATAGAAGCTTATCAGGATTGGATGTCATGATTACATGACTTCCTTAAGCTTTGTTTAATCCCTTAGGGATTGTCATGTATCGTGAAATACATATTCAAATAGAAAGTGACAAAGTATGTCTTGTTAGGAGACATCTTGTACCATCGAAGCTACGATGGAATTCTCCTTCATTGTCTTGAACCCCAAGAATTAGCTTGGACAATTTCATAGGCTCATGATGGTACATGTGATGGTCATTTCAATGGCATGGCCATCATAAAGCACATCCTTCAAATGGATTATTATTAGCCCACTATGGAGAAGGATTGCATCACGTTTCAAAAAAAATGTTAAATATCAGTATCATGCTAATCTTACACACTTGCCATCATAGGTCTTACATCCCATTCAAGTGGCTTAACCATTTGCTCAGTGGGGATTGGATCTTATTGAAAATATCTCTCCCCTATCATTGGTTGGCATACATTTATTATAAAGGCTACTGAGTATTTTACAAAATGGTTGGAATAAATCCCTTTAACAATGACAACTAGAGCACGTATTGCAAAGTTCATAATTCACAATATAATAAGTCATTTTGGGATACCATCCAAAATAATATTGAATAATGGAACGCCATTCAAGAAAAAAACTATGAGGGATTTAAAATCCAAGTACAACATACAACACAATTTTATGACTCCATACTATCTACAAGCAAACAGGTAAGCTAAAGCTCAAACAAGACATTGGTAGCCATATTGAAAAAGACCATTCAAGAGAACCCCAAATATTGGCATATCTAGCTACCCCTTGTATTATGGGCTTACAGGACTAGTATACAGACACCCACTAGGACAACCCCATTTTCACTAGTATATGGTGCTGAGGCAATTATTCCCTTAGATTTGGAAATACCAACATTGTGCATCACATTGAAAGAGTTCATCGATGATGAAACTACATGAAAATATCACCTCGATCAATTGACACTTTTTTATGAACATCATGTGAATGCCCTTGAACATATTTGAGTCTATCAGGAACACATAAAATGAGCTTATAACAGTAAATTCCATTTAAGATACTTTAAAGTTGGTGATCTTGTACTAAAGGAGAACCAACAAAACTCAAACCTACCACCGCACTTGCGACATAAATTTGTGGTCAATTGGTTAGGTCCATATATCATCTTAGAGAAGATATGACCTAGAACATATCACCTAATATCGCTTTAAGATGTTGAAGAGCCCGAACCTCTCAATATACTTCATCTTAAGGAATTCCACACATAAATTCAAAAAATTCAAAAATATGGAAAATTTTTAAAATCCATAAAAATAAAAAATATAAAATTCAATAAAAAACATTTGTATCATGCATCTCATGTTGCACTTGAATTTAATTTAATTGCATTGCATTCAAGCATTTCCATCCATCATACTTGCATTAGGATATGTTGTGTTTACAATCTTACAAATTATACCACGTTTGTATTTCAATCATACATTTACGCATCATCATCCATCACCCTTGTGAGTAATTGTGTTTCTCAACACAAACCCTCCCATTTCTATGAGGAATATACTAGGATTTTTAGATCATTCAACCATACCTAGTGGTCTTTTCAAATTTGGTAGAAATATTGCTTTGCTTTTGAGGATGAGGTCTAGTTTTGATAGCATTGAGCATATTATAATCCCATCACTAATAAACATATTAAAAATCCTAATTAAGACAAGGAAATATGAACACTACAAAGTGGTCCTAGTCACCTTAAGTGAAAGATTTTGTTAGTCATTTTGTGATGCACATGGTCTATATTATGGATCATTTGCAAAAGGACAAGTTCCCTCCTACCCAAGAAATCCCTTGCTTACAAAAAGGAGCAAAATACCACAATCAAATCAAATCCCTTGCTCAAAACAAAAAAATAAAACTAAATAGAAAATAAACAGTGATTTTTATCACTATACATGAGCAAGTATCCCAATAAATCAAAAGAAAAGAAGGGGGTGAAGAGCTTGAATCCCTAGAATGGTCAATACTTGAAAACCATAGGGTGATCCCAAATACAACAATGGGCTGAATGAATCCTGCTTGACATTAGGGTATGTCTAAGAAATTTACAAATGAGCTAGCTTTAGGTACCCTATATTGCCTAGTGGTCTAGTTTAACTGCATCCAAACCTAGGATCTCACAATGGAAACCTTTCCCGCCACTCTACCATGCCACTTGGTAACACTTTGTAAACCATGAACCATACCTTGGTAGCACCTTGGAAAACATACCCCTTAGAATCCTTGCCTCCCACAATAACCACAATTTCACTACATCTATTGGTTGGCCAAGTAAGGGTTTACCTCAAGAATCAAACCGATATATTTTTAATAACTTGCAACATATAAACATAGGAATTTAATTTAGATTTACTTTATACAAAATTGTAATATATAAAGTAAACTTTTATGTTATCACCTTTTTATAAAATATGGTAATTACCTTTAAACAAATCCATAATGTGAAAAATATAAAGTGAAATTTTCATGTTATCACATTTTTATAAAATGTGGTAATTACCTTTTATTTTATTATTTAAATATTTTTTATTGGTTTTGTTTTTATTACTATGAAAGTAATTAATGGATTAGGCTAAAAAATAATTATATGAAAACTTTGATTTAAAATTCTATATAAAACTAACTAAAACCACCAACAACGATGCATGAATGGATGATAAATACATTATGTTCAACTCTCCATAGCTTGATTTAATCAACTATTTCAATTTCATTCAGAGCATTTTGAGGACTTTATCCATATTTGAACATGATCCTAGGAGAAATAACATATTTGACAATGGTAAACTTATGACATCATAAACTAAAACAAACAATACAAACTAGAGATCATATTAACACACAATAATTTCAAGTGGATCCCCAAATTGGGGTATGTTGTGATCCTCATTACAACAATGTGCTGAATGAATCCTACATAGTAATGAGGTAGTATTATGTCTCATATAATATATTCATTTGCACGCATAGGGATAATGAATATATGGGTCTTTCATAGCAAAAAAATTTGATAAGTCAACTAGGGTGTTTGAGTCTCATGGAAAATCTCAAAAATTCCTAAATAGCAACAAACCACATCAATCACTCAACTATCAATTTTTGTTTATGAGATTTTGTTTATTAAAGGGTGTTCATAACATAGAATAGATACCGGATGAATATCAACAATGATATTTAGATGACCACTAACTATTTTGTGCATATCTTTTAGCTTACAAAAGCTTATGAAGAGAAAACAATATATCATCATCTCATATCATATATGGATGTCTAATTGGTTAATTATTATGATAAGATTTATCAATCACATTCACGATTGTTAAACATTCTACGGTGTCATATGTTAGATTGTTAACTCATATTGCATTCATTCCTTATGTTTTAAGTGATGAAAACATACAGGTTCATTTACATTAAATCACATCATGTAAATAATGCATTACATACATTGGCATTTATCATATCATAACCTCATAAATTAAATGCATACAAGTAAATAAAATTAAACATGCATTTAACATCTAACATTGCATCCATATGCATACATAAGTAGTCCATATACACATCTAGATAATAATATCTAGTCATGCATCCATCAACTAGCTAGTGTATGTTATCAAAACACCACATCATATAGCATCAAATCAATATAACATCTAATCATTACATCCATGTGCATCTCATAAACATAAAACAACAAAAATATACACATATAAGATTCATAATAAATTCATATCATATATATGTGTATCAAAAGAGCACATAGGCATATATCAAAATGCTCGTAGGCTACAACTATGTAGGTCCTCAGAACTTACACTAAAAAAAGGTAAAAATATTTGATAACCTATACTAAACAGGGCTTGTGACCCCTACCTGTGAGTCTCCTCCATCGTCTCTATTCTACCAATGAGTCTTCCTAGAGTTAGTACCTGTGGACCTCTTAGATCTTCCAGTCCTGTGACTAGGCCATGTTGATGACTACCTAGTCTCCTATGTCCTATAGTTGTGGATCTCTCAGGTACTATGCCACTACGTAGTCTGACCTTGTTCTCTAGGACAACGATGTGAGCTACATTTGATGCATGCTATCTAGTACCATATTGGATGAGGGTATGTAGTATTTGAATCTCTGTAACCATATCCAACCCTATTTATCCTTGTGTAGCAAGAGTAGTAGGAGAAACCTGAGAAGTTGAGGGATCTCCCCTCACTGACCAAAGAAAGTCCTACTTTGTAGTTACAACATCTAGCTGAGACTAAAGAAGATTATTATGATGAGTGATCTTCTCTATATCTATGTCTATACTGGAAATATAGGCCTGGAAAGCTATCCTCTCCTCCTCATAACCTCACCACTAAGTATACCCCTCTATGAGATAAACCTAAATTGCTCTCATCTATTCTTGTAATGTAGAAAGAAAGGTATCCCTCCCTAATATTTGTATCTAGGTAGTCTATAGCTGGGACTGCAAGCTAGCTACCTAGACCCAAATTTGTGACACATCATTATCAAGATCATCCTTAGCCTCCTACTTGCAATCATCCTCATATCAGGTCTCCTCATCTGTTGTTATAGCTTGGTCTCATATTTCTTCAATCCTCTAGAAAATATGTTACCCTTCGAGATCTACACCTGCTACCTCTATGACTACCCCATACCTAGATCTACCTAGTGATCCACCAAAATACCATAATCTGGTAGTCCACCAAGCATCGTAATCTACCATAGTACTTGCATCTACCAGCCCCAAATCCTGGTAGATGTTATTCTCATATCCTAGTGGGGTAACTCAAGGCCATACTAGCTGCATATCCACATTTAGGTAGTGATATACAACTGGTTCATCAAGTATATCTTGGAAGATCCCAAACTACCTACTAATGTACAAGAAGTGAAAAAACTCATGCATATCAAGCTTGTGCTCGAGAAGCCATCGATCACATTATGTCTGCCTCAAGTAGCGATCTACCTCTGCCCATGTTGGGCAATCCATGTAGGAGCACCATAGAACCTATCCTGGCCTTAACTTGTGAGATGATCTATGTTAATATAGATACCCTATATGGGATCTAATCTTAAATTCCTCAACCTCCCTGGGCTAGTAAGTAACATAACACTTAGACTCCTCTACAATATCATTGATCCGTAGAGGAATTCTCCTAGGGAAATCAATAGTGATGTGCTCCCATATCCATATCTAGAGCAACATAATACAAATAACTCCGATGTGGCCCCATTGTATGATGTGATACAACTTGTCATAGATCTTCACAAGGAGAGCACTCCCATAAGAGAGAATCAATGGCTAAGTTGCCATGCTAACCAGCAAGTCCTACATCTTGGCTAGGAGATTCTAAGGGAAGCTCACACTAGATGTATCTAGAAGTAGCACATTAATAATAATGTACATCAAAACAATATACCATCATGATAATACCCACACCCTATACTAATGCTCAATAGGCATGCCCTCGTGCTCAATGTCATCTAGAGCCTCATCACTCTTAGTACCAAAAATCAGTTGGAATATTGCAACCTTCATCATAGTAGGTGAATATGTGATGGCCGCACCATCGATAGGGATGTAGAAGATGTGATAAACATCCTATAGAGTAACTATAATCTCCTAAGTAGATAGGTTAAAGGTGTTGGTCCATGCATTCCAAAGATGGACCAAAGCAGTCATGTAAGCCTGATCCACCTAGATGGACAAAATCCAGAGCACGTAACCCATACCTATGATCACAAACCAAGCTTGGTCAACATCATCCATCCTGTGTAAAATCTCATGGAAGATCTCAAAATCCTATGCTCTAGCAGTCAGAGACTAAAGGGAGATAATAACAAAAAATAATTAAAATCACAAAAACATAAAAAATGCACTTAAAAATGCAAACAAATTCAAAAACCTTCACAAAGGCAAAAACAATCACAAATGCATTCAAAATGTTCAAAAAAATCAAAATTTTACTTGGAAAAATTCAAAAATTCAATTAATTAAAATCAAACAACAATAAAATTAAAAGAATTTCCTAATTTTCTCAACCACGGTTGTCACCCACAGTCAACAAAAATGGTTAAATTTTTGATCGTTGGGATTTGAATTTAGCCATGGCTGATAGCTGCAACCCCAAATTTACAAATTGGGAGCTGTGGCTACCACCCATGGCTATAGGAAAAACCTATTTCGATGTTATTTCCTATCCCAATAACCCAAAAAATTAAACTCATATTGCATTAATTTCTTATGTTTTAAGTGATGAAAACATACAAGTTCATTTACATTAAATCACATCATGTAAATAATGCATTACATACATTGGCATTTATCATATCATAACCTCATAAATTAAATGCATACAAGTAAATAAAATTAAACATGCATTTAAAATTTAACATTGTATCCATATGCATTCATAAGTAGTCCATCTATACATATAGATCATAATATCTAGTCATGCATCCATCATCTAGCTAGTGTATGTTATCAAAACACCACATCATATAGCATCAAATCAATATAACATCTAAGCATTGCATCCATGTGCATCTCATAAACATAAAAAAACAAAAATATACACATATAATGATTCATAATAAAGTTATATCATATATATTGTGTATCGAAAGAGCATATAGGCATATATCAAAATGCTTGTAGGATACAACTATGTAGGTCCTCAAAACTTACACTAAAAAATGGTAAAAATATTTGATAACCTATACTAAACAGGGCTTGTGACCCCTGCCTATGAGTCTTCTCCATCGTCTCTATCCTCCCGATGAGTCTTCCTAGAGTTAGTACCTGTGGACCTCTTAGATCTTCTAGTCTTGTGACTAGGACATGTTGATGACTGCCCAGTCTCCTATGTCCTAGTCCTTTATGATCCTTTAGTTGTGGATCTCTCAGGCACTATGCCACTATGTAGTCTGACCTCGTTCTCTAGGAGAGCGATGTGAGATACATATGATGCATGCTATCTAGTACCATATTTGATGAGGGTATGCAGTATTCAAATCTCTACAACCATATCCAACCCTATTTATACTTGTGTAGCTAGAGTAGTAGGAGCAACCTGAGAAGTTAAGGGATCTCCTCTCACTGACCAAAGAAAGTCCTACTTTGTAGTTACAACATCTAGATGAGACCAAAGAAGATTATTTTGATGAGTGATCTTCTCTATATTTATGTCTATACTAGCAATCTAGGCCTGGAGAGTTATCCTCTCCTCCTCATAACCTCACCACTAAGTCTGTCCCTCTATGAGCTAAGCCTGAATTGCTCTCATCTATTCTTATAATGCAGCAATAAAGGTATCCCTCCCTAATATTTGCACTTAGGTAGTCTATAGCTGGGATTGCAAGCTAGCTACCTAGACCCAGAGTTGTGACACCTCATTATCAGGCTCCTCCTTAGCCTCCTCCTTACCATCCTCCTCATATCAGGTCTCCTCCTCTGCTGCTATAGCTTGGTCTCATATTCCCTCAATCCTCTAGAAAAAATGTTACCCTTCAAGATCTGTGCCTTCTACCTCTACGACTACCCCATCGCTAGATCTACCTAGTGAGCCACCACCCTACCATAATATGGTAGTCCACAAAACATAGTACTCTACCATAGTACTTGCATCTTCCAACCCTAAATCCTTGTAGATGTTATTCTCATCTTCTAGTGGGGTAACTCAAGGTCATACTAGATGCATCTCCATATTTAGGTAGTGATATACAACTGGTTCATCAAGAATATATTGGAAGATCCCAAACTACCTAGCGATGCACAAGATGTGGAACAACTCATGCATATCAATCTTGTGCTTAAGGAGCCATCGATCACATTATGTCTACCTCAAGTAGCAATCTACCTCTACTCATGTTGGGAAATCCATGTAGGAGCACCATAGAACCTGCCCTGGCCTCAACTTGTGATATGATCTATGTAGTACTATAGATAAACTATGTGGGACCTACTCCTAAATTCTTCAACCTCCCTAGGCCAATAAGAAACATAACACTTAGACTCCTCTACAATATCGTTGCTCCATAGAGGCATTCCTCTAGGAAAATCAATAATGATGTGCTCCCATATCGATATCTAGAGCAACAGACTATAACTAACTCCCATGTGGCCCCATTGTATGATGTGATACAACTCGTGATAGAGCTGCACAAGGAGAGCACTCCCATAGGAGATAATCAATGGCTAAGCCGCTATGCTAACCAGTAAGTCCTACATCCTGGCCAGGAGATTCTAAGGTAACCTCACACTAGTATTTGGAACTAGCACATGAATAATAATGTACATCAACACGATCTACCATCATGAGAATACCCACACCCTATACCAATGCTCAATAGGTACGCCCCCATGCTCAATTTCATCTAGAGCCTCATCACTCTTAGTACCAAAAATTTGTTGAAATATTGCAGCCTTCATCATAGTAGGTGAAGATGTGATGGATGCACCATCGATGGGGATGCGAAATATGCGATAGACATCCTATAGAGTAACTATAATCTCCTAAGTAGGCAGGTTAAAGGTGTTGGTCTGTACATTCCAAAGATGGACCAAAGCAGTCATGTAATCATGATCCCCATAGATGGACAAAAGATAGAGCACGTAACCCATGCCTATGGTCACAAACCAAGTTGGGTCAACATCATCCATCCCATGTAAAATCTCATGGAAGATCTCAAAATCCTATGCTTTAGCAGTCATAGACTAAAGGAATATAATAACAAAAAATAATTAAAATCACAAAAACATAAAAAATGCACTTAAAAATGTAAACAAATTCAAAAAACATTTACAAAGGCAAAAACAATCACAAATGCATTCAAAATGTTACAAGAAATCAAAATTTTACTTGGAAAAATTAAATTAATTAAAATCAAACAGCAAATAAATTAAAAGAATTTCCTAAGTTGCTCAACCACGGTTGTCACCCACAACTGACGATAATGGTTAAATTTTTGATCATTGGAATTTGAATTTAGCCATGGCTGATAGCCGCAACCCCCAATTTGTAAATTGGAAGTCATGGTTGTCACCCATGGCTATAGGAAAAACATCTTTTGAGGTCATTTCCTACCCCAATAACCCCAAAAATTAAACCCTACCCACTAACTAGCATAGTCTAACCCTAGCTATGATGTGGTTCGTTGCCAATAGTTTAATTTGGTTTATTAAACCCATTAATTAACATGGTTCATTTTAAGTTGGTAATTCAAAAGGTGATGTTCAAATATCTACCTTTGTAGCATCGACTCTGCCACTGGTGGATGCCTCCAATTGGTCAGTCATCAATTTGAATAGGAATTTTTGTAGCGTTTCATATCAAAGTTTCAAACTCTCCTCTTAGAGCTCTCTTTCTCAATAGTTGGAAATGGAAATAATGAAATTAAAAATGACATATTTTTCTTTTATATTCCCAATTTGGCCCTCAATCATGATTGGTAACCATGGGTACAAAATTAGGGTTTACCAACCACAGTTTAGAGCTATGACTAAGGAATTTACCAAAACTAGCTACGACTGACAACCACAACTAGCATCTAGAAATAAATGCTCTTAGAATCCAACCACAAGGATATTTAAAATGCAACATAAAAAATATTCAACTGTCCAGAAATTTCAAAAATAACAAAAAAATTCACATAATTCAAAATTCAAATGTGCATCGTATCCAGTTATTTACCCTATACACTTGATGGTTGCAGCAATTTGTGCTTCATGCAATCCAACAAGATGAGTAAATCACCATAAGGTCATTTGGGGTAAATTAGTCATCGTTGAATTGTAATGCTTCACTTCACTCTCGAAGAAGGCCATGTTAGTTGGACTGCCCCATGAGAATGAAGCATTCATTTCATTTCATCTATAACATTTTTAGCAAATCATCGATCAATAGTGATTCAACACAAGCCTAATTGGAATTGCTATCATATTGATTCCATAATAAGACCATTACGGTCAGACTATTCCATGGGATAGAGATATACAATTACTCTTAATGGTTGAAATAATAGCTGAATTAGGCCTTGTCAAAAATAACAAAGTGCAAAAGTCTTAAATAATTCAAATTATTCATTTGGGTCAAGCGACTCATTGCTTTATTAATTGTCCTACTTTCATCGACTTTTTTCTTGAGTTGGTAGTCATAATACCAATAATCATAATCAAATTCAACAAAATATCACTCAATCTTGTCAAATTATATTCGTCTTATGAATCATTTCCAACAACTATCATAAGATTACCCTTTGCTATGGTAAAAATAAAATGTGACAGTTAAGCTAGTAGCTTTCAACCTATCAGAATGATTGTATCCTGACTACCTGATCGTTCTGGACATGTGAAAGATTTGAAATTAAGCCTTCCCTCAGTTGGAAGCAATGATTCTAAGATGCATGACCTTTTGTAGTATTGGCCAGTTAATATTAATTAGATCAATGATCATCATTCAACCTACAACTTAGATTTAGGCGGTCTATTTTTGCTCAGCATTGTGTTCCCACAAAAAATCCAAAAAGGGGTACTTTTAGACACCTAAAATGTGTCATGTGTAGGGGACTACTTATATGGGCATCCTAGGAGACCATATTAATGATCTTGGACCATTCCAAGGCAAAGTAGTGGTTTTAACCACTCAATTTAGGTAGTTTTGGCCTACTTAGCCTTAGCCATGGATGGCATCCGTAGCTAAGATCTCAACCATGACTAATAGATCGAGCTATGCCTAAGAGCCACAACTAGCTCTGTAATTGTCACAGACTCCCGAGCTAGGCTAAAATTAGTTACAATGGCTCTAGCAATGAATTTTGAGCAATTTTGAGCAAGGAAGCTTCCAAATTCTTCCTTCCAATTGCTCCAACCTTCTAGTTCTTGATATTGGATTCTAAAGGAAGCTAGGATTAGGAATTGGGAGTGCCACATACAACCCTTGAGGAATGCCTACATGTTTCCAATTTGGAGAACCATAATTGCATTTGAAGCTATGGAGGTTTCAAGAGCTTGAAGAGATCATTCATCCCTAATTGAGTCACTTACACTACAAATTCAAAGAATCTACATCACCATTTTTTCTAGAACATAGAGGTGACCCTTGATCATCAATTCCATGGAGGAATTTGAGATTCAAGACATGATTTTAAGAGCAAGAGTATTTTCTCCTCAGCCATGGCTAACATAGCCAACTGCACTTCAGACCCAAAGTAAGGGTTTGACATTCAATTTCCCTTGTTTTAACCATAGTATTTTCATTATAAGCATGCAATTAGGTAGATATGACATATATTAGCTTTTATTTATGCTTTTATATGGTTAATTTTAGGAATTAGAGGTAGCTTTGCTCCATTTTCTCTTATTTTGTCAATTTGCACTAGTTTCATTAGATTTGATTCATTTCAAGTTTTAATGGTAGATTATGCATCATAATAGCTAGATTTACTGCTTTCTTATCATTATTTATATAATTAAAAGGTTTTGTAATCATATTTACAATTTTCTATGCTTTATTGCTATATTTATCCTAATTCATGCAAATTCCTATCAAGAGCCTCATAATGAGAGGTCTCCTTTGCTTCTAACTATGTTATGTTGTTTATTGAATGTATATTTATAGTATCTGGTCATATTCAAAGTATTCCTAGTATCATATTCCTCTGATCAAGTGAGAAGAAGGATTTATTGAGCCTTAAGCAGTCCGTATCTACATTAAGAGACTACGTATTACACCATCCCATTTGAGGGACTCAAAATATTATATCAATTGTATCAAAGGATTCGATATCCCTAAGAGGGACACATTTGTAAAGGATATTTGCAATTATAACATAAAAAATTTCTTTCCTATTCAATTCATTGTTATTCATATTTTCATTGAACAGGATATTTGCATCCTTTCATAAGCCAACTAAATCGGTAAAGAATATCCCAATTTTATTTGAGAAAGTGGCAGGGCAAAGAATACAATTTTTTAAAAGTAAAATGTACTTCCTAAACACTCCCTTGGTTAGGCAAAGAAATATTGCTAACATCCTTGGTTGTGGCATTTTTGAGTTTCCAATTGTTTACCTAGGATTGCCCCTGTTCAAGGAAAGAATGTTGGACAGCTACTGGGCTTTAGTTATGGAGAGACTATAAAAGAAGCTTGCTAGCTGGAAAGGTGCTCTCTTGACCAAGTAGGGAAGGTCCTCTTGGTAAAGACTGCATTATAGAGTATCCCTATCTATTTTATTCCACCTTCAATATCTCTATGATGGTTTTATCTAAGCTAGAATGCATTAAAAAAGCCTTCTTATGGGTTGGATCCGAATATCATAGGAAATTACACCTTGTCTCTTGGAATCAGGTTTGCAATAGGAAAGCTTATGTAATCTTGGGACTTAGAAACCTACGCCTGATGAATGAAGCCCTAGTAATGAAACTGGGTTGGAAAATTATCGAAAAGGAAGAGGTGGATCCAATCCATATAATTACTACCAAGTACCTAAACCAAAATGGTAGTTACCTATTGAACCCACTTCAGATGATGGGTTCTCTCTTATGGTAGAAATTGGTGAAATCTAGATCCACTCTAGCTAAAGGCTCTAAAAGAATGCTAAGAGATAGAAATTTAGTTGGCTTATGAAAGGATGCATGGACATCAAAATATCTCCTCTCTCACCAATCTTGTGGTAGTTGAAATTTTATCCAAGAGACTTGGATGGGTCAAGGTGGTGGATTTCATCAAAGTTACTAATGGTAGGAAAATTTGGAAGACCTCCCAACCACTAGCTATAATAGAGAAGCATATTTGACCTAGGGATCTATTTCTAACATGCTTAATCTCCATGTGTTAAATAATTAAGATACAAAGGATGGTATTGTTTGTAAATGAGAGAGTGATGAATCTTTCTTGGTTAACTCAACTTATACTCTTGTTGACTTGAGCTCTCCTCCTTGGCTGCCCCCTTGTAAGGTTTTGTTTAAGCATCTGACTCCAAAGATCAACATATTTTTTTAGGTTGGCCATACAAAATAAATACCTAACTATTAAGAATCTATGGAAAATATGGATGATCCTTCCTAATATATTTTATCTTTGTGAATATTGTGATGAAACTTCAATGCATCTCTTCTTCTAGTGTCCCTACTTTGTTGATGTATAGGGAAGATTTTTACACTCTTTAGGGGTTTTTTGGGTCTCTCCTTATTCTTTGATTTATGTGTGTACATAATGGGTACCCCCTTTTAAATCTTAGACTCATTTGGTTATGGATATTTCTTCTTCCTCATATCTTTTGGGGTATCTAGTGGGAGAGAAACCAAAGGAATTTCAAGAAAATCAAGAGATACTCTAAGATAGTCTATTATAGGGTTCTAGGAGCACTATTGAAAATGTGTCCTCTTGTCTACCTAATATGTGATGAGGTACTTTATATAATGTAAATTTGGAATGTATCCTCAAATTTCCTTAGAAATAAAGTCCTTCTATACCTGCTTCCCTAAATCAAAGAAACTTAGTGTAGTGGTCTCCACCCACGACTAGTTGGGTTAAGCTAAACTTTGATGGAGCATCAAAAGGAAACCCAAGTTTAGTTGGAGCTAATAAAGTGGTCAAAAATGAAAGAGGGAAATTTATTTTGGCATATGCTGAGTTCCTCTCTTCCTAAACCTCCCACTTTGTGGAGGCCAAAGCATTACTCTAAGGCTTGATTTTAATTTAATCTATGGGGATCAAGAAGATAATTGTTGAAGTTGATTATTTGAACATCATAAAATTAATTGAAATTTCTAAAACCTTGAGCTAGAACATCTCAAAATTGATTTTAAAAGCCACAAGAATTCTGTAGCCTAGAGAGGAATTCCAGATCCAACACATATTCAGGGAAGGAAATAAGCCAATAGACTTAATGGTAAATATTTTTCTAACTCTTCAAGGCTATCCATTTGACATGCAAATTATCCTCAAATCCTTCTAAGGTTGGTTGATCGAGAAAACCACTAATATCCTAGATACATTATTGAGAAATTATGGTTGGTGGTTTAGATATGATTTTCATAAGCCAGTGAGCATTAGACGACTCTCAAAAAAATTTAAATTAAAATATGAGCTTACATGCTAGATATTTAACACCACTTGATCTAGTAAAAACTACCCATTATGGAAAAGATTCAAAAGGAAGCGATCATATTTGATAGAATTATGTGGAGTAGTTGGCATAATGATGGCATGGATGATTGGCCACATATCAAGTAAATCCCAGTACTGGGGGATCCACCCTTGTACCAAGGATTGGCTTGATTGGTCAATTTTGAAAATAGAGGGTCTAGGAAATTATGTAGCAGTGAGGTGATTGTACACATCACCAGTTTCCATAAACACTAGAGATACTCTACCAATTACAAGGATTTGTGTGGTAACAAGTGGATTATGAGGACATTTACTGGAAAGCTCCTTTGTGTGGTGATAGACCACATTAGTAGCCACACTTTCATAGGTATATTAAGAATATAGATTGCTACTATTCATAATATCTATGCATGGATTTGGTCATTTCATCCTTGGATTAAGGGTGATTTTTTCAATTTAGCTCAGTGATAGATTTGATTCCTTTGCTTGAAAAAAAACCATCTCTTTAACCCATGGCACTTCTATTTGATAAGATGCTTCAATTATTTTTGGAAAGTGGAAGGAGATGGTAAGCTTAATATTTTCAATATAAATTGTTGGATCTATTGTGGGATTCATCAACATGGTATATTGGAAGCTTGATCCTCCCTTGTAGTCATCCTCTATATTAGTGGCATCGTGCTTTTTAGCATGAGTTTCAATTTCTCATTGAAACTTCTTGCTAGAAACTGAACAAATCTCTTCACTTGTTAAATGCACTTAGGTATTCTATTATTAGTGTAATTTTTTGAAAGTGTGGAGGTTTTGATTTTAAGTTTTTTTGGTTTTGGTTGTGGAAAATGAGCCATCATTCACTCCAGAAGGGTCAAATGTTACCATTCGAGTAAAATTCCCTAGATATGGATGATGAGGTTAGAAATATCCTTCATAAAAGTAGCCTTATGGATTACATTCAGGTATTCTAAAAACACCATAGAGGGTTAGCCAAGTATATGACACATTCATAGTGGAAAGGATAGATCCAAGTTGGTGGTTTGGAGTTTCAAATTTCTATAGCTTTGGTGGGGGAGGTGACAGGTCTCCCAATTGATGGAGCTAAACATAAAAGGAAGAAACACTCCCTCATTAGGGAATTGGGATTATTTATTGATGAAGATGAATATCTCCCTAAATTATAAAATGGATACAATACAATGGTCCTAAAATCTCCCTAGAACTACATCCTCTCCATGATCATGGACTTTTTCACTCTGGATTCTAATAGGGAGGTGTTGCACAGTTTCCATATAATGTTTCTAAACTAGTTGAGACATAGGTGCCTCATGAATGTTCCATATTTCCCTACCATTCCATAGAAAAATATTTAATTGATGTGAGGGGAGGGAAGAGGTTGAACCCTATCCACCAAGGCTTAATATTACTAGTTTTGAGTATGTGTACAAGAACAAAGGTGTGGTAGTGAAGGAGTATCTATAAAAAAATGAGTACCAAAAACCCCTCTTGCTTTCAACCTACCCTTGGTATCTTCCAACTCTTCCTCCAATGACTTCTTTAATTTAGAGTTGAAATACCTCAAAAGTCCCATAATCTTAGTTAGAGAGAAAGTAAAAAACTTGGGAGGTGTTTCAGTCTTACTTAAAGGTATTAAGGGTGGGTGTGTGAGACACTTTAACCATCTCTTCATGAAATCCATGAAGGTTGAATCCCCCCTATCATAGAGGAAATGTCAGATTCAAAAGAGCGCTCTCTAGTAATGAAGGAAATCAAGCTACTAGAGGTTTCAACTAAGGTTAGAGAAAAGTCCCCTCTATTGGGACCTGAGTCTTCTATTTTAATGTACTTTCTTAGCAACCTTGAGGAAAAGCACTAGAATTTGTATTTTGATTTCTTCAGGTGGCTATCTATTTTATTGAGGAGCTCCAAGGTATGCCCAAAAATAGTGTGACAAACCAAGATCTCCCAAAAAGGACACGTGGAATGCAGGAAAATCACCTTTTAAGGCATAGTCAAATATTCAATGGTTGTTCTCTAAGTTTGATCTATTTTGGATTGTGGTCTTGTTGTGCTTCTCCCTTATGGGATTTCATGATCTAGTTTGCTGATGGTTTATCTGGTCGATTGTTTTTTTTAGGCAGTTTGCTATTTTGGTTAGTCCTTCTAGTTAGAGTATCTTGCACTTTGCCTTGAGTTCTTTCTATTCTGATTTTTGTAATAAGGTTTGGGGATCCTTTCAAAACTCCTTTTATCTAATAAAAAAATATAACTTACATGTCAATATCCTAGTTTATATTAGTTTAGTGTTAATAGGAATTAAATTCAATAACCTTATTTAATACAAGTTAATAATTTGTAAAACATAAACATAGGTACACAAGTACGAAAAATAACAAGTTTATAGTTATCACAAAAGAAACTTAAAAATTAACAAATTTACAAGAATAATGAGAAAATTAAGATCACACAAATAATAAATAGAAAACATAAAATATGAGAAGTGTTGTTTTGAGATATGAAAATAACTCACTATAGTTGAAAATAATTATATCTTGTTAATCATATGATTTATGAGTAGATATATTTATACCATTAATAATACATATGCATATATCCCAATGGAATAACATGTCTACAAATTAATGCTCAAATAAGAATTACATAGACCACTTCAGATAAAGAATATGGGTATATGATATTCTTAAAATGTATACTATAATACCATGCATGCCATCCATAACCAAGTTGAATGCTTGCATATGGTCCAACATCCCTTATCTAAATGAGAACTTGAAATAGATACAACAATGGATATTGCATTTAGTCGTATAATTTTCATTTTGTTCTAGATATAAGACTTGATGAATGTGACCTATGAAATAACCTTAATAAAGTTTTACATAGTATTAAAAAATCAAATATAACAATCAAAACTTATCCCTTTTGTGGAATCTTTCAAATATAATTAATGTGTATTTTAAAGTGTTTAATTTAATGATGTTCAATTGCAATATAGAATAACTATGTACATATCTAGTTCACATTATATATTATGGGAATTTCTTATTAATAGCCTTGGTTAGAAATTTAAGCATTTTTTTTTTAGCGGAAAACCCTTTGCGGGGCTGCCTTGGTTTGAGAGACCATAAACAAGGGGTTCTACACCGTCAAAGTCACCTGGGAGTCACACTCGACCCTTCCCGCACCAACATTATCAATTGGATTTTGGATACCCAATTTAGCTTTTTGGTAGGGTGGATATTTGAACCTGGTACCTCCCTTGGAGGATTGCCCTCTCCTCTCCAACTCACCTACAACACTTGGGTTAGAAATTTAAGCATTAATGTCCTCTTAGTAATTTTCATTGTATGGATTGAACCATAGTATCATTCTTCTAGAGAATAGGCATAGAGTGTTATTTCTTAGAACACAAAAAAAGTATAAATATCTTATATATTTTTCAATAATCATGATAATATCCATAATCCACATTTGAGTATCCATAAGTAGAAAAATAATTAAAAATGCAAACATAAACCTGTGTAGGATCCAAATGATATATTGTAAAATGTTGAGAAACCTTCTAAAAATATTAACTACTTATCTAGAAGTATATAGAATAACAATTGATGGTAAAATTCTAGGTATAATATAAATAAAATAAAAAATACCATTGTTAGAGGACCTATAAAAATTAGCATCTACCAAACACAAGTACATGTAGCCTCAATATTTTACTCATAATAGAAAAGAGAGTGATAAACTTCCAATATTCCATCCTAGATCATTGTGAAATATCTAGATCAAACCTAGGCTTATAAAGAGAGAATATAATAGAATAATTGTTAAAAGAAAATAGTAAGCAAAAACTAAATATATCATATTAAAAATCCATTGAAACCATAGTTTCATCATCATGATCATGAAATTGTAACTCTCAATAATAATTATATTATCAAAACAACTAATTATATGTTATAATGTCTAAAAAGGTCAATGTTTGTACAAACATTTCTTGTAAAATGAACCCTAATAAAGTGGTACATAAATGTTGATATAAGTGTGATATCTAGATATTTATATGCATGTATAGCACTAAGACCCCTTATTTCTTATTTTTTAGTTTTAGCTATCCAATAAAGCTTGCATAAAATATTACAATGTGTAACCATATTTTATTAAAAATAATCCATATCCTTCTATTTTTTAATTAGGGTAAAAAAAGGATTTTGAATGGACCCAAACCCTTTAACAACACAAAGTCAACCCATAAACTGCACAACTACCAAGGGCAAGTAGCCAAAAATACCCTAATTCAAGATGAAAAGTATCCATCCTAGACCCCAATTAGCTATAGTCCTCCCTCGTGAACTTTTATAAGTCCTCATGGACCATCCCTCGGGGGATCTGTCTCCTATCCTCTTATTTAATGGTAACAAAGTTTGCTAGCCAATCTGCTAGTTTGTAACCTTCTATAAATACATGAACAAAGTCAACTTCTTCAAAATGCTTTACAATCTCTCTAATATATTGCACAATGTAATGAATTTTCCAATTAGTTTCTCCCTTCTTTTTCAAAATATTGATGATATTCAAGGAGTATCCTTCAAATATAACTTTTTTAGCACCTAAATCCTTATCTAGATCTATGACTAGATTTAAAGCATTAATTTTAGCTTTATTACTAGTAGTAATTACAAAAAACTTGTAGGCTATCCCCACAATTCTGCCTAATTTTCCCTCAGAATTGCTCCTACTTCGGCCTTACCTAGGTTACCTTTGGATGTCCCATAAAAATTTAACTTCAACCATTCATCTTGGGGTGGTTGTCATTTTACATCAATTCTAACCTGAGCATTTGCCTCTCCACCACTAATGGGTTCCAAATTCCATGCCTTAGCTATCATAGTCTCTTCAATATTATTTGTCTTGATAGGGTACTTGATAGATTTAATAGTATCCTATAAAAAATAGGTGATACTTCTAAAACTTCTCATTGTTGACCTATTTTCACCTCTAGAAATTCTCCTGTTCCTCTCTAACCATAATCCCCACACAAAATGAAATGAAATTAGGTTCTAAATTACTTTAAGATGAGGACTAAAAAAGGGGTCCTCCAATTTAGGAATAGCTCCCTTACCCCAAATTCTATTTCAAGGGAAACCATTTCTACAATAGGATCCAAAAGATCATAGGTTTTCTTCACACTAAATTCACCATTCTCAGTTTTGCTTCAAACCACAGAGTTACTTTTGTTGACAACACCTAAGTAATGATCCTTTAGTTTAGATTTAAGGAGGTTTAAAGCCTCCAAATTCTCAGGTCTTGCCTCTAAATCATTCCATCTCAACTGGCTATCCAAAAAAGTCATGTAGTCACAAATATTTTTACGATATCTATATTCTATATTCATCCATATACTTCTATTAAAAATGTATTTCTTATTCATTAATTATAATAAAATATGTTTATCCTTAAGGATATAATCCTTATAATCAAAATTTAATGCTTAAATAAGAATAAAATCCTAAAATACTTCATATTTGGGATTAAATGGCCCTATTTATCCCATTCCTATATTACATCATTTATCTATTTTAAGATCCAAAATGGTCTCTAAAGTCATTCGATATCATTCTCAAGATAAATTTAAATATTAAAGATCTTTCATCGAAGAACTAGTTCACATTCCTCCTTAAATCAATTTAATAAAGCATAATTTCTTTACTTTCCTCAATTATAAATCATCTACAGACAACTTAAATGTCATTTACAATCACTTGTAACACCTCCAATATTACTTACAAATATCAACTAAAGGTAGTGAGGGAATGATAGGTTTATCATAGTATTATCTCTTGGAATGCATTCGTAATATTATAGGATTGAAATTAAAGTTTTTTATGTATTTTCTTTAGCTCCTTTTTCCATAGTTATCATGTATTGATTTTATTCTCATCCTTATCTCAAATTCGTGATACAGATATATTAAAAGGAAATTCTCATAAAATAATATCATGAAAGGATCTAAGCTCATAGGTTTGAATACATTAAAGTTCAATATTAATTTAAGCATCTCTCTAAGTGGTAAATGATATTTGTTTTCTTTCATATTTAAAATTTTATTTTATTTACTTATACATTCATTTTTTTTGTATTAAGCATGTTTTACTTATAGTTTATCATACTATATGTTTATATGTTTAGGTAAAACTTATCTTACCCATATAGCCCCTATAGAACATACCTTAGAATTATCTATTTACTTGCTCCAACATATCCTTTCATAATTTTATCCTTCTACTTGTTTTTACATAATGTATGCTTATATTCATGTTACTTCCATTCAATAATATAGAATATTTCTAGACTTCTTTAAATTTTAGTAAAGCATCTTGGTGAATCCAACATGAAAAATATTGAATATTATTTGGTATATTTTAATATACCAACCTTTCTAGCTTATATGGTGCATTATAGAACCTTGAAAAATAATGAATAGAATGTAGGTATATTAAAATAAAATTTAATTAGCAATAATACATATGTTATTATAGATGGAGTTACAAGTGTTAAGTATATTCATAATATAAGTGCCACTAATGCTAATGGAAAAAAATAAAACCATCCTATTTATTTCATAAATAAATCTTAAAAATATTACAACATACATTAGTGGATAAACATGCATTTAATGTTGAAGAATCAATCCTTTGAAGTGTGATAAATGTAGTAACCTATCAGAAAAGGTACATTTTACTTTTATCATGAAACTCATGAATATGAATTTGATAGTCATGGATAACTGATAAATTTATTTGTAATATATATTTTAGACTTTTTATGCCCAATTGAAACATGCCCCACCCTTATTACATCAACACCATATTGCCATACAATATTTCAATGGATCACATAGTGATGTTATATTGGCTAGTAAGATTTTAAACCATATTTAAATCATTACAAACCAATATTATTTTACCACGTTATGTAATTGCACTTGATCAATAGAGTTAACTAACGGATTTAGAACATTGTATTGTAATATATATTTTTTGTTTTCTACTACTCATTCTAAACCCATCAAGAAAGATGTTAAGATTCACCTAAGGGATTAAAAACTTGATCAATTAGTAAAACTGATTACTTTCCACTAATTTCTTTAATATACCTTGGAAAAGTGTCAATGTTTACCCATGTGATTTGAATTTTGGTCTATGGTGTGACACTTTATGCTCCTTACCACTTCACCCAAATATTATAATAATTTTTAATATTTAACCATGGGATTTGAAACTTATTTTAGGGTGTGAATTCCCTAACTTCCAACCAATTTTTGTCACTCACAGTATATAACCTTGTTCTATAGTATAAAAATCCTCACTCACTGCCAATTATCCCTAAATGCAATGGCATAATATTAAGTTTTGCTCATGATAGTAGACCCTTAGTTTGTCATGACAATCCTAGCTACCCATAATTTTTACAAACTAATAAACAAAAATATTAAGGTTCACCCACAAAATTTAAACCTTTGAGTATAATATAGAACTCTTCGCTCCCCATCATTTGCTTCAAATTCCCATGGGCTAATTTATTAAAAGTATTATATTTGGATATATTTTCAAATTTATATCCATACAAATGGAAGAGAAATAAAATTATTATACGATGCTTACAAATGATATATTTGGTAGTAATAATCCTCAACTTATCTTAAATCAAAAGCTTTATCTTTAAAAGAATTAAACACTTGGTTTTAAAATACCTAAAAATGCCTCAAAGCAATAACGTGTCCATTGTGAAATCCTCCTTTGAGGAGCTAGATTACATAATAAGATTTTTAGATATAATTTATCTACCTAATAGATACAAAGGTCAATTCCATGATATCAATACCATAGATACTAAAATTCTTCTTAGTTTCATTATGAGTGAGCCTCCAGATATACTAGAAATGAGAACATATGTATACTTGAATAGTACTAGCGATAAAACATACACGGGTTTCTTAGAAATTAATAGAAAAGGCTTTTATAATTACATGAAATATGTTGAATGTAAAATTGGTAAATAAACACCTAAGCACTATGTTTAATACCAAAGATAATTTCTCAAATCACAAGCTAGTACTATTAAAAAAAAGTAGATTAATCTAAAAAACATTACCTCTTAAAATAAGTTATATATATACTTTAGATACCTATTAAATAAGATCCTTGTAAAGTTACTTTTGTTGACAAGTTATGATTAGGTTCTAGGGGCTAGAACCTTTGAGGTAGAAACCCTAATGGCTAGCTTAGTTGCTACTGAGTCGAATGGGGAGAGTAATGGTGCTAGGGAAGCACCCAAGGAATTTTATCCCAAAAGTGTTTCACGAGGTAAGAATACTATCCCTATTGTTTCCATTCCCTTGCATGAGTTTCATAATGGTTGCAACTGGTTTGAATCACATACCCTTGTTAGGTATTTCTTGGGTAGAATTCCTAATGATACCCTCATTAGGTCTTGCCTGCAACAAGTTTGAGGTCCGCATGGTGTGATCGTGAAGAATTTTCATAATCTCACCAAGGGTTATTTTATTTTTTGCTTCCCTAATCCTGTTCAAGCTCAAAAAGTGTTAGCCAAAGGTTCTTGGATGGTGAGATATTCCCTATTAATTTTGTAATCTTACACTCATGAATTCACATCCAGTGACCAAGCTAAGCTGGAAGTTCCTATGTGGATTGAGTTCCTGGGTTTACTTATCCTTTTTTGAGGTTTTTTGCAAGTGCTTGCATCTTCCCTCGGCAAGTTTGTATGTCTTGAGCCTGAACAATTTTTCTCAGTTCGCTCTACCAAGTGGGCTTGTGTCAAAGTCAACCTCACCAAAGACCTACCAGAATTCAGAGATATCTAGTTGGTCATACCTCCATTAGGAAACTTTTAGCCTATATAAATTTATCAAATACTTTTTATTGTTGCTAGTCTACTGCTCACAAGATTCAATATTACCCATTGATGGAGTGGAAGTTCAAATAGACCCAACCCCATTTGATTGCTCTAGTAGATCAGTCTAACAGGATCAAGGAATGCCAAGGTGTCTGGAAAACAATTACTATCAAGAAAAATCATGCTTCTAAGCACTTTAAGTAGGCCAATCTCTTTGTGCAACCTACTCATACCAGGCCCATTGATACCTAGGTTATGCAAGCACCCACTAACTCTATGTAGTCTTCTAAAGCCACCACACCGACTGTTGTTAAAATGCAACCCACCATGCAAGTTGTAGGGGTCCTGAATGCTACTCTAGCCTCCCCTATCATTATTTAGTCACCATATTTATCAGCTTCTCTTTGGTCCTCAATTATTGTGGAGGCTTGTCCCACTACCATAATAGCTTTGTCATTAGAAGTGCCCATATACTTCATGGCTACGAAGAAACAAGATTTTAAAGTTCATCATTCCTGAAGCCCCTCGAGGGATAAGTTGGGCCTGAGCTTTGACAAGAATCACCAGCATGATGAGTTTATTCTCTAAATGTCCTCGGATGAGGGTAATTTTAGTGGAGGTATAAATTACTTCAGTTCACTTTGGGGCATAGGTATTTAGAGCATGTCATGGGTATTATGAATCCTGACAAGTCCTATAGATATCTATGAATTTTAATGGATAGACACTAGTCCCAACCCCCTTAGTGTCATAAAAACCTAGATGATGGAGCTGGTCCTTTCTCCTGGTAAAAATCTGAGTGGGATGTTAGGCCCATATATTTTGATCCAATTGTTATGTGGGGTGACACTGCTACTATTTTAGAAGTTGTTCATTATACTGATGCACTTGCCGCTCCTCAATAGGCTCTGGTTGGTGATAATGCAGAAGAAGGATGGATACTAACAGTATGTAAGTGAGGCAAATAACTTCCATCCTACTCCTTGATATTTTTTTAATGATTATGTATTGGGATGTTTGTGTAATGATTGATGGCGATGACGTGTAGTAATTTTTTTTGGACTCTTTTTTATGGGGAGGTGTGATTTCCTTCACCTAGCTATTTTTATGGTTTGTGGGGTGTGCTAATTCTACCCACACTTTTTTGTATGATTAATATTAATTAAAATAAGGTTTTTCATTCAAAAAAAAATCTAAAAATTCCATTCTAGCATATGTGCTTATTTCCAATACCAAATACATAGCTATGATTTTACCCCTATATCTAGTAGACTTGTTAGAAATTTTAATGTAAGAAAAATATAATGTCTATACCATTTTGTCTATGTTAATATCAAACCACCCTCCATGTATCTCACATATATCTATTTTTTCAAAGAGGTCTTTAGTCCAATATATGTAATAATACCAAGTCCAATATATGTAATAATGCCAAGCTCTTAATATTGTCATAATAATCCAATTTTTCATACATCATATGCCAAAGCTAGACCAAAATATATTATCCTTAATCATTCCTCAAGATTGAATAACTTTACTCACCAATCTAAGACATGTGATAGACCTTAATGACATATTTTCAACCTTATTAAGGTGTTTGATTAAAAATAGAAGATGATGCCATATAAACTAATATTTATGAAAGAAAAAGGAGATATTTTACAAATATAGAATATTCCTTAAGATATCTAAAAATCATTTTTTATATTATACTTATAAAATTAATTAATTAATTAGACCAATTTGGAGGGAATATCTTTGGTAAATTTATTACATACCCCATACATGTATAGTCTAGTCAAAGGCATCCCAACCCTGATCATATGAGGTATAACTTATGTGAGATTCTATATTCACTTTGATTTTATTATTTTATAATATTTAATATTTTAGTATTTACTAAAACTAAGGAGCAACCACCAATTGTTATATGTTCATCATTACATCACCATTTCAAAAAATTACCATACCATATTTTCAAAAATAATTTTGATCTTTATGGAAATATATGGTAGTTCTTCCTAGGACTAATACAAAATTATATTAGGGGGGAAGTAGGAGATATCCTACTTTGGGTGGGAGGACCCTATCTCGAATTCTTGATTTCCCCTCCCTTCCTACGGATTCCTAGTAGGGATGATCTTGTGTGACCCCTGCTGCACTTATAGGACCTTTACGGGATCCTCCTAGGGATTTCCAGGTTGGGTTTTCTCATCTTGATGTATTTGATGGTGCTGGGTTGGATTGTTTCTAAGTTCTTTCCATGGTGGTATCCAGTGGTGGTTGGTTTTTAGATGGCCTAAATTGGGAGTTGGAGTTTGAGAGACTATCTTGGTAGATATTTTTGGTTTTGAGAGGGGTCTGTGCGTTCTTACTGCAAGTTTATTTTTTCTACTCCTTTCTTGGGTTTGACATATAAAATGGGGTTTCCATTTTGTTTACTTGTGCTATCTTAGCTTGGGTATACTCTTTACTTTTTTGGTCTTAGGGAAGGGCCACGATTTTATCGTTTATAAGTGAGTAGCTCTTGGTTGGGGCTGGTGTGGGTATTTTGAAGTAGAGGTTTGTGTTTATCCTAGGATTTTTGTGGTTCCTTTCATTATAGCATATTTTTGGTCTATGGGGATGGCCCTAGGTTTCTTGTGTTGTAGGTTTTGGAGTTCATATATCATATTTGGATGGGCTTTTGGTGGGGTTGGTTGGTGTCTTTTCTCGATGGACTATCTGATCAATTTTCTCTTTGTAGTTTTTTGTTCTGGAGGGGCCTTGTACATACGCATTTACTGCTAATTATGATCTCTTGTCGATAGCCCTCAGTGTGCTAATCTATTTCAATCATGGAATACCATGGTGGTTTGAATTTTTAGGATTTTTTCCTTCATCAGCGAATTGTCTTCTTTGTAGGGAGATCTCCTGGCCTACCGATATCTCAGGTTCCTGTTGATCCACTTTCTAGGTTGTGTTTCTCTTTTTGGTTCCAACCTAAGTTCTTCTTGTACCTTTTAGGATGGGATTATCTTTGCTGGGCTAGCCCGTGATCTATCTGTGCCTTCTTGGATGGTATTATCTTTGCTGAGCTAGTATGTGGGCCTTCTTGGATGGGTTTTTTCCTTTGTTGCAGCTATTTCTAAATTTTCTTATTGGTCTAATCTCTAGTAGGTTTCTTTGTTCTTTTCTCCATTTTCTAGGGCTATCATTAGATGATTTTTTCATGTTGTGATGGTTTCCAAGATTCTTAGGTTCCAATTTCCTGGTTTTTCATTTGCAGGATGGTTTTAGTTTCTAGTTTCTCTTGAGTAGGAAATAATGTTTCAAATTTACATATTTATTTTGGGTGGGATGCCATATTTCAAATTTGGGTAGGATTTCCTTCTGCTATCTTGTAAACTCACGTATTCGTCTCGATCGGGTCTATCCTTTTTTATTGTCCTAGGATCCCATAAGCCAGGTTTTTAGTTTAGTTTTTATTTATAATTTTTTTAGTTCTTTCATTATTGGTCTAGGTGAGACTTCTTTGTTGTATGTTTTGTCTTGGGCTCCAACAAGCTAGGTTTTTCATTTCATGATTTTGTAGCGAGGGATGATCCATACACATTTTTTCTGGTGGATATCTTCTCCTTGTGGATATTTTCTCCTTGTCCCAATTGTAAAAGGGTTGGGGTCCCTTTCAAACCCCATTACCCTAATAAAAAATATAAACTTATTAATTCCTTTATTAAATAATAAATTATCTCTATATTGATATTTACAAGTAAGAAATATATGAAGAGGTGAATTTGTAAGTCATTAAAAAGTCATAGTACTCTCAAAATAGAATATTTACCATCAAATACCAAATCCATATTACAAATTTAATAAATAAAAAAAGTCATCTTGAACATATATTTATTTCCATAGATTTCCCCTTTCTAAAAAATAAAACTAAAACTAAAACTTATTATTAAAGGTTAGTATCATTCTCCAAGGAACTTTGTTGATGGGGGCTATAAAACTAGTCTCAAGAGTTGGCAATGGATATTGACAAGGATCTTAAACTTCTAAGGTTATTAATATTTTCCAAGAAACCTTATATATCATCTTGTAGCTATGGAAATTATTCCAAGTGTTGGATATAGTAGCTATAGAACTTATTCCAAGAGTTGGATGAAGTAGCTATAGAATTTATTCAATAAAAATAAATATATGAAAAGAAAAAAATAAAAGATATATTATTTTTTTTTCAAAAACATTGAATATGTTGTGAAAAATAAAAGGAAGATAAACCTATGTGGAATAAAAATATGTTGCTTCTTATTTATTGTTTTGAGAAAACAAGTCCATTCATAGAAATATGTATTATGCAAACATCTTTCTTATCAAATTGAGATATTTAATTGTCTATTATAAATATTGAATATATCATGCATCCAATATATTATAATTTAAAATTAATTATGAAGTAAATATTTTAATAATTATTGGTTATTGATCTTATATCATCACCTGGTCCACATATGGTAAATATGACAATTCCATTATCATCGGCTTATGGATTAGTTTGATTTTATCAAGAAAGGTATACCTATTAACTAATTTCTAAACCAATATAAATTATCCTTTAGTTCATATTATTACATCCATTTTTATTTTTTTATAATAATTTAAGAGTATTTGGCATCAAATAGTTTGTAAATATTCAATCTTCACATAATTAGAGCCTAATTAATTTATGCATGCCACCATATGAGTATCTTCATATTCTATCTATTATACCTCTATCCCATTAGAAATAATATCACACCCTATTATCTAATATCATATATTTATGGATCCCTTAGTCACTTGCAAGGTTAAATAGAAATTGTTAAAATTAAAAAACTTAGAGAAAAAAAATCATTGTAGACAACAATACTTGTTAAAGATTGTTACATATTTCAAGTGCCTACTAATGAAACATATAATTAATTTAAAAATGTGTTAAGGTAACCTATAGACATATATCATATATTCTTGCATTAATGCATACTAAATTCATGTATAGTTTCTATCATTGATGTTTTACATGACACCGCTAGATATCCAAAAAATTAATGATAAAAATAATAAAAATATACCATTTAGATAGAACAATATAAATCTAAATGAAACTCACCATAGATATACTGTCTACATACTTCTAGAAAGCATATGGACTTCAAAGAGCATCTAGAATATAAAATTGAATAAAAAAATACATGAAAGCCATATTCTAATACATGATCGAAGAATACAAAAAAAGTAAAAGATAAATAGAGACCTCATTCTAGTATTCAAACATATTCAATGAATTAAATCAACACCTATAGAGGGAAATGATAGATAGTAGATTATTCCTATTTTTACCTTATTTTGAGTATTTTATTCCTTCTCTCTCATCAACAACATCACTTAGCATAAGATACTTGTTCTACTATATTTTCACATACAAATTTAGCCACTAGAATTTAACTCCACTAATAAAGTGTATGAACTTAGAATGCAAAAACTCTATATACCTACCCATTCCATTATTTACTTGTTGATATTAACCAACTATTTTTTTATTAAGACAATGAAACATTATTATTTTTTTTCTATTTTATCCTGATTGATCTTATTTTGACCATTGTGGATTTATTCCCCATGAGCATTTCTATTCTTCTCATTGTTTACAATGTTGTGATAATTTTTTAGTACAAACTAATATTTTTTACATAGGACACTTATTATTGCTTTGCACCTTAATATAGGTAGGATATACATTATGGAACTTTACAAGTTAAATTTTTAAGGATATTTAAAGATAAATGGTCCCCCAAAATAAAGTGGATAGGTATTAAATTAAGGATTATTTTTATATAGTATTATAATCTTTCAATATCCCTAGCCATAGCATTAAGTCCCTATTCTGTAACACTTACTAATAAATCCATAGTTTGATATTTAGATCTAATATCAAGAATGAAACCTATATGTTTTTAATAGTGCCTACCTTATACTAAAATACCTAGCACAAATACCTATATTAATAATGGTATTTCCTATATTAGGTCCCTTGTTACTAAAATAAATCCAAAACTTTAAAAACACTTTGTCTTGCGATTATGTAACCCTCTTTATTTCACTTTTATATTTCCTTAGTTATCTAATTTATAGTTTGACAACAAAATTTATTTTGGCTAACCTGGGAATCTTTCAAAATGACATCACAGTTTGGAACAGGGAGTTTCCGGAAGGCTTAATCCAACTAGCTAATGATGTCAAAAGAAGGTAATTTTCTTACTTCTTATTTGGTGGCTAGATTTCGAATCTATTCAAGGGGGATTTCATGGTACTTTTTAAATTTTAGAAACCATATTTTTTTAATTCAAACAAGAGGAGATCTTGGTCTTGATGGGGTGGGAAGAGTGGGAACCAAAGGATGAAGAGCTAGGGAAGGAATATGGACCCATCAAAACCAAGACCTAGATTTCGATTTTGAGCAGTTTTTTGGGAATGTTTTTTAGCAAGTTATTTTTATTTTGTTAGTCTAGTTAGCTTCCCTAGGGCGTTTGCTTTCCCCTACGTAGGATTGACCTGCCTTTGGCTATCTTGAAATTTTAGGAGTATGTATGGAACTATTTTGGTAGCTTTATTTGGGTTCGATCCTATTGAATCTCTAGATCTTAGTTTCTCTTTTAGTGGTCTATGTACCTCCCTTAATCTCTCGAAGCTGTGTGGATCCATTTTGTAAAATTTTTGGGGTTCCTTTCAAAATCCTTTCTTCCACCAAATTAAAAAAAAAATTATAGTTAATCAATATTATCATTAAGATAATTTAAAATATAAAAAATATATAAATTATAATACGTTAAAATTTATATTTGGAGATATTTTATACATAAAATAATGTTCATTCCTAGTTATCAAACAAATACTAATAAAATTCATTCTTTATTTTCTTCAACTTGCAAACCATATATAAATAACTTATGACCTACTGACAACCACATGTAGCATCTACAACCTTGCTTACAAACATCATTCAAATATATAAAATATTGTGATATGCATATTATATTATTTCTTCTTGGTTGACCTTAGGATTATTGCAGGATAGATTTTAAAATTTGCCACATATTTTCTTTCTCTTCTCTCACTCTAGTTAATATCTCCTCCTAGATTTCCATCCTTATCTCAAAGTTATGGTAGAGAAGCATTAGATAAGATAAGGTTTATCAAATTATTAAATAAATTAAGTTTAACATATAGTCAACCATATCTATGAAAATTAAGTATAATTTACTTGTTTCCCATGTTAAATTTTATTTTATGTACTTGTAAGTTACATTGTTTGCATTGTATTTACTTAGAATCTCCATATTAATTATGGTTTTTAAACTTTATCTTACCTACCCACAATTTTATATCATAATTTAGGATTATCTATTTATAATTTTCCACCTAAACTTTTGCATTTTTATTCCTTTTGGTTTCTTTTAACAAATTTTAGCTTGTACTAAATTTGCTTCCACTCATGCATGTAGATGTATTACCAAACTTCTTCAAATTTCAACAAAACAAGAATAATAATTTGAAAATATATTCATCATGATATTTAATATAAACATAATTCTTGTAATCATAATAATAAAATCCATGTCCAAAAAATAACTTATCCATATTCTAATGTTATGTTTATAGTATTAAGCCTATATAATGATGTTATTGGTACACAAATAAACAATATGGATTTATTATAAAAAAATCATAGTGGTTGTTATATTTTTGTTGGTGTGTTGGGATTAGTCTTCCATGGAATGTATAGAATTTGACACGATCAAGAAAATCATCCATTTTGTGAACCTCCAATTAAAATGAAGCTACAATATATAGGATCATGTGAATGGAATTTTTGCAATTAGTAAGATCATAGGTCTCATTGTAATAAAAAACATAAAATTTTAGCCAAATATTTTTGAATAACACAATGCTTCATTAGAAATTAAATGATCCTAAAATCACAATAAATCAATGAACATAAGATTCACTGGCATAAACCAAAGTCAATTAAAATCAAGTAAAGCAAAAAGGAGGATTCATTTTTGTTAAAAACAAGACCATTTTAGTAAGAGATTATGATTAAGATTAATATTTAATCCTTGTTAATGTGCTCAAGAAGTTAAAGGTATTTCTCTTCACTAATGGAAACAACTATTATTTTTAGGTTATGGATAGAAACCATTCAAAGATACTAACTAGGGATAAAAAAGATAAATTATGATCAATTAGGAAGAGGTTATCCACCACTGTCATCCTTATAGTGATCTTTATTAAGGCCAAGGAAGAATAATATAAATAAGACTATATTTTTCCTAGTACTCTCCTTAGGCCATATGAAAGAGGGTGATAATTATTTGAATAGGTTATAAAAGATAAGGGTTGTACATTTTTTGTTAAAGTGAGTAATCTATATATTTTATAGTTATAATATTTTTGGACATAATGGTTTGAATTTTTTTATAAAATCTTATGCAGGAGCATCCAGTGGTGTAAGAGTGATCTTGCATCACTTGAAAAAAAAATTGTAATTGTTTAATTTTGTAAAACTAGTAAAACTAGTTTAACTTGTATGAGATTTTTTAAGGTCTTAGAGGTGGAATTTGGGTTTTTTTGGTTAGATACAGGCCTTGGTGCAAAGAGTTGAGGCTTGCCTCACTTAGTTTGTCTTGTGCCCTTTTTGAAAACATGCTGTAATAGTCAATCGGGTCAATGAGCACGAATTTATGACCTCGGTAAGTTGCCCCCAAAATTTCAAATTTCAAACTCATAGTTTTAGGCAAGAAAGGAGAAAACAGGGTCAAAAGGGGGAATTTTGAATTTGTAATCAGTTAGTCTTTGTAAGCTCTATCTTTGGGGAATATAATGCAAGAAATATTTGGCTCATTTGGCATTTTCTCTATATTTTTTGGATTGTATGTGTTTGTTTAATGCAACTTTACTTTAAGTGGTATCAGAGTGGGAGTTCTTGAGTGTGTAAATAGATCACTGAACATGAGGAAGTTTACACCAGGATCCATGGTTAAGGTTTGTGATAGAAGTAAGAAGAATGCCTCCATAAAGAAATTTTGGTGATGGGAGAAATTTGGTGCCAGAAGAAGATTTTAGAGCTTTACAAAGGCAAGTTCAAGCTCTACAAGAGGAGCTGCATAGAGGGTTTGAGCCAAGGAGAGAAGATGGTAGTGAAGATGAAGTTGAAGAAGAAGAGGTAGTAGATCTTGCACAAGTCAGGTTATATAGAGTCATATCTTATATTGGAAAGAGACTGAAGATGGAGGTTTCTAGTGTTCTGGAAATCTTGATCCAGAGGAGTTGATTGATTGGATCAATGATTTGGAAGAATACTTTGAGTATGAGGAGGTTCAAGATCTAAAGAGGGTCAAGTTTTCTAAGACCAAGCTGAAGGGTCATGCCATAATATGGTGGAAGGGAGTGCAACTAGATAGAAACAAAAGAGGAAAAAAATGATAACAAAATAGGAGCGGATGGTGGAGAATTTGAAGAGGCAGTTCATTCCAACTGACTATGAGTTGGATCTGCTAAAGAAAATGCAAGGTTTGAGGCAGTTAAGTAAGTATGTCATGGAATACACAGAGGATTTTTATAAAATTTTAATCAGAATAGGTCATTCTAAGGCCAACAAGGAGAAGGTTTCCCATTATAGTAATGGGTTAAGAGAAAGTTTTCAAGAGGAGTTAAGTCTGGTCCGGATGACCACCATAGAAGATGCCTACTATTTTGCCTTGAGGGTTGAAGATAAGCTAAATAGAAGGTTTGAGAGCAAGCAAAGAGGAAGAGATCATGGTGGAAGAACTGGTGGAATAACAAATGAAGGATGGAATGAAGATCAAAAGAAGAATAGAGAAGCCAGTAGTAGTAAGGACCAAAAGGGGGATAATGCTTACCACCCCTACAATTAGAACAATGGTTACCAAAGATGAAGAGGAAGTTATGTATGAGATTTTGGAAGAGGAGGATTTCATGGAACCTATTTCCACTATGGGGAAGGACATCGAGCATACGACTATCCACAACATCAAGAGAGGAAAAATAAGAGACCCAAAGGTAATGCCTAAGCTACGGTTGTTGATGAAGGTGCTGAATCTGAGCACTCTAAAGAAGCAAAAAGAGGAGAAGTGATGATCACAAGGAGAGTCTTGTTGAATGAAGAGAGAGATCCAGATCATAGGAAGAGATTATTTCACACAAGGTGTAAATATGCAGGTAATATCTCTAATATTATCATAGACAATGGTAGCACATATAACCTAGTTTTAAAAGGAATGGTTACCAAACTGTAGTTAGAGAGGAAGAGACACCCGCATCCATATAAGATTGAATGGTTGTAGAAGGACCATAGGGATTTGGTTAGTGAGCAGTGCTTGGTAAAATTTAACATTGGGAATTACCATGATGAGGTCTTATGTGACATCTTGCCTATGTATGCTTACCATTTGCTATTGGGAAGGCCATGGAAGTTTGATCAGTGTGCAATGCATGATGGACGTGCCAACACTTAATCCCTGACAAATAATGGAGTGCACCATAAGTTGGATCCCCTGAAGGAGGTGGACAAAAAGGTATGTAGTAGTGCCAAAATATGTTTAGTCGAAGGTAGAAGGTTTTTGGATGGTTTGAAGCATGAGAATATGTTCTATGCATTAATTCCTAGAGTTAGGGAAGAAGAATGTAAAGATTACCCAATAGAAGTCTTAGGTATGTTAGAAGAATTTATAGATATTATATCAAATAATGTACCTAAGGGTTTACCACTAGTGAGGAAGATCTATCACCATATAGATTTGGTATCGAGAACTAGTTTGCTCAATAAGGCAGCCCATATAATGACTCCTATAGAAATTGAGGAGCTAAACAGGCAAGTCCAAGAGTTGCTAAAAAAGGGACTTATTTGGGAGAGACTGAGTCCATGTGTAGTACCTGCAATACTAGCACCAAATAAATATGAAGAGTGGAGAATGTGTACAGACTCCCAAGCTATTAAAAAGATCACCATCAAATACAAATTTCCATTTCCAAGAATGGATGACATTATGTGTTAGAGTTAATGTAATGTGCACTATGCCAGTTTGAAACTTGTCAGTTTATACTGACACTTGTCAGTTTATAATATAGGCCTTCTGCCTATATATGTAACACAGTTTTATCAATAAAATAACCCCCTTCAATTTTTCCCTCCTGAAAGGGGGGATTTCCCTCATGGAAATCCTCCCTCCCTTTTTTTTTTGTATTCCCCCCTATCAGGAGGGAAAAACTGAAGGGGATTAATATTATTGATAAAGATGTTACAATATATAGGCATAAGCCTATATTCAACACATGACACTTGTCAAAAGAAACTGACAAGTGTCAAGGAAGGCATAGTGCACTTTACTTTAACTCTAACATTCCCCCTTAAAGTGCACTATCCTAACTAAAGAAGAGACAAAGCAAGTCAACATTAGGTAACATTCCCCCTTAATGTTGCTTTCCCTGCCCTGTGAAACCCTTGAGGGGGGATTTCCCTCATGGAAATCCTCCCTCCCCTATCCTTACTCCCCCTTTTTTCAATTTTCCCCCATTTTTTTTTCAAGCCTAGGGAGTATGCTCTCAATTTTTAAAAATGGATCAGAAACCAGATAGCTTGAAAATTAATGGTTGCCCTCAATTTTTTTTTTTTTTTAGATTTTTTTTCAATATGTATCTGTTCGCTATAATGGACAGATTGCTGTGTTATGAACAGATCGTTGGTTAGCCATAAGAAGATGTTGCTTGCCAAGACGGAGAGAGACGCTGATGTTGAAATGCCATCTATTGACGTTGCCAGCACGCAGTTCGTGTCTGTTGATTTTCATCAGAAACTAGATGGCCGCTGTGATGGCCACTATGATTCGGTGAGGCCGTGAGATCCCTCGGCCATTTTTGGGCTGATGCGCTGCATCGACGGTGCGTCGAATGAGGCTGTGAGAGAACATGTTAAGGTAGACCTCGGTGAATCCGTTCCGCTCGCTCACGTAGGCAATTACGCTCCACTATAGTTTTTGTTCCCTGCATAAAGTTTTCAACCAAAAATTGACGTGCCTCGATTTTACCTCAATAACTGCGTCATTGCCCCAAGCGCAAAGAGCCATCGAAGCCCAAAATGATCTCCAATAGTGACTCTTCGAGCTCTTTGGTTATGGAGGCGAGGGAAATAGAGAACTGGCATGGATTTTAGGCAAATAATCGACAGAAAGCTTTGTCTTTGATGGTGTGGAGAACGGAGGGGGGCGACAGTCGAAGCTGAGGAGGAGCGGCGATTCCATGGCGACTAGGCCATATTGAAGGACGTGTGTTTTGTTCTCATTTGAAAACCTAAATTTCATTGAGAATGGCTGTATGAATGGATTTCGTTTGGAAGCGAGGTTTGGAATGTGGCGATTGTCTGTCATCCGTAGCGAAGACCACTCGGCCCCGCTATCTGCAAAACCTTGCATGCACGGGCGAGGCAATGAAGGAGTGATCTTGATTTTGTGTCTTTAAGTAATAAGTTAGATGGATAGCCACGACATTAATATGAATGCTAAAATCTATCAATCCACTGAAAGTTTGTTGATGTGGTTTAAGATCCCAACAGGTTCTGATTGACGCAGCTATGTACAAAAGATTTTACCAGAATTTAAGATCCCCTCGCAAAGATTTTTTGGATATTGGAGATGCAGCACTTGGAGTAGCTTTTCAAACAGAGAATTCACCCCCTGGATGGCCTCTGTTGAAAAGGGCCATAATAATGAACAGAGTTTCTAGTCGAAGTTCTGCACACAGAGAAATGTCTGTTGTTGAGTGGGTATTGCAGTTGCCAGATAGACGCAAACAGATTACTGAAGACATTCCAAGGAAAGCTGGGGTATCTCAGGAAGGCTGTAACATGGGCAAAATACAAGCATCAACTGTAGTCAATTTAATACGTGTTGCTATGCATCGATGAGAGCAAGGACGCATGGCCTGCCCAGCGTCGTCGCTCTGCTACCACGGAGGATCACCTCGGACGCCACATAGGCCGGTGTGCCACACGTCGTGTGGAACAGCCCATCATGTCGTTGCTGATCTGGCAACGCAAAGAGTCTGAAGTACCGTCGGAGCTCCACGTCGTCCACTATGATCGGTGAAAGTTAGACTATGATGGTGTTTTTCGTCTTATAATTTGTTTTTAGCCCAATTGGATAGTGGGTGTACACCATATTATTTTTTAAAAAAAGTTTGATTCTAATATGGCCACACCATGCATTATTTGAAAACACAGCAGGCCCACTTAGCCTATAATGTCTTAAGGTGGGAGTTGGGGTTTTGTTTTTAAAGTACAGGAGCATTCACATTTTTAATGTATTTCCACATGAAAAGTGGAAGTGAAAATGGTGGACCACTTTATGTAATTTTGCAAGGAAAATTTGAAGACTGTTCTTATTCCGCCTGCGTGCGATGCCAGGAATATGATATTCCTGAGGTTTATTTGCTGCCTAAGATAGGCATGATGATTTTTCCACATGATGAAGGCCCCTTTGATAGTGCAATATAGGGGTATTTATAGTCGTTGGAAACGTTTTTCCACGACGGACACAATGGTGGTGTCAAATTGTAATTTTGAGGCTGTTTCAATTGAGTTTTTTAGCCTCAAAGTTTTTCTACCTTGGAGTGCACTCTCGGTTGTACCCGACACTCCCAAGGTAATTTTATTTGTGATCCTTGTACCTAGTGACCTTTTCTATACACTCGACGAATGCAGCGGCTGGTTACCCATGCATTTCGGTGGGATGACATGGTCACCATAAGGACACTTATACTAGGGACTACAGACAAAGACACCCTAGACTCTATCCGAGTTTTTTTTTTTCAGATCTACTTCTGAAGACTACAGACAAAGACACTTCAGAAGATTACCTTCTTTTCTTCTTCTCTCCTCCTATTGTGATCTATGGCTCATTTTTATTGTATTGAGTGCATTTTTTGCAGAGACCGACACTCATATATGGCTCGTTTTTCCTTTCATTAGGTGCATTTTTTGACAGAGACCGACACCTTCTAGATTGAGTTCACCATGAGGAGGGATTTCATACTCATGGTGAATCTAGTCAGTGACCTACGAGAGGCAACATCCTCTGAGGATGACCTTCAGAGGCAACAGACCCAGAAGTGGTTGACCCTGAGGCACCCATGATGACCCCGAGGCACTTAGATGGCTGACCCAGTGGCAACAGACCCGTGGAAGTGGCTGACCCTGAGGCAACAGACCGAGATGTATACACAGTGAATCTAGCATTATTCATAGTTGGAGAGCCAAGCACAAAGAGCAAGAGCCTAAGACCAAATCAGCAATAAAGGAGGATGTAGATTTTTGTTAGAGAAGTCAACATTAAGGGGGAATGTTACCTAATGTTGACTTATTTTTTTCTTTAGTTAGGATAGTGCACATTAAGGGGGAATGTTAGAGTTAATGTAATGTGCACTATGCCAGTTTGACACTTGTCAGTTTATACTGACACTTGTCAGTTTATAATATAGGCCTTATGCCTATATATGTAACACAGTTTTATCAATAAAATAATCCCCTTCAGTTTTCCCTCCTATCATTTGGTATCAGAGCAGGTTCCCTCTCCTGCCTGTGAAACCCCTTGAGGGGGGATTTCCCTCATGGAAATCCTCCCTCCCCTTGTTTTTTTTTTTTTAAACTGAAGGGGATTAATATTATTGATAAAGATGTTACAATATATAGGCATAAGCCTATATTCAACACATGACACTTGTCAAGAGAAACTGACAAGTGTCAAGGAAGGCATAGTGCACTTTACTTTAACTCTAACATTATGGACTATTTGAGTGGGGCCAAGTACTTCACAAAGATGGACTTAAAGAGTGGATACCATCAAATTCATTTTAGAGAAGGGGATAAGTGGAAGACAACCTTCAAGACTAGAGAGGGTTTGTATGAGTGGCGGTTATGCCATTGGGATAACCAATGCACCAAACACATTCATACAACTGATGAATGAGGTATCAAAGGAGTTTTTAGGAAAAATTATCATTGTCTATTTGGATGACATTTTAATATTTAGAAAGACTTTGGAAGAGAATTTGATTTACATCATAAGAGTTTTTGAGAAGATGAGGGAGGAGCAGTTGTTGATTAATTTGAAGAAGTACAATTTTGTGAAGAAGTTAGTGTATCTAGGATTTTTCATCTCAATTAAAGGTCTAAAAATGGACCCAAAAAAGGTGAGGGCTATCATTGAATGGCCTACTCCAAGGAGCATAACTAAGGTAAGATCATTTCATGGTCTAGCAAGTTTTTACAGGAAATTTATTAGAAATTTTAGCAGTATTTGTGCACCCCTGACAAAAGCAATGAGAGGGGATAAGAAAGAATTTAAGTGGACCTTAGGAGCAGATAAGATCTTTGATATGTTGAAGAAGAAGGTCATATATCAACCAATTTTAGCACTTCCATATTTTAATAAGGTAATTCAGGTAGATTGTGGTGCTAGTGGTAGTGCCATAGGAGCTGTGTTGAATCAAGAAGGTAAACCTGTTGCCTATTTTAGTGAGAATCTTAATGATGCTAGGAAGAAATATTCTATATATGATCAGTAATTTTATGCTATATTTTAGGCTCTAAATAAATTAAGGCACTATTTATTTTGAAAAGAGTTTTTTCTATATACTGATCATCAAGCCTTACAGTATATTAATAGCCAAGGAAAGCTAAATCAGAGGCACTTGAAGTGGGTTGAGTTTATATAGAGTTATACCTTTGTGTTGAAGCATAGAAGTGGAAATTAAAATAGAGTTGCAGATGCCTTAAGTAGAAGGTAGTGTTTGTTGACATAAATGAAGGTGGAAGTTGTAGGGTTTTACGAACTTAAGGGTTTGTACCCTGAAGATTTTGATTTTGCAGAGGCTTGGAGGGCTTGCTTAGCACTTGTTACTTTGGATCGGACTAAGTGGTTGGATTTTATAATCCAAGATGGAATGTTATTCAGAGGAAACCAATTATGCATTCCAAGGAGTTCAACGAGGGAGAATATGATTAAAAAGAAGCACAATAGAGGTTTTGCTGGATACTTTGGTCAAGATAAGACCATTGCCCTCGTTAGTGAGAACTATTATTAGCCACAGTTGCAAAAATATGTGAAGATATTTGTACAAGGTTGTAGAGTATGCTAGATGACCAAGGGTGTGAGACAAAACATAGGATTGTATCAGCCATTACCTATACCAGAGAGACCATGGAAGAAAATAAACATGGATTTTATTCTTGGCCTACCAAGGACACAGAGGGGGAATGACTCCATATTTGTGGTGGTTGACAAATTTTTAAAGATGGTACATTTTATTCCCTGCCAGAAAACTAATGATGCAGTTCATGTTGCAAGGTTGTTTTTCAAAGAGGTGGTACGACTTCATGATCTACCAAAGAGTATTTTTTCTGATAGGGATACCAAATTTGTTGGGTATTTCATGAGGATCCTATGGAATAAATTGAAGACAGATCTGAAATTCAGTTCTGCATATGACCCGCAAACTGATGGAAAAACAGAGGTTGTGAATAAAAGTTTGGATAATCTACTGAGATGCTTCGTAGGAGATAATCCCAAGGGATGGGATTTAGTTTTTCCATAGGCAAAATTTACATATAAAAATTCTGTCAATAGGAGTACTAACAAATCTCCATTCCAGATCATATATGGGAGCAGTCCAAGAAATGCTTCTGAGTTGAGGAATATGGATACAGGGGAAAAGTGCAGTGCTGAGGCTAAGGACTTTGCAGAGCATCTAAAGAGCTTGCATGAAGAAGTGAAGAAGCAAATTACTAAGATGAATACTCAATATGGTCCATGGTCCATCTGAGAAAAGAAATATTTTCTGCTAAAACCTATAACAAGCTAAAAATGAAAAATTTTGGACCATGCAAAATCATAGAAAAATGGGATTCAAGTAATGCATATGAAGTGGAATTGTCAAGTGGGCTTAAAATATCACCTATTTTTAACATTTTTGATTTGGAAAAATATCATGAAGGAGATAATTATGAGGGACCAGTAGTAGAATTATGGAATATTCCAGCATCTACTCCAAAGACGAAAGAGATAGAAGAGATCCTGGATACCCACATCGATAAAAGTAATAGAAATAGGCAGTATGCAAAATATTTGGTTAAGTGGAAGGGTAGACCTGTTGAAGATTCTTCTTGGTTCTCGAAGGCTGAGGTTGAATGCCTTGGTTTTCTTCCAACAAAAGAGAAGTGAAGGTCACTTCTCAAGTTACCATGGGTGTCTGATGCAGGAGCATCCAGTGGTGTAAGAGTGATCTTGCATCACCTAAAAAAAAATTGTAATTGTTTAATTTTGTAAAACTAGAAAAACTAGTAAAATGAGTTTAACTTGCAGGAGGTTTTTGAAGGTCTTAGAGGTTGAATTTGGGTTTTTTCAATTAGACACATTTCCAAGGCCTGCCCCACTTAGTTCATCTTGTGCCCTTTTCGAAAACATGTTGTAATAGTCAATCGGGTCAACGAGCGCGAAGTTATGACCTCGACAAGTTGCCCCCAAAATTTCAAATTTCAAACTCATAGTTTTAGGCGGGAAAGGAGAAAACAGGGTCAAAAGGGGGGAATTTCAAATTTGTAATCAGTTAGTCTCTATAAGCTCTATCTTTGGGGAATAGAATGCAAGAAATATTTGGCTCATTTGGCATTTTCTCTATCTTTTCTAGATTGTATGTGTTTGTTTAATGCAACCCTGCTTCAAAATCACTAATTTGTTTATCTAAGTTTAACTTGTACAAATGTTGATAACATGGTACATTATTTTAGTAAAAAACCTTAAATATCCAAAGTATTATCCTTAAAAAATGATCTATTTGGGCTAAAAATAGAAAATAAATTAAGGCTTTTCCTTATTCTAGGAAAAAAGACTGCTAATGCACTCCTGAAAAGCTAGGCGACTAGTTAAAAATGATATAAAAATATATCCAAATAAATAAATATTGAGGCATTATGGTAGCATCTAGGTTATATTCTCTACAATATTGAAAGAACAAATAAAATTGGTAAAAAACTTAGAACCTAATGAAATCTAGAGCTAATCATTTACTCAATGCATGAGAGTCCCTTTTTAAATAGATCATTAGTAAAAAAAATGATTAGAAGAGTCTTAGAGATTGGACATCAACTTGTATTTTGTTAGGCATTAAATATTGCAATTTAAGTTCAAATTGTACTTGAATTGAAAAGTAGAATATTTGTAAATTTTTTTTTTTAATTCGTTACAAAAAATGATTTAAGATGCTTTTATAATCAATTATCATAATTGATAATTGATTGCAACAACACTTAAATAAGATAAAACTCATTATAAAATGCTTTATACACATTTTATTTCATTCTAAATATTCAATAATTGTATATGTTCTTCTTGTAGATATTAAAAACTACTTTACTTCTACATTAATCAAATTAATTTAATATATCACTAAATATAATGGGTAGAGAGATTAATTTTAATATATATATTCATAAAATTCTTTGAGGTAGAAGAAGAGAAAAAATATTAAAGTGGAACTTAATTCCAATATAAGAATATGCCACTTGAAAAAAAGATATATTGGTAAGTTCGGGTTCTTACCAAGATGAGACCTAGGTTTCAATCCCACAGGCCTGCCCATGCATATCCAGTAGCTTGATCCAACTCCTTTGCATGTTGCACCTGACTGATTATGGTGATCTATTTCCTATTTGTCTGACGATTCCCTTCATGCCATGTGTTGAACAAGACTGATGAAGACGGTGTGAACCATGTGTGTCCAGTGGTCCCCATATCACGTTGGGTTACCATTAATGATACAATGGGTGTGTTGGAAGACTTCGCTGATAGTTTGAACCCTACAATTACTAAAAATTGTGATTGTAACCAATTCATCTATGTAACCAAAAACAATAAAAGTATTAATTAGTAGTCAATAGTTCTATAGTGCTTTGAAACTTTTAAATATAGCTCATTATTATTATACATGATATAATATATAGTAAATTAATATATGTTTAATATTTTAAGTCCCTAAACTAAGAGCTGTCATTGATGTCAAAAGGATCTATGTAAGTAAGCACTATCTTTGTGTTTTACAAAGAGCTTCATGAGAAGCAAAGGTTTTTGATCAAATGTTCAAGAAGGGCTGCATGGCATTTGGTTCCAAAAGGAGCTTCAAGGTAAGCTTTGAAAAAGGTTTTTATTTAAAACCATGGATGGCCGATTTGAAATGGGTTTTTCTTAAAACCCAAGTTGGCTTTTCGTTTCATTGAAAAAGGTGCCCCGGTGATGGATAAATTTAATTTTAAAGGTTTTATTTAAAATCATGGATGGTAGATTTGAAATAGGCTTTTCTTAAAACCCAAGTTGGATTTTTGTTTCATCGAAAAAGGTGCCCCGATGATGGAGATATTTAATTTTAAATATTTAGTTTAAATTTTAATTTATTTAAAATTTAAATCTAATTTTAAAATTAAAATTAAAAGTTTACCCATCGGCGTCATGAAGGAAGTTTCAAAAATGTCAATGTTTCCAAAGCAAAGGGAAGACATATAAATATGCCATTGAATTTTTTAATTCAATCATCCTTGCTCATTGATATTTGCACTTGGTATTTGCGAAGAAAAAGAGCTCGTGTTTTTCGTTTAAGTGACGCAACGAACATTAAAGGGAGACAACGACCACTTCCAAAAATACATTGGGCATCATGGCCTAGTGGTAGCTTGGATTGTACAAAGGTGTTGGTGACAAGGAGGTTGTGCGTTCTATTCCCGCAAGCATCATTTTTGACTTTGTTCTTTTGAGGCACCCAAGGTGAATACTTTTTGCTTGGCAAAAGAGGATGAAGGATAAGAAGTAGGTGATGGTTATTTTTCACCAACGAGCCCACAAATCATGCGGAAGCTTGGCCACAACTAGGGCATTCACGTTGGGACAATATGAGGGTTTGATTCCCCTCGAGCCAGGTATTAAAGTTTTTATTAATATTTTGTTTGTATTGCCTTAGGTGGAGTGATAAGGGGTAAAGGTGCTTTGTTAGTTGATTTGTTGAGTAACCTTAGGGATTAAGGTCATGGTGGTTGTTTGAGTTGTGAATGATTTTTAATTGTGATTTTTGAAATTGTTAGGAGTAATAAGGGTTTTTGATAAAGTTAGTTTGAGTAAGGGTTTTCTTTTGAAAAGGAAATTTGGTGGATGTTAAAATAAAGTAGGAGTAATAAGGTGTTATTTAGATATTATTGTTGTGTTATTACTCAATATCTCTAACCCTTGTTAAGAGTTGAAAAAGAAAGTGTGTTGAGTGTGACAGATTTAGTGGACAACTCATAAGGCATAAAAAAGGTATGAGTAATATTATCCATTGATTTTATTTGGGTGGTTGATTTTTGAAAATTAAGTTTGGAGTGAAAAGGATTTGATTAGGGTTTCCTTTTCAAAAGTGGTTGAGTTAATGCTTCAAGGTTTTTTGGATTGTGAGTTGTGATTAAACCTTGTTTGATAAGAATTTTTGTTTAGACCATTGGTTGAGTGAAGTACTTTTAGTTTATGCTTCAAGGTTTTCTGAATTTAGAGTTGTGATTAAAACCTTGTCTTATTAGCATTGTTGTTGAAGACAATGGATGATGCAAAGAACTTGAACTTAAGTTAGAAAAGAACATGAGTATCATTGTTATGTAAGATTTTTTGTAGAGCATTGTTGAAAACATTTTGAGTTAGTTGATTCATGCTTGGACTAGGGTTTGTGAGAAAGAGTTGTTTCTTGAAGTGATTGGTTGAGTAGAGTTGATTGAGACTAGTCAAGTGGTTGCATGAAGTGGTTGTTCAATTTCCATGAAATAAACTATTCTATATTCTTATTGAGTTGAGATTGAGCCTTGAGAATAGAACATATTGAGTCTCTAACAATTCTCTTTATGCTTCTATGAGATTGAGTTAAGATTAAGCTGAGTTGAGATTACTTTGAGTTGAGATTAGGATTTGAGTATAGAACATATTGAGTCTCTAACAATTCTCTTTATGCTTCTATAAGATTGAGCCGAGTTGAGATTACTTTGAATTGAGATTGGGATTTGAGTATAGAACATATTGAGTCTCTAACAATTCTTTTTATGCTTCTATGAGATTGAATTGAGATTTTGTTGAGTTTATTTGAGGTAAGTATTTGAGAAGGCTTGTGGACTATTTTTGTGTAAGCTTTTGTGAAAGCTTGCTATGCAGATTTGAGCAAGTCCTAGAGAGGACTTATTGAGCAGCTTGGGACAAGTTATGCATGAGCTTGTTGAGTATATTTGAGTAGATTCTGAGTGAGTCTATTGAGCAAATTTGAGTAGGTTATGAGTGAGCCTATTGAGCAGACTTGAGTAGGTTCTGAGTGAGCCTATTGAGTAGATTTGAGTAGGTTTTGAGTGAGCCTATTGAGAATATTTGAGAAGGTTCTGAGTGAGCCTATTGAGCATATTTGAGGAGGTTTTGAGTGAACCTATTGACAGAGATTTGGAGGTGATAGAGTACAGAGGACAGAGTCTCAATAGATAGAGATCTAATAGCCAAGATAATTGAAGACATATTTGAGTGAGAAGTCTTCAAGTGGAGAGAGATCCACCAGTCAGTTCAGTAGAGATACAGAGTCTTCTAGAATATCACTAGCCAAAGCAAAAGGGGAAAGAGTTCTCCTGTGGAAGAGATCCACGAACTTGAGATTTAGGGGATCAACATATCCTTTGGATAGAGGTCCATAAACATTGTGAAGGATTCCCAAGAGATTATTTGAAAAATATTTTTTGTGGAGGTAGCCCACATTGGGTGAACCACGTTAAAAATTATGTCTCTCATGTGTGTGATGCTTTGTGTGATATTTATTGCTTTATTAATGCTGATGCTACTATTTGGGGAAAAGTTTTATATTATACTCTTCACCCCCCTCTCAGTATAAGCACATGTTCTACAATGATGGATGTGTTGGAAGCCTTCGCTGATAGTTTGAACCCTGCAGTTACTAAAAATTGTGATTGTAACCAACTCATCTATGTAACCAAAAAAAATAAAAGTATTAATTAGTAGTCACTAGTCCTATAGTGCTTTTAAGCTTTTAAATATAGCTCATTATTATTATACATGATATAATATATAGTAAACTAATAAATTCTTAATATTTTATATAATTTACAAAAAAGAAAAACTATAAACCAAAAATTGAAAATTATTATTATTTAAATTTTTTCAAGATTATAGAAAACTTATACTACTATAATATAAATATCGAACATAACAAAAAAAATGAATGACACTTTTTATACTAGGGAATTTTCTTTATAAAATTTAATATTCTTTTCTTATATGATTTTATTTAAAAAATTAGAACTATGTTCAAGTGAAGTATACTTTTTAAAATATATTAATAACCCTAGTGATTAAGCATTCTAGGAATTTGGTGTATTATTAAATAGTTATATTCTAACTTTATTCTATAACTATATTAGGTTAAAGGAAGAGGAAGATCATTGTGACAAAGATCATATTTTACATATAACTACATTAATATATTCTTAGTAATTATTGGTAGGTAATAGATAAGAATCAAGAAATCATATTTAAATTTCATATTAAAATATATTAATAATCCGCATGATTAAGCATTCTAGGAATTTGGTGTATTATTTAATAGTTATATTATAACTTCATTCTATGAATACATTAGGTTAAAGGGAGAGGAAGACCATTGGGACAATGATCATATTTTACATATAACTACATTCATATATTCTTACTAATTATTGGTAGAAAATAAATAAGAATCAAGAAATTATATTTAAATTTCATTTCAATATATTTTTAATAAAATTATTATTAATATATTTATAAATTAATTTTTATTAAATTATTAATTTATTTATATTTTATTATAAAATTAATTTATATATTTGAAAATAAATTATTACAAGTTAAATATCTTTTCTTGTTTCCAAGAAGTTACTTTTTGTTTTGGAGAACTGTTTGTAACTAAATTTTTTTTATAAAAATTACCAAAACCTTTCAAAACTTAAAAAAATTACAACTTAATTTTAACATTTAAAATTTTTCGAATCAAATAAAAATATAAAATAATTTAAAACCAAATAACAATCTAAATTAAAATATCATGAGATCTGATACACTATGTATAATAGATATTACATACTCTATGAAAATTTTTCATGCCATCCCTTGAAACGTGGACCTTAAAATCTACTTCAACAAATTTTAAAATCATTTAAAAAAAAAATCTTTTAAATCACAGACACATCCATTGAAACGTGGACCTTAAAATCTACTTCAACAAATTCTAAAATCATTTAAAAGTTTTTTTTTAATAATATTATGGCACCGCAGAGCATCGAGACAACCATTAATTACCTAATTTTCCACAGATTTTGTTGGCTTTGAAAAACATTTATTTTATGTTAATAGAATAATAAATGGGAGGATCAATGTTGAAACCATTCATATAGGACACAAAAAATTTCTTAAATCTTCCCTGATATACAAAATTTTTCTCCCCCAACCAAATTTAAAAAAAAAATTAATAATAATAATAAATTGTTTAATTATCATATAATTATTCATATATAAAATTCTCTTAGAATTATTTACTCTGATTCTGTTCCGTCTTTGAGTTATATTTCAGAATCTAGATAAAAATAGTGTTCATGTGTTTTAAAATTACTAACGTAATGGATAGAATTTCCTTCGTACCAGTTTGGATTCGTAAAATTTAAGAATTTCAGGAAAGCAACGTTGCATTTTTTATGCTTTTGTATAAATGCCCTCTGCAAACTTTTTCATTGTGTTTGCCATTTTATATATAAAAAGAGAACCTACGCATAGCTCTTTTGTCCATGGATCCCAAATAATTGGCACTTGCTCTGCATTTGGACGTAAGTTGCTGGCTACTTTTGGCAGTTTGTACGTCCCATAATTCGAAAACTACTCTGAGTTGGCGAAACTGCAATTTTGACTCAACCGATTGCGTGCACACGACACGATAAAACTGCAGGACCATTTGCAATTTTATCTGCCGGATGGCCACTTGACTTTTATATTACCTACATAAGCTTTCATCGGAGTCTGTAATTTGGACTACATTGTCATCTATTTTTAATCATTAAGATCACACAAACATTTCGAAAACAAGGCATTATATTAATCCCCCTTGTCCTGTTGAGAAATTTGACAAGGATTTTTCCAATACAAAAGAAAGGAAATGATTAGAAAAATAGAAAAATTGTTTTACTCTCATGTGATCCTCCATAAATTGAAGCTTATTCTAATGCCCAAAGCAAAGAAATTCAAGATCATTGTACATGAGGAGTTGTTTTCTTTACGAATCGAGGCGACAGAGGGTTGTGAGGGTTGTTTTGAAATTAATAATTCAAGTGGACTCGTACGTTGATCCCAATCCGAAGAGAATGGTCGGAATGCAAGGACAGCTTGATGACAAATCAAAAGGGTTTGCCTTCCGTTTGTGGCATAGATAAAAAACACTAAAAGACATGGATGAATGTCGTGGTCATCCTCACTGTCTGTGAGATGTACACAAATTGCAATGAAACCGAAAAGTGGGTGGTGAGCAATCAGGTCAGGTCAGCTGCACACACACTGAGATTCCCCATCTGAGTGGAGTGAGGTATTTGTCGCATTTCCTAACCTTGTCTTCGTGTGGGGGCAGTCTTTTCGTATGGCTGAGATTACACAGGAAAAAAAACTACAAGAGAGAAACCCATGATTGACGAATGGACAGAAACACAGAGTTTTCTATATTTTATATTTACCCGCCCTGGTTCTGAATGTCCGCTGTTCTAAATTCAGAAAAAATTCGTCCTGTTGCTGATTTTGATATTCCAATCCGATTAGAAAGATTATACGGCAGACGACAAGGCGAAGTTATGCCCGTGAAATCTGAGGTGTTGCCGTACAGTCCAACGAGGATGGATCACGGGATAAAAAAAAACAACGTCACGGATTTGTTAGCAGGTGGACAACAGTCCTGCCATGCACTGGCATCTTCCAGTCGACATGTAGGGTCCGGCCCCCACGTGATCCTCCGAAATGTATACACAAAGACAGGGGAAACTCGAAAAGGAAATGGAATCCAATATTCTGTCATGCAATGAAAGCCAGATATCTCAAACCCTGACGTTGCCAGTGGCATCTGTCCTTCTTCTTGATATGGTATTTGTTTTTACCATACAAATTTTCTAGGGTTTGCGATGCCGTAAAGAGAATGTCAGTGCAGCAAATCTCGCTGCCGGATTAGGGTTGTTGCATAGAATTGGCCAAATATGCAGTAAATTTCACCAGGGTATTTTTTAAAATCCATTAAAAATTGTAGGGTACTGACCTATTTAAATTAAATTGGAACTTTTATTTATCTTTTCTTATTTAAATATAATTTAAATAGTTATAGTTAAAGGTGAGAGGATTAAGTAGTTTGGTGAAGCAAATTTAATGTTTAGCTATGTTAACTTGGAACTTTTATTTATCTTTTCTTATTTAAATATAATTTAAATAGTTATAGTTAAAGGTGAGAGGATTAAGTAGTTTGGTGAAGCAAATTTAATGTTTAGCTAGTTTCCATAGTTAATGTAGAAATATGAATATTTAAATAGTTATAGTTAAAGGATGAGAGGCCTAGGTAGTTTGATAAAGCAAATCTAATGTCTATTAGTTTCCATAACCAATGTAGAAATATGGATTTTTAAATAGTTATAGTTAAAGGATGAGAGGATTAGGTAATTTGGTGAAGCAAATCCAATGTTTAATTAGTTTCTATAGCTAATGTAGAAATATGGTTTAAGCGATTTGGCTCTCATCTTCTTTTGGGCATGTGTGTGGGGGTTGGCCGTATTGCTTTCTAACCAATTAATGTGATGATGAAGTTTAATGACATATTTCATGATTGGAATTCGGTTAGGTTAATACCTATCTATCTAAACAGATTGACAGCCCTTGTAAAAATATGATTTAAAAGATTTGGTTCCAATCTTAATTTTAAGATTGAAAAAAATTTCACTCTTGTTTTAATATAAAATTGTGAAAAGATTGAAAAACCAGTTCTAGAGGTGCTATTTGCTAAAAGAAAACTTCTTCATTGCACATGTTGAATCGTGTATACTGTACTGCTCCAGCAGGCATTCAAGCAAGTGGTAAAGTGATAAGTTGAATGAAAATTCGAAACCAACACCTGTCAAAAGGCTGGCGGGAGATGCCGTTTACAACATTTTTGGAGGATTCAATTTAATAGAGGGACACGAGAGATTCACGCGGGTTTATTTTCTCTTTCACTAGAAAGACGTGGACGACGACATTTTGGATGGAAGCCGACAAGCGCACGGTTGCCGTTTATTCCTCAACGAAAGATTCTCGAGGCTTTACGGCAAAGAAAGGTGCTAATGATTTGCTGTATTTGAAATTTCATCACTGCTACAGAGTACCTGCATAGTATATGGTCCACCATAGTCACGGGCCTGCCCCATGATTTAAATTATAGTTTTGATGGAGCAGGTGGCGAGAGAAATCTCGATCTACTCGCTGGTCAATTGAAAAATACGTTTAAAAAAAATCTACTTATCATTCATATTTCTGGGCTCGACAGAATGTATTTCACTGTCTCGATACGCTCGTTGGGTGGACAAAATTTAGCTGAAATTCACATGTTCACATTGATAACAACGCGAACTGACGGTAGCTTGCAGAGACAGAAAGAGAGAGAGAGATGGGCGGTTTGTTTTGCACGCCGTAACCACAAGAAAAACAAAGTGAATACAGACACTTTCTGAGCTCTAAATTTTTGCTGTCCAAAAGAACAATATTGGCGGCATATAATTTGCTTACAGAGTGTAATCTGTACAATATTCTGTATGTTGGCGGGAAATCTTGATGACCTCGCGTTCATAACTATCATATTGTAACTAGAGGAACTTGTCGTTGCGTTGAAATGCAGGGAGAATGACCTCAGGGGAAATCTGGCGTCAAAATTCAATTCATTATAACTTCATTCATAGTTAACGACCTTGCCTTATCTCATACTACAGATTTTATCAATAAACATGCCACAGTTTTCATTTTTGTTTACTTGAGGTTTTCAGATCGTAAGAAGATCATGGGTAGGACCACAGGAGTTGAGAACCCCCACATGTAAAGCCGCCTGCTTGTCATTGTAGAGCACAAATGCCTCGTGCATCACGCGTTTGGCATACTTTTACTTCAAAGCTAAAATATTCTGTGAGTTATTTAGTGGATATTATGAAATCAGGAGTTCACATGTTGGATATTGGACATCTGATTTGTAAGGATAATATACGAAGAATTCCTCGTGCCGGGCTTTTGTTTGAAGTGTGCACCACCCTTTTATTCATTTCAAATACCGTCCGACTTTCTTGGTTTATTTTGTGATTAAATGATCTATCCTCTTGGGACAGGTAAGCTACTAATTTTTTTTAAAGTATGGTAAGTACAACAGTTGACATAATTGACTATAATTTTTAAAGTACAAGAAAGTCTTTTATCAATCTAAATAACAGTTCAATTACATAAGACTAGAATATGTTTTTGATTTTAAAGAGGGTGAGGGTGAGGGTATTGGCATTTTTGAAACCTTGGTACTTGTATATTCTTACATTGACAATAAGGCTGTCAAATTTACTTTATATTTTTAAATTTTATTAATTTAAATTAAATTAATTTTTATTAAATAATTAAGAAATATATTTAGGACTTTCTTTATTTATATGCATATAAATTAGAATCTCAACAAAGGAGTCTTATGTAATACTTGGATGTTGTGGGGTTTTTAAAATTGATATAAGGAAAATAAAAAATTATTGTTTTATGGTCACCTAATTAATTTATGTTCATACATGAAGATACATGTTTAAAAAATGTACAATAAAAAAATCTTTTATAATGAGAATTTTAGTGTTGTGTAAAATAAGAGCAAGAGAAGAATGTTTCAAAGGGGTATTATTATTTTGATTATAATGATAAAGAGAAACCAATACTAATGGACATTAACTTTGTTTTGTATTAAATTATTAAACCCAAGGATATAGGAAATTTGTTCATGCTTTATAAGAAAATCATAAAATAATTATAAAATAAAAGATTGTAGTAGTTCCTCCACAACTCAACATCCTTTACCAATAAATTTGAATAGCATATAAAAAAATTATAACTTCAAAATATATTCCCAAAAGTATGATGGCTTTATTTACTAGTTGTTAAAATTGTGTGTAACTTATATTTTATTTAAATTTATTAGAAATCCAATGCTTAGGCTCTTAAATATTTCCTCCTTAGTAAATATACTATTATTATTATATTTTTATTTCATTTATTCTTGGATTTAATTATAATTTTACTATGTAGAAATAATTGTATTTTTTTGCAATGTATGTACAATTATTTCTTCACAATAATATTGTAGTTAATCTAAGAATAAATAAAAATGTGAAAATAAAAATTTAATAATATAGTTGGTTTACAATAAAGGAAATGGTGCTTTTGAGTTAGAAAATAAAAAACAATTTGGCCATAGTAATTTAATAGCATAAGCATTGAATTTAAAAAAATAAATAAATAAATATGAGTTAATTGTTGCATGAAAAAGGAAAAATAAGATATAGATAGTTTTTTTATCTAGAGTTTATAAAGTATAAAATAAAACTAAATAGATGTAAAAAGAAAAAAAGAATATATTTCATGTGATAATAGAAAATAAAATCTAATATTAATGGTAAGGGTAAACATTAGTATTTTCTTTGGAGATGAAGGTGAGTGCAAGTGCAAGAAACAAACAAATGCATACCATAAGCAAAACTCATATTTTGTTATTTTAAAAAGAAAGTAAATGTTGCAAGTGAAAGCAAGGAGGATTATTGTCTTTTATTATTCCATATCTTTCATAAAATTTAAATAATAAAGAAATATTGTGGGAAAAATCTAGGTAGCATTGAAACAAATTCATTTTTGAAAGTCCAATCTAAAACTAAATATGCCTTAACTAGAAGTATGTAAGTCATGATTGACAATAAAATAAGGTTCAATACTACAAACCCCTTCTAGGTAGTAGATATTACATTAGAAGCAACTATCAAGTATGAGATGATAGAGCATGATATAATGGTTCTTAAAAGAAAAATATTAATATGCAAATCCATGGATATTGACTAGGTTTTTTAGATATTCAAAATGAGATCAAGTGAAAGGATTGAACTCAAATTATTCCATGAGTTTTATAGAAATTATTAAAAGGATTTCAATGTAGGTAAGGCCTTTTGGACTTTCATATTAACTTATAAATATAGAATTTTTCAAGAATATGATAATACTCTAGGAAAGTTCATCCAAGAGGGACCTACTACATAGGAGTAAAGGCATGCTATATATATGCCTCAAATAGGTGTTGTCATCTTATTTTATAAGTTTTTTTGTAGTCCTTTTAGATTAGATCTAAATTAAGAGAATGATATCAATGTGTAGATTATAAAAATATTGTATCCTCATGTCATAAATATTATGAGATTGGACATATAGCAAGATATTATAAAGTGAAAATTATGAAAAAAGAGATTGCAACTTTTTAGACATAAGATGAACTTTAATATGAAGTAAGGAGATCATACATAGTAGAAATTGGATTTAAGGATATTCTACTCCTAATAAAGTACGAAAAATCCCATCTAGATCATCAAATAGTTAATTCCATTATGGTTTACTTAGATCAACCATTAGAAGAAAAAAAAGAAATGATACAGAACATGAGAAATTACAATGTGTAAGTTTAAATTTAGAATGAACTAAAGGTATGAAAAAAACTAGGAAGGTAAATTTTAAATCAAAGGAGATAAATTATATCAAGGTTGGTCTTGATGCATCATCTTTGTTTTCCTTAAAAAAACTCCTCTCATTGTAATAAAAATTAAATTAGTGTAGAGTGAATTGTGACACTTTAGGGTTTCAAGAGAAATATAGCATAATAAAGAAATTAGGGTGGAGAATATCCATGGTAATTTAATATTTATAGGGAAGCATAGGAAGATTATTATTATGGAGGATAATATTTGCACTATAGGTATTTTGGGGCAATAAGTAGGGTTTTCATGGTAGCAAAAGAAAATTATTATTTTGGAGAATATATAAAATTAATTATTAAACCTTTAGAAGTTGTCTCATTGAGCAATATAGAAAATAAGTGATTAATGAAGATGAAATTTTTGGTGGGAATGGAAGAAGAAAAGAAAGACCCTTAAAGAAATAAGTACAAAAGGAAACTCAAAGGGATACAAATTTAAGAAACTAAAAATAAACATGATAAATGTTAACAAGATGTGGGGTAAAGTTGACAACTAAAAATAAAGAATGATGATGAGATATGAATAAAAATATTAAAAAATAATTATTAATAAATAAATAGGTTTTTATAGTCCTAAATTTATATTAATACAAGAAATAAATTTAAACAATAAATAATGTAAGGAATCATTCAAAAAGATTCAAAAGATGCAGGAGAAACTAAAAATAAACATGATAAATGTTAACAAGGTGTGGGGTAAAGTTGAAAACTAAAAATAAAGAATGATGATGAGATATGATTAAGAATCTTAAAAAATATTTATTAATAAATTAATATGTTGTTATAGTCCTAAATTTATATTAATACAAGAAATAAAATTAAGTAATAAAGAATGTAAGGACTCATTCAAAAAGATTCGAAATATGGAGGATTATCAAATAGATTCTTCTATAGGTTGTTTTAAAGTTATTACAACAACATGAGACAAATGCAAATCAGATGAATAATTTCTAGCTTCTTCTATAGGTTGTTTTAAAGTTATTACAACAACATGAGACAAATGCAAATCATATGAATAATTTCTAGAAACAAAAAGTAACAAGGTTGGTAGTCTATTTTGCATGAAAGAGAAAAACATTAAAGTTGAGGTTATAAATGTATTTGCTCTAGCTATATTTTTTCCTCATGAAATATTTGGAATGTCCTATGTATATTTTTGTCAAAAAAATATTATAATTCATAATTGAGATTTATGGATTCTTTTGGCGGGTGGGGGGACCTCAACATAATTCTATCTCCTTTTCAAAACAAGGGTGGTACTCTAGGATGGTCTAAATCAATGTAGGATTTTCAATAATTTGTCAATTCAAATGGTCTTTTGCAAGATTTTAATGTATATGGAATAATAGGAGGTGCATTGAGAAAAATATATACCTAAGAGATTGGATATATTTTTGTTATTCAGTACATGGTTACAAATAGAATATACAATCTTTTAGATATTTCATTATGACCAAATCATATCACAAACCTATTCTCAATCCAAATCCATTTAGATTTGATTCCATGTGACTCCAACACCTTGATTTCTTACACATGGTTATGCTATCTTAGGATGAAGGAAAGTTTGAAGGATCATGCATGAAGAAAATTCTTCAAAATATGAATATATAAAGGGTAAAATAAGTATTTTAAATAATAAATATTTTTATAACATAATTTAAAGCAAAGGAGGATATTGAATTCAAGATCAAAAATTTATAAGACATGTTAGAAAAATGATCACATACTAATTATCATAGTATTTTGAAAAACGAGTCAAATTGGTCCCAAAAATCTAGGGAAGATAGCTTAAGGAAGGAGATAGAAATGCCAAAAAAAAATTATGTTATAGACAAAAATATTTGACTTTTTATTGAATACAAATATTTCAACTTCACATAGAAGAAAAATTTAGGAAAATAAAATACTGGGATAGAAGCAATTAAATAATATTCAAGACATTTAATTACATATTGGGTATTGGGTAAGGTAAAAGGCCTTGAGAAAATATTTTGTAAAATATCTCATCAATTATCTTATAAGAAAAAAATAAAATTTTGACAATAAAGGTTTTTATGGAAGATATATAGGAGGCAATTTTCTCTTTTAACCCTAAGAATGCACCTAGCCTTGATAGGTTTCTCATAATTTTATTTTTGGTATTTTTTGAATAGAGATATAATGATTGTATTTGAAGAGACTAATAATAAAAATAAGGGTTTAATAAGTGAGTTAAATATCTTACTACATTGGTTTTCATGAAAGACAAAAAAAAAAATCATAATTTTTATAAGATGATTTTAAAAATTATCATAAATAAATTGAAAATCATTCTATATTATGTTATCTTAAAATAATAGGGTGTTTATGTTCATGGTAAACAAATTCTTGATTATGTAATCAATGTAGAGGAGACCTAAAATTCTTCTCATTCTATGAAAAAGTTGGTTATGCTTGTAAATTTAGATATGAACAAATAGGGTTTGCTAGTATATTCTACATGATATTATTAAAAATTAATAAGGTTAGTAATGTTGGAAGTATTACATTATTTGGTACCTTGGTAAATATTTAGATTAGGGTGTGTGATTGATATTTGTATCAATGATATGTGTCAAGTTCTTAAGTGTGAGTATGTATCTTAGGTGTGTGAGGTGTCTTGTTAGCAAGAGTGTTATGAGAGTGAAGTTTCAAGTTTAGGAGTAGGAAGTTATGAGAAATCATGAGAGACTTTATGTTTATGTAACATATGTGATTTATTATGTAAAATGGAAATATGAAGAGTTGGGTTTCCTAGAGAGCATTTGCAAGTATCCAAAGACTGTCATAGAGAAAAATATAGAGAATAGACAAGTGAATGAGCACGATATGTAGAAGTATTTTATAAATGATTAGAAATGAAATGGGAACAATAGTAGAATTTGATTAGCCGATGCTATAATGCTCAGAGTAAAAGCATACGTGATGTGATGCCCTAAAACAAAGGAAAAAAGAGTTTAATTCATGTGTCCTAATACAAAGGATAAGAGCTAATTAATTAAAGATAAATTTTGATCTTTAAGATTTTTTTTAGTTGGAAGCATATTTGGTTAAGCAGAATTAATTTAATGTGAAAATAATTGAAGTGATTTACGAATGGGAGTTATAAGAAGGAAAAATTAATTAATTGAAAAGAATAAGAGAAAATGATTGAAATAATAAATTGAATTGATGATTGAAGGAAATAATTTAAAGAATTGAAGAATTGAAAGAAATTAAATTGTGATAAGATTAAAATTTAGTTGAAGGGAGATATAAGAAGATTTTAAATTTTAAATTAAAATTGAAGAATAGATTGAAGAAGAAAAAGAAGAATTAATTGAATGAAAAGTTGAAAATTGAAAAATATAATGGGAGTTATAAAAATAAATTGAAGGAGAATAAAAATTTGATGAATACAAATTAAAATATGAAGAAATTGAAATTGAAAGGAAATACATTGAAGAATAAAGAAGAAATAAAAATATTGAATTGAACTGAATTTGAATAAATTGATTGAATTAAAATTTTGGAGTTAAAAGGATTTCTACAAAATTGAAAAAGAGAGAAATTGAAAATTGATTAAAGCTTAAATTTTATTAATATGGAGTAATAATGAATTCCACATAAAATGAAATACAACTTGAAATAATTTGAGTACATCAAAAAGGCCATATAGGTTTAAAGGACCAAGATTCATGAGGAGAAACTTTAAAAAACATAATTTTTTCCATAAACATTTGCTAATATATATTAAGAAACAAGAAATAAAGTCAAAACCAAAAATGAAATATAAGACAATTATTGGTACATTGACTCTAGAGCAATCCACCATATGAAAAGCAATCTTAATTAGTTTGATTTAGATCAAGTAAAAAAAATATACCAATCAAGATAGAAGATGATAAAATTTATCATGTACAAGGATCAAGAAATGTCACTCTTAGTCTATCATATTTTGAATGTACATTTGAAAATGTACTTTATGTTCTTGGCATAGCAAATAATCTTATTTTAGTATCACAATTGCTGGACAAAGGAAGAATGATGGAATTCAAAAAAATTAATGGCAATAAGATATATTTAATTAAGAGACTAAATAAAATTGAAGACATGGTATCCTATAAAAGTAGCATATTAATAAAAATTTCACAAAAGCATTTGGATTGACTTTTGCCAAGAGAACAATTTTAAAAGAAGTATAATATTAAATACAAGACTTTTATGGAAAAAAAAACATGACAATGTATTCTTTAGTGACTTCAAAAATATAGGTAACTGAGATAAATGCAATGACTATACCAAAGCCAGAACTGGGCAATCAAGACAAGAATTAGAGATTGAAGTCAAAATTCCTTCATACCAAATAATGCAATATGGGGAGGGGGTGTTGGATGTATTACATTATAAATATTTAGATTAGGGTGTGTTTGATATTTTTGTGTATAGTATGTGTCAAGTTCTTAAGTGTGATTATGTGTCACAAGTGCATGAGGTATCTTGTTAGCAAGTGTGAGTTATGAGAGTAAAATGCCAAGTTTAGAAGTATAAGTTGTGAGAAATTATTAGACTTTATATTTATGAAATTTATGAGATTTATTATATAAAAGTGAAATATGAAGAGTTGGTTCTCCTATGATTTTTAAGGAGAGCAAAGGTAAAGAGCCATGCAATATAAAGAGTCTCATGTATGTATATATTGAAGACAAAGCCATGGAATATATAGGTTGATGAAGCATTACAATTATGCATTGCTTTGGTAGTTTTAAAAAGATTTCAGTGTGTTTATTATTTATTATTGGTGTTGATACATATATATGCATGTTATTGAGTTGATTTATAATATTGGATATTTTTTGACTAGGCAAATAAAGGGGTGGATTTTTTAAACAGGGGCCCCAAAACCTATGTACAGTAAAGTTTTATATTTTCACATAAAAATAATAAATTCCCAATAATACTTTAGCAAAACCAAAGCATAATAAGTTATATACATTTATCATACCACAACAAAACCCTAGTGAAACCCCAACAAAACTAAAGCATACCTAGTTAGAACAATACAAAAGAAACCCAAAAATTAGCAAAATTACATCTTTTTAAAGAAGGTTCTAAAAACCACACACTACATTTTCTCCTCAATAGTTGGGTTGGGTGGCAACACCTCATACTTCAGGCTTGCTACTCCCTTCATTACTTCCCTCATGGGAGAGAAGTTGAAGCACCTTAATCATTTCACTATCATTTATATCCCTTGGTGGCCTACAAATTGAATAATTCTCACTAACTCAAAGTTTAAAAATATATTATACCTCTGCTTTAGTTTTGTTGTGTTTTTGGAATATGTGATGGTTCACCTTCTTCCATACATGCCAACATAGGTGTGGGAGATAAAGGACTAGAATTCGTTGAGAATTTTTCCATTTGAGTTTCTTTCCCAATGGATCAAGAGGTTTCTTAAAGAAGTATGTGAGACCCATTGTGTTCTCAAATTATCCATAATTTGCTCTAAATTGCTATGACAAAATTATAATTAAGGAAGATATGATCCATAGATTCCTCCTTGTAGCATAAAACACATTTGTTAGGCAATTGGAAACCCCTTTTTCTCATATTATCTAATGTTAAGATTCCATTATTAGCAGTTGTCCAAAGGAAGAAGGATATTTTTGGGATTAGTCCTTTCACCCACACCCTTTCCCAAAGGAGAGGAGATCCATCCATTGGGGCATCATTCAATAATTTGAAGGTAGATTTTACTTTGTACTCTCCCCCCATCACCATTAGGTTATCTTCATCCTCAAAAATAATATTTTTTTCTTCTCAATTCTTTTCTAACTACCTTAAAATACTAGCTAATCTCCCTGTTTGAAGCTTCTTGAAAATGTCATTTTCAGCCTTCCTCAATCAACCTAAATTAGTCATAAAATCTTCTTACTTGGTTATCCATAGACCATTGTAAACCAAAAATGAACAACACCAATACAAAGCAAAGGTACAAAAGCACAATAACACCATGAAATGCACAAAATGAATAATATTTATTGATATAGGTAGATCTCTGAGTTATACAATGAATGTGCCCCAATATGGGGTTATAAATACTTTTGATACAATGATTACATATAATAGGGTTTCAAAACCTAGTTCAATGAACAATTGATATCTTCTGGTTCATCCTTGATCTAAACAAGAGTGCAGATGGTCTTGTGTATCCCTACATGATCACCCTAGCTGCAATAGCTTCCAAAAACATGATTCCTACACATGCAAAGAGCAAACAATGGTTAAAATCACTTGAGAGGGCTCCACTATGTGAGGTTCTTTAAGAGATAAAACCTATAAAACCTAGATGTTGTAAAATGGAATTGTAAAAAAAATACAATAATATAAAATAATGCAACAAATAATTTACCTTGTCAATCCTAATTTTTGTTTCTACTTCTATTGTCGATGGTCACACTAACACCCAGAAGCATCTGAGGGCTTACGGACTGTAAAATCTATTGCAAGAAATACCCAAAGGTGTTCTATGATGGTTATGAACATCGCAGTATTCCAAAAATGCTCAGCAACATTATGCAAACTCTAAGTGGCGTTCGAGGGTTGAGGGAAGTGAGGCAGAACCATATATGGTTTGTGAGGGTTTGGTAGTGGCAAAAGCAGAATGGGCGAAGGTGAAAACGAGGGATGAAGATGATGAAAAAATGGCTAGGGTAATCTCAAGAATCTAAGCTTTTCAAGATTTTTTGTGGACCTTCTTAGACTTTATAAAACCTTGATTCATTAAAATGACTCATATTTTATAATCTACCCTTGAACATGTTAGTGTTTTGATGACACAAAATGAGTGGCCAAGATTAAAACGAAGGGTGGATATTAAGCTTGGACAAGTTACATGGATTGAGATGGATGGATGGCTAAGATTAACTCATGGTGGATGGTTAGGATTTATTCATATAAATACGTATATATTTATTAAATATATATAAAAAAATATAAAATATTAATATTTATGTTATATATATATATATATATATATATATATATATATATATATATATATATATATATATATATATATAATGTATGACTATCATTGGAGGACATGGATGGATGACAAGTGGCTAGATTTTGGTGCCCACAGCTGCCCCTTTTTGTATCATGTTGCATGAAACACAATGTGGTGCAAACTACGAGACACCTAGTTTGGCATGATGAAGCAACTTTATTTCCTTACAATACAAAGAAGATTTTGAAGAAAAAAAAATTTGTATGTGTAGCTTACCCCCTAAATTGGTAAATGAGTGAAAAATGAGTCTCACAAGCTAATTGATAGAATTATGGGGAGTGATCCAGGTGAATGGTGTAAGTGCAAGTGTATTATGTAAATGTGGATGATATCAATGATGTAAATTGATGTCATTTTTTTTATTCCAACAGAGAAAAGGGTTGTTGTAAAATTCAAGTGGTTGATTCTATTTTTTCCCCAATAGAGAAAGGATATTTTTCCAATTGTGAATGCAAATGAACTTTGTTTTTGTCCCAATAGAAAAAGGAATTTTTGCCAAGATGTAAATGTATAATGAATGATGTAAATTAACTCTATTTTTGCCCTTACAAAAGATAGGTATTTTTGCTAAGTGTAGATGCCATGATCATGTAAGATGTATCCCACTATGGGAAATTAAAATAAAATTTGGTTACCCCAAGTTTGGGGTGATTCCATGCTATTGAAGAAAGTGCCTTTTGGCATCATTGAAATGCAAATATGTAAATGCAAAAAAAAATAGTTTGTCCTTGGGGCCACTCATGATTGTAGCTAGTTCCCAAACATAATTCCTAAATGGTTTCTCAATCACTTTAACCGTCCTGCATCCTTGGATATTGGTGTAATTTCAAGAGACATGATGAAGTTTATCCATGTTGGGAACCCCATGGAAAAGGGCATCAATGACAGCTATTGATAAAATTGGTCTTGGCATAGTCTCACTCAAAAGATGATGGATCCAAAATGATTTTGTTTTTGAACAAGAGGATGTTGAATAATTATGGGAAATTTTCCTTATGGTGGTTTACCCATCTTACCAAATTGCATGGATAACCAATCAGTGCAATCACCAAGAAGATAGATTAGACCACTAGATACGAGGTTCACTTGAAATTTGTAGGTGAATTTAAAAAATGTTTGATGAAAATACTATTGTTGATGGATTTTATGGTATTGAAATGTGTTGTGATAATGATAAATGCATTTATGACTATATTGCATGATTTTGTAAAATTTTGCATTGTTTTGGAGCGTTTTTGAAGTAATTTTGGATTTTGTAATTTTTTGATTGCAAATAAAAGTTAACTACCCAAATCAATCCATGTTATCACAAAAGGTGATGATATCATGTAGTGGATGATTAGAAATATGAATATGGTAATTTTGTGAAAATTTAATTCATTTTTTATGCATTTTGAAGCTTATAAGGCAATTTTACTACTTTTTATCGGAAACAAAAATTAAGCACCTAAATTGATTTTTTTTCCATAAAATATGATATGATGATGGAAAAAATACATGGATGCAATATTAAGTTATTTTGTATAGGTAAGCTACATTTTTGAGGCATTTTGGTCTTTCTATAAATTTTGAAGCCAAACATTAGCTAACATCCATAACATGCACAAATGTCGATAAGCATTTGCCACTCTATAGATGTCGATCAGTGTTTCAATGCACCTATGAATAACCATAGGTATTTTACCATACTAAAAATAGCTATAAATAGTCTACATAGGTAAAGTCAAATTCATTCTTGCATTCATAAGTTCCAAAATTTGCATCTAAAGGAGTGTGAGTGAGTGAAGAAGTGAGGTGGATTGAAGGCTTAAGGTGGAGTGAAGGCAATGGTGATAGAGGATGCAGATGTGGTAGTAGGAGCAGAGATACAGGTGGCTGAGGTAAGTGTCCTTGGCACTCTTTTTTGGACTTATGCAATTTTTTTTCTTTTTTAAATTATGCAATGAATGTGACATTAATATTCTTGTGTTGTGTTGTGCTGCAGTTGAGGATTTTGGAGGTCTGACATTGATTCTCACCTCTTATATCAAGGGTGAAAAAGGCATTGCGGGATGAGTAGTGGAAGTGGCTGGATACTATGGGGCTAGATGGGGCAACTTTTATTGATGTGGTGAGGGTAGATGAGGAGCATCTCTCTGCCTTGGTAGAGATATGGGATCTAGATAGGGGGACCTTTTAGCTCCCTACTAGTGAGGCAACATGATACTTGAGGATGTATATCGCATCCTCAGAGTGCTAATGGAGGGGTTACGTATCAAGGTTGGACACGATAAGGGGCATGATATGAGTTAGATATTTGAAGATCGATGGTAGAATGTGAGCGTGAGGGGTGGAGGGATCAAGTATGTATATTGAGAAGAAGTTGGAGGCTTTGTCTACCTTGGTCATGTTTTTGTTGGCCAACATAGTGGTATCGAATAGCATTGCCTATCGGTTCCCTTGGAACATGATCAAACTGGTGTACGATATGATCAATGAGCCTCAGGTGTATTCATGGGCACCTTCTTTACTAGCATAACTATACAAGGATTTGTACGATATGAGGAGGTGGAAGCAAAAAGGGCTAGGGTGTAGTTTACTACTATAGTTTTGGAGCTAGGGGCACTTCAGTGTGGATCATCCTATAGGCTTGCCTACTAAGACATGGTATGGGGAGCAGCCCTATGCTTTGAGATGGTGGGTGGCTGAGAAGATGCAACCAAGTCATCCTAGCTACATTGTCCAAGAGTACAAATATCTATGGGTAAGGTTGACACCTGATTAGGTGCTTTGGAGACCATGGCAAGGTTCCATTTGAACTAATGATGGGAAGTAGCTGTGAAGAGTATAGTAGGCTATATGGGTGGTTGGGTGACATAGGAGTGAGGTGGATTTTATCTAAGTCTCATGATTTCTATGATAGTTTAGTCTATGATAGGGGATTCCTAAGGCACTAGTGTTGTATAGGCACCATCGAGATGAGATGGGTATACCTTGTGCTAAGGCATGGATGGTGACCTATGAGGATGATGAGGAGATGGATCTTCTTGATGTGGATGATATATGGACTACTCCTGATTATAATGCATGGTTCACTACACAACCACCATGGGTACCTAGTCAGGTAGTGGATGAGGATAGTGGGGATGATGATGAGGTAGAGGTTGATGCAAATGATATGTATGAGGCTCCAAGATGATAGAGATATCGTTAATCTAGCAATCAAGTGAGGTAGGCAAGGGATGCAACAAATCAACCTCTAAATATTAGAGGTTATGGAGGTGGCATGGAGGATATGGAGGAGGTTCCAGAGAGACCTCCAAGTCAAAGTGAGGACAAGTGTATGAGGCTTGATAATATAGTGGTAGATCAAGACGTAGAGATAGTGGCTCAAGACGTAGAGATAGCTTGGCTATGAGTAGAGCTAGAGGTATGAACAGCTACAGGTGGAGGTGAGGATAGGATCATGAGACTCTAGGTAGAGCTAGCATAGAGAGACCATTTTTAGAGGTATGATGTACTATGCCTTCAAGCCTAATATGGATATATTTGGGATTTGGAGGATCTATTGATGCAACACCACATTGGGTTGCTCGATCAACCCTCCTCCTTCATATCTGGGTCTATTAGGCATAGTGAGTCTAGGTATATTAGATCTAGGTCTAGGTCTCCTTCATGATCACAAAGGATCCTCTTATAGGTGTTAGCTAGTGCTTAGATGCACTTTTTGTATATGAGCCTTGGTGCTCCATTGTATATAGCCTTTAGACATTCATTGTATATGGGATATATATATATATATATAGACATGGCTTTTAATTTTGTGTGATATTTTTCCATGGATGATTTTGTTTGAATGTATGTGTATATGTGTTATGGATGATAATGAAGTGATAATGTGTATGAATCCAAATGAATTAATGCTCTAATGATCATTTGTAGTTTATATTTTACTTGACTATGTATAGCATTTGGGGTACAAAATGGTGGTATGTGAAATGGAAGACTCATGTAATGTTATAGATGTTGATATGGAAAACTGATATGGATGTTGATATGGAAAACTGATTGTTTTACGAAGACTCAGACATACTAGTGATATCAAACAAACTCATTAAATGTTGTGTAATTTATTTAAGAAAAAATGTGTGTGCAATGAATTCATTTACCAAATCATGAGTATGGTAATGACTCAAGACAATCAAGAACCAATGTTTGTGCAAGTGAGTTCATTAATCCGTATTGAGTAAATTAAGATAAAAACTGTCATGGAGGAGACCAAGAAGCTAGTTTATCCTTATGTGTGATCAGAGGTCTCTTCAAGAGAGACATGTTGCCACACATGAGTATACTCCACTACCAATAAAGCGTCTATAGCCCCGATGGATATTAGATCCATAGTCCAAGAATATGATCTCTAAGTTTTGGGGATTCAGACTACCTAACCATCTAACTGGAAATGTAGTTCTATCCTTACAACTTGAGGATATATGGTGTGTGATGTGTAAAATATTTAGAGCTTTGGGGAATCATATTCTCAACTGAAGTGTGATGAAAATTTTACCTTATCCTTACTACTCTTTCTTTTGTTTGGAAGTAATTGTGATAGTGGTGAAAACCACTATTTTTTATTTTTTAACTATGTGCATAATGGAACAAGCAAATAATACCATTTGCACTTCAAGGTTCAACCCAATCATGGTATTATCTCTTTGGTACAATATATTTTTAAGATGTGTGATTATGTTTGGTTCAAGAGTGTTAGATTCAATTCCTAGAACTCAATATTTTCTTAGTGAAAATGTGTCTTGGTCCTAAAGAAAACTCAACATGTATTGGAGGTTGCTAGAAACACTAGGAGTGGCTGAGTGACAAAAAACACCTAGGGATTATGGAAATGTGGTTTACAAAATGGTAATTTTGGACTTTATGGAATGGTGCGTTAAAATGGATAATGGTTTGAAGGTGCCCCTGATTAAGACAACATGACTTTATTGGATCAATTATTATATAAACTGATATAAATGACCCCCTAATATGAAATGAAATGTGTGAATATGGTTGTGAATGCAATGTATGAAATGTAAATTGTAAAATAGAATGTGTGCAATGCAATGTGTGAAATGCAAGGTGTAAAATGTAATGTGTGAAATGCAATATTTTTTTTGTCTATTAGCCATGTATATTTACACATATATAAATCACATTAAACATATAATGCTCTCAAGTGGATGATGATAAGTGTTTTGAGTTCTTCAAATCCCTCTAGAATGGAAAGCCTCTATGTTCCTTTACCCATTTTTTGAGTGACAATGTATGGACCTAGCCAATTAGCCATGAATTTATCATGAAGATGCATCAACGCATTGGTATTTTTTATTCTCTTTAAGAAAAAATATCCTACTTAGAATTAACATAGATGAGCGTTGGAATTGCAATCATGCTTTAGGTGGTCTTGATAATCTCATAAATGCTCTAAATCATTGAATCACCTTTCATCAAGAAGCGTGAGTTGATGAAAACATGCTTATCTAGTAGTATCATCATCTATAAATTCCTACAATGAGATTTTTAATGAGGGGATCTCAAGATCAAGAGGTATAATTGCTTCAACTCCATAGGTCAGTGAAAATAATGTTTCCCTAGTAGGTGTGTCGATGCTTGTTTGATAAGCCCATAATGCCAAGGGAATTTGAGTATGCGAATCTCTATGATTTTATTTGACTAGTTTCTTGAGAATAGCAATTAAGGTCTTTTTGGTAGCTTCAGCTTATCCATTTGCTCGTGGGTAGTAAGGATTTGAGTAAATGTATTGGATATTATATTTCTTACAAAGTGCTCAAACATCATTTTTTTTGAAATACTTTCCATTGTTAGAGATAATTTTCAATGGAATACCAAATCAACAGATGATAGGATGAAGTATAAACTCCATAATTTGAGGTCCTATCGTACTGGTTAAAGTAATTGCCTCAACCCACTTTATGAAGTATTAAGTGGTTGTGATGATGAATGTATGTTATCCCGAGGAAGGAGGTAATATTTTTCTAATCAAATCAAGACCCCATTTTGAAAAGGGCCAAAGGCTTTGAATAAACTGTAATGCTTATGATGGCACATGAGTTAAATTAGCCAGCTATTGACATTACTAAAAATGCTTGACATAAGTGCAATAGTCGTATTCCATGGTGGGCCAATAATAATCCATGTGTAAAATGTGCTTTGCAATGGCCATTACACTAAAATTACCATCACAAGTACTATCATGAGCTTCAACTATGGCTCTTTGTATCTCTGCAGGCTTAATATAACGAAGGACTCCATCAACCACATCTATACAACACGTCCCCTAAGAGAGAAAAATGAGCTACCTTTTTCTTGAATGTGCATTTAGCAGTCCGTGACATGTCTTATGGAAGTACTCCAAACTTGAGGAAGGCTATTATTTGGTTGGACCAAGGCTCATACAACTCTGTATGGAGAAAGTAAACATCCTTTTCATCCGTAGATTCAGCATGAAAAATTGCATATTTAGATATTGTTGTGACAATGACCAGATGTATCTCTCCTACGAAGTTCTTTGGAATTAATTATCCTAGAGAGGTCATCACATCTACAAAATATTAGTCAAACATGGTAAACTATCGATTTCATACCAATCAAGTTTAGTGAGAAACATCATTGCTACTTCATGGTAAATATTTATGGTAGGTTCTTTGCATTGGTACTCTATATTTATTTGTCAAACAATAAGTTGGGAGTCACTAAATATCCTGATACACTTTATGCCCATAGCTATGGATACTTGAAGATCTAATATTAAGGCTTCATACTCAACATTTTTGTTTGTGCATTGGAGTCAAGTTTGAAATATAGGGGTAACCCCTGTGGTATATGAAACACAACTCTAACACCTTGACCTTTTCCACACTTAAAACCATTAAAGAATAGTGTGATATAGACATCTTCCTCTGGAATGATATCTTCTTATTTGTTTAGTGATAGTGAATACCAAATAATTTGGGATCCCAATAATCAAGGGTTGATCACTAGGAAGTGGAGCTTTCACAATTTGATTGGCTATGACCTAATATTTAATGGATTTTTGGCTAATGAACTCAAGATCGAATTCAATGAGAAGTATTATCCATTTTGTAGTGTGGGTGTTATTGTCAGTGCAAGACATCATATAACATAGAGGATTTTTGTGAGCTATGATATATATGCTGTGACTAAGCATGTAATATCTGAGTTTCTTAGTGGTAAAAACCACTTATAAGCACAATGTCTTCATGTAAGCATATCTAGTTTCATAGCTTATCAATGTTTTATTAATGTAATTAACAAATTGCTCTCAATTATTTTCATTCTTTTGTGCATGCATTATCCCTAATGCATAGTCTACTGTTGAAACATAAATATGGAAGGGGACCCCAAAACAAGGAGGAGTTAAGACTAGTGGAGAAGCCATGTATTGCTTGACGTCATCAAAATATTTTTGGCACTTATCTATCCATGAAAATTTCACTCCCTTTTGTAGCATGTGATTGAATGGTTTGCATTTGTTATAAAGTTGTGCAATGAAACAACAGAGTGATTGGATATCTCCTTGTAAACTACGTAATTCCTTCAAGTTTTTTGGGGGGTCATCTCCATGATGACCTTGACTTTATTTGGGTCCACTTTAATGCCTCTTTTGGAGACAATGAATCCTAATATTTTTCCTAAGGTAACACCAAAGACACACTTTTTTGGGTTCAACCTTACATTATGCTCTAGAAGTTTATCAAAGACTTTTTCCAAGACACCAAAGTGCTCTTATCAAGTTTTGGATTTCCCCAAGAGATAATCCATATAATATTCAATGATCTTATGTATGTAATCATGTAAGATGTATGTAATGGAATTTTGATAAGTAGCACCTACAGTTTTTAGGCCAAAGGGCATCACCTTGTAACAAAAAGTCCTCCAAGGTGTAGTGAATGTTATTTTGTGTTGGTCATAAGGATTGATTTGGATCTGGTTGTATCCTAAAAAACCATCCATGAGAGAAAGCATTTCATGGCCAACATAAGTCTTGACAAGAGTATCAATTTTTGGTAGAGGAAAATAATCCTTAGGAAACACTTTGTTGAGGTCTCAAAAGTCAGTGCAAATGTGTATCACCCTATTAGGCTTGAAAATGGGTACCATATTTGAAATCCACTTTGGATAATCAATGGGGATAATGAAACGCACATCTAATAGCTTTTGAAGATATTTTTGACCATGAGGTAATGGTAGGATGCATATTTCTCAATTTTTTCTTGATCATCTTTGTATCAGAGTGAAAGGTGATATTGTGGACTACCAAGTTAGGGTCAAGGCTAGGCATGTCTTTGTAGGACCATGTAAAAATGTCCTTCTTCTTCTTGAGGAGAGTAATTAATTGATCTTGTTCATATACGAATAAAATTTTACCAAGTTTGACAATTTAAGGATTGCCTATGCCTGAAATAAGGTTGACATCGATGGTATATTCAATGGACATATGAGAACATTCCTCAAGCTAATGGGGCATTGGGACCAGATTAATGTCATCCATGATGTAGTCAAACTCTTTTGAATCAACATCTTCTATGTCTGCTTGTAAAATCTTAGGATATAAATGTGAAGGTGATGGCGAAGGTGGAGGCGATGGAGTAATGTAGTTGGATAATGTTAGAATTACAATGGCACTAAGAGGGGGGGGTGAATCAGTGTAGCTCTTTAATCATGAATTAACAGATCTTAAAATAGCAGCAGTTAAAACTTATAAACAGATACAACAAGTACAACAAGAGAACATCACACAACATAAGATTTAACGAGGTTCACCAATGTGGCTACTCCTCAAAAATGATTGCTTGGACTACCATCCAAATCTAGCCTTTTGCAAAGCAATAAATTTTACAAATAGTTTACCAGCACCCACTGGAAGGAGCACCAACCCTTGATTTATCTGTACCAACAGAAAGGAGCACCAACCCTTGATTTGCCATCACCAACTGGAAGGAGCACCAACCCCTTATGCCAAGCACCAACTTGGACTTCAATTCTAAAACTAGAAGAATGATAGTAAGATACCTTTGCTTTTACAAGACCCTGACTGGTCTGCTTCACTTTTTCATCCTCTGTGCACTCTGCTCTCTTTGCGCTATCACTTCGCACAATTTGTCGCTTAACTATCAAACGATCATCTTCTCCCCTTTGCGCACTCTGCTTCCTTTGTGATCTTCGCACTTAGAATGATTCGATGACTTGCACACTACACACTCCGACCGAACTTCGCACTCTGCGCACTGTCTCTGAACTTCGCACTTCTCAACACTTGCAACTCTTCAAACAACCTTCCTTTTATAACATTATTTTTCATGATGAAAACTCTAATCTTAGTCAATTGTAAACCCTACTCCCAGTCGACTGCAAACCCTAGTATTCATCGGCTGCAAACCCTAATCTTCGTCGACTTACATCGGTCTTCGTCGGCTTCAACTAACCCTGTAACTCTTCTGTTGTTGTTGTCACGAAAACACAACATGTCATGATATCGCGACACTTTCACCTCCGTACGCTTTCTCTTAGCTTTGGCCCGCGAGAATACAACATGTAGTGATATCGCTACACTTTTTTCTTCCTTACGCTTTCTCTTATCTTTGGCCCGTGAGAATACAACATGTAGCGATATCGCTACACTTTTTCTTCCGTACGCTTTCTCTTAGCTTTGGCCCATGAAAATACAACATGTCGCGATATCGCGACACTTTTTCTCTTTGCTCTGTTTCTTAGCTTTGGCCTCGTGAAAACATAACATGTCGCGATATCGCGACACTTTTGCCTTCTTACTTTCTCTCTCCTCCTTTAGTCGCGAAAATGCGACATGTCGCGATATCGCGACACTTTTTCTCCTTAGCGCTTTTACTTGCCTTTGGGTCACAAAAATGCGACATGTCGCGATATTGCGACACTTTTTCTCCTTAGCGCTTTTTCTTGCCTTTGGGTCGCAAAAACCCGACATGTCACGATATCGCGACACTTTTTCTCCTTAGCGCTTTTTCTTGCCTTTGGGTTGTGAAAACCCGACATGTCGCGATATCGCGACACTTTTTCTCTCGGACTCTCTCTCCTGCAACATGTCGCGAAATCACGACACTTTTTTGCCCATACAACCTTCCTTGCAATATGTCACGAAATCGTGACACTTTTTCATCCATACAACCTTCCTTCAAATATGTCGTGAAATCGTGACACTTTTTTGTCCGTACAACCTTCTTTGCAATATGTCACGAAATCATGACACTTTTTCGTCCGTACAACCTTCCTTGCAATATGTCACGAAATCGTGACACTTTTTCGTCCGTACAACCTTCCTTGCAATATGTCGCAAAATCGTGACACTTTTTCTACTTGCCTCTTTTTCTTTCAACATGTCGCGAAATCGTGACACTTTTTCTACTTGCCTCTTTTTCTTCCAGCATGTCACGAAATCGTGACACTTTTTCTTTCTTCTTCTCTCTCTTCCAACATGTCACGAAATCACGACAGTTTTTCTTTCTTCTTCTCTCTCTTCCAACATGTCATGAAATCATGACAGTTTTTCTTTCTTCTCTCTCTTCCAACATGTCGCAAAATCATGACAGTTTTTCTTTCTTCTTTTCTCTCTTCTAACATGTCACGAAATCGTGACAGTTTTTCTTTCTTCTTCTCTCTCTTCTAACATGTCGCGAAATCGCGACAGTTTTTCTTTCCTGCTATATATGTCGCGATATCGCGACACTTTTCTTACTTGTATTTTTCTTTGATCTTTTGCATATGGGCCACTTCGGTTTTCTTGAACAATCACTGTACATACTCTGAGTAACCTTTGAACTCCTGTCTTCTACATCTGAAAGGCTTTTGAACTTCCTGTCCACTGCATCAATAGATCTAACTGACTGTGTTGACAACAATGACAAAACTATTGCTGCACCTTGCTCAACAATCTCCCCCTTTGGAATTGTTGGCAACACACATGCAAATTCCTTAATTTCCTAAAATTCTTCTCCCCCTTTGACAATAATACCAAAGGGCTGCTGCAGACTCCCCCTGAGTCCATGCACAACATTCTCAGGCACAAATTAATGCAATTAGCAAAAATTTCAAACATGAGCAAAAAGATAATCAAATATTTACATGCTCCCCCACGAGAATGTGATCCCTGTAGCTAGTCAATTCTTGGGAAGTGTGACCACTCCCAATTTATTGCGGAGGTACTCAAAAACTTCCTTGGGAAATGGTTTTGTGAAGATGTCTGCTACTTGTTCTATAGTTGGAACAAAATCCAACTTAACCTCACCTTCTGCAACTTTCTCCTTCAAAAAATGATATCTGATAGCAATGTGCTTTGTGCGTGAATGCATAACTGGATTCTTGGAGATGTTAATGGCACTGGTGTTATCACACTTAACTGATATTGGCTCACTGAAGCTAATACCAAGATATTTTAAGGTTTGTTTCATCCATAATACCTGTGTACAACATGTTGTCGCTGCAATGTATTCTGCCTCTACTGTCGATAAAGAAATCGACTCTTGTTTCTTACTATGCCACATGACTAATATGTCTCCAAGATAGAATGCACCTCCACTGGTACTCTTTCTGTCATCTACACATCCTACCCAATCTGCATCTGAATACGAAATGAGGGTGAAGTCTTTACCTTTTGGATACCATAACCCATACTCCATAGTACCTTTGAGGTACCGAAGAATCCTCTTCACAGCTGTCACATGAGTCTCCTTGGGATTAGCTTGAAATCATGCTACCATGCATACTACCTGCAAAATATCTGGTCTGGTGGCTGTCAGATACAGTAAGCTTCCAATCATAGATTTGTACATGGTTTGATCAATAGTTGGAGATTTGTCATCCTTGCTCAACTTGCAACCTGTTTTCATGGGAGTGCTAACTGGATTACAATCCTCCATTGTGAACCTTTTTAACATCTCTTTTATGTATTTAACTTGAGAAATAAATATGCCCTTCTTACTTTGATTAACTTGCAATCCGAGGAAATACGAAAGTTCTCCAATCATTGACATTTCAAATTCTTTTTGCATCTTATTTTCTAAATCCTTGCACGACTCATCTTTGCTGCTACCAAATATGATATCATCTATGTATACAACAAGAATGATAAGATGCCCATTTTCTGTTTTGACATACAAATTACTATCCACCATACCTTTCTTAAACCTTTGTTGAGTGAGATAGTTGTCTAGCCTTGCATACCATGCTCGGGGTGCCTGTTTCAAGCCATATAATGCTTTCTTCAACTTACAAACAAAGTTGGGATTATCCCCAAGTTGGAAACCATCTGGTTGCTCAATATAAACCTCTTCTTCAAGTTTTCCATTCAAAAATGCTGATTTCACATCCATTTGATAAACTTTGAAATTCTTGTAGACTGCTAAAGCCAAAAACATTCTGATTGCCTCTAGTCTAGCTACTGGTGCAAAATTTTCCTCAAAGTCAATGCCTTCGACTTGCGCATACCCCTTGCATACCAACCTTGCTTTATTTCTGACTACCTGTCCATCTTCATTCAATTTGTTTCAAAAAATCCATTTAGTTTCGATGATATTTTTGTTTGCAGGTCTAGGTACTAGCTCCCAAGTGTCATTTTTCTCTATCTGATCTAATTCTTCATTTATTGCCTTCATCCAGCTTTCATCTTTGCTTGCATCATCAATATTTTTGGGCTCAATGCTGGATAGTAGAGAGTAGTTACTTACTCGCTCTTCTTCTTGTCTCGAACTCCAACTTTGGGGTCTCCAATGATTTGCTCTCTAGGATGATTTCTCTGCCAGCTACCTATTTTGAATTTCTTATTTTCTTCCATTTTTGAATCACAATTTAAATCATCTGAGTCAATTTCTTGTATCTTCTCTGTTTTGTTTTCATCATCTCCTTCAATAACCTCTTCATAAATTGGGTAGTTTGTTTCATAGCTAATTACTCGTTCTCTACCTTCATCAAATTTAACATTGGCACTGTCCACAATTTTCTTTAGCCTTTTTTTGTAGCATTTGTAAGCTTTGATTTTTGATGAATATCTGACAAAAATACCTTCATCCACCCTATCTTCAAACTTACCAAGATTATCTTCAATTCTTTTGATGTAGCACTTGCTGCCAAAAACTTTGAGATATTTTGTTGTTGCCCTTTTTTCAAACCACAGCTCATAAGGAGTTTTATTTTCACATGTTCTCAGCATGTACCTATTTTGGATATACACTGCATTGTGGATTGCTTCTTTCCAAAATCTGTCTGCTACTCTATTTTCAGCCAGCATAGTCTGTGCCATTTCCTGCACTGTCCTGTTCTTTCTTTCTACCACTCCATTCTGCTGAGGTGTCCTGGCTGCTGAAAACTGTCTCCTAATTTCGAACTTCTCACAGTACTCTATAAAATCCTCTAAAATGAATTCTCCTCCTCTGTTTGATCTTAGACATTTGATCCTCTTTCCTATTTCATTCTCAACTTGGTTTTTGAAAATCTTGAACATATCAAAGGCTTCTGATTTATGTTTCAAGAAAAATATCCATGTCATTCTAGAATAATCATCAATGCACAACATAAAATATTTGTCACCATTTATGCTTTGTGTTCTCATGGGACCACATAAATCAGTGTGAATTAGTTCCAGAGGTTTGCTTGTGTTGTATTCTTTGGTTTTGAATGTGACTCTAGTTTGCTTCCCCTTTTGGCATGAAGCACAAATGCTATTTGTAGGTTTGTTGATGGTTGGAATATCTCTCACTGCCATTTTTGAGGTGATTTTTAATAGATTATCAAAGCTGATGTGACCGAGTCTCTTGTGCCACAACCAATTTTCTTCTTCCTGTCCAATAAAATAGGTTCCCTTTGAAGTTTCTGAGAGCGTGTACAGGTTACCAGATGTCCTTGATCCTGTTGCTATCAATTTTCCACTGTTTGTTTTTTTGACTTCACAACCCTGCTTCATAAAGACTACTTCATGACCTTTATCACAAATCTGACTTACACTCAATAAATTATGTTTCAACCCATCCACAAACAAGACTTCTTCCGACTTGATCCTTCCATCACCGATTTTGATCGAGCCTTTGCCGACTATCTTGGCTCCATCATTATTTCCAAATTTTACTGATCTTCCTTCATATTTTTGTAACTTCTCAAATTTTTGTTTGTCACCTGTCATATGACTGGAACATCCACTGTCAAGTATCCATGGTACATATTTATTATGTGCTTTGAATGCAGTTTATACGATAAAAGATTCATTTTCTTCCTTCAGTTGCTCTTTTCCTTTCCACACTATTTTGATAGTAGTTTTGGGCTCTTGTTTTGCCTTTCCCTTATCAGTAGTTTGAGTAGGTTTTTCAAGATTTTTTTTATTCTGACTCATCTTGTATGGTTGAAATTTTCTTCCTTGAAACTGATTTGATATAAATGTATTTCTATAGTTTCTTGCAATGTGCCCAAACTTATGACAATTATAACATTCCACTGTATAATTCATCAGAGGAGAAAAAACATTTCTATTGGTGAAATTCCTTGGTCTTACATTATATTTGTAGTCTAAGATTTTATGCCCATAGCCATTGCATTTAAAATAGAAACCAGAGAAAGGATAATTGAACCTGGGTGATGGTCTTTGCCATGTTGCCATAGGAGCCATAGGTCTTCTTCTTCTTTGATGTGTGACTTTGGTGAATCCATCATTGTCAATTCTCCCATCGTGCCTGGCATTAATGCTTTCTCTTTCATGAGACATTTTTCCTTGATCAACTTTGTTTCTTAGCTTCATTCTTTATGGATTCTACATTTCTGGCCTTTGATCCACTTGATGATTCTCCTTCGATGAAGCCTAGACCAAATTTGATGCCTGTAGGTCTTTGGTCATTTAAGATCTTATCCAACTTCATAGAACTTTCTTCACGTTTGTGATAACAACTAATTTTCTTATTCATCTCTTCTAGCTGCATTCTTAAACCAACAATCTCTTCTTCTAACTTGCTGCAATGATCTATTTTCATTGTTAATAGCACTTCGAGATCTTCGAAGATTTTCTTAGATTCTTCTATCTGTACTTTTAAGCTGGTTATGATTCCATTTGCATCCTCAAGCTTTCTTGACAGCTTTCTTGTTCTTTTTCTTTTCTATCTCCCACTCTTCAAGTGCGGATATCAACTCACCTTCTAAGTCTACTTCAGCCTCGAGATTTTCACCACACACTTCAGAGGTCACTCCTTCTTTTTCTGATTTAACTTCTTCAAATGCCATAAAAAGAGCTTCATCTCTTTCTTCTTCAGACTCTTCACCGGAGCTGTTTTTTGATGAACTAACATTCTTGGAGATGAAACTTTTCTTTTTGAAGTTGCCTTTTCTAAAATTTGTTTTCATCTTCCAGTCACTTCTTTCTTGGTGGGATCCTTCATCATTTTTGTTCTTCTCTTTCAGTGGACATTTAGTCGCAAAATGCCCAATGCCTCCACAGCTTGAAACATTTAAATGGAAGCTTCCCTCTGTATTTTCCTTTCCCCTTTTTTAGTTTTCTAACAAAGTTTGCTTCCATTTCATCTGATGTCTCTTCTTCCTCGGACTCTTGTTTTGTGTTTTTATTTTTAAGGGCTTTGAAAGCTACTTCTCTGTCAGTGGGTTTAGATCTTCCTATCCTCATCTCATATGCAGTTAAAGAACCATACATTTCATCTATACTAAAATAATTTAGATTTTTAGCTTCTTCTATCGCTGAGACTTTGGAATCAAACCTCTGAGGAAGAGATCTTAATTTTCATGATAGTAATCATCGATATCCTCGTCGAGTCCTCTGATTGCATTGATGATTCCATTAACTCTCAACATGAATGCCTCAATGTTTTCATCGTCATTCATCTTCAATGCTTCGAACTGAGCTCGATGTGTCTGTAACTTGGCTTCTTTGATCTTATCATCTCCTTCATGAACACTCTTCAATTTGTCCCAAATTTCTTTTGCCAATTTACAGTTCATGACCTTTACTAGTTCACTCTCTGCTAATCCACACAAGATGGCATTCGTTTCTTTCAAATTATTCTCAAATAGTTTCTTTTCATCCGCTTCTTTTGGAGGAGTGGTGGGAATTATGTATCCACTAACTACTGAATCCCAGATGTCGTATCCCAAAGCATAGAGATATGTCTACATCCTGACTCTCCAGAATGCATAATTAGATCCATCAAACAATGGTGCTTTGTTTGATGAGAAGCCTTCACCACCTGCCATTGTGTTATTTCCAAGATCACCCTAGCTGGTTAAGCTTGTACAGGGACTTAGCTCTGATACCAATTTTTAGACTTACAATGGCATTGAGAGGGGGGTGAATCAGTGTAGCTCTTTAATCATGAATTAACAACTCTTAAAACAACAATAGTTAAAACTTATAAACAGATACAGCAAGTACAGCAAGAGAACATCACACAACACAAGATTTAACGAGGTTCACCAATGTGGCTACTCCTCAAAAATGACTGCTTGGACTACCATCCAAATCCAGCCTTTTGCAAAGCAACAACTTTTACAAATAGTTTACCAGCACCCACTGGAAGGAGCACCAACCCTTGATTTATCTGTACCAATAGAAAGGAGCACCAACCCCTAATTTGCCAGCACCAACTAGAAGGAGCACCAACCCCTTATGCCAAGCACCAACTTGGACTTCAATTCTAAAACTAGAAGAATGATAGTAAGATACCTTTGCTTTTACAAGACCCTGACTGGTCTGCTTCACTTTTTCATCCTCTACGCACTCTACTCTCTCTGCGCTATCCCTTCGCACAATCTGTTGCTTAACTATCGAACGATCGTCTTCTCCCCTTTGCGCACTCTGCTTCCTTTGTGATCTTCACACTTAGAATGATTCGATGACTTGCACACTGCACACTCCAACCAAACTTTGCACTCTGTGCACTGTCTTTGAACTTTGCATTTCTCAATAGTTGCAACTCTTCAAACAACCTTCCTTTTATAACATTATTTTTCATGATGAAAACTCTAATCTTAGTCGGTTGTAAACCCTACTCTCAGTCGGCTGCAAACCCTAGTCTTCATCGGTTGCAAACCCTAATCTTCATCAACTTACATCGATCTTCGTCGGCTTCAACTACCCCTGTAACTCTTCTATTGTTGTTGTCGTGAAAACACATGTCGCGATATCGCGACACTTTCACCTCCGTACGCTTTCTCTTAGCTTTGGCCCATGAGAATACAACATGTAGCGATATCGCTACACTTTTTCTTCCGTACGCTTTCTCTTATCTTTGGCCCATGAGAATACAACATGTAGCGATATCGCTACACTTTTTCTTCCATACGCTTTCTCTTAGCTTTGGCCTACGAAAATACAACATGTCGCGATATCGCGACACTTTTTCTCTTTGCTTTGTTTCTTAGCTTTGGCCTCGCGAAAACATAACATGTCGCGATATCGCGACACTTTTGCCTTCTTACTTTCTCTCTCCTCCTTTAGTCGCGAAAATGTGACATGTCGTGATATCGTGACACTTTTTCTCCTTAGCGCTTTTACTTGCCTTTGGGTCACGAAAATGTGACATGTCACGATATCGTGACACTTTTTCTCCTTAGCGCTTTTTCTTGCCTTCGGGTCACGAAACCCAACATGTCGCGATATTGCGACACTTTTTCTCCTTAGGGCTTTTTCTTGCCTTCGGGTCGCAAAACCCAACATGTCGTGATATCACGACACTTTTTCTCTCGGACTCTCTCTCCTGCAACATGTCACGAAATCGTGACACTTTTTCGTCCGTACAACCTTCCTTGCAATATGTCATGAAATCGCGACACTTTTTCGTCCGTACAACCTTCCTTCAAATATGTCGTGAAATCGTGACACTTTTTCGACCGTACAACATTCTTTGCAATATGTCACGAAATCGTGACACTTTTTCGTCCGTACAACCTTCCTTGCAATATGTCACGAAATCGCGACACTTTTTCGTCCGTACAACCTTCCTTGCAATATGTCGCGAAATCGCGACACTTTTTCTACTTGCCTCTTTTTCTTTCAACATGTCGCAAAATCGTGACACTTTTTCTACTTGCCTCTTTTTCTTCCAACATGTCGTGAAATCGTGACACTTTTTCTTTCTTCTTCTCTCTCTTCCAACATGTCGCAAAATCACGACAATTTTTCTTTCTTCTTCTCTCTCTTCCAACATGTCGCGAAATCATGATAGTTTTTCTTTCTTCTTCTCTCTCTTCCAACATGTCATGAAATCGTGATAGTTTTTCTTTCTTCTTCTCTCTCTTCCAACATGTCGCGAAATCGTGACAGTTTTTCTTTCTTCTTTTCTCTCTTCTAACATGTCGCGAAATCACGACAGTTTTTCTTTCCTGCTATATATGTCGTGATATCGCGACACTTTTCTTACTTGTCTTTTTCTTTGATATTTTGCATATGGGCCACTTCGGTTTTCTTGAACAATCATTGTACATACTCTGAGTAACCTTTGAACTCCTGTCTTCTGCATCTGAAAGGCTTTTGAACTTCCTGTCCACTGCATCAATAGATCTAACTGACTGTGTTGACAACAATGACAAAATTGTTGTTGCACCTTGCTCAACAGATAAAGCCCTTAACAATTCATTAGAAAGGATAAATTTGGAAAAAGTATGAAGGTGAGGAAATCTGGTCCATATTAATAAGGCTCATGTCAATTAGAATTGGCTTTGCAAAATCATATGGATTATGGATTAGGGTGAATAAATCAACAAGATTCATTTTAACTTAGAGGGGAAATGGCAGTTGGTAATGTGAAGTATGAATAGATCCTTCCTACTAGAACCAATGTGGGAACTCTGGAAACCTGAACAACAATGAGCAACAAATAAATACAACAGGAAAATAGCCATGTACATGCAATGCAATGATAATTTTTTTGTTTTTTTGTGTTTTTGAAATTTTGATTTTTTTTTTCTTTTTTTTTTGTGTGTTATGTACATATTACAAGAAATTGTCTAATGAGTTGGATTAATTAAATGGAGGTGGTTCACAATTGGTTTAGATTACTCTTTTGGAAGAAGTAAGTGAAATATGGGTTGATGGATGGGGAACATTCTGAGGTAATACTCATCTTGTTCGGTGAATGGAATGATGGGTGTCGATTGTTCATCAAATTCATCAAAATATATTGACATAACATTGTATTCTTCATAGATTTTCTCTTCAGAGTCATTGGTGTGATGGGTTTCTTCTTTTTAATTCAAATGGATATTATGAAAATCTTGTTAAAAATAAAAGGTGTAAGAATGAAGGTGATAGCCTAAAACTGAAAAGTCATGCATCCCTTGATATGAGGTATCAATAATTTTGTACATTCTCTATTCATGTCATCCAAGGTCATATCCTTGCTAATTGAATTGATAAAAATACTAGGATGGAAAACCTAACATGTGTTGTATGTTGGCAAGGGTGGGTTGTTTGGGTTCATCTTGGGAAGATGGATTGAATGATAAATCAATCCCCCCATACACAAAATTAATATTGTTAGGTATTGAACCCATGTTGTACATTGCTCCTAGGTATAAGGGTGGGTCACATGGGCAGTCGTAATCCCTAACAGTTAGAATGCTTAGCGGTGTGATAGTGATGTCTTGGACCACATATTCACAAATACCAGGACAAGTGAGATGGAACACAACTTGGGATGATGTAGAAAAGGATGTGGAGGTGGATGGCATCTCACAATATATCAATTCAACTTGTGAGACATCGACTGATGTGGATGAAGGTGTAATTGGTTGAGGTTTTAATGAATGGGTGATGATGTGGGTGGAATAATGATGGGAGATATCAGTGTTGATAATATGGGTATGGATTGGGCTTGATTACATGTGCATGTATTCAATGATGATGAGGATTGGGGCATGGAGGTGGAATCTTGATGTGTGGTAATTATGGAAAAATCCTTAGAAATAGGAGCTTTGGAGAGGTGGATGGTATGGTTGATGGGGTGGTTGATAGAGTCAAGAAAATATGAGTGGATGGAAGAGTGGATTCATAAGTATTTGAAATGAAATTACAATACTTAAATAGTTTGATGTCTATTGGTATGCAATGAACCTATCCCTTGTGTACATATTTGAGATATTTATGGAGTATAGAGGGGAGACATATCACTTTTATCATCCAAGGATGTCCAAGGAGTAAATTGTATGCCATGGACCATTCCAATATGTGGAACATTGTGTGCAATGTTTTTATCCCCACTTCCATGGATAAAACTATAGTGCCAACTATGGAACAAAGAGAATCATTGAATACTTTCAAGGTGAAGGTGTATTTGGTAATGTGAGAAGGTGGAATATTAAGATGTTTAAGAGTGGATGTGGTGATGATATTTATGGAGGAGACGGTATCCATCAAAACTCATTTGAATGGCTTCCTATAAATTTGAGTCATGATGTGTAATGGAGGATCTATTGAATCTGATGAAATTGGTTTAATTTCAAAATCGTAAAAGGTAATGGAAGTCTCCATACATGTTCATCCCTAAAAAATTTCTAAAAGCATTACCATCCTAAGATTAGAGTTCAATGGATTTTAAAATCTCTATTAATGTCTTGCGATGTGGGGGAGATTATTTTATTAGCTCCTAAATGGATAGTTTAGCTGAAGTCATTTTAAGGCTAGTGGTTAGCTAGCTACTTAGAGAGATGATTTATCATTATGTACGATTGGAAATATGAATGGGTGGAGATGGAAAAATTGGAATATGAATTGTTTGGGAAGAATTGGTAGAGAATTGAATGGGTGATGATGAAATGGAAGGTTGAGGAGATACACTTACCTAAGGTGCTATGAGAGGTTGAACAATTTTTTGTTGTGTATTTTGTTGATTGGTGCATTTTTGATCTCGAGTGACTGCATCAATAACACCCACAAAACCTTGGTATCATTGCACATGATTGAATTGATTAGGCATCTTGATGTTTTACCTTCTTGTTGTTTGTTGCAACTCCTCATGATGAGGAAGTGGTGTTTGGTAGATGTCAAGGTTGTGGTTTTGTTGATCCAAGGGACTATCAATCTTGATGGCCCCACTATATCTTTGAATGTGTAATGGTCATTAATGTCATACCCATTCTATCGATGATAAGGGTAAAAAAAATTTTCCCTATAGATTTTGCAATGATTAGTAGGGTAATTTGGTTTAACCTTAGGAAAGGCAAGATAGTTTGTGTCATAAAACCTATGAAATATGGAAGCATACGATTTGGATAAAGGTGTGTAATGACAGGTTTGTCGAACATATTATCGATGTTGGTAATTGTCCACAGTCGGCATTGTGTTTTGAACTTGTTGTGATGGGGGAATCACTTTATATGAAATTTGTTGTGGTTGTTATTGCATTGGTTGTTGTTGTTGAGCCACTAATGGCTGGCTCATGACCTCTTGATTCACTTGATTTGCTTGATTTGCCTGATTTGGCTTAAATTGGTCAGAATAACTCCCTTTGTACTGGACCTTATTTTGCTATTCTTTCTTTTTAGGCTTTAGCATACTTTCATGGATTTTTATTTATTCAATTATGCTAGCCTGGGCAAGAGCTTCTTCGAATGAGTTGTATTATTATAATTGTAGTAGCCAAGAGATTGGTTTTAAGCAACTCTTGGTAAAAAATCAAGTTAACTCTTCCATTGGTAGGGATAATGGAAGTTTTGTGATAACAATCCTCCAATGATTACCAAAATCATTGACTGAATCATCATCAAATTGCTTAAAATTGTATAAGTCAGACAATATGATTTTATTTCGAACATTGAGGAAATATTTCTCAAGGAATTGGTTTACCAACTATTCTATGTGTAAATACTATGATGAGGTAGATGGTTATACCACTCCATGACATATTCCCCCAATTTCTAAGGAAAACTTCTGAGCATTAAAGCATACTGAGTATGAATTTTGAAGCATGAATGAATGAATGTGCTTACGTGCTCTCTAGGGTCCTCAATCCCTTTAAACTTATCAAATTTTGGTAATGCAAAATTTTCCAAATATGGTGGTGATGGTATCAAAAAGTGAATTTTGTGATTGATTAGTTGTCTTAAAGTTGGCTTCTAGTTCATCATACCAGGAGTGTGATGTATCAATCTATCAATCTACTATTGCAAAGCCTAAATTCTAGAATCTTCCCCAGGTACATGGAAGCCTTAAATTACTTGATGATGATGTGGATATTGAAACACTGGGGTGTGATGAGATTTTGATGGTTTAGTGAATTAGATTGCATGTGATGATGTTAAGCTTGATGGGTGAATTATTGTAGGTGATGGAATGGAAATGATGTTTGAGGACTATGAATGGGTTGAATTGTGGGAATGGAGTGGGTGTAGACTAAGGTAGGTGTGGGAATGGAAACCATAGAAGATTGAAATACCTATGATGGATTTGAGGTGAAGAAATTAGGTTGGATGTAAATAGGTTGAGACTTAATATGTTCCACTTGTACTTACTATTAGGAGTAAGAATGATAATTTTGTTGAGTCGTAAGTAATTTATGGAGATTTTGCCATGATTTTTGTATGGAAATATCTGAGGTATATGGTATGGATATGGTTGGAATGGATGAGGTAGATGAAGGATAGGTTGCAATAGGTATTGCAACTGAATGGGAGGCATTGGATGCAGTGGAAGCTGACAATTGTGAAGCAACATTGACATGTGCTTCATATAATGGATTGCCATAGGTGGTGGTATAGGAAGATGAAATGGAAGTGTTTTGGGTACATGAATATTGTAGAAGAGACCAGTGATGGAAAGGTGTAGATGACACCTCAAAAAGAGGATTTTTATACACTTGGGTGAAACTGGAAGGCTGTGAATGGGTAAGTTCATATTGAGAAGAAGTATCATACCTAGGTGAACTGTTGATTTGTTCTAGAACATGGTTAGTGTATCTTAGAAAAGTTCCAACTTTAACCATGTCTATGAAGGTGATGTTATGATTAGTGGTATATGATGGTTCAATTTCTAAAATGGAGGTATGGATGGTCCTATGTAACACATCAATATTCAAGGTATGCATAGTGTGTGAGGGTCTTGCAGATAAACCAGAATAGCTTGTTTGTATCACACTGATGAGATTAACCATATAAGTGGTGGGGAAATATGTGGAACACACCATGGATGAAGTGGCTTAGCTAATGGAAGATTGAATCAAAATCTACTTCAAGTTGAAACCATAAGCTTAATGAGTCATATGGGGGTGGTGAGTGTGTGGGATGTGCAGAAAAGATGTAATAAAAATATCACAAAATAAAATAAGCAATTCAATCCTATGTTTTACAATAGATTTTTTTATGTGGGGTTTGTGTGTTGTAGATGTGCTAAACTAAACTATTATGCAAGGTGGAATCTAAGGCTAGATGGAAAATGATATTCTTCCTGGTGATGAAATATAAAAATTTTGCTCATGGGTGACTATGGTTTCTATGGGTGAGATGATGGATGGAGATGAATCCCACCATCGCCAATCTAGAACAATGGTTGGTGATGAAATCCAACTCATTTTTTTTTAGTGTGTGACGTGCAAAGTGTGTGATTCATTTTAAGATTTATGTTTTCTATTGTGTTCACTCAATGTTGAAAACACCCTATTTCACTTGTCTAAGATAGAATCCAAGAACATTAACACTAAGCTCCTCAAAAGAACTTAGGGATACACCACTTAAGACCCACCCTGAATCATCAAGTGATTCCAATAGTGGGATTATACTTAGGTATTACGATTTTGTTCCAACTTAGAAAATTAAAAATGGAAGCTTTCAACCCTACTATGCAGATAGTTATGCTTTTGTAATTTCAAATACAAACAACATACAAAATAGTGAATGAATACACCATAAAGCAACATAAATCTAAATTAAATGTGATCTACAGTGAATGCATGAATACAATTCTACTCTATATGCAATCTATATGAAGGATGTAAATGCCTAAAATGAAAATAAAAATGCAACTACTTTAAATAGAAAATGAATGATTTTATTTTGTTAGTTTCACTGTTAAAAGCAAGAAAATGAAAACAAAAATGAGTTAGGGTTTGAACTAGGATTACCAGGAAGCCTACATGTTTATTCCCCACTCTTTTAAATGTCATACAAAGTCTCTAAAACACTATAGAATATTTCTTGAATGTTATAGGACGTCCCTCGAATGTTGCAGGGCGTTCACGTGATCTTTGATCGAATTTTGCAACTTCCAAAAATCTTTGTTTTTGCACCTTTTGCGTGATCAAATTTTTGGAACCTGCAAGATAAAAACAAAAATAGAAATTAGTGACAAGATAAATCAACATGAAGAACCCTTTGGGGATCCCATTTTTATCGCCATTTTGTAAAAAAAAAATGAACAACACCAATACAAATCAAAGGTACAAAAGCATAATAACACCATGGAATACACAAAATGAATAATCTTTATTGATATGGGTAGATCTCTACGTTATACAATGAATGTGCCCCAATATGGGGTTACAAATATTTTTGATACAATGATTACAGATAATAGGGTTTCAAAACCCTAGTTCAATGAACAATTGGTGTATTCTGGTTCATCCTTGATCTAAATAAGAATGTGGGTGGGCTTGTGTATTCCTATGAGACCACCCTAGCTACAGTAGCTTCCAGAAATGTGATTCCTAAACCAAAAAATAGCAAACAATATAAAAGGGGTTAAAAAGAACCTGCTAGGGCTCCACTGTGTGAGGTGATGAGCACTAAAAATGCTCATTTTTTGTATACTTTAATAGCATAATTGTGTAGCATATTATATTAGAAATGTATCTTTTATGATATTTTTGTATATATTTAATGAAAATGATGTATTATGCCTAATGTATTTTTTGAGTAAAAATTGTGTGTAGATGTAGTACATTATGTCTTTTTTCACACCTTTTTAGTCAAGGTCCCATGTGGACCTGGAATTTGATATTTTCATGATGTGATTAAGGAAGGATTGGTGAGTGAATGACAATAGTAGCAAAGGAGTAAAGTGGTTTAAAATACGCTAAGGTACAGTTCCTGTCTTCCAACCATAAGTCGAAAGGTGTCTATATCCCGATGAAAAGGAAGTACATATATTCCAGTACACAAGATAATACCTATATTCCAATAACAGGTTGGAAGGTATCTATCTTCCAGTACACAAAATGAAACCTATCTCTTGACTACGGGCTGGACAGTACCTATCTCCCAATGATAGAATAAAAGTGTGAACTATTTGATGCCTGAAAACCAACGATGATCCTCAATGAATAGAAGAAAAATAAATGTAATGCTTGTATCCTAGTGATAGGCTAGAAATGCACCTGTTTTCCAACAATGGATTGAACAATGCATGGACTAGACAGAATAAAAACATGCTCATTGACCGTGAAGATTGAAAACCATGTATAAAATTAGATGTCTTTTGTTAACTTTAGGAAATGCTATGATTATTCGTTGAGGGATAATTTTAGTGCAATTTTTTATTTTTAGGTGTTTAATTAATTTATGCGCACCCACCATAGAAAATCATGCAGTGTCTAAAATGGTAAATAGGGGATGATCACGTTCTATATAAAAATGTAGCATGCCCCTAAAGAAAGGATTGAAACTTACTCTGTAAAACTTTGTACTACATAATAAAAACTTGAAGTGCTTTGGTCAATTTCTTGATTTTGAAGAGTGATTGTGGAATTTAACCAGGTGGATGTCTACAGGAGCTTGGGCCCACTCCAGGAAGTATTCCTCCCCTATTTTATTTTACTTTCATTAATTAGTTTCCATTATTTATTTCCTACAAGTGTGTCTAATTCTGTATTTCCCTGTTTTATTTAATTTTTGCAAGAGTGTTTGCTTTCCTGCACTTTATTTTCCTACACATATCCTTTCAGCCATGTGTTTGACATTTTAATTTAATTTTCCTACAAATTCCTCTAGAAACTACTTTCTTGCAATTTAATTCTATCGGTTTGGCTGAACTCCAACTACACCAAAAATTACCCACCAAACCAAAAGTGGCATAGACGACTCATCTTTAGACTGCCACAAGCATATACTTTACACCGACACTCACAAGTCTATGAACTATCGAATTGATAATTAATGGATAAGAAATAACTATTTTTAGAACATAATTTTTTCTCACCATTTTGATGTCATTGTCGGGAGTTCCAACTATAGTAGTAAAATCTATAGGACAATCAAACCTGAATTTGTAGTTAAGAATATCTTAACTATAGATTTTTCTACCTGATAGTGTATGATTCCATTGAGATCAAGAGGACCAGATGATCACTTTCTGAAAGGTAAAGATTTTACTTCACAAGTACCTAAAAACCTTCTGAAACATCTGAAACCAATCTTGAAACTAAACTACTATCTCCTATAGTAGTACATTGGTGTAGTCATCCAATTTTTTAACAAAGCTCTTCTTATCCATTAATATAAACATCTTTTGATGAAGGACTAGTTTCAAAATTTGGTCTAGGATATCTATTTGAAAGAACCCAATATAAGAAATATTTACTAAATATTCAATGGTGGAAAGGAATTGAAGAAGGAACCATTTCAAACATTGACTTAGGAATAATTTTTGAGGATATACAAAATGAGTGTGAAGCCTTGAAAGCTTCTCTAGATGCAGTAGGTGTAGAACCTACATTACCTAAAAATATGGCTGAAATTAAAGAAGCTTCAACCAACTTTGACTTCCCAATTGAGGAAGAAAGGGGAGAAAAAAAGATGAAAAATATATATCCCACTCATCTTCCTACCTTTAGGGTAATTCCAACTAAAGACCCTGACATTTTCCTTTTTAAATTTTATGTATTATGTAGACCAATGGATTACAAATCATATGCCCAAGACTAAAATTATTTCCCTCTCCTTGAGATGATTCAGTGCTATGTTGGTTCATAAGTATAGGAAATAAACACATTGCAACCTAGTAATATATGAAAAGGATCTTCCTCAACAAATACCAAAACTTTGGGAGAGCATGATATGTCAAGGAATAAGTCTTGGATATGACTCAAAAAGAGGAAGAATCATTAGAAGACTATTGGGACAGATTTAGCTTTAATTTACAAATATCAACCCATGAAAGGTTGGGTGAGAAATCCTTAAGAAGTATTTTCTTGATGGGTCTCACAAATGAATCTCTAGAAGGTTTGAATATGATATCAAGAGGGTATATTTACCAACATTAGATGTCAGACATTCGATAATTGTGTCAAAAATATTCTTGCAAAAAAGGTAAACCAATCACATGAATAACAAAAATTATAGCCTCGATAACTAAGGCTAAAATAGGCAACATGCTAGATGATATGAATAGCGAGATTCTCTCATATCTTGCACTCCAACTAGATACACTCTTGCTTCAAAAAATAATTAGGAAACTAAAGAAGCATTAGCCTACTTTTGCCCAAAATGTAGGAGAAAACATCCAAAAAATGAGTGTCCAAAAAATAAATTTAGAGTGTGTGTGATCTATCAAAGGGATCATAAAACTAGGTTGTGTCCATGAATAAAGAATGTCAAAGAGGAACCTGAAGTAGCAAAAAACTATTTCATGGGTAATAGGAAAAATTGGAAACAGTTTCCTACAGTAAATAATATGCCAGGAGGAATGCCACATTATGGGGGAAGTAATTATATGAACCAAGGTTAGACTCAACCACCCAACATGGGATGGTGGGGTCAACCTCCTTGGATGAATTCCACCCAGGGGTCTACTCCTTACAACCTGTATTAATCGATGCCTTATAACAAAACTGGACCACAATGGAGAAACCATAATACGTGGACTTCACCTCCACAAAATACAACTCAAACTTCACCACAACCTAGCTTGTCTGCTTCTCCTACTTCAAGACCAATTTAGCTACTTGCACAACCAACTCCAAATTCCAATAATAGGTCAAATAAGACCACCTATCAGGTAGAAACTGAGGTGTTTCCAATGTATCATATTAGAGTATATTGTAGCCCTATACAACTTAGAGCAAGAAGATAATTAGGAGTAGAACCAACTCCTCCTGCAGTGGAGGAAGAGGATGTAGAGTTAGAAGTAGAAGAAGCACCTTTGGTAGAAGAGGTGGTAGAAATAGAAATTACTGAGAAAAATAGAAATGAAGGGGTTCCACCTTTTCCAAAAATATTACAGGAACCCAAGAAGCCAAAACAGCTAGAATTTGACATTATAGAAGGTTTAAAAACCTTACAGTCACAATTTCCCTCTTTCAGGCCATTAGATATGTTTCCATTTATACAAAAGCCATAAGAGAATTCCCACCCATATATTTTATAGTGTTGCAATATAGATCTGGATTGGGTGGCTATCCACTTATATTAGGCAGACCTTGGATGGCCAGAGTTGATGCTTATATAAGTTGTGGGATAAGACAAATGACGATCTCAAATGGGTAAAACCAAAAACTTGATCATTTATCCACCTGCACAGTTCGCTAATTTATTTGAATAACTAAACTATCAAGCCTTAAAAGATGATGCATTATCAATGCTTCAACCTATAATGGATCTAGATGATATTGAGGATGACATTGATGAAGAACAACCCATAACACACTTTTCCAAGAGGAATCTTCTCATCCTCCTCTAGAATCCTCACTTGTAGGTAGCAAATATAACCATTTCAAACAAATAGAAATGGCATCTAACAGAGTATTTAATATTGATAATGAGTTGTCAATTATTCAAGAGGACAAATTAAAATAAATACTTGTCAAAAACCAAATTGCTTTTTCATGGTATTATATAGACATGAGGGGGATTGCACCCAAAGTTTGTACTCACATGATATATTTGGAAGATGATGTGAGATCGATAAGATAACCCCAGAGAAGAATGGATCTAGCTATGAAAGAATTTATCAAAGCTGAACTACAAAACATTTTGTCAACTGGATTTATTTATCCAATATCGGATAGTTTATGGGTATCACCTTTAGTTGTGGTGCCTAAAAAAAATGGAAAGTGGTGCATTTGTATTGATTACAGGATGCTCAATAAAGCCACTAGAAAATACCATTCCCCTTACATTTTATTGACCAAGTCCTTGAAACATTGGCAATAAAAAAGTGCTTTTGGTTCCTAGATGGGTTTAGTGGATACAATAAAATACAAATAGGGGAAGAATACCAAGATAAAACCATGTTTACTTGTCCATGGGGGGACTTTTGCTTATCGATTATTAATGTTTGAGTTGTGTAACACACCTACCACCTTTCAAACAATGGTTCTTAGTATATTTTCAGACATGGTTGGAGAAAATGTATATGTATACATAGATGATTTCACTATTTATAGTTAAATTTTTGAGGAAGCTATAACCAATCTGGAGAAAGTACTCCAGCAGTGTCAAGAAACAAACCTATCCCTTAGTAACAAAAAGTGTTTTATGCTAATGCAAGAAGGTATAGTGTTAGGACATCATATATCTATGAAGGGGATTAAAGTAGATAAACAAAAAATTGAAGTAATTAAAAATATACCCACTCCCCAAACACAAAGAGATGTCCGTAGCTTTTTGGGTTCTATTGAATTCTACAGGCAGTTTATCCAAGACTTTAGTAAAAATACCAAACCTCTCCATACATTATTATCTAAAAATGTTGATTTTGTTTGGACCAGTGAGTGTGAACAAGGATTTCATATTTTGAAAGAAAAATTGACCACAAATCCTATGCTGAGAGGTCTAAATTGAACCTTCCCCTTTCACATTTACACTGATGCATCTAACAATGTGATAGAGACTGCATTAGGAAAAAAATATAGAAATGATTTTTACGCCATCTACTATGTCACTAAACATATTACAGGTGCTGAGATCAACTATACAATCATGGAGGAATAATTCCTTGCAGTAGTACACACTATTAATAAATTCTATCATTACATTACAGGTTATAAGATTTTTTTGCATATAGATCAAGCAAACATCAAGTATCTAATGAATAAACTTGCAGTGAGTGGTAGAATTATTAGGTGGATTTTACTATTACAAGAATTTGATGTAACCATTATTGACAAACCTAGTAGGGATAATGTTGTTGCAGATTTTCTCTCCAGGTTAATTTCTCAAGACCATACAATCACTGAGGATCAATTTATAAATGAGCATATTTTTGGTCTAGATGAACAAATGCCATGGTATGTGGATATGGTTAATTACTTAGCCATCGGTAAAGTATCTCCTACACTCTCGCCTCAAGAAGCTCAAATATTAATAGAAAAAAGTACAACCTTTTCATTGATTGATGGATGTCTGTTTAAAATCGGGCTTGATCAAATCATGAGAAGGTGTTTTTTAGAAAATGAAACCACAAAAATTCTCAAGGCTTGCCATGATTAACGATGTGATGATTATTTTGTAGGAAAAATAACTGCATTTAAAGTATTGTAGGCTAGATATTTTTGGCCTTATTTTTTTTAAATATGTAGTCAAACTTGTGATTCAATGTGATCAATGCCAAAGAATGGGCAGACAAACTTTCTGAGATAAGATGCCACTATAGACCCATGTCTACATTGATCATTTTGACAAATGGGGGGTGGACTTTATGGGCCCCATCAATCTACAATTAGGCAAAAAAAGTATATTCTTGTTTGTACTTACCATGTGATGAAATGGGTTGAAGTGTGGGCACTGTGAGATTGAGATTCAAAGGAACATACTGTAACCAATTTCCTATATGAATCTATTTTCACTAGATTTGGGGTTCCCAAAGAAATAACCACTAATTAGGGACCTTAATTTACCTCAAAAGTGATTCATAAATTGATGCAACAATATAAAATCTGACACAATAAAACTACCCCTATCATACACAAGCAAACGAGAAGTGGAAGTCATAAATAAGGAGCTAGAAAATATTCTTATGAAGATGGTTCAACAACACCAAAAATACTAGGTAATTCATTTACTAGAGGTAGTGTGGGAATATTGCACTACCTGGAAGACTACCATTGGATTCACATCATTCCAATTGGTGTACCATAAAAATATCATTATGACCATTGAATTTGAAGTTAAAACCTTGTGGACTGCTCTAGAATTAAATTTAAATTTGGATGCTACTCAAAAAGACCGAATTCAACAACTCAACCAACTGGATGAATACCAATAGTATGCTTTGCAGTGAACAAAAATCATGCAGAAGCAGAGGGTCTAATGGCATGATTGCCACATATGGCCAAAATAATTCAAGGTGGGATAATGTGTATCGTTGTACAAATTTTGATTCCAAGAGCATAAGGGAAATCTTATGCAACATTGGATGGGATTGTATAAGGTCAATATTATCAAAAATAGTGTTGTGCATGTGCAAACCATAGACAAAAATAGTATTATACTGACAATAAATGGTCACCGATTGTGGGTGTATCATACACCATTAGTCCACATGATTTAATCCAAATAAGGCATGTGGGAGGCCACATCGTGATGAAAAACTCTCTCAAGCAGTTGACAGATGCACAAAAAAAAGTTTAAATTTTAAATAATTATTTAGTTTTATTTTATTTACTACTTTGCAAGAACTCGTTCCCTGAATGCAATCTATAGGCATCCTAGGAAACCTAGGCCTATCATGCATAAGATCCATGGATTCATATTTTATGTTTTATGTGTGCATTTATTTTATAGGAAATTATGCCTTGAATGCAATTTGTAGGCATCCCAGAAAACCTACGCCTATTTGGCATAGGATCCATGATGCCCTACAAATTTTTAGCTTTTTATGAGGATAATGAATGAAAAAAGTGCAAATACCTACCAATAATGGGGAATTTACAGTTGGACATATATATAGGTGTCTACTTTATCCAAGAGGTAGATACTTGTATACGTTCAAGGTGGTGGATGTTGATTTAGTCACCAAGGAAAAGTGCCTATATCCGGATCAATAAAGGCATATGATTGTAGGTCAACTCAGTGAACATTAAATGTCTAGCTAAGAGAAGGATCCTATCTCCCATGTATAGCAAAAGGAACCTATATCTGTAACATTATGAAGGCACATGTATTCATGAAAGTACCTATATCCCATATACATTAGGTGAAAACATACTCGCTTGATGTGAAAATAAAATAAAATAAATATGTGTGTTTTATAGGTATCAGCATGTCCAATAAAGGTTTCTATATTCATAATAATAGATGATGCCTATATTTTCACTTCAATTAAGGGAACCTATCTCTCAAAAAACAAGCGCCTATATCCACACTTTGATGAAGTGCACTTGTCTCCCAAAAAATGGATGCATATCTTCACACTTTGGTGAAGGGTGTCTATCTCCCAGAAAAATGGTGCCTATCTCTGCACTTCGATGAAGGTCACCTATCTACTAGTAAACAAGTGCCTATCTCTGGACTTTGGTGAAGGGTGCCTATATCCCATACAAATAAAAGTTCTTGTATTCCAACACAATGATGGCTTCTATCTTTAGCATCGAATAAAGTGATCGATGCCATGTTGGCACAAAAATATACTCACGATAAAAGTCAAATATTTCATGGATACAAGTATGTTTGTTTATCTTTTTATCAAAAAAATATGTTTACTTCTTTATTTTAATAAAAAAAATTCATGATTTTTTGTCAGTGATCCATGCATGCTTCCAAGGTAAAACAAACAATTTCTAAGGAGGGGATGTGTGTCATCCCACGATAGAATGAAAATTCCATGCACAAAAGCTCGATATTAATAAAACTTTTTTACCTAATGAAGATGCAAGTAGATGCAATTTTTGCATTGAAGAAAAACCATACTGATCATTTATCCCAAAGACATTGTTTCCATGCATCGATCAATCACATTGCACCACCGACTGTTGGAAATTTGAGCAAGTTTTGTTGTCATTGATGTCAAGAGGATTGATGTTCATTTTTATCGTCATTAATGTCAAAAGGTTGATTTTCCAAAAAGGAAAGAAGTTGTTAAAATAAGAAAAGGGTATAATATTTATTTTAAATATTATATGCCTAAAGAGGCCTAAAAGGTAGAAGACCCAAGAAAAGGGAAGCAAGTTTAAAAAGAAATAATAATATTATAATATTTAATATTATAGTATTTTGAAAAAAGAAAGAAACAAGAAATAACAAGGTCCAAAAAATAATTAAAAACATATATCCCTAACAAGACCCATTGAGCAGTTTGGAAAGGTTGGCAAAAGGTTTTAATTTAATTTATTTAAATTAAAATATTTTAACCTAAGGTTAAAATTTTAATTTAAATAATTAAAGGTGCCAAGTTTAAATTTTTATTTCGAATTTGAAATTCGAAAGGGTCGACGTGTTTCAAATGAAAAGGGAGAGTATTAATAGGAAATATTTTTCATTTCCTAAGTCCAACACCAATGATACATTTGAATGTCCAAGTAATAGAAAATTGAGCGCTACAGTTTTGCGAAGGAAGAAGAAGCTTGTAAATCATTTTAATAAAGGAGGTAGACTTATATTGATATCCGTGTGGTGCAACAGGATTATCCCATAGCACTGAGTAGCACATACAATGGTATAAGGAGTGGCTAAGGCGCTTATAAGGAGCAGGTTGTGGTTTTGAATCCCACACGATTTGTTTTGGTAAAGTAGGAGAGAATTTTTATCTTCACCAAAATTCATGAGCAGAAGATATTGTATAGGTGTGGAGGTCTCTTCATTAACATGTGAGCATGTAGCCCAAGCGACAACTAGGACTTGGGCTAAGGCACTGCAGTGGCTTAGGTCATAGGTTCAAGTTTGGGTTCTATTCATTGAGCACTGATTATCGAAGACGTGCACAAATATTTTTGGTGACGTGGGCCAAAATTAAGGTATGCAATTTTTAATTTAATTTTGCCAAAGTTTGGAATGTGGGAAAGTGTTTGAGGCCACATGAAAATTAAAGGGCATGTGTTAAAATTTTAGGGAGTCATAAGGATTGTTGAAACAATATTTTATTTTTGATGCTTAGAAAATAAATAAAATATTGGAGATTATAAGGTGTTAACAAAGGAACTTCATTTTTATGTATTGAATATTATTTTGAGAAGATTGGACATTATAAGGTGTTAACTGTAACACCCTAAATTTGATGCAGTTCAATTTACCCTAGGTTAATAATTCAATGTTTTACCTCAAAATCATCTTTTAACCACTTGCCTCGATCTTTGCACCAAATATAGAGGCAATTATGGTAGTTGGACGATATCGTCGTTGATTTGACGATATTGTCCCTAATTGGACAAAATCGTTTAGAACCGAATGCCCAAATGATTTCGTTCAAAAACTAAATTTTCATAATTAGAAATAGTTCCAACTATCATTCCCAGCTTAGCAGAAGCGTGTCTGTACCATTGGAGGACGTTTCACTGGATATCTCCCAGATTGGGATGACTCCCAACCTCCTAACTCCTCCCTTAATCCTATTTAAACTATGAATTTCATTAAAACCACCCTGGCTGATCAATTTCCTGCAACCTAAGCTCCATACCCTGTTAGAACACTCTAAAATTCAATCATTTGCATATTTTTTCCAGATCCATTTGTAGGTTTTTATTTTGCATCAGTCGGAGGAAGATCAGATCGTCACGGATGATCTTGTTCATAACTGAGATGATTTCGTCCTGATTGGAGGTGATCTTGTACCATATCATATGATCTTGACTGTACTCCTCTTGGGGGAAATCAAGATCTAAGGTTTATATTTTTTGTCAATTCAATCAATCAAATTGAATTAATTTAGTTTTTATTGTGTATTGCATTTGGTGTTCACCTCATTTTAATGATATTCTACATTCTAGGATCAATTCTATTTTAGAACATAAAGGCATTTCATTTACCTCATATCGAATTTGATTTTTAGGACCGATTAAGCATTTAATTATATTTTTTGTGTTCATTAAATTGTATTTTGTATTATATTTCCCTTGTTTTGACATCCATTTATTCAGTTACGGGTTTATGATGAAATCGACTCAGACGATTTCATCTGATTTTAGAAGATCTCATCTGATTTCAGATGAATCTATGCAATTATATATGAACCTACAAAATTGTAGTCAATTTTGTTCAATTGAATATGAATTTGCAGAATCAAAGATGATTTGGACTGCTTAAAAAAGTTGAATCTTCATCAGACATCCAGAACTAGGTAATATCATTCCATTTTCTTTCAAGCATTGCATTTAGAGTTCATTTTTGTTTACTATCTACATATAAATCATAATTCGCATATAGAATATTTTAATTTCATCCTGGAAAACCTAGGTATTTGAGTGATTTTAAACTAAAACAAACACATCAAACTCATTTCTAGCCTAGGCTCGGAAGCTGCCACCAAACGCTTCCTAGTGAACCCACCATCTGTCGAAAAATCACCAAAGAGGACACAACTCAAGTGTCCCTCGTCTGAGGTGTAGCTTTACCATTTTCCCATTCCCCTCTGAGGTGCGGATCCATTAGCCTAGAGGAAAGGTGTGCAAAAATTTTAAACCTACATTCTTTGGTGAACCCAACGTGAAACACATTAAATACCCTTTTGAAAATAAAATATATAAAAAAAAGAGAACTTAAAATTTTAAGTCACTCGATCTATCAATCCCTTAGATGGTAGATTACAATAGAAGACGTGGTGTTCTGATTAATTTTGGTGTTCAAATAGTAACCATAGAAATTTCTACTCTAGTTAGAGGTCCTAGATTTATATCTCAAGCACATTGGAATGAATTGGATAGAAGGTTAACTATTATTGAGTCTGGAGCACTCAAACTTAGACAAATCAAGAGGTTTGATTTAGATAGAATCCTGTACTTCGATAATTTATCCTTCTACCATGAACTTCAAAGAGCTTGACATAGATGGCTAGAAGATAAACAAGCACTCATTTTCTCTGATATATACACCTTTGAATATTATATTGAAAATGTTATTGTAGTACACAAATTTCTATCATGTATAGAACACCAAGAGGTTGTTTTGATTGATAGAAGAAGATTTAGCAGAGTTCCTAGGGTCGTCTTATACCGAGAATAGTATCACGAACTCTATTTTTATGTGCCTAATTCTGAAGTTGATCATATCACTATAGCACACTTTGTCAAATTTTTGAAAAACAACTTTCAATTTGAAGAAGAGCATTACATGACACCTGATGAACTTGAACCTATCAATGATATTTACAAGATATTTCTAGAGAACTAAATTATAATACTTATATTATAATATTTTGTATTCCCTATTTTCCTTTAATTTTTGCAAAGTAAAGCCATAAAAATATAATATATATATATATATATATATATATACTACATTAATTAGGTATATATATATAAAATATATACCCCCTTAAATTCAACCACATTTATATATAAGAACATCTATATTTGCAAAAACTCAAATATACCATAATGCCTAAACTAAGGAGTGGTAAACAGATAGATGATGAGTGGGTAGGACAACCACCTACTCAAAATCCCCCTCTTGAAGAACAATATCAGGAGGGAGTTGCTCAAGACCACCATGATGGGAGTCCTACTGAAGAATATGAACAAGAAGTTGATAGGGAAGATGAAACTGGATCACCTAGAGTGACTCCAGAAGGAACTGTTAATTTTAAATCTATGGAACACCTTCTAAAATTTGTAAAAACTAACCTTAAGGGGTTTAATATAGTAGCACTAGTAGATAAATATAGAGTTAGTGAGACACATGAAACTTTAGAGAATGTATTTCAAATGCATACAAACCCTCTTTCATTCATAGATCAAGAAAGTGACCAGGCAGGGCCATCAAATGTAAATATGGCATATTTGATTCAAAAAATGCAACAACAAAAAACAACTCAACATTCTAAAATTCCTGTCAATAAACTAAAAAACAATCCACTACCTCAGAAACCATAATTTACTACTCTATTTTCTCAAGCTATTAATCAAAAAATTTCAAATCAGCAGAAACCTAAACCAAAAACAAATGTCAACTATCAACAGAAAAAAGTTCAACAGAACACTGTCCCATATGCACTTCACAACACCCTTCCTAGTAATACTTTGCACAATAGTAATCTAGCATCAAATCCTTATGTTATGCCATGTTACACTCAAATATCCAAAACTATCATGCAACCAAACCAACATGGTGGACAATCTAGTAATTTTGAAACCATAGTAAAACAATTAGTTTCCTACATGGACCAAATAGACCCCTACCATCCCTCATACAACTATCGAGATATGTGTAGTCAACCTTTGGATCCCATAGTTGTTGCCCAACCGTACCCAAAGCATTTTCTTATGCCTGTTCTCCCTATATACAAAGGAATCGAAGATCCCATAGAGCATATTCGTATGTTTAGAATAGCATGTCATGATATATCTCATGATGATTTGCTATTGCTAAAAATGTTCCTAAAAATATTGGGAGGCATGGCATTGGAATGGTATTATGAGTTACCTACTAATTATTTGATAAATTTTGAAGAAACAGCTAAATCATTTGTCCACCAATTTAGTGCCTACATAGAGAGGCATGTGACAATTAAGGATTTGTACAACTTGAAATAGGGTAAATATGAATGCTTTGCCGATTTCCTATCAATATGGAGATAGTTTCTAGGGAAATTACACTTTGCATTACCCCATAGAGAGATGTTGGACATTTTTATTAATAACTTGCAAGAACAATTGTCCTATGAGCTTTCAACTTCTACCTTGACAACCTTCGATTAGGCTATATATTTAGCACGAAGAGTGGAAGATGCCCTCATTAAGAGAGGCCAATTTAAGAATAAGTATGATGATAAGGCATCTAAAAATAAATATAATAATAAGCAAGTTGTGGGTGATGGAGTCACCGACAGTAGAAATACTATGAATGTTAATGCTGCAAAAACCACAGATAAGTTTGTATTAAAGGCTCCTGATAGACCTCCGAGAGAATTCACTAGGTTAAATCAACCTTTATCCACTATCTTGCCACAATTATTAGAACGAGGTTTAATACAATTACCTAATATTCAGGAAACTGATACAACCATACCTGGATGTAGAGCAGACCTACATTGTGATTTCCATAGAGGACATGGACATTCAACAAATTCTTATAAGAGATTAAAATATAAAATACAAGATTTTATTGATAACAACGAGATGGAAGTACAAAATTTCCAACCAAAACTAAATGCTCCAAAAAATACCCAAAAATATACACAACCAAATCAGAATCAGAATGTAAATCAAACATTGGATATTTTTCAACATCCTTTACCCAAGCATGGTAAAGAAGCGGCTAATCAAGCCGAACATCATAATGTTCCCCATAAAACCTAATTTGTGGGAACCATTAGTGGACATGTACCTTCTCATGACTTTGAGATATTTGGGACAACATTATCTGTGGTCACAACTAGACCCATACACAACATTGATACATCATATCCAAGTGATACAGATTGTGAAATTGAAAATGACCTGGATATTACATTCGATCAATAAAATAGCTCTGAATATGAGTCAGAACCTATTCTCCCTATCACAACACAGATGGTTCCAGAGGAACCATTTCCAAGAAGTGTCACAAAACAACCATCCTGACAACAAATCCTCCCTAATGAACAAGCCATAATGCTAGACCATGACCCATTCATCATGCACACAATAACCATCAGAGCTGTTTCTGGAAAACAGGCCCAAAATTCTCAACAAGATCAAAATCATAATGATAAATCAGCCCCATTTGTTTTGAAGGTTCCTAGTAAAGGAAATAATGCATAAAATGCTCAACCTAAACCCCCTTATGATATCAATGAACAACTTTCTAATATTATAGCAAGGATTTCCCTCTTAGACCTTCTAATATCATCTCCTATACACAGGGAAGAATTAATGCATACATTAAGTCAAATGATGGTACCACATTACATACAACCTAAAGCTATGGCGAATACCATTATACCTCGTGAAGTTGACTATATTGACTTTCGATATAATGACATCCCACTTCATAGTTTACATAAAGACAATCCCTTGTACATTACTGCATTAATCAGAGATGTAGCTGTCAAAAGAGTTTTAATCGATAATGGTTCATCCCTAAATATTTGTACTTTTGAATTTTACCAGAGATTTGGATTTAGAAGTGATGATATGAAGAGAACATATATGATCATAAAAGCCTTTAATTATGAAATACAAGAAACATGTGGAGTTATTACAATCCCATTGCAGGTTGGTCCAAGAACTTTAGATATGACCGTATTTATTGTATATTGCCCTGCATCGTATAATATACTCACCCTGGGATCAATGCAATGTGAGCTGTACCCTCTACCTCACACCAATTTTTTAAATTCAAATTCAAGAATCAGTTGGTCACCATTCATGGTGATCCCAGACCATTTGATATTTGCACCTTGGCAGAACCAATTGGGATTCAATTTTGCTCCGCATTATCTTCTAGTCATCCTAATTTTTTATTTCCTTCTAAACGTGTAAAACTCACACCTAAAATATCATCTCCTCCATCTACACCAATTACATCCCCATCTACTCAACCTTATCCTAAGGAATCTCCACCAAAATATATATTTAATACTAGTCCCACAATAATTTCTCCTTGTTCTATCCCTACACCATCTGAATCCACAATAAATCCATCTACCACAACCTCTATTCCATCCAAATATACTAAATTTATCGTTTCTGCATATAAATCCATAGAAGAGGCTCCTTCTACCTCATATGCTTTGTCTGATGAGCTATTACCTGATTTGTCTAAAATTATAATAACATCATAAGACACAAATTTTTCTATACAATATTCCCTTGCCTTAAACAAATTACCATTGTCTCATTGCACCTTGGGCTTGCCACAACCTATGGGAAGTATTTATCAAGTCGGGAGCTATACCTTCATTTATAAGGAATATCATTGGGGTAGAATACCTAGAAATATTAAAACTTATTATGATGGATATGCTCAATGTTATTTCACCTATAAATACATCAAAGCTAAACCTATAATGCTTAAATTAGGGTATGAAGGGAAAGGTTTGGGACCTTTCCAGAATGGCATGAAAGAACATTTTGAGGTCGAAGCATGGCCTACCCGATGCGGTATAGGCCTATTTTCTAGTAAGTGTCATCCATTTCCATTTGAATATGATGATCACTTAATACCCTATCAATATTATTTAGATAAACAAGAGATCCTTAAGTCTATGGGTAAGTTATTTTCTTGTAATATGCTATCTATAGCTTACCTCGAAATGATTTTTGAGCTGGATGAACAATTAGAGGGAAAATTTTTCCATGATATTTCCATTGAAGACTTATTGCATAATGGCTTTTATTTTGATGGGTCTATACCACTTGTTGCTCATATTGAGGCCACAACCCCTTAAGAAGAATTATCTAAGTTGACCTTAGAAGAATTACAAGAATTGGGTGTGTCACCCGCCCCTCCTAATTTTGAAAGAGACTTACATATGGAAGTGGAAAGTGTCATAAAAGTTAATATTGGAACAAAAGAGAATTCTCACATAGTCAACATTGGATAAGAATTAAATGAAGAAAAACAAAACAAATACACTACATTTCTTACAGAATATAGTGATGTCTTTGCTTGGACATATGCAAATATGCCTGGTTTAGACTCTTATGTAGTTATGCATCATCTAGTAGTACGACAGGATGCGAAACCAGTTAAGCAAAAACTTAGAAAAATGCATCCTAAGGTTGCTCTACTAGTCAAAGGTGAGTTAGAAAAACTCCTAAATGTTACATTTATTCAAGCCATTGATTATGCTGATTGGATTTCTAATGTTGTCCTTGTAACTAAAAAATAAGCAACCGATATTAGGGTTTGTACAGACTTTAGAGACATTAATGTTGCATGCCCTAAATATGATTTCCCTCTTCCTAATATGGATCAGATCATTGATTTTACTATTGGAAGTGGGATGCTATCCATTATGGATGGATTCTCAGGTTATAATCAGATCAGGATAGCTCCTGAAGACCAAGCCAAAAAAACCTTTACTACCCCTTGGGGAACCTTTTGTTTGAAAGTAATGCCATTCGAATTAAATAACGCAGGTGCAACCTATCAACGAGCTATCACTTACATTTTTCATGATATGATGTATGATATTTTACATGATTATGTGGATGATATTATAGCCCGTTCTACTGAAGAATATGATCATTTAGATGATTTGAGAAAAGTATTTTATCGATTAATAGAATACCATATCCATTTAAACCCAGTAAAATGTATATTTGGAGTAAAGTTAGGTAAACTATTGGGGGTTATTATTTCTTTGCATGACATCAAAATTGACCCTATAAAAATTTAGGCTATCATTGATATGACAACTCCTAAAAACATATATCAGTTACGAAGTTTACAAGGTAAACTTCAATCTATCCATCGTTTCATTGATAATATGGCAGACAAAACTGGACCTTTTATAAAATTGCTTAAGAAAAAAACTTTCTTTCAATGGGATGATGAATGTAAAGAAGCCTTTGAACAAATAAAAAATATATTTTAAGTCCTCCTATGCTTGCTCCTCCCAAAACTGGTTGCCCTTTCATCTTGTACATTTCCACTTCATAATTTGCCTTAGGAGCTATGTTAGCTCAACTTGATGATGAGAAGAAATAATGAGCTAATTATTATATTAGTAGAACATTAATAAGTTATGAAACTCGTTATACATCACTAGAAAAGTTATTTTTGGTAGTCGTATTTTCTATACAAAAATTGTGCCATTATATGCTTAGTCAAAAGACATAAGTCATTGCCAAATATGATCCCTTGAGGTATCTCATGAGCCGACCTTATCCCGGTTGCACAGCTAAGTGGTTTCTCACTCTGAGTGAGTTTGAACTCACATTCATAGGTCAAAAATCCATTAAGGGTCAAATCATAGTAGACCAATTAGCTGTTGCATCCTTAGAAGCCACTCATCCCCTCATCATTGAGTTTCTTGATGAATGCCTCAATATAGAGGAAGATCATCCTAAACAATGGTATTTATATTTTGATGGAGCCCAATGTATGAGTGGGGCTGGTGTGGGTATCATCCTAATATCCCCCCAGAAGCACCTAATACCTTTATCATTTAAGTTAACATTTTATTGCACTAATAACACAATCGAATATGAAGCCCTAATCCTTGGATTGTGAGCCACCTTAGCACTAAAAACTAAAGACTTATTAGTTTTCGATGATTCTAAATTAGTAATAAATCAAATTAACAATTTTTATCAGACCCGAGATGATAAAATTTGCCCATATAAAGCCTATGTATTATAGTTGATATCCTTATTTGATAAGATCACCTTAGAAGCTATTCCTAGAACTAGTAACTGCACTGCTGATGCTATGGTTGCAGTCACTTCCTTATTGTCGTTGGAGTTGGACGACAAGTATGCTACTATCATTATTCACTGACTCCAGGAACCTACTTCTGCCAAATCCTATTTAGATCCATTGGATGTATTTCTAATCAACAAAATTACTCTCGAACCATGGTACATAAACATCCTCAATTTTCTCTATATGGGAACCTTCCCTAAAGGTTTTAATAGGAACTAACATCGATTATTACGTAAATGAGTTTTTCGCTTCGTAATAGTTGGCAATACTTTGTATAGGATATCCTTTGAAGGTATCCTATTGATATTTTTAAACCTAGACGAATCTAGAAAAGCTTTAAGTGAAGTCCATGACAGATCTTGTGGAGGACACTTTAGTGGTAGTGCCATTGCTAAGAAGCTCATTAGAATAGGATACTTTTGGCCTACCATGGAGAAGGATGCCCATGATTATGTGCACCATTGCGACAAGTTCCAGAAACATGCTGACCTTGTCCATGCTCCTACGCAAGAACTCTAAGCTATTTCATATCCTTGGCCCTTCTCTAAATGGGGTTTAGACATCATTGGGAAAATCAATCCTATATCATTTGATGGTCACAAATTCATCATAACCACAACTAAATACTTTACAAAGAGGGTAGAAGCTATACCTTTAGCTTCTTGCATGGGAACCCAAGTTTCAAAATTTATTCTCAATCAAATCATTTGTAGGTTTGGAATTCTTGCAAATCTTACTTCAAATAATGGAACTTATTTAAAAAATAAATATGTTAAGAAATTATGTCAAAAATATAAAATTCAACATCGTTGGTCCACTCCTTATTATCCCTAGGGTAATGGCCAAATAGAAGCATCTAATAAAACCTTGATTAAAATTCTCAAAATATTGGTTAACAAATCATACCATGATTGGCATATGCAATTATATCCTACTCTATGGGCTTATCGAACCAGTGTTCATACTCCCATAGGAACTTCACCTTTTTTTGGTTTATGGTGCTGAAGCTATCTTTCCTTTCGAGCTAGAAGTTCCTTCTTTGGCTCTGCTACTTCAAGATACTAAAGTAGGAGATGAATATTGTGCTGGCAGATTTAGTAAGCTGGAACTTCTAGATGATAAGCGCATCAATGCTCTGGAACATATTTGTGCCTATCAAAACAAGCTCAAAAGAGCATATTCAAAGAAATTTCATAATTGATCTTTCGAATTTTGCGATCTAGGCTTAAAAGAAAATCAAAATAACACATAATAAATGCAAATTTCAGCCCAATTAGCTTGGACCATACATCATCATTGCTAAACTTGGATTGGGTGCATATTGATTGGCAACCTTGGATGGAAAATATCTCAAGGAACCCATGAACATTATGCATATTAAATGATATCATGCTTAAATTCAAAGTCTCATCATTGTACATAATTGTATATGTTTTCTCATTTCAGCAATTCATATAAGAAATTCAAAATTATCAAAAAAAAAATATTCACATTGTATATAATTTCTCATTTCAGCAATTCATATAAAACTCTAAAAATAAAATAAAAATCATAAAGTTATAAAAACAATAAAAAACATGTTCATTTGCATTACCAAATTCTAAAATTTTGTAGTTATATTTTCCTTGTTTCGGATAAATTTAGAAGTTATCTTGAGGACCATGCACTTCAAATTCACATGAATAAATATTTTGATATTAGCACTATGACTATAAATCTCTCTTATATCGAAGCATTATTGAAATAAATAATATTTTGAATTTTGGGAACTGATCTCGCTATTTACTTGAATCAAGTCCACTTTTACATATTAAAATGATTTGCTACAAATTCAAAAAATGATACTACACAGTAGATGTGGTCTCTTAAGTGAAAAGTGTCCCCTGCTATCCTATCATGCACATGGTCTAGAATCTTTGAGAATTGGAAAAAGGACAAGCTCACCCCTATCCAGAATAAAAATCCCTTGCTACACATCTAAGCTGAGCAAGTATCCCTAAAATAGAAAGAAAAAGAAGAAGAAAAAAAAAAGCGAAAGAGAAATATGCAATCTAAATCCAAGCAATATCCAAGAAATATCAAATATCAAAATTCAAAAATCCAGAAAAATTAGAAAAGCATGAAAAGAGAAAAAGAAAAGCAATAAAATCCCCCCTACCCTTTGAAATAAAAGAAGGGTGAATGAGCTTAAATCCCTGGAATTCTCAATTATTCGAAAATGATGAGGTAAGCCCCATAACAGGTGATTTGTGCCCAACTTTCTTGACATTGGGTAATTCCTTTTCATGTGGCGACATGTTTGTCACTTTAGCAATCTTCTTTTGTATAGACCTATGTCCTCTTGTGGATTAGCTAACTTTTTACGACCTAACTTACATAGTAGTTTGGTACAGTTACATGCACAAAAATCATGGTTAATGAATCTTCAATCACACACACATTGGTTCATTCAAATTGTTTGCATCAAAATAATTTACTCAAAATTGGTAAATGAACATTACAAAGTACACACAGTTGATATTTGAGATATTTTGTGTCATTATGTTAAATCAAAATGGGTAATGAACTCACATTTGCACACACTGGTTCTTGATAAATTTAAATTTCTTTTTGAAATAAATTAAAATATGACTTTGAAATTTAAAAAAAAAAAATTATCCATTATTATTTTCAAAATAGTTATTTCTTACAAAAAATTAACTTCATTATGATGGCATAATTTTAAAAAAATTATAAATTCAAAACTTTCATACTTGTGAATTTTGCCTAGTGTAAGTCAATTTCGCAATCTTTTAAAAAAAAACTTTAATTTTATTTTTTATCAAAAATTTTCAAAATCTTGCAATAAAATTTCATCAAAATTTTTTACTTTCACAATGATGGTATAGTTCCTAAACCAACTTGGAATTTTATGCCTAGCGCAAGTCATATTTATCTTATTTTATGTTTCTCATAAAAAAAACTATGCAATAAAACTGTTATAGTTTCGACTTTCACGATGATGGTATAATTCCTAACCAATTTGGAATTTTATGCCTAGCGCAAGTCATTTACAAATTTTGTACCCATTATAAAATTATCAATTAAAACATCATATTTTCTTTCATTATGATTTTCACGATGATGGTATAATTTCGCAATTTGGAATTCTATGCCTAGCACAAGTCATCATTTTAATTTTTTGTGCCCACAAGCATTTCATAAACCTATAAAAACATGTGACTTAATTATTCTTTGCAAAAATATGCTTCAACAAAAAATGAAATTTTCATACCATCTTACCATATTTATTATTTCGATTTGTGATTCCTAAGTACACACTCAATTACCCATCACACTTAGGAATTCTATGCTTAAACACAAATCATTCTCTATGTTTTCATGCTTAAAGTTATCTGAAATCCTATTCCAAAATAACATCAAAACATCATTACTTTCTCATCACCAAAAGCCTTAATAATTACTCTTAAGCAAAAACAACTACTTTTGCAATATTACCCATAACAAGATCAGCTTAATGACGTAGCGAGTGGTGATTCCATCAAATGGTCATGTCACACTGTCTACATCCTTCGTGGTTTATTGTTAAAAGTCTTTTTCTATCTTCATTTTTATCCACACATTTGTTGTCACAACACATTCTTTCATTTAATTTTATAGCTTGAGAAAACCATAAATATTCAATACATGCAATCATATGAAAATACAAATCCATAAAGCATCATTACAAACATAAGTTACATCACAAATATATATATATATATATATATATATATACATATATATATGTATCATCATCATCAAAATATATACATTGATAATCTTGATTGGTATGCCACAATATATGACTCAGCATACTCAATCATCATACAAAATCTACTAAAACTATATACATCTCATCTATCTATCCCCTAGAGCCTCTCAATATCTCCAAATCATCTCCTCCACCTCATGGAGCTATAGGAGGTGGTCGCATAAATACCTCCATAGTCTGAGTCCTCAAAGTCATCCTCGACGAACTCTTGGACGATGATCCAACCCGAATAGGTCATGCTATGTCTGCTAGTAACTCCTCTCTATGACCCTCGTGGGTAAGTGTGTAGTACATACCATGATAAAGTGTGGTCTATGACATAGACTATGCCAACTCTGAGGTACTAGCTCCTCCTCCTCTCACCTTGAGCCGTAGGACCTCTGCCTATAGGCTTTGTACCTATCCTCATAGTGAAGTGTCTATCACCTGGAGACCCTACACATACCTCCATAGTGTGGCATTCTCCGTTCGGAGAGTTGCCATCTCACTGCTCTCTCCCACATCCACACCCTTGCCCTTATTGGGTGAAGGTGGCCTATATGCCTACGGAGGAGAAGATCTCTCCCTCTCCTCTACCTCTCCCTAGGATGTACCCTCTATTTTTGACAAGCATCCATGGGGATCACATGTCCACCCCGTGTCCTAAACCTCCTCTGTACATGAGGTGCCCATCCTCTATGTCCTCTCCCTCCCTGTGCCACAACCTATTATCATTGTACCATCCATCGCATGACTACATGCATCGGTCCCTACAACCGAGTTATGCATGGTGGGAGAATCATAGTGTACCATGCATCGTAACCCGTAGGAACCCCTGCATCATCCTCATTTACTGGCTATATGGGGGCAACATCCTCATTGTGGCTCATGAAACACTGCATGTTTGGGATCCCACTCAATGTCATGGCATCCCGCATTGTCCTAGAAAATTTGTAATCCTTCATCATCAAAATCCCCTACTGGAGTCTGAATTTATGGAGGACTCGATCATATGGGTGGAGCTCTATCTCACCCCACTCCAACCTTATCCAAATGACTCATATGATATGAACCAACTCATATTCATCATCCTGCCATTCTGGAAGCCCCCTCCACGACCTCTAGGTAATCTAATCAGTAGTAATATCAGCAATAAGCCTACGTGAGGTAGGTAAATCTAATTGCCTCTATGACCCACTGTGCAACCACCATTAGAACACCTTGGGCCTCTCCTGATCAACTCCTATCAGTGGTATCACCACAGGTCACCTCACTACGATGTGCTCCTAGCACCAGACCTAAAGGAGCAAAGTCAACACCATGCATTTGCCTCTCTTGTACACGATCCCATGGAGGATCCTGTACAAGTAACATAGAACATATGGCTCCCAAGAAAACCTATATTTATGGTCTCTCATGTCATAGATGACATATAAAAATAGCCATGGTACTCTGCATTCACTCTGGTGGCATAGCAATAAGCCACCCACCACCCCAACCAACACCTTAGTCAAGGCGAATACTCGGTCTATATGTCACAAAGTCTTGATGTTCACTCCACCCTTCTCAAGGATGAAGCTAGCATCGCAAACTAAACTTATTATTGCTCGACCATGATTGGTTGAAGTGGTAATAAATTTTCCCTAGATGGGGATCCATAAAATACTCCATAACTCCTTCAAAGTGGGAGTCATCTCCCTTGTCGGTAGCTGGAAGCAGGATGACTCCGGATACCATCTCTCTGCAAGAGATGTCAGTAGCCCCATATCTGTAGGAACCTATGGCATCTCTGCCACATGCTACAGTCCCACTGCCTCGAAGATATCCCTCTCTACCTGGGTCAGTGCAGCCAAATCATCTCTCAAACTGCCATATTTCCACTCCCAAATTTTTAGCAACTCATCTTGCAAAACAAACAACAAAAATCAATATTAGTACATCATAAAAAATCAATAAAATTAACAAATCAAAATTTCCTAACAATTTTTTGATATTGTCCACTATTGGATGATATCGTCCCTAATTTGACGATATCGTCCTTGTTTTGAAGAAATCATCCCACCCTATATGATTCGGCCCTAACATCTGAATCATCCATCATTAGATGTGTAGCACCCTAAAATTGGCGTAGTAAAACTGTAATAATTACATTCACCTTAGTAAATAATTTAAATTCAAAATTTAACCTCCCAAACCGCTTGTTAACCGTCGGGTAATCCGTTTCCCCCTTTTTTCGTGCCATTTTTAGAGGTTGTTTTGACCGTTTGACGATATCGTCGCCGATCAGACGATATCGCCCCAGATCTGACGATTTCGTCTGGACAAGGACGTCCAGACGATCTTGTCGCAAAACTGATTTTGCACAATTAGCTTCTGTTCCAACGGGCCTCTAATCCGGGCAGAAGCGTGTCTATGCCGTTAGAGACCCTCCCCCATTGGAGATCTCCCAAATAGGGATGATCTCCAACCTCCTAACTATTCCCCTAAGCCTATTTAATCATTAGGACCTTCCCTTCCCAACCCCTGGCTGAATTTCTCTATGACTTGATTTTGCGTGCATTAGAATACCCAGAGCATCATTTTGCATTTGTTATTTTGAAGTTTTCTTGTAGGGACCTCATTGATTTTCAGTCGGAGCATGCTCAGATCGTCGTAGACGATCTCGTTCAAATCTCGGACGATCCTGTCACAATTCGGGATGATTTCACTGCTTCCAGATGATTTCGACTGCAATCTGCATTGGGGGCAATCAGTGCCCAGAGTTTGCGCTTTCTCTTATTCATTTTGCTGTTTTATTTTGCATTTTAATTAGTTTTATCCTTATTTCTTACTATTTTGCATTTGGAGTTCACCCATATAGCTTAAGTTGCATGATAAGATCATAATTTCTCATTTGAATGTCATAATTTGTTTGAATTTCTATTCATAACCATTGTTTAGTATTCATATTGTTATTTTGTGTTGTTTCCCTCTGGTTATCATAGTTGCATTCTCTGTATTTTGCATCTATTTTTCTGTTTGCAGGTCTCTGATGAATTCGTCAGATCTCAGACGATCTTGTCTGATCTCAGATGATCTTGTCAAATTAGAGGCGATCCTGACTGCTTCAACATCAGAATCTTCATCAGACATCCGGATCAGGTATTCTGCTTTTAATCTTCTGTAATTTCTCTATTTTTTGTCCTTAATTCTGCTTTTTGTATTCATTAAATCTGCACTTGCATATAGATTAATTTAGATTCATTTGGCCAAACCTAGGATATGAATGCTTAAGACTAAAAATGAACACATAAAAACACATTCCAAACCTAGGCGTGGAAACTGCCATTAAATGTTTCCTGGTGAACCCACCATCCATCGAAAAATCACCAATATACACCTCCCTTGAGAGGCGGGACCTTCGCAAGTCCTCTCAGTCCGAGGTACCACGACATCCTTTTCCCATCCTCCTTCGGGCATGGATCCTATAGCCTGAAGGTAAGGATGCGAAAAATTTGGAGCGATACATTTTGGTGAACCCGACGTGAATGCATCATAACCTTTTGAAAACAAAAAACAAAAACAAAACAAAAAAAAATAGAACAACTAAAACATAGATGCATTTTAAATCATTTAAGTTTAATATCATGTTTAGATGGTAGCTCCTAAGAAAATATTAGCAGTTACTATAAATGTAGAAAACCAATTGGCAGCCATAGAAATCAACTCTATGCTTAATGTGCCTGAAACAAATAGAAATCAATTCTTGTGGAACGAACTTGATAGGAGACTTAGTGTCATTTCATCTAGGTCAACAGAACTTAAACAGATCAAGAGGCTAGTCCTAGATAGAATCCTGGATCCTCATCAACTTGTCTTTTATCATGAACTTAGAGAGCCTGCCATAGATGGTTAGCTTATAGGAGAGCTCTAGTATCTTCAGAATTGTTCACCTTCGAGGAATACCTCGAGAACACAGCCATTGTACACCAGTTCCTAGGTTGTGTAGAAGACCAAGAGGTTGTTCTTATAGATAGGGAAATATGGAATAGAGTTCCTCGAGTTGTGTTATATCGAGAGTATTGCCATGAGCTTTACTTCTATCAACCAGCATCTGAGACAGATAATATCACTATAGCTCTTTTCATCAAATTTTTAAAAGAAAACTTTCAATTTGAAGAAGAACACTTCATGACTCTGAACAACTCGAGCCTATTAATGATATTTATAAATTGTTTATAGAAAACTAGATTATTACTTTCAGTCTTATTTCTTGCATTTATTGTGTTGATTATCTTTACAATATTATTTCAAAAACAAAGAAAAACTAAAAATTAAAAACTAAAAAACTAAAAAACATAGCAAAAACTTAAACATTTCATTTCAAATATTGTAGTAGGTATATAGTAAATATATACCTCTTAATTTTGTTGCATATATATATATATATATATATATATATATATATATATATATATATATATATATATATATATATATATATTTGCTGAAATCAAAATTTAGCACCATGCCTAAACTTAGGAATGGTAAAGAAACTTTAGGAGAAGAAGAAGATTGGTTACAAGATACAACTAGAGACCCAAATATCCTTCCTGAAGATCCAACTTCGGAAGGAAAAACTCTAGATCAATCAGAACATGACCTAGGTGAAGATAATGAACAAGAAGGAAGTGTTAAAGAGGATGGATCCTCATCCCCTAGAGTAGCTCTAGATGGAACTATTGCTTTTGACAACATAGATCATTTCAAGAACTTTCTTAATGATAATATTGATGCCCTTAATGTGGCAGTTCGTATTGATAAAGGGCAAATTAGTAACACTCAAGCAGCCTTGGAACATGCGTTTGATGTACGCACTAATCCCTTGTCTTTCATTGATCAAGAAAGTGATAAGGCTGGACCATCCAATACAGACATGGTCACTATGATTCAAAACATGTCAAAACAACAGGCTATCCAACCTCCTAAGGAACCTGTTATTCAACCTAAAATCATTCCCACACAAAAGAAACCTTCCTTCACTACTTTATTCCGCCAAACTATTGAGCAATATGCTTCAAGTAAACAAAAACCTAAAACGAAGCCAAATACCAATTTTCAACAATCCGGAATACATCATAATACAACTTCAAAATTCCTTCATAATACTTTTCCTACCAATAATTTACACAATAGTAACATGGCATCTAATCTTCATGTTCCTCCATCATATGCCCATAAAACCCATGTCAATGCCCTACCAAACCAATATGGTGGGCAAACTAGTAATCTGGAAGCCATGGTGAAACGGTTAGCTTCACGTATGGACCGAGATAGATCCCTACCGTCCCTCGTATAATTATCGAGAGATATGTAGTCAACCTTTGGATCCCATAGTTGTAGCTCAACCATACCCTAAGCATTTTCCCATGCCCATCCTGCCTATATATAAAGGAACCGAAGATCCCATAGAGCATCTTCGCATGTTTAGGATAGCATGTCATGACATATCACATGATGACTTGCTATTATTAAAAATGTTCCCGAAAAGTTTAGGTGGAATGGCATTAGAGTGGTACTATCAATTGCCCACTCATTCTTTGAGAAACTTCGAAGAAACAAGTTGAATCATTTGTCCATCAATTTAGTGCCTACATCGAGAGGCATGTAACTATTAAAGATTTATACAATTTAAAACAAGACAAAGATGAATGTTTTGCCGATTTCTTAGCTAGATGGAGGCAATTGATAGGAAAACTGCACTTTGTGCTACCTTATAGGGAAATGTTGGACATTTTTATCAATAATTTGCAAGAACAAATATCTTATGAGCTATCAATTGCTACTTTAACTACCTTCGATCAAGCTATAGATTTAGCTCGAAGAGTAGAAGATGCCCTCATTAGGAGAGGCCAACTTAGGAAGAAGGATGATGAGAAAACATCCAGAAATCAATATAAAAACAAACAAGTTGTCGGTGATGGAGTCACCGACGACAGAAATGTTGCTAATATCAATGCAACGAAGACAACGAGAAAAATTTATATTGAAACCTCTTGATAAGCCTCCTCGAGAATTCACTAGATTAAATCAACCCTTATCAACTATTTTACCTCAATTACTCGAAAGAGGTTTGATCCAATTACCAGCTATCCGGGAACCTGATCCAACTATACCCGGATACAGAGCTGACTTACACTGTGATTTCCATAGAGGACCTGGACATTCTACCAACGCTTGTAAAAGGTTGAAACATAAAATACAAGATTTGATTGATAATAATGAAATGGAAGTGCAAGCCTTCCAACCTAAACAAAACCCTCCTAATAATACTCAAAAGACCGTTCCCCAAAATCAAAATCAAAATGCTAATCAAACTTTAGACATATTTCAACACCCTTTACCAAGACATGGTAAAGAGGTAGCCAATCAAATCGAACATCATAATGTTCCCCCTCCTACCCGATATGTAGGAACCATTAGCGGACAATTACCTATTCAGGATCCTCAAATATTTGACACAACCTTATCCTTGGTTACGACCAGGCCCTTACATAATTTTCAAACTTTAGATTCTAGTGATATAGAATCAGATACTGAAAGTGAAGTAGACATTACTTCAAACCAATCGAATAGTTCTAAAAATGAATCAGATCCTATTCAACCCGTCACGGATGCTATGGTTCCAGAAGAACCATTTCCTAGAAGAGTTACTACTCGACCTTCTTCTAATATATTCCTTTCTAATGAACAAGCCATCAATGCTAGACCGAGACCAGTTCAACGTCCTCAATATAACATTGTAGGTACCATTGGAGTCGTCACCCGACAACAAGCTCAAAATTCCCAACAAGAACCAAACCAGAATGATGGATCAGCTCCATTCATTCTGAAAAACCCCAATAAAGGGAATCATGCTCCTAATGTTCAACCTAAACCCCCTTACAATATTAATGAGCAATTGTCCAATACTACGGCCAGAATTTCCCTTTTGGATTTATTAAGATCCTCTCCCACCCATAGGGATGAGTTGATGCTTACATTAAGCCAAATGATGGTACCTCAAAACATTCAACCTGAAGCTATGGCCAATACTATCATCACTCGAGAGATTGATTGTATTGACTTTCGAGGTAAAGATATCCCACAACACAGTTTACATAAGGATAATCCCTTATACATTACTTGCTCTAATTGGGGATGTAGTTGTCAAACGAGTCTTGATTGATAATGGCTCATCTCTAAACATTTGCACTTTTGACTTCTACCAACGATTTGGCTTTAGAAGTGATGAAATGAAGAAAAGTGATATGATTATCAAAGCTTTTAATGACGAAACACAAGAAACGTGTGGAGTTATTACCCTCCCATTGCAAGTTGGTCCTAGAACCCTAGAAACAACCGTGTTTATTGTACATTGCCCAGCATCGTACAATATACTTTTGGGTCGCCCTTGGATCAATGCCATGCGAGCGGTCCCATCAACCTTACACCAATGTGTTAAATTTGAGTTTAAAAATCAGTTGGTCACTATCCATGGTGACCCTAGACCTTTTGATATGTGTGCTTTGGCAGAACCCGTTGGAGTGCAATTTTGCCCTGCTCTGTCATCCACACATCCTAGTTCTTATTTTTCATCTAAAACTGTGAAACACACACCCATAACTTCACCTATTCCCCCTCCAGTAATTTCATCCTCCTATATAGATCAACAACCCTCTAAACAAATCACTCTAGAACCTCAAAAAGATCTTAAATCTACAACCAATCCTTCATGTTCTATCCCTATAAATTCAAAACCTACAGAAACATCAATCATACCTTCCACATCTCAAGATATAGGTAATAAGCCTTCTACATCTTATGCCCTTTATGATGAACTTTTACCAGATTTATCCACAACCTTAATATCAGAAAAAACAAATGCTTTCATGCAAGATTCAATTCTTTTGAATAATTTACCGCCATCTCCTCGTACTTTGGGCCTCCCACAACCTATGGGAAGTACTTACCAAGTCGGGAGTTGTGCCTTCATTTATAAAGGATATGATGGGAAAAATCCCTCGGAATATCAAAACTCATCATGAGGGATACGCTCGGTGTTATTTTACCAATGATTATATTAAAGCTAAACCCATGATGCTTAAAATGGGATATAAAGGGAAAGGCTTGGGACCTTTCCAAAATGGCATGAAAGAACCTTTCGAGGTAGAACCGTGGCCTGCCCGTTGTGGTGTGGGCCTATTTCCTAGTAAGGGTCAACCCTTTCCTTTTGAAGATGATGATCAACTCATATGTTATCAAGATTATTTGGATAGGCATGTTGATTTGCCTCTTAAAAATCAGTCGTTTTCATGCAACATGCTATCCATAGCTTACCCTGAAATGATTGCTGACCCTGATGAAGAGTTGGAAGGAGATATCTTCCATGATGTCTCTGTTGAAGAGATGTTACACAATGGATTTTATTTTGATGGTTCTATACCAACTATAGCCCAACTTGAGGCCACTAATCCTCAAGATGAATTATCTAAATTAACCTTACAAGAATTACAAGAATTGGGTGTTTCACCCACCCCACCTAATTTTGAAAGAGATCTACACATGGAGGTAGAAAACGTCATTAAAATTAATATTGGAGCTGAGGATAATCCTCACATAATCAATATTGGATCAGAATTAAGTCAAGAAAAACAAGAACAATACATTGCATTCCTTAAAGAGTATGAAGATGTCTTCGCTTGGACATATGAAGATATGCCGGGGTCTAGACCCTTTTGTAGTCATGCATCATCTAGTGGTCCATCCGGATGCTAAACCTCGTTAAACAAAAACTTAGAAAAATGCATCCCAAAGTGGCTCTGCTAGTCAAAGGGAGTTAGAAAAACTCCTGAATGTTATCTTTATACAAGCTATTGATTATTTTGAATGGATCTCAAATGTAGTTCCAGTCACCAAGAAAGAAGCTACCAAAGTTAGGGTTTGCATAGATTTTAGAGATATTAACGCTGCATGCCCTAAAGATGACTTTCCTCTTCCAAACATGGATCAAATCATTGACTTTATTGTCGGGAGTGGGATGATGTCCTTAATGGATGGATTCTCCGGTTATAATCGAGATCGGGATAGCTCCTGAAGATCAGGCTAAAACAACCTTTATTACCCCCTGGGGTACCTTTTCTTTGGAAAGTGATGCCATTTGGCTTAAAGAACGCAGGTGCAACTTATCAACGAGCTATGACCTATATTTTTCATGATATGATGCATGATATCCTACATGATTATGTAGATGATATTATAGCTCGCTCTATTATTGAAGATAACCATTTAGATGATTTGAGAAAAGTTTTTAATCGATTACGAGAATATCTTATTCGATTAAATCCAGCAAAATGTATATTCGGAGTTAAGTCCGGTAAACTATTAGGGGTTTTAGTTTCTTTACGTGGTATTGAAATCGACCCTCTCAAGATTGCGGCCATCATTGATATGCCCGCACCTACTAATATATTTGAGTTACGAAGTTTACAAGGTAAACTTCAAGCTATCCGTCGCTTCATTGATAAGCCTGGTCCCTTTCTTAAACTCCTTAAGAAGGATGTCCCTTTTAATTGGGACACCGAATGTAGAGAAGCTTTTGAACTTCTCAAACAATACCTCCTTAATCCACCTGTGCTTTCACCACCTAAACTCTGATCGCCCATTTCTCCTATATATTTCAGCTTCAGATTCTGCCTTAGGAGCTATGTTAGCTCAACTTGATGATGAAAAGAGAGAACGTGCTAATTATTATATTAGCCGAACCTTCATCAGTTATGAAACCCGCTATACAGCATTAGAAAAACTATGTCTAGCAGTCGTGTTTGCTACGCAAAAATTACGACACTATATGCTTAGTCGGAAAACGTATGTCATTGCCAAATACGATCCCTTAAGGTATCTCATGAGTCGACCTTATTTATCGGGTCGCACAGCCAAGTGGGTTCTTGCTCTAAGCGAGTTTGATCTCACATTCATAGGACAGAAGTCTGTTAAGGGTCAAATCATAGCTAGATCAATTAGTTGTTGCACCCTTAGAGTCTACCCATCCCCTCATCATTGAGTTTCCTGACGAATGCCTTCAATTAGAGGCAGACCATATTGAACAATGGTCCTTATACTTTGATGGAGCCCGATGCATGAGTGGGGCTGGTGCGGGTATTATTTTAATATCCCCGTAAAAACATCTTATTCCTCTGTCCTTCAAATTGACATTTGCTTGCACCAACAATACTGCTGAGTATGAAGCTCTAATCCTTGGATTACGAGCTGCCTTAGCGCTAAAAATTAAACATCTGTTAGTTTTTGGTGATTCTCAACTGGTTATAAACCAAATTAATGAAGTTTATCAGACCAGAGATGATAAGCTGCGTCCATATAAGGCCTATGTTTTACAATTAATGTCTCTATTTGATCAAGTTACCTTAGAAGCTATTCCTCGAACTAGCAACCGTGCGGTGATGCTATGGCCGCAGTTGCATCTCTCCTGCCCTTGGAGTTAGATGACGAATATGCCACTATCATTATTCGTCGACTCCAGGAACCCGCTTCAAATAAGTCATGCTTAGAGCCTTTGGATGTGTTTCTAATCAATGAAACTACTCCTGAACCTTGGTATACGGACATATTTGATTTTCTCCAAAATGGGACTTTCCCTGCCAATTCTAATAGAAACCGGCGTCGGTTATTACGTCGACGAGCAAGTCGATTTGTAATAATTGGCAATACTTTATATAGGAGATCTTTTGAAGGTATCCTATTAAGATGTTTAAACTTAGAAGAGTCTAAATCAGCCTTGAGTGAAGCCCACGATGGATCTTGTGGAGGACACTTTAGTGGTAGCGTCATTGCTAAAAAGCTCCTTCGGATAGGATACTTTTGGCCTACCATGGAAACGGATGCACATGAGTATGTGCGCCATTGCGACAAGTGCCAGAAACATGCTGACCTTGTCCATGCGCATGCACAAGAGCTGCAGGCTATTTCATCTCCTTGGCCCTTTTCCAAATGGGGTTTAGATATTATTGGCAAAATCAATCCTGTGTCATCTGATGGACACAAGTTCATCATAACCGCCACTGAGTATTTCACGAAGTGGGTTGAAGCTATGCCTTTAGCTTCCTGCACTGGCACACAAGTCTCTAAATTTATTTTTAATCAAATCATTTGTAGGTTTGGAATTCCTGCAAATCTCATCTCTGACAATGGAACTTGTTTCAAAAATAAAGATGTTAAAAAATTATGCCAAAAATATAAGATTCAACATCGCTTGGTCCACTCCCTATTATCCTCGGGGTAATGGTCAAGCGGAAGCATCTAACAAAACCTTAATCAAAATTCTCAAAATATTGGTCAATAAAACTGGCCGTGACTGGCACATTCAGTTATATCCAGCCTTGTGGGCCTATCGAACTAGTGTTCGAACCCCCACTGGAACTTCACCATTTGTTTTGGTTTACGGTGCTGAAGCAGTTTTTCCATTTGAATTGGAAGTTCCTTCTTTGGCTCTGCTACTTCAAGATACCGAAGTAGGAGATGAATATCATGCTGGCAGACTCAGTCAGCTGGAACTCCTAGATGAAAAATGCATCAATGCTTTGGAGCATCTCCGTGCCTACCAAAACAAGCTTAAAAGATCATATGCTAAAAAAGTTCGTCATCGATCCTTTGAGATCGGCGACCTTGTTTTAAAAGAAAATCAAAAAAATACAAATGCAACTAAGGACCTTAAAGGTAAATTTGAGCCCAAGCGGCTTGGACCATACATTATTATTGCTAAATTTGAATCAGGAGCATACAAATTATCTACCTTAGATGGTAAAGAACTTAAAGAACCCATGAATATTTTGCATCTTAAACGTTACTATGTATAAATTTGGTCACTTCATCCATGTATATATTTGTTCAAAATCACTATCTTGTATTTCTTTCAAATTTATAAAATCCAAAAACATCAAAAACATTCATAATCATCAAAATCTTCAAAACTATTTGTTGCATTTATTTATGGCACTTGTTACATTTAAAAAAAAAAAAAAACAAAATAAAGAATAAAAATCAAAACAACAATATGCTTGACTCTTTCGAAACCAAAACAATATAAAGAAGAAAGAGAGAGTCAACATTCTCAAAACTTCTCAAAAGTGTTTATATATATTTTCTTACAATTATTGCGGTTATATGTTTCAAATTATTTTGGATAAATTAGCATTTATTTGGAATCCCTCACTTGCACACTCACAACAATAAATATCTTGATTTTATATGGCATGATTACTAATCTCTCTTATATCAAAGTTCACAAAATTCAATTAAATAAAGTTTGAGCATAGAGAATTGATCTTGTTATTTACTTAAACCAAGCACATCTTTTCACAATAAAATGATTATATTTGTAATTTCCATGTTTTGCTACATAGTAGAAGTGATTTCTTGAGCGAAAAGTTTCCCCTGCTATCCTATCATGCACATGGTCTAGAATCTTTGAGAATTGGCAAAAGGACAAGCTCACCCCTACCCAGAATAAAAATCCCTTGCTCTACAGACTAATCCGAGCAAGTATCCCTAGCAAAGAAAAAGAAAAGAAAAGTTCAAGAAAAAGAGAAAGAGAAAAGAAAAATGTTCTTTTATATCATTACAACAATATTTCAAGCACTATCTCAAAAATCAAGCAAACAAAAATACAAAAAGAAAAAGAAGCAAAGTTCAAAAGAAAGCGAAAAGCAAGAAAGCAATAAAATCCCTTTCCCTACCCTTTGAAAAGAAAAGAAGGGTTGATGAGCTTGAATCCCTGGAATTCTCAATTATTCGAAAACTGTGAGGTAAGCCCCATAACAAGTGGTTTGTGCCCAACTCTGCTTGGCCTTGGGTAACTCCTAGCATGGTGATATGTCTGTCACATTAGCGACCTTCTTTTGTACGGACCTATGTCTGCTTATGGATTAGCTAGCTCTTGATAATCCGACCTACATAGTAGTCTAGTATGGTTATATGCATCTACATCATGGTTAATGAACACTTATTTGGTTTCTTCAAATCACTTGTATCATATTATCTTGCTCAAAAGCTGGTAAATGCACAAAGCAATTGCACACACATTTGTATTTGAGAGATTTTGTGTATCATTATGATAAATCAAGATCGGAAATGAATTCACATATGCACATGGGATTCCTTATAAATCTAACTTTTGTCTTCAAAATACTTTGAAATATTCTTTTTGCAACTTGTTTGGAATAAATCAAGTACAATTGCTTACCATAAAGACAACTATATAATAGAAAAATCAAAAATTTCTTTCAAAACTATACAATCAAAACATATATATCTGGTTGACTTTCGCGACGATGGTATAGTTCCAAAACCAAAATTGGAATTTTATGCCTAGCGCAAGTCCTCATCTTCATATTTTCTATTTATTAAAAAATCAACCATGCAATAAAACTCTCTCTTTTTTATTTTCGCGATGATGGTATAAGTCTATACCTACATATTCTATGCCTAGCGCAAATCATTGTAACAATTTTTATTCCCCATTTATTAAAAATCATGAAAACCATATGACTTAATTCATTATGTTACACAAATTATGCTTTTAAAAAGCAAACACATTTTCATTATTTCATGTCATTATGTCAACCTTCAATTTTGCAATGATGGTATAATTCCTAAAGAATTATCCAAAAATTTTATCACACTTAGGAATTTATGCCTAGCAAAAATCATTTTAACATTATTTCATGCATACTATTTTCATGAAAATCTGAAAAACAAACCATCATCACCATCATTTTCACCATTGCACCAAAGTCTTAAGACAGTCTCTTAAGCACTCTTTTACTTTTAACAATATTTCTATCTCTGGGATTAGCTTGACGACCGAGTGAGCGGCGACTCCATGAAATGGTCTATAATAGCGACAATGTCCTTTGAAATTATTGTTAGAAGTCTCTTTTTATTTTTTATTACATCACATTACAAACAATCAATTTGTTACATCAGATTATTTCATTTAAAATATTACCGCATGACATCAAAATTATAAATTTTCAAAATGACATAATTTCATGAATCCTCAATCCAATTATCAAATCAATCAATCAAACATAAAAGCATCATACACATACACATAACACAAGTCATATGATCAAAAACATATCATATATATGTCAACAGTATATATACATCATCAAAACTGGATTGGTATGCCACAATCTATACCTCGGCATACTCAATCCTCTATCAACAAAAAAATAATAATACAATGCTATCATGTCAATCTGTACAAAGCTGTGCAGTCCTCTAGCCTCGAGAGCCCCTCGAGCTCTCCGCCTCATCTCCTCCCCTACCCTGAGGTGGACGAGGTGGCCCCATCACAGTCTGAGTAGTACTGTGAGTCCTAGTCCTCGATCGGGACGAGGTCCTCGATGACCCGATCCTGATCGGATCTACGATGTTGGCTGGCAGGGGTAGTCTATCCGCCTCTGGCACCAGTTGATAGTACAAAGTCTGGTAGAAAGTAAGTTGGGCAATAGCCCGTGTCAGCTCCCCAGTGCTCGCCCCTCCGCCCCGTGCCCTGAGGCGTGCAATCTCGTCTCGAAGCTGTGTCACCTCAGCTCGGTGGCGTGCAGCCTCATCCTGTAGAGTCTGCACCTATGCCTGGAGATGATCTCTCTTCGCTCGAAGAGTAGCGGTCTCGCTACTCTCCCTCATGTCAATGCCCTTGCCCTTATCGGGCGATGGTGGCCTCTCCCTCTATGGAGATGGGGGTCTCGCCTCCCTCCTCTCCCTCTACCGTGGCCTCTCCTGTGCCTGTGGCCTCCTCGGCTCTCTCCCGCTGTGACCCTGGGCCGCCTCCATAGCCGCCTGGCACCGCCTCCCTATCCGATGCATGACTACGTGTATCGGACCCTGAGCCCTCGTCATTCGAGGAGGGCGGATGCCTACGTACCAGGCATCGTAGCCATCGGCTACACCTACGTCGTCCCCATCCACTGGCTGAATGGGGGCATCGTCTGTGTCCTGACTCCAGAACCGTTGCATGTCTGGAGCCCCGCTAACTATGGTGTTATCCCGGACAGTCCGAGAAAACTCATAATCCCTCAGAGATGGGATCCCTTGTTGCAGACCGAACTGACGCAAAACTCGGTCATAGCGGTGGAGCTCCACCTCTCCCCTCTCCATCCATAGCCAGCAAACTTGCCTGACGTGAGCCAACTCCTGTCCATCCTCGGCCCACCCTGGATGCTCCCTCCATGGCCTCCAGGTAATCTGGTCTAGGACTAGGTCATCTAATAGTCTTCGGGACATAGGAAGGTCGATCCATCGCTGTGACCCTCTTCGGAGCCACCAGTAGAAGACTCGGGGCCTCTCCCCGTCAACCCCTGTCAGAGGAAGCCCTATCGGCCTCCGCACTGCAATGTGCTCCCAGCACCAAACCTGTAGAAGCGATGTCATCACCAGACATCGACCGCCCTTGTACACGACCCCATACAGGATCCTGTACAATCGGCATAGTACGTAACTGCCCCAAGAGAACCTGTACCCATGGTCCCGCATGTCGTAGATCACATCTACCAGCATCCACGGCACCCTGCACCCGCTCTGGTGGCACAGCAAAAGTCCACCAACCACTCCAGCTAGAACCCGTGTGAGTCTAGATGCCCCAGGCATCTGACGTAGTGCCTCGATATTCACTTCGCCCTTCTCCAGGGTGAAGCTCGGGTCACCACACAATCGTCCCATAGCATGGCCCTGATTGGCCGTAGGAGTGATCAATCGTCCTTGTATGGGGATTCTTAGAATCCTCCATACATCCTCTAGAGTGGGAGTCATCTCCCCTATCGATAGCCGAAAACATGAGGAACCCGGATACCATCTCTCTGCTAGGGCTGTCAGTAGCCCCATATCCGTAGACACCTGTGGCATCTCTGCCACATGCTGTAAGCTGGCCTGTGCCAGCTGATCCCGCTCTGCCTATGTAAGAGCGGCCAAGTCATCCCTCAAACCTCCATACTTCCATTCCCTGCTCTTTAGCAAACCTCTCTGCAACATAAACAATGAAACAACAAACAATCATTAATAAACAATTCAAGTAATTAATAATGCAAGTTAAAATTCAATTTTATGCAATTGATGATATCGCCCACTATTGGACGATATCGTCCCAAATTTGAGCAGAATCGTCTCCGATTTTGCAAGCCGAAATCGTCTCTAATTTGATGAAATCGTCCCCCTTTCATCGATTTCGCCCTTGGATGAAATTGACGAAATTGAGACGATTTCGTCGAAATCGGGACGATTTCGTCCCGACGACGTCGACGGCCCAAAAATGGCCGTGATGCTCAAAATTCATCTAAAATCTACCTAAAAAGCATGTAAAATCAAATTAAAGCATTCTAGTTAAGTCTAGACTCTTACCCGTAGACCGCGTCGGACCTCTGTTGATCTGTGCGTCGTCTCCACCATTTTTGCTTCAGAGCTCTAAAAACCAGAAAATGAACAGTAAAAATGAATTAGGGTTTTACCCTATTTTTCTTAATTTTATTCAAAAATAATTTTGCTTTTTCGCGTTTTTACCTCAAACGTTCGATTTGGGTAAAAACACGGAGGGGGCACCATAGTAAGTTGTCGTACGATTCGACCAAGAATCGTCGCCTAAAAATGGGAATAATTTTTTGCTTTCTCGTAGATCGAGAAGAACTCATCTTTAACGCATTTTCTTCGAAAAATTCGCTAAAGAGGGGGCAAAATGTAGCACCCTAAAATTGGTGCAATAAAATTGTAATAATTACATTCACCTTAGTAAATAATTTAAATTCAAAATTTAACCTCCCAAACCGCTCGTTAACCATCGGGTAATCCGTTTCCCCCTTTTTTGTGCCATTTTTAGAGGTTGTTTTGACCGTTTGATGATATCGTCGCCGATCAGACGATATCGCCCCAGATCTGACGATTTCGTCTGGACAAGGACGTCCAGACGATCTTGTCGCAAAACTGATTTTGCACAATTAGCTTCTATTCCAACGGGCCTCTAATCCGGGCAGAAGCGTGTCTGTGCCGTTAGAGACCCTCCCCCATTGGAGATCTCCCAAATAGGGATGATCTCCAACCTCCTAACTATTCCCCTAAGCCTATTTAATCATTAGGACCTTCCCTTCCCAACCCCTGGCTGAATTTCTCTATGACTTGATTTTGCGTGCATTAGAATACCCAGAGCATCATTTTGCATTTGTTATTTTGAAGTTTTCTTGCAGGGACCTCATTGATTTTCAGTCGGAGCATGCTCAGATCATCGTAGACGATCTCGTTCAAATCTCGGACGATCCTGTCACAATTCGGGATGATTTCACTGCTTCCAGATGATTTCGATTGCAATCTGCATTGGGGGCAATCAGTGCCTAGAGTTTGCGCTTTCTCTTATTCATTTTGTTGTTTTATTCTGCATTTTAATTAGTTTTATCCTTATTTCTTACTATTTTGCATTTGGAGTTCACCCATATAGCTTAAGTTGCATGATAAGATCATAATTTCTCATTTGAATGTCATAATTTGTTTGAATTTCTATTCATAACCATTGTTTAGTATTCATACTATTATTTTGTGTTGTTTCCCTCTGTTATCATAGTTGCATTCTCTGTATTTTGCATCTGTTTTTCTGTTTGCAGGTCTCTGACGAATTCGTCTGACGAATTCGTCAGATCTCAGACGATCTTGTCTGATCTCAGACGATCTTGTCAAATTAGAGGCGATCCTGACTGCTTCAACATCAGAATCTTCATCAGACATCCGGATCAGGTATTCTGCTTTTAATCTTCTGTAATTTCTCTATTTTCTGTCCTTAATTCTGCTTTCTGTATTCATTAAATCTGCACTTGCATATAGATTAATTTAGATTCATTTGGCCAAACCTAGGATATGAATGCTTAAGACTAAAAACGAACACATAAAAACACATTCCAAACCTAGGCGTGGAAACTGCCATTAAATGTTTCCTGGTGAACCCACCATCCATCGAAAAATCACCAATATACACCTCCCTTGAGAGGCGGGACCTTCGCAAGTCCTCTCAGTCCGAGGTACCGCGACATCCTTTTCCCATCCTCCTTTCGGGCACGGATCCTATAGCCTGAAGGTAAGGATGCAAAAAATTTGGAGCGATACAAGATGTGATCACCCCGAATTCATCAAATTCGAGTGGTACGATCTCTCCAAAATTGGGATGATCTTATCAAAATTGAGACGATCTCATCAAGATCACCTCGATTTCATCAACATAGTGAAATACGGGCACGACGCCCTAAAATCCAAAATTAATTAAATTTAAACCTAAAAATTTAAGCTAATAATATTTTAGAAAAGATTAGAAACCTTACCCACATCCCTCGCCGCATTGCAGTCACTCAATGCTCAGTCTCCACCATTTCTCCTACTTCAGAAATCTTGAAATGGTAAAAGTAAAAATAAAAATGAAATTAGGTTTTACCCTATTTTCTAAAAATATATATTAAAAACGCACTTTTAAATAGTTTAACCCTTCTGCATTTTTACCAAATGGTCAATTTGGATAAAAACCCGTATGGGGCACCACAGTAATTAGTTGCATGATTCGACTTAGAATCATTACCTAAAAATTGGAATAAATTTTTACTTTCTCGTAAAGCGTGCCAATTTCTTCTTTAACATATTTTTCGTAAAAAAATCGCTAAAGAGGGGGTAAAATGTAACACCCTAAATTTGACATAGTTCAATTTACCCTAGGTTAATAATTCAAAATTTAACCTCGAAACCACCTTTTAACCACCTACCTCGATTTTCATGCCAAATATAGAGGCAGTTATGGTAGTTGTATGATATCATCGTCGATTTGACGATATCGTCCCTAATTGGAGGAAATCGTCTAGAATTAAACGTCCAGAGGATTTCATTCAAAAATTAAATTTTCATAATTAGAAACAATTCCAACTCTCGTTCCTAGCTTAGCAGAAGCGTGGCTATACTGTTGGAGGACGTTTCGCTGAAGATCTCCCAGATTGGGATGACTCCCAACCTCCTAACTCCCCCATAAATCCTATTTAAACTATGAATTTCATTAAACCCATCCTAGCTAATAAATTTCTTGCAACCTAAGCTCCATACCCTGTTAGAACACTTTGAAATTCAATCATTTGCATAGTTTTTCCAGATCCATTTGTAGGTTTTTATTTTGCATCAGTCGGAGGAAGCTCGGATCATCACAGATGATCCTGTTCACAACCGAGATGATTTCATCCTTATTGGAGGTGATCTTGTACCATATCAGATGATCTTGACTGTAATCCTCTTGGGGGAAATCAAGATCTAAGGTTTGCATTTTTTGTCAATTTAATCAATCAAATTGCATTAATTTAATTTATATTTTGTATTGCATCTGGTGTTCACCTCATTTTAATGATATTCTACATTCTAGGATTAATTCTATTTTAGAACATAAAGGAATTTCATTTAATTTAGATTGAATTTGATTTTTACGATCGATTAAACATTTAATTAGAGTTTTTGTATCCATTAAATTGTATTTTGCATTATATTTCCCCTGTTTTGGCATCCATTTATTCAGTTGCAGGTTTTTGACAAAATCGGCTCAGAAAACTTTTCTAATTTCAAACAATATCATCTAATTTCGGATGAATCTGTGCAATTACAATTGAACCTACAAAATTGTAGTCAATTTTGTTCAATTGAAGATTAATTTATAGAATCAAAGATGATCTGGACTGCTTCAAAAAGTCGAATCTTCATCAAACATCTAGAACCGGGTAAGATCATTCCATTTTATTTCAAGAATTGCATTTAGATTTCATTTCTATTTACTTTATACATATAAATCACAATTCACATATAGAATAGTTTAATTTCATCCTGGCCAACCTAGGTATTTGAGTGATTTTAAACTAAAACGAACACATCAAACTCATTTCTAGCCCAGGCTCAGAAGCTGCCACCAAATGCTTCTTGGTGAACCCACCATCTGTCGATAAATCACCAAAGAGGACACGACTCAAGTATCCCTCGTTCGGGGTGTAGCTTTACCATTTTACCATTCCACTTTGAGGCATGGATCCATTAGCCTAGAGGAAACGGGTGCAAAATTTTTAAACCTACATTAACAAAGAAACTTTATTTTTATGTATTGAATATTATTTTGAGAAGATTGGAGATTATAAGGTGTTAACCAAAGGAACTTCATTTTGTGTATTGAATATTATTTTGAAAGTGAAGGAGTAATAAGGTGTACTTGTGACTTGATATTTTATTGTATTTCTTGAATGGTGAAATAATTATTGAGGAGAATATTTGTGTGGAGATTTTGAGATAGACTATTGCTATCTAACCTAGAATTGGCAAGAGGGTTTTGTTGCGAGTAAAACAGGTTTTGAAGACATATCTCCATCAAAGCAAAAAGGTATGGGCACACTATATTTTGTTTAGAGTGTTTGAAATGAATGTATGAAATATAAGGTGGAGTGAAAAGGATTGATGAGTATTGTTGGAAATGTGTGAGCAAGTTTAAGTGCATCTTGTTGATGGATGATTTGATTTGAGATAGAGATTGAGAAATATTTGAGTTAGGGTTTGAGACCCACATTGTGCTTTTTGTTTGAAGAAGTTTGAAAACACTTGTTTAGGGTTTGTGAGCAAGTTGTGTTTCATTGATTGGATGATTGAGTGAAATTCTTGAGCATTGGATTTGAGTGATATTGAAAGTGAATGTGCAAACATTAGAAACCAGATTTGTGAAAGCGATAGACTTAATGATTGAGTAGAACATATTGAGTTTTTGATAGAGTACATCATTCTCTATATGTTCCAGAGGTTAAACGAATTCTGAATGGAATATGTCTAAACTACTTCAAGTTAAAGGAATTACCTTGAAGATTAGACAAAGCAATTGATAGCATTGTGTGCAAGATTTGAGATTGATTGATCATATTTTGTGAGTTGTTTTGAGCATGTGTATGGGAAGATTTGAGTAAGTCCTTGTGAAGAATTGAGAGTAGATTTGAGCAAGTTTTTGAGAGGACTTGAAGGTAGATTTGAGGTAAGTCTTGGTGAAGACTTGAGAGCAGATTGAGCAAGTTCTTGAGAGGACTTGAAGGTAGATTTGAGGTAAGTCTTGGTGAAGACTTGTAGGTAGATTTGAGGTAAGTCTTGGTGAAGACTTGTAGGTAGATTTGAGGCAAGTCTTGGTGAAGACTTGAGATAACATTAAGAGCAAGTTTGATTTGTTCAAGCTTTGTGTTAAGGCTTGGAACAGATTTGAGAAAAGTTGATTGGTGATTTTTCAAGCTTTGTGTTAAGGCTTAGGGTAGATCTGAGCAAAGTTGATTGGTTATTTGTTCAAGCTTTGTGTTAAGGCTTAGGGTAGATCTAAGTAGAGTTGATTGGTGATTTGATCAAGCTTTGTGTTAAGGCTTGAGGATAGATTTGAGGATAGATTTTGGTGTATATTTGAGAGAAGATTTGTGCTAGACCTAAGATAGAGTTAGAGTAGATTTGTACTAGATTGAGGATAGTGTTTAGTGTAGATTTGAGATAGATATTGAGTAGAGTTGAGAACAAGATTTGGAGGTGATAGAGTAGAGGACAGTAGTCTCTAGTGGATAGAGATCCATTAGCCAAGGAAGTGAGGATAGAGGTCTTCTATGGAGAGATATCCACAAGCCAGTGCAGTGGGGGTAGAAGTCTTCTAGAAGAGCACCAACCAGAGAAGAGGAGAAAGAGTTCTCCTATGGATAGAGTTCCATGAACCAGAGCAAGGGGAAAGAGTTCTCCTATGGAGTGTGATCCATGAACCAGATGGGAAGATAGATTTCTTCTATGGAGAGAGATCCACAAACTAGTTGAGGAGATAGAGGTCTCTTGGATCAAGTTCCATGAACCAGAGAAAAGGGGAAAGAGTTCTCCTATGGAGAGAGATCCACAAATCAGAGCATTAGGGGATTGGTGTCTCCTTTGGATAGAGGTCCATAAACATTGTAATAGGGAAGTGATTCCCAAGAGATTTGTTGAGAAAATTTTAGTGAAATATTTTCTCCATGGAGTAGCCCACATTGGGTGAACCATGTTAAATTGGTGTCTCTATTGTGTGTGATGATTTATGCATTAATTTGATTACTACTATTGATATTTCCATTGATTATATTGGATAATATTGGGAAAGAAAAGTAAAATTTGGTCTTATACTATTCACCCCCCTCTCAGTATAAGCTTGTGTTCTTCAATTGGTATCAGAGTGGGTTCCTTCAAAAGAGTTTAACAGCTTGAAGGAAAAGTATACAGGAACACAGATGGCATCTCAGAGTGGATCTTCAGCAAATAAGGCACCATTGTTCGATGGGAACAATTATACTTTTTGGAGTGTAAGAATGAAGACTTACCTGATGGCACAAGGAATTGAGATATGGCAAGCAGTTGAGGATGGATACACACCTCCAACTAGTCCTCCTACAGATAAATATGGTAAGCTCCTACATATATATAATGCAAAGGCAATGAATGCAATATTAAGTGGTTTACATGAAGTAGAGTTTGTAAAAGTTATGCATTGCACATCAGCAAAAGAGATTTGGGAAAAGTTGAAGAAAACATATGAGGGAGACAAAAAGGTCAAGATGGCAAAATTGCAAAATCACAAGAAAACATTTGAAGACTTGAAGATGAAGGATGAGGAAGACATTGCTACATACTTACTTCATGTGGATGAAGTTGTTAACTCCATGCAAGGACTTGGGTTTAAAGTTGAAGAATTAGATGTTTGTCAAAAGGTTTTAAGGTCACTCCCTATGAGGTATAGTGAAAAGGTTTCAGCCATAGAAGAAACAAGAGATATTGAAACTTTGACTAGGGATGAGTTACATGGAACTCTCACAGCTTTTGAGATGAGAATAGGAAAGGATCCTATCCCCAAGAAAGAAGTAACCTTCAAAGTAGCAAAGAAGACAAAGGATAAGAAGTCAGATTCAAGTGATGAGTCATCCAGTGATGAAGAAGTAAACTATGGTAGAAGGAACAAGGACTCAAGAAAGCACAAAGGTACAAAAATAGTTAAGTGTTTCAATTGTGGTAAATATGGTCACTATGCATCTAACTATCCAAAATATAGAAGTAGCAGTGGTGAAGAGAAACAAGATCATAAGAATAGGGAAGCAGGAAAATCTAGGTATCAAAAGAAAAATAGGTATGGATAAAACAAGCATGAAAAGAAGTTTTTCCAGAGGTATAAGAAGAGTTTCTATGCAGATAAGACAAGGAAGGAGTTCAAGTGATAGTGATGGAATATCCTCAGATAATGAAGAAGAAATTCTCTTCTTGGAAATAGAGGAAGAAGGAAGTGCTTCTATTGAAGATAAATCTGAAAGGTATGAAGATGCTCTTGAAGACAAAAAGGTAGAGGAAGAATCAAAAAATGAAGAAGAAGGAGTAGTTGATCTAGAAGGTGAGCTTATTTATGCTCTTAAGGAATTAAGAAAGGTTAGAAAGCAGAATTCAAGACTCAAGGTTCAATTTCAAGAATGTGATGAAGAGAAAGGAAATCTTATACAAGATCTGACAAACTCAATATCTAAGACAAGGAGATTTAAAGAAAAGTTAGAGGTAAAAGTCTTAGAATGTGAAATATTAGAGCATGAAGTAGCTTCACTAAGAAAGGAAGTGAAAGAGTCTAAAGATAAGCTACACAGGTTTGGGAAAAGCTCAAAAACCTTGGATAAGATTATCAGTGTACAAAGATCTTCATCAAACAAGACAAGACTTGGTTTTGAAGAAGGACAAAGAGAACAAGGAGAGGAGTCAAGCTCAAGCTCCAAAGAAGAAGAAGCTTCAGAAGAAGAGAGTGAAGGAGAAAGTGAGACTTATGAGGATAAGTTGAAAAATAGAAGGTTCACCAAGGAAGGAAATAATGCACAAATGAGGAACAGAGAACATCACAAGGAAGAAAGGACTAAGAGACCAATGGGTCAAAGGAAATATTTCTTCAAAGGATGTTGCTTCTCATGTCACAGGTTTGGTCACAAGGCTATGCAGTGTAGGACACATGAAAAGAAGGAATATGGTTTCACCAAGAGAAATTTCAGAAATGGGCATCTCTTTCAAGGGTATTGCTACTCTTGTAATCAGTTTGGTCATAAAGCAATTCATTGCAGGGTTCATGACAGGAATGGATATGGCTTCACCAGGAGGAACTTCAAGATATTTGCACCTTCAAGGAACCACAACATTAAGTGTTACAAGTGCAATAATGTTGGGCATATGGCTAAGTGGTGTAGAACAAAATTTCCAGAGACAAGCAGGAACAAGGATACTCAAAAGAATCAGAAGGATCAGTTGAGGAAGAAGGTGGACAAAGAAAAAGAGCATTGTATGCTGGGAGTAGAGATACTCCCACCCCAAAATTAACCACCTCAAGGAGAGGAGGTGGGGAGGGGGCTGAGCTAAGAGTCTTATATTTAGCCCCAAAGGAGTCCCTTTGCCATTGATGTCAAAGGGGGAGAGATTTGAGTTAGGGGAGAGCATTCAATCAGGGGGAGCAGTTTCTCAAGGGGAGAAGAACTGAAAAAGGTAAAAGGAATGTTTAAAGAAAAAGGGTTGCCATCAATGACAAAGGGGGAGATTGTTGGAAATTTGAGCAAGTTTTGTTGTCATTGATGTCAAGAGGTTTGATGTCCAGTTTTGTCATCATTAATGTCAAAAGGTTGATTCTCCAAAAAGCAAGGAATTTGTTAAAAGAAGAAAAGGGTATAATATTTATTTTAAATATTATATGCCTAAAGAGGCCTAAAAGGTAGAAGACCCAAGAAAAGGGAAGCAAGTTTAAAAAGAAATAATAATATTATAATATTTAATATTATAATATTTGGGCAAAAGGAAGAGGTGAGAAATAACAAGGTCCAAGGAATCATTAAAAAATATATATCCTCGACAAGACCCATTGAGCAGTTTGGAAAGGTTGGCAAAAGGTTTTAATTTAATTTATTTAAATTAAAATATTTTAACCTAAGGTTAAAATTTTAATTTAAATAATTAAAGGCACCAAGTTTAAAGTTTTATTTTGAATTCAAAATTCAAAAGGGCCGACGTGTTTCAAATGCAAAGGAAGAGTATTAATAGGAAATATTTTTCATTTCCTAAGTCTAACACCAATGCAATATTCGAATGCCCAAGTAATAGTAAATTGAGTGCTGCATTTTTGCGAAGGAAGAAGAAGCTTGTAAATTGTTTTAATAAAGGAGGTAGACTTGTATTGATATTCATGTGGTGCGATAGGATTATCCCATAGCACTGAGTAGCATAGACGGTGGTCGAAGGATGGCTAAGGTGCTTGTAAGGAGCAGGTCATGGTTTTGAATCCCACATGATTCATTTTGGCAAAGGAGGAGAGGATTTTTGTCTTCACCAAAATTCATGAGCAGAAGATATTGTATAGGCATGGAGGTCCCTTCATTCACGTGTGGGCATGTAGCCCAAGTGGCAGCTTAGCCTTGGGCTAAGGCATTGCGGTGGCTTAGGTCACAGGTTCAAGTTTGGTGTTGGTCATTGAGCACTGGTCATCAAAGACGTGCAAATATTTTTGGTGATGTGGGCCAAAATTAAGGTATGCAATTTTTAATTTAATTTTGCCAAATTTTGGAATGCGGAAAAGTGTTTGAGGCCACATGAAAATTAAAGGGCATGTGTTAAAATTTTAGGGAGTCATAAGGGTTGTTGAAATAATATTTTATGCTTAGAAAATAAATAAAATATTGGAGATTATAAGGTGTTAACAAAGGAACTTTATTTTTATGTATTGAATATTATTTTGAGAAGATTGGAGATTATAAGGTGTTAACAAAGGAACTTCATTTTTATGTATTGAATATTATTTTGAGAAGATTGGAGATTATAAGGTGTTAACAAAGGAACTTTATTTTTATGTATTGAATATTATTTTGAGAGTATTGGAGATAATAAGGTGTATTTGTGACTTGATATTTTATTGTATTTCTTGAATGGTGAAATAATTATTGAGGAGAATATTTGTGTGGATATTTTGAGATAGATTGTTGCTATCTAACCTAGAATTGGCAAGAGGGTTTTGTTGCAAGTAAAACAGGTTTTGAAGATATATCTCCATCAAAGCAAAAAGGTATGGGCACACTATCTTTTGTTTAGAGTGTTTGAAATGAATGTATGAAATATAAGGTGGAGTGAAAAGGATTGATGAGTATTGTTGGAAATGTGTGAGCAAGTTTAAGTGCATCTTGTTGATGGATGATTTGATTTGAGATAGAGATTGAGAAATATTTGAGTTAGGGTTTGAGACCCACATTGTGCATTTTGTTTGAAGAAGTTTGAAAACACTTGTTTAGGGTTTGTGAGCAAGTTGTGTTTCATTGATTGAATGATTGAGTGAAATTCTTGAGCATTGGATTTGAGTGATATTGAAAGTGAATGTGCAAACATTAGAAACCAGATTTGTGAAAGCGACAGACTTAATGATTGAGTAGAACATATTGAGTTTTTGATAGAGTACATCATTCTCTATATGTTCTAGAGGTTAAACAAATTCTAAATAGAATATGTCTAAACTACTTCAAGTTAAAGGAATTACCTTGAATATTAGACAAAGCAATTGATAGCATTATGTGCAAGATTTGAGATTGATTGATCATATTTTGTGAGTTATTTTGAGATTTGTATTGAGAGATTTGAGTAAGATTTGTGAAGACTTGAGAGCAAATTGAGAAAGTTCTTGAGAGGACTTGAAGGTAGATTTGAGGTAAGTCTTGGTGAAGACTTGAGAGCAGATTGAGCAAGTTCTTGAGAGGACTTGAAGGAATATTTGAGGTAAGTCTTGGTGAAGACTTGTAGGTAGATTTGAGGTAAGTCTTGGTGAAGACTTGTAGGTAGATTTGAGCAAGTCTTGGTGAAGACTTGAGACAACATTAAGAGCAAGTTTGATTTTTTCAAGCTTTGTGTTAAGGCTTGGGGTAGATCTGAGCAAGTGAGGATAGAGGTCTCTAGTGGATAGAGATCCATTAGCTAGGGTAGTGAGGATAGAGGTATTCTATGGAGAGAGATCCACAAGCTAGTGTAGTGGGGGTAGAAGTCTTCTAGAAGAGCACCAAATAGAGAAGAGGAGAAAGAGTTCTCCTATGGATAGAGTTCCATAAACCAGAGCAAGGGGAAAGAGTTCTCCTATGGAGTGTGATCCATGAACCAGTTGGGAAGATAGAGTTCTTCTATGGAGAGAGATCCACAAACTAGTTGAGGAGATAGAGGTCTCCTGGATCAAGTTCCACGAACCAGAGAAAAGGGGAAAGAGTTCTCCTATGGAGAGAGATCCACAAATCAGAGCATTAGGGGATTGGTGTCTCCTTTGGATAGAGGTCCATAAACATTGTAATAGGGAAGTGATTCCCAAGAGATTTTTTGAGAAAATTTTAGTGAAATATTTTCTCCATGGAGTAGCCCACATTGGGTGAACCACGTTAAATTGGTGTCTCTATTGTGTGTGATGATTTGTGCATTGCTTTGATTACTACTATTGATATTGCCATTGATTATATTGGATAATATTGGGAAAGAAAAGTAAAATTTGATCTTATACTGTTCACCCCCCTCTCAGTATAAGCTTGTGTTCTTCATTGACGTTAGCATATGATAAAGTATGAAACACCATTTAGGTACGTATCTAACTTTCCATTATGTATATACATGATTTTCATAAAGAAATATTTCTATATAATGTGTTGGCACATGTCCCATGTAACTCATATCCAATCATACAGACCCCAAATTTGTACTATGTTCTGTGGTGCCAATCAAATGGAAAGAAGTGATTGTATCAGTACCTGTTTACAATTTGGCACATGATTTTAAATTTAATCATGCATATTACCTATATTTATTGTTGATAATGGGAGATAGGTGCCCTGTATGTATGGATACAGTTGCATGCTTTGGCATGTTATAAACAAAAAATAGTACCTATTTTTGCAAACATAATGAAATCCAAATAACATAGTCGAGACCACCATGGGAAACCTACTAATCATGCATTGAAGAAGAATGATCTCCAAGATCTTTAGAGCATAAATAGTAAAGTCAAAAACTAGTTTGAGGCTACAAGATGGATGCAGTATTTCCACTTGGTTATCCAGGATCAAGACCCTGATGCAGTGCATGAATTTACAACTTCAATGGATGATGACATTGCACAAATGCATAGACTAGTCATACCAGTTATGGAAGTATATATTATAGAGGTGACTGGTCTTCCACACACTAGATATTGAATATACAAGTAAGAAAGTATAGAACGATGCACAGAACAATTTTTTGTGCAATCATCAATGCATACAACATGCCAAGGTTTATCAAAATAGTATATGTCAAACCTTTGGAAGGAGGTGTTCGAGCAAGTAGCTTGATTTTTCACCTTAATTGGTAAGTATTCCTTGTTGAATGCCAACCTTTTTATATTTATTAATCATCTACTACATGGGGATAAAATTAATATTTCCTATTACCTAATGTGTGCCCTAAAGTATGAAGTCAATATGTATCATAAAGGAACAGTAATAGTATTAGCACATCATAGGCTGATCTCAACCCTAGTTTGACATGTTTAGGAACATAGGGATGAGCTAGAAGCTAGAAAAATTATTAGCACATAGAGAATGAAATAGGGGTTGATGAAAATGAATCCAAGGGGCAGTAGGGGGAAGAGGAGGTGCATAACTCCCAAAACCACCAATTTGAAGACACAACGGGGTAGGCATAAGCAGACCCTTATTTCCTAACACCATCACCTACCTTCTAGCATAGGCATTCTACAGGGGAGGCAATACAAGATGAATAAAACCTATCATAGGTAATATCATCACCTATCTCCTAATATTAAAATTGGGAGGTAAACCAAACTGTTCTAAGGTCAATTCGGGATTCGTCACCACCAAAAACCAAAAGTAGAACATAGAAGGAGTGTCTGGTTGATTATAGTTCATCCAAAGAAGAAAATGTAGAGGATGAACTAGCTACTCAAGTATTTAATGGCATGGCTAGTGGTGCAACATTCTACCATGATTATCGAGAAGAAGACCTACAAATCCAACTACAAAACATGAGGGAACAATCCTCCAATTGGGAGGAAAAATTTAAGAAAGAATAGGCTAAATTTTAGGATTCTCGACTGGCTACTACAATAAGACAAAAAGAAGCGAATAATGCTCTATAATAGTTACAAGAAAATATGCAATAGTTAGAAAATAGGGTCCAGTAGTTGCAGGTCATCAAACTGGATAAGGTGGATGCTATCATACAACTAGATTGGATCATGCACATAATATTTTCTTCTATGGAATTAGAGGAGAAAATTGCATCCATAGGGGTATTTCACTCTGATGCCATGAGAGCATCAGACAACCAAAAGGCTAAAATAGGGGACCAATAAAAGACCCCTATAAAGACTACTTTCTAAGAACAAGGAAGTCCTATTGTATAACAAGAACCCCTTGTAATATAAATTTATGACAGTGAGGCTGAGGAGTTAGCCAGAATACTTGATGTTACCCAATCATATGGTCAGCCACCATATGACCAAGCAGGAGTGGCCAAGTTAGCTAAGGAGTTTAAGGTACAACTAGGTGCCACTCAATCGATTTATGATACACAGACATCTAAAATTTCTATATATATAGAAGTAGAGCAAGAGAAATAACCTGAGGTGGATCACCTATAGAAGTTAGCCAATCCCATAGAGGCTATACAGTCAACTCATCATCTATCAATTGACCAAACCATGGCTAATCAGTTTGATGTGAAAACCATGACTAAACCAATTGGGTATACACTAGGGAACCAGGATATGCAATACACTAAGTCCTCCAAGGTCTAGGAAATACCACCCTCATATAAATAAGGGTAGGTTGATCCTTCGGCATCAAAAATTGATTCAGTAACACTTAGACCAACAAGGAAATTGTGGCCCAAACAAAAAGCAAATAGAGGACTGTAGAGAAGGTGAAAGATAAGGGTAATAATAGCAAAATAGCAAAAGTATAAATACACCCAACAAAAAATGAAGGTGTATCCAAAATCAAACAAATGAAGAGTGGATTGCATCCATGAAATCCTTCACCAGCTACAAGGAGCAGCTCCAAGAGCTCCAAAAGAACCTGAAGAAGGCTAAGAAGGAGTGAAAGTCTTATAAAAGAAGGTCTAGAGAACTAGGTATTTCTATTAATATTGCACAACCAAAATAATTTTGTAACCAATATGATTCAAAATATGGCAATCCCTCAAGGATGAGGTAATATCTAGACAATATGGGTATATTCAACAAATAACCAATGATGCCATCACTAGTTCAATCATTCGATTTTTCTCCACTTGAATATTTAGAGGAAAATTATGTAGAGGATGTTATGCTCAATCTTGAGGTGATAAAATTTCCAAAGGCCCAAGTACATGATACATCCCATTATCCACCATGGTAGAAGCCTAACTTTCTAGTGGTATATCAACTTCTCCCAAACCATCAATACTAGAAGTAAGCTGAGCTTGCATTCTAGAAGGATTCCACTACATTTACAGGATTCTACATAGAGAAAGTAGCAGGTAATAAGGGGTGGAGCAAAACAAAGTTGAAAATAGGGGTAGGGCCTAGTCAACCCTTACGATGCAATAAATTCCAAAAGGTACCATCGATAGAAAAATAGGTCCTAATTAGCCAAAATAGGGTGGCAAATAAAAATGCAATAAGGAAAGAGATAGAGGTACATCTAGAGAAATAAAGTGTTGGAATAAGGAATACTAGTAGGCTATTGGAAAAATAGGGGATTACCAGCAAAAGGTGCCACAAGGGCGTGGCAACAATTAGGCATAGGGAGATGATGAGGACCAAAGTACTCATTTATTTTATACTTTACTAGCATAATTGTGCAACATATTATATTAGAAATGCATATTTCATGAGATTTTTGTATATATTTAATGGAAAATAATGTATTATGCCTAATGTGTGTTTTGAGTGAAAATTATGTGTAGATGCAAATACATTATGTATTTTTTTGCACATTTTTATTCAATTTTCCATGCATACCCAACATTTGATATTTTCATGACGCGATTAAGGAAGGATTGGTGAGTGAATGATGATAGTAGCAAAGGAGTAAGGCACTCTAAAATATGCTAATATACAGTGCCTATCTCCTAGTGAAAAGGAAGCACCTATCTCCTAGTACATAGGATGATGTCTATATTTCAATAACATGTTGAAAGGTACCTATCTCCTATTACATAGGATGGTGCTTGTCTCCTAACTATAGGGTAGATGATGCTTGTCTCCTGACAATAGAATAAAAGTGTGCACTGTTTGATGTTAAAAAACCAATGATGATCCTCAATGAACAAAAGAAGACTAAATGTGGTGTCTGTATCCTGGTTATAGGCCAAAAATGCATCTATTTTCCAACAATGGACTGAACATCATGTGCATTGGATAGATAAAAACATGCGCGTTGATCGTGAAGATTGAAAACCATGTATAAAATTAGATATATTTTGTTAAATATAGGAAATGCTATGATTATTCTACGAGGGATAATTTTAGTGTGATTTCTCTATTTTTAGGTGTTTAATTAATTTATGTGTGCCCATCATAGAAAATCATGCAGTGTCTAAAATTTTAAATAGGGTATGACCACGTTCTGTATAAAAATGTAAAGCCACCACTGAAGAAAGGATCAAAACTTGCTCTTTAAAACTTTGTACTAAATAATAAAATCGTAAAGTGTTTTTGTCAATTTATTGAGTTTGAAGAGTGATTGCATAATTTAATCGGGTGGATGTCTGTAGGAGCCTGGGCCTACTCTAGGCAGTATTCCTCTTCTATTTTCTTATGCTTTCAATAATTAGTTTCCATTATTTATTTCCTGCACATGTGTCTAATTTTTTTATTTCCTTTTTTTATTTAATTTTGTTAGTCTTACAATGGCACTGAGAGGGGGGGGTGAATCAGTGTAGTTCTTTAAACTTAAATTCATAGCTCTTAAAACTGAAATAATGAAACCTTAAAACCAGATAAAGCAAGTATCACAAGAGAACATCACACAACACAAGATTTAACGAGGTTCACCAATTTGGCTACTCCTCAAGAATGACTGCTTGGACTACCATCCAAATCCAGCCTTTGCAAAGCACCAACTTTACAATCAATTTACCAGCATCCACTGGAAGGAGCACCAACCCCTGATTTATCTGTACCAATAGAAAGGAGCACCAACCCCTGATTTACCAACACCAACTAGAAGGAGCACCAACCCCTTATTTATCGCACCAACAGGAAGGAGCACCAACCCCTGATGCCAAGCTGCAACCTGGACTTCAATTTGAATCTATAAGTTTGATAGTAAGATACCTTTGCTTTTGCATGACCCTAACTAGTCTTCTTCACCTTTGCATTCTCTGTGCACACTCGCTCTTTCTACGCAAACACTTCGCACACTCTGCTTCACTCGTAGTCCAACTTCACGATCGTCTTCTCCCTTTTGCGCACTCTGCTCCTTCTTTCTCTATGCAATCATAGACGCACTTAGGACAATTCGACATGACTTCTTCGCTCACTTTGCGCACTTCGCCATCATCTCGCCGCTTCTGTGCTTTTTGTGCTCTTACGACCACATTTCACACTTCGACACATATTCGATGACGCACATACATCAACTCCCAATTCTCCAAACAACCCTCCTTTTATAACAAAATTTTTGTGATGAAAACCCTAATCTTAGTCGGTTGTAAACCCTAATCTTAGTCGACTTTCATGACAACTGTAAACCCTAATTTTAGTCGATTGTCATCGGTCTTCGTCGGCTTCAACTCAATTGCAAAAATACATGTCACGATATCATGACACTTTCACTTTCTCTCTCTTTCTCCTTGCTTTGGCCCCAAAATACATGTCACGATATCGTGACACTTTTTCTCTCTCTTCTCTAAAAATACATGTCCGATATCGACACTTTTTCCCTTGCTCTTTCTCTCCCCAAAATACTACTTGATATCGTGACACTTTTTCTCCTTGCTCTTTCTCTTAGCTTTGGCCGACGAAAATACATGTCACGATATCGTGACACTTTCACCTCCATACGCTTTCTCTATTCTTTTTCAGACATCGTGATATCGTGACACTTTTGTTACTCGCCTCCTACCCTTCTTGAGTCAAAAATGTGACATGTCACGATATCGTGACACTTTTGCTTCTCTCGCTTCCTATCCTTTTCGAGTCAAAAATGCGACGTGTCACGAAATCATGACACTTCTTCAGTCTTGCTTTCTTTTGTCGTAAATCATGACACTCCTCGAAGTCTTCTTCTCTTTTGTCATAAATCATGACACTTCTTGTACTTCACCTTTCTTTTGTCATAAATCGTGACACTTCTCCTTGAAGTCTTCTTCTCTTTTGTCATGAAATCGTGACACTTTAACTCTTTGAAGTTTCTTCTTCTACTTTTGTCATGAAATCATGACACTTCTACTTCTACTTTACTCCTTTGCTTTTGTCATGAAATCATGACACTTCTGCTTTCGAAGTCTTGCTTTCTGCTTTTGTCACGAAATCATGACAGTTCTGCTTCTACGCTTCCTCTCTTTCTTTTTAAAATGTGACATTGTCGAAATCGTGACACTTTTCAAACTTACTTTCTCTCTCCTATTTTAGTCACGAAAATGTGACATGTCATGAAATCGTGACACTTTTCTTACTTGTTCTCTTTCTTCGAACTTGTCACGAAATCGTGACACTTCTTCCTACTTTCTCTTTCTCTTCCAACATGTCACGAAATCGTGACAGTTTTTCCACTTGCCTTTTTCTCTTCCAACATGTCACAACGAAATTGCGACCATTTTTCCTACTTTCTCTTTCTCTTCCAACATGTCACGAAATCATGATAGTTTTTCCACTTGCCTTTTTCTCTTCCAACATGTCAATACTTTTCTCTTTTCTCTCTCTTCAATCATTTTTCACTTCTCTTTCTCTTCCAACATGTCACAAAATCGTGATAGTTTTTCTACTTCCTTTTTCTCTTCCAACATGTCACGAAATCGTGACAGTTTTTCCTGCTTTTTCTCTCTCTTCCAACATGTCACGAAATCATGATAGTTTTTCCTACTTTTTCTCTCTCTTCCAACATGTCGTAAAATCGTGACAATTTTTCTTGCCTGCTGTATATGTCGCGATATCGTGACACTTTTCTTACTTGTCTTTTTCTTTGATCTTTTGCAAATGGGGCACTTCGGTCTTCTTGGAAAATCATTGTACATCCTCTGAATAACCTTTGAACTCCTGTCTTCTACATCTGAATAGCTTTTGAACGTCCTGTCCATTGCATCAACAGATCTATCTGACTGTGTTGACAACAATGACAATATTGTTGTTGCACCTTGCTCAACAATCTCCCCCTTTGGAATTGTTGGCAACACATGTGCAATTTCCTGTAACTCTTCTCCCCCTTTGACAATAATACCAAAGGGCTACTGTAGACTCCCCCGAGTCCATGCACAACATTCTCGAGCAAAATTTATTACACTTAGCAAAAATCATGAACATGAGCAAAAAGATAATCAAATACTTAAATGCTCCCCCTGAGAATGTGATCCCTATAGCTAGTCAATTCTTGGGAAGTGTGACCACTCCCAATTTATTGCGAAGGTACTCAAAAAATTCCTTGGGCAATGGTTTTGTGAAGATATCTACTACTTGCTCTATAGTTGGAACAAAATCCAACTTAACCTCACCTTTCGCAACTTTCTCCTTCAAAAAGTGATACCTGATAGCAATGTTTTCCCCCACAACACAATAATCACACCTAAGCTAATACCAACATGTTTGTTTCATCCACAATACCTACGTACAACATGTTGTCGCTGCAATATATTCTGCCTCTACTATCGATAAAGAAACTGACTCTTGTTTCTTACTGTGCCACGTGACCAATCTGTCTCCAAGATAGAATGCACCTCCACTGGTACTCTTTCTATCATCTACACATCCTACCCAATCTGCATCTTTTGGATACCATAACCCATACTCCATAGTACCCTTGTGATATTATAGAAGACTCTGTCTCTCTACTGCACTGACTGGTGGACCTCTCTCCACTTGAAGAATCCTCACTCAGATCTATCTTCAACTGTGTTGGCTGCTGGATCTCTATCCATTGAGACTCTGTCCTCTATACTCTGTCACCTCCAAAGCTCTATCAATAGGCTCACTAAGAACCTGCTCAATAGGCTCACACAGAACCTACTTAACAAGCTCACATAGAACTTGTCCAATGCTGAATAACAAGCTCACACAGAACTTGTCCAATGTTGAATAACAAGCTCATACAAAACCTGTCCAAATCTGCTCCAACAAGCTCACTAAGAACTTGTCCGAATCTACTCTAGTAACTCACCAAGAATTTGCCCAAATCTGCTCTAGAAATCTGTCCCAACACTGTCCTCAAATCTGTCCTAGCATTGTCCTCAAATATTTCCCAAAGGCCTTCTCAAAGGCTCAATCAATCATGCTCAAGTAGTACTCAAAATGAACTCAACAATGAATGGCAATCTCAAATCAAATCCACTTCATAGAAGCATAAAGAGAATTGTTAGAGACTCAATATGTTCTAAACTCAATCTCAACTCAACATAGAATGATGGAATAATTTATTTCATAGAACTTTAAAAATCACTTCACACATAACTTGACTAGGCTCAATCAAATCAACTCAACCAATCATCACAAGGGACAACTCTCTCTCACACAACCCTAGTCCAAGTATGTATCAACCAACTCAAATATTTCCAACAATGCTCAACCACAAATATCACATAACAATGATACTCATGTTCTTTTCTAACTCAAGTTCTTTCACAACCAATGGGCTTCAACCACTATGCTTATAACACAAGGTTTAAACACAACTCTCAATTCAGAAAACCTTGATGCATTCAACCAACCACTTTCGAAAAGGAAACCACAAACAATCATTTTCCCTCCAATGATATTTCAGAAATCAACCACCATAATGTTGTCACATGAGTCTCCTTGGGATTAGCCTGAAATCGTGCTACCATGCATACTGCCTGCAAAATATCTGGTCTGGTAGCTATCAGGTATGATAAGCTTCCAATCATAGATCTGTACATGGTTTGATCAACAGGTGGAGATTTTTCATTCTTGCTCAACTTGCACCTTGTCGTCATGGGAGTGCTAACTGGCTTACAATCCTCCATTGTGAACTTTTTAACATCTCTTTCACATATTTAACTTGAGAAATAAATATGCCCTTCTTATTTTGATTAACTTGCAACCCGAGGAAATACGAAAGTTCACCAATCATTGACATTTCAAATTCTTTCTGCATCTTATTTGCTAAATATTTACATGACTCATCTTTGCTGCTGCCAAATATGATATCATCTTTCTTAAACCTTTGTTGAGTGAGATAGTTGTCTAGCCTTGCATATCATGCTCGGGGTGCCTGTTTCAAGCCATATATCTTCAACTTACAAACCAAGTTGGGATCATCACCAAGCTGGAAACCATCTGGCTGCTCAATATAAACCTCTTCTTCAAGCTTCCCATTCAAAAATGCTGATTTCACATCTGTCAACAAAATTGACAAGTGACTCACACTTGTACCAACTTTTGTCCAACATTGTACCGACATTGCAATTTTACTGCCAACTCTGTGCAAGCATCAAACACTGTACCACAACACCAACCAAATCCCTTTTTACATTTTCAACTTGGTCTATGTTTTCTACAATCACCGCTGGTCACACCTTACTTTCAACTGTTCGAATCAGGAGACAATATTTTGTTAAACACTTCACGGCCAACTATAGTGCACCTTACTCAAACTCATACTTCTAGACCTCGGATAGGTATGATTCACAAAGCAAAGTTGCTCATCTTGATGAGCTAAACATGAATCAATGATCAGACTTCAATATTTTTCACCACAACATCATAATAGATCTAACAATCTTCACGTCAATGTGTAGTTCAAATACACACTGCTTTTATCGAAACACATATATGCGGCTAGGGCAACATTCTTTCACTAACCAAATTATCTGAACTGTTATAATCCTTAACTTTGGACAGTGGCAGTAAGAACCATCACCAAGTACAACAATGACATATAGCAATACTACCAATAATGACAACTCTCAATTTAATCACCACCCTTCACGACACTTCCACAAACTACATGAACTGAAAACACACTTCGACAACTATACGACAACTTCCCTGACTACTTGCCTTTCATCCTCAGGTAATCAAACAAATACATAGGAGCATTAAAATGAAACTTCAAGATTGCTCCCCCTGAGGATGTGCTACCTGGAGTTGCTTAGTGCAATAGCGGAGTAGTCTCCTTCAATCCAAGGAGACACAATTTCCTTTCTTCTATCTTTCTCCAAACTTTCTTGAACTCGGGCTTGGATTTTTCAACTACATCCCTGTTTTGCACCTTTTCATGAACTCGAACATTTCTCTTGTGTGGTTGTCTCTTGTGCATCCTTGATGAATGATTATTTTCCTTTCTTTTATGTACATGATTTATTCCCTGTCTGTGTTGCGTTCTTTGCGTCTGATGAAATCTACTATTTTGCCTTAGATTAGATACAAAAGTGCTTGGACAAAACCTTGCTATGTGCCCATGACCATTACATTGAAAACATTGTACATAGTGTTCACTCGAAAACGCAGATGTATTTCTACCAAGATAACTCTTTGATTTATTATTCAATCCACAATAAATTGCCTTGTGACCATATTGGTTGCATCTGAAACAATAGCCATTAAAAGTATTATTATGAATAGAGTGAGAGTGATAGAACCTCTTTTGTTGTGGTTGCTTTGCTGTAGATCTCCTTTGATATTTTCTTCCTTTTGAAGATTCAGCTTCAAACTTTTCTTGCTTCGATCCTTCAACAGTGAACTTCTTCTTCTCTACAGAGTTGGAAGATGAAGGTTGTTCAGCTTCATATCCAAGACCACGCTTATCCATGGAGCTTCTTTGTTGGCTTATCATTTTATCTAGCAACTCTGTGCTCTTCTCGAATTTGAGATTTGTATTGGCCTCTTCTAGTTGTTTCTTCAATAAAACAATCTCTTCCTCTTGTTTGCAACAACCAATCTCTTTCTCATTGATCTATGACCTGAGAGTTTCTTCAATCCTTTTGAATTCTTCTACCTGTACTTTCAAACTGGTTATTATTTCATTTGCATCCTCAAGCTTTCTTGAGATTTCCTTATTCCTTTTTCTTTCTATCTTCAATTCATCCAGAGCTGCAATTAGTTCCTCTTTCAAATTTATTTCTGCATCAATTTCTTCTTCATCACATTCCTGTTCTTTTTTTGTTTCTTCTTTGAGTGTCATGAAAAGACCTCCACCTATTTCCTTTTTAGAATCATCCTCTAGGACTTCATTAACTCTCAGCATATATGCCTCTATGTTCTCATCATCATTCAACTTTAAAGCTTCGAACTGAGCTTGATGTGTTTGTAACTTGGCCTCCTTGATCTCATCGTCTCCTTCATGAATACTCCTCTCAGTTTGTTCCATATTTCTTTTGCCATTTTACAACTCATGATCTTTACCAGTTCACTATCTACTAATCCGCACCTGATAGCATTCTTTGCTTTTGAGTCATTCTCAAACAGATTCTTACCGACAACATCGGTTGGAGGAGTGATGGGTATTGTGTATTCACTGTCTACTAAATCCCAGATGTCGTATCCCAAAGCACAAAGATATGTCTGCATCCTGATTCTCCAGACCACGTAATTAGTTCCATCAAACAAAGGTGCTTTGTTTGATGAGAAGTCTTCAACCTTTTCTAGTTCAATTTTCTCTTCCACAGGAACTGAAACTGACTGAGATGCCCTTTTGGAGGAGGATCTATTCTTCTTACCCATTGCATACTAATCCAAGATCAACCCTGACTGATTTAGCCTTGGAAGGGAACTTGGCTCTGATACCAATTGTTAGTCTTACAATGGCACTGAGAGGGGGGTGAATCAGTGTAGTTCTTTAAACTTAAATTCACAGCTCTTAAAACTGAAATAATGAAACCTTAAAACCAGATAAAGCAAGTATCACAAGAGAACATCACACAACACAAGATTTAACGAGGTTCACCAATTTGGCTACTCCTCAAGAATGACTGCTTGGACTACCATCCAAATCTAGCCTTTGCAAAGCACCAACTTTACAATCAATTTACCAGCATCCACTGGAAGGAGCACCAACCCCTGATTTATCTGCACCAACAGAAAGGAGCACCAACCCCTGATTTACTAGCACCAACTGGAAGGAGCACCAACCCCTTATTTATCTGCACCAATAGAAAGGAGCACCAACCCCTGATGCCAAGCTGCAACCTGGACTTCAATTTGAATCTATAAGTTTGATAGTAAGATACCTTTGCTTTTGCAAGACCCTAACTGGTCTTCTTCACCTTTGCGTTCTCTACGCACTCTGCTCTTTCTATGCAAACACTTCACACACTCTGCTTCGCTGTAGTCCAACTTCATGATCGTCTTCTCCCTTTTGCGCACTCTGCTCCTACTTTCTCTGCTCCCCACCCCCAGATGCACTTAGGACAATTCGACATGACTTCTTCACTCACTTTGCGCACTTCGCCATCATCTCACCGCTTTTGCACTTTCTGTGCTCTTACGACCACATTTCACACTTTGACACATATTCAATGACGCATTCAACAACTTCCCAATTCTCCAAATAGCCCTCCTTTTATAACAAAATTTTTATGATGAAAACCCTAATCTTAGTCAGCTGTAAACCCTAATCTTAGTCAACTTTCATGACAACTGTAAACCCTAATTTTAGTCAATTGTCATCGGTCTTCATCGGCTTCAACTCAACCGCAAAAATACATGTCATGATATCATGACACTTTCACTTTCTCTCTCTTTCTCCTTGCTTTGGCCCTCGAAAATACATGTCGCCACATTTCTCTTTCTCTCTCTCTCCCAGCTACATGTCGCGATATCATGACACTTTTTCTCCTTGCTCTTTCTCTTTGCATCGGACCGCAAAAATACAACATGTCACGATATCATGACACTTTTTCTCCTTGCTCTTTCTCTTAGCTTTGGCCTGAAAAAATACATGTCGTGATATCGTGACACTTTCACCTCCGTACGCTTTCTCTATTCTTTTGTCACGAAAATGCGACATGTCACGATATCGTGACACTTTTGTTACTCTGCCTTCTTGAGTCACAAAAATGTGACATGTCATGATATCATGACACTTTTGCTTCTCTACCTTCCTATCCTTTTTGAGTCACGAAAATGTGACATGTCACGAAATCATGACACTTCTGCTTCCAAAGTCTTGCTTTCTACTTTTGTCATGAAATCATGACACTTCTGCTTTCGAAGTCTTCTTCTCTACTTTTTCATAAATCGTGACACTTTTCTTCGTACTTCTTTTCTTTTGTCACAAATCGTGACACTTCGCCTTCAAGTCTTCTTCTCTACTTTTTTAAATTACACTCCTTTTGCTTAAATCATGACACTTCTGCCTTCGAAGTCTTCTTCTCTACTTTTGTCATGAAATCGTGACACTTCTACTTCTGTACTTTACTTCTTTGCTTTTGTCATGAAATCGTGACACTTCTGCTTTCGAAGTCTTGCTTTCTACTTTTGTCATGAAATCGTGACAGTTTTGCTTCCGTACGCTTCCTCTCTTTCTTTTGTCACAAAAATGCGACATGTCACGAAATCGTGACACTTTTCAAACTTACTTTCTCTCTCCTATTTACTCACATGTCGCAATTCTTTTCCTTTTTTTTAATCCTTTTCCCTTTCTCTTTTTTGTCCGACATGTCACAAAATCGTGACACTTTTCTTACTTGTTCTCTTTCTTCGAACTTGTCATGAAATCGTGACACTTTTTCCTGTTTTCTCTTTCTCTTCCAACATGTCGCGAAATCATGACAATTTTTCCACTTGTCTTTTTCTCTTCCAACATGTCACGAAATCGCGATAATTTTCTTACTTTTTCTCTTTCTTTGAACTTGTCACGAAATCGTGACACTTTTTCTTGCTTTCTCTTTTTCTTCCAACATGTCACGAAATCGTGATAGTTTTTCCTGCTTTTTCTCTCTCTTCCAACATGTCACGAAATCGTGATAGTTTTTCCTGCTTTTTCTCTCTTCCAACATGTCGCGAAATCGTGATAGTTTTTCTTGCCTGTTGTATATGTCGTGATATCGCGACACTTTTCTTACTTGTCTTTTTCTTTGATCTTTTGCAAATGGGGCACTTCGGTCTTCTTGGAAAATCACTGTACATCCTCTGAATAACCTTTGAACTCCTGTCTTCTGCATCTGAATAGCTTTTGAACTTCCTATCCATTGCATCAACAGATCTATCTGATTGTGTTGACAACAATGACAATATTGTTGCTGCACCTTGCTCAACATTTTTTTGTAAGAGTGTTTGCTTTCCTAAACTTTATTTTCTTGCACATCTCCTTTCAGTCATGTGTTTGACATTCTAATTTAGTTTTCCTGCAAATTCCTGTCGAAACTACTTTCTTACAATTTAATTCTATCAATTTGGATGAATTCCAACTATACCAACAACCACCCCCCAAACCAAAAGTGACATAGAGAACTCATATTTAGACTATTGTAGGCATATACTTTACACTATAACTCATAAGTTTATGAACTACTAGACTGATAATTAATGGATAAGAAATGACTATTTTCATAACATAATTTTTGCTCACCATGAGACCATTCGAGAGATAAAATCTATAAACCCTATATGTTGTAAAATGGAACTATAAACAAAAATTAAAGAATATAAAATAATGTAATGAATATTTTACCTTATTAATGATTATCTTTGTTTCTGCTTCTATCATTAATGATCGCATGATTGCATAAAAGCATCTGAGGGCTTACAAACAACAAAACCTACTACGATAAATACCCAGAGACATTTAGTGATGGTTGTGAACACCTAGAAGTGTTCAAAAAATGCTCAACAACATTCTACAAATTTTGGGTGGCATTCATAGGTTGAGGGAAGTGATGCAAAACCAGATCTGATTTGCGAGGGTTTGGCAACAGTGGAAATGATATGGGCAAGAGCGACAACGAAGGATGAATATGGCAAAATGGCTAGGGCAATCTCAATAATCTAAGATTTTTTATTTTTTTGTGGACCTTCTCAAACTTTCTAAGATCTTGATTCATCAAAATGACTCATATTTTATAATTTTCCCTTGAACATGTTAGGGTTTCGACGATACAAAATGAGCAGCCAAGATTAAAACATGATGTTGTGTTAGAGTAATATTCCATTACTTGGGATACTTACCATTTACTCCACTAGGTAAAAGAATATTTGCATTCATCTTTTACCATTTACCATGAACAATTTCATTGTTGGAAATATCTTATGGTAAACTAGGTTAGCAGGTTATCTATCCTACCTAGGTTGTTAAACTATGCGCAAATATTTCATAGCGTGTTTGTTAGAGTTTATTAGGGAGATACTTGTAGCACCCTAAAATTGGCACAGTTAAACCTTAGTAAAAAGATAAAAATTCAAATTTTAACCTCAAACCGCCCGTTAACCGCCTGTTACCCGCTTTCCTCATTTTTCGTGCCATTTTTAGGATTTGTTTTGACCGTTGGATGATATCATCGTAGATTAGACGAAATCATCCCAGATCTGACGAATTCGTCATGGACAGAACGTCCAGACGATTTCGTCCCAAAACCAAATTTTCATAATTAGCTTCTGTTTCAACAACCTCTCCAACTTGGGCAGAAGTGCATCTACGTAGTTGGAGATTCCCCCATTGGAGATCTCCCAGATTGGGATGATCCCCAACCTCCTAACCTCTCCCTAATCCTATATAAACTAGGATTTTCTCAGTTTATCCCCCTGAATCCTCCTAGTTCTGACGAATTTCCCTACAAACTTCTGAACTTCCATGCACCTCAGAGCATCCTCACACCATCATTTGCATTCTGTATTTCATGTTTTCTTGCAGGAACTTTACTATTTTTTAGTCGAAGCTAGCTCGGATCGTCGCAAGCGATTCCGGACGATTTCGGACGATCTTGTCGAGGAGCGCAGATGATCTCGTACGATTGGAGGCGATCCCGACTGTAGTCCAGATTGGGGGCAATCAGAGTCTAGAGTTTGCATCTCTTTATCATTTTTTTGCATTTCTTTATACATTATCTTAGTTATTATATTTATGCATCTTGGAGTTCACCTCATTTAGCATAACCGCATGATAAAGTTAAAATCAATCATTAAATCTACTGCATTTCTCTTATTTGTTATTTGAATCCATTATTTAGGCATGTTTGCTATTATTGCTATCATTCTCCTTTGCTTTTGCAGTTGCATATTTGGTATTTTGTATCTATTTTTGTGATTGTAGGTTTCTGACAAATTCTTCTGATGAATTCATCAGATTTTAGATGATTTCGTCTGATCTCAGATGACCGACTATGATTTGAGATGATTATGTGAAATATCAGATGATTACGTGTAGTTTGAGATGATTCGGACTGCTACAAAACTCAGAATCTTCATCAGACATCCGGAATCAGGTATGTACTATTCTAGTTAGCATATTCTCTGTGTTTAGCATTCATTCATATTTTTTGTATCATAAATCAGCATTGGCATATAGAATAGTTTAGATTCATCTTGGCCAAACCTAGGAATTGAATGATTAAAGTACAAAATGAACACATCAAACCCACTATCAACCTAGGTGTGGAAACCGCCACTCAAAAGTTTCCTGGTGAACCCACCATCCATCAAAAATTCACCCTTATACCCCTCCCCCGAGAGGCGGGACCTTCAAAGGGCCTCTCAGTCCGAGGTATTGTCCCATCCTTCTCGCATCCCCCTTTCGGGCGTGGATCCTATAGCCTGAGGGTAAGGATGCAAAAAATTTGGAGCGATACATTTTGGTGAACCCGACGTGAAAACTAAAAACCTTTTGAAAACAATCCAAAAAAAACAAAACATAAATGCATTTAGAATCAAAGATTGCATATCATATTTAGATGGTAGATTATAATAAAAGACGAGTTGTCACCATTAATGTTGAGAATCAATTAGCAGCTATAGAGATTACTTCTGTGCTTAGAGTACCTCAAACAAATAGGGTTCAACCTTTGTGGGATGAACTTGATAGGAGATTGGGTATCATTGGATCTAGGGCAACAGAACTTAGGCAAATTAAGAGGTTTGTCCTAGATAGAATCCTGGATCCTGATCAAGTGACCTTATATCATGAACTTCAGAGAGCTTGCCATAGGTGGTTAGCAGATAAAAGAGCCCTTGTGTCTTCAGAGTTGTACACCTTTGAGGAATACCTTGAGAATGCAGTTGTAGTACATAAATTTCTATCTCATATAGAGGATCAAGAGGTCGTTCTTACGGATAGAAAAATATGGAATAGAGTTCCTAGAGCTGTGTTATATCGAGAGTATTGCCATGAACTTTATTTCTACAAGTCAAGGTATGAAACAGATAATATCACTATAGCACATTTTATCAAGTTCTTGAAAAACCATTTCCAATTTGAAGAGGAGCATTTCATGACTCCTGATGAACTTGATCCTATCAATGACATCTATAAACTATTTATAGAAAACTAAGCTATTCTTTTATTATTGTTATTTCTTGCATTTAGTGTGTTGTTTGTTGTCTTTATAAAGCATAAATAAAAAAATAAAAAATAAAAAAAAACAAAATCATAACAAAAATCAAAACATTTTCTTTTAAGCATTATAGTAGGTATATAATTAAAATATATACCTCCCAAATTTGTTGCAAATATATTAATATATATTTGCTAAAATCTAAATTTAGACATAATGACTAGACTCAGGAATGGAAAACAGACTGAAGTAGAAGAAGATTGGTTAAGAAAACCAGAAAATAACCCAGATGTCCTTCCTGAAGACCCAATTCAGGAAGAAGGAACCTTCGACCAACAAGAAGAAGAATTTGTTGTAGGAAATGAACAAAAAGAAAATGATAGAGAGGAAGGATCCTCATCCCCTAAAATATCTCCAGAAGGAGCTGTTACTTTTGAGAACATGGAACATTTTCTGGAAGTTCCTCAATACTAATATTGGCACTCTTAATAGAGCAGTCCATATGGACAAAGATCAAATTAGTGACACTCAAGCAACCCTAGAAGACATATATCACACACGCACTAATCCCTTGTCCTTCGTTGATCAAGAAAGTGATCAAGCTGGACCATCCAATTTGGATATGGCCGCTATAATCCAAAACACGCAACAACAACAGGTTACCCAACCACCTAGAGTGCCTGTTACCAAGCCTAGGGTTATTCCCACACAAAAGAAACCTTCATTCACTGCTCTATTTCGCCAAGCTATTGATCAATATACCTCAAATCAACAAAAGCCTAAAACAAAACCAAATACCAATTTCCAACAATCTGGGATACAACATAATGCTACAACAAATCTTCTTCATAATACTCTTCCTACCAACCATTTGCATAACAACAATATAGCATCTAATCCTTATGTCACGCCATCCTACGCTCACAAATCCCATACTCATGTACCACCGAACCAATATGGTGGACAAACTGGTAATCTGGAAGCCATGGTGAAATAGTTAGTCTCCCGCATGGACCAGATAGATCCCTACCATCCCTCGTACAATTATCGAGAGATGTGTAGTCAGCCTCTAGATCCTATAGTTGTAGCACAACCATATCCTAAACACTTTCCTATGCCTGTCCTACCTATATACAAAGGAACCGAAGATCCCATAGAGCATCTTCGTATGTTTAGGATAGCATGTCATGATATATCACATGATGACTTGTTATTACTAAAAATGTTCCCAAAAAGTTTAGGAGGGATGGCATTGGAGTGGTATTATCAATTGCCCACTCATTCTTTGAGAAATTTCGAAGAAACCGCTGAGTCTTTTGTGCATCAATTTAGTGCCTATATTGAAAGGCATGTAACCATTAAAGATTTGTACAACCTAAAACAAGACAAAGATGAGTGTTTTGCTGACTTCTTAGCTCGATGGAGGTAGTTGATAGGAAAATTACACTTTGTGTTACCTTATCGAGAAATGTTGGATATTTTTATCAATAATTTACAAGAACAACTATCCTATGAATTATCAATCGCTACCTTGACCACCTTCGATCAAGCTATAGACTTAGCTCGAAGAGTGGAAGATGCTCTCATTAGAAGAGGTCAGCTCAAAAAGAAAGATGATGAGAAAACATCCAGAAATCAATATAAAAATAAACAAGTTGTGGGTGATGGAGTCATCGATAGCAAAAACATTGCCAATGTTAATACTGCGAAAACAACAGAGAAGTTCATATTGAAACCTCCTGATAAACCACCCCGAGAATTTACTAGGTTAAATCAACCTTTATCAACCATTCTCCCGCAACTATTAGCACGAGGTTTGATTCAATTACCAAATATCCAGGAACCTGATCCAACTATACCCGGATACAGAGCTGATTTACATTGTGATTTCCATAGAGGACCTGGACATGCTACCAACTCTTGTAAAATATTAAAACATAAAATACAAGACCTGATTGATAACAATGAGATGGAGGTGCAAGCCTTTCAACCTAAACAAAATCCTTCTAATAATGCTCAAAAGAACATCCCCCAAAATCAGAATCAGAATGCCAATCAATCATTGGACATATTTCAACATCCTTTACCAAAGCATGGTAAAGAGGTGGCTAATCAAATTGAGCATCATAATGTTCCCCCTCCTACCCGATATGTAGGAACTATTAGTGGACATTCACCTACTCATGATCTGGAAGTATTTGACACAACTTTATCCATGGTTACGACCAGACCTCTATATAATATTCGGACACCTGATCTTAGTGATATAGAATATGAGACTGAAAGTGACATGGAAATCACCTCAAATCAATCGAATAGTTCTGAAGATGAATCAGATCCTATTCAACCTATCACAAGTTCTATGGTTCCAGAAGAACCATTTCCTAGAAGAGTCACTACTAGACCATCTTCTCACCAATTACTTTCTAATGAACAAGCCATAAACGCTAGACCAAGGCCCATTCATCATCCTCAAAATAATATTGTAGGTACCATCGGAGCCGTTACTAGACAACAGGCTCAAAACTCTCAACAGGATCAAACTCAGAACGATGGATCAGCTCCATTTGTTTTGAAAAATCCCAATAAAGGGAATCATGCGCCTAATGTTCAACCTAAGCCTCCTTATAATATTAATGAACAATTATCAAATACTACAGCTAGAATTTCCCTTTTGGACCTTTTAAGATCTTCTCCTACCCATAGGGATGAATTAATGCTCACATTAAGCCAAATGATGGTACCACAAAATATTCAACCTGAAGCCATGTCCAATACTATCATAACTCGAGAAGTCGATTGTATTGACTTTCGGGATAGAGATATACCACAACATAGTTTACATAAGGATAACCCCTTATATATTACTACCCTAATTGGGGATGTAGTCGTTAAACGAGTCTTGATTGATAATGGTTCATCTTTAAACATATGCACTTTTGACTTCTACCAAATATTTGGGTTTAGAAGTGATGAAATGAAAAGAACTGATATGATCATAAAAGCCTTCAATGACGAAACACAAGAAACGTGTGGAGTTATTACTATCCCATTGCAAGTTGGTCCTAGAACCTTAGACACGACCGTGTTTATTGTACATTGCCCTGCATCATACAATATACTTTTGGGTCGCCCTTGGATCAACGCGATGCGAGTTGTTCCCTCAACTTTACATCAGTGTGTTAAATTCGAATTTAAAAATCAGTTGGTTACCATTCATGGTGATCCTAGACCCTTTGATATGTGTGCTTTGGCAGAACCTGTTGGAGTTCAATTTTGCCCTGCTCTGTCATCCACACATCCTAATTCTCATCAACCATCTAAACATGTGAAACACACACCCATAACATCATCTACTTTTTCCCCATCAACTACACCTCTACATATAGCTCAACCATCTTCCAAACAAACCACATTAGGACCTCAAAAAGATCCTAAAACTACAACCAATGCTTCTTGTTTTACTCCTATAACTTCCATACCTATAGACTCATCCATCGATATCTCTATAACATCTACATCCACTACAGGCATCCTTTCCACATCCGAAAATGTAGGAAATGTTCCTTCTACCTCTTATGCTCTTACTGATGAGCTCTTACCCGATTTATCTAAAATTCTTATATCAGAAGAAACCAACACTGCCATGCAAGATTCCCTTATTTTAAATAAACTCCCACCCTCTCCTCGTACCTTGGGCCTCCCACAACCTATGGGAAGTATCTACCAAGTCGGGAGTTGTGCTTTTATTTATAAGGGATATGACTGGGGAAGAATACCTAGAAACATCAAGACACATTGTGATGGATATGCTAGATGCTATTTTGCTAATGAGTATATTAAAGCTAAGCCTATAATGCTTAAATTGGGATATAAAGGGAAAGGTTTGGGACCTTTCCGAATGGTATGAAAGAACCTTTTGAGGTAGAACCGTGGCCTACCCGATGTGGTGTGGGCCTATTTCCTAGTAAAGGTCAGCCCTTCCCATTCGAGGATGATGACCATCTCATATGTTACCAAGATTATCTGGATAAACGGGATGTCTTGCATTTAATGAATAAGCCTCTTACATGTAATATGTTATCCATAGCTTACCCTGAGATGATTGCCGAATCCGACGATGAGTTGGAAGGGGATATCTTTCATGATGTCTCCATTGAGGAATTGTTACATAACGGATTTTATTTCGATGGCTCTATACCTAGTATAGCCCAACTTGAGGCCACGACTCCTCAAGATGAATTATCCAAGCTAACCTTGGAAGAATTACAAGAATTAGGTATTTCACCCGCCCCACCTAATTTTGAGAGAGATCTACATATGGAAGTAGAAAACATCATAAAAATTAACATTGGAACCAAAGATAACCCTCACATAATCAACATTGGATCAGAATTGAGTCAAGAAAAACAAGATAAATACATTGCATTCCTTAAACAATATGAAGACGTCTTTGCTTGGACATATGAAGATATGCTAGGATTAGACCCTTCTATAGTTATGCATCACCTAGTAGTCCATCCGGATGCTAAACCTGTTAAACAGAAACTTAGAAAAATGCATCCTAAAGTGGCCTTACTAGTCAAAGGAGAATTAGAAAAACTCTTAAATGTTATTTTTATACAAGCCATTGATTATGCTGAATGGATCTCAAATGTAGTTCCAGTAACTAAGAAAGAAGCCACAAAAAAAAACTAATGGATTTATAATCAAAAAATACTCAAATAGAAAAATTTAACCCTAATGTTGATCATGTAAAGATCATTTTAGTGGTAGCGCCATTGCTAAAAAACTCCTCAGGATAGGATATTTTTGGCCTACCATGGAGAATGATGCACATGCTTATGTGCGCCATTGTGACAAGTGCCAGAAACATGTTGACCTTGTCCATGCGCCGGCACAAGAGCTATAGGCTATTTCATCTCCTTGGCCCTTTTCAAAATGGGGCTTAGACATCATTGGAAAAATCAACCCTGTGTCATCTGATGGACACAAATTTATCATAACCGCCACTGAGTATTTCATGAAGTGGGTTGAAGCTATGCCATTAGCTTCTTGTACTAGAACCCAAGTTTCCAAGTTTATTTTTAATCAAATTATTTGTAGGTTCGGAATCCCTGCAAATCTCATCTCAGATAATGGAACTTGTTTCAAAAATAAATATGTCAAAAAATTATGTCAAAAGTATAAAATTCAACATCGTTGGTCCACTCCCTATTATCCTCAGGGTAATGGCCAAGCATAAGCATCTAATAAAACATTAATCAAAATCCTCAAAATACTGGTCAATAAATCTGGCCGAGATTGGCACATCCAATTATATCCTGCTTTGTGGGCTTATCGAACTAGCGTTCGTACTCCCACAGGCACTTCCCCCTTTGTTTTGGTTTATGGTGTTGAAGCCGTTTTTCCCTTTGAATTAGAAGTTCCTTCTTTGGCTCTACTACTTCAAGATACTGAAGTAGGAGATGAATATCGTGCTGGCAGACTTAGTCAACTGGAACTCCTAGATGAAAAGCGCATCAATGCTTTGGAGCATCTTCGTGCCTACCAAAACAAGCTTAAGAGAGCATACCTCAAGAAAGTTCATCAGCGATCCTTTGAGATCGGCGACCTTGTCTTAAAAGAAAATCAAAAAAATACTAATGCAACTAAAGACCTTAAAGGTAAATTTGAGCCCAACTGGCTTGGACCATATGTCATCACTGCTAAATTTGGATCGGGAGCATATCGATTAGCTACCTTAGATGGTAAAGATCTTAAAGAACCTATGAACATTATGCATCTTAAGCGTTATTATGCATAACATTGGGTCATTTCATCATTTGTATATATTGTATTTTGCATATTGTTTCATTTTAGCCATTTATATCAAAATATTTTTCCAAAAAAAAGTAATAGTATTTCTTCTTGCAATTCATCAATCAAAATCAAAAATAAAAATATAAAAACATCAAAATCGTCAAAATCTTCAAAAACATATTTTATTTTCATACCTGTCAATTCTTGAAGTATTGCAGTTATATTTTCAATTATTTTGGATAAATTAGCATTTATTTGGAATCCCGCACTTTCACATTCACATGAATAAATATCTTGATTTTATTTTGTATGATTATTAATCTCTCTTATATCAAAGTCCACAGTTGAATTAAATAAAGTTTTGAGCATAGAGAATTGATCTTGTTATTTACTTGAACCAAGTATATCTTTTCACATTAAAATGATTTCATTGCAAATTCGATATGATGCTACATAGTAGAAGTGGTTTCTTGAGCGAAAAGTTTCCCCTGCTATCCTATCATGCACATGGTCTAGAATCTTTGAGAATTGACAAAAGGACAAGCTCACCCCTACCCAGAATAAAAATCCCTTGCTCTAAAGCCAATCCGAGCAAGTATCCCTAGCATAGGAAGAAAAAGAAAAGTCAAAGAAAATGAGAAAAAGAAAAATATTATTTTGTACCATCACAGCAATATTTCAGCATTATCTCAAGTTCCAAGCAAAAATACAAAAAAAAAAAAAAAAAGAGAAAAAAGAGAAAAGAAAAAGCAAAATGCAATAAAATCCCTTTCCCTACCCCTTGAAAAGAAAAGAAGGGTGAATGAGCTTGAATCCCTGGAATTCTCAATTATTCGAAAACCGTGAGGTAAGCCCCATAACAGGTGGTTTGTGCCCAACCCGCTTGGCCTTGGGTAATCCCTAGCGTGGTGATATGTCTGTCACATTAGCGACCTTCTTTTGTACAGACCTATGTCGGCTTATGGATTAGCTAGCTCTTGATAACCTAACTTACATAGTAGTCTGGTACGGTTACATGCATATAAATCATGGTCAACGAACATTCATTTGGTTAAGTCAAATTACTTGTATCAAATTATCTTGCTCAAAATTGGTGAATGAACAATACAATTGCACACACATTTGTATTTGAGAGATTCTCTATCATTATGATAAATCAAGATCGGCAATGAACTCACATATGCACATGAGGGTTCCTTATAAATCTACATTTGTCTTTGAGATAATTTAAAATATTTCTGCAACTCTTTTGGAATAAATTTTATCTTTATTTCAGAACATCTGTTTAGTATAAAAACAATTACATACATTGTTTTCAAAAATCCAAAATTCTTTTAAAACAACATGTTACAAAATCTAGCAAATAAAGTCATGTTCATATTATTATTTTTTGTTTATCAAAAATCAAAAATCAATCATGCAATAAAACTAAAATATCAATTTCTTCTTTGGATTTCGTGATGATGGTATAAGTCTATACCTATAATTCTATGCCTAGCGCAAACCATTGTTCTAATTTTATTTTCCCATTCATTTTAAAAAATTCATAAAAACATATGGCTTACATCATTATGTTACACAATTGTGCTTTAAAACGAACGAACACTTATTCTATTTCATGTCATTATGTCAACATTCAATTTTGCAACCATGGTATAATTTCTAAGGAATTATTCAAAAAATTTATCACACTTAGGAATTTATGCCTAGCAAAAATCATATTTCTTTTAATATCTCATGCATAATATTTTTTATGAAAATCTGAAAACAAATCATCACCATCATCATTTTCATCATCACAACACAAAGTCTTAAGACAGTCTCTTAAGCACTCTTTTACTTTTAGCAATATTTCTATCCTAGGATTAGCTTGACGACCTAGCGAGCGGCGACTCCATGAAATGGTCTATAACAACGACAATGTCCTTTGAAATTATTGTTAGAAGTCCCTTTTATTTTTCATCAAATCACACCCAAAAAACAACCAATTTATTACATCAGATTATTTCATTTACAATTTTATGGCATGACATAAAATTATAATTTATTTCCAACAACATAATTACATGAATCAACAATAATCAATAACATTAAAGCATCATAATACAACATATACACAAGTCATATCATCAAAAAACCATTATATATATATCAATAATTATGTACATCATACACTGGATTGGTATACCACAATCAATACCCTAGCATACTCAATCCTCTCAAAAATATATAATAATACATTACATCTTTGTAGTAGCTAGCCTCGAGAAGCCCTCGAGCTCTCAGCCTCATCTCCTTCCCTACCCTGAGGTGGAGGAGGTGGTCCCATAGAGGTCCGGCTGTGTCTTGGGTCCTCGACATCGATCGTGAGGATGTCCTCGATGATCCCATCATGATCGGCTCCGCAATGGGGGCTAGCAATGGTATCCTCTATCCCTCTGGGAACCATGATAGTATACCCCCTAGTAGAATGTGGTCTGAGCAATAGACCATGCCAGATCCTGAGTGCTCGCTCCTCCCCCGAGCTCCTGAGCCATGTAGCCTCATCCTATAGTGTCTGCACCTGAGCCCGAAGGTGGGCAACCTCAGCCCGGAGAGCCGTCGTCTCGTTACTCTCCCCTACCTCGACACCCTTGCCCTTATCGAGCGATGGTGGTCTCTCCCCCTACTGAGAAGGGAGTCCCTCCTCCCTCCTCCCTATCTGCTATGGTCTCTGTGGAGCCCGTGCCATCCTCTGGCATCTCTCCTATGGAGACCATCGTTGCTCTCTCCCACCGTGACCCCGTGCTGCCTCAATAGTAGCCTGGTACCGCCTCCCCATCCGTTGCACAATAGCGTGCATTAGACCCTATGCCCTCATCATCCGAGGAGGGTGGATGCCTACGTACCAGGCATCATATCCATCTGTAACCCCAACATCATCACCATCCACTGGCTGGATGGGGGCATCATCTATGTCCTGACTCCAGAACCGCTGCATGTCTGGAGCCTCGCTCAGTGTAGTACTATCTCGAATAGTCCAGGAGTACTCGTAATCCCTGAGAGAAGGGATCCCCTATTATAGACCGAACTATCATAGAACCCGATCGTAGCGGTGGAGCTCTACCTCTCCCTGCTCCATCCTCAGCCAGCAGACTCGCCTGATGTGAGCCAGCTCCTGCCCATCCTCTGCCCACCCAGGGTGCTCTCGCCATGGCCTCTAGGTGATCTGGTCTGGGATGAGGTCATCCAGCAACCTCCGTGACATCGATAGATCTATCCGCCATTGTGACCCCCTTTGTAGCCACCAATAGAAAACCTAGGGCCTCTCTCGGTCAACCCCTGTCAATGGGAGCCCTACCGGCCTTCGCACCATGATGTGCTCCCAACACCAAACCTGTAGTAGTGATGTCAAGACCAGACATCGACCTCCCTTGTATACGACCCCATGCAGGATCCTATACAAGTGGCATAGTACAAAGCTGCCCCATGCAAACCTGTACCCGTGGTCTCTCATGTCGTAAACTATATCTGAGAGGAGCCATGGTAGCCTGCACCCGCTCTGGTGGCACAACAGTAAGCCACCTACCACCCCTGCCAAAACTTGAGTCAGCCTAGATGCCCCAGGCATCTGCCTTAGAGACTCGATGTTCACCTCGCCCTTCTCCAGGGTGAAGCTCGGGTCTCCGGTCAATCTCATCATAGCTTGGCCCTGATTGGCCGTAGGCGTCATCAACCATCCTTGTATGGGGATCCTCATGATCCTCCATACGTCCTCTAGAGTGGGAGCCATCTCCCCTATCGGTAGCCAAAAATAGGATGACCCCGGATACCACCTCTCTGCTAGGGTTGTCAGTAGCCCCATGTCCGTCGGTACTTGTGGCATCTCTGCCACATGTCGTAGCCTGACCTGTGCTAGTTGGTCATGCTCTGCCTGGTCGAGAGTGGCTAAGTCATCTCTCAGCCCATCGTATTTCCATTCCTGACTCTTTAGTAATCCTTTCTACAAAACAAACAATAAAACAATAAAATTCATTAATAAACCAATCATTAAAATCAAATTAAAAACATTTTAATCAAGCTTAAATGATGATATCATCCACCATTGGATGATATCGTCCCAAATTGGGCAAAATCATCCTTTTTAGGATGAAATCGTCTCCGATTTCGCAACTTGGGGATCGCCCCTTGTTGGACGGGATCGCCCCTAGTTCGTCGATTTTGCCCTCCGACGAAATCGACGATCTAGGGACGATTTCTGAAATAGGGACGATTTCATCCCGACGGTGTCGACGGCCTAAAAATGGCCGCGATGCCCCAAAAAATCAAAATTTAAATAAAAAAAAAAATTGCACAAAGTAAAATCAAACCTAATCTACTAGGATTAGATCCTTACCCGTAGCCCGCGTCGGACCTCTGTCGCTCTGTGCACTGTCTCCACCATTGTTTCTCTCTACAGAGCTCTAGAACAGTAAAAATGAATAGTAAAAAATGAATTAGGGTTTTACCCTATTTTTCTTAATTTTATTCAAAAACAACAACATTTTTTTAATTTTTGCTTTTCCATGTTTTTACCTCAAACATTCGATTTGGGTAAAAACACGGAGGGGGCACCATAGTCAGCAGTCGTACGATTCGACCAAGAATCATCGTCTAAAAAATTGAGTACATTTTTGCTTTCTCGTAAAACGGGAAAAACTCGTCTTTAACGCATTTTCTTCGAAAAATTCGCTAAAGAGGGGGCAAAATGTAGCACCCTAAAATTGGCATAGTTAAACCTTAGTAAAAAGATAAAAATTCAAATTTTAACCTCAAACTTCCCGTTAACCACCTGTTACCCGCTTTCCTCATTTTTCATGCCATTTTTAGGATTTGTTTTGACCGTTGGACGATATCGTCGCAGATTAGACGAAATCATCCCAGATCTGACGAATTCATCATGGACAGAACGTCCAGACGATTTTGTCCCAAAACCAAATTTTCATAATTAGCTTCTATTTCAACAACCTCTCCAACTTGGGCAGAAGCGTGTCTGTGCAGTTGGAGATTCCCCCATTGGAGATCTCCCAAATTGGGATGATCTCCAACCTCCTAACCTCTCCCTAATCCTATATAAACTAAGATTTTCTCAGTTTATCCCCTCCCATGAACCCCCTAGCTGATGGATTTCCCTACAAATTTAGTTCCTTATGCATTAGAGCATCCTCACACCATCATTTGCATTCTGTATTTCATGTTTTCTTGCAGGAACTTTACTATTTTTCAGTCGAAGCTAGCTCGGATCATCGCAAGCGATTCCAGATGATTTTGGACGATCTTGTCGAGGAGCGTAGATGATCTCGTACGATTGGAGGCGATCCCGACTGTAGTCCATATTGGGGGCAATCAGAGTCCAGAGTTTGCATCTCTTTATCATTTTTTTGCATTTCTTTATACATTATCTTAGTTATTATATTTATGCATCTTGGAGTTCACCTCATTTAGCATAACCACATGATAAAGTTAAAATCAATCATTAAATCTACTGCATTTCTCTTATTTGTTATTTGAATCCATTATTTAGGCATGTTTATTATTATTTCTATCATTCTCCTTTGCTTCTGTAGTTGCATATTTGGTATTTTGTATCTATTTTTGTGATTGCAGGTTTTTAACAAATTCATCTGATGAATTCATCAGATTTTAGATGATTTCATCTGATCTCAGATGACCGACTATGATTTGAGATGATTATGTGAAATATCAGATGATTACGTGTAGTTTGAGACGATTTGGACTGCTACAAAACTTAGAATCTTCATCAGACATCCGAAATCAGGTATGTTCTATCCTATTTAGCATATTCTCTGTGTTTAGCATTTATTCATATTTTTTGTATCCATATAAATCAGCATTGGCATATAGAATAGTTTAGATTCATCTTGGCCAAACCTAGGAGTTGAATGATTAAAGTACAAAATGAACACATCAAACCCACTATCAACCTAGGTGTGGAAACTGCCACTCAAAAGTTTCCTGGTGAACCCACCATCCATCGAAAATTCACCTTTATACCCCTCCCCCGAGAGGCGGGACCTTCAAAGGGCCTCTCAGTCCGAGGTATTGTCCCATCCTTCTCGCATCCCCCTTCCGGGCGTGGATCCTATAGCCTGAGGGTAAGGATGCAAAAAATTTGGAGCGATACAATACTATTTCTTGTAACCTATATAAACCTACCTATTTAATTTATTTCCTAATGATTTTAGTTGGACTATTATTTTCCCAACTATTATCTTACCTTGCATCATTATTATCATCACAGTTGGATGGCCTAATACAAGCTTCGCTCGTTCCACCTGACCTAGACCTGGCACGGTCTTCGAGGGCCCTGCTAGCCCTCAGGACCTACATAGATCCCTATGCGGGCTCGTAGACCTAGGCCCATGAGTTTAGCCATAGATCTGGTCACTCCAGCCCACAGGCCTGCAACGTAGGCCATCGTTGATGATGTCACCTGCCGGCCCGTAGTCCTGGCCATCACAGACGACGTTGCCAGAGGGCCCACAAAAGTGCCAGCTGACCTGGCACATAGGCCAAGCATAGGGCCCGTGGACCCCTAAACTGGTTGTGGTCAACGTGTCGAGGCCATTCAACCTTGGCTCCTGCACCGGCCCCCAGGGCCAACAGTGCCATGTAGGCCTCATAGGACACATGGCACACTCTCGGGAGAGCCGAGAGGGTAGGAGCACCCTCCCTCTTCTCGTAGATTGACGAACATCAAGATTTGAGAGGGCAAGCGACCCTCCAATCCCTGATCGAAAAACCAACACCTAGACATGGACTGACATTGAAAAGGCCCATCACACATCTCGAGGGACATGTGGAATGACGTCGACTGGCCCTGGCATGCATCCCAAGGGACATGTGGACCCAGGCATGCACCTCGAGGTACTAACATGATCGAACACATGGCAGATAGCCACTGACAGACATGTGGCAAATAGCCACTGATGGACACATGGAAAACAACCACTAGATAAGGACCAGAAAAGTGGCGTACAACCACTGGACATGACTAGACATGTGGCGGACAGTCATAGGACAGACTCGACGCTGACTTGATGGACTTAGCCTACCCCTGGTACCATGTGGCGGCGACCAAAATGGCAGGTGACACAGTCGATTGCCCATAGAAAATCGATCGATAAGGTGGGAATTTCCCCTTATCAATCCCACAACATCCCACTACGGGATGCATGTGGGATAAAAGTCCCCAATTTTTTTTTTTTTTTTTAACTTTTCGCAGTCGAAGTCTTCAACAGGCACCGCCCGATGCCTTCGTTCCATCGGGCGTCGTAGCCCGACCGGTTGATCGGGTCGAGCTAAGGCACATGGTGGGGAGTCTAGGGTTTGACTCCCACTGGGAAAAAAAGGCCATTATTTTGGCCTTCGGCACTCAGCCCAGGTATTTTTTAATTTTTTTTTTACTATGCAATTTTTTTTAATTAAAGTTTTTTTTTATTATTAATTTTTTTTTTTTTATAGTTTCAAAAAAACTTCAAATTATTTTTTTAAATAATCAATTTTTGTTTAAGTATTTAAATTGATTTATTCAAGAGATATATTTTTTAGTTTTTTCATTATTAATTAAAATGATTTATTAAAAACTTTTCTTAAACTATTGCAAATTAAAAAAAAAATTAAAGAAATATTTTTTTTGCAACTTTAATATTTAAAAGTGCTAATGTTTTCTCACAAAATGGAGATATAAGACAAAGCGAAAGCACATTTTTTTTGTTGCAAATTAGAAAAATCTTCTCAACCTTGTTAGTTTTGCAAAATCCAAGAGGGACAACATCATAGACATTTGATTCTTTCTTGCACAAATAGCAAACAAGGAGACTGAAATTTTTTGTAAAATTCTAAAGGCAAAGTGTGCATTTGTTTTTTTCGAAGGGGGATATAAGACAAAATTGCACATTATTTTTTACAAAAAATTGAGAAGAAATTGTAACCTTGGGTCCATCAAAAACTAAGTCGTGTGTCGACTAGTTTTGGAAGCCTTCCAAATGCGGGTTGTGTGTCGACTTGTCTTGGAAGGAGTGCTCAAAATTGTTAATTTTGCAAAATTCAGGGGAGAAGACAACATTGTACTTCTTTTGCAAAATTGTAAAACAAAGTAGGAGACATAAAAATATCATTTTTTCACAACACAAATACACATTTTGTTGCAAAAATTAAAAGGTGCATTTTCAATTTTACTCGACACCTTTATTGGCAAATTAGGTGCATTTTCGGTTGCATCCGACACCTAGGTGATAAGGATTTTGTGGGAATTATTGTTTTATTATTGCATTATTTCTTTTGCAATTATAAGTCATAGAATCAAGAACACACTCAACTCCAAAATTTCACAAATTTGTGTAAATCCTTACACAGATTTAAAGCCAAAATTACTTGATATTCTCTCCTAAATCAACAAAACCCATAATTCACTCTTATTTGTTTGGCTTAATTTCCTCCAAATTCTCATCCTTCTTGAAGGGTGTTAAGGCAGGTGCCATTAAATATCTGTTTGAGTGAATTATATTTTTGATACTCTCTTAGGGTAATCAAAAGAAAGAACAAGTTTTTGAAAATAAGGAGCCTTAAAAGTAGCAATCCTTTGCACTAAGGGGGGATAATTCCTTTCTTCCTTCAAACATAGATTTTGATAAGAGGGAAATAAAACTTGTAAAGGAAATCAGAAAATTCCAAGTCATCAACATTAAACCTTTTATTTTAGACTTCATAATAGCAATCATGCTTGAAGTACTTACAATAAAAAAGGACAAATTGGTGAACTTTTTTGATCAAATTGCCTAGAAAGCATAGTTTTGCACAAATTGTAAAAATGACAACCAAGACACCATTCAGTGTTGGTTTCAAAACAAGAAAAACTAAAATGGCAAAGGCACAACATAGAAGCCATATTTCTTGTGAAGTGTCTCATTCTGATTCTATTTCTGGTTCAAAGATAGCACAAGGAGTGCTAAATTGCTAAACCAATTTTGTAGAGGGAAAACACGTGTCCCTTGGACAAAAACACCATATTCTCTCTCTCCTATTTTTGGCTTCATAAATAGAATAAGTTTTTTGTTTGAAGACCTTGCAATAAGGGGTGCTTGTACCTCTTTTAGGATTCATAAATAGCAAATTCTAGGTGTTTGAAGTACTTGTAACAAGAGGAGCGATTTTTTGTGGTGTACAATTGTCTAGGAGGCAATATTTGTAAAATCCTTCACAACACTCTTGAGTTGCACACTTTTTGCAATTGAAGGGGGATATCCATTTCTTTTCTTCACTAATTTTTGTAAATAGGGAATATAAGGGTGCATTTTCGGCTTTGATTGACACCTTAGTCACACTTCCTTTAGAAATTAAATACACTATGTTTTGCAATGAGAAGGGGGGAACTTATAAGGGTGCATTTTCAGCAGCGACCGACACCTTAGCTACCTTATCTTTTGCAAATTCATATTGTAAATGAATGAACCTTGTATGAAGTGATCTATTCTACTACACCTAGTGATTGCAGTGGTTGGTTGCCCATGCATGGATGATGTGATTACCATAAGGACATTTGTTGGCGTGAAGACAAAATGTGGAATGACCCACTTTTTGCTTAGAAGCAACCAGAGCACTATGACAGAGCAAAGAACCAGCAGATCAACATCTTCTTCACTGTATTGGGATAGTTATATACTTTACCCAAATATTTTTGTATAGAGGGATATGTATGTATTACCCAAATAATGTAATAAGGGGGGATGTTAGAGTAATATTCCATTACTTGGGATACTTACCATTTACTCCACTAGGTAAAAGAATATTTACATTCATCTTTTACCATTTACCATGAAGAATTTCACTGTTGGAAATATCTTATGGTAAACTAGGTTAGCAGGTTATCTATCCTACCTAGGTTGTTAAACTATGCATGAATATTTCATAGCGAGTTTGTTAGAGTTTATTAGGGAGATAATATTTCTTGTAACCTATATAAACCTACCAGTTTAATTTATTTCCTAATGATTTTAGTTGGACTATTATTTTCCTAACTCTTATCTTACCTTGCATCAGTTGGGTGGAGATTAAGCTTGGACAAGTGACATGGATTGATATGGATGTATGGTTGAGATTAAGTCATGGCATATGGCTAGGATTTATTCATATAAATACATATATATTTATTGAATATATATAAATATAAATATAAAATATTAATATTTATGTATATATTAAATAAATAGATATATACCTAGGTGTTGTATGTGAGTTGGAGAGGAGAGGGAAATACTCCAAGGGAGGTCCTAGGTTTGAATCTCCACCCTACCAAAACTTTGAATTGGGTACCCAAAATACAATTGACAATGTTCGTGCGAACCGGGCCGGGCATGACTCTCGGGTGAATTTGATGGTTTAGAACCCCCTGGTCGTGGTATCTCAGACCAAGGCTACCTTGCAAGGGCTTTTTTTATTTAAAATAATAATAATTATATATATATATATATATATATATATATATAATGGATGACTATTATTGGAGGACATGGATGGATGACAAGTGGCTAGATTTTTGTGTCTACACCCATTGAGCCCCTTCTTTGAGTTATTCATACCAACTTAGTAGATTCTTCCTTAAGAAGGCATATTCCTAGAAATAGACCTCAATACCTCTCTTAACATCCCAAGAAGGTTCGAGGTGTAGACCAGTTGGTTCGACCAAACCCCATAAGTGGGGTGAAGGTCCAAGGTTCAAATCTTGGGCCTCATCGGACTAAATGCTTGTCCCTTTCCTGGTGCTTTCAATGGCATAAAATGTTTAAAATTATTATGGCATGGTGTTTATAGGGGTGGACTGTGCGAAGATCTATGTGGTGGCTTTTGGGGTGCATAGCATAGAATACTCTATGTCAGCCATAAAAATAGAACAACCTACCCAAATTCATGGTGGCTACCGATTCCACCATGTAAATTAAAAAAAAACATCCCAAGACAATTGCTTCCAAAACAACTTTCTGATTCCTACAAGTCTATTCTAAAAGGTAGAATATTTTGGGATGATATCCACCCTTAGGAAAGAGTTAGAATTGCCAAGATACTTTGCTTTGTATATTGAATTCCATTCACATCCTTTATTTTTGCATAGTTACAATACACATTTTTCTCTTAGGGATTTACTTAGAACCTTCATTTTTCTCAATCCAAGCCCTCCAAAGAACTTGTTTTTATAGACCTTATCTCAGGCTACCAAATTCATTCTTCTTTTCTCCTCCATTCTAGGCCAAAGAAATATATTATAGATTTGATCAATCCTCTTGGAAATAGTTGAGGGTATTTTGAAAACAAGTGCACTATATATAGGTTTACTTTGAAGTGCAATATGATCTTGGAGGTTGTTTAACCTATGAGCATAGTAATATTTCGCTAATAAGTAAATGGATTAGATGTTGCTACAACACTAAAATATTCTATGTTAATAAATGGATCCTTTTTTTGGATACTTTGAATCATATTATGGACTCCATAAAGGTGACCCACTATGTTCTTATCTATTTATTATTATGGACTCCACAAAAGCATCAAGGAAAAAAAATTTAATGTAAAAAATGGAAGGGAAAATTAAAGGTGTTTTGGTTCAAATATTGGAGATAAGAAAAATCAAGAGACTCAATTATATTATACAAATCAGTAAAATGCATTTCACCATCTAAATCTAATTAAATTGAATGAAATATTGTATTTTTCACCAAATATTTCATCATATTCCTCTACTATTTTCCAGCCTAAGATTTCATATAGCACATTAATCCATAAATATGATGTCTTTTTTATTCAAAATATTATTGGTGTTTCACCTTCAACATTATCTTTTCATATCCTCTTATTCTCATGGAAGATGTGACTATTTAAATCTCATAATGTAGAAATAAGATATTTATGGGATTAAATAGATACTATTGAAGGTTTGTTTAATTTTTTCTAGAATAAAAAAGCATATCACATATCCATAGAGAAAGGATAGGAAATTTGGATGGATAAATATGTGAGACAACATTTTAAGAGTTAGAAAAATTATTAATTATTGTACCTATTTTTTTTGTATAAATTTATTCTTCCAAGGAAAGAATAGTGGGTGTTCTATTTCAAGATAGGTGTGTGATTGCATATGAATTGAGAAAAATAAGTTATGAAGTAAACTACCCTACATAAAAATCTACAATTACCTACAATCATGCATGCTTTAGAATATATAAAAATTATCTATTGAGAAAAAGATTCAAATTGAAGAGAGATCATCAAAATTTGTGTTATATTTTTATGCAACTAAATTTTAATGCTTGAGCAAAGGTGGATGGAATTTATTTATGTGTATAATTGTGATATCTCATATATTAAGTGTAACAAAAGTAAGGTCACAAATGATTTCAAATATGTTTGATATTTCTTATACAATTATAGAGTACTTATATTTCAAATGACTTTTTATGTGGGCTAATAAATATTGTATTGCATGAATAACATTATGTAACATATTTAGCCCATTCGAGAGTAAATAAGATACATGGTGGTTTGAGAAAATCATGTTTTCTATCCACAAATAAAGAAAAATAAGAGGAGCGATGGGGGGAGATATGAGGAGTGGTGGAGGAAGCAGAGGAAGTGAAGGAGGAGCAAAAATGGCAGGCAAGAATTTTGAACCAATGGAAGGAGAAGATCCAGAGGCAGGGAAAAATGTTGTAGCTAGAAAGGAAAAGGATTCCCTGTCAGCTCAGTTCAAAAAGTCTAAAGGTACAGATCCTCCAGATAAAACCTCAGACAAAGGGTCCCACTGGGTTTCGAGAGCTGGCAACAAGGGCCCAACATTTTTGGAAATGTTGAAAGGGAAAAATAAGGAGCCATTCAGTGAACTACCGCACCTAATACCAAACAATAACAGGTTAACTACGCCAGTGGATATTATGGAAAGATTATTGGATATGGAGGCATCATACTTAGTTGGCAATTTTTTGGGAGGAAGGTCAGACATTAAGAGTATTCGCTCATGGGCCGCGACAAAGTGGAAAAATTTAGGAAGCTTAGAAATAGTAGCCATGTCAAGAGGTTTTTTAAGATAAGACTCAACAACAAAGATGATGCAAAGTGCATCTTGACAGGAGGACCGTAGTTTCTAGGAAGGCGTAGCCTCTTTCTGAGGAAGTGGGGGGATGATTTCAACCCTAAGAAGCAGAACATTAATATAACACCCATTTGGGCCCTCTTACCAAACCTCCCAGCCTATTTTGTTAATGAGTACTGGCTTAGTGGCATAGCAAAGATGATAGAAGAGCTCGTGGCAATAGACCATTCAACCCAGGCAAGGACTAGACTAACGCATGCCAGGATCTGTGTAAATGCAAACTTGGATTCTGATCTACCTTCTTAGGTGGAACTAGCATATGGAGAGTTTACAAGGATTCAGCCTATGGAGTATGAGAACAAGATGGTATTTTATAGCATGTGCAAAACCTAGGGCCACCTTTAAGCCCAATGTCTGACAATAAATGCAAACAAGGAAGCCATGAGAGAAGGTTTTCTAGGGAAATATAATGGGAGAGAGATCCCAAAGTTTCAAGGACCACATATTAACTTGGAAGGATACAGACAAGTTAAGAATAACCAGGCTGACCAAGCCAACACAGAACTGGCAAAAATCTAGGAGAAAGGAAAGCAACATAATGAGGGAGGCAAAAATCATAAGGTATGTAATAAATATCCCATCTTGAACATGTTTTATATCCTATAAAATATAGAAGTTGAAAAAGAAAACAGTAAGGATGATACCATCAGTGTCAAGTTTCCTGAAACCCTATACTCCTTATACAAATCAGGACCATCCACAACTATGACAAAAAGCCCCAAAAGCTATGCTCAAAATGAAGAAAAATTGCCAGGTCATTTCAGTTTAAACATGGAAAAAATAGATTCAAGAGTCGAAGTTGTGGAAAAAAGAGCTAGGAATGTAGCTCCTAATCCGGTAGTGGAGCAAATTATCCCTTATCAGATGATCCCAATGGTAAAAGGTTCCTTGAAGGAAAGCCCCCGGTTTAGGAACCATATAGGAGAGGTGAACCAAAACAAGGTTGAGGATGAAGAGGGAATTGAAAACCCCCAAAATGAGGAAGAAGGTTCAAGCCCTAGACTATCACAGTATATGCCCCCTCATTTCAGTCCAAAACAGACTAGAAGCACTACCAAGCTTCGATAAATTATGGAAGTGAAATAAAGAAAGGGAGAATATCTACAGCAGAGCACTATAGAATGAGAATCAATGAAGAAATTACAAACAGAAAGCAAATAACATTGTTACAACAAGCTATTCCTAGCCAGGATAATAGCAAAATTGACAAACCCCCTTTGGATCAGGGAAGGGGGTGGGGAAAAATATCAAATAGTCTAAATGAAGGTTCTCTCATGGAATGTGAGAGGCCTAAACGGCCCACCAAAACAAAGGATGGTGAAGTCTATAAGGAAGGATTGGAATCCTACTATAATTTTTCTTCAAGAAACCAAAATAGATGCGGCACAATCAGCACTTATAGCTAGAAGGATTTGGAAGCAAGGGGAAGTGGCCTTTCAACAGGCGAGAGGAGCATCTGGGGGCCTCATGATCTTATGGGATCCTATTAAAATAGAAGGAAGTATTATTTAGGAAAATGAAAGAATCTTAAGCGTATTATTTCATGATTTTGATACTAATAATAATTGTATTATGTCAAATGTTTATGCCCCCACCTCTATCCAAGGGCGATCTGAACTATGGGATTTTTTGGGGCATTTGAGCCAAGCTTTTAAAGACATTCCTTGGGTGATTGGGGGAGATTTCAATACCCCCATTTACCCATCTGATAATAAGGGAGGATCTGGGTTACCCTCAAGGAGCATGGAGGACTTCAATGAATTCATTAACACAAATGAATTGATGGATGTAAGACTAAAAGGAGCCAAATTTACATGGAGTAATAAGAGGATAGGAAGTTAGCTGATTCAATAAAGGTTGGACAGGTTTTTTTATCCAAGGAAGCTACAATAATGTTTGGTGATTCAGCATTACAAGCCCTTCCTAAATGCGCTCCAGACCGTAATCTTATTCTATGGGAGGCATTTCAGGCTAACTCCTTTAAAAAACCATTCAAATTTTTGTCAATGTGGGTTAAACATCCAGAATTCAAGAAATGAATAGAGGAATGGTGGCAGCAGCCTATCCAGGGAAACGCTTCCTTCAAACTATCTCAAAAACTTAAGATGGTGAAAAACAACCTTAGAATATGGAATAAAGAAGTCTTTGGAAATATTTTTGAGAATAAGAGAGCAAGTGGGGGAAAAACTGAGAATAATAGAAAGCAAAATCCAAAATGGAACCTATGATGAGGTGACAAGGACTGAAGAGAAGGAAACCCTTTGTGATTTTTATAATATTTTAGCATGTGAAGAGATGTATTGGAGGCAGAAATCAAGGGCATTATGGCTAAAGGAAGGGGACTCTAATTCAAAAAATTTCCATGTTACCACATTGAGCAATAGAAGCAACAATAATATTAGAAATTTAACTAATGTGGATGGATCCTCAACTCAAAACATTCAGGAGATCAGGGACGAGGCTGTTAATTTTTTCAATTCATTATTGGGTGAAGAACGGGCCTGTAATTCCCAAGCAAAGGACTCTCTCCTTCAATTAATTCCACAACTCATTGATGAAATGATTAACGAGTCTCTTACAAAAAAAAATTTAGATGAAGAGATCAAGGAGGCTTTGTTTAACATGGATCCTGACAAGCTCCTGGGCCGGATAGGTTTTCACCATGGTTTTTCCAAGTTTGTTGGGATATTGTTGAAGCAGAAGTTATTGCTGCAATCAAGGAGTTCCAAAGTTCAAATCATATTCCAAGGGGTTTCAATTCAAATTTCATTGCTTTGATCCCTAAGGGCCCCAACCCCAAGACTATGGCTGACTTTAGGCCAGTTAGCCTGTGTAATATATCCTATAAAATTTTGTCCAAAGTTTTAGACAACCGTTTGAAGAAAGTTCTACCGGTTATCATTGATCCAAGTCAAGGAAGTTCCGTACAAGGAAGATCAATCTTAGATGGAGTTATTACTGTTCATGAGGCTCTTAATACAGCCACTCAGACCAAAAAATTAGTCATGGATTTAAAGTTAGACATGAACAAAGCTTCTGAAAGGATAAATTGGGAATTCCTAGAGGCAGTTTTATTAAAATTTGGCTTCAACATGAAATGGGTCAAGTTAATAAGAGAGTGTATTTCTAAGCCTTGTTTTTTAGTTTTGGTTAATGGGTCTACTGCAGGTTTTTTTCAAAGCAAATGTGGTCTAAGACAAGGAGATCCCATAATTCCTATGTTGTTCATCATTGTAGCTGAGGCCTTGGGAAGAACCATTAAGGTAGCAGTGGTAGTTGGACTCATATCGGGTATCAAGGCCACGTCGCTAACTACCCTGGTGACACATCAACAATTTGTTAATGATACATTGCTACTGACTTTGGCTTCTGTGGTTGAGGCAATAAGGATTAAAAATATTCTCATAATGTATGAAGAAGAGGATGGACAGAAAGTGAATTTTGATAAGAGCAAATTTTATTTCATCAATACCCCAATTCCTAGGCAACACAGAATAGCAAGGATCATGGAATGTCAGATTGCATCTCTTCCCACCTCCTATTTAGGTCTTCCCCTGTTTATGCTGAATCCTGAAGGATCAATGTGGAACATAGTTCTAGAGAGGATCTAAAAAAATCTAGCATGTTGGAAAGGACATCTGTTATCTCAAGAAAGCAAAGTAGTTTTAACTATGGCTTCACTTCAAAGTATACCCGTTTACTTCCTATCAGTCTTCAGAGATCCCAGCAAGGTGTATCACAAAATTGAGCAGCTTCAAAAAAAAATTCTCTGGTCAGGGAATGAAGATAAGAAAATAATCCATTTAGTAGGTTGGAACAATGTTTGCAAACCTAAAGCTAATGGGGGGTTAGGATTGAGGAGAGTTGCTCATCTCAATACAACTCTATTAGCCAAACAAGCATGGTGGTTATTGACTAAGGTCAATAATGAATGGACTGCCATAGTTAGGAGGAAATACCTCCAAGGTGTGAACTTCCTTAATGACAACTTAGCAAGTAGGGGGTCTGCTTTTTGGAAGGTAATCCTCACGAGTAGGGATCTTGTCAAGAAATGTCTTAGATGGATTCTAGGAAATGGGCAAACAATAGACTTTTGGAAGGATCGGTGGGTAAGAGCTGAGGAGTTATCCCAGATTCCTCGTTTGGCTAGGATTCAAGAGCATATGGAGCAACATATTGGGAAGAAGGTTGCAAATTATATGTGGCAGGATATAAATATCAAAAGGTGGAAACACATCAAAGTACAAGGTTTTGAAGCGGAGTCTGAAGAGCTTTATAACATTTTAACTCAGCAAATTATTCCCTCTGGAGAGAATGAAGAACACATTGTTTGGGCTGAGACTGAAATTGGTGACTTCACAATTAAGTCTGCCTATAATTTGCTTCTCAATGTGGAAGGTCAACAATTTCAATCGAGTTTGGTTTGGATCAAAGGCTTAATTCCTAAAATATCATTTTTTTCATGGCTGGTGATTCAAGGAAAAATCCTCACTATGGACAATATGTTATCCAAAGGTATGGTTATTGCTAACCGTTGCTACATGTGCAGGATAGTATGGGAGACAACCCAACACTTGTTTCTGGAGTGTCCGGTAGTGAAGTCCATCCTGGATGAACTTTTCCAAGCCTTTAGGATCTCGTGGGTTAAGCCTGCTCTTATATCTGAAGTATTCCATCAATGGCCTCAACCCTTTGTTAGCCTAAAACTTAAGTACCTATGGAAAATCTGTTGGAATCATTTTCTCTGGCAGATTTGGCTAGAAAGGAATCATAGAGACTTTAAGGATACCATTCACAACCCAAAAACCATCCTCAATAGGATTATTGTCTTTGCGAAAGAAAAACTTAGCACCTTAGTGGATGAGAACCACTCAATTCTTCCCCAAGAAAAACAATTAGCTCGGGCCTTAGGTATTGAGGACAAACCTTCCATTCCTTTGCCCAATCCCAAAAATGGGATTTTTTGGGAGCCACCCCCCCAGGGTTGGTTTAAACTAAATTTTGATGGTGCAGCCAAGGAGAACCCGGGAAGAGCTGGAGCTGGAGGAATAATTAGGGATCATCAAGGAAATATGGTCAAGGCCTTCGCTGAACCATTAGGAATCACAAATAATAATGAAGCAGAAGCTAGAACCCTTTGGAGAGGGTTGCAAGTATCCCAAGTAACTCAAGGTAACTTGATTATTGAAGGTGATTCTATGAAAATCAACCTATTAAACAATGGCAAAAAATCTCCATGGATAATCGAGGGAGTCATCCATGAAGTGAGGATCCTTTTTGCAGCAAGATAGAACAGGAGGGCTCGTCACGTGTACCATGAGGCCAACAGGTCAACTGACCAATTAGCCAACATAGGTGTTTATGTTGGTAGTTTGGTGACATGGACACAAGGTGTGCCACGTGAAGTGGAAAACATTATTAGTCATGAAAAGAAACCTACCCATTAAGGAGAAATATGAATGGGTGTTTAGCATCTCTAAGAGAAAGAATGGTATCTACAATGGAGGATCATTATAAGGGTTTGTCTATACATATGATACCCCATAAAATTCCTAAACTGCTATTAGAGTTTCTACGATGTTTTAATCAAGAGGTGCCACTAGGATACTTGCAAAAATTGTGTCTACAAGGATACATTATGTAAATTCCAGATTTTCTATGAGGAGGTGGCTTGTAAGTTATTTGCATACATTTTGGATGATAAACCATTCTTTTGGTACAACCAACTACCCATGGAGGTTAGGACTTCTTGGATACAACTAGAAGCAGCCTATATTTATCATTTTGATAATCAGGTTGACTTAGAAATGTTGAAAAATTAGTTTACCTCCATATGTAAGGAGCCTAATGAATCCTTGAGTCAATTCAATGGAAGATTTTGTGAGTTGCACTCCCAAATGTGGGAAAATTTTAACACATTAGAAGAGGAAGCCATGGAAGTATACCTGGGAGCCATACACCCCACACTTGCTTCACTCATTGAGGAAAAATGGATGGCTTGTCTCTAGAGAGAATCTATGAGATCCTAGAAGAGGTAGAACGACAAGATCTTGAAAAAGAAAAAGCACATGTTCACATGAGAGATTTTCCTTCTAAATATATTGATGCCAACCTACACCAACCATTAAAAATAACACCCTCCACTCCAATGATACCTAAGGTGAAAGATCAAGGGAATGAATTTGAAGATATGATAGAGTTTCACCACTTGTTCTTGGAAGATACTGTTGATGAGATGCGTAAAATTAATGATCAAGAAATTCTTCACCCTCCAAATTATGATAAAATTGAATCATGGGTTACTAATTTGGATGATGATAGCCTTATAAATTTGAATTCAAGAAATAACCCACTTTTGGAAATAATTGAACCATCTAAAGAAGGTGAAGATGAATTCGATGAGAAACACATTGATGAATTGGAAGATGTTGAAGAAGTAGTTGAACGTCACCACTTGATTTTGAAAGATGATTATTATGATGCTTGGAAGAAGTGGGAAGACTACACTCAATCCAAAACTGCTAATGAAACTTATGTGCCAATTGATATACAGGACAACATAATCGCCTACTCAAAGGAAGATATTGCAACTCCTATACAATTTAAGGATGTTTTGGAAGAAAGTTTCAAATCTCATCAAATTTTGGAAGATTATAATGATCCTATTGCCAAGGACAAAGAAGAAAAAGAATTTATGAATGAATCAAAATATCATGCCACAAACATCATGGAATTTTATTCCATGGATTTGGATGACGATTTTTACAATGGTTGGGGGAGATATGATGATGCATTCTTTTCTCACACCCCTATAGATGAAACCCATATTGCACTTGATATGCAAGATATTGAAATTTCTACCTCACATGAAGAGATACCATGGATAGTGAACAAAGAATTAGAACCGAATAACAAAGAGATTGATCAAGTGGGAACAACTCAAATGAAGGATCATCAAGATGAGTCATTGGACATACACTTTGACCAAGAATATTTGAAGGTTGAAAAGGATGGGCATGTTTTCAATTGGATGCCTAATTTTGGTATGTTTGATGAACAAGTAATCAATGAAGAATATGAAGACCATGAGGTAAAAGAGGGAATTACAAATCCCCATCAAATTTTGGTAAATAAAAATGTTCAAAGGGTAGAATCTAACCTTTTGTGTTCAAGCATCCAAAATTTAGGTGAAAATTTGCATAACCATATTTTGAATTGGAATGATGTTTATGGTGAAATGTCGTTAAAGGTGAATGAAAAACAAGGTATGATTTCTAATCACACCTTTGACAACATTGTTTTAATGAATGAAAAAGAAGTTGATGCACTTGAATTGTTAAATCAAATTCATCAACAATTACTAATTGAATCTAGGGTAAAAATTGTTAATGATCCTAATTTAGTAAATATCCTAGATGCTTGCAAACTGTTACACAAATTTGATTGACCTACAAAGTTGGAAAATGATTTGGCTTTAAAATTTTTATAAATAGGCTCTGGCTTACAAAGTCTCATTTTGGATAAAGAGAGCCTACTTCTAAATCATGAATTGAATTATGAAATGGATACTTTCAAGAATAGACAAGATAAAATTGAATATCATTTATTGTCTAATCATTTTAGTATTTTAACGCTCACCTATGAGAGTACTAATGGAATTAAATCTAATTGGTGGGGTGAGCAAGGGAAGTTAAAAGTTGTTGCATGGTGTGGTATAATATTGTTTTTTTTGGATTCCTACAACATTTGGCATGCACATCACGTTATATTTTTGTTGAAATGTTCTAATCATGTTTGGGATCCAGGAAAGTGATAATCCAAGCTTTGCATCATCTTTTATTATATTGTACATTTGTATATAGATTTTGGTTTTTTGGTTTTGGTTTGTGTTTTCAAGTTCGTTTTTGAAGTTACTTTTGGGTTTGGTTTTAAGTTTTGTGTGTTAGTACTTTGGACATGTTTGGTTTGTTTAAAAAATAAAAAAATGAATAAAAAATTTGAGATGTCAACTCATGCCTAAGATTAGGAGAATATGAAACATTGGAATTGTGTTGTAGAAAGCTCCACAAGTAACACAAACATTTTAAATAATATCGTTTGAATATTGTGATGCATGAAGTTGTCAGTTATTTTTTTATAGCAATACTCCATCTGCAATTCAAAGGGCAATGCATTCATATTACATCTCACTTTGCATATACATGCCATCTTAGTTGCATATGCATTTCAGATACAAATCATTAAAGTGTGTCAAATCCTCTTAGGGTTATGCTATAACATAAATAAGAAAAAATCCTAAGGTTGGGAACTGAGACCCGAGATATCTAGAACCAAGCACATTTTATACACATTAAAAAGGATCTTGAGCAAAATGATCAAAACCTTGCTTGGAAGAAAAGGTCAAGTGAAAGAAGTATTTCATGTCTATCCTATTATGCAACATGATCCTTAAAACTATGGTTTTTACCACTTCCATAAAGCTTAAAGCCTAAAATCAGAGTAGTAAGGATAGGGTTAAATCCTCATCGAACTTAGGTTGAGGATCCAACTCCCCAAAGCTCTGATTTGACCTACATGGAGTAGTAAGGATAGGGCATAATTCTCATCTCACCTAGGTTGAGAATCTAATTCCCCAAAGCTCCTATGTCTCATTTCATCATAAATATTGGATTGGAAGGATCGTATTACATGTCCTCTGCAAAGGATGGGTAGTCATCCCCAAGGTCCAAGAAATAAAAACTAAATATTTCTCATTTCATCATAAATATTGGATTGGAAGGATCATACTACATGTCCTCTGTAAAGGATGGGTAGTCATCCCCAAGGTCCAAGAAATAAAAACTAAATATTTCCCATTTCATCTTAATATTGGATTGGAAGGATCATACTACATGTCCTCTACAAAGGATGGGTAGTCATCCCCAAGGTCTAAGAAATAAAAAAATGAAACTAAATAATGGATTATGGGGTTAAGTATGCCCATGCGTGGCAGCATGTCTTGTCTAAAAACAAGACCACTGACTGTTCAAACGGATAAGACTAGCATGACCATTTCATCCATAATTGGTTAAATTATTTTTCTCAAAGTGAGGTAATGAATTCCAAATCAGAGTAGTAAGGATAGGGTTAAACTCCCATCTCGATTAGGTTGGGAGTCTGATTTCCCAAAGCTCGATTTCACTTTCACTTGCACATGGGTTCAAGATAGTAGTGACTCATAACCAACTTTGGGATCTAATAAAGTAATTCATTATACATATAGTTGATCCTAAGAGGGTTTGATAATCTTAAATGTTTATGTATGATACTAGAAGGTCTAAGCCTTTATAAAAGCAAAATATCTAAGCATATTTATCAGGTTACATAAATCATTCACAATCTCACATATGCATTCATGTAAAACTGACAATGGAATGTTGATCAATTTCAAATGATAGAAAATGGAACACATTGCACACACCGAGTTGATACTTAATGATTCTAATGTTTCATGTATTTCTGATCTATCGGCATTTGTTTATGTTTTATGTGCTAACGCCTGTATTCAAGTATGTATTTTTTTTTCAGGTTAGGTTCTCACCGAAATGGTCAGGAGCATTTCCTCGTAGAGTCGCCATTTGTTGTGGCTGCTCCACAACACACCCCAAAATTGGGGACCCCCCTTTTTTTTGCACACTTTCCAATAATATTGCAGTGGCCCAGATGTTAAAAGAGCAAAGAAAAGTAGAAATTATAAGTTGTCCCGATATCATGACATGTTGCTCCATCATGACAAGAAATGAAAAGTTGTCGCGATATCACGACATGTTGCTCCGTCGCGACAAGAAATGAAAAGTTTTCGCGATATCGCAACATGTTGCTCTGTCGCGACCAGAAATGAAAAGTTGTCGCAATATCGCAACATGTTGCTTCGTCACGACCAGAAATGAAAAGTTGTCACGATATCGCGACATGTCACGTTTTTGTGGCTCAGACAAGCGAAGCACAGTGGAATGGAAAAGTGTCATAATTTTGTGACATGTTGCTTTTTCATGGCTCAGACAAGTGAAGCACAGTGGAACGGAAAAGTGTCACGATTTTAGGACATGTCATGTTTTCACGGCTAGGAGCAACAGAATGCAGCATGATGAGAAAATGTCACAATTTCATGACGTGTTGTGAAATCACGGTCAAAGCGATCAAATAGAACAAGATGCCAGAAATGTCACGATATCGTGACATGTCATGAAATCACGGTTCATAGAAGAGAGAGAAAGACAAAGTGAAAAACATCATGATATCGCGACATGTCATGAAATCGTGGTTCATAGAGGAGAGAGAAGATAAGGTGCTAGAATTGTCATGATATCACGACATGTCATGAAATCATGGTCAAAGCAGTCAAAACAAGGCAAGGAGAAAAAAACGTCGCGATATCGCGACATGTCAGGTTTTCATGGCAGGAAAGTGAGGAAGGAATAAAGGAAATAAATTGTCACGAAATCATGACAGGTTGCATTTTCATGATCTATCGACGACAACGGAGATGAATATAGAAAGTGTCGCGAAATCGTGACTTGTCTCATTTTTGTGATTTGTGGCGTCTTGCAAGCTAAGCAAGGGAAATATGTCACGATATCACGACATGTCGAAGTTTCGTGACCCAAAGCAACCAAAGTGGATATAGAAAAAAAGTGTCGCGATTTCGCGACAGAAATCAATAAGATGATGCAGAATGAAAAGGTGTTGCGATTTCGTGACATGTCGTGTTTTCGTGGCTAAGTGCAGCGAGACAGCCCGAAATAGAAAAACGTCACGATTTCGTGACAAGTTGCATCTACACAGCCCAAAATAGAAAAACATCACGATTTCACGACAGGTTGCATTTGCATGGCCTGGAGACAAAAAAATGTCGCGATATCGCGACATGTCTCATTTTTGTGGTGCATGAAGGTGAACAAGGCTACTGATAGAAAAATGTCATGATATCGTGACATGTCTCATTTTCATGGTACAAGAAGAATAACAAAGCTGCATGGTATAAAACATCGCGATATTGCGACATGTTGTATTTTGTCACGATTCATGAAGGGCCATTATAGAATGTGCAGGGAAGTGTTGCACGTGTCACAGAGGCGTAGGGGTTATGATAACGCTTCAAGATTGATGGTTACAGTTCGTAGAGAAGACCGAACGTTTCACGACCGAGCAGAAAGTCAAAAACAACGAAGATGCAGGGAAGATGAAACGAAGCGATCTGGGAGATGAAGCAAAGCGTCACAGGGTGAAACAGAGAGCATTGCCAAAAATTTTAAAAGCAGAAGCATATATTGGTATAGGGGTCAAAAACCGCTACGGTCAAAGTTGCAAAGCTAAAGGTGATAGGCCATTCTGGGCCTGCTTTTGGAGCGTTTTCCTCCACTTTTCTAGTTTTGATAAAACTGGAAAAATTCTATCATTGTAAACTGATACATTTTTTTAATACAGAATTACAGAGAGTTGCATCTCATTGACAAGAAAGGAGTTATTTTCTACATGCAAGATTTAATGTTTATCTTTTTCCCCTTTCAGATTTTTAGGCTTATAGGTGAAGTTTAATGCAAGTTCTCTTGGTTTCTTCATGCGAATGTCTGAATCTGAAAACCATAGTTAAAACCCCAGAAACCAGCACCTAGCTTATCTAGATTGTGCGAGTTTTGCAGGTTCAATAGGTTAGGTTGTATGCAGAAAACCTCATTATCTTCGGTTTTGTCAAGCAGGATCGTAGCACTCTGAATGTACTTTAATTTTAGTTTCTTTGCATTTTATTTTTATCTCTTCTTATTCTTTGCACTTTTATTTTCTCGAAAGTCTAAATTTAGTTGAATTTACAGTGCCCCTTGTTAACAGTTACTTGCAACCACTAAGGTGTCCCAAGCATTTAAATTGAATATCTTTATTTAAGATTATTAATATACATACATAAATGCTAACATAGCAGAGACCTTGGAGAAGTTACTTGTTTAATTTCTTTGCAAGAGGGGATTTGGAACCCAAATCCTATCGTAGAGTGTGTTTTCACAATCGAGTGAAAATACCACTCAACACAATAGATTTCATTTTGCTGTCAATTCCTGTAACAGAAGCTTGATGACCTTTTGTGGCAGGACATTGACAGGTGTTTTTAGTATAAGTTTTATTTCCAAGCATCATTTCAATTCTGTAAAATTAAACTAGGTTCTGCAAGTGTAATTTAGGATTTCAATTCAGTAACATTTTAATTCCATTATTTCAATTCTGCAAAAGTAAATTAGATTTCAATTTAGCAATTTCAAATTCCTGCACTTCTAGTTAACTTTCAATTTCTATAAATTAGAATTAGTTTTTATTTCTTGCAAGTTTCCATTCTGCAGATTAGGTTTAGTGTGACACAAAAAGGCTAAACCAAATCTATCTCACCTAATAAATGCTTAAAATATGAATGCCTGAATTGTACCCTACCCTAACCTTCTATCGTAGGCAGCCCTGGACACCACCCCAAATTAATAAATCATTGATATTAAATGATGGGATTAACGATACTCATCAATCATGATCACCAATGTAGAATGGTCTAAAAAGCATATATCCTACACTATTGCAACATGATAAGCAAATTTAAAGCAAAGAAATGCATGTATAACTAAATTAACAATAAAATTAAGCTTGTTTTATATTAATCAATGAATAGTTTGGATTACAAATGCATCCCTTTTAGGGATACAAAATGATACATGTTTTAGAATGGTTTTAAAACCCCTAAATAGGGGTGATATATTCTAAGTGCTCCTTAGATCTCCACCAACTCTACTTGAGGGCTTACTAGGATGCCTCCTTCTCCATTATCAAGAGGAATTTTATCTTTGAGAGTGCTTTGAAGCCTTGAAGGGCCTATCACCTATGTACAAGAAATAAAAAACAAAAAAAAAAAACATGTCAAATACATAGTAAGCCTCTCATGATGAAGCTATTATCCAATAAATTACCAAATATGAAGTAAATACTTGCAAGAAACATCAAATGTGTAAATATGTATAAATAATTTCCAAATGAATGCAAAGCATGCTTTGAAACATGTAAATATTGCTAATCTAACATGAAATTTGAAGGATTAAGCATGAATAGAAGCTAATCTATGAATATTTGTGAAATAAAGTAAATGTGACACAAATTAAGGCAAAGCTACCTATAATGTTGCTAATTAACTATGTAAATGCATGAAATAATATGAATCTAAGTTGGATTAACCTAATTGCATAATCTAAAAATGATATCTATGGATAAAATGGAGGAAAAAAGGAATCAAACCCTAGCCATAGGTGCCCAATGTAGTCAGCTCTGCTAGCCATGGTTGATAGTTGTGACTATGGGAAAACTCTTTTTTCCCTTGCAACCAAGGTTGAAAAAACTTAAATCTTTAAGGAATTGATGATCAAGGGTCACCTTGATTTCCAGACATATATTGGTGATTGAAATTGCTTGGATTCATGTTGGATTGGTGTGGAATTGTGAGGTTTAATTATCAAGCCTTTGTAAGCTCCATTTTTGCAAAGGTGGTTTTCAAACTACATTTTAGCAGCATTTCCTTACTCTTCACAAGGTGCAATTGGCTCTCCAGTTTGGCATGGATTTGCTACAATCAAATTTAGATTATATTGGCCTCTTTGAGGGGTCTATAAATAGACTCTCCAATCCTAATCTTGGCTTCTCAAGGAAGCCAATATCAAAAAATACTAGGTTGGGGCAGTTGGGAGGAAACATCCAAAAGCTTCCTCACTCAAAACCACTTGAATTTGTTGCAAATGTAATTGTAACAACCAATTTGGCTTGATTCAGGAGGTCGAGATAGTTACAGGGCTAGACGTGGCTGCTCAGCATGGCTAGGACATTAGTTGTAGTTGTCAACCATGTTTGAGATCTTAGTTGTGGTGTCACCCACGACTAAGGCTGAATAGGCCTGAGATACCCAAAATGAGTGGTTAGAATCATTGTTTAGCATTTGGAGGGTCCAAGATCATTCTCATGGTCTACAATGATGCCCATATTAGTAGTCTCCTAAACATGACGTGTTTTAGGTGTCTACAGAACCATAAGTCTTCTTGAATAGGAAAGGAGATTTAACCTTAGGCTCATTAATTTTTTCTTTCCCTTAAAAATACTAACCCATTATCGAGCCCTTGAGACAAAAGGCTAATAAAATATCATATTTTCAAGACCCTTTTTTTTTATTATCACTACTCATTACAACTAGACCCACAATGCTTCCTTTGTCCTGACCAACACCACTCCCCATAGCCTGATTACCTTCACAAAAATAATCCTTACCCCCAATACTCCTCATGCTCTAAATTCTATAGTTCTCCTCACCATTCCCACCACCAATATTCACACCCTAACATCTATTTATCTTCATATCTTGGCCTCCACTACTTGCACCTTGCCCACTAGTCAAACCCTACAGACCACCCTTGCCTTTCTGACTTAATTTCTCCATAATCTAAATAAACTATAGATTACAAACCCTCTACAACTACCATCACTTGACTTAGTTGTGGATTGAAAACCCTCTAGAGCCATTATTTCCTAAATTCAAACCCTCTATATTCGTTGCCACCTAACTCAGTTATGGATTGAAAACCCTCCAAATATACCACTACCTAGCTTCAAATCCTCTATATATGTCATCACCTAACTCGGTTATGGATTGAAAACCCTCCAAAGCCACCATTAACTTGCTTAAAACTCTCTACAATCACCATCACCTAACTCAACTATGGATTAAAAACCCTCCAAAGCCATCATTGCCTAACTTCAAACCCTCTAAAACTGATGTCATCTAACTCAATTTTGGATTAAAAAATCTCCACAATCATCATTGCTTTGCTTCAAACCCTCTATAGCCACCATTGCTTGACTAAGATATGGATTGAAAACCCTTCAAAGTTATCATTGCTTGGCTTCAAGTCCTTTATAACCCCCACTGAATGACTCTTAGAAATTATTTTTATCAAAAAATTTAGGGTAAACACATTATTTTTAGAGGGTCCTAGACCCATATCAATAGGGTGGACTTAGGAGGAATGGAGCCCTATTGACCTTTACCAGCACATAGTACATTTCCAACTGTGCCATATATCTGTAGGATGGAAGCAACCCAATAATCATTGTTTGCTCAAAGGTAAAGAGTTAAAAAAAAACATGAGATAGTAGAGGTAATAGTAAAAGGAAAGCTTAATTCCCAAAACATAAGGTATTCAAAGTTATACCAGATGAAGGCTAACCATGAAACTTAAGTAGTATCCAAATACCCAACAACCAAAATTTGGAATGACATCATGTTAAAAATATTTAATTCTTATAATTAGGATACTAAAGTAGTTCAAGCATTACCTAAATATTTAGGAAAGTAAACATTGTAGAGTTTTTTTAACTTAAACATCATCAATTTATTAAGAAAAAATACTACAAAGCATGTTTATCAACTAATAAAACAAAACACTATGGTGCTCATTTATCCAGAACAATTAAACATCAACAATTTAATAAATAGAAACACTGTAGATCTTGTTAACTACATTAAAATTTATCTACTTTTCCAAACTAGAAGTTGAAATATAGTGACCGACCTAGTTATCCTTCGTAGCCTTTGCATAACTATTCTTCCTTCCATCCTAGTTGTAACTGACTAAGATGTCCAATTCTCACACCCTCCTGGATTGTTTTTTTTTCTCCCCTTTTATTTTATTTTTAAATAATTTTTGAGGATAGCTCTTTTAACACATGGATATGCATAGAGAAGGTTCGAGGTGTATACCAATTGGTTCATCCAAACCCCATAAGGGGGCAGAGGTCCAAGGTTCAAATATCGAGCCTCATCATACTGAATGCTTGTCCCTTTCCTAGTGCTTTTAGCGGCATAAAAGGTTTAAAATGATTGTGGCATGGCGGTTATAGGGATGGACTATGCGAAGATCTATGTGGTGGCTTCCAGGGCGGACAACATAGAATACTGTGGCAGCCATAAAAGCTGGATAGCCTACCCGGATTCATGGCGGCTACCGATTCCACCATGTAAAAAAAAAACACATGGATATGCATGTTGAAGGCCATGCTTACCATTGTTTTCCTTTCCAGGTGGCCTTCCTCATACATTTATTATAGTTATTCTACCTAGGCAACCTCATTCTGTTATTTAAGGTTTAAATTAGAATTATAAAATTTAGTTTTAAATTATTTAAATTAGAATTTATTTGATTATTTATTATTATTAATTATACAATTTATGGAATTATATATTTATTTATTGAAGATAAATATCTCTTATGCATCTATAAATTCTTAAAACTCAAAATCAAAGAAATTTTTATGTATAAAAAGACATTCAAACATTATTTATAGTAATTATATATGAAATACATCTATTTAAGAATTTTGTTTCCCCTTGGGCCATTCGTGAATGTTTCATCACCAAGGCTACATTTGCATTTGGTCTATTGGTGAATATTTCACCGTCATCATTTCCCATTTTTAGATGATCTTGTACTTGCAATACAAAAATCCATCAGTAGTACCTTGTCCAAAGAATTAAAGCATATATTAACTATTTGATAAAAAACATTTATAATAACAACCAAAATATTTATTTCAAGGAGGGTCATGACATTCTCCCCATTTAAAATAAACATAGTCCCTTGTGTTTTCAACGTAAACTTGTATGATTTTTAGAATATATAAATATTTATTCAAAAAGAAAAGGAAATTGTTCTTTCATAATATGCACATCTTCCGATGTAGCATTTTTATCAGAGTACTGGTCCGTTTGGACCTTACATTATTCTATATTTCTTTTTCTTAATTTCTTTGTTCTAAAACCTAGTATTTAAACAAGAAATGGTCAACTTTAGTCAATTTGTCTATAACCATAAGTATAGCATCATGTTAAAATCTAGTTTTGGGTAAACCAACCACAAAATTCATGGATATGACTTACCACTTTTGGGTGGGAATAACATGTGGGTATAACGAACCTACTGGATGCAAATATTCAACTTTTACTTTTTAATATTCTAGAAACTTAGCCATAACATTATTGATATCCCTCTTCATTCCCTATCAATAAAAGGTTATCCTTAAATTTTCTCATATTTTCACCCATCTTAGGTATGTGGAGTAAGGAGTACAATGAGCCTCTCTTAGAATAGCATCCTTTAATCCATCTGCATCTAGGATAATCAATCTATTCTTGAATTATAACAAAAATTTCCTGACTACAAACTCCATATCCTTGTTAGGTTCAAACTCAACCCAAGCTTGACATTTATTACATAGTCATCCCTTTGTTGGTGCTATTTGACTTGATAAACTAAGTTTTAATGACATTGGGACATAGTGGTTATGTGCCCTCTTCTACTTAAGGCATATGCTACCTTGTTTTTACTACCCTTGATATAATCAATGTCAAAATTATATTCTACCAGGAATTCCATCCATAAGCATTATCTTGCATTCATAAATGGTTGTGTAAAGATGTATCTCAAAATTTGGTGATCCATTTTTTAGCTCAAAGGGCTTACTTAACAAATAATATCTCCATATTTTTAGTGCATGCACAACAACTGCCAATTCTAAGTTATGAGTAACATAATTCATCTCATGCTTTTAAGATTTCAAGATTCATAAGTGATGACTGCATCACTATGAGTTTAGACTTCCCCTAAACCTTCAATAGAAGCATCAATACAAATCATAAATTTTCTTAAAATTTTAGGTATCTTAAGAATCAAAGTATTCATCAGTATCTCCTTCAAATTATTGAAGGCTTCCTCACACTAATTTGTCCATTTGAAAATATTTCCTTTTCTTTGGAGGTTTGTGATTGGATAGGCAATTTTTGAAAAGTTCCTTACAAAATGCCTATAGTAACCTATCATTCCCATAAAGCTATGTACTTTAATTACATTGGTGGGTGCAGGCCAATTTATGATAGCTTCAATTTTCTTAGGATCTATAGTGATTCCATCAGTGGAGATCACATACCCAAATATTGCACATAAGGAGTATAAAACTCAAATTTTGATAATTTTACATGTAATTAATTTTTATGAGTACCTTAAGTACAATATTCATATGTTGATCATGTTATTCTTTAGTTCAGGAGTAAATTAATATATCATCAAGAAATATAAGTACAAAATGATCTAGTTGCTCTTGAAAAACACTATTCATGAGATTCATGAAGGCAACTGGGGAATTTGTCAATCCAAAAGGTAGGACTATCAATTCATAATATCCATACCTTGTTCTAAATGTAGTCTTATGAGTGTCTTCTTCATGAATCCTTAGCTCATGATATCCTGATATTACATAATTTTTTGTGAAAATGGTAGCTCCCTTTAGCTGATCAAATAGATCATCAATTCTAGACAAGAAATATCTATTTTTTATAGTGACCGTATTGAGCATTCGGTAATCAATACATAGCATTAAAGATCCATCCTTTTTCTTTACAAAGAGAACAGGGGCACCCTATGGTGATACACTGATTTTATTAGCCCCTTCTCTAACAAGTCCTAAATTTATACTTTTAGTTATTGCAACTCAATAGGAGTCATCCTATAAGGTGATCTAGTGATCGGTGCAATCCTAGGTAAATGTTTTATAGAGAAATCAAATTTTTGTTGAGGTAGAAGACCTAGAAAGTCTTTAGGAAATACATCCCTAAATTCATTTAGTATGGGATACTTCTAAAAAAGTTCTAAGTTTGTTTTAGTATCTTTCATTTTATTCAATTTAACCACATATATCATTCCACCACTTTTAATTGCCTTCCTAACTTGCAAGGCAGACAAAAAATATGGTCTAAAAAAATCACGATTGCAATAGATCTTAATTCATTTATGGAACTCATCAGTGAATTATAACCACATTTCTTCAAATTTAAGAAGGGCTTTATGAGCTCTTAGCCAATCCATACCAAGAATGATGTCAAATGCAAGGGAGCTACATATAGGTGTCAATTGGTCTTTCCTTGAGGTAAGGTAATATGGGGGTCAAATAGACATTGATTGACTGAATAGGTTTATCCTAACCTATATTCTACTTTTCACCCATTTTCCAAAAATCTAGGCCTTTTTGGTATATCCCTGATTATACTAGTAGAAATAAAGTTATTTGTTGCACCACTATCAATTAAAATATGTGTATATTTGTCAACTAATCTACCATTCAAAATAAAAGGTGTAGTTTATCCATTAAGAGTTGTATTACCTATTATAGCATAGATGCAATGGGTTTATTTTTTAGATACCTTCTTACAATCTACCCTTTGAAGATATTTATTTACAACATGGGGGCCACCACAAATATAACATCTTGCTAGTGGAGCCCTATTATCCTTTTACCGTCCTCAATCCTATTCTAAGATACTATTTCTTTGGTTGTTTCTTGGAATGAGGATTTTTTATCATTCTTTCCTGAGTAACTTTTCCTATCCCTTCTATCTTTGTTGTTATTGAATTTATTCCTATTTCTACCTTCAAGTTTAGCTCCATCCCCTTCTTTGATTCTTTTATTGTGTTCTTTTTTCCATTTTATAAGCCCCACATTTTTTTCTTTTTTTTTGAGTTCATATTTCTCCCTTTCAGACATCTTTCGATAGATAAAATATGCCTTCTTCATATTTTGATTAGTTTGCTCTTAACATGACAAATCATATTTTTTATGTAGATCCTTTGGATTAAGCAAATTGATTATATTCTTGATTCTTGGATGAACCCCTAAAATAAAAAATTTCACTTTCATTTATTCGTTATTTTCATATTCTGGAACATACTTCAAGAGTTTAACTTTTGATAATAATATTTGACAGTAAAATTTTTCTATTGTAGATTAGTGAATTTAGCAAAATTTTCTACATAAAATTGATTAGTTAAAAATCCCTTCTTAAACTCTTCAACAAAATCTTCCCATGTAAGATTCATAGCTTGGATTTTCTTTCCTTTCCTAAAGGTGTTCCACCACTCTAAGGTTACATCCACTAGGTGGAGGGTAGCCCATGTATTTTGAGATTCAGATGATAGGGGTTTCATTGAAAATATGTTTCTATTCCACTTAATCAATTTTCTACAACATCACCTTCTTCTTTACCATCAAGTTTAGAAACTTTTAAAATTTTCATTTACTTTGCTAACTCAATCCCTACCTAGGTTCTACTAGTTTTCCCAATCATATTAGGTGCTTCTTATTGCTTGATCATAGGTTCCTTACCATTTGTTAAAGTTTCTATTATTTTCTGTTCATGAATCATTAGCTCATGTTGTTGATCCATTTGTTTTTTTGCTACTACATTTATTCTTGAAGTAATTGAACTATCTTAGTCAGGCTTTTAAATTCCCTAGAAGGTTCATTTATTTACTTTAATTGTATTTCTCTTTGAGGTATCATAATAATATATATCTGCCTAACTTTCCTTCGTGGTCTAATAGTAGCATCTTCCTACATAGCTGGTGCAGGGTTCTTAGAAGATCCTCATTATAACATAGGTGCCATATTACCTGTAATACAAAAGAGCTATGTTAATTTAATGTTTTAGGTTTTTCTATGGTCACAATATATTTTAAATTTAAAATAAACCTCAGCCCTATAACCAAGTATTACATGACCTAAGCTTTAATACCAACTGTAACAACCTAGATCTGACTCAACGATTGTACAACCCAATATAGCTCACCGATCCATCAAGGTAAAATTTTTGCTGGATTTATTAACTAGACTTAACCTAAGTTAAAATTTTTATGTCAATTTAGTTCTTAGTTATCATCCAATATTTAATCAATATGAGACATAGAACACCATTTTTGAGAATTATGACCGCTACATACAACCTCCCAAGTGGATGAGATTGGCCAAATCCCATAGATGGTGTTATTTAGTGTATCTATCTTCTCATCCTCTTATTCTAGTATGAGAGAACAGATCCATAACTTGGGATTATCCTCTAGTACCTATAACACCTAGAGGGTGGATGCATAATTATCCTCCATTAACATGTGGAACCTGAGCTTAAATATGCTCACCTATTTAATATATAAGGGTGTTTAGTGTATATGCCTTGTGACTAGTTGATTGTCCACTTTATTGGATTTAATTAGGGCCATGACATTTCTCTGGATCTAGACCTTGTCTCACTTGCTAAGTCATGAATAATGACAAGTTTTCCCATACCAACTATCATGGGTTAGCCTAGATCCTTTCATCATGCTAGGTTAACTCCTATTCATAATATGTGCAAGGATCCATCACCTTACTGCTCACTCAATGGTCTAGAGGAGACATCCCATACCACCCCTCTTTTATTAGTTGTCTTGACCTATCTAGTCAAAAATTGATTGTTCTCGATTCACAGTTGTTACTTTCTTGTAACTAGCCGACATTGGGTACTATTGGGTATTATTTTAGGTTATTTTAAGGTATGGTTTCTAATTCCTAATTCTCAAGTTCTTCCTTTAACCAATTGGAAATAAATTTATTTATTTCACCTATAAGAAATACTTTAATTAGTCTTCTATGTTTGATTAAATCTCCAATGGTTTAAGTATAATTTTTAATATATATATATATATACTAACAAGTTTTAGGACCTCTATATAAAGAAATATAAATTTTCAAATAATTTATATCATTTTAATTATAGATTTAAAATAAACTTTTCCTTTATATCTAAATTTTCAAAAGAAAATAAAAAAAAAGACTATTAATCATTTTATTTTAAACTTATAGCAATAAAAGATTGTTTTTTTTTAAATTTTAGATAATAAAAGGACTAGCATCCATTTCTATTTTTAAAACAAAAGAAATACTATGACCACTTCTAATTTTTAACAAAAATAAAATAAATGCCATCTTTCTTTTTAAAGTAATAAAATGTAATAAAAGCTACTAATCACCTTTCCTTCTAATTGAAACTCACGATAACAATAGAATCATTCCTTAATAAATCATCAAAGCTTTAATTAGTTTTATTCTAAAGGAGTTTTCTAAAATTATGGAACACACATCAGTATAAATATACATTATGACACTCTTCATTACTATCATGTAAAGTAGGAAGATAAAACTGAATGTGCCTAGATTTACATAAATGAACAATAAAAGTTTGCTAGAACAAAGCTCTGAAGAAAGCATATATAAAAGGTATTAATCTCAAATTTTTATTTCCAAAAAATGAAACAACACATTGCTTTTTATAAGACCAAATTAGGAGTTTAAAAAAATATTTAGTGTATCCTCTTGATACGTCTCATTTGCAAGTTTAAACCAAGCAACTGAATGATTTATTTCCACTGCATCGACTAGATCTTTGAATGGCCCATGGGAATGAATTACTTAAAATAAATGTAGCTAAGGTGTCATTCTAAACAATTAATTTAATCAATTTGCTTCCTTACTTTGAAATGAATAATAATTTAACATAATTCAACGTACTTGCCATTAGTCAATAACTTACAAACCATAATAGAACTAAATCAAACCAAATTCATTCGTAATTGATTTTGACGTATGATAAAAAGAATAGAGACATCTGGACAAATCTGAGTTATCATCTTGTATACCTTTAAAAAACTATAACAAACCACAATTGTGCATAAATGAATTTGATATTTGGTATGAAGAATAAAAACATTTGAACGTATTCAAAAATTTGATATGTGGATAACTTAAATCCCTAGAAAATTTCACTGGCAACAAACTATTATTTCTATTTTAAAAGGCTCTCTTATTGTAATGTGAGAGCCAAAAAGGAAGATCACACCTAAATTATGCCATGGTTTTTGGCGTGGTGAAACTACTTGCACATTTTCACAAAGTGAAAGTCAGGTGAGGCAACCAATTTAACCCAATAATCACTGTTTGCTCAAAGGTAAAGAGTAAAAAAATTAAAGACAATAGGGGTAATAGTAAAAGGAGAACTTAATTCTAAAAATATAAGGCATTCAAAGTTACATTGGATGAAGGCTAAAAGTGAAACTTAAGCATTATCCAAATACCCTATAACCAAAATCTGGAATGACATCATGTTAAATTGCTCAATTCTTATAACTGGGATACTAAATTAGTTCAAGCATTACCAAAATATTTAGGAAAGAAAACACTGTAAAGTTCTCTTGACTTAAGAATCATCAATTTATTAAGAAAAAGGTACTACAGAGCTTGTTTATCAACTAATAAAACAAAATACTACATAGCTCATTTATTTATAACACTTGAGCATCAATAATTTAATAAAGAGAAACACTGTAGAGCTTGTTAATTGCATTAACATTTATTTACTCTACCAAACTAGAAGCTGAAGTATAGTGACCAACCTGGTTATCCTTCGTAGCCTTTGCAGAACTATTCTTCTAGTCTATTTGTAACCGACTAAGATGTCCAATTCTCACACCCGTCCTGATTATTTCTTTTCTCCCCTTCTATTTCCTTTTTAAATAAGTTTTGAGCAAGGCTTTTTCAACACATGGATAAGCATGTTGAAGGCTAGCCTTGCCATTGCTTTCCTTGCTAGGTGACCTTCCTCATACATTTATTATAATTATTCTACCTAAGTAGGCTCGTGCTATTATTTAAGGAATAAACTTTTAATTTTTTTTTTGAGTGAAAAACCCCTTGCTAAGCCACCTTGGTTTGAGAGACCACGAACAGGGGTTCTACACCATTAAAGTCACCCGAGGGTCACATCCGACCCAGGGTTCTACACCATTAAAGTCACCCGAGGGTCACATCCGACCCTGCCCGCACCAACATTATCAATTAGATTTTGGATACCCAATTCAGCTTTTTGGTAGGGTGGAGATTTGAACCTCGGACCTCCCTTGGAGGATTGTCCTCTCCTCTCCAACTCACCTACAACACTTGGGTAACTTTAGTTTTAATTTAGTTAAATTAGAATTTATTTGATTATTTATTATTAATTATATAATTTATGGAATTATATATTTATTTATTGAAGATAAATCTCTCTTATGCATATATATATAATTTAGTGAAAAACCCCTTGCGGGGTCACCTTGGTCTGAGAAACCACGATCAGGGGGTTCTACACTATCAAAATCATTCGGGAGTCGCACCTGACCCTGACCGCACCAACATTATCAATTGTATTTTGGGTACCCAATTTGCATTTGGTAGGGGGAAGATTCAAACCAAGGACCTCCCTTGGAGGATTGCCCTACCCCATCGAACTCACCTACAACACGTGGGTGCATCTATAGATTCTTAAAACTCAAATTCAAAGCAATTTTTTATGCAGAAAAAAGGCATTTAAACATTATTTATAATAATTCTATATGAAATACATCTATTTATGATTTTTTTTCCCCTTCAGCCATTCATGAATGTTTCACCATCAAGGCTACATTTTCCTTTGGGCTATTGGTGAATATTTCATCGTCATCATTTTCCATTTTTGGATGATATTGTACCTACAATAAAAAAATCCATGAGTAGTACCTTGTCCAAAGTATTAAAGCATATATCAACTATTTGGTTTAAAAAAATTATAATAACAACCAAAAGATTTATTTCGGAGAGGGTCATAACAAAAGGTGTAGTTGGATTACCAAAATTCAAGAATATGATGTAGAAATACATCCTACAAAATTGATCAAAGGAAGAACATTATGTCAAGAATTGGTAGCAAAAGTAGGCTTAGATCAGATAACAGTTTGTCAGTCATTAGGATCTAAATAGAAGGAAGATAGATTTTTAGAAAAATTAGATTGGGTTGATCATTTGACAAGTTATTTCTAAATACAAGTATACCCTCAATATCTTAATGCTTCACAAAGAATAATATATAGACTGCAAGCTTTGAGATATGTCCTTTTAACTGAGAGAATTTATAGAAACAATATTTATGGAGTTCATCTAAAATATTTGAAATATAATCAGAAATAAAAGGTCATTAAATAATTTCATGAAGGACTTTTAGGAGGATATTTCTTAGGAAGAGTAACTACTATAAAAATAATAAGAGTAGGCTACTATTGACCTGCTATTTTTGTTGATACTTTCAAAGCAACAAGAACCTATGATAAGTGCTAGAGATATGTAGGTAGGAATAGGAATGCATCATTTCCCCTTAATTTTATTCAAGTAGAAGAAACATTCCAATAGTAAGGGCTAGAATTTATAGGATTAATATATCCCAACTCCTCAGTAGGTCACAAATATATTCTAACTACTACTAATTATTTCACTCAATGGGTTGAAGCAATCCCTACTAAGAATTTTGATCAAGATGTAGTGATTGAATTTATTGAAATACTGATCACAAGGTTTGGAATCCCTAAAGCTCTAGTAAGTGATAATGGTCCATATTTTATAGGTGCAAACTAAATTGGATTTACAATTCAATATGGCATATGTCTAAAGAATTATTCTATTTACTACCATCAATGGAATGAATTGGCATAATCCACTAACAAAAATCTACTCATAACAAAAGAAGTTGGCATATTCTATTAGAATAGGCCTTGTGGGTAGAAAGGATTACTATCAAGAAGTCAACCAATACATCCCCTTATGCATTAATGTATGGGAAATAAGCTATTATGCCCACTCATCTTGAGATGCCAGCTCTAAGATTGACTAGCAAATATTATGAACTAGATCAAAATCCAGTAGAAGCTAGGTTAATGTACCTTTTGTAGTTGAAATAATAGAGGACCAAGGCATATGAGAGTTTTTAGAAACACTCCATGAATACTAAGGGATGGTTTGATAAAAGGCTAGATTCAAGAAATTTAAGGTTGGTGATTTAGTCCTAATATGGAATGAGGAGAAATCTAAACTAGGCAACCACAAAAATTTGATTCCTTCTAAGATGGTCCATTCAAGCTAACAATACTTTCCAAATCCAAAATTAGAATGGGAATTTGCAACTGATCTTTATTTATGGATACCATATTAACCAGTATTTTAAGTAAAAATACTTTTCCTTGTAATATATGTACATATTTATATTATATCATCATTTATTTTAACTTTTTAGTGGAAGAAAAATAGAGGTTGTAGCCCATAGCATATTCTTGGACAAAATTTAAAGCAATCAAAGCCTAAAGAAGTGAGCTTTTGTACTACGTGCTCCATGTTACACCTGAAAAAAGAATTAAGTGCTAGTTGGTTGTGAGCCCTGATAGGTTCTAGGTCACGACCAACAACAAATAGAGCTTCACTTGCAAGCCACATTATTTTGCTACCAATACAAGATTTTGAAGTATACAATCAAGTGACAATTTAGCTACCACAATAATGGTAGAAGAGGAGCATGCAAGCTACTAAAAGCTAAAATTCAATGAAAAAATATTTTGCAAAGTGTGTTAGGTTTTGGAGACCATTGACAGAGAGACTTAGCAAAAGTTTACAGAGCTAAGAAAGAGCAATTTTAGAAGTTTCTTTAGAAATTGCATCACAAGCCACAATGCAAGCTACTGAGCCAAAAATCAGTGAGATCACATGTTACATAGACAAAGCACTAGTGGTGGCTGATACAATGATGATATGACAGATGAGAGATAAGCTAAGGTAAGATATTGACAATAATTTTTTTTTAGAACCACCAATTTAAGTTCAAGGTACTTATGTTCTCCACTCTCTTTTTTCCTTTTATATCTGTGATTTTATTCATTCATATCTATAATTGATTACTGCAATAGTAAAATTTTACGATCCTAAGAATAAGGTAGTCAAAATAGCTTAGGGAAAAATCCTTTTTAACATAACTACACAAGCTTGTGATCTCTTTGTCATGGGTAGCATACCTCCTATAAATACCAAGCTCTTTGACCCAAATGAACAAGCTAGGTACTACTCATTTAAAGGGTTTACAAAAAATGACAACCATTTTAGGGATTGGGTGTATAGCTTGTTTAAAACCATAAATTCTAAAGATAGCTTCACCAATATCCCAATTACCACCAAGTATTTTTCCAACCCAAAATTTTTTACCATGCTAGAAACATTGGTAGGGCTAGATTCTGATGCAAATGTAAGATATTGGTAGATAGCCATGGTTTATTACATTTCCAATAAAAAATGTATGATATGTCTTTGGGTGATAGCAATACTAGACCAATTTACTTTGACTGGCCTACTTTCATTACCAAAAAATGCATGAATAGTTGGTTGCAATGAAGAAATATTATGAGGTTTCCTCGTTCAGACACTACTATAATTTGGTATGGATGTTTCTCAATGCTACTAGGCAAGAAATTCCTTGGATAGTAGTAACAAATAAATATGAAGGTGGAAACCCTATACCATTCTATATATGGACTAGGGTCTTGAGCAGGTCCAAATATTATTATAGTTTCAATAGAGAGTTTTTGGGACCAACCTTGAAATCATGTATGGAAAGTGTCCTAGAATTACCCCTCTAGCTAAGGAACTATTACAAAAAAGAAAGCTAAAGAAGGAAATTGGTACATTTTGACTAAGGTTATAGTCATTAGGATTTATGGCTTCCAATAGAAACCATTTTTGCTACCACATTTTATCACTAGTAGGATTTTGACATTAGAATATTGTAGGCAAGTGGACTAAATTAACTTTACTTTTGGTACTAAGATAAAGAGAAAAGGAATGATCAATTACCCTCTTAATGTGGAAGATATTATAGTAATAAGAAGAGGTTAGTATGAATAAATTACTCAAACCATGGAAATACTAGGTCTTAGCTAGCTTCCTCAAAGATGGAGGTATGACCTAGCCAATATTTTTTTTTGGAAAAGCTAAAAACTCTCTATGATAATAAGGATCCAAAATTTGAAAGGACTTTGAGGTCACAAATTGAGAAATTCATAAATAATTAGGAGGAATCTCCATTAGAATGGAATGTTGGAAATATGGAACCACTACCCCCTTGGAGAGACTTTTATGAACAATTGGTTGATTATGATCCTAAGCATAAGAAAACCCACCAGTTGAAAGAAGCAAAAATTTAAACCATATAGGAAAATATTGGTTGGGATGAAGCCAAAATTTTGGAATGGTGGAAAATGAGAGTTGAGACAAATACCATAGCCCTACCAATCTCAAGGGAAATCATCAAGTGTCTGTTACATGGATCAAGGAGATGGTGCACTATTTTGATTCTATAGAATGCCCAAAATGATTGACAACTTTACAAATGAGAAGGTATAGGTTGCACTCAAAAAGTTATGTATTGAAGGATGGTGTCCTCTACCAACAAAATTTTGATGGTATACTCCTATGATGTGTACCACCAAGCAAAATTAGGAAACTCCTCAATGAATTCCATGGTGGATTATTAGGAGGACATTATTCAAGACAAACCATAGCCACAAATGTTTTGACAACTGGACTTTATTGGTTGGTTGTGTTATATGATGCATTCAAGTGGGTTCAATCATGTGAAAAGTGTCAAAGATTTGCAAGAAAAAACTAAGCATGTTGTTATGCCTCTGTGGCCAATAGTAGTAGAGGAACCGTTCCAGTAGTGGGGATTGTAATTCATTGGAAAAATCAATACAAACTCATCAGTTGATCACAAGTATATTCTTATGACCACTGACTACTTCACAAAGTGGACTCAAGTAGAAGCTACTAAACATGTTGACCAATGGATGGTGATAGAATTCCTGGAAATATTGATAACCAGGTTTGGCATCCCCTCCACTATTATATCTAAAATGGTACTCATTTTATAGGAACCAAGACCTTGGATTTTGCAAAAAAACATAGAATCTATTGGAGCAAATCCTAAAATTATTATCCACAAGGGAATGATTTGGATAAATTTACCAACAAAAATCTCTTGAAGATAATCAAGCGCAATAGAGAGTGTAATCCTAGAACATGGCATATTTTTCTTGATCAGGCACTGTGGGTGGATAGGATTACACCTAAGAATGTATTAAAGACATATCCCTATGCACTAGTATATGGGAGGAAGGCAATTATTCCAATCAACATTGAACTCCCAGCTCTGAGGTTCATGAACGAGATAGAGACAAAGGACTTCCCTGCTATTGAAAAATATTAGCCTAGCTATTCAAATTGGAGGAATGGAACATGGCATATGATAACCTGTGTCATCATCAAAGCATAGTCAAATTTTAGTTTGATAAAAAATCCACACCCAGAGCATTCTGTGAAGGGGACCTAGTCCTAAAATGGGATGTTAAATAGGCAAATTTGGGGACCCATGACAAATTTGATTCATTTTGGTCGGGTCCATATTTGATCCAGAGCTACAAACAATAAAATGCATACCAATTATAGGATTTGGATGGGATACTACTACCCATTCTTGTAAATGATTAGTATCTTAAGCATTACACTTGAGCTTAGTTGTATCCAAGAGTGTACATATGTAAATAACCTTGTATAGCTTCGTGTTTTATTTAAAAGCATTTAGACAGCCTAGTAAATTTTATCCCAAGCCTATGCCTAACCTACAAAACCATGATCTTGGCTAAGTTTCAACCAAAAGTAGTGGATGATACTTAGGGTGGATAAAATTTTGGGATAGAGACTAAAATATCTTTGGGGGTAGAGAGTGGTAAAATAACCATGTAATCCATCGAGTCAAAAAACGCACCCACTTCGAGCAGAGAAAAGAAGAGACTTGGAGCCAAGGTGAAACTCAAAAGTCCCACCCTAATGAAAAGAGGGCAATGAATTAGGGTGAAAATATGTATTAAAAGGAAGGAAACTCCGATGAAACCTACCCTTGCTCGAAGGTTAGGCAGATATTTAAAACACGATCCACTACTCGAAAAAGCCTCAAGTCCTACCACAAATATTTACTCATAATATTGGAATACAATTGTCCCCTTATTTTGGAAAGAAACATTGGCCTAAAAATTGCTACATGTCAATAAAAGAATACGAGTTCCTTTGCACATTCCAATTATGGATGGGTGTCAATAATGAGAAGCATAAGAGTGATCATGGTCATGACACCCACAAAAAAGGTTTGAATCACTGCTAAACGCATGCGTCAGACCACATCCTAAGACCACCAACAAAATGATAGTTATAAAGATGAAGGTGAGCCAAGTGGGTAGACTACGGGTACATATCCCAACACATGCATCTAAGACATTAAAAAATAAAAGTACAATCTAGGTGGGTTATCGACTGACATGCCCAATAGATATTGGGCCTTAATCACTCATAACCAACGAGGTGATGGCAAAGGATGATGGTATAGTACACAAAGATAACCTAATTTTTAAGGATGTCTAATACCCATCACTTCAATTTGATAGGGTGATAGGTACTACAATTTCATTGGTTACTAGCTCATATCCCATAAGGATTTGATGAACGTCAACCATCAAAAATCATTTGGTTTAAGATATTTTCTTTGGTTCAAGAAAAATTCTTTTAATGGTCCTATCGTTGCCTTACATGCAACCCCAATCACATGTTATAAATTGGAAAGTAAAAAAAGTCGACCGACTTCTTTTGACCTTATCTAATTTTTTGATGTAGAACCAACAACAACAATAGGGCTTGGTAGGTTTCGTTTCAAAATTTATGAAATGTCAAATTTTTTTAGCTCTCAATGTTCCACAGTGTCTAAAAAATATATATCTCTGATATGGGGAAGTCAAAAGTGGAGAGAAATTTGGAGGAATTATGAGGAGCTCAGAATCACCAAGATAATGATCAAAGGTAAAATCAATATCGTGAGAGAAGTTGTTGCTATCTTGGCGATGAACTAATTCAATTTTGAACCCATGGTAGTGTCTTGGAGAAACCATCTAAGCCCCTTCATGCCATTTCCTATCCATCCCTGCCCGAAGCTAGTGCATGTGATGGTGAAATTCTATGACCCAACTATTGGTGTGGTTTAGGATGCTCAAGGTCAAGTGTTGTTCACTATTAGTACTAGCACCATTCGGGAAACCTTTTTTTCCAAATTTTCCATGCTCTAGTAACCTCAAGAAAATACCAAACTAAGGATCATTGACATAAATAAATATGAGCAATGGAGATAGTTGCTCAATGAAGGACCTATGCAATAGGTGGATCAATATTTTGGTGGATTACCAGAGGGCTATATGGACAATCCTTGACCATTGGTGGAGTTTAGAGAAGAAGAGTAGCACATTTTATCTTTGCTATCCACAATGTTAGGCTTTCCATCAGATGAGGAGGTGCAACCATATCAAATGACAATAGATCACGCTATCTCCAGGGCATATAAAATCATTAGGTTTGATTGGATAGGATTTTTGGCCAAAAACATGCAAAAGCAACTAGCAAAGTATCAAAGCAAAATGAGTAGGAAATTTTTATATGCATCATATATGGCTTGGCTACTTTTTTATCATATATCCTATGACAAAATCTCTTTTTAGATTTAGGAGAGGAATAAAAAGGGGGAGATGCACCTGATGATTGAATGGAGACATGCACTTAGGAAAAGAAGTCCATACATGGAGTTCAACAAAAATTTCCTAGGACCTACCCTCTTGTATATTAATCAATCCTATTCGTCCCTCTCTTAGGGAGCCAGATATTTTCTATGGACCAACTTTTAGGAGATTGAGGATTACCACTTTATGCAGGAAGGTATGTGCATCAGGTTGTATCACTTATTTGAATTCCCCTATTTACTCCCTTTCTATGTTACAAACTAGGTTTTTGGCATGGAGGTATATCGGAAAATTTGTTACATTGAAAGGAAATGGAGAAATGAGACCAAGAAAAGAGTAATTTTTCCATAGGATTTATTCTTCAAGCTCATCCTTCTACCTAAGAAGGACTAGGTATTTTTTCACCAACTAGATCAAAAGCTATCTATTTTGGAGCTTCTCATCTTCCCTGATGGCACTATGACCCTGATCATATTTTTCAAAACAAACTTATAGACAATAACAAACTATGGTAGTTCAAGCACCATGACAATGAAGGTATCTTAGTGGTGCTAAGTTATAGGAATATTCCAGAGGATCAATAACCCCCTTTACCAGATTTTACATGCACAGTCAGTTGGTGTGGAGGGGAGAGTATCCATATATAAAGGTATTCAATCCCAAGAAGGACCCATCTCAACTGATAATATGACCTCTACTCTAGGATATAGTCAACAAGATAAGATGGTTAGAACATAAAATCGAGGAGTGGTAGATTATGCGATGTGAGTGGGATGATACCAAGGAAGCATATCTAGCAAGGAGTGATGAGAAATTCTCTACCAAGTACAATGAAAAATATGATTCACCAAATAAGAAGTATAAGGAGGTAGAGGACCTCACCCATAAGATTGAAAATAAGGAGGATCCTTCTAGTCCTGAGTCAATCCAAGGACATTCATAGGATGATGATGAAGAGAAATAAGTCCTATGTGGTTTCCAAGCACTGGTAAGCTCATCAAGGATAAGAATGAGCGAGGAGAAGGAACCACACATATGTCCCTCAATGGAAGCTAGGGTGACTAGGTCATACCAATATGGTGGAGTAAAACCCCAATATTTTGTGTCTCAAAAATCCCAATCTAGCAAGAAGTGAAAAGGTACCCTGAGTCCTAACCTAACTCAATCATAGTAGGTGGCAAGTGGGGGGAATAATTTGGTGCTAAGGATAGCAAAGATAGAAGGGATGGTGGCCTCGAGCAATGTTCAAAAGCAAAAAGTGGTTTGAAGTAAGATGTTGAAGGTGTCTTAAGAGCATATTGTAGTGAAGGAGGTGGACTCATGGACACCATCTTCCCAAAATCCCCATCACCATAGATATTGGAAGATTCCCCCACCATGTCTCAAATGCAGTTTTCTAAGATGATACGTACCATAGCTAGAATGATGTCACCCCATCCCAAACATCCACCACCTAGGAAGTCACTAGAGTTTTCATAACCCCCAATAACTAATCCCTCCACTAAAACTCCCCTACCATTGCAATCCCTTTCCTGGTTCATCCTAGTATCAACCAAATCATACTCAACTCATCAATCCTTCACCTTCATTACCTGACCTAAAATATCTAAGAAAATTTATGAGTTTATTCTAGAATTCCACCCTATCCTTGTGCCCTATAACCCACTTACCATCATTTTTGACTAATTTTGTTACTGTGCAAGTTACAGAGGAAGACTTACCCAAAGTTTACTTTATGGTAAGAAAACCTTAGGATAATCAGAGAAAATGGGAAGATTAGAAGTAGGAGGAATCGATAGAAGAGCACGCACCAATAGCCCTCTAAATGCACATGGAGTTGGATCCAGTGGAGGGAATTCTTCATGAGGTGATCGCCATACCAAAATTCAACAAGGCTCTCATCGAAACAGACCAAAAATATTAGGATTTTTAGATAACATACAAGGATGTTACAAAAATATCCAAAGCACAAAATCTTAGAAGACTGCATGTACAAGCCAACATATTTTTTGGTAATTTAATAAGGAGGAGAGGAATTTGAAACAAGCCAAAAATATTAGTAATCTTGAGGAGCAGCTAAAATAGGAAAATGTAAGGCAACGATCCCAGGAGCTTCAGGTGAAGCAACTTCAAGAAGGATTGATAAGGCCACCTCCTAGAAAGTACTACAAGAAAAGGATGAAGATATCAAGGCATGGAAAAAAAACTTCAAGCCACTCAAGAATCATCTAAAATACAAGATGCTAAGGCTCAATACAAATTGCAACTACAAAGCACCTTGAATAATACTTTGAGCGAACTTGAAAGAGAGAATAATATACCTCGCGGTTCAAATATTGCAAATTCCAAGATAGGAGACGTCAATATATTTTACCTTAATAAGGTGAAAGAGGCTATGATAAAAGTGCTCTCTACCTTTACAATGAGGCTAGTAAATATACTAAAAATTTCTAAGTGGGTGGAAGTTGAGGTAGTCAACAGAAGGAAATTCATTCATATCATGGGGTCTCAAGTAGTGGTAATGAGGATTGTGTTTTGGAGAGCAAATCCTACCCTGATGGCCTAATAAAAATGGGAAAAATATCACACTAGATGCTGCATGGACCAAGTGCTTTTAGTCATAGACCTCTACTATGAGAGAAAAGAAATTCAAGTGATGCTAAATAAAGAAGTGGAAAAAATTAATACCATTAATGGAGAGCTTATGAAGCTTAGCTCCCTAGGATTTTGGAAGAGCAATAAACAATTTATTATAGATCAAGACCTCATTGATTGGTTTGATGCTATGAAGTAAGATCATAGTGAAATAGATGAACTTAATGAACATGTGGAGGTTGAAAAGATGATGAACGCTATATTGAGGTTCTCAGATCTTCGTACCAATATAGAAGAGGTGGCAACACACTACTAAAATCTCTTCTACAAAATCCTGAACCGACTGGAATACATCAGTGAACATCTTAAAAATGCATCCCTCCCTATGATCAAAGTCTTGGAGTGCATTTGCAATGATATGAAGATTCAAATTCCTATAAAAGCAGCATCCTAGGCTAAATATTTCAGAGGGCAGGAATAGCAGCAAGACAAGACTATTATTGTAATAGGCTTCTAGGTAGGTTTGATAGCCCCACAGGCCTGATCCATTTTTGTAAATTACTTTTTTTTTACTCTATAGTCCAATGGATAAGGATCAGATAAATATTGGCTCAAGTTTTGGTTTCAAAATTTTGACTAAGGCAGAGGTATGGGTTCACCCTATTTTGCAAGTAAGAGGGCCCCAAAAGTTACCAAGAATGTGGGGTGCATAATTCAGCGTACTTAAATCCCCACCCTAACTAAGAAGCGTGATCATGTCTTGGGTGGGTTATACTAGGATGAAAGTTTTTTCCCATGTAAATATGATCCACCCTAACCAAATCACTACCCAAGTTGAGGTGGAAAGCTCCAATGAGCAGGCAAGTGAAAACCAAAGGAAATACCAAAATACCCCATCATAGCCTGGGTGGGAGTTTGGAAGAACAAAAGGGGTGGAACCATCCCAAAATTCCTACCCAACTTGGGTGTGTGGTTTGAAGAGATTATAGGGTGGGGCCATCCATAAAAACTCACCCTGGATTGAGAAGTTTTTTCAAAGATCCTCGATGGTGTAAGCAACCCAAAAGTATCACCCGAATGGAGCAACAAATGTAGAAGGTAAAAATTCACCCACAAAGGGTCCAAAAGCATCCCACTTGAGGCTAGTACTTGACAAGAAAATGTGATGACTGGTCAAATATGATGCTAGCCTAGGTCTTAGACCTATATCTAGGACATAATCATATGCATTAAATTTGGGTTATTATATCCTTTAGGAGATCCATTGAAGCTCCCCTAAGAGCAGTATTTACTACCAATGTGACATAGTCAAAAGGAGGTAGGTTTCAAGTAAAATTAATGATCAACCACTATAGTTATGGCTATAATTGCAAAAGGGTACAACCGTGTTGACTGATATAGAACCTAGGAAAGAGGATGTAGTTAATAAGGATCATCTGATGGTGTATTCTATCCCTTTAAGGGTCTCCTCAAGTGTAGAAATATATTAGAAAGATGATCACCCATCGCTTGGGTGGTATGTTATGCATTGATGAAGCCATCCAATAGGAGGAGGACCCATCCCTAGGCTATAAAATAGTAAATGTAACCCATTCAAAGGTTTAGATCTGAGTCATTACAATTTGTATGCAAGACTAGAAATACATTAATATAAGCAAAGCATTGTCTGGCCTTCCAATCATTTCACATATGTATGTATTTTCATGTTTGTGATTTTTTTTAAAGTTGATAAATAAATTAGTTGTTATTCTACAATCTGGATTTTGAAGGTTAATTTATCAATTTTGGAATTTACAAACATCTGGTGAATTTCAAATAGTAAAATTTGAAGTGTATTGGTTGTTTTATTAGATATTTTGTGCATGTAAATGTATTTTTTCTTTCACTCTGCATATATCTTGATGCAGCTGATCCACCCATTTTTAATTTTATCATATTAGATTAGTTTTTTTTCTTCCTTGTTTTCCCTAAGATCTATCGAAATAGTTATAAAGTCATAATAAAGTGATCTTCTATAGATATTGGTCACAAATTTTTACCATCCTATGGCTTCTCAATGTTGGTCTAGTTCGCAAGGTGCACAATCGTTCCATTAGGTGCAGATTACCGACCAACAAGATATAGAAATATGCCTCCCAACCATTGGAAGCAATAGCATATCCTTAGTTGGAGCAACAAGAATTACCCTAGCAAGTATAAGAGTGATGGAGGATACACTTAATGATATAGTATTCTAATAGAATGGATACTTTCAATATAAAAAATCAAACCTAGGTGAAGGAGGTATTAAAAATGAGTAATTAGTGGTACTTAACTTGTTAGCTCAAATTGATATGCTACAACAATGGATGCACAACCATGTACAATAATTGCAATATGAGTATGATATATTGCAAACACATAATGCAAGACTTTAGGGATAGAACATTTATGAAGTAGATGACACAATGAAAATGTTTGATGAGCAATAGATCATAAGGCAAAGGAATCTCGAACTGTAAGATGCAAAAAATGAAGAGGTGCCTCAAGCACAAGGATGAGTACAAGAGCATTTAGAGGGTTTAAGAAAAATTTATAGCAAGAAAATATCACAAGTAGAACTAAGGGACCTGATGCAATATCTACCAATTACAATTGAGATAGTAGAGTGTAACATTGTAAAATGCTAACACCTAATTTCGTAATGGTTGTAAAGCATGTAAAAAATGAGCATTCATACACAAATTGACAAATAATAACACAACAAGAAATGTATCTTACATTAATTTGAATCAATTCATGTTACAAATCCATCCCTCTTAGGGATACCCATTCGATACAATAATTACATTAGGAAAGATCCCTCTTAAGGGTAGGTGTCTTTCAATACCTTCTACGATGACACGAACTGCTCTAAGGTGTCAATGACCTTCTCCATGATTAGAGGTATTTTTTGCTTTGCATGTCAAAACAATGTTGATCCTGCATGCAATAAACAACAAAAAGCATATTAGTAACAAAGGAGGCCTCTCTTTATGAGGCTTTTAAAGGAATATTGCACAAAATATGCCATAGCAACATGAAATCAAGAAAGTACAAGAAACATGTTAAACTACATTAAACATGATAATTATACCATCAAGAATGTAAAGGAAACATCAATTAATCTAACTAATGAGCTAATTATGAATTTTAAATCATGAAAGCATGAGAAATATCATCAACATCCTAATTGCAAGAATGAAGGAAAAGTGATTAAAAACCCTAATTCTATCGGTCAAAATCTCTACTAAAGCAAATAAACATCTAATTAGTCTAATCCAATGCAAAAGAAATAAAACCTATGGCCTAAAACCAAGGAAATACAAATATTGAACCTGACCATGGGTCTATCACACGGTGGGCACTGTTAGCCATGGTTGAAAGCCACGACTAAGGTGAAAATATACTCACCCTACAAATAGGGCCTAAATCTTTGATTTCCTCGATGAATTGATGGTTCAAGAGTCACCTCTATGTCCTCTGACTATTTTGGCGGTTGAATTGATTAGATTGCGTGTGAAATTGACGTAATTGAGTTTCTTGGCTCTCCTAGCATCCTAAGATCTCCATGGCTTCAATTGCCATTTTTATCTCTCAATTTGGGGAAAGAAATCAATATCATAATGCAATTAGGTGAGTGTTGAATTCAACAGGGCTTTGCTGCTCAAATTTACCTATGCATCTCTCTCATTTCCCATTTTGGATGGGGGTCTTATAACACATTAGAAGGTTGTCTCCTAGCTTCATGGATAAGCCAAGATCAAGAATGGATAGCTGAAGCAGTTGGAGGGAAGCTTCTGGATATTTCCACCTTGAAACCTCTCAGATCTGCAACCAATTGTCCGTTATAACTGACTTTGGATTGGCCAAGGTCCAACTAATTTTTGAGGCTAGCTGCGGATCTGAGGCATGGTCAGCTCTACTAACTACGGGTGTCAACCATGATTAAAACTAATTAAACCAAACTACCTAATTGAGTGGTTAGAACCACTGCTATACCTTATAATATATCCAAGGTCATCCATATGGTCTTCTAGCATGTCCCTTATGAGTAGTCACCTCGACATGATGCATTTTAGGTGTCTACAGATGCCCCTTTTGATATGCATTGTGAGATAAAAAAAATTTGAGCAAAAATAGATCTCCTAAAATTATGTCATAGGTTGGATGATGATCATTAGTATGATCAACATTAGATACCCTAGGTATTTCAAAAGGATGCACATTCTAGAATAATTTCTGCCAACTGGATGGAAGGTTTAAATTTGAAATAGCCTACACTCATCATCAAAAATTTGGTACCTTTGGTGCTACAATAGGATTTTGAGCCTATATAACTAAAAGGAAGAGAGCTAAAACTAACTGTCATATTTGCTTTTTGCCCTAGTAAAAGGGTAAGCTTATGATAGTCATTGGTAATGATTCTTAAGACGAACATAATTTAATAATATTAAGGGATATATGATCAAAGAATATTCGGTTGACTTTTATTATGATTATGACATTATGACTACCCCCTCAAGCGACGAGTCGATGAGGGTAATGACAATTAAATGAAGTGACGAGTTGCTTGACCACTATGAATGACTTTGAACAAATTAATATTTAGCATTTGATACTTGATTAGGCCTAATCAGCTATGATTGCAACTATTAATAGTAATTGTACATCTCTATCCCATGGAGCGGTCTAGCCACGAAGGCCTTCTTAGAGAATCAAGATGATATAAATTCCAATTAGGCTTGTGTTGAATCATATTGTTAGATGATATGCTAAAAATATCATATAAGAATTGACATGAATACATCATTCCCATGGAGAAGTCTAGTCTTCTAGGTCTTCTTAGGGATTGGAATGAAGTGTAGCAAATTAGGTGAAACAATATTGAGAGTAATCAAAATTACTCATTACTAACATTAGCATTATGACTAATGTTATATAATACATAAAATATCAATGCCAATTAATTCTCCCTTAACCACGCTAACAAATTTGTCTAGTCAGGTACAGAGTTAGGTTTAGGATTGACTACCTAGGATATTTAGGATTTAACCTACGTACCATTAGATATTTGAAAAAGTAAATATCTACATGGTAATAGTACAAAGTAAATGTAATAATATATGTAGTATAATGAAATATACTACCAATTTTACCCTAACATCCCCCCTTTATTACATTACTTTTATATATAAAGTTTACTTCGAAATAGTTCAAATTTGACACGTCCAAGTGCCTTGGTGAAGATTTTAGAAACCTGTTCATTGATGGGAATGTATTTGAGCTTGATTATATGTTTAGGAACTTCATAACGAATGAAATGACAATCTGTGTCAATATTCTTTGTACATTCATGATGTACTAGATTCTTTACCAAGTTTAAAACATCTGAGTTATTGCAAAACATGTGAATATGAAGTTTCTTTGATTGCTTCACACACAGCTCCACATGCAGCACAATACTCTACCTCTGTTGAAGATAAAGCAACCACCTGTTACTTTTTACTATGCCATGAGATAGGACCAGATCCAAGATGAAATACATATCTTGATGTTGATTTTCTATCATCTAGGGATCCAAAATAGTCAGAGTCAGTGTAACTCTGTAAGAAGAATGAGTTATTCTTCTTATACTCTAGACCATAATCTATACTACCCTGAATGTAGTGAAGAACCCTTTTAGCTGATTTCTAGTGAGAGACCTTTGGTTCCTGCATGAACCAAGAAATATAGTTTACAACATAAGTAATTTTTGGTCTAGTATTGGTCAGATAGATGAGGCTTCCAATCATCTATCTATATAGTGTGCCATCTACCTGTGGTGATTTATCATATTGTGATAACTGAATCCCTGATTCTATCGGTGTTGCTTAGGGCTTACAATTAGTCATACGATATTTTTCTACTAAAGTATTGGCATACTTTTTCTAAGTCACCCCTTCTTCTATTCTATCTCAATGCCAAGATAGTAGTTGAGAATTCCAAGATCTGTCATATCAAATGACTCTTTCAAGTCATCCTTCACGACGTTAATCAATTTATCTAAATTATCAGTAATGATCAGATCATATACATATAATACAAGAATCACTATTTTAGAACCTATGTTCTTTGATATAGATATTTGCATAAAATGGACTTCTCTTGATACCATACTGTAGGAGGTGACTATCCATTTTGATGTACCATGCTCTTGGTGCTTGTTTCAGCCCGTATAATGATTTGACCAATTTGCAAACTTGTTGCTCATGGCCTTCCTCAGAAAATCTTGGAGTTTGAGTCATGTATACCTCTTCTTTTAAGTCACCATTTAGAAAGGCACTTTTTACATCCATCTGATGTAATTTCCATCTGAACTATGTTGCCATAGCACAAAGAACTCGAATGATGGTCATTCTTGCAGTGGATGCAAAGGTTTCCTCATAATCAAGGCCTTCCTTTTGAGCATAGACCTTCACCACAAGATGGACCTTATGCTTATCTATGGTACCATCTGCCTTATATTTGATTTTGTAAATCCATTTGCTGCCTATGGGCTTCTTTCCTTTAGGCAAATCGACCAACTTCCAAGTTTTGTTTTTAATGAGGGATTTATGTTTAGAATCCATAGTTGCCTTCCACTGAGGTTGACTAAGTGCTTCATCAACTGTAGAAGGTTCATTTTCATCATATGATGACATATAAACCCTCTCCTCATCAACTTCCATATCGTCTCAACTTTCTAACTCTTTATTAATAGAAAGCTCTTGAAAATATTTACAAAGATCATCAACTGAAGTAGATGCTTTTGCATTTTTCTATCGAGACATGCTTCGTGTCTTTGGATGATTGAGAGTGAGATATGGTGGTGAAGTGATTTTTGAATCTTTCATAGTACTAGTATACCATTTTGGAGGCTTTTTTGTTGTTGAGGAGTTTGTGGTTGTTGCTCCTCATCTTCCAGGTATACTGATGTAGTGTTAGATGTGAAAGCTTCATCAAACACTACATCTCTACTAACATGTATTTTCTTGGTGAACGGTTCTATAAATCGATATCCTTTTGAGAATTCATCATGTCCAAGAAAAATACATTGTAGAGTCTTCTCATTTAACTTCTTTCTTTTCTCCTTAGGTATATTCATAAAAGCCTTACACCCAAATACTCGTAGATGATATATGGAGGGTTTTATTCCACTCCATGTTTCTTGAGGAGTCATACCTTCAAGAGCCTATGCGGGTGCTCTATTTAGAAGATATACTATAATTGTTATAGCTTCAACCCAGTAACTATGCTCAATATTGGCTCCCTTAAGCATACATCGAACCATTTCCATAATGGAACAATTTCTTCTCTTAGAAACTCCATTTGACTGAGGAGAATAGGCTATTGTCAACTATATTTTTATCCCATGTTTCTATAAAAATGAGGAAAATTATTTTGATGTGTATTCCCCCCCTCAATATGAACAGAGGGTCTTTATGAAACATCCTAATTTTTTCTCAACTAGCGTCTTGAACTGCTGAAAATAGTCAAATGCTCTAGACTTCAACTGCAATAAGAAGACCCACATTTTCCATGAGTGATCATCTACAAACAATTTAAAATACCTTTTTCCTCCACAACTATTAGAAATAGGACCACACAAATATGTGTGAACTAAATCCAAAGCTGCTTTAGCTCAAAAGGAGCTAGGTTCAAAAGGTACTCTATGTTGCTTTTCTGACATGCAATCTGAGCACACTGGAAAAGTAGATGAAATAGTAGGTAGTCCTTTCACCATTTGATACTTATTGAGTTCAAGTAAATACCCTAAGCTTAGATGCCCAAATATCTTATGCCATAGAGAAGTGACCTCTTTTGTGGTTATTGCCATTGCAGTATGTGGTGAGGTAATTGCATCTAAGGTGAAAAACCATGTTTGTATAAATCTATTGCTATCTGTTTTCCTTCATGAGTGATAAAGCAACGTTTCTTTTCTTTGTCCACTTTGAAATTGACATTCATGTTATTGTCTAGGATTTGTGGAACTGACAAGAGATTATTTTTTAATCATGCTACATAAAGAACTTTTTAAATTTTACATTCTCCATCTGGAAGGGAGACCGAAACACTTCCTTCTCCTTGAACTCGATAGGTCTTATCATTAGAAATGGTTATCGATCTACCTTATTGAGCCTCAAATGTCTCAAACCAAGACTTATCGCCAGTCATATGTTTACTAGCACTTGAATCTATGTACCAAATAGTATCCTTGTGAGGGGAGTCTGTATGTTTCATGAGCAATTTGTGTGCTTGTTCAGAGTCTGAACTAGAATCTTCAGCAACATAAACATGTCCTTGTTGTTGTTTGTTCTTGTTCTTGGGTTTGTCTTTGTCCTTATTTTGTCCTTTTTCATTGGGCGGTTTATTCTTAAACAAACATATTTTGATTTCATGAGTGTCTTTATCACAAATTTTAAAATATTGCTTCTTCTTTTGAATCTCTTTGCCTTTACCATTTTCTTTGTTAGAAGAATATCCTTTCTGTTGATTCCAGTTTTTCTTTCCACCTTGTCTATTTGAGAAAAGGGCATTGTTGGATGCCTCATCTCTTTGGAGTTGATTAGCTTCCTTAGTTTGAAGCATATTTACCAACTCTACAAAATTCACTGTCCTTCCATAGACTTGTAGTGAAGTGATCAAAATTCTATAGGAGTTGGGAAGAGCCCTCAAAATGATAGAGGTCAGGACTTGGTCTTCTACTTTTTCTCCTAAATATTATAGTTTTGTTTTCAATTCTGCCACTCTGCATAGGAATAGCTCTATTGTTTCTCTAGATTTCATATGAAGAGTATGAAGCTTAGTTTTAAGGTTAAGAATCATTGATTGATTCTTTCCCTCAAAGATGGTAGCTAAGGCATCCCATGCCTCCTTACCATTTTTAGCTTCACTAATATGATGTTGGATATAATTAGTAATAGCTAGCAAGATCAATAAGGAAAGTCTTTTATCCTTTTTATCATAGGCTATTTGATCTGCTCCAGGTGATGTGGGTCTAGTCTCATTGCCAGCCACTATTTCCCATATATCCTCTATAGTTAAAATGGCTTTCATCTTAGTTTTCTAGGCAAAATAATTTGAACCTTTGAGCAGTTGACTCTCAGTGATATATTTGTTGATCATGGCCATGGTGAATGTTTCAAATTTGATGACTAAGATGACTTTATCTTGTAGTATACCCTCAAAATAGTATATGGAAGATTTTAATTTTCTCTTTAATATATTTAATGACACATGCCTTAATACCCTTAACAAGGGTTGAAAATTTTGAGGAAATTAAGCCAAACAAATAGAGCAAATTAAAGGGGTGGGTTTTGAAAGACTTCTGATTTTGCTCTCTAGGATATTTAATGGCACCTGCCTTAACACCCTTCAAGAAGGATGGAAAGTTTGAGGAAATTAAGCCAAACAAAGATATTGAATCAAGGTGTTTGGATTTTTACCTTTTGAAGGCATGTAAAATTTGACTTTTTTTATCTATGCAAGGTGTAGCACGATTTTAGTGAATTTTGGGTTTATGAAATGCTCTTCAGTGTTCTTGATGATTTTTTAATTGCACACAAAGAACATGATTGTTAGTGCAATAATCAAAACAAGAGAGCAACCCAAATTATTATCACCATAGGTGTTGGATGCAATCGATAATGCACCTAGTATAGTAAATATTTAAGAAAGGTGTCAAGTACAATCGATTATGCACCTTTATTACTTTGAAATATCCCCCCTTTATCTTTATAATTTTGCAAAAAAATAGAATCACCAAATATGACTTCTATCCCTCCTTAATTTGTACAAAATTTTGAAAAATTCAAGCACTCCTTTCAAGACAAGTCGACACATGACCCACGTTTGAAAGGCTTCCATACTAGTCAACACATGACTTTGGTTTTTGTATTCAACACTCAAGCATGAGGATCAAAAAATAGGTTCAAAATATTTCTCAAGTTTACAACAAAAACATTGCAATTTTATGTCTTATATCTCCTTTGTGAAGGAGAAAACAAAAGCAAATTTTTGATTTTAATGCAAATAAAATGACCTATGTTCTTCCTCAATGTTTTAAATCTCTTTGTTTTGCAATAGAATTTTGAGTTGCTATGTCTTTTTATCTCCCAAAAAATTGTGAAGAAAACTATAGAACTTTGAAGATTTATTGCAAAAAAATGTTGAAGAAATCCTTTGTTTGTGAAAAATAATTTGGTTTAATTTAAAAGATCTCTAAGTTCAAAAAAACTAATAAAATACTTTTAAAGACTAAAATTATTTATAATTAAGCAAAATTGGAAAAAAAATCAATTATAAAGGCTTAAAATTGACATTTTTGACCAATTTATACTATATTATAAAAAAATTATCAAAAAAAATATTAAAAAGATTTAAAAACTATAGAAAAATTAAAAATTTAATTAAAAAAATCAAATTATGGTAAAAACCTTGCAAAATGGTGGTGCGCGGGCTCGAACACATGACCCGCTTGGCCCAAGGCATCCGCCTTGGCCAACCAAGTTGTCGGCTGGATTGGAACTGAAGCCCCGACACTTGGTATTGAAGAAGCCGATGGGCTTCTTCGAGGGATATATGGGATTTATCCCACATGCATCCCATAGGGGGATGCAAGAGGCTTGAAAAACCCCAACACTCCCCTATGGGAAAATTTCCTATGGGTAATATGAGTCGATCCCCCACCCTTTTGGACATTGCTACGTGGTGCAATAGGATTATTTGTCGAGTTTGAGTCATCCTATGGCTATCCGCCACATGTTAGGTTTGAGTCAGGAAATTTGTTCAGTCAACATCCAGGTGGTGCATGGCCAATGTGCCACATGTCACCTAGTTAGTAGTCCTAGTTAGCTCACCAAGTCAACAGTCCAAGTTAGTACCTTAGGGTGCATGTAGTCCAGAGGTCTCCGAATATCACCATGTGTTAGGTTTTCTATGATTGTAGGGCCTCCTGCCCTCATGGATCCTGAGGTGGTCGATTATTAGAGGGTATCTTGCCCTCTCAAATCCTGATTATGGGTTCCAGATCTTGAGGATCGAAGGGCCTCCTACCCTCTTGGATCCTGGGTGGTACCTAGTGTGCATCCAACTGGGAGGGGAGGACGCTCCTACCCTCTTTTTTGTCCTAGTCTATGAAGTCCATGTGGGAGTGTGAGGGTGCTCCTACCCTCGATGTGCTTCCACTGGTGGCTTTTTGGGGGCTCGATCCCTATAAGCGAGAGCCGAGGTAGGGCTCCTACTCTCCATAGGAATCAAGGTGGTCAGTCGACCACTAAGCCCGATCGATAGAAAAATGTTGTTGATCTGTTGGTTCGGTGAGGGCGGTCGATCGCAACTCTCAATGCACTCCTTGCTTTGGGTCACGGTCGATCGACCCCAAGGTTTCCTAGGCCCTGGCAGGTCGAGTTGACCTGGCCAAAAATGGGCCTTGCTCTGCCATCGAGCTTGCTTATTGAGGTGGGTTTGGTGGCATCCAAATGTCACCAACTCGTCCTCCAAGCGAGCCAAAAATTTTGGATCTGATGCCAATGTAGAAAATTAGGTGAAACAATATTGAGTTTAATCAAAATTATTCATTACTAACATTAGCATTAGGACTAATGTTATATAATACATAAAATAGCAATGCCAACTAATTCTCCCTTAACCACGCTAACAAATGCATCTGGTCAGGTATAGAGTTAGGTTTAGGATTTACTACCTAGGATATTTAGGATTTAACCTACGTACCATTAGATATTTGAAACAGTAAATATGTACATGGTAATAGTACAAAGTAAATATAATAATCTATGTAGTATAATGCAATATACTACCTATTTTACCCTAACATGAAGCATATCAATTCAGCGATGATGAATTTACCCCAAATTTCCTTATTGTAATTTACTCATATTACCAAATTGCATGGAGTGCAAGTCACTAGAACCACCAAGTTTATAGAGTAAATAACTAGATACAAGGTGCATTTGGATTTTGATTTATTTTATTTTTTTGTTATTTTTAATGCTTTTGATAATTCTATTCAGGTGGGTATTTTTAATTTGGCATTTTACAACTCCTCAGGATGGGATTTTTGAGCATTTATTGTAGTTTTCTAATCATGTTTGTCAGAAGCAGCTAGAATTTCAAATTTTCCTAGCCACAACTATGACCCACGGTCAAAAAACCCTAAATCTATGTTTGTGGATGTGAACCATGGTCAGGATAAAAATAGGAAAAAAAATTCTTTCATTTTTGACATCATTTTCAATTTGACAGCTTGCAAAACCTGAGTGCTCTGAGAGGTGATTCAACAATTCTAATGCAAAGCGCTACTGCAATTCAACCTCACTACCACCTAAACTGATGGCCGCCCAACCTGGAGGAGCCAGTGCTACTAAGGTAGAAGCACACAAAACCCCTGACCATTTTTATTTTTACCAGTTTAAAATTAAGCTCACTAAATAATGGGTCAACTAAACATCACTAAACCACTGGTAATAAACCTCACCCTAGTTAGGTTTAGCTTAGGTTAGCTTAAGGGGAGGGTTTAAATTTTTTTTTTAAATATTTTATTTTTATTTTTTGCTTTTATTTTGGGGAATTTCAGGATGAGGAATGACCTTGAAAAGGTCTTCCCTCCTTATCGTGGCTGGCAGGAATAGTCTACAATTGGTAAATTAGGGGCCGCGGATGTCAACCACAATGGGATTTAAATCCCAATGGTCACAAAATTTACCACCATCCCAACCGCAGGTCTGAGCCGTGGTTCGCAACTTTTAGAAAAAAAAATTAATTTTTTTGAATTTTGTAAGGATTTTTCATTGTTTTTTATGTTTTTTAAATTTTTAATTTTGTTTGACGTTTTCAAGCTTGTTTTTTTATGTTTATGGTTGATTTTTTATTTGATTTTGCCTTATTATTCTGCTCTCTACCAGACCCTGACTGCTAGGGCGAGGGAATCAAAGACCCTTTGCAACCTCTGTGGTGCCCTATCACCGAATGAGCTAGAGTGGTTCAGGACTGTAGGATTTGGCTACGTCTTGTACCTCCCCTTCATCAGTGCTGATCAGGTCTACATGAATACATTCACCCGATGCTGGGATACGCAGACCAATATCTTTCACCTATCGAAAGGTGAGATGACTATCACTTTGGAGGATGTCTACAACATATTTTTACTCCCTATGGATGGTGAGGCCATCACATATTCTTCTACTGAGGTGAAGCAAGCAATATTTGATCACATTTTTGACCACCATAGTGAGGTAGTACAGTGACACTCAGACCACGGAGGGTTCCACATTGAAAACTGGTATTCAAAGCGGGTCTTCACTCGACGAGCAATCGTATTCATGGACATAATAGTGCAGATCATCCTACCTAATACTTCTAGAGTGAGGTTCTCATGGAAACTCCTAGCTAGGACTATGGAGGTCCTAGTGAGTCCTCATGATCACCCTTTGATCCTATCCCGGGGGAGTGCCTTACTAGCATAGCTCTATAATGAGTTGTACTAGACTACACAAATGAGTAGAGTGGGCATTGGCTATAGCTTACTTCTTTAGATCTAGGGGTGAAAAAACATTAATATTGAGTGCCCCATTGGCCTACCACTTGAGATTGCTACCATTCCAAAGATGCGCTAGTGCTATGAAACATGTTGGTCTCATGAGAAGGAGGGTTTCCAAAGTAGATCTCATGTAGGGGATCTGGTTCACTACATTGGACGAATCTCATGACTGTAGGTGGACCAGGTTGACTAGCACCCATACCTAGACTACCCTCCATGGATGAAGGTTGATGACTAGTTACATCGCGTATGCAAAGATAGATGGCTCCTCAGACGTAAGTTCAAGATACAGGAGTTCTTTTACTTCTCTCATGTTACCAAATAGTTTGGGATGAGGTAGGATATTCCAGAGCTATCTACCATCTATCATCACCTCACTCTAGAGAGGTACTTGACATGGCCTAGGGTGACTCCACTAGGTGATGAGGATGATGACTTTCAAGAGTCAGGGTTGACAGATGCAGGGACTACTCCTGATTATGACACCTGGTAGACGCTCTAGGTATGGTGGGGTTTTGAGGGCACCTTGGGTAGGGTAGTTTATGATGTGATAGAGGGTGCAGAGGGCATAGAGGTTGATCCTCACAATCACAAAGTTCATCAGATGACTAAGGGTGTATTGGGTGAGGGATCCATAGAGGATGCACCTCCGACTGAGGAGGAGGATAATGCTCTTGAGGAGGGTGAGACACCACCTAAAAATGAGATTAGGCAGCTCAGGGACTAGGTTGCTAGTCTACATACTCAATTAGGCTACCTATAGACATAGCTCCTACATAGTGACACCACCATTACCACATTATAGACAAAGGTTGGTGATCTATAGTCTCAGCTCATAGTAGAGCAGTCTCAGTGGCACGACTACAAGGAGGAGAAGACCACTATGCAGGCTAATATTGACACAGTAGGGATAGAGATACAAAGGATCATATGGTAGTGCATCCTCATGCAGTCTCACCTAGATGCTCTTAGGATATAGTATAATGCACTCATTGCTAGGAGGGAGGACCCCTCCTCTTTACAGGTTGCTCTAGCATCTCTAGTTTCTCCAGTAGATTAGGCAGTGTAGGGATTGGTAGGGCTGGACCTGCAGGTAGATGTTAGGAGACTGAGGATTATAATATAGGATAATATCCATGAGCATGCATCATATGTTATATATATCTCTACTTTGATAGGAGAGATTGGACTACTTGGTGGTTAGGTTCCTGAGAGACCCATGACTTCAAGGTCTCAAAGGAATCACACTCAGGATATAGGACAATACTTAGCTAGCTCTAATCGTAGATCACATAGGTCAGAGAGGACCTCTGGTGCCATATCTAGGAGTACTCACAAGGATTGTGGAGGTGACGATGAAGACTCACAAACTGGAGTCGTAGGTGCTGCTACTTAGTACAGATCTGATAGATGTTATTATACCATTTTTTGTGTGTAAGGTCAAGGACCTACATAGATGCAGCCTGTGGGTATTTTTTACATATGTCGATGTACTGATTATTATATATTTTTGACACACACACACATACACACACACACACACACACACACACACACACACACACACACACATATATATATATGATCTGACATTGAGACTCATTATATGTGCAGTTTATTATTTTTATTTTTTTAGATTTTATGAGATGCATATGGATGCAATACTTAGATGTGATGTTTGTTTTATGCTATATGATGTGATGTATGGATGACATGCACTAGATATATGATGGATGTATGATTTTAGATGCAATGATATACATGTATAGGTGGACTACTTATGATGAATGTATATGAATGCAATTTTTGTTGTTAAATACATGTGTAACTTGCTATACTTGTATGCATTTAATTTATATTGTTATGAAATAATCTATGCCATGTATGTATTACATATTTTTATTTTATTTTTCTGATTTATGTAAATGAACATGTATGCTTTAATCACTTAAAACATAATGTATGAATGCAAATGAGTTTGATAATCTAATGGATGATACCACCGAATGTATACAAATTATGAATTGTAGTTGCTATATTTTTATGAAAATTAATACATTGTACACCCATATGTGAGATGCAATTATATATATTTTCTATTCATAAGATTTTGTAAATTAAAATAATATGGGTAACATAGTCAATGGCCATGTAAATACAATTTCTGACATCCATCCGATATCTAACCTATATTGCAAATAATTCTAATAAAAAAAATCTCATAAAAGAAATTTATTTTTGATGATTGCATTGAATATTGTTTATTGTTATTTGGGAATTTTTAAGGTTTTCCATGAGACTCAAACACACTAGTTGACTTATCAAAAGTTGTATACTGACCATACTAGACTTCTAAAACATAAGGTTTCTGTTCATTAGCCTTGTGTGTGTAAATTAGTATATTAGATAAGGCAAAAGCATACCCCGATGTCATGAGGGATTCTTTAAGCCCATTGCTAAGATTAGGGATCCTCAAATGTCTATCCAATCCTAGGTTTATATTTCAGTTGGACTAGACCACTAGGCAATACAGGACACCTAAAGCTAGTTATTCCACATTCAAACATTGGTCTGCACACAAAAAAAATGCTAATGTATTAGATATATTATCATGCATAAGGTACAGTAGTGCAAAAAATTCCAGGTATTCAAGTTTACTCCCTTATTTTCTTCAATTTTTAGGGATACTTTCTCATATATAGTGACAAAAATCACTGTTTATTTTGTATATACTCTCTTTTTTATCTCTTTTTTTTTTCTATTCTCTCTTTTTTTCTATTCTCTTTTTCTCTTGAGCAAGGGATTTGATACTGATTTGATTTTTGGTAAAATTTGATCTTGATTTGACTTGACTTTAGGATTTACATTCTGGGATTTGATTCATGAATTTATTTTTGGAATTTTTCTTCTTTTAACGTAAGCAAAGGATTTATATGGTTAGGGAAAACTTGTCCTTTTGCCAATTATCAATATTTCTCGGACCGTCTGCACAGGGGAATAAGCAAGAATAAACTTTTCACCTCAGGATACCTGGTCTCGCTTTGTAGTGTTCATATTCCCCTAGTCCTAATTTTGATTGTTTAATTTTTTGATTAGTGATAGGATTCTGATATGCTAAGGGCTATCCAAACTAGACCTCATCTACAAAAGCAAAGCAATATTTCTACCAACTCTTGAGAAGACCATTAGGTATGGTTGAATGACCAAAAAACCTTAGTATATTATTCATAGCAACAAAAATGGTTGTGTTGAGAAACATAATTACTCACGAGGGTGATAAATGGATGATAAAGATAGTGCATATATGCATTATTGAAACACAAATGTTGTGTCATTTGTAAGATTGTAAACACAACTTATTCTAATGCAATTGCGATGAATGGATATACCTAAAGCAATGCAAAAACAAAATGCGTGTGGAAAATAAAATGTATGATGCAAATGAAATGAAATGATGCAAATGTTTTTGGATTTTGATATTTTTTAGTTTTTTTGGATTTTATTACTTTTTAATTTTTATGGATTTTAATTTTAGTTTGACCAAAGGGCTTACAGATGCCTTTGGAACCTTTTACTGGGATGACCAAAGGGCTTACAGATGCCTTTGGAGCCTTTTACTGGGATTACCAAAGGGCTTACAAATACCTTTGGATCTTTTTGATGGTTTTAGGCATAAAACACTTTAATATGAAGGATATTGAGAGGTTTAGGTTCTTCAATACCTTCAAGCAACATTAAGTGATATGTCCCAGGTCTAATATTCTCAAAGATGATATAAGGACCTAACCAATTAGCCATAAATTTGTCTCGCATTTTTGGCAGCAAATTTGAGTTCTGTTGGTTTTCTTTTAGCATAATATCACCAACCTAAAATTCTCTTAGATGGAATTTTTCATTGTAAGATCATTTTAAGAACTCCTGATAAACACGAAGATGCTAAAGGGTATTCATGCAATGTTCATCAAGTAGCGTTAATTGATCTAGGTAAACTTACCAAGTAGTGTCATCATTGATGTACTCTTTTAATGCGACGCACAACATTGGAATCTTCAAATCTAAGGGCATAATGGCCTCAGTGCCATATACTAGTGAAAATGGAGTTGCCCTAGTGGGTGTCTAAATGCTAGTCCTATAAGCCCATAATGCAAGGGGTAACTAGATGTGCCAATATTTGTGGTGCTCTTGTACCATATTTTTCAATATGGATACCATTGTCTTATTTGAAGCCTTAGCTTACCAATTTACTTATGGATAATATGGAGTCAAAAAACTATGTTTGATCATGTACTTCGACATCAAAGCCCTCACAATTTTTTTTTAAATGACGTTCCATTATCTAAAATTATCTTGGATGGTATTCCAAAATGACTTATGATATTAGTGAGTATGAACTCAACAATACATGATCTAGTTATCGTTGTTAAGGGAATGGTTTCCACCCATTTAGTAAAATACGTAGTAGCCATAACAATGAATGTATGCCGATCTGATGATGGGGGAGAGATCTTACTAATTAGATCCAAACCCCACTGAGAAAATGTCTAAGCCGCTTGAATGGGCTGTAAGGCCTACAATGGCAAGTGTACAAGATTAGCATAATACTAGAATTTAACACATTTCTTAATATACACATTGTAATCCTTCTCCATAGTGGGCCAATAATAACCCATTCAAAGGATGCGCTTGACAATAGACATGCCACTAAAATGGCCATTGCACGTACAATCGTGAGATTACAAAATTATCCCCAAGATGATTCTTGGGGCTCAAGACAATGAAGGATAACTCCATCATAGCTTTGATGATATAAAATGTCTCCTAACAAGATATACTTTATCAATTTCTATTTAAAAGTGCATTTTGCAACACGTGACAATCCCTAAGGTATTATACCAAGCTTTAGTAAGTCATGTATCTGTGACATCCACTTTTTGATAACTCTCAACCTCAACTGACAAGACAACATTTTCTCCTTGCGGTTTAATATTTGCAAATATAGACTGGGAAACAACCTTATTGTGAATGGTAGTACCACTCCCTGTAGGACCCTACGAGATCAATGACCCCCAAGGTGCTATCTTGAGAAATTACTAGGATATGTAGAACCACTCATAATTTTATTCTATATGAATCATGTTGATTGAAACTTTGTTATCCAAAGCTTCACGTTGCATAATAGAGTGTGACAATATTTTTGTATGGATGGTAGTAAAATTAGTAGAAGTATTCTGAGGAATTAAGGATCCCAAAGATGCCATGGTATCTATGAATCTGTTTGACGGATGATGGATTGCCTCAATGTCATACCACTCCAACTGAGCTAGATAAGTATAAAAAAGATCTTTGTAGGCCTTCATAATTGGACACCTACATTTAAAAAGTCCCTTCACTTGGTTAACAATGAGAAGGGAATCACCAAAGATATTTAATCTTTTAATCTTCATGGCGACATCTATTTGGAGATCTAAAATTAGGTCTTAGTATTTAGAATTATTTTTAGTGCAAGGAAAATACAACTTGAATGATAAGGGCATAGGACCATCTTGTGGTGTGAACAACACTATTCTTGCACCACCTCCTTTCTCACACTTTGAACCGTCGAAGAACAAGGTCATGTCAAATTTGTTATCCGATTCTTTGGGTTCGGGTGCTTCTAATAAGGTAAAGATTGTATCATTAGGAAGCTCTATGGTGAGGGGCCTACTATTCTTGAGAGGCACCTCAACCAATTGATCATCTATGACTTATTCCTTGATGGAATTTTAGTTGATGAATTCCATATCAAATTCTATCAATAGCATGATCCACTTTGTAGTACGTGTATTATGATATGTCTTGCTCATCATATAATACAAAGGATTTTGTTTTGATATGACATATTTTGTATGACTTAACATATAATGTTGCAATTTATTTGTAGCAAACACTATAGCTAAACACAACTTTTCCATGTAAGCATATCCTAACTCATAACTCACCAAGGTTCGACTAATGTAACATATGGCTCTCTTTATCTTGCACATTATTTTGGGCCAATTATGATTCTCAATGCAAAGTTAGTTACTGATATATATCAAGAATGGTACATCTGGTCTTGGTGGAGCTAGCACTAGTGACATCACTAGGTAGTGCTTAATCTCAGCAAAGGCTACTTGACACTATTCATCCCAATTGAATGGGACCCCATTGTGTAGCAATTGATTCATGGGTAGACATTTTTTTAATAATTTTGTGATAAATCACTTTGGATGCTACTTTGCCTTGAAGGCTCCTTAATTCCTTGATATTTGTGTGGGGATGCATTTCTAAAATAGCCTTCACCTTTGCTGGATCAACTTCGATCCCTCACTTTGAAATGATGAATCCTAAGAGATTTCTTGAAGTTACACCAAATATGCACTTCTTAGGATTCAACCTAACATTATGCTCTATCAGGTGATAGAAGACCTTCCTTAAGACCTTTGCATGCTCTGAATGCAGTAATGACTTTGTCAATAAGTCATTGATATAATCTTTTAATATCTTATGCATGTAGTCATGAAATATATATGTCATATCCCACTGATATGTAGCACCAGCATTTTTAAGACCGAATGGCATAACCATATAGCAAAATGTCCCCCATGACATTATGAATGTAGTTTTATGCTAGTCTTCAGGATTAATTTGAATTTGGTTATAACCAAAAAAACTATCCATGTAGAAGAGCATTTCATGACCTACAGTTGCATCTACGAGAGCATCTATATTTAAAAATAGAAATGCATCTTTCGGTGTTGCCTTATTGAGATATCTGAAATCCATACAAAAATAGATCCTTCCATTAGGTTTTCCTATAGGAACCATGTTTGATACCCATTTTGGATAGTCGATGGAAATGAAAAACTCTACATCCAACAACTTCTACAATTTATCTTTAACCATTAAGGGTATTTTTGGATGTATATTCCTAAGTTTTTGCTTGATTGGTTTCTTTGATAGATCTAGCGAAAGGTTATGAGTAACCAATTTTGGATCTAGACCTACCATGTCCTTATAAGTCCAAGAAAAGAGATCAGATCTCTCTTTTAGTAGAGGGATGATTTTGGCATGCTCATCATGAGACAAAGTCTCTCCAAATTTAACCTTCCTTGGATTGGTGGGATCATCACTGATATCCACTTTAAAGGTTTCCTCTACTGATATATGGGATCCCTCCTCAAGCTGGTGAGGTTTAGGAATCAAATGGATGTCATCTGTTGGTTTTATGGATTTCACATCAAAAACATCCTTAGTATGGTAAAAATCATGTGCACAACCTGGCATGAAATGAAAATATTGCAACATTTCTTCATCGAGGAAGAAATCTCTAGACTCTAGTGGTGAATCAGCATGATTCCAATCAATAACATCTACATTAAGATACAATGATTTGTACGGATCAACTGGATTGTGAAGTGGAGTGGTCAAATAAATGGAGATCATATTTATGAAATGGAGCATGTCTCCAGGACCACGTGCATGTGAATCTAAATTTGTATAACTTCCATCCCCGAGATGTGGTTTTGGGGTATGGGGATCTTTGGATCAATTCTATGCATAGACTCCAAAATAGGATCATTAGTCTCAATGAGCTCTCTAAATTTTGGTGGATTAGGAAAGACCATATGATAAATCCTATCTAAATTAGGTGGTCTTCCTCTGAGGCAAGGATTAAGATTGATATCTCTACACAAATCCTCTATACTGTAAGTTGCATTACGATGACTTAAGTAGGGAGGTCCCAAATAGGCTCTCTCTATTTCATATTCATCATAATTATTGTAATAAAAACCCTCACTGCTACCTACTAGAATCAAGAGATTAGGAATATGGGGTACCATGTAAGCCAACTCCTGATAACTACTATCGCCCATGGAGGATTGATCATCCTTGATGACTATCTCTGAAGGTAATAGATGACATTTTTTAAGAGGGCCTAGATAGTCCAAATCAGTCTCATCCTCATATTACTCACTGTTTGAAGACTCATCATCATCATCACTCTCATATATGTAACTTGGTCCACCTATCTCAAATATGAACTCTGTTCTCTCCTCATCAAAGTGATCCTTTGACTCAAAATATATCACTATGCTAGTGATCATAACTTGCATGCATGTGTCATCAGTTTCCTCATAGATTTGTTCACTCAAGTAATCTCCTGGTATATGCTCTAGATAGATATCCACCAAGATGTCTTCATGATATGTCTCAGGTGGTCCTATAGTGATATAAGACACTAATAGGTTATCCCTTTGAAATGTGGAGGGATTGGGGTGATAAGGATTGAAGTCAACTTCATCCCCCATACTGAGGTACAGGCAGTCTAAAGATGCCATGAGGAGTTCATCTTGTCCTTTGATATAGTACCCTAACCGAAACCTATCAATAGGTAACTGATATTATCGTTCATATGGCCTCCTACACCCATGCTCAAATAATTTGAGTATGAAACCATACCAATGGTAACGCTCAAAGTATCATAAGGCATACTCCAAGTTAGAGAGATAATGAAAATTCACAATGAATGGTTCATCATCATCCTCATACATGGGGTTGTGATATGTGAGCTGGTTGAACCCTCCATAGATAAAATTAGTTTGGTTAGGAGGTACCCTGAGCGGTACCATCATCCCTATAGTAAGGTGATGGGCATGTGGTCAACACATATCTTGTGTAGTCTTGATGATCAACGTAAAAATCACATTCTACATAATATATTGCCCTAATTTAGGATTAACCAAATGAATGATCACCTACAGTGCATATGACCCTGCTGAAGATGTAGGCAAAGCAGAATGAGGTGCCTCTTCGACTTCTACTTGATCATTTTTTAATTCCATGGGATTAGGAACCTCGAAAACTAGTTTGGGTGCTCACATTATCTCTTTTTTGTCCATATTTGATTTTAGCTTCTCATCATCTCAATGCATCATAGATGTAGATGGTCTAGCAGAAGCAGTTGTCATGTGCTCCGATCATTGAATGTGGATGTTGTAGGTTTTGCACACATTTATTTTTGTCTCTTGGATCTTTGATCAGAAACGTAGGTTGTATGTCTAGGTGCATTTAGGGGAGCACAAAATCCCTCAAAAAATATACTAGATTCATGTATTTGAATGGTTCTTCATCTAAAGGTACCACATGAACCTATCCCTCATGCACGTATTTAATACATTGATGAATAATGGAAGGGACACAACGTATTTATCATATCCAAGGTCTCCCTAAAAGGATGTTATATTGCATAGTGCCTTCAATCACATGACACATCATAGGGATGGTCTTTAGTCCAACTTGAATTGAAATAACTATGGTACCTACCGTCGAGCATAACGCATCATTGAATGCTCTCAAGGTGAAAGTGGAAGGTACAATATGTGACTTCGACAACTTCAAATATGTCAATGCCTTGGTTGTAATAATATTTATTGATGATCCTATATCAATAAAAATCTACTTTAACAATATGTGATTCACACACGTAGTGATATGGAGCGGCAGTTCCACTATGACAGTGGAAATTATCTTGATTTCATGATCATGAAATTGTATGACCGATTCCTGACATGTTGTACATATCCCAAAAAGTGTGAATGATTTGGGATCTTGGTAATGTACTTCTATGGACCTTAGAATGTCCATAAAAATCTCCATATGCTTGGGAGACTATTGAATTAGATCATAAATTGACTTCACTAGAGTCATCTATAGATTTTGAACTAACCTACTCCTGATTGTCACCACCAGTCTAGTTGGTGGACTGGCCTTGGAGGAGGTGTAGCTTGGACTCTAATGGGAGTTGTATGTTGATGTGGTCTTTCATACCTCATATTTCTTGTGACAACATTAACCATTCTAATGAACCCATGGGTTGGTGGTTCGATGCATACTTGATTGACTTGGCCAATATTGTTCGTCGGAACCTCATGGTTAGGCATAGGATTTTGTAAATCCCCATATTCTAATTATCTGGTGCCTAAGGGTTATCCACAGTTAGCTCACATTTTTCTATCATGTTCTATACTAAATTTTTGAAACTCCAACATACTTTGATGTCGTGTCCCTTTGCTCTATGAAAAATATATTACAACTCATCCCTATACCCCTTTGGTTTGGGTTGATTAGGGTCCAATAATTTGATCTTGGGTAAGCGTATGGCCTTGGCATCACACATTTTATGGAATATCAAAGTCATTTATTTCAAAAAAGGAGTGAACTGGTGAGGTGGGTTTTGTTCCTTATTCTTACCCTTCTAATTTTTCTTGCACTACTCATATTGCATAGGAGAAGGTTGGGCTTGATAATTTTGTTGCTGCTACCCCTTATCCCCTTTTTGAATGTTTAAAACCATCTTATTAACATGGGCCAAATTAGGCTATTTTTTCTTAGTTCTTTTCTTGTTTTGTTCTTTCTTATTTCTAAGATTCAAGTTACCCTCCTGTAACTTGATATCCTCAATCACTTTGGCTTTCACAAAATCCTCCTTAAGGGTCTGATACTGCTGCAATTGTAATAATAATAAAATGTGCTTGGTGCAAATTTTCATAAACATTTGAGTTAATTCAAAATCAAGGATGGAGAATGGTATCTTGGCCATCATATTCCTCCATAATTTCCCATAATCCATAACTAGATCATCATCATGTTGTATTAAAGAAACCATATCGGATAGGTTTAACTTTTCATTAACACCGAAGGAGAAGCGTTCAAGAAATGCATCAGCCAATTACTCAAAATTGGTGATGTTGTGCCTCTTGAGTTGATTGAACCACTCCTGGGTTGGGCTTGAGAGGGTTGTAATGAAGTTCTGTAGGAAAAAGGTATCATTACTTTCAATCTAAAAGTACAATTCTAGAAAAATTGTCACATGCTCCTGAGAGTCCTCCTCTCCTTTAAAATTTTCTAGCCTAGGCATCTCAAAATGCTCAGGATAGGTCGAAATAGGCATTGATGGGCATAAAGGTTCATTATGAATCTTATTCAAGGTAATATTTTGATAAGCTATCCCTTGCTTTTTAATAGCTTTGACCTTTTTTTCCAAGGCATTATAAGTCTGCGAAGATAGGAACTCCTCTTCTCTGGATTGCCTTGGAGGCACCTTTGGAGGAAGATTCCTCTTTGGTTGAGGTGAAGGACTAGGATCATCCTTCTCTTCGACTTGGGAGATTTTAGGATATTCTTGATCTAATTCATCTCCTGCTTATTCATACTACCTATGACCATGGTTTTTGGATGTAGGGCATCAATATTTGTGTTGGGTCGTAAGGAAAGTATAAGTGTCTATGTGCTAAGGGTGCAAATTAGGTTGTAAAGCAACTCATTTATAAATGTGCTCCCTATGCTCACTAGGGGATGTAAATTGACACTAGCCAATTGGTCCTCCCTCTTAACATGCTCCTTATGATCAAGGATACGTTATTCATGCATGTGTTGTTCGTATAAGCACTATATTATGAACCTTTGCCTCTGAGTTTTCTCATAATTGAGGCATTCTCACTCTATGCAAACATCCTCTAATTAGTCTTGGAGGATCTGACGTCTCTGCCTGGATACCAACCTATGAGATCTATCTATGTGATCAACCATATGAGGCCTCTAGTATGTGCACTTTGTTCAAGTGGATTTGTGGGTGTGTCCCCTAATGAGCTAATTTCCATGCTCTTGCCTTTGTATGTGAAGACAACATTTGCATCTAGTTGTTGCTCATACTCTGTTTCGGCATGAGATGTAGGAGTATGCATATCTCAAGAATGCTTGGAGCACTCTCCAGGTTCTTTGACAATCCTAATGGTACTACCGCTACACACACTCATAGTACAATAAGGCGTAGGGGTAGGCTTGTAACCTAACTATATACTATGCCATGGCTCATGAGGTGGTGTACCATTAGATCCCACTTTAGATATGTCTATGGTGATCCTACAAGGCTCACTTATATTGGGATTCTGCATGGGTCTATGATTAGAATTGGCCCTATATACTTTCCCCTAAATGGGAAGATCTTGAACTCATATATACTCAAATGTTGGGGGCCTCAAGCCTTCCCTGGACATAAGACAAAAGGGTACCAATCTAGATTCCTCAATGACAAACTCTTTAGTATATCCCATGGATGTACGTGGAGTGCGATCATGATAAATTCTAATATGTTTGTAACCCCCATGCTAGGAATCTCCATGCTCTGATCTATGTCTCAAGGAGTGTCTAGTAGCTCCTTTAACTGAGGTATTCTCTATAGGATCCCTACACGTAGAATTATTCCCTCTAATGCTCACTGAACAACGTTCAGGAGGATTGTGTGGTTGAGGGCTCTATGCATATTACTGTGTGTTGGGTGGAGCTTCAGCCTTGATATTGGGTCTATGACTGGATCGGCATCTCTATGTAACCACCATAATATTATATTATCTCATATGTAAGTTTTAAATCAAACAAAGTAAGCAATAGTGATTATCTCTTTTAAAGTTTTAATATGATCCTTAAATTATTTGGTATGTTTTGCAATTTGTTGTATCAGTAACTCTCATCGTGTTTTCAATATGTTGATGATATAATCAATTGTTAAAAGGCTTTCACCTGTATACTTGCAGCTTGACAACCTGGCAATGAACTCCAGGTCACGTAATCCCATAAAAATATGGAGATGAAACCCACACCCGAGAAGGGAGCATAGGTCCTACCAGACCATCACCTAATCTCACCTAGTCAGCATTATAACCTCTAAAGAGAATTACATACAAATTTCTTGGGATACAAATGGTTCTTAGGTCTGGTATTCGTCTAGTAACACAAGGTTCGAGGGAGTTGGTCCAATGGATGGAAATCACTGCCACCGTCATTGAACCCTACTAGTGGCTGGGTGTGAATTCCAAATCACTAGCATTTAAACATGTCATGGTGTGTGGGGTTCATTTTATTTTGCATGAAAATAAAATGGATAAAACAACACTCAAATGATTCTTCTATATGATATGTAAAAAGGAATGTTTGATTTTAGAAAGTATGCATGATTAAACTATATGATTTTTAAAGAAAAATGCACACTAACGATGATGATTAGATGGCCACTAGATTGGGCCTCACACAAGAAAACCTACATACAAGAAGGACCTAGACCACTAGATACTAGGGTAGACTGCACTTAGAGGTTCATTGTTCCTAGCAGTGACTAGTGAAACCTAAGAAAAATACCTAGGGACTCAATGCATTTCATCTATTTTTGTTGCATTCCCTAATTATGCTAGAATTTTATGATTTCTAGAAAAACACAGACTGATGAAATAGGAAAAATAGGGATATATGGATCCTACCTTAGGTCCATTTTTTATTAAGCTTTTATTTCCATGTTGTATGACCTGTCTGATGCTGACTATGGCTCTATAACACAACTGTAACTATTGCCCATAGGTCTATGCCATGGTGACAACTTTTGACCATGACTATCAATAGTGGCTATCACCTATCATCACAAAACATAAAATTCAGTGATCTAGGGCATTTAATATAGAGTTCTTATCGTGATCGCCTTCTGTAACATTGTAAAAGGCTAACACCTAATGTCGTAATGGTTGTAAAGCATGTAAAAATGAGCATTCATACACAAATTGACAAATAATAACACATAACAAGAAATGTATCTTCCATTAATTTGAATCAATCCATGTTACAAATCCATCCCTCTTAGGGATACCCATTTGATACAACAATTATAATAGGAAATATCCCTCTCATGGATAGGTGTCTTTCAATGCCTTCTACGATGACACAAACTGCTCCAAGGTGTCAATGACCTTCTTCTCCATGATTAGAGGTATTTTTTACCTTGCATGTCAAAACCTTGTTGATCCTACATGCAATAAATAATAAGAATCATATTAGTAACAAAGGAGACCTCTCTTGATGAGGCTTTGAAAGGAAGATTGCACAAAAGATGCCATAGCAACATGAAATCAAGAAAATGCAAGAAACATGTTAAACTACATTAAAAATGATAATTCTACCATCAAGAATGTAAAGGAAACATTAATTAATCTAACTAATGACCTAATTATGAATTTTAAAGCATGAAAGCATGATAAATATCATCAACATCCTAAGTGCAATAATAAAGGAAAAGTGATTAAAAACCTTAATTCTATCGATCAAAATATCTATTAAATCAAATAAGCATCTAATTAATATAATCCAATGCACCAAAAATAAAACCTATGACATAAAACCAAGGAAATACATATATTGAACTTGATCATGGGTCTGTCATGCGTAGGCACTGTTAGCCGTGACTGATAGCTGTGATTGAGGCAAAAATACACTTACCCTCCAAATAGGGCCTAGATATCTGATTTCCCTAATGAATTGATGGTTCAAGGGTCGCATTTGTATCCTCTAACTGGTTTGGTGGTTGAATTGCTTAGATTGCATGTGAAATTGGCATAATTGAGTTTCTTGGCTCTCCTAGCCTCCTAATACCTCGATGTATTCAATTGCCATTTTGATCTCTTAATTTGGGGTAAGAAAGAAATATCACAATGCAATTAGGTGAGTGTTGAATTCAACAGGGCTTCACTACTCAAATTCACCTATGCATCTCTCTCATTTTCCATTTTTGATGGGGGTCTTATAGCACCTTGGAGGGCTATGTCCTAGATTCATGGAGAAGCCAAGATCAAGAATGGATAGTTGGAGCAGTTGGAGGGAAGCTTCTGGATATTTCCACCTTGAAACTGCTCGGATCTACAACCAATTGGCCATTATAACCAATTTTGGATCGGCCAAGGTCCAACTAATTTTTGAGGCTAACCGTGGCTCTGAGGCGTGGTCATATCTACTTACCACATATGTCAATCGTGGTTAACACTAATTAGGCCAAACTACCTAATTGAGTGGTTAAAACCACTACTATACTTTGGAATATATCCAAGGTCTTCCATATGGTCTTCTAGCATGTCCCATATGAGTATTTACATCGACATGATGCGTTTTAGGTGTCTACATAGAGATAGTTTGATGAGAAATTGAAGAAGATATCACATCACCTATATTACAAAGATATTGGTGAGTAGATTCTAGTGATTCAAGTGATGAATTAATTCTTTTATTGATAAAAAATAGTAGTAATGATAGTAGTAGCAAATATGTTTTTATCAAGAACACAAGAACCTCATACTCATCCCAAAGTAGATACCTATGTTGCAACATATCGACAACTGAGGTCATAATAGAGAGAATTAAGAAGGATCCAAAATATAATGGAAATATCACCAAAATGGTCCTTGTGATAAAATTATAGTCATAATGACTCTAGTACTGACTCTAACTTTTTAGATCAATATTGGAAAGCCTTGGCAATTTTTTCTTCACAACATCATTTTGAAGAGGGAAGGTGTATAAGGAGACTAATGCATGCATATCGTAGATTGAGGGTCCTACAAAAATTATCACTAAGAGCTCATTGTAATGGATAATTTTCCAATATAGAATTTGTTGAAATAACTCTTAGAACTTGGGAAAGAGGAGAGTCAAATCAACATCAAGAATACCAACAAGGAATACCAAGTTCTACAAGATGATAACCAAGTCATAGAGGAGGACTACAATGAGTAAATGAGAGTTAAAATCACTCAGGTCCCATACCTAGTATGTTATTAGGAAGAAATCAACCTCCTACCCCAAGATGGCCTAGTCAATAGGATGAGTGTAGACACCAAAATCTAGCCACTTGTCATCCATCCATAGTTTTTTGCCACATTTATCCATTATTTATATACTTATATATTTGTTTAATATATATTTAAATAATAATATTTTATATATTTTATTTATATATATTTAATAAATATATATATTTATATGAATTAATCCTAGTCATCCATCATGATCTAATCCCAACCATTCATCCACCTTAATCCATGCCACATACCCATATTTAATCTCCACCCTCCATCATGTTTTAATCTTGACCTCATAAATTGTGTCGTTGAAACCCTAACATACCCTAGGAGAGATTATAAAGAGGAGTCATTTTGATGACTCAACTCCTGAATCCCCTAATATTTTTGGAATCCTAAGTTTGAATACTCCCTAATTTTCAAGCCCTAAGCATCCTTACCACTTCCATATTCCATTACTTCATCTCACCTTCTCCGCATCCACCACCGTCCACCTCATGAATTAGATCTAGTTTTGTGACCTTCCCCTCATCCACCAAACACCCCTCGAAGCTTCCCGAGCATCCATTGGAGTTTGCATGGTGCCCATCAGATCCTACCAAGAACATATAGGCATTTCTGGTCAACACCAAGTGCCTACAGGTGTTTCCCATCCTAATTCTACAACCTTACGATCCTCGAGTGTTAATAGGGCAGACATGCATAACCATCTATGAAAAAATAAATATAGAAATAACAAGTTAGCATAGACAAGGTAAATTGTTCATTTTATTAATTTTTATTATTCTTAGATCTATTTTAAAACTCTAGTTTTACAAACTAGGGTTTTATTGAATTTATTTTTTGAGTATCTCACACAGTGGAGCCCTCACATATATTACTAACCTTTTTTTGCTGGCTATGTGCAGGTTTGAGAATCATATTCATTTGCAGTTTCTTAAGCTGGAGTGGCCCTACATAGGATACCAAATCCCAGTCACCTTTGTTGGAATCAAAGATGAATCAAAAGATACCATAATTTATTAACCTAGGGTTTTTGATAACCCTAGATTTGTAATGATTGTAACATCTATACAAATATCATATTATGTTGTAACGTTGGAGATTTAAGGCTCCCTTCACATTAATAAAATATTCTATCTCTTCATTGTGCAACATATTGTGATTTGAGTTTATTTATTGTATTTGGTGTTTCATTTTTGCACCTTCAAATGGCAATCATAGTGGGACCCACAAAAGGTTCTACATTTTAAATTATCTTGTTACTGATTTTCTATTTTGTGTTGTAGGCTTTTCATAAAAATGGATCACGCAAATTTTGTAGAACCAAGGTTTTTGAGAAGCTTTAGGAGTTGAACAAAAGGTGAATAGACACCCTGTGATCCTTGTGGGACATTCAAGAAATTCCCAAGTGCATTTCATAGGTTCATAAAGGTATTTCACAAAGAGGAAGAAGAATATGTAGGCTTATCTGTAAGTCTGCCTAAAAACCCTAACCGGTCTAATTTACGTATTTTTACTTTTTTTTTAGATTTAGTGTTAAAAATAACATCATTAAATATCTATTAAAAAAGCATGTTTAATATACATTTTAGGCATCTGAATAGATTTTTGCATCCATCATTCACACATTTCATATTTCCAATTAAAGTTTCATTGTTTTTTGGTGTGCTACAATTAGAACCCTGCATTCTGTTTTCATATGAATTGTTAATCACATGAAATAGTCTACATTTTAGGGTTATGAATTTTTCCTTTTGCTGGTCTAAGTAGGAATAACATTAGTATATTGAAAATACCCCCACATTTGATTATTCAATGCGGAAGAGTAGAAGAACTCTTCTTTGTTTAAAGAGTAGTCTTAAACGGTGTACTCTACTTCTTTTGGGTAAACTAATATTTTAGGTGTTGGCTTCTAATTTAGACTTGTGAAATTAGTTATTCTTGACATTTTGTGTACACCATAAAAAATAAAACTAGAAATATTAAAATAAATCACACACAACACACATCACTTCAAAAAATAATGTGTTGGATTTCATCACCAACCATTGCTTGAGATTTGGTGACAGTGGGTTTCATATCCATCCACCAATATCTATCTCTAGACACTTTAGGACACCCCTAAGAAAACTTGCTAGACTTCATCACCAGTAAGAACAAGTCATAGTTTTTACTCGTTTTAATTTATATTAATTCATCAAAACACATAAAACCAAAAAAAAATATTAAAATGAGATTAAAAAAATAACAAAATCACATTTTTTGTATAAACATAGGATTAGATTACCTATTTGATTTTGTGAGTTTTTAATTCCACATTTTACTTTCCAGATCATTTTATATTTGGTTCATTAGTTTATGGTATTAACAAAAAATCAAGCTAAATAATGAATCAAATGTCCATCAATCAAACCACTACAACAATTGAGTGTTCATGATCATGTTCCACCATCACTTCCATTATCAATACCCCTAGTGTGATATAGGAAAGTCATTCATATTTTTCTATAAGTCCACCACACACTGTGTCATCCACATAGTCATTTCACATGGTTGTTCCACAAATAAAGTCATCGTCACCTACTATTGACCATCACCCATATAGACATGGCACAAGTGGAAGCTCTTTTAAAATCTTCTAACTATATCTTAGATCTAGTTAGTAGCCCACCTAGGCATGATTCTTCTTTCTAGTAGGAAATTATCTCCTCCTAGCCTTGAAGCCTTACCCAAGTCTACAATAACCCTCTTTTTGAGGTATCTATTGCACCTTCCCAATATTTACCCATACCATAATCATCATGTACCCAAATCACATCCATCCCATCCTCATACACTTTAGTCTATGGTAATCCCTTGTATGAAGTACATGTTAATGCTGCTTCACAAGTACCTGTGTCCATGCCATCTAATGTCACCCATATAGTTGTAATTCCTATTGCAACTTGTCTTCCACCCACCTCATTAGTTCCATCCACATCCATACCTTCTACTTCATCTATGAAAATACATGATGAATGGAACACCTTAAAAAATTTCTTAAGAAGCAATAGAACAGTCAATAGTAAGTTTAGGTGGTCAATCCTAAGCATCGACCTATTTCCACTCAATCCACATTTATCACCTAAATTCCATCATGGGTACCACAATATTCTATGGTTTCCATCCCCATACCTCCATTAACCCATACCAATTCCATCCTCATGGGTCAATCCACCCACAACCCCCACACATCATCTCTCTTCCAAAATTCACCATCATTTCTTCATGAACCTCATCATCATCAATTTCAATCCATGCCCCTCAATTCATCACACCAACAACAACACACTCAATCTCATCCATTCATCAATACATTCCCAACATCTCAATACACTCAACAAGAAAACTAGGGCTTACAATTAGATTGTGAAAATAATTTAATTTTACAATAGATTTTAACTCGAACCACTAACATTGAGTTACAGTTGAGTCATCATCAATTTCATCATCATCCATTTTAGCAACCACAAAAGTTGCAATATCTAGTTTCACAATCTACATATTAGGTTACTATACATGTACGACAATTTCAACATCCAACACAATTGGACAAATGCACCAAGTATCCTACAAAGCCCCATCGAGACTACATGATGCTTTTAGAATCTTATGCAACCATTTTTTGAAGGTTGTATGAAGCACAAGATATTTCACTTCTAGAAAGCAAACCAAGAGACTCAACCAAATGAGGCAAATACTTTAAGAAGCACTTGTTCTATCCCTACCATGGACAAGTGGGCCATGCCATAAACAATTACCTTGTATTTAAAAACATTGTCAAAGATCTTATTGATATGAAAGTCTTTCCTACAAATAATCCATCCAACCCATCTAATCAGGACATTGGTACCAATTCAATCATCAAGCATATCGGGGATTCTCAGGATATCACATCCTCCTAGTCACTCACATCATCAATCATCAAGCATATTAGGGATTCTCAGGATATCACATCCTCCCAATCACTCACATCATAAATCATCAAGTATACTAGGGTTTCTTAGGATATTGCATCCTTCCAATCACTCACACCATAAATCATCAAGCAAATAAAGGATGCCTAAGGTATCACAACTTCATCACAAAAAAAAACTCCAAAGGTATCTAAATTCCTTTGGTCACATCTCAATTTTCAAAAAGCTCCAAAGGTACTTAATCCCTTTGGTCACATCTCAAATTTCAAAAATTCTCCGAAGGTACCTAAATTCCTTTGGTCACATATCAATTTTCAAAAATATCCAAAGGTACTTAATCCCTTTGGTCACATCTCAAATTTCAAAAATTATCCAAAGATACTTGATCCCTTTGGTCACATCTCAATTTTCAAAAAGTTCCAAATGGTACGTAATCCCTTTGGTCACATCTAAAATTTCAAAAAGCTCCAAAGGTACTTAATCCCTTTGGTCACTTCTCAATTTCAAAAATCTCCAAATGTACCTAACACCTTTGGTCACATATCAATTCCAAAAATCTCCAAAGGAACCCCATCCATTTGGTCAAATCTCAATTCCAAAAAGCAAAAACAAAAATAGTTGCATTTCATTTGCATCTATATGTGTTTCTTGTTGTTATCTGAGTTCACAATATTCAAGGAGCACATCAGCTTACCATGCTAGGAGGATTAAAAGAGCCTAGGTGTATCGCTCCAAATTTTTCACACCCTTACCTTCAGGCTATAGGATCCATGCCCGGAAGGGGGATGTGAAAAGGATGGCGTGGTACCTCGGACTAAGAGGCCTTGCGAAGGTCCCGCCTCTCGGGGGAGGTGTATTATGGTGATTTTTTGATGGATGGTGGGTTCACCAGGAAACGTTTGAATGGCAGTTTCCACGCCTAGGTTGGGAATGTGTTTAATGTGTTCAGTTTTATCTTTAAACATTCGAGTCCTAGGTTTGGCCAAATGAATCTAAGTTGTTCTATTATGAAAATGCAGACTAGATGAAATACAACAGACAAATATGAACAGAAACAGAGAGAAAGAGCTAAATTACAGAGCCATACCTGATCCGGATGTCTGATGGAGGTTCTGATTCTTGAAGCGAGACGAGGATCGTCCGGAATTTGATGAAATCGTCTCCGACCTACAGGATCGTCTGAGATCCGATGAATTCGTCGGACGAATTCGTCAGAGACCTACAAACAGAGAAATAGACACAAAATACAAAAAATGCAGCAATGCTAATAGAGGATAATGATGTAAAATGACAATAAGGATGTTAACAGATAATCCCAAATAGAAATGCAAGTAAGTTGCAACACTTTAATAGCTAATCATGACCTTATTATGCAATTAAACTATATGGGTGAACTCCAAGATGCAGAATAGCAGAAAATAATAAATAAACTAACTAGTTGCAGAATAAAATAGCAGATGAGAAGAGAAAAATGCAAACTCTGGGCACTGATTGCCCCCAATGATGATTGCAGTCGAAATCATCTCGGATTGGTACGAAATCATCTCGAATTGAACAGGATCGTCTGCAACGATCTGAGCTTGCTCCGGCTGAAGAATAACAAGGTTCCTGCAACAAAATTTGGATAGGACAAGTGCAGATGGTAATTCAAGATGTTTTAGTGCGTGTAAAGTCAAGTTATAGGAAATTTCAGCCAGGGGGATGCCAAGGGGAGGTCCTAAGTTTAAATAGGCTTAGGAGGGAGGTTAGGAGGTTGGAGATCATCCCAATTTGGGAGATCTCCAATGGGGGAGGGTCTCTAACGGTGCGAGACACGCTTCTGCTCGGATTAGAGATGTCGTTGGAACAGAGACTAATTGTGAAAAATTAGTTTTGGGACAAGATCGTCTGGACGTCCTAGCCTAGACGAAATCGTCCGATTTGAGGCGATATCGTCTGATCGGCGACGATATCGTCAAACGGTCAAAACAAACTCTAAAAATGGTGTGGGAAACGAGGAAACGGGTTAAGCGACGGTTTAGGAGCGGTTTAGGGGGTTAAAATTTGAATTTGAATTATTTACTAGAGTAATTGTAATTATTAAGGTTTTACTGCGCCAATTTTAGGGTGCTACATTTTGCCCCCTCTTTAGCGAATTTTTCGAAGAAAATGCGTTAAAGATGAGTTCTTCTCGATTTACGAGAAAGCAAAAATTATTCCCATTTTTAGGCGACGATTCTAGGTCGAATCGTACGACAGCTTACTATGGTGCCCCCTTCGTGTTTTTACCCAAATCGAACGTTTGAGGTAAAAACGCGAAAAAGCAAAAATTTTTAAAAAATGTTTAAGTGTTTTGAATAAAATTAAGAAAAATAGGGTAAAACCCTAATTCATTTACTATTCATTTTTATAGTTTTGGTTTTAGAGCTCTGGAGACAAAAATGGTCGAGACAGCGCACAGATCGACAGAGGTCCGACGCGGGCTACGGGTAAGGGTCTAAACTGAATTTAGAATGCTTTACTTTAGAATTTCATGCTTTTTAGACTAGATTTGCTTGATTTTTGAGCATCGCGGCCATTTTTGGGCCGTCGACGTCGTCGAGACGAAATCGTCTCGATTTCATCGAAATCGTCTCGATATCGTCGATTTCGTCCAAGGGCGAAATCGGTGATAGGGGGACGATTTCATCCAATAAGGGACGATTCCCTCATGCGAAATCGGAGATGAATTTGCTCAAATTTGGGATGATATCGTCCAATTGTGGATGATATCATCATTTATAAAATTGAACTTATTTTAACTTGTATTTTTTTATTAATGATTTTTATTGTTGATTTTGTTTATGTTGCAGAGAGGATTACTGAAGAGCAGAGAATGGAAATATGGCGGGTTGAGGGATGACTTGGCCGCTCTATCGTAGGCAGAGCGAGATCAAGTAGCACGGGTCGGCTTGCGGCATGTGGCGGAGATGCCACAAGTTTCTACGGATATGGGGCTATTGACGACCCTAGCAGAGAGGTGGTATCCGGGTTCTTCCTATTTTTCAGTTATCGATAGGGGAGATGACTCCCACCTTGGAGGATGTATGGAGGATTTTGAGGATCCCCATACAAGGATGGTGATCACTCCCATGGCCAATCAGGGCCACGTGATGATGCGACTGTGTGGCGATCCGAGCTTCACCCTGGAGAAGGGCGGAGTGAATATCGAGTCACTGCGTCGGATGCCAGGGCATCTAGACTCACACGGGTTTTGGCTGGGGTGGTAGGTGGACTCTCGCTATGCCACCAGAGTGGATGTAGGATACCATGGCTACTGACAGATGTGGTCTATGACATGAGAGACCACGGATACAGGTTTTCTTGGGGGAGCTTTGTACTCTATAGATTGTACAGGATCCTGCATGGGGTCGTGTACAAGGGCGGCCGATGTCTGGTTATGACATCGCTACTACAGGTTTGGTGTTGGGAGCACATCGTGGTGCGAAGGCCGGTAGGGCTTCCACTGATAGGGATTGATGGGGAGAGGCCCCGAGTTTTCTACTGGTGGCTCCGAAGAGGGGCACAGTGGTGGATAGATCTGCCAGCATCCCGGAGACTACTAGATGACCTCGTCTTCGACCAGATCACCTGGAGGCCTTGGAGAGATCATCCAGGGTGGGCCGAGGATGGACAGGAGCTGGCTCGCATCAGGCGAGTCTGCTGGCTGAGGATGGAGAGGGGAGAGGTGGAGCTCCATCGGTATGATCGAGTTTTGAGGTAGTTCGGTCTACAACAGGGGATCCCATCTCTCAGAGACTACGAGTTTTCCTGGGTATGTCGGGATAACACTACGGCTAGCGGGGCTCCGGATATGCGGTGATTCTAGAGTCGGGACGTAGATGATGCCCCCATTCAGCCGGTGGATGGGGATGACGTTGGGGTAGCCGACGGCTACGATTCCTGGTACACAGGCATCCACCCTCCTCGGATGACAAGGGCTCGGGGTCTGATTCACGTAGTTGTGCATCAAATGGGGAGGCGATGCCGAGGAGCCATTGAGGTGGCACGGGGTCGTCACAGGGAGAGAGCAGAGGAGACCACAGGCGCAGCAGAGGCCACGACAATGGGAGAGGAGGGAGGAGAGACCCCCTTCTCCATAGAGAGAGAGGCCACCATCGCTCGATAAGGGCAAGGGTGTTGACACTGGGGAGAGCAGCGAGACAATGACTCTTCGAGCGGAGACAGTCCATCTCCAGGCACAAGTGCAGACATTGCAGGATGAGGCTGCATGCCATCGAGCTGAGGTTACACAGCTCAGAGATGAGATTGCATGCCTTAGAGCATGGGGCGGAGGAGCGAGCACTCGAGATTTAGCATGTGCTATGGCCCAGATTGCCTTCTATCAGGCTCTATATCACCAGGCGGTGCCAGCAGAGGAGAGGGTGCCATTACCAGCTCATATTACAGAGCCTGTCATGATGGGGTCATCTAGGACATCATCACGATCGGCATCCAGGACTCATGGCACCACACGGACTGCGATGGGGCCACCTCCTCCACCTCAGGGCGGGGGAGGAGATGAGGCTGAGAGCTCGAGGGGTTCTCGAGACACTGCACAGAGGATATATGATTGAGAGGATTGAGTATGCCAAGATGTAGATTGTGGCATACCAATCCAGGTTTGAGATGATGTACATATATTTGATATATATATAGATGAGATATTTTTGATCATATGACTTGTCTTATGTGTTTTTATGATGCTTTAATGTTTTTGATGTGATTTGATGATTCATGTAATTATGTCGTTTGGAAATATGTATGGTTTTTAATAGATGCTTTAAAATTTAAATGAAATAATCTGATAGAACAAATTGGTTGTTTGTGATGTGATGATTTGATAAAAATAAAAAGGACTTTTAACAATAATTTCAAAGGACATTGTCGCTATTATAGACCATTTCATGGAGTCGCCGCTCACTCGGTCGTCAAGCTAATCCCAGTATAGAAATATTGTTAAAAGTAAAAGAGTGCTTAAGAGATTGTCTTAAGACTTTGGTGCAATGGTGCAAATGATGATGATGATGGTGATTTGTTTTCAGATTTTCATAAAAATATTATGCATGAAATAATTTTAAAATGATTTTTGCTAGGCATAAATTCCTAAGTGTGATAAAATTTTTGGATAATTCCCTAGGAATTATACCATCATTGCAATTCTGCATGTTGACAAAATGACATGAAATAGTAATAATGTTCGTTCTTTTGAAAGCATAATTGTGTAACATAATGATTTAAGTCATATGTTTTTGATGAATTGATTTTAAATAAATGGGAAATAAAATTGGTACAATGGTTTGCGCTAGGCATAGAATATTTAGGTATAAACTTATACCATCATCGTGAAATCCAAAAAGAGATAGTTTTATTGCATGGTTGATTTTTAATAAACAGAAAATATGAAGATGAGGACTTGCGCTAGGCATAAAATTCCAATTTTGGTTTTGGAACTATACCATCGTCGCGAAAGTCGAAAGTTATATATATATTGTGTTTTGATTGTATGGTTTTGAAAGAAATTTTGATTTTTTTTTTGATTATGCATGTAGTTGTCTTTATACTAAACAACTATTCTCAAATAAGAAAATGAAATTATTCCAGACAATTTGCAAAAATATTTCAAAGTATCTTGAAGACAAAAGTTAGATTTATAAGGAATCCCATGTGCATATGTGAGTTCATTTCCAATCTTGATTTATCATAATGATACACAAAATCTCTCAAATACAAATGTGTGTGCAATTGCATTGTTCATTTACCAATTTTTGAGCAAGATAATTTGATACAAGTGATTTGAATTAACCAAATAAGTGTTCATTAACCATGATTTAGATGCATATAACCATACCGAGACTACTATGTAAGTCGGATTATCAAGAGCTAGCTAATCCATAAGCGAGACAGAGGTCTAGTACAAAAGAAGGTCGCTAATGTGACAGACATATCGCCATGCTAGGAGTTACCCAAGGCCAAGCGGGTTGGGCACAAACCACCTGTTATGGGGCTTACCTCACAATTTTTGAATAATTGAGAATTCCAGGGATTCAAGCTCATCAACCCTTCTTTTCTTTTCAAAGGGTAGGGAAAGGGATTTTATTGCTTTTGCTTTCTGCTTTTTTTTTTTTTTTTTTTTTATTTTTGCTTTCTTTTGGAGATAATGCTTGGAACATTCGTTGTAATGATATAAAATAACATTTTTTTTTTTTTTTTTTCTTGAACTTTGCTTTTCTTCCTATGCTAGGGATACTTGCTCGGATTAGCTGTAGAGCAAGGGATTTTTATTCTGGGTAGGGGTGAGCTTGTCCTTTTGCCAATTCTCAAAGATTCTAGACCATGTGCATGATAGGATAGCGGGGGAAACTTTTCGCTCAAGAAACCACTTCTACTATGTAGCATAGCATGGACATTACAAATATAATCATTTTATTGTGAAAGGATGTGCTTGGTTTAAGTAAATAACAAGATCAATTCTCTGTGCTCAAACTTTATTTAATTGAATTTTGTGGACTTTGATATAAGAGAGATTAGTAATCATGCTAGATAAAATCAAGATATTTATTTTTGTGTTTGCAAAAGTGAGGGATTCCAAATAAATGCTAATTTATCCCAAAATAATTTGAAAATATAATTGCAATACTTCAAGAATATACAACAAATATTTTTGAGGAGTTTGATAATTTTGACTCTCTCTTTCTTTCTTTCTTTTTGTTTTGGTTTCGGAAGAGTCAAGAATATTGTTGTTTTTATTTTTGTTTGTTTTTTTGTTGAAAGATTTAACAAGTGCCATAAATACAACAAATAGTTTTGAATATTTTGATGATTTTGAATGTTTTTGGTATTTTTGAATTTATAAATTGAAAGAAATACAAGATAGTGATTTTGAAATATTTTAAACAAATATATACAAGGATGAAATGACCAAATTTATACATAGTAACGTTTAAGATGCATAATATTCATAGGTTCTTTAAGTTCTTTACCATCCAAGGTAGATAATTTGTATGCTCCCGATTCAAATTTAGCAGTGATAATATATGGTCCAAGCCAGTTGGGCTCAAATTTACCTTTAAGGTCTTTAGTTGCATTAGTATTTTTTTTATTTTCTTTTAAAACAAGGTCGCCGATCTCAAAGGATCGATGACGAACTTTTTAGCATATGATCTTTTAAGCTTGTTTTGGTAGGCACGGAGATGCTCCAAAGCATTGATGCATTTTTCATCTAGGAGTTCCAGTGATTGAGTCTACCGACTCGATATTCATCTCCTACTTCGGTATCTTGAAGTAGTAGAGCCAAAGAAGGAACTTCTAATTCAAAGGGAAAAACGGCTTCAACACCATAAACCAAAACAAAAGGTGAAGTTCCAGTGGGGGTTCGAACACTAGTTCGATAGGCCCACAAGGTTGGATATAATTGAATGTGCCAGTCACGGCCAGATTTATTGACCAATATTTTGAGAATCTTGATTAAGGTTTTGTTAGATGCTTCTGCTTGACCATTACCACGAGGATAATAGGGAGTGGACCAGCGATGTTGAATCTTATATTTTTGGCATAATTTTTTAACATCTTTATTTTTGAAACAAGTTCCATTGTCTGAGATGAGATTTGCAGGAATTTCGAATCTACAAATGATTTGATTAAAAATAAATTTAGAGACTTGTGTGCCAGTGCAGGAAGCTAAAGGCATAGCTTCAACCCACTTCATGAAATACTCGATGGCGGTTATGATGAATTTGTGTCCATCAGATGACACGGGATTGATTTTGCCAATAATGTCTAAGCCCCATTTGGAAAAGGGCCAAGGAGATGAAATAGCCTGCAGTTCTTGTGCAGGGGCATGGACAAGGTCAGCATGTTTATGGCACTTGTCGCAATGGCGCACATAATCATGTGCATCATTCTCCATGGTAGGCCAAAAGTATCCTATCCTAAGGAGCTTTTTAGCAATCACACTACCACTGAAGTGTCCTCCACAAGATCCATCGTGGGCTTCACTCAAGGCTGATTTGGATTCTTCTAGATTCAAACATCTCAATAGGATACCTTCAAAAGATCTCCTATATAAAGTATTGCCAATTATTACAAATCGACTTGCTCGTCTACGTAATAACCGATGTTGGTTTCTATTAGAATTGGCGGGGAAAGTCCCATTTTGAAGAAAATCAAATATATCTCGTATACCAAGGTTCAGGAGTAGTTTCATTAATTAGAAACACATCCAAAGGCTCTAAGCATGACTTATTTGAAGTGGGTTCCTGGAGCCGACGAATAATGATGGTGGCATATTCGTCATCTAACTCCAAGGGCAGAAGAGATGCAGTTGCGGCCATAGCATCAGCTGCATGGTTGCTAGTTCATGCGAATAGCTTCCAAAGTAACTGTATCAAACAAGGATAATAGTTGCAAAACATATGCTTTATATGGGCACAATTTATCATCTCTAGTCTGATAAACTTCATTAATTTGATTTATAACAAGTTGAGAATCACCAAAAACTAACAGATGTTTAATTTTTAGCGCCAAGGCAGCTCGTAATCCAAGGATTAGAGCTTCATACTCAACAGTATTATTAGTGCAAGCAAATGTTAATTTAAAGGACAAAGGAATAAGATGTTTTTGTGGGGATATTAAAATAATACCCGCACCAGCCCCACTCATGCATCGGGCTCCATCAAAGTATAAGGACCATTGTTCAACATGGTCTGCCTCTGATTGAAGGCATTCATCAGGAAACTCAATGATGAGGGGATGGGTAGATTCTAAGGGTGCAGCGACTAATTGATCTGCTATGATTTGACCCTTAACAGACTTTTGTCCTATGAACGTGAGGTCAAACTCGCTTAGAGCAAGAACCCACTTGGTTGTGCGACCCGATAAATAAGGTCGACTCATGAGATACCACAAGGGATCATATTTAGCAATGACATAGGTTTTTTGACTAAGCATATAATGGCATAATTTTTGCGTAGCAAACACGACTGCTAGACATAGTTTTTCTAATGTTGTGTAGCGGGTTTCATAACTAATTAGAGTTTGGCTAATATAATAATTAGCACGTTCTCTCTTCTCATCATCAAGCTGAGCTAACATAGCTCCTAAGGCAGAATCTGAAGCTGAAATATATAGGAGGAATGGGCGATCAGGTCTAGGTGGTGAAAGCACAGGTGGGTTAAGGAGGTATTGTTTGAGAAGTTCAAAAGCTTCCTTACATTCGTCGTCCCAATTAAAAGGGACATCCTTCTTAAGGAGCTTAAGAAAGGGACCGGTTTTGTTCGCCAACTTATCGATGAAGCGACGGATAGCTTGAAGCTTACCTTGTAAACTTCGTAATTCAGATATATTGGTAGGTGCGGGCATATCAGTGATAGCCGCAATCTTAAGAGGGTCAATTTTGATACCACGTAAAGAAACTATAACCCCTAATAGTTTACCGGACTTAACTCCGAATATGCATTTGGCTGGATTTAATCGAATAAGATATTCTCTTAACCGATTAAAAACTTTTCTCAAATCATCTAAATGGTTATCTTCATTAATAGAGCGAGCTATAATATCATCTACATAATCATGTAGGATATCATGCATCATATCATGAAAAATATAAGTCATAGCTCGTTGATAGGTTGCACCTGCGTTCTTTAAGCCGAATGGCATCACTTTCCAACAAAAGGTACCCCAGGGGGTAATAAAGGTTGTTTTAGCCTGATCTTCAGGAGCTATCCTGATCTGATTATAACCGGAGAATCCATCCATTAAGGACATCATCCCACTCCCGACAGTAAAATCAATGATTTGGTCCATGTTTGGAAGAGGAAAATCATCTTTAGGGCATGCAGCGTTAATATCTCTAAAATCTGTGCAAACCCTAACTTTGGTAGCTTCTTTCTTGGTGATTGGAACTACATTTGAGATCCATTCAGCATAATCAATAGCTTGTATAAAGACAACATTCAGGAGTTTTTCTAACTCCCCTTTGACTAGCAAGGCCACTTTGGGATGCATTTTTCTAAGTTTCTGTTTAACAGGTTTAGCATCCGGATGGACTACTAGGTGATGCATGACTACGGAAGGGTCTAGACCTGGCATATCTTCATATGTCCAAGCGAAGACATCTTCATATTCTTTAAGGAATGCAATGTATTGCTCTTGTTTTTCTTGACTTAATTCTGATCCAATATTGATTATGTGAGGACTATCCTCAGTTCCAATATTAATTTTAATGACGTTTTCTACTTCCATGTGTAGATCTCTTTCAAAATTAGGTGGGGCGGGTGAAACGCCCAATTCTTGTAATTCTTTTAAGGTTAACTTGGATAATTCATCTTGAGGAGTCGTGGCCTCAAGTTGGGCTATAGTAGGTATAGAACCATCAAAATAAAAACCATTGTGTAACATCTCTTCAATGGAGACATCATGGAAAATATCTCCTTCCAACTCCTCATCGGATTCAGCGATCATTTCAGGGTAAGCTATGGATAGCATGTTACATGTAAATGGCTGATTTTTTAAAGGCAAATCATCACGCCTATCCAAATAATCTTGATAACATATGAGTTGATCATCATCTTCAAAAGGAAAGGGTTGACCCTTACTAGAAAATAAGCCCACACCACAGCGGGCAGGCCACGGTTCTACCTCGAAAGGTTCTTTCATACCATTTTGGAAAGGTCCCAAGCCTTTCCCTTTATATCCCATTTTAAGCATTATAGGTTTAGCTTTAATATACTCATTAGTAAAATAACATCGAGCATATCCATCATGATGAGTTTTGATATTCCGAGGTATTCTTCCCAGTCATATCCTTTATAAATGAAGGCACAACTCCCGACTTGGTAAGTACTTCCCATAGGTTGTGGGAGGCCCAAAGTACGAGGAGATGGCGGCAAGTTATTTAAGATAATGGAATTTTGCATAGAAGCATTTGTTTTTTCTGATATAAGAATTTGAGATAAATCAGGTAAGAGTTCATCAGAAAGAGCATAAGATGTAGAAGGATCATTCTCTATATCTTTAGATGTGGAAGGTATGATAGATGTAGATAATGTGGAGGTGTTAATAGATGGGTCTATAGGTTTTGAAATTATAGGGATGGAACATGAAGGATTGGTTGTGGATTGAAGGTCTTTTTGAGGTTCTAGAGTGGTTTGTTTAGAAGATTGTTGATCTATATATGAGGATGAAATTAATGGAGGAGAAATAGATGAAGTTATGGGTGTGTGTTTCACAGTTTTAGATGAAAAATAAGAATTAGGATGTGTGGATGACGAAGCAGGGCAAAATTGAACTCCAACAGGTTACGCCAAGGCACACATATCAAAGGGTCTAGGATCACCATGGATAGTGACCAACTGATTTTTAAATTCGAATTTAACACATTGGTGTAAAGTTGATGGGACAGCCCGCATTGCATTGATCCAAGGACGACCCAAGAGTATATTGTACGATGCGGGGCAATGTACAATAAACACGGTCGTATCTAAGGTTCTAGGACCAACTTGCAATGGGATGGTAATAACTCCACACGTTTCTTGTGTTTCGTCATTGAAAGCTTTTATGATCATGTCGGTTTTCTTCATTTCATCACTTCTAAACCCAAATCGTTGGTAGAAATCAAAAGTGCAAATATTTAGAGATGAACCATTATCAATCAAAACTCTTTTAACGGCTACATCTCCAATTAGGGCAGTAATGTATAAGGGGTTATCCTTATGTAAACTATGTTGTGGTATATCTTTATCCCGAAAGTCAATACAATCGACTTCCCTAGTGATGATAGTATTGGCCATGGCTTCAGGTTGAATGTTTTGAGGTACCATCATTTGGCTTAATGTAAGCATTAATTCATCTCTATGGGTAGGCGAAGATCTTAATAAATCCAAGAGAGAAATTATGGCTGTAGTATTGGATAATTGCTCATTAATATTGTAAGGGGGTTTAGGTTGAACATTGGAAGCATGATTCCCTTTATTGGGATTTTTCAAAACAAATGGAGCTGATCCATCATTCTGGTTTGGTTCTTGTTGAGAATTTTGAGCCTGTTGTCTAGTAACGACTCCGATGGTACCTACAATGTTGTATTGAGGACGTTGAATAGATCTTGGTCTAGCATTTATAGCTTGTTCATTAGAAAGGAATTGATCAGAAGAGGGTCGAGTAGTAACTCTTCTAGGAAATGGTTCTTCTGGAATCATAGCATCTGTAATAGGTTGAATAGGATCTGATTCATTTTTAGAACTATTCGATTGGTTTGAAGTGATTTCCATGTCACTTTCAGTGTCTGATTCTATATCACTAGGATCTGGAGTTTGAGTATTACGTAGGGGCCTGGTTGTGACCATGGATAAAGTTGTGTCAAATTTTTGTAAATCATGATTAGGTAAATGTCCGCTAATAGTTCCTACATATCGGGTAGGAGGAGGAACATTATGATGCTCAATTTGATTGGCCACCTCTTTACCATGTCTTGGTAAAGGATGTTGAAATATGTCTAATGATTGATTAGCATTTTGATTTTGATTTTGGGGAATGTTCTTTTGAGCATTATTAGGAGCATTTTGTTTAGGTTGGAAGGCTTGCACCTCCATTTCATTATTATCAATCAGATCTTGTATTTTATGTTTCAACCTTTTACAAGCGTTGGTAGAGTGTCCAGGCCCTCTATGGAAATCATAGTGTAAGTCAACTCTGTATCCGGGTATGGTTGGATCAAGTTCCCGGATAGTTGGTAATTGAATCAAGCCTCTTTCGAGTAATTGAGGTAAAATAGTTGATAATGGTTGATTCAATCTAGTAAATTCTCGAGGAGGTTTATCAGGAGGTTTCAATATAAATTTTTTTGTTGTCTTCGTTGCATTGATATTAGCAACATTTTTGCTATCAGTGACTCCGTCACCTACGACTTGTTTGTTTTTATATTGATTTCTGGATGTTTTCTCATCATCTTTCTTCCTAAGTTGGCCTCTCCTAATGAGGGCATCTTCTACTCTTCGAGCTAAATCTATAGCTTGATCGAAGGTAGTTAAAGTAGCAGATTGATAACTCATAAGATATTTGTTCTTGTAAATTATTAATAAAAATGTCCAACATTTCCCTATAAGGTAGCACAAAGTGCGGTTTTCCTATCAACTGCCTCCATCTAGCTAAGAAATCAGCAAAACATTCATCTTTATCTTGTTTTAAGTTGTATAAATCTTTAATGGTGACATGCCTCTCGATGTAGGCACTAAATTGATGGACAAAAGATTCAGTTGTTTCTTCAAAGTTTCTCAAAGAATGAGTGGGCAATTGATAGTACCACTCTAATGCCATTCCACCTAAACTTTTTGGGAACATTTTTAGTAATAGCAAGTCATCATGTGATATATCATGACATGCTATCCTAAACATGCGAAGATGCTCTATGGGATCTTCAGTTCCTTTATATATAGGCAGGACCGACATAGGGAAGTGTTTGGGGTACGGTTGTGCTACAACTATGGGATCCAAAGGTTGACTACACATCTCTCGATAATTGTACGAGGGATGGTAGGGATCTATCTGGTCCATGCGGGAAGCTAACTGCTTCACCATGGCTTCCAGATTACTAGTTTGCCCACCATATTGGTTCGGTAGGGCATTAATATGGGATTTGTGAGCATATGATGGAGGGACATGAATATTAGATGCTATATTGCTATTGTGTAATCTGTTGGTAGGAAGGGTGTTAGGAAGAAGTTTTGAAGTTATATTATGTTGTATTCCAGATTGTTGGAAATTGGTGTTTGGCTTCATTTTAGGTTTTTGTTGATTTGAAGCATATTGATCAATAGTTTGGCGAAGTAAAGCAGTGAAGGAAAGTTTCTTTTGTGTGGGAATGATTTTAGGCTCAATAACGGGTTCTTTAGGAGGTTGGGTAACTCTGTTGTTTTTGCATGTTCTGAATCATAGTGACCATATCTCTATTGGATGGTCCAGCCTTATCACTTTCTTGATCAACAAAGGACAAGGGATTAGTGTGTATATTAAACACATCTTCCATGGCTGCTTGAGTGTCACTAATTTGTCCTTTATCAATACGAACTGCCATATTAAGAGCGCCAATGTTATTATTGAAAAATTTCCAGAAATGATCTAAGTTATCAAAAGCAATAGTTCCATCCGGAGTTATTCTAGGGGATGAGGATCCATCCTCTTTAACATTTTCTTCTTGTTCATCTACAACAAGCTCATCGTCTTGCTGGTCTAGAGTTTCTTCTTCCGGGATTGGATCCTCGGGAAGGACATTTGGGTTTCTTGTTTTGTCTCCTAACCAATCTTCTTCTTCTCCTTCGGTTTGTTTACCATTCCTAAGTTTAGGCATTGTGCTTAACTTAGATTTCAGCAAATATATATATATATATATATATATATATATATATATATATATATATATATATATATATATATATATATATATATGCAACCAACTTAAGAGGTATATATTAATTATATACCTACTACAATATTTAAAATGAAATGTTTTGGTTTTTGTTATGTTTTTTAGTTTTTTCTTGTTTTTTGTTTTAATAACAATATTATAAAGATAACAAACAACATACGAAATGCAAGAAATAATAATAATGAAAGCAATGATCTAGTTTTCTATAAACAATTTATAAATATCATTAATGGGCTCAAGTTCTTCGGGGAGTCATGAAGTGTTCTTCTTCAAATTGAAAATTTTCTTTCAAGAATTTAATGAAAAGTGCTATAGTGATATTATCTGTCTCAGATTATGGTTGGTAGAAGTAAAGCTCGTGGCAATACTCTCGATATAACACAGCTCTAGGAACTCTCTTCCATCTTTCCCTATCCGTAAGAACGACCTCTTGGTCTTCTACATGACCTAGGAACTGGTGTATAGTGGCTGCGTTCTCGAGGTATTCCTCGAAGGTGAACAATTACGAAGACACAAGAGCTCTCCTATAAGCTAACCATCTATGGCAGGCTCTATGAAGTTCATGATAAAAAATGAGTTGATGAGGATCCAGGATTCTATCTAGGACAAGCCTTTTGATTTGTTTAAGTTTTGTTGACCTAGATGAAATGACACCTAGTCTTCTATCAAGTTCGTCCCACAAAAGTTGATTTCTATCTGTTTCAGGCACACTAAGCACATAATTGATTTCTATGGCTGCTAATTGGTTTTCAACATTTATAGTAACTGCTAGTCTTTTCTTAGGAGCTACCATCTAAACATGATATGCAACTTATTAGTTTTAAATGATTTGAAATGCATCTATTTTTTTTTTGTTTTTGTTTTCAAAAGGTTTTAAATGCATTCACGTCGGGTTCACCAAAATGTATCGCTCCAAATTTTTCACACCCTTACCTTTAGGCTATAGGATCCATGCCCGGAAGGGGGATGTGAAAAGGATGGCGCGGTACCTCGGACTGAGAGGCCTTGCGAAGGTCCCGCCTCTCGGGGGAGGTGTATTATGGTGATTTTTCGATGGATGGTGGGTTCACCAGGAAACGTTTGAATGGCAGTTTCCACGCCTAGGTTGGGAATGTGTTTAATGTGTTCAGTTTTATCTTTAAACATTCGGGTCCTAGGTTTGGCCAAATGAATCTAAGTTGTTCTATTATGAAAATGCAGACTAGATGAAATACAACAAACAAATATGAACAGAAACAGAGAGAAAGAGCTAAATTACAGAGCCATACCTGATCCGGATGTTTGATGGAGATTCTGATTCTTGAAGCAGACAGGATCGTCTGGAATTTGATGAAATCGTCTCTGACCTGCGAGGATCGTCGAGATCGACGAATTCGTCGAGACGAATTCGTCGAGAGACCTACAAACGAGAGAAATAGACACAAAATACAAAAAATGCGGCAATGTTAATAGAGGATAATGATGTAAAATGACAATAAGGATGTTAACAGATAATCCCAAATAGAAATGCAAGTGAGTTGCAACACTTTAATAGCTAATCATGACCTTATTATGCAATTAAACTATATGGGTGAACTCCAAGATGTAGAATAGCAGAAAATAATAAATAAACTAACTAGTTGCAGAATAAAATAGTAGATGAGAAGAGAAAAATGCAAACTCTGGGCACTGATTGCCCCCAATGATGATTGCAGTCGAAATCATCTCGGATTGGTACGAAATCATCTCGAATTGAACAGGATCGTCTGCAACGATCTGAGCTTGCTCCGACTGAAGAATAACAAGGTTCCTGCAACAAAATTTGGATAGGACAAGTGCAGATGGTAATTCAGGATGTTTTAGTGCGTGTAGAGTCAAGTTACAGGAAATTTCAGCCAGGGGGATGCCAAGGGGAGGTCCTAAGTTTAAATAGGCTTAGGAGGGAGGTTAGGAGGTTGGAGATCATCCCAATTTGGGAGATCTCCAACGGGGAGGGTCTCTAACGGCGCAGACACGCTTACGCCCGGATTAGAGACGTCGTTGGAACAGAGACTAATTGTGAAAAATTAGTTTTGGGACAAGATCGTCCGGACGTCCTAGCCCAGACGAAATCGTCCGATCTGAGGCGATATCGTCTGATCGGCGACGATATCGTCAAACGGTCAAAACAAACTCTAAAAATGGCACGAGAAATGAGGAAACGGGTTAAGCGACGGTTTAGGAGCGGTTTAGGGGGTTAAAATTTGAATTTGAATATTTACTAGAGTAATTGTAATTATTAAGGTTTTACTGCGCCAATTTTAGGGTGCTACACTAGGACACTAAACATCATACACTTGAGAGCATTCTATGCTTAATGTAATTTATATATGTATATATACATGGCTATTACACAAAAACAACATTGCATTTCATACATTTCATTTCACACATCACATTGCATACATTACATTTCACACATTGTATTACACACATTCCATTTCACAAATTGTATTTCACACATTGCATTACACACATTCCACTTCACAAATTGCATTTCATATATTGCATTCACAATCACATTTCACATTCCATATTAGGGTTTCATTTATTTAGTTTAGATAGTAATTGGTCCAACACAGTATTGTTGCCTTAATCAGGGGCACCTTCAAAATATCATCCATTTCATTTGCATCATTCCATGAAGCAATGTAAATAGAAAACCCAAATTTCCATAATTCCTAGGTGTTTTTAGTCACTCAGCCACTCCTAGTGTTTTAAGCAAACCATAAATACATGTCGAGTTTTCTTTAGGACCAAGACACATTTTTATTAAGAAAATATTGAGTTCTAGGAATTGACTCTAAAACATTCTTGAACCAAATAAAATTACACATCTTAAAAACATCTTGTGTCAAAGAGGGATAACACCATCCTTGGGTTGTATCTCAAAGTGAAAAGGGTATTCCTTGCTTGTCCCATCATGCAACATAGTCCACAAAAATAGTGGTTTTCACCACTATCACAATATCAAAATAAAATAAAAAGTAGGGTAAAACCCCTAAAAACTCTAAATATTTTACACATCACACGCCACAGATCCTCAAGTTGTAATGATAGTACTACATTTCCAGTTAGATGATTAGGCAGTCATCCCCAAGGCTTAAAGATCAAAATTCTTAAACTATGGAGCTAATCTCCAATGGTAATATGGATGCTTGACTAGTAGTGGAGTACACTCATGCATGGTGACACATCTCTTTTAAAGAGACCTCTGATCGCACACAAGGACAAGCTAGCTTCTTATTCTCCTCCATAACAGGTTTCACCCAATTTACTCAAGATGGGTTAATGAACTCACTTGCACACACATTGGTTCTTGATTGCATCTATTCATTACCATGCTCATGATTATGAATTCACTACACATATATTTGGTCTTAGAGCAATTAGGAAGTATTTAGTGAGTTTGTTTTATGTCACTAGTATGTCTGAGTCTCTGCAAAATAGTCAGTTTTCCATATCAACATCCATATCTTTTTCCATTTCAACATCCATTTCATTGCATAAGTCTTCCATTTCACATACCATCAAGTTTGGTGCCCTCAATTAAAAAATAATGCTAAACATGGTAAAGAAAAATCTAAACTATAAATGATCATTAGAGCATCAGTTCATTTGCATCAATAACAAATTATCATATGCATTAATCACACATATACACATGTATTCACACAAAATCTGTTAGTCTTACAATGGCACTAAGAGGGGGGGTGAATCAGTGTAGTTCTTTAAACTTAAATTCACAGATCTTAAAACTGAAATAATGAAACCTTAAAACCAAATAAAGCAAGTATCACAAGAGAACATCACACAACACAAGATTTTAACGAGGTTCACCAATTTGGCTACTCCTTAAGAATGACTGCTTGGACTACCATCCAAATACAGCCTTTGCAAAACACCAACTTTATAATCAATTTACTAGCACCCACTGGAAGGAGCACCAACCCCTTATTTATCTGCACCAACAGAAAGGAGCACCAGCCCCTGATTTACCAACACCAACTGGAAGGAACACCAACCCCTGATTTACCAGCACCAACTGGAAGGAGCACCAACCCCTAATTCCAAGCATCAACTTGGACTTCAATTCTAAAACTAGAAGATTGATAGTAAGATACCTTTGTTTTTGCAAGACCCTAACTGGTCTTCTTCACATTTGCACTCTCTACACACTCTGCTCTCTCTGTGCAATCACTTCGCACACTCTGCTTCGTTACAACTACACTTTGCATTCATCTTCACCCTTTGCACTCTCTGCTCCTACTTTCTCTGTGCAATCATAGATGCACTTAGGATAATTCAACATGACTCTTCACCATCATCTCACCGCTTTTGCACTTTCTACGCTCTTACGGCCACATTTCACACTTCGACATGCATTCGATGACTTATTGCCACCACTCACAATTCTCTGAACAACCCTCCTTTTATAATAATATTTTCATGATGAAAATCCTAATCTTAGTTGGCTGTAAGCCCTAATCTTGGTCGACTTTCATAACAATTGTAAACCCTAATTTTAGTCGGCTATCATACTTCTCATTTCATTTGGGTTCTCCTTCTTGACTTGCGCATTTATGACCTATTGTGAAATCATGACATTTTTGTCTCTGAAGCTTCTTTTGTTGCTGTTGCCACGAAAACACATGTCACGATATCGCGACATTTTTTCTCTCTCTCCTCTTTCTCTTTGCTTTGGCCCACAAAAATACATGTCATGATATCACGACACTTTATTCTCTCTCCTCTTTCTCTTTGCTTTGGCCCACCAAAATACAACATGTCGCGATATCGTGAAACTTTTTCTCTCTCCTATTTCTCTTTGCTTTGGCCCGCGAAAATACATGTCGCGATATCGCGACACTTTTTCTCCTTGCTCTTTTTCTTTGCTTAGGCCCGCAAAAATACAACATGTCGCGATATCGTGACACTTTCGCCTCCGTACGCTTTCTCTATTCTTTTGTCGTGATATCGTGACATTTCTGCCTCAGTATACTTCATCTTTGTTTTTGTCATGATATCGCGACACTTCTGCTTCCATAGACTTTGACTTTGCTTTTGTCATGATATTGTGACACTTCTGCCTCTGTAGTCTTCAAATTAGATTTTTTTGTGAAATCACGACACTTCTACTTTTGTACTTAGCTTCTTTGCTTTTATCATGAAATCACGACACTTCTCCCTTCGAAGTCTTCTTCTCTGCTTTTGTCACGAAATCGCGACACTTCTGCTTCCGAAGTCTTGCTTTCTGATTTTGTCACGAAATCGTGACACTTTTTCTTTCTCTTTCTTCTTGCCCTTTTTGAGTCGTGAAAATGCGACACATCGTGAAATCGTGACACTTTTCCAACTTAATTTCTCTCTCCTGTCTTAGTCGCAAAAATGCGACATGTCGTGAAATCGCGACACTTTTCCAACTTACTTTCTCTCTCCTATTTTAGTCGCGAAAATGTGACATGTCACGAAATCGTGACACTTTTTCAACTTACTTTCTCTCTCCTATTTTAGTCACAAAAATGCGACATGTCACAAAATCGTGACACTTTTCTTACTTGTTCTCTTTCTTTGAACTTGTCACGAAATCGCGACACTTTTTCTTGCTTTCTCTTTCTCTTCCAACATGTCGTGAAATCGCAACAGTTTTTCCACTTGCCTTTTTCTCTTCCAACATGTCACAAAATCGCGACAGTTTTTCCTGCTTTTTCTCTCTCTTCCAACATGTCGTGAAATCACGACAATTTTTCCACTTGCCTTTTTCTCTTCCAAAATTTCATGAAATTGCGATAGTTTTTCCTGTTTTTTCTCTCTCTTCCAACATGTCACGAAATCGTGACAGTTTTTCACTTGCCTATTTCTCTTCCAACATGTCACAAAATCGTGATAGTTTTTCTTGCTTTTTCTCTCTTCCAACATGTCGCGAAATTGCGACAATTTTTCCAGCTTTTTCTCTCTTCCAACATGTCACGAAATCGTGATAGTTTTTCTTGCCTACTGTATATGCTTGCCTGCTATATATGTCGCGATATCGCGACACTTTTCTTACTTGTATTTTTCTTTAATCTTTTGCAAATGTGCCACTTCGGTCTTCTTGGAAAATCACTGTACGTACTTTGAAGAACCTTTGAACTCCTGTCTTCTGCATCTAAAATAGCTTTTGAACTTTCTGTCCACTGCATCAACAGATCTATCTGAATGTTTTGAAAACAATGACAATACTGTTGTTGCACCTTGCTCAACAAAATCATCCACACAAAAGTAAAATCCATATATATATATATATATAATTTCCATATGCAAAGATCGCTAGAAAGGTCAAACAACATCACAACTTGGGGGTGTTCAATGTATCACATATTCTCCCAATAAAAAAACAACATAACTTGGGGGTGCTCAAGGTATCACACCTTCTCCACAAATTCAAAAAATAACTTAATCACTCAATCACATCACATCAATAACAAGACAATTGCTAGGTTCACAATATTGCATTCTTTTGTCAAACGTTGTGCCCTTTGCCTTGCATTCACATCATCCACATACATTGCTAGGTTCAAAATATTTCATTATTTTTTCAAAGGTTGCACCCTTTACCTTGCATTCATTCCTTGTAAAAAACCCCTTTTTTGTTAGGGCAAACTAGCTTCAAAATATTTCATTATTTTTTCAAAGGTTGCACCCTTTACCTTGCATTCATTCCTTGTCAAAAACCCCTTTTTTGTTAGGGAAAAAACAAAATCATTCATTACATCATCCACATTCCTTGCATTCAACATCATCAATTTTACTCATCATTGCATTTATCAAATTCCTTGGCACTTTCCAAGTGAACCTTGTATTTAGTGGTTTATCCTAGTCACTCGGTGCTTGCAGTGACTGGTTATCCATACAATTTTGTAGGATGGATAGATCACCATAAGGACACTTGAATTATCAAAAAAACCTCCTATGTTGGGGTACATACAAACTGAATCATATACATTTTTACAAAACCCTTCATCTATTGGGGTAAAAATAGATGCAATCATCTTACAGTATCAAAAAAATCCCTTTTCTGTTGGGGAAAAAACAAAATCAATCATTTCACTTTTCACAATCATTGCATTTTCTCAATCACAACCCCCTTCATATGTTAGGGCAAAAATAGATCACATTCACATTTACATTCAACATCATCAATTTCATTCATCATTACATCTTCATTCAATATTTCCCAAGTACATTTACAAATACAAGTGAACCTCGTATTTAGTGGTTTATCCTATTAACCTGGCAGTTGCAATGACTGGTTATCCATGCAATCTGGTAGGATGGATAGATCACCATAAGGATACTTACATTATCAAAACACCTTCATCTGTTAGGGTAAAAATAGAATCAATAATACACATGTCAAAAAACCCTTTCATCTATTGGGGCAAAAATAGACTAAATCACTTAAATTTTCACAAAACCCCTTCTTTGTTGGGGTAAAAACAAACTCAATCACTTGAATCCTTATATTTAAAAACATAGCTTACCTCTAAAAAAATTACTTCAAATTGCATCCATCAATACATTTCTCATCATCACATCTTCATATCACCATTAAATCCATCAATAATTGCATTTACATTTGCCAAGTTTGTATACAATTTCAAGTGAACCTCACATCTAGTGGTTTATACTATCTCCTTGGTGATTGTAGTGATTTGAATCCATGCAATTTGTTAAGAAGAAAAAATCACAATAAGGATACTTGGCCATCTTCATCATTACATATTTCATTATTCAAAAATAAAAATCAATTTTAGTACCTCATCTGTAGAGTAAGACTATGCCAAGACCAATTTTCTCAAAAGTTATCATCGATGGCCTTGTTCATGGGGCTTGAAACACGGAAAAAATCATCACTTTTATCATTTACTTTTGCAATTACACTAGTCTTAAAGGATATAGACTGGGTAAAGTGATTGAGAAACCCTTTAAAGATTCCATTTGGGAATTATTGCAATCATGAGTGGCTCCGAGGGAAAGACTATTTTTATTTTATTTTTGCATTTGCATACTTGCATTTCAATGATGTTGGAAGGCACATTCTTCAACAACATGGAATCACCCCAAACTTGGGGAAACCACATTTGACTTTAATTTTCCCACAATGGGATACATATTACATGATCATGGCATCTACACTTGGTAAAAATCTCTTTTCTCTGTTAGGGAAAAAATAGAATCAATCACTTGCATATTTCAACAACCCCCTTCCACCATTGGGGAAAAAATGGCATAACATTTACATAATTCAGATCATCCATAATTGTACCATAAATTTCATACAATTATATGCATAAATCTATTAATTGGCTCGTGACATGCATCCGTCACTCATTCTCCAATTGAGAGGGTAAGCTACATAATTAAAATTCATTTATCTTCAAGTTCAATCTTCACATTCGAACAAGAGTAAGTTGCTTTTGCATCAGGCCAAACTAGGTGTCTTGTATTTTTGCACCGCATTGTGTTTTACACAACATGGTACAAAAAGGGGCATATGTAGACACCAAAATCTAGCCATTTGTCATTCATCCATAGTTTCCTGTCACAGTTATCCATTATTTATATACTTATATATAATTTTAATATATATTTAAATAATAATATTGTATATTATATATATATATATATATATGAATTAATCCTAGTCATACATCATGATCTAAACCTAGCTATTCATTCACCTTAATCCATGCCACATATCCAAATTTAATCTCCACTTTGCATCATGTTTCAATCTTGACCACACAAATTGTGTCATTGAAACCATAACATGCCCTAGGAGAGATTATAAAAAGGAGTTTTTTTTATTACTCAAATCCTGAATCCCCTAAGATTTTTCAAATCCTAAGTTTGAATACTCCCTAAGTTCCAAGTCCTGATAATACTTGCCACTTCCATATTCCATCGCTTCATCTCTCCTCCTCTACATCCACCATCGTCCACCTCATGAATCAGATGTTGTTCTGCAACCTTTCCCTCAGTCGCCAAACACCCCCCAGAGCTTCCTGAGTGCCCATAAGAGTCTACAGAGCACCCATTAGAGCCTACCAAGCACCTTTGGGCATTTTTGGTTAGCACCAAGTGCCCGCGGGTGTTTCCCATCCTAATTCTATAGCCCTATGACCCTCGGGTGTTGCTAGGAAACACCTGAATAACCATATACGGCAAAAATAAAGACAACAATAGTAAGTCAGTGTAGACAAAGTAAATTGTTTATTGTATTCATTTTTATTATTCTTAGATCTATTTTACAGCTCTTATTTTACAAACTAGGGTTTTATTGATTTTATTTTCTAAGGGTCTCACATAGTGGAGCCCTCACAGATATTACTAACCCTTGTTTTTTTGTTGTGTATAGGGTTTGAGGATCACATTCATTTGAATATAGAGTGGCCCTGCATAGGATGCCAAATCCCACTCACCTCTGTTGAGATCAAATATGAATCAAAGGACACCACTGTTTATTGACCTAGGGTTTTAGAGAACCCTAGATTTGTAATTATTGTGCCATCTATATCAATATCATATTATGTTGTAACATTGGATACTTAAGGCCCCCTTCACATCAATAAAATATTCTTTCTCTTCATTGTGCAACATATTGTGATTTGAATTTATTTATTGTATTTGGTGTTTCATTTTTGCACCTTCAATGAGTTACAACAAGCATCTTCAAATCCAATAGGGAATGCACAAATATGACATATCTTTCATGGTGGACCTTTCCAACATCTTAGGAAATTGTATTCTAATAGGGAAAATTCAAGGTGATCACTAGTGCATTAACAAGGACCAAGATAAATAGAAGTTGGAAGAGGATTTTTCTGAAAAAATTATATCCCATTCAAAACTCGATGAGGTGCCACAACCAAGAAATAAGGCCATAAAATATATATGCAAGGAAGAGAGTTTGTTGGAATGAGAGGTGTATTATTTCAGGGAGAAAGTAGTCAAAAAAGGTAAATGACTCATTCATAAAGTTTAGAGAAAAACTTAGTCCAAGGTGATAGAAGCAAAATTTATGCACATAAAACTCGGTTAACATGGGTGCATTCATGAAATAATTGTTCAATGGGACAAGATAAAGTCTAGAATGATGAATCCATCAAGAAATCATTAATGAAGGAACAAATAGAGATTGTATAATTTCAAAATATGATAACCATACAATACAAATTTTATAGTTCCAAATTATACAATTGGAAATCATACAAGTCCAAGTCATATAGTTCCAAATCATACAATTGAAAACCATGCAGTAGTAAACCATACAATTGGTGGTGAAAAATATTGTATGATTGACCAATCTAAACCAAACTATATGATTGGTCAATCCACTCTCATTTTGACAATTTTGTGGAATCACAAGTTGACACGTCAATATGAGAAATCATACAAGTACAGGTGAATATCACTATATGATTTCCACATTAGTAAATAAAAAATAGATAAAAATAAAGGAAAATATAAAGCATACAATATGCATGCAAAATACCAAGATGGAAGTCATTCATACAAATTGAGAAAAGCACATGCAAAAAATTGATATGGTAATCATCCATGCACATGGTAGTTCAAATAAAACCTAGCTTATAATAAGGGTGCAAAAAAAAACTTTAAAAATAGTTGAAAGCACAGAGCCACCAGGGTTGAAGAAATTTGAGAGTGCAAGTGCCTACACAACACAAAGAATTGGTAAAATTTTGAATAGGAAACAAAGATACACCCAACAAAAGGAGTCTGAATTTTTTTACAACTACCCATCAAATATAATTTCCCAAAAGGGTTATTTTTCATTTCGTTCTCTTGGGTTTCAAGAAGAAATCCAGGGCATGATTGATTTTTTCATAAAATACAAATTGATCATATTGGAGAAAAATGAGGGTACCAAAACCCTATGCATGCATGTATAAAATATTTTAACAAACATAGATAGTGCAACAATTACAGATGAAAATTTGTAAAAATATTTTTAGAATCATGCAAGTAAAAATTGTACAATTTGTGCAATTAAAGGGAGTTGTACAATTGCAGGAGGAAGAATTGTATAGTTGATGGTAGAATATACCACTTGAAGGTAAATCATATAACAAATAAGAATTGCATAATTGCTAGAAAAACCTAGAGGAGAAAACATACAATAATTGGTAAATTATACACTTTAATGCTCTTTATATGAATTGGAGGCAATTTGTATGATTTCAAGGTAAATTGTATGGATTGAAGGCAATTTGTATGATTTTAGGGTAAATTATATGAATTGGAGTAAATTTGTATTATTTCAAGGTAAATTGTATGAATTGGAGGTAATTAGTACAATTTTAGGATAAATCATATGAATTTGGTGCAAATTGTATGAAATTGGTACAAATCGTATGGATTTGAGACAAATCATATGGAATTGGTGCATATTGTACAAATTTAGATAAAATTGTATTGTTGCTAGTGGAATTGTATGGATGGAAGACAAATTGTACAATGGTAGTAGGAAAACATGAATGCATATAAAGGATGACCAATGAATGAGACTTTTGTGCTCATATACGAAGAATTACAAGAAGTAGGGTGGAGCACTCACTAGTTCCACTACACTAGAGGAATTCATGGCCCAGACAAGGAAGAGGATCCCAAAATTTATTGTAGGAGGTAAACTACCCATTATAAGTACAAAAACAAGTGTTTCAACCAATATGGGGGTGCTTCTACCATCCTTGGAGAGGAAGAGGTTATTGATTGTGGAGGGGGCGTGACAATTGACATAGTGGTAGAAGGGAAGAACACCCATAGTTTTCAATAGAACCTCAAATGGAACCTTCAAGGGCACATGAGAGAAATTTGGAATGAATTTTATAGAGAAGTTACACCAGAAGACCATAATGATTTGCCAAGTGAATAAGGTGGTCAAGTAGCATTGAAGGACATCACCTTCACCCAACTAATAGGTAAATTTTATATAAATTGATGGAGTGAACACCCAAAAAATTACAAGTTGAATTTAGCATTAGAAAAGGCCAGTGTAAGCATACTGGCACAAGTATCTCAACTTGACAAGAATTTATTTAACGAGTACTTGTTGTAGATTGTACAGTCATACAATGTCAATAAGAATTTCACCTTCATCCATTTAGAAAATTGACATATCAAAGTTGAATTCTTAGCCAAGAATATTTTTATGAACATTTAGGTTACCATGGGAAGTGAAACTAATTAAAAAGGAGTACATCGGTCCAATTGAGACACATAGGTTGATCAATTAATTGCCAATAATTTTATCTCCAACAACAACAAAGTCCTTTGGTCCTAGAGGGTGAAGAATTAAGCAAAGCCACTTGAAGACAAAAGAGCTCTAGTGTGCCATGAATGTTGTGATGTCATGACTATAAAGAGAGGCACAATCATCAAATATGCCAATTTGGATGATGTAGTATATGGAAGGAATTACTAAGGGTGTGTAGTATGATTAGGGTATGTATTTGGCTCAATTAATACAATAATTATTATAGTAATTTACAAAGAAATTCTTTATGGAATTCCATACAATTGTTGTAATGCTTGATGTATAATCCTAGGTAGGTATACCATTTTATGAATTGAAGATACCTAGAGACTTACCCAAATATTAGCCTTCAATCCTAATATGGGTAAAGACAATTTTGATCAAGAAATCCACTAAAAAAAAAAACTAAGAGAAACATCAGGAAGTTAGAGATAGTGGTGGTGGAGGAGAGTGATATTTTAGAAGTCTGCCATAGGAGGAAAAGGCATAGGAATTTGGAGTTGGAATATGATCAAGAGGATAATGCACCTAAATAGTTATGCAGGAGTAGTCAGTGTCTTTGAAGTAGGAAGAAGAATAACTTGCACCAAGTCCTATGCAAACAAGACAAAATTAAGAATAAGGGAAAAGAAGAGCACAAGAGAAATTTTTAGTACAAAGTAATAAATATCATATAGAGCTCACTAATCTAGCTAATGAGATGCATATGGGATTGGATGAATTGGAATTTATGAACATCAATTTACCAACAAAAGAAAACTAGCCCAAAGTAGTAGTAGAGTTGCCTACATTAATTGATATCAATGAACTTAAGTTATTGGAGAAATAAAAATAGTGGTTGGACAAAGTGGCAACACCACCAAGATAAAAAGTAAAATTAGTGGTGGTATCACTAGAAGAAAAGAAGAAAAATAAAAATAAACAACTTAGAATTGTCATGAGAGGTGGCAATAACCATAATCAAGTTGAAGAGAATAATATGGAATAAGGAGAATGACTTGATTTAGTACCTGTTAGTCTAAAAGAAACTACTTCCAGTATAATAAGACCAGTATTTCATTTTTGAGACATGAAGCAAAGAATTGGCTAAGGCATAAAGAAGGTCATGATTTTGCGACATGTTGGTTTTTCATCAGGATGTGGCTTGAAGAGGTCAGAAAGCAAGAGAGCGTCATGATTTCGTGACATGATGGGTTTTCGCTCATAAAATCGACTGAAGAAGCAAAGAGAGAAAGAGTGTCGTGATTTTGTGACATGAAAATTTTTTACCCCATACTGCTCACGAAAGATAAAGTCCAAGAAGATGTCACAATTTTGCGACATGGTGAATTTTTGCCCGCAATGCATCCTGAAGGAGCCCGAAAAGAGAAGATATTGTGATTTCGCAACATGGTGAATTTTCATCCACAATGTAACCTGAGAGAGCCAGAAAGGAGAAGATGTCATGATTTAATGACATGATAATGTCTACCGACATGGATATATTTAGTAATGAATAAGATGATTTTAGAAGCTCATGTCAGTAAATAGAAGTAGACAGTAGAATATATCAATTCCTAGATTCATGCTATTAGTTTTTTGTTTGTTGGAAGCCATGCAAAGGATATGGAAGCATGATTGTATTCTGATTTCTTGTAACTAATTCTATATCAGAATGTACTAATTATAGAGATACCCCCATAGGGTATATATAAGAGTAAACATATTCTAAAAAGAGGTCAGCTCTTAGATGTTTACAAGACTAGATGTATGTACTTTCAATACAAGCAATACAATTACACTTCTATTTGGCTTCTGGTTCACAGTGTACAAGTGTATGTGTTAACATTTATCACTTCTATTCATATTATTAAAATATGGATTATATTTTTTCTAATATCTAGACTTACGTAAAACATAAATCATATTGCTGGAGTTGAAATCTGATATATACATGTGTTAGGTAGAGATCTAAATCACATTTGGAAATTCAATGATTTCTGCATGGAGATAATATTAAATGCTTTAACAAGTATATGTGTTCATCTTAGTTATTGCTTAATCTACACCACATTCAATCTCTAGCCTCAGCTATATTTCCTTATATTTTAGTAATACTCTTTTCTCTTTTCCCATAAAAACCATTAAGGAACCAGCCTCCTCTAGATATTAGATGAAATATCTCACGATCAGTTTTTTCTATTCAATGTTGACAAAATAAAGGCACAAATAACAACCATAGGCAAATTTTATTCCAATATTTTTTGGCATACCCGGTGGGACCTAAATCCCATAGTATTCTGTAAGGTTTGGTGTTTGTCTTTGATTAAAAAATACAAATCAAATCACTTGGTGACTCCATCCGAATGTATAGACCCAAGAAATACCTTATCTATTTATCTGGTTAAAAATTCATGATTATTTACTTATATGATAACCAGATCTAAAGCAAGAAACTCAGAAGAACCCATTGAGTTCTTCAAGTTACATATTAGTAGCCTAAAGGTGCATCCAATTTTATCTGCTAGATCAAATCCTACTGCTACTATTACCACCCTTGTACCTTCTATTTTGCCTATTTCTAGTATTAATTCAATTTCTATGACTACCAGTAGTTCTATAATATATGCAAGTATAGTTGCTATAATGATTGATCCTCCACCAGATTATGTCACATGGAACCACATGGTTCCACTAAATTTTGTGGCTCAGAATCCGATTCCTACAACAACGTTGAAGATGTTGCCTTCATATGATGGAATAGGTAAAATGACATATGAACATTGCTTAGATGTTGCAGCTTTAGCTACAACTTATAACATCACTCAGGAAGACGTGATGATTAGATTGCTAGTGATTTCCTTAAAAGGAAAGATGCTCTATTGGTACAGAGCACTCCCTCCTCAAATGATCGTGACCTAGGTAGAAATCGCTGGTAAACTTATTTATGAGTTCAATCAACATGCAGATCCATTCTCCCTACTCAGCCAGTTCACCATTATAAGAAAACATCCTCAAGAGGAGATTTTTTATTTTAATATTCGATTCAGTCACACTTGGGAAAGAGTTCTCGCAGTATTAAAATCGACCACAGAGTAGGCAGTATATTATTATTTAAGAGCTTTTGATACAAATATTAGTATGATAATACGACAATCACAAATACTCACTTTCCCTGCTATTTATCAACAAGATTCTATACATATGCCTCAGAATATTCCAGCATTATCTCATATTCCTACTATGCTTGCATTACCTACACCACCTCCTCAGCCAGTACCCAATAATCAGCTCACTCTTGTTCTGGATACAATGAAAAATCTAGCAAATGATATGAATTAAATGAAGAAAAGAGAAGCTGAGAGGAATTTTCAACCAAGAATTTTTCCTTAGATAACGAGAGATGCAGTGCAGTCAAGTAACAGAGGACAGAAAAGGTCAAATGTTGTTTATATAAATGAAATAGAATATGTTGTTGAGCCTTCTACAAATTCTGATTATTGGTGCACCATGTGTAATGATCCACATGGAGAGAGTTCATGTATGATCCATAAATATTATGTACAAAATATAGTTGTTGAGAAAGTAGATAAAAGCATGAAAGGACATGTAAATATAATTAGAGAAAAATACCACAAATTCATGATGCATACAGTAGAACAAGTTACAATTCTAACCAGATCGGGTAAAAAACCTTTGCAGGTTGATCCTAAAGAACTTCAACCTTTAAGTTTACCCCCAGATCCCAAAATAGCTCCCAAATGAGATTTACCTTATAAGAAAAAATTTCAAGTTCCAGCCCTAGGCAAAGGGCAAGAAGTACATAAATAATTTACTCCATAAAAGTAAACTGAGACTCAAGACCAAGCTAAGGAAAGGTTGAGATTACTTCATTAACAAAAAGACAAAGGACTGAATCTACCCAGGGATACAGAAACAGATATGAGACATTCACCAAGGAAAGAGAAAAAAATATTGAATCTCCCACATTTTTTTGGTAGATAAGATACTATAGCATTAATACCAAGTTTTACAGGCTGAACCAAAACCTTTTACAAAAATCAGCCCAGGGCTATTGATGAACATGTCCTTACTAAGGATTCTATATATGTAAAATATACATGTCGCCAAAGCCATTACATCCAGTAAGGCACATAGCCTGTTATCAAAATGAAACTTCCCATACAAAATTTTGGGTATACCCTGAGAAAACACATCTGCATCATAATTACAAAAAAATAAACAGACACAGATCCCTTCATTGAAATAGTGGAGAAACAAAAAGTTGCAGACACACATAGTAGAGTACTAAAAAAAACTCCCACAAGCTTTGTATTGATAGTTACTCTTAATAATTATTTGGTAATTGCTTTATTTTGTATATGAAATGCTTTGGGACCACATCCCATCTTGGTCAATCAGCCTTGGAGAAGTGAACCTGTTGGCTAGATTTATGGTTGTGGCTATCTGGTGGTCCACGTGGCTCTGGTTTGAAGTCTTATATTGCCATTTATTTCCTACCCTGTGATTATAAACCAACCTCAAATTACTCATATGACTACGATCCATGTTATCTTACATGTGACTGTTCACATTAGTATTTGTGGTATTTCCAAGAAACATCCACCAAGACTGATAGCTCGAATAATTTTTATTATGATTCCATTTCAAAAAAGATATGGGAATACTCATAGCCTTTGAACTTACAGTGTCTTCCTTGTTGGTAAATTTGACTATAATTCTTGGCATTCTTGTTGAATAAGCTCCTCTACTTCGCTTGGGACACCATGTTCCCATTTGAGAACTCCATCACCATCGACACCCAAATTGGCCAGCTTATCAGCAACTTTGTTAGCTTCCCGAAAACCATGTTAGGCTTTTCTGTCCTGTCTTCCCTGGAAAAGGATCCTAGCCTCTTCAACAATTGTTTTAATCCTCCAAGGAGGTGTTTTCCAATTATATAGGAGATTTATAACATACATAGAGTCTCCTTCTACGATCAAATTACCTTCTAAGTTGAGTCATTTGAAGGCATATCCAAATAGCTCTAGATTTAGCTTCATTGTTCGTCCTTGTTCCCAAATATTTGGAAAATGCAAGCATCATATTCCCATTATGATCTCACACAATGTCTCCAGTGCCTACTTTTCTAGGATTTTCCTTGACTGCTCCATCAAAATTAAGCTTAAACCAACCTGTAGGAGGTGGGGACCACTTAACATTGGCTCTGGGGTTGACTACCCTAGGCACAAACTCATCTAACAAGGTTAAGCTTAAATATTGAGCAATCATGGTCTCCTATAAATGAGGTTTACGACTATCAAAAGGGATAAGGTTCACATTCTCTTTGGAAAAGGATAGGATCCTGGCAATGATAGTTTGATGATCATGGATAGACTCATTAAAGACTCTATGGTTCCTTTATAACCACACCTACAAAATATAGTGATTGAGACAAATTTTCCACATGTATCTAAGTCTTTGGCTTGAAAAGGGGCAAGGCCACTAGAAAAACAAATCAAGTACGATGGCTGGTTTAACCCAAGAAATATTGAAGGCCTAAAAAAACCCATTGAGGACAATCAAGGAAAAAGGGCACTCAAGGAAAATATGATAAATGGTCTCTCAATTAGCCCTGCATAGATAACAATGATTAGTGATATAAATACCTTTATGTCTCATATTATCAATGGTTAGAATTCTTCCTTGGATAACCATCAATGAAAAGACTATAATTTTTGGAATTAAATTTTTTATCCAAACTAAGTCCTTTTGGAGGACAAAATTCTTGTCATCAAGCAGAAGCTTGTAAGCTGATTTAACAGTGAACTGCCCATTTTTCGTAGGAGCCCAGGTCACTTGATCTTCCTTGGGTCTCATGGGGATAAACTGTTGCCCGAGAATGTTACAAAGATCATTTTATTTCACTTGAAATCCATGAATCCTTATTTTTTTCCACTTCATTCTACCTTTGTCCTCAACCATATAATCGGAGACTTTTCTTCCAATGAGTTCTTCTATGATATCTCTGATTCGGGCTAATTTAGAATATTGCATCAGTGGTTCATCCTTAGCCCACCTGTCATTCCAGCAATTTATCCTTTCACCATTGCCTAAAACCCATCTTAAACCTTTTTTGATGATTTCCTTAAAATTGAGAATTGCTTTCCAAAAAGCAAAACCTCTGATTGGAAGTGAGTCACTTAGAAATTCCATATTTTGTAGATATTTTCGTTTGATGATAGTTGTCCATTTATTTTCTTCACCAAAAATGAGGCTCCACATCTGGTTAGCTAGTAAAGCTAAATTCATATGAGCAATTATCCTCAGACCTAAGCCCCCATTTTCCCTAGGTCTGCACACTTTGGTCCATCCTACAAGGTGTATCCTTTTTTTCTCCTCTGATCTAGTCCATAAAAATTATTTTTGGAGTTTATCAATTTTCTGGAAAACCTTCACATGGGTTTTGAAAATGAAGAGGAAATAGACTAGAATGCTTTGAAGAGAGGCCTTAGTGAGGGTCAACTTTCCTACTTGAGATAGAAGATGACCTTTCCATCCAACAAGTTTTTTTTGAATTCTTTCAATAACCCTGTCCCACATTGACTCTCTCAAAGAACCAATGAAAAGAGGGAGACAAAGATACAAAGTGGGGAGGTTTGCTATATCACACCCTAAAATTTTTGCAATCCTTCCTTTCCTATGAATGGGGGTGTTCAAGAAATATAACTTGCTTTTATTGAAATTAACTTTCTAACCAGCAGCGTCCTCGTAGAGTTGTAGGATTTGTTTAATTCTTTTGGCCTCAACCATCGATGCCTTAGTCAATAGAATGGTGTCATCAACGAATTGTTTGTGAGAAACAACCCTAGTGAGATATGTTGCCTTGATTCTTTATATTAGCCTTGAATGACAATCATTTTTTATGGTTATGCCTAAAGCTTCTACCACAATGATGAATAACATGGGGCTGATAGGGTCCCCCTACCGAATTCCTCTATGACTTTGAAAGCAACCAGAAGTTGTTCCATTAACTAGAATCAATAACCATGCTTTATAAATGCATTCTTTGATAAAATTAACCCATTGGTGGTGAAAACAAAACCTAAGGAGGACAACAATCAGAAAGTCCCAATTTAGCCTGTCAAATGCTTTGTTCATATCAAGCTTGAGGGCAAAAATAGACCTGTTAGTCTTATGAGCAGAGTGTAGAGCTTCATGAACTATGATAAATCCATCCAAGATTGACCTACCCTGGATATATCTTCCTTGGCACATATCTATGATGCGGGGTAGAACATCTCTTATTCTATTTGCAATGGCTTTAGTTAGGATCTTGTAAGAAATATTGCGTAGACTGATTGGCCTGAAGTCAACCATAGATTTAGGGGTTTGCTTCTTAGGAATTAGAGAAATAAAAGTATATTTGAGACCTTTTGGGATATTATTTCTTTCTTGGAATTATCTGACAATAGAAATTACATCCTCACTTACGATGTCCCAAAAATCTTGATAGAAACAAGGGGGAAAGCCATCGGGTCCCGGGGCTTTGTCTAGATCCATGCTAAACAAGGCTTCCTTAATTTCCTCATTAGAAAAGAGAGCTAGAAGCTTAAGGTTTATATCCTAATTTATTATGCTAGGAATGGATTGCAAGAGAATATCTTTGGCCTCCTCATTGCACTACGATTCTTGACCAAGGATAGAATTGAAATAAGTTACTGCCTCCTTTCTGATTTTTGTTAAGTCCTGAGTAATAGAACCATCTACTTTTTAAAAAAAAATTATCTTGTTATTGCTTCTGTTTCTAAGCGTGGTGACGTGAAAAAACTTAGAATTTGAATCTCCATATTTCAACCAAAGAGCCCTTGATTTTTCCCTCCAATAGATTTCCTCACAGGCCAAAATGTTATGAAACTCTGCTAGTTTTGTCCGTTCCTCCTGCCTAGTAGTTTCATCAGCATCACCATGTTGAATCCTCTAATAAATTATCTTCAAAATTTCAACAACCTATTTTTTATTTTAAAAGAGGTTCCAAAATACCTCTTTGTTCCATGTTCGAAGCTTATCCTTAACAAAATTTAATTTGCCAGCAATTTTAAAATCTACACTACCCTTAACAGGCTACTACCACCACTGAATTAAGTTATCTCTAAAACTGGAATGTTTGATCCACATAGATTGAAATCTAAAATGTTTCTTGAGGGACAAAGAGTTAGGTATATCTAACAAAATGGGATTATGATCATAGGTAATTCTAGGAAGGTCTTGCAGGGTAAAATCACCGAACAGAGTTGTAGCCTCCTTTGATAGAAAAAACCTATCAAGCCTTTCTTGAATGAGATGAGACCCTATCCGTCAATTGCTCCAGGTATAATTTGCTCCTCTAAGTTTTACATCCATCAACATGTTGGAGTTTACGAAGTCATTGGACTCATCCATGCTCCCGATAGGTGGTCCATTTCCACCCATTTTGTCTAAAGGGTAAAGAGGAGTGTTAAAATCCCTAGCCAAAATCTAGGGGCCATTATGGAATATTTCACTCAGATTTCCTAAGTACTCCCACAGTAGAGCTCTCCCTTGAATTTAAGTCGGGGCATAAATATTTGAAAGGATCCACTACCTATTGTTGTTTATTTCCTTAAATAAAACACTAAGAACCCTGTTATCTTTCTGAATAATGGTGCCTTCTACTATTCGGGGATCCCACAAAGTCATAAGGCCTCTAGACGCTCCTCTAGATGATTTTTAAACCATTTCCCCTTGATTCCATATTTTTTTGCTACTTTTTTTGACTGAATCTCATCAATTTTTGTTTCTTGCAACATGATAATAGTTGGATTCACTTGATTTCTTATTGCACTGACTTTCCTTTGTTTGGGCAGGCCATTGAGGCCTCTCACATTCCATGAGAGGAACTTCATTTAGATTTTTTGAGATTTCTTCCTCTCCCCCTCCCTTGAGGGGGTTTTCCTAATTTTTGTATTCAGAACCCGAAATAACCTGTTGAAACAAGGTTCTCTATTTTCCATTGGCAATGTCATTATCAATTTTAATTTTTGATTCTCAACATTTGATATTATTCCTCTTCTTTTTCATTGCCTAAATATATAAAAGACTTGATAGTGCTCCTGGTTTGTTTAGGACTAAACTATGGGGAGGCAATTTGTTGCAGAACCAGATTGTCATATTCCTTAGTCTGAAGAGTTTCACATATCTCCATCCCTACATCCAAATATTCTATTTTTTTTCTATATTCCTTGGTCTGTAGGATGACCCCTTAGTAGGCTTCACATGGCTCCTAGTGATGATGTTAGGAATATGAGATTTTTTATTTTCCAATGCTCAAATTTCTTCCTAAGTTATTCAACATTAGGGTTTGGCTTTGGGATGCCCACTAGGCTTGAAGTATTTTCAGCATTTGGGTTTAAGGATCCCTACTTGGATGGGGATTCTAGAGATTGGTCATTAGGGTTTGGATTTGTGATGCCCACGAGGCTTATAGTAATTTCAGAATTAGGGTTTGAGGATCCTGACTTGGATGGGGATTCTAGAGAGTCAGAAAGGTTAGCCTGAAGGTTCTAGGCTTCCATGTCTTTCGATAATCCTCCTACTCCTGTATTGAATAGAATTGAATATTTATTTGAAATTAGAGGATTGGAACTTACCTGAGTAATTTGGTTGCCAACAACCTGTTGTTTTTCTTTGTCTTATTAGGACCCTGCACCCTCTCTTTTCTTTTTTTGGTAGACATAGTTTACCTGATTTAAATTGCCTCTGCCAGGGAAACTCCTCAAATTTCCTCTATCTAGAATTCTCTACTTCTGCTTTTCTCTATTCATTGCCAGGTTAGGGCACTGATTTCATAGATGTCCTTGATTTTTGCATTATGCATATAATGTCAATATATTCTCATATTCTACTAGCTATTTTCAATAGTATTCTCCATACTCTAGCTCCACAAACCTTGGAAATTCATTAACCAAATTAGCATTTATGCAGATTCGTGCATGGTTCATCCTTATACTGGCCAAGATCACATGGTCAATGGATATCAGGTCCCCTATAGTTTTATCTATGTCCTAAAGCCAATATTCATTGAAGAACTGGGCAGGTAGACTTGGGAGATCAACCCAAATAGGGGAATTGTTAATATTTTGCTTTTTAGGGTCAAAATCTTCACCCCATCATCTGAGAAAAAGTCTCCTTTTGCCAAAAAAATCAATGACTTCCTGTTAAAATGTGGTTAGCATCCTCCATATTGTTAAAACGGATAATGATGAACCCTCTAGTTAGAGCTACCAACTCCAAACTGCCTACCGGTTGCCATTAACCTATCACCCAAGCCTTGATAGTCTCCATGTCCAACCTACATCCCAAAAACTTGCTTACCAGGGAGAATTATTCAATTGAAAGAAAAGGGCTCATGGAACTTGTCGGGGCTAAAATTTTATTATTTTCTGGAACTAGGGGCAGAAGAGAGATAACCTCCTTTCTTTTTCCTCTAAGAGTCTCAACAAAAGACAGCCACTTCTTGGGCCCTGCATTATCCTTTGTATATTTTTTTTGGGGTATTTCTGAGGAGGGTCAGGCCCCCATGTGATGCCTGCCTCAAAATCTACCGTAGCTTGACTGCCTTCCCCTAGATCCTCACTTGATCCATGCTTTAGGTTCCCACCCACCCCTTCCATACCTACTCTACCTCTACTACCTTGGCTGAGATTCATGCCCAAAAAATTCAAACCCTCACTCCTGCTGCACCCGCTAAACCTCAGCTCACTCATTCCTGATGATAAGTTTCAAGTTGAATCTCCTACATTCAACATAGTTGAAGAAATTAAAAATACTCCCTCAAAGGTGAGTATGTATGATGCTCTTCAGTTCCCTAATTAAATTGATCTCTTGCAGGAATATCTAAAGACAATGAAAGGTAAAAGTAAAAATATATCATCTTCAAATATAGTCGGGGTGAATCTAACATCTGCTACTAGAAATATTAGACCTCCCCCATTTTATTTATCTCTTCAAATGGAAGAATGGGTTGTTCACAACTGCATGATAGATTCAGGTGCTGCTACTACAGTAATACCCAAAGTAGTATGTGACATTATGGTAATGGAGTACACTAGGAGCAATCTAGGCATCCTATAGATGGATGGTACTCTAGTAAAAATTGTAGGAGTGATTAAAGACATCCCCATACAACTTCATAGGATATCCCAAATGGTGGTTATACAGGAGGTAGTGGTGGTAGATTTGGAACCATATTTTGGTATGTGCTTATCTAGATAATTCACAGCAAAAATAGGAGGATACCTATCCCTAGATTACTCACATTTAGAAATATATTTTAAATGTAGGAGGATTAATATCTTTAATGAGAAACCATCTACTTTCCATGTAGAAAATATAGGGGAAGATGACATCGTGAATATGATGACTGAAGAAATTAGAGAAGTGGACCTAATGGAAGAGACCTTAGAATATCTTCAAGTATAATATCAATTTTCTTTGCAGGATTTCAATGCCATGATAGAAAAGGAAATAGGAAGTTATTCCATTGAAAAACCAAAAAAGCAAATGACACCTGCTCCTGAATAAAATAGCCTTACGAATCAACTATGGAAGCTTTTTTATGGAGCTGGGTGTAAGAATGGATCTGGTGCTAGAATAGTTTTGATTTACCCCACAGGAAAGGAAAGGGTTTTCTCTTACAGGTTGATGTGGAGCTGCACCAACAATGTGGTAGAGTATGAGGCACTTTGTTTGGGACTGAGGAAAGCTAAAAAACTAGGAGTAAAACAACTACTCATTTATGGAGACTCAGAACTTATCGTGAATCAAGTCATAAAGAAATGTATCAGTAAAAAAAATTATTTAAAGGCTTATAAAAATAAATTATGGGATCTCTTAGAAGCCTTTGAGGCTCTAAATATGAAGTCTATTCCTAGAGAACAGAATACCCATGTAGATTTATTGGCATCAGTGGGAACTAATTTTTGTCCTGTCAGTAATGTTATTCAAAAATCCATGACAGTTAGACTCATATATAGACATTTAGTGCTAGACAAGAATGTCTTCTAGAAAGTTTTTAAAATTGATGAGCAAATATTAGATTTTTTAATCTATGAAATGAATTGTTCAAGTGATAAAAATCTACAAGATGATGAAGAAGAAGAAGATATGATTCAGTTAAAGAATAATCATATCCCTAAGGGACTTATCACCCTTGAAAGTCTGTTTGATAATAATTATAGGGCTATAGGTCATAAAATAAAAGTTGATAAACGCTGGTATAAATCAGTGGAGTTAGAATTAGGAAAGATGATTAAAGTAGGGGTTAGTTGTATAGAAGAGGAATTGAACCAAATCAGGGAATTATGCAAGAACTTTCCTGATATCATAGCTTGGGTGTACAATGATATAAAGGTGTATAAAAAAGAGATTATCCAGCACACCATCAAATTAGAAGAAGGAGCGAAGCCTTTTAGGCAAAAGCAAAGACCAGTAAACCCAAAGATAGAGTCTTTTATGAAGCGAGAACTGCTAAAACTTCTTCAAGCTAAAATAGTGTATCCTATCAAACATTCTACCTGGGTGGTAAAATTGGTACCAGTCAAGAATAAAAATGGAGACATTAGATTGTGTGTAGACTTCAAGAATTTAAACAAAGAATCACTCAAAGACCATTATTTACTTCCTCAGATCGATCAAATTTTACACCATGTTGCAGGGGCAGAAAGGTTTTCTTTACTAGATGGTTTTTCAGGGTATAATCAGGTATGGGTTAGAGATGAAGATCAATTTAAGACCGCTTTTACCACAAAATGGGGCACATTTTCCTATCAGAGAATACATTTTGGTTTGTCTAATTCCAAATCAAATTTGCAAAGAGCAATAGATGTAGCCTTTGGTGAACTTTCTAGTAAAATTATAGTTATTTATTTAGATGATATGACTGTCTTTTCTCATCATGAGCAAGATCATATAACACACCTTGAACAACTATTTGATAAATGCATAGAATTTAGAATATCCTTGAACCCAAAAAAATCCATATTCATTGTATAAGAAGGTATCTTACTTGGTCATGTCATATCTAAAGTTAGATTAGCAACTGACCCTGATAGAGTGAAAGCACTTCTAGAACTGTCCCTACTAGTTAATAAGAAAGGCTTGCAATATTTCTTTGGAAAAATAAATTTTGTGCAAAAATTTGTTGCATATTTTGCACAGATTGTTAAACCAATGATTGAATTATTGAAAAAAGATGCACCTTTCAAATGGACTGATACAAGGAAGAATACTTTTAGGAAAATCCTAGAAGAGATAGCACAAGCACCTATACTAGTTAATCCTGATTACTCACAAGATTTTATTCTATATTTTGTTGGTGAACCAGAAAGTTATGTTGTAGTCCTTACACAAAAGGAGTAGATAATGAAGAAAGACCCATAGATTTTATGAGTTCCACTATGCACGATCATGAGGAGAGATACAATTTTATTGAAAAACATGTTTATGTTGTCATGAAATCCTTGAAAAAAATTAAGCATTTTCTGTCATAGAGAAAAATCATTCTTTATGTGATCCAACCTGATGTTAGAAACTTTATAATACAAGAACTTGGTGAAAAAAGAGCTGGTTGGGTGACTAAGATATAGGAATATGATGTAGAAATACATCCAAAAAATATAGTAAGAGGTAGATCCCTGTGTCAGGAATTGGCCAAACAAGCTGCAAATGAGCATGTGGAACCCAAAGATGTGATGGCTAATACAAAATCATATCCAAGTCCAAGAAACACTAATTGGATTGATGACCTTGTGGAGTATTTTTAGACTAGAATGTGTCCTCAAAATCTTAATGCTTCACAAACAATAAAATTTAGAGCACAATATTTGAAGTACACCCTTCAATCAGAAGGGTTGTACAAAAAATATATAGATGGTGTACTTTTGAAATGTATAAGAGAAGATGAGTATAGACACCAAAATCCAACACCTTCAAAGTCAAATTTACCATCCCACCACCAAATGTTGCATAATTAAATTATATGCCTAAGTGCTAACTTAATGATATAAATTCCTACATATTATCCTATTTTCCAAATTTATTAAATCTAGAAAATTACCCTAGGATACCCTACTTGCCCATTGGACATGTGTCCTGGACACTTCACCCTGTTAGATTCAACGAACACAATTGAATTATTCAGCAGCAGATTAAATAGCGATTACAATAGCAATTATCCCGGAGGTTGCCAAACCAACCAACGATAATAGCAACTTGTTACAACAGTTGTAACAGTGAGCTAAACTATGTAATAAAGACAAAATACATATTAGTACGCTAACATCCCCCTTTATTACATTATTTGGGTAATGTAATAATTAATAGCTATACTAACATCCCCTTACATTATTTTGCAATACAAAGTGAGCTGCGAAACAATTCAAATTTGACACGCCCAAGTGCCTTAGTGAAAATGTCTGGCAACTTGAGCATCGGTGGGAATGTGTCGAAGCCGAATTCGGTGCTTTGGAACTTCCTCTCGAATGAAATGACATTGTGTGTCAATGTGCTTTGTTTTTTCATGATGGACTGGATTCTTGACGAGGTTCATAACACCCTGATTGTCGCAAAACAAGTGTATTGGAGATTTTGATGGATGGCCCATACTTGTTAGAATGCGACGTAACCATATCACTTCGCACACGGCTTCACGTGCGGCGCGATATTCTCGCTCTCGTTGAAGAAATAGCAACCACCTGTTGCTTCTTGCCGTGCCAAGAGACAGGACCGGATCCCGTATGAAAAATGTATCCATAAGTTGACTTGCGATCATCAAATGATCCGGCATAGTCGGAGTCCGTGTATCCTTGCAAGAAGAATTTGTTGTTCCTCTTGTATTCTAGGCCATATTCTATAGTACCACGGACATAGTGAAGAACACGTTTTGCAGCTATCCAATGAGTAATCTTAGGCTCCCGCATGAACCTCGAAAGATAGTTTACAAGAAATACGAGATCCGGCCTAGTATTGGTCGATATATGAGACTCCCAATCAACCGTCGATAGAGAGTGCCATCTACCCGGGGTGAGTCATCATGTCGCGATAATCGAAGTCCATTCTCCATAGGAGTTGCCATTGGCTTGCAATCACCATGCGATATTTATCGAGCAATGTCTTGGCATACTTTTTCTCGAGACACTTTGATGGTGTGCTCCTTCCGGCTGAATTCCGCACCAAGACAAGAATGGAGAAGTCCAAGATCCGTCATCTCAAAAGATTTGCACAAGTTTCTTTTGACAAAGAGAGATCAAATCTTCCGAACTCCCCGTAATGAGCAGATCATCCACATAGAGTACAAGCAACACTATCTCGTAACCCTGTTTCTTGAAATAGAGGTTTGCATCCGACGGACATCTCTTAAATCCATGCCGCATTAGGTGATTGTCCATTTTTATATACCAAGCTCGAGGAGCTTGTTTCTGCACCATACAAGGATTTAACCAATTTGCAAACTTTCTCGCCGTTGGCCTTCCACTTCAAATCCTTCAGCCGAGTCATATAGACTTCTTCTTGGAGATCACCATTAAGAAAGGCACTTTTGACATCCATTTGGTGAACTTTCCACCCATATTGTGCTGCCATAGCACACATAACCCGAATTGTGGTCATCCGAGCAATAGGTGCAAAAGTTTCTTCATAGTCGATGCCTTCCTTTTGAGCATAGCCCTTTGCAACAAGACGGGCTTTATGCTTATCAATTGTTCCATCTCGCCTTGTACTTGACTTTGTATACCCATTTGCAGCCAATAGGTTTCTTTCCATGAGGCAGATCAACAAGCTTCCAAGTTTTATTCTTCATCGTAGACTCATACTCGTATCCATAGCGGCCTTCCACCGAGGCTCACTAAGAGCATCTTGCACTCGATGCAGTCCAAGACTATCTATGGTAGACATGAATGCCCCGTCATCATCAATATCCATATCCTCAACTTCTCTACTTGGAGTCACGTAAAGTTCCTCAAAAGATTGACAAAGATCATCAACCTCACCCGCTTCTCGGCTTCTCTTTCCTTTTGAGCCATACCGCGTGTACGAGGTCTATCCAAATTCAAATTGGGAGGAGTGGATAAATTTGCATCTCTCGATTGTATTTGTACACCATTTAGGATTCTCCTTCGGTGGTGGTGAAGAAGATGTAGAAGGACCTCCCTGTCTCGTGTTGACGAAGGAATCTCCTCTTCCTTTGGTTCCACAATATCCTCGGTGTACCGTAGATGTGCTCTCGTGATGTGAAAGCTTCATCAAAGACAACATCTCTCGCTGATATGAATTTTCTTGGTCAAAGGATCTATCAACCGATATCCTTTAGAGTGCTCGTAATATCCAAGAAAAATACATCTCAGTTTTTTCTCATCTAGCTTCTTCCTTTTTTCTTTCGGTATGTGCATGAAAGCTTGACACCCGAAAATACGTAGATGAGATATGGAGGGTTTTCGACCACTCCATGCTTCCCGTGGAGTCATTCCTTTTAGGGCCTTTGTGGGTGCCCTATTCAAAAGATACACCGCAGTGGTGACAGACTTCTCGCCCAATATTGTTGCCCAAGAGTTGCACCCGTGAGCATACAACGAACCATTTCCATGATAGAACGATTCCTTCTCTCAAGGAACTCCATTCTCGACGAGGAGTATAGGCAGCTGTTAACCTGTCTCTTGATCCCATGTTTATCTAGGAATGCAGAAAATTCATTAGAGGTAAACTCTCCCCCTCGATCCGAGCGGAGGGTTTTAATAGAAGCCCCCGACTCCTTCTCAACGGATTTCTTGAACTCGTTGGAAGAATGCGAAAGCTTCGGATTTCAGCTGGAGAAAGAAAACCCACATCTTTCGTGAGTAGTCATCTACGAATAATCGAAAGTACCTCTTCCCTCCAACACCGTTGGGTGTGAAAGGACCGCATAGATCGGTGTGAATTAGCTCCGTAGATTTTCGTGCTCGTGTAGAGCTCTTCTCAAATGGTACTCTATGCCGCTTTCCCGCCAAGCGACCGAGCACACCGGCAATGTGGCGTAAAGGGAAGGAAGACCCTTTACCATCTCATACTTGCCGAGCTCAAGTAAGTAGCCGTAACTAAGATGCCCATATCTCTTGTGCCATAGGGAAGTTGCCTCCTTGGTAGAGACAACCATGGCAACATGTGGAATAGAGATAGCATCTAGTGCAAATAAGCCATGCTTATATGAAGTCGTTGCAACCGCTTACCCTTCCCGGTAATTGTACAACACTTCTTTCCATTCTCAACACGAAAGTTGACAACCATATTTCGTCCAGGATTTGTGTCACCGACAACAAATTGTTGGCCAATCCCGAACATAGAGGACCTTGTCAATCCGACACTTGCCATCGTGAAGAGTGACCGAAACCGTACTCTCTCCCCGAACCCCCGTAGGTTTTATCATCAGCAATGGTGACAGGTTTGCCCTCCTTGGCCACAAATGATTCAAACCACGATCCGTCGCCACCATATGTTTACTAGCTCCGTAATCGACATACCAAATAGGATCCCTCTCGAGTGGAATCTCGTGGTAGTCATGAGCACCTTGTGTGCCCATTCGTAATCTCGAGTCGTATTCTTCAACAAAGAACATTCGCCTCGGGGTTGCTTGTTTTTATTTTGTGGTTTGTTTTGGCCTTTTTGCTTGTTCTTATGCCAACACCGTTGGTGTCATGGTTGTCTTTCTCACGGATCTTGCACCACCTCTTCTTCTCGTTGAGGTTGCTTGCCTTTTCCTTTCGTATCCTCTTGAGAATTTCCTCCTTTCTCGAAAGTTGCCTCCTTTTTGCCCATTACCTTTCTTCCTAGAACCCCCGCCTCGTTGGTGTATAGGGCCGTATTGGAAGAATCATCCTTGTGAAGTTGGCGTGCCTCCCGTTGTTGAAGCAGATTGACCAACTCGATGTAGGTAATTTGTCGTTGGGACACCTGGATGGAGGTTATCAACATGTCAAATGAAGAAGGTAAAGCTCTCATCACAAGTGAAATGAGAAGCTTTTCATCCACAATATCTCCTAGAGAACTCAATTTCTCTTTCAACTCATACACTCGCACGTAAAGAGTTCAACCGTTTCACCCCCGTCTCAAACTCAAAGTTATGAAGTTGTTGTTGAAGATGAAGAATGGTGGATTCATTCTTCCCCTCATAGATGGTTCTAAGGGCATCCCATGCCTCTTTACCACTTGCTTTATCAGCTATATGAGGTTGCACTTCATCGGAAACAACAAACAAAATGAGCACCTTTGCTCTACTGTCTTTCTTGTCAAAAGCAATCTGATCTGCTGAAGGACCTGTGGATCCTGTCGTTGGTGAAGGCCTTGTTGCTACTCCAAGAATAATATCCCACAAATCTTCCATTTGGAGAATAGCCTTCATCTTATGTTTCCATGGTGTATAATTTGGACCTTTCAATAACTGATGCGGATCACTCATCAATTTTGCAACAACGGCCATAGTGAAGGTTCCTTATATCACCAAATTGGTCCCCCTTTCGATATACCTTTTGCTAGGCCAATATACCGTACAAAATACCCGCCCTTACGTGAGGGAAACTATAGGTATTTAGAAAGATCAACAAAAATCACCCGCCCTTACGTGAGGGAGACTATAGGTGAATTTTAGAGATCATACGATACGTGGAACATAAGCGGTACGGAAAGGGAATCGCCTTGTTGATGGCACCTACCATAGAAGATTCTTCTCATGCGTGGGGCGTAACTTCCCCTAAACACTATGAAGAATACTTCGTCAGATTTATGCCTAAACACAAGTGCGATAAAGGGTAGTGGATGGAGTAAAAAATGCAAAAAATGGCGTACTTATTCCTCCCCGACGATTTATAGAGAACAAGCTCGTACGTCGTTATAGCAGCTATATTAGGCGGCGGATACAATAGCCAAATCACGACAGCCTTTACTCGTAAGTGCCGGCCGTAGGTATCGCAAATACCGAACGCCGCAAAGGCAAATAAATTGCACATATGGGTTTTATATTCCGGGGACTTTAAGGAGTGTTTGATTTTAATTTTTAATGTTATAGTGCAAAAATGAAATATGCAACATACAAAAAAAAAAATGCCCACTAGAATAACCCACTAGGTGTCTGGTCACAGCCGAAAATGCACCTTTTACAATGCCAAATTGCTATTTTTCATAAAAAATTACTCTCAATCCCCCTTTGATTTTTTTGAAAAAAATCCCCCCTTAAAAGGCTTTCTTTAACAAAGCATTTTGATAATTATTATCAATTTTAAAATTAAAATAAATAATTTTAATTTCTATAGTTTTAAACTTTAGAAAAAATAAATTAAAATTAAATTTAATTTATTAAAGTTTAAAAACTATATTAAAAAAAAATTAAAATTAAAAATTTTAATTAAAAATGATAATAATAAAAAAATGACTTTGACAAAAAAAAATTATACCTTGGGGGAGTTCGGCGGGATTCGAACCCCCGACCCGTAGGCTCCTCGAGCCTTACCGCACGGCTCACGACCACGTGAGCCGCCGGGCCGATCCGAAAAGACCGCAGACCTCCTCCCTTATCAACCCGAATCCTCCTCCTCCTCGGCCTCTGCAGCTGCCGGCGCTCCTCTCTGCCGAGGCAAAAACACGTAAACACCGCTCCTCTCTACGGCTGCAAAAAAAATCTTCCACGTACCAATTTTTTTTTTTTTAACGGGAAGGGGGGGTGGCTCTGTGTTTTTTTTTTTTTTCTTTCTTTCCCGGCCGCGCGATTCGCGCTGTGCGCCCTGGTGGGGGCCGTTTTTTTTTTTTTTTTCGGGAGGGTTTGGGGGGGGGGTGCCGCGCCCTTACGCGCAAATGGCGCCGGGGGGGTTTATACCCGCTCCAATTCCCGCGCGGGCGGGGATTTAAAAATCCCGCGCGGGGGGGGTCCAGCCTCTCGCCTGCGCGACCGCGGCCCGTCGCGGGATTTAAAAAATCCCGCGCGCGGGAGGGGGGTTCTCCCCTCCTGTCGCCGCCGCAAGCCGCGGGGGGGGGGTTAACCCTCGGGGAGCGGGAGCGGAAATTTAAATTTCCGCTTCCCGCATTTTTTTTTTTTTTTTTGGGGGGGGCCTCGAGGAGCGCGCGCGCAATGTGCGCGTCGCGCGGGGGTGGGGAGGGGAGGGGAGGTTCTGCCGGACGTCACCGGACGTCTAACGGCCGGGGGCGGGACAACTCGTCCCTCCTCGCAGACGTGACGTGACGCCGCCGGCGCGCCGCGCCCCGCGGGCCGGCGCTTCGGACGTGGCCGTCGCGTGCTCGTCCGTGACGCGCGCAGTCCGTGTGCGCGGGGCTCCCTTGCAGCGATAATTTTTTTTTTTTTTTTTTTTTTTAAATTCTTCTCCGGCTGATATCGCGCGACAGACAAATCACGTCGCCGAGAGAGATAAAAAAAATTAAAAAACCACACTCTTCTCTGCCTCTCGTTGCTCCCTGCTCGTCGCTGGCTCTGATGCCATGTTAGATTCAACGAACACAATTGAATTATTCAGCAGTAGATTAAATAGCGATTACAATAGCAATTATCCCGGAGGTTGCCAAACCAACCAGCGATAATAGCAACTTGTTACAGCAGTTGTAACAGTGAGCTAAACTATGTAATAAAGACAAAATACATATTAGTACGCTAACACACCCAACATCTTTGCCACATCTCACCCACTCTTGTCCCCATGTCCTTGCACATGGGATAGATTCCCAACACCCATGCCACATCTCATCCATTTTTGTCTTCCTTGTCCCTTCACATAGGACAAGATCCCACATTCCACTCCACTTGTAGCCACATCACCCCAGTTAAGTGAGGCACACTAGGTGACTCACTATAACTGCCCCTTCCACCTGGTAGTCCAGATTTACCACTTGGCAAGTTAGGCTTGCCACCTCCCATTTCCCTCCAAAACCCCAAGAGGCCTATAAAGGCACCATGATTCCACCAAGAAAAGGGAGCTGAATTTGCATACCGATAGGCTACCAAAATCGACCTAGACCCAACGAGAAATTATGAGCATGAGCATCATTTCATACTATTGGTTCGAATCCTGAGGCAATCTATTTTTCAGTTGAAACTGCCTATCCATGGTTTCATAACCGCAGGTCCATGGTTTCCAGTCCACCATCGTGCATCCGTGGTTCCATAGTCCCGAGCACAAAAACCACATGCACATCAGAGATCAATAAAAGAATTCATTTGTTAGCAAGGCTTTTATCTATTAAATGCTTTTGTCACTTGTTTCGTATGATTACTTGCTTAGGGTTTATGCATAGCATTGGTTTTATTGATCAAATATACAGGTGCTACTAATCCCTTTGCCGGTTTGAATGTGTGCAGGCGATAGGTACTTTGGAGAAGCTATTGAAGCTAGAGTGGTCCCTTGTCGGATACCAAAGCCCACTCACCTTGGACTGTAATTGGAAGAACGAAGAGCACGAGTTCCTATGAAGAGTTGGAAGATCCCCATTCCATAATATTATTCATTTGTAACAATACAGAGAGGGAAAATTGTAACATTGCTCCCAAACACACTTGGGGCAATTCAAAATTCATTTGTAACATTTGTATCAAAGATCAATAAAGAAAGCAATTTTGGCAATTTCATTTCTCTGTATTCTCATTATTTATTTGCTCAGTTCTTTTGGTTACAGAAATGGTGATCACGGTGGGACCCCCTAAAGGTTCCATTTTATTTTGCCTTGCATTTTAAATTATTTATTGATCTTTGTTCTGTACCTACAGGTTTTGGGAGTTCAAGGTGCACGTAGATTCGACCCTGGGTCGATAAATTTGAAGAACCCCGCACTTGGTCTGTTCACTGTGAAAATACAGAAGTGCGGTTGAGAATACTAGAACATGAGTGCATGGTTTTGATTCTGAGGAAACGTGAATGCGTGGTTATTGTATATGGAAACACGGGCTGACGGTTGACATCTGGAAGGAGCAACGATAGGATCACAGGTCTGTACCCTTTGATTTCTATTTCTTTTCTATTTATTTATTTGAATTTTGTTCTTAGAATTGCACTTAGGGTAAATTAGAAGTTCAGTCCTATTTGCCATTTGTTTGCATATAGGTCCTAGGATAGAGTATATAAAAAAAAATTTGCATTCACATAAATAGAAAATAGGTCATCTTTGCATTTTTCGGGTTAGAAATAACCTAGACATTATTTTTAGGTTTGGGTCTATTAAAAATTCATTCTATTTCTATTAGTAGAAAGGACCCATGCATCCGTGGTTGGGATATCCCAAACGCAGATGCGCGGTTGGCAAACCATGCATCCGTGGTTTACCAGAACTAACTGCACACCTATGGTTAGCCCTGTTAAATAGAATCTGATTGGATTGGACTTGAAGTTGGCACTTTTGCCCTTGATCTACTATTTTTCATTCTATATTTTCTATTTTCCTACATCTAGGCATTGAAAAGAAATTGCATGGTAATCTTGCATACCATAATAATTAAACAAAACCACCACACACTCACATAAATATTGGAAAATGGTTGGATTTCATCATCGTTGGGTTTGGATTTCATCACCGAACCACCAACATTATACCCTAATTTTTGGCCAAGGTCGGCTCCAAGAACCATCGTAGCTTGGAAAATTTGCATATATTTCTCTTCGGAGAGTATGACGCTGACCAAGTGAGACTGGGTGAGGACCGGTAGGACCTGTGCTCCCTGCCCGGGTGTGGACTTTCACTACCACACTTTGGGGGGTTTACGTGACCTGGAGTTCATAGCCAGGTTGTCGAGCTGCGAGTATACAGGTGAAATCCTAGATTCATTTAGGGAAAAACATTGAGCACACGTCTTTTTATTTTTAAACAATTCTAAAAAAAAATCAAAACTGGCAAAAATCTAAGACCAAAAACTTTGTGTGTTTGTTTGCTTTGCGTGTTGTATTGCATTGTATTATCATTTTATTTACATAGACACATAGTTGCACTTGGCATTTTATCACATAGTAGCGTATGGTAGTGACTCATAGTCAGGCTAAGAAATTAGTGTCAAGCCAAAGTCAGTGGTCATCCCCCATGGCATCTCAGTCTAGCAACATCCCTAACACTTCGGTGGTAGGGCAAGTAAGCATACCCATTTCTATGTCCCAAAGCTTTAATGTAGGGCCCTCTAGTAGTGCCCCTAATACGGACATAGACATCATGCATAGGGCTACTCACACAGCCATACATGAGACACCTAGGAGTGAACCTCCTACAGTGATGGATAGTCGTGTCACCATGTTGGACATGGATACTATTAGAATGTACTTGAATGCAGCTGGAATGGTCTTCCCATCATTGCCACCACTCTCCATCCCTTCCCGTGTCATACCACCATCACAACAAGAATCCACATTCACTTACCCACAGCAGTCGGAACAAGTCTTCACAAATCCTCTATTTGAGTTGGTTGTTGTAGCACTGGCTAACCAACCATTATCATCCAACCAACCACCCCTCACATTGCCTCAACAAATAACCATTTCCACCAATCCCTTGTATGAAACAATTCATGTTGTTTTGCAAGCCCCAACATCCACTCCACCCACTACCCTCATAGGTTCTACATCTCATACCATACCACATTCAGTGGCAATACCCTTTGCTACTTACCCCCCACTCACTTCCACTACCATGGTTGCCTCACAACCAACCTAGCCTACCACATCACATGTGGCGGTCCCTACTTCAAATGCAATTGCTATGCAGCAAGCTTTCTTACAACTGCAGCAAATGATTTTAGATAACGCTAACCACAGTGTAAATCCTAACCCCAACCAACATTTGCAAGGGATTGAGCACAACTTTCCACCTACATCTCACCAAACTAATACCTTTATCCAAGATCCATCTTGGGTAATGCACCCTCCATCTACCACTATGGTTCATAATCAACCTCCACATCCATATGCTAATATAGTAGGTCAACATACCATCATACCTCCATCACCCCATCCATATCATAACCCCCATCAACATCCCTACCATAACACATTTCAGCCAACCGCACCTTATCAACCGCAACCTACAACATCAAGTACACTCGAGTGTTAGTCCTATGGATGACCCTAGATACCAGTTCTTATAGAGTCATATTGATAGTCTTGCCATGCAAACTCTAGGTTTGCAATACCAAAAGCCAACTTTAAGGCAACTACTCAATCATCCTATTCATGCTTCAGTGCCTGAGCCACCATATCCAATAGATTTTTAGATACCCAAGCTTGAATTTAAGGGGGAAGAGGACCCCCATGAACATGTAACTAGATTTGTAAATGCATGCTTCAGAATCAAGAGCAATGATGCACTCATGTTACACACATTTCCTCAGACATTAGGGGGAGAAGCCCAAGACTGGTACAACCACCTACCACATCAAAGTGTATTTACCTTTGAGCAACTAGCGGACCAGTTCTTGGAAATATTTGCCCTAAATATCAGAAAGCAAACCACATTGACTGATTTAATTTATTTGAAACAATATGATGATGAATCGGTCCATGAATTTGGCAATCGATGGAGGGCAATCATGATCAAGCTACCATTTTCCCTCCCTATGTCAGAGATAACATGAATGTTCACAAAGAGTTGTGCTAGACCCATCTCTTCATTACTACAACTACAACAGTATAGAACATTCGATGAGGCACTTGCCCAAGAAAAGGTTATAGAAGAGATAAAAATTCAAGAAGGTGAGATAAAGCCTAAGAAGAAAGAGTGGCACAATAAGAATCAAAAGGGGAATAACCACGGTCCATCCAAGACCACGCAGGTTAACCAGATAGTCTTGGGCCAACCATAGTTAAATCAACTAGCCCAAGCACAAATCCAACAACCCCAACAACAACAACAACCACAACAATTGAATTATCAAGTGGTTCCACCCCCACAACAGGCACAAAATCAGACACAACCTGTAGAAAGGCAACAACATCATTTTAAGCCAAAAAGAAATTACACACCAGTACAAGAGCCATATTCATCAATTTTTCAAAAGTTGTATGCGGAAAAACTCTTTACATTGTCGGAGATGAAACATGAGGATCCTAACAAACCAAAGACAAAAGGCTATAAAGAGCACATATTTTGTATCTATCATAGACAAAGAGGACATGACATCGAAGGTTGTCATGGTTTCAAAGGTATTGTGCAAGATTTATTGGAAGTGGGTACGATCAAAGTTGACAACCCATTAGCCCAAAATAATCAAAACCTAGGCATCTATCAGACACCTTTGCCACATCATGAGGCAAATCAACAACCAATGGGAGCATCAACTTCTACAGTTCCTCCCAATCAGGTTAATTATGTGTCTCAACTACCACAAGGTTTTGTAGGGGCTATCAATATAGTTACCCATGGACAAAGACAAGCAAATCGTACAACTCAGGCTACAACAACACAACCCACAAATGTGCCCATACAACTTGGACCAACCATTCCACCACCACCTTTTCATAATCACCCAGTTGTCACCTTAAGCAGCCGGTTAACCCAAAGTTTAAAAATGGCTTCAACAAAACTATCAATTTATGAGTTAATACAATAGTCACCACCCCATAGGGAAGCATTGATGGAAATCTTAAAGTCTATCCAAGTACAATAAGAAGACCCCAATGCATTCAATTCCTTCATGGGAAGTGTGCAAAAATGCATGGAACCCTCGATAGCATTTTATGACTTTGAGGAAAAGCAAATTTTGGATAGATTCACCAGATCCACCATTGCACATAGTAGCTCACATTGATAGGAAGCCATTCAAGAGAGTTCTCATTGATACCGGTTCTTCCATCAACCTCATCACCACACCTACAATGAAAAACTCAACATCCCATCATCACACATCACAACATCCACCTTCACCCTTAGGGCTTTTAATGACGCTTTATGCTCAACTATGGGAAATGTTGTTCTTCCTATCACCATGGGGGTGAAAACAATACATGTCCTCTTCCACATCTTGGAAGGAGAAATGCAATATAATATACTTCTTGGATGCCCTTGGATTAGAGAAATGAAGTGTGTACCTTCAACATTGCATCAATGCTTAAAGTATGTACATGAAGGTAAAGTACATTGTATTCCAACTGACACAGAACCTTTCAAGTACTGCAATTTGATTTCAAACCCGTATGAGCCCTTGCTTCCATCAACACACCTATCTATCCAACCACTCACCATCAGGACCATTCCACCTAGTAACACCTCATCAAAAGCCCCCATCCAAGAAGAATTGCCCATAGTTGACCCAAATTTTGCATTAAAAAGTGTCAGCTCAATTCAACCTTCAAACACTGCATATCATTTTCCAATCACACTTGACCATCCTACCAACCAACCACCAACTTCATCTACCACACTACCAAATCCACAAACACCATTCATATTCACAACACAACCCACTCCATCCATTAGCAAACCACAAACATCACAACCCGTAGTCTCACAAATAGGGCCACCTATCAGAGAAAATCCACCACCACCATTAGAGCCATAAGCTAGATCAGAAGAACCCTCTTCATCCACCGAGCCATCAACCTCCCAACCTTCTCGAGTTGTAGTACATCTTGCCAGTCCTAGTATTGGTGAGTATATTATTGAAAGTGTCATAGTTACACCACCTATTGAGTCAGTCAGAGATTATGGTCACCCTCATGACCCACCTTTAGCCATAGGTGAGATATACAGAATGGGTTCCCCATCAAATGCAATCAATTTCATATATGGGGGGTAGATTCTTCATCTGATCCATCTCCTCCGGAGGAGGACCCTTTACAAGAGTTTAATGAAGACATTGATTATTTATCTAACCCAACATTCCCAATGAGATATTTTCAAAGGGTTAATTGGTAAGGATATGGACTTGGATGACATGAACAAGGTCCTCACCACATTATTGAGCTGAAATATAGAGAGCCAAATGACCGCTCCGGTCTAGGCTACAAACCTTCCATCGCAAGCTCTTCTCTTAATCATGCCTTCCAAGAACTTGACATTGAGTGCGAAGAAGAAGAAGGAAGTGACGAAGAGGATGAACCTAATGATGAGGATGATGATATAGATGGTGAGTACCTAATCTACAATTTTTACCCTCATGTATTTGGAGCTTTCCTAGAGCAAGCCTTACAACAAGGACCAGAATATGAAGATCCAATAGAGATGGCCTACCTTAGGCCAGATTACATGCCACTCATTCTGGGACCTCATACCAATGCTAATGGCTTTTGGATAAGTGATGATGATTATGAAGATGAGATAGAAATGATATTTCTTAATCATATGCATGAAATGCAAGCTAGGGAAATACTCCGAGAAGAGGCACATCCTGAAGGGCTTAACTAGGTAGCAGAAGATCCTCAAGAGGAAGTGGTGTATGCAGAATCTATTCAGAGAGATGACTGGTACCAAAAGAAGTTCCCAATAGACCACACTCTCTTTCAGCTAAGCAAAAAGCATGAGAGTCCTGAACCAGAACCTCCTCCACCACCTTGGCCGCTCCTGCAACACCACCAAACACACACACTAGGTCAGTTGCAACCTATAGAGAATGAGTCATCATCTCTAAAATCGTAGCCACCTCATTTCCATCAAGTCAATATGATTTATGTTGACTTGCTCACCCCACTCCACAATCCATACAATTTGGCAAAGCCGATTCATGTCGACACTAGCCTCATTGACATAGACAGGATCTCATATCCACCATCCATTACTGAATTTATCCTGTTCGAAGAATTGCTACATGCTTCAAATGCATATATTCCACAACAATCTTCATCATCAAATAACTCAGTTTTTCAAACTAAAATAGAAGGGGAAGCCCCTGAGACATTTGAGAATGTGGCAGATGATATCCACCTCATCCCAACTCCACATCAGCTAGAGGAAGGTTCTCACATGCTAATTGAAGAATCTATAGATGTGAACCTTAGCCTAGATGCGGATAATCCCCAAATTGTCAAAATCACAAAAGATTTATCCGTAGAAGAAAAAGAATGCATGATCAATGTGTTGATGAGAAAGAAAGAAGTGTTCGCATGGTCATATAGAGACATGCCTGGATTAGACCCCGAGTTGGTAGTCCACAACCTTACTTTAGCATCAGATGCTAAACCTTTTAAGCAAAAGCTTAGGAAAATTCATCCAACAGTTGCATTACTTGTGAAAGAAGAGCTACAAAAGTTATTGGATGTAAATTTCATAGTCCCAATTGATTACCCAGAATGGCTCTCAAATATGGTACCCATTCGTAAACCAAATGGAGGGATACGCGTATGCACTGATTTTTGAGATTTAAACAAAGCGTGTCCAAAGGATGATTTTCCTTTGCCTAATATCGATCAACTAGTAGACTCCTGTGCTGGTCATGAAATGCTTTCCTTAATGGACGGTTTCTCGAGATACAACCAAATTTGAATTAATCTCGAAGATCAACACAAGACAACATTTACAACACCCTAGGGTACATTCTATTATAGAGTGATGCCTTTTGGACTTAAGAATGCAGAGCTACATATCAACGTGCTATGACGTACATATTTCATGACTATATGCATAAGATCATCGAGGATTATGTAGATGACCTGATTGCTAAATCAAAAACACGTCTTGAGCACATTGAAGTCCTGGAAAAAGCGTTCGATCGATTGCTAGAGCACAAAGTAAGGTTAAATCCTAAGAAGTGTGTATTTGGTGTCACATCTGGAAAGCTTCTAGGATTCATTGTCTCCAAGTGAGGCATTGAAGTGGACCCAGGTAAGGTAAAAGCTATTATAGAGATGCCACCTCCAAAGAACTTGAGAGAGTTGCGTAGTTTACAAGGAAAGATCCAATCTATCCGATGATTCATTGCACAACTCTCCGATAAATGCAGGCCTTTCAACCACTTGCTACAAAAGGGGGTGACATTCTCTTGGACAACTGAATGTCAAGAGGTATTTGATGACATAAAGAAGTATCTGGCTTCACCACCAGTTCTTACGCCACCTCGCACAAGAGTCCCTTTTCACCTATACATCTCTGCAATAGATTTTGCACTAGGGACAATGCTTGCACAGAAGAATGAAAATCATAAGGAGCAAGCTATTTACTATATCAGTCGAACCTTGGTAAGTTACGAAACAAGATATGCTTATGTCAAAAATTTGTGCTTAGCAGTGGTTTTCGCCACTAAGAAACTTAGACATTACATGCTAAGCAACACTACTTATGTCATAGCTAGAGAAAATCCTCTACGATACATGATGACTCACACTTACAACAACACCCATACAACTAAATGGATAATGCTCTTAACAGAATTTGACCTTGAATTCATCAGTCAAAAATCCATAAAAGGTCAGGTGATAGCTGATCAGCTAGCTGAAGCTCCCTTACATAATGATAAACCACTAATCATTGAGCTTCCAAATGATTCAATATTCTCTGTCATAGAACAAGAAGAGTTAGTCCCTCCTGAGGATGAAGCAGATATGACAATGTTCTTTGATGGATCTAAGTGCAAAAAAGGACAAGGTGTGGGAGTCATGTTTTATACACCTGAAGGAATACCAATTCCTTTATCATTCAAACTTGACTTCACATGCACTAATAATAATGCAGAGTATGAAGCCTTAATATTGGGTCTTCAATCAGCTATAGCAATGGGCATAAAAAGACTAAGCATTTTTGGTGATTCTCAACTAGTTGTTTACCAAGTAAAAGGAGAATATCAATGTAAAGAACCAGTTTTAAAGCAATATCATGAAGTAGCAACAAAGTTGCTAGAAAAGTTTGACTGGTACGAAATTAGTAACTTACCCCGTTCGAAAAACAGATTTGTGGATGCAATGGCTTCTTTGGGATCCCTCATCCCTAAGAATGAACATGGAGAAGTACAACCGCTAATCATAACAACAGTGTCCAAATCATCAGTTCAAAGAGCAGAATCTATAGGTGAGAAGAATGTATGTTTGATACATGTTGAACCGTACAATTCTCACCTTGATGATATAAGAGACTTTCTCAAGTCTGGAATGCTCCCAATAGAAATGTCATGAACTGCAAAAAGAACGTTCAAACAAAAAGTAGTTTGTTTCACTCTCTTGGGGGACGTGTTGTATAAACGTGGGTATGATGGAATATTATTACGATGTCTAGATCCAATTGAAGCAGAACGAGCTATAAAAGAAGCCCATGATGGTACTTGTGGTGGTCATTTCAGTGGAATGGCCATTGCAAAGAGAATATTGTGCATGGGATACTATTGGCCAACCATGGAGAGTGATTGTTGTCAATATGTCAAAAAATGCCAAAAGTGCCAACATCATGCCAATTTAACTCATGTACCATCACAAGCTTTACAATCCATTCAAATTATTTGGCCATTCTCACAATGGGGCCTTGATTTGATTGGTAAAATATCACCTGCTTCATCAAGACAACATAAATTCATCATAACTGCTACTGAATACTTCACAAAATGGGTGGAAGCAATTCCAATGACCACTACGACTGGACCTCGAATAGTGGAGTTCATACTTCAGCATATTATCTATCATTTTGGAATACCCTCTAAGATCATTTCTGATAATGGGAAGTCATTTAAGAATAAGGATGTTAGAGCCTTATGCAACAAATTCAATATCCAACATAGTTTCTCAACACCTTATTACCCACAAGCAAATGGGCAAGCTGAAGCAACAAACAAGACAGTGGTATCCATTCTCAAGAAACTGGTCAAAGAAAATCATAGAGATTGGCATACTCAACTTCCTTTGGCACTATGGGCTTACAGAACAAGCATCAGAATGCCAACGAGAGCAACACCATTTTCACTAGTCTATGGCGTTGAAGCTATATTACCCCTTGAGCTCGAGATACCCTCCTTGCGAATCGCATTGCAAGAATTCATGGATGATGACACAACTAGGCAAGCACGTCTTGACCAATTAACACTTATTGATGAAAAGCGCATCAACGCTCTAGAGCATTTGTGAGTGTATCAAGACAGAATCAAACGTGCTTACAATGCAAAAGTCCATCCTCATGAATTTCAAGTAGGGGACCTTGTGCTCAAAGAAAATCAACAAAATACCAATGCATTGCCACACTTGAGAGATAAATTTGTGGCTAATTGGTTAGGTCCATATATTGTAAAGCAAAAGTTGGGACCAGGAACGTATAGACTTGCCAACTTAGAAGGGAAGTTGGAACCAGAGCCATTAAACATAATGCACCTAAAGGTATTTTATGCATGAATCGACTTCAATATATGTATATATATACATGGCTAAAAAAAATAAACATACATTGCATACATTTTACATTGTATATAAACATCTTTACATGCATTTTGCACATTGCATTCGCATATCACATAGATAATATTCATATCACAAAATTTCAATACATTTGCATCGCAATAAACATATCATAAGCATGTAGTCGCATTACAAAAAATATATATAATAATAATAAATAAATAAATATACTTGCATCCATCCCATCCCACGTTTAGTGATCTTTTGTAGTGGTGATGATATGGCCAAAGAAAAACAAGTTCCAAGAATTGGGGGTATCCACCTCAGGCATTTAAGCAATTCAACATACACTATACCCATATAGGTTTCCCATACATCATAAAATCAAGTTTTTAGTCACTCAACCATTTCTAGTGTAAAACCAACTTTCATAAAATGTTCAATTTTCTTTAAGACCAAAAGCACTTTTCTCACAATAATAAAGTCTTGAGTATTGTCAACTGATTCCAAAAGCAATCTTGCACCAAACACACTTCTTCACATCTTAAAAACATTATGAGTTAGAAAGGGATAATGCCAAACTTGGGAGACACCTTGAAGTGAAAAAGAGGTATTCCTCGCTTGTCCTATCATGCAACATAGTCCAAAAATAAAAAATAGTGGTTTTCACCACTATCACAGTTGCTCTCCAAACATAAAATAAAATGTAGAGTAGTAAGGATAGGATCACATTCTCATCACACTTCGGTTGAGAATCCGATTCCCCAAAGCTCTATCCAAAATTAACAAATTACATGCACACACCACAAATCCCTAAAGCTGCAAGGATCGTACTACATTCCCCTAAGAAAGTTATGTAGTCATCCCCAGGCCTAAATATCATATTAATTGGACTATGGAGCAAGCCTCCATCAGGGCTATAGATGCTTGAATGGAAGTGGAGTAAGCTCATGCGAGGTGACATGTCTCTCTCCCAAAAGGGAGACCTCTGACCGCACATACGGGCAAGCTAACTTCTTGGTAAATCCCATAATAGGTCACGCCCAATTTACTCAAAATGGATTAATGAACTTCACATACACACACACTGGTTCTTGATTTCTTAGGATCATTGCCATGCTCAAGATTTAGTAAATGAACTTCAATTCCACACACATTGGTCCTAAAGAAAGTTAGACAACTGTTAAGGAAGTTTGGTTGATAACACTAGTCTGTTTGAGTCTTTGAAAATCCTTCACTATCAAAAAATCAAAAACCATATCATCTTCCATATAAGCATCCATATGTTCTTCCATGATCACATACATATCTCCATCATAGATCACCCGCATAAAGCCACCAAGTTGGATACCCCCAATTGCAAACAATGAACAAAGTAATGGCCAATTAAATTCTGAGCTATAAAAAGATCACATGAACATCATACATTCCATCATATAGTTTGCACAAACAAATAATTCAACTGCATATTCCATATTAGTTTGCATCAATCATTGACATAAAAATGGAAAAACATAACATGAAAAACATAAATCATCGTAGACAAAAAACATAAATATTTAGATTGCATTTACATCAATAAACAATAATAAAGCATTCAAATATAACATGCATACATTAACATTACAAAATAAACACACGAGATAACCAAAATATAAAATCCATGTATATATATATATAAAATAAAAAGGTCTCATAGTACAAAATGCCCATAGGCTGTATACATAGGAGCACTAAGGCTCATAGACCAAAAATATACAAAAAGAGTGATAATAAGGCACACTAGCTGGTGCCAGTAGGATCCCTCCGAGAACCCTATGTTGATGAAGCAGCATGTGAGCTAGTCCATCGATGAGTCCTGTGACTCGTCTCAGTCCCTCGGCTAGTAGTAGCAACTGACGATGAAGGAGGAACAGGAAAAGGAATCTGCCACTCATGCAAGATGTTCTCCAACATCTCAATATAGGTAGCCTGCTTGCATAGGCTCCTCAAGTCCGCACCCTATCGAGCCACCCTCTGAGAAATCTCTGCTCGCAAAGCAACAATAGTAGCTACGGTGTCACCTCCATTGGAACCTGCCTGTAAATGACTAAGCTCACCCTCTAACTGAGTCACCTCACCTCCAAGCCTCGTAATCTCTGCATCCCTAGTAGCAATAGCATCACTACTAGGTCCACCCTATAGTCCATCCACCTCAACCTATAAGTGAGTCACCTCACTCTGACATAGTGCCAACTCGCCCTTCAGGTGAGCCACCTCCAACTCCAGACTATCCCGCTCAGCCTAGAGAATACCCCAATCCTCCTCTATCCACCAAGGAGGGGCATCCCCCTCTCCATCCCCATCACCACCAACCTCCTCTGGATGTTGCACATCAATAGCCATCTCAGCCCTCAAAGTACTACCTCGTCAATGCTTCACCGACCAAGGAACCCACCCTGCTACCTCCACCTCATCACCACTCCCCTCATCATCAACAACTACACTCAACATCCAAGGAGGCTGAGAAGCAAACCATGCATCATACTCAGGTGTGGTACCCACGTCATCCAAGTCAGGAAGCTCAATGTCAGAATCATCGATAGGGTCATCAACCCTCCAAAAATCAGGAGTCACAAGCAACCCCAACTCATCTCCCCATCGCCTATAGGTCACAGGTGCATCAGGCACACCCTGGACCAAACCAAACTGACGTTGCACCCGACTAAACTAAATGTATTCCATCTCCCTAAGATGAGCACCAATGACCCATCGACCTCACCTGATATGATGAAGCTCTACCGCATCAGTCACCCAATCCAAGCCCCTCCATGGGTGCCAACTCATAAAATCCCTAGTCAATGAGCTAAGCATATCTTTATACTCTGATGCCCCCACTACTGGATGACTGAGCTCCTCACTAAGAAGCCACCTATAAGCACGAGGAGAGGTAGAATCACAAGCACAAGGTAGACCAACTGGTCATCCCACAATGATATGCTCCCAAGACCAGATCTGGAGCACCAAGCTGCAACCGAGGCCCTTCTACCCCCACCTCTTCACCTCATACAACTCACTATAAATCTGACATAGAAGAGCAGGAGCCCAAGCCAACCATCGAGGATCACCAATCAACCCTAGCACAATAGGCACCTGGTTCCATGGGATCCTCGATCCCATGGAATTGGGCAACAACATGTTGCTCAATATATACATCAAGAAAGTAGAAACTGCTCCTAGACTACCAGCCATAAATAAATCCAAGTAAGCAATACCACCCCTGCTGTAGTCTACATCCCACAGCTCACCAAAAATAGGGTACAATACCTCCTTATCGAGGCCAACTCGGATGGTAGGACCCTCGACAAGAACGTGGAAAATGTGGTATATGTCATCAAGAGTGATAGTGAGCTCCCCCATAGGAAGCTGAAAAGTCCCTATCTGGATCCCAACGCTCAACAAGTGCAAAAAGCAAGTCCTCATCAGCTCAGATGGTTCCCAACCACCCACAACCATCAAGCCCAATGGTCTCCAGGAAAGTCCAATCATCATCAAAAAGTGCCTTTCGCACTTTTTGAATAGTCCTCGGCCATCTATGTCGAGCATCAAAGAGCTTCACCTGAAAAAAAAAAAAACATGAAATGCATTAACAAAAAAAAAAAAACTTTCACCTACCCCTAGGTGATCAAAAATCAACAAAAAAAAAATCAAAACCATAATAATAATTCACCTACCCCTAGGTGATCATATATCAACAAACAAAAACAAAACAAAAGAAAACAAAAATGTTCATTACCAACCCCACTTAGTTAAAAAAAAAACAAACAAACAACACACAACAAGAAATAAATGAAGCCTAAACTAAAGGGCAAGACCACCAACCTCAGCATAGCGGACGCCACCTTCCACTCCAGCCGAGCCACCACCACCGTCACCACCGCCACCGCTGCCTTCTCCCAACTCCATCTCACTCATCAAGCTCAACTAATCAACTAATGACAACTAGAAAACAAATGAATGATGACTAGGCATCTAGTCTATTTATAGCCATAATTTGTAGCGAAAACGTGTGCCCGCATTTTCTGAGGTGCATGAAAACGCAAAATTACAGTTTGCGAACTAAACCGCAAAACCGTAGTTAACATGTTGAAATAGTAGACCCATAGTTACCGCATTGAAACCGCATATCCGCAGTTTCAAAAATGCATAACCGCGATAATGCGTTTCCAAAAAAAAAAGTAAAAATAAACAACATAAAACATATATGCTTCAAAATTTCAGACCGATGTTCAATGCAAAAAAAATCCAAGGTAGAAATGACGCCTACTCTGTGAGGTTACAAAACACGGTAAATTACAACTACATCAAATTGCATAATGGAATTGCTAACAGTAACTAGGACAAGCGCCTAGGGTGATTGGTTCCTTTACTTCATTACTTGCATGTCAACAAACCAAAAGATAATCTGCAAAACAGAGGCCACCGTAACTTGGGGCAACAAAAATTACACTTTCAATTGGCTATTGGGTCTCATTCGTTACCCACACACCAATTGAGGGGGTAAGCACACAATTAAAATTTTATTTTACAATAATCATTCAGTCTGCCACACCAAAGAGAGTTGAGTCCATTCATCAAATAAAAGTTGAGTGTCATTAGTTTTTGCACCACATTGTGTTGTACACAATGCAGTACAAAAAGGGGCAACTGTAGACACCAAAATCCAACACCTTCAAAGTCACATTTACCATCCCACCACCAAATGCTGCATAATTAAATTATATGCCTAAGTGCTAACTTAGGGATATAAAATCCTGCACATTATCCTATTTTCCAAATTTATTAAATCTAGAAAATTACCCTAGGATACCCTACTTGCCCATTGGACATGTGTCCTGGACACTTCACCCAACATCTTTGCCACATCTCACCCACTCTTGTCCCCCTGTCCTTGCACATGGGACATATTCCCAACACCCATGCCACATCTCATCCATTTTTGTCTTCCTTGTCCCTTCACATAGGACAGGATCCCACATTCCACTCCACTTGCAGCCACATCACCCTAGTTAAGTGAGGCACACTAGGTGACTCACTGTAACTACCCCTTCCACCTGGTAGTCCAGATTTGCCACTTGGCAAGTTGGGCTTGCCACCTCCCATTTCCCTCCAAAACCCCAAGAGGCCTATAAAGGCACCATTATTCCACCAAGAAAAGGGAGCTGAATTTGCATACCGACAGGCTATCGAAATCGACCTAGACCCAACGAGAAATTGCGAGCATGAGCATCATTTCGTACTACTGGTTCGAATCCCGAGGTAATCTATTTTTTAGCTGAAACCGCCCATCCGTGGTTCCATAGTCAAAAATGCGCATCCACGGTTTCATAACCGTAGGTCCATGGTTTCCAGTCCACCACCGCGCATCTGTGGTTCCACAGTCTCGAGCACAAAAACCACACGCACATCAGAGATCAGTAAAAGAATTCATTTGTTAGCAAGGCTTTATCTATTAATTGCTTCTGTCACTTGTTTCGTATGATTACTTGCTTAGGGTTTATGCATAGCATTGGTTTTATTGATCAAATATATAGGTGCTACTAATCCCTTTGCCGGTTTGAATGTGTGCAGGCGATAGGTACTTTGGAGAAGCTATTGAAGCTGGAGTGGTCCCTTGTCGGATACCAAAGCCCACTCACCTTGGACCGTAATTGGAAGAACGAAGAGCACGAGTTCCTGCGAAGAGTTGGAAGATCCCTGTTCCATCAGATTATTCATTTGTAACAATACAGAGAGGGAAAATTGTAACATTGCTCCCAAACACACTTGGGGCAATTCAAAATTCATTTGTAACATTTGTATCAAAGATCAATAAAGAAAGCAATTTTGGCAATTTCATTTCTCTGTATTCTCGTTATTTATTTGCTCAGTTCTTTTGGTTACAATGAGAAACAAAAGGTGTTAAATGAATTCCATGGAGATCTCCCTGGAAGACATTATTTAGGAAGATCCATTGCTATGAAAATACTTTGAGCAGGTTGTTATTGGCCTTCCATTTTTTTAGACACTTACAAGGTCACCAAAATTTGCGAGCAATGTCAAATATATGTAGGGAGAAATAGAAATGCTCCTATGCCCTTAAAATCTATCCAAGTCAAAGAACCTTTCCAGCAGTGGGGGTTAGACTTTGTTGGGATAATAGAACCCAATTCATCAACTGGCCATAAGTATATACTTACTACCATGGATTATTTTACTAAGTGCACTGAAGCTATCCCTACTAAAAAATCTGATCATGGGGTGGTGATTGAATTTGTTGAAAGCTTGATTAAAATTTTTGGTGTACTGGATTCACTAATTACAGATAATAGATCAGCCTTCATCAGAGCAAAAATAATTGAGTTTACTAGTAGATATGGCATATATTTGAAGACTTATTCCAATTATTATCCACAGGGTAATGGTCTAGCTGAGTCTACAAATAAAAATATTCTCAGAATTATAAATATAACACTAGAAGATAATAAGAGGAAATGGCATTCCTTGATTAACCAAGCACTATGGGCTGACAAGATTTCAATAAAAAAGTCCATCAATACATCACCTTATTCTTTAGTCTATGGTAAAGAAGCTATTTTGCCTATACACATGGATATACCATCACTAAAGTTGCTAAATCAAATAAATGAAGAAGGATGTCAACCTATGTATGCCTAATTAATGCAACTTCTACAATTAGAAGAACAGAGAGAACAAGCTTATAATCATCACCAGAAACATATGGCAGACATAGAAGGATGGTTTAATAAAAAGACAACCTAAAAAAAAATTAAAGTGGGAGATCTTGTTTTGAAATGGAATGTGAAAAAAGCAAATCCAGGTAATCATGACAAATTCGATACTTTCTAGGAAGGCCCTTTCGAGATAATTGTTGAAAGGCAATTTAATTTTTTCCAGTTACAGGATCAGTAGGGTATGGTTCTACCCATCACAGTGAATGCTTTTCACTTAAAGCTCTATTTCAAATAAGAAAATGGATAAAACTTATGTATATAATGTATATTATAGTAAGTTTGTAAATATTTCTAAAAACTTATTTCTAGTTTAGAGAATTTTTTCAGTATCCTGCGACCAATCAGAAGTTACCAGCAAGAGAAAAGATAAAATTAGAAAGTGCTATATTATCAGATATAGCGGTTCAAATTCAAAATTGCTACGTTGTTTTCTGACTATTGGCAGGAGGAAATCGTTTTTAGAGAACTTTGATATGCATTCCTTTTATTAAATATGGTGAATGATCGTTTGTCAGTAGGAATTTAAAATTTGCCACGTGGCCTTTCAGTAATTGCATAAAGGAACCTGTTATGGAGTTTCCACAACCACCGCAAAATTCTTGGGGACCCACTTGTCATATTTTGATATGAAATGTTTTTGGTTTTCTTTGGTTTGTAAGAATAGGGATGTTTGATCGTTTTTTTTAATGATTTTAATTGCTTTGATTATTTGATATTTAATGATTAATTAATCTAGGCATTAATGCTTAGATTAATTAAAATCCATTTTGATGAATAGGATTTTAATGTTCTTCATACTATCTAAGGTGATGGAATGTGTTTAACAAAGCAAGGCCTAACCTAAAATAAAAAGAGGATACAAAAGGTACAAAGAAATTGAGATAGAAGCCAGTATGCTATTATCTACCTAATATAATTGCATTAACTATATTATGTACATAATAGTAATACTTTTAAGATTATGTTATAAGGTTTGAAAATGTTATCATTATAATAATATTATTATGATTATATTATAATGTTATTATTATAATAATATTATTATATTGTATATAATAATATTATTATAATGTACTTTATAAAAGACATGATAATAATATTTATGATAAGGTAAAGTTTAATTTTTTTTGTTTGATTGCATATAAGACGATGGTGGCTATTCAAAAACATTCGAAGACATAAGTGGCTAGTCTAAGAACGTTCAGCGCTATGGCAGCGAAGCTTCATGGAGCAACACCGACAAAGAAGAGGCGGTCCAAGATGGCATTAGGGTTTCAGAAGAACAACATGAAATGCGTCAGAGTTGTTAGTGAAACGACCGAGAGGTAGAGGCATGCCATCAAACAAGGAAGGAAGAAGCATTATTAGGGCAACCTATGATGCCAATTGATAGAGTTAAATTCTAGCCTCAAAGAGCATGGAAGGTTTTAGTGTTGCATATGTTTCATTACGCTATGGCAGTGTGAGTGTGAGAGTAGGGATTTGAATAGTGCCATGGTTGCGTAGGTTTGGAAGCACCACGACATCGATGGCTATGTATATTTGGCAGTGCCATGGTGAGGATGGTAGTGCTATGGCTACATAGCCTTGGTAGTGCCATGGTTGCATGGGTTTGGCAGTGCCACGATATTGATGGCAGTGCTATGGCTGTGTAGTCTTGGCAACGCCATGGCTGCATCGTTGGCAATGCTATGGCTACGTAAGTTGGGCAGTGCCATGGCTGTGTAGGTAGTGTGATGGTTTCGTTTGGTTACATGGAAACCAAAGTGCCAAGGATGGGTAATGCCATCCCATTCCTTGGGCACATTGGTATGGGTTAGGATAAATACCATTGGGTTTCGACCTCAAAAAGTGACAACAAAAGTTTCGCTAAATAAGATTGGCCTGTATTATTTTAGTTAATGTGAATGTGGTTTGATCACGTTCAATGTTTTAAAGGAGGTCTAAAATCATAGGGGTTATAAGGTATAGTTAATACTTTTATCATTCATTTGATGGATGTAAAAGGGTATTCTTGGGTAGAATGCTTATAAGAGAAAGAGGAGATATAAGGAGTCATGCAGGGTTATGTTTTTGTTCATTTTTAAAAAATAAATAACGTTTAGAAGTGTTATGTTTATTAAATCACTAAAAATGATGATGGATTATTTTATTATATCTATTCATTATTTTGGTTGTGATAGAAGATGAATCTAAAGGACTTCTAAGCATTATTTATACCTTGCTATCCTACCTTTTTCAAGGGGGGCTGGAAATGATGTAACATTCCGGGAAAGCAATAAAGAAAGAGCATTTTTCAGATTTTGAGAGAGTAGCAAACTTCTGTGAGCAAAATCAAAAGGAGGGTTTTTATCATAAAACTAATGTTTTTAGTGTCTTATCATTTCTGCATTTTAGTGACTTCTAGCCATTGTCTTATGCCATGAAATGGATTGCAATAGTCGAAGGTAAATATTATGCAGTTTCTTTATGTTTCCTTTGAGTCTCGCACTTGATTTAATGGTATTGTGCTTATGTTGCAGGTCCATTGATTCAGGTTGTTTTATGATTACCTCATAACTTGGGATTTTGCAAGGAGGAGCTTGCTAAACTAATTCAGAATTTTACTTTTTTAGCTAACCAAATTTACATGTTTATTTCATTTACTGTTCTCAAAGTTTATTTTATTTCAAGCATTCAAGCATTCCATTCTAGTCCATCCAGAAATTTAGTTTCTTTCATTTCCATTCTAGTATTTTTCCAAAATTTTTGCTAATTTCCTGTTAGTTTCATTTTTTCTAGTCCATTTCTAGAATTGTTAAGCTTTCAAGTTATTTCCATTCTGGTCATTTTCTAAATTTCTACACCTCCAAGTTTTATTAATCTAAAGCTTTCAGATAAAACACATGGTTTAGGAGGGATACTAACCTACTATTTCACATTAAAATAATATAAGAAATGCAAGCTAACTTTGCTAACTTTGCTAACATTGCTAACATGCTAACTTCTACTAACCACTATTAGGGTAGTGACATCAACATAAGGAAGATAAAATTAACCCAAATCTCTAAAATTTACTTCATCTTAAAGGCATGGGCATTAAAATGAGGTGTACAATTCCACATTTTGTCATTTGAAACCTTTTAAATGAAGATAAAATACTCTACTAACAGGGATTCAGGGTAGCACCAATTTAAAATAAACCCTAAAAAGAATTGCTTTTATTTTTAGTTAGATCTTTCAAATCACTAAGCATTGTTTAGAACCAGTAAAGGCCCCTTGTTTATGGTAACATGCATTATTGAATTATTTTTTACACTATTGTAATCTTTTAGATATTTTACCAGAACCTTGGAGAAGTTGAATGCTTGTCATTTGGTTTCTTTTCAAGAGAGAGTTTTCTATTCAATACTCTGCATGTGGTGGTATTTTGCAATTGTGAAAAATATACACTCAACATATTTGGCACTAGAAGGAGGGTCTTATTTTATGCTTTGTGATTTAGTTTTTTGCTAATGCTAATGTGGTCAGTTTTGGTTCAACAATATTGTGTTTGGAGGTGCAACATTTTACTCTTGACTAGTTTGTGAGAAGCCTTAATAGAATAGATTTGACTTTTCCCAAGTTGGATCCACCTAGACACATTACTACTAGGTCTAAAACCATTGAGGAAACCATTTTTCAAAGTCTTTCTTCCAAAACTAGGAAACCGAGGTACAAAATATAGGAGATTAAAATCTCGTCCAAGGTTTCTGATACATTAGGTTTAGATATGCTTTGCCAAGATTTGGAAAGGCTAGCTCTCAGACCTCTGAATCTGAATACCTTTAGTGGATGTGCACCCATTAGTTCCACCATAAGAGCTACATCAAGTGTACCTATCTTCATCATCCCAAGTGTATCAACTACTTTAGTAGGGTCATTACCTTTGGTTAATATGGCCCAACAACAGCATCAGCAACAACTAGTTCCCTGGTTTGGTACCCAAAGTTCTTCGTTAAGTATACCTAGGAATGTCCATGACATACCTAGGCACCTTGAGAGGTTTATCCCTAAGTTTGTCCATGTTGGTCCCATTTCATCTGAAGAGCACGTTCAAATTTACAAGGACCATATTATTAGGTAGCGAGTCAGTCATGAAGACATCATTTGTCGACTCTTCCCTAATAGCTTTGAACAAATGGCTCATGAATGGTACAATAATCTTCTTGTAGGGTCCATTACATCTTGGGCCCAGTTGGAATATACCTTTGTTAATAAATTTAGGTCATTTCTAGATCCTACCATCATGTATAACCAATTCATGCCATGCAAGAGGTATCCTAATGAACCTATCATAATATTTAATGTCTGATTCCAAAAGCTTTACACAAACGTGACTTGTCACTTTGCAATAGACGTTTTTGTGGTATTGCAATTATACCTTGTAGTCTTAGATCTGATGATAACCATGTTTACCAGGAGAAATCTTCAAGTTACAACGCTGGCCTTAGCCTATGCTCAAGCCATGAATATTGAGAAATAAATGACATCGTAAGGTGGCACTATGCCTCAATTTCCCATGTTAGGGCAATATGGCCCTTACAATCAATTTTCCATGATGAATCAAGTTGTGACACCTCAGATTCCCATGATGAATGCTTTGCCATATCATCATTCATACCCATTCAGTCCCATGCTTCCATATTTTCTGACATACCCTAGTGTTGTCATTCCACCCACTCTAAAAATTATGGCTGCTAATAAGATAACCTTGCTAGGATTTGAGGCAAATAGTACTCAATCCTCAAATACCTATCTTATGGTTGCACCTCTTCAGGCCAAGGGTCCATGGTGGACCCAAAATACCCAAATTTAAACCTTAGTACCAAATCCAGAGGTTGCTAATGTTGTAAATGTCAGTGGATCTGGGGATGTCATGGCCTAGCCATAAGGACCCAATTCTAATCTAGAAGAGCTCAAGAGAATGACCATCAAACAGGTCAATGACATCATTTGGTTATAGAAAAAAATTACCCAAAATCACATGCCCAATCGAAACCATGACCATAGGATAATAGGACCGTACAATACATAGCCTAATAATGGGTGCGTATCCAATATAGTAGCCAATTAGGCTAATGCGTTAGGAGATTGTGATGAGTTAGATTCATGTGATGAGGAAATGCATCACTGTTGCCATAGAAAGTCAGACTCTTTGGTGTCTGAAGTCATTCATTATTTAGAAAATTATGAGATGGAGGAAGATATGAATGTGTTAGGAGAGAAAGAGGATGAAGCTTTGGAATCCCAGGTTGCTAAAAATTTTGGGAAAGCTAATCACAAGTATTTTACCAGGAGTTCTAAGGATCCCAAAACCTCCTCTACTCCCCCAAACAACCCTTTAGTTCCTTTTGATACAAAAGGTGATGTGAATCCACCACCTACATTTTTGGAAACACCTAGGAAAATGCCAAAAGTGTTAAATCCTAGAACATCCACTTATTACTTGGAAGAATATATGAAAAGGACCAAGTCCAATATCTCAATGTATGAGGTCTCTCTATTGTTGGGGTAGGATAAAATTATGGGAAAGAGATTAAATTCCTTGAGTCAAATTCATGAGGTTAAATCTGTAGAACCCCAACTTGCTATGATGAAAGAGAAACTAGAGGTACCTCATTTTCTCATAACTGTTAGGATCACAGACAAGAATTTACACAACTATTTGATTGATTCTGGTGCCTCAGCCAACATCATGCCCCCTGAGATAAGCCGAAAGCTAGGACTTAAGCTTGTTCATTCGAATAGCAAAGTGGTCCAATTAGACAGATCTATGGTGGATGTAATAGGTGTTGTAAAATATGTCCTATTTCAGATCAAATCAAAGACTAGGGTCCAATATTACATAGATATCCTTGTGCTAAATATTGTTGCCAAGTATGGCATGGTGTTGGGCAGGGATTGGAGTAAAAATCTCAATGGTTATGTGGTTATTGATTCCTCCCATATGTGGCTGCCATGGAGAGGATTTGCAAACCAAATCTATGTAGATAGAGAGCTTAGACTTAGGGAAATGATTACAGAATATAATAAACCCAATGAGATTTAGTTTATTGAAACTGAATTAGGCGTTTACAATTTTGACATAGAGGACATAGACAAAGGGTCCCAAAATGATAATCTTTAGCATTATACTTCGAAAGAAAACAAAAGGGGGTGGACCCTAAATTTTGATAGGTCCAAATCAAAATAAGGTGCGGAAGTTGGGGTAGAGCTCACATGTCCTGGTAGTAAGCCTTTGCTTGCTGCCTACAGATTACAGTTCCCGGCAACCAATAATGTGGCAGAGTATGAAGCCCTAATTTTTGGACTTCAGTTGGCCCTAAGAGAAAATGTAAAATACATTAAGGCATTGGGAGACTCATATTTATTATTCAAATAGGTCAAGGATCAATATACTTGTAGAGACAAGAGGTTGAACCTCTATAAAACAAGCATGAGGGAATTAATTAATGAGTTTGATGCTTTCAATATTTCCCTCATCTCAAGAAAAAATAATAAAATGGTTGATTCATTAGCCATAGTGGCTAGCATGATTTCACTTGCCGACCATAAAAAAATGTAAAAAAATTTCCATTGAGTTAGTGCCTTGCCCCTCCATACCAGACAATGTCATGAACTTACAGGTCTTTGATAGTGATAGACACATTTTTAGTTTTGTCACTAATTATGGTATATTTGAAAATCAAGTTATAAACGAAGAAGAGAGGAGGCAAGTAGACGTAGGAAAAACCAGAGTATGAAACGAGATGCCAAGTGATAGGTCCTCTCTAGAAAAGTTGTTTGATATTGGATATCAAAAGAAAAAAGAAAGAAAAATACCATCCCCCAAGGAATCATGCAATTCAATAAATTTTGAAAGTGCAATAGATCCATGTGAAGTGTTCATTGCAAAGGCATGCACACAATGAGAGAAGGAATAAATAGCTCAAGTTTTAGGAGAATATATTTATTGCATAGCTTGGAGCTATGAAGAGCTGAAAACTTATGACTCGAATGTAATCATGCATAATATTCCTCTGAAGCCTGATTCCAAGCCTTTTAGACAAAGGTAAAGAACGGTTAACCAAATTCTAGAGCCCCTGATAGAGAAGGAAGTGAATAGGTTGTTGGAAAAAATCATCTTCCCTATTAGGCATTCCACATGGGTGGCTAATATTGTCCCTGTTAGGAAGAAGAGTAGAGAGATTCGATTGTGCATAGATTTAGAAATTTGAACAAAGCTTACCAAAAATACAATTACCCATTACCCACCATTAACGAGATACTCCAAAAGGTAAATGGGTCTGAAATGATGTCATTATTAGATGGATACTCAGGATATAATCAAATTATCATACATCCAAATGACAGGATGAAGACGGCCTTCACCATGAAGTGGGGAACATTTACCTATCGGAGGATGTCGTTTGGTTTGTTGAACATTGGAGCCACTTTCCAAAGAGCCATGGATTTTGCATTCAAGGGGCTCAGTGGTAAGTGCATTATTTTCTATGTGGATGATATTCTTGTCTTCTCTAAGAAGAGGGAAGATCATGTTAGATACTTGAGGAAAGTGCTCCAAAGGTGTAGGGAACATGGAATTTTCCTAAATACAAAAAAGTACATATTTGGGGTAATAGAGGGTAAGTTGTTAGGTCATGTCATTTCAAAATATGGGATTGCTATAGACCTAGATTGGATAGTCGCTATCTGGGATATTCCTCATCCCAATAGCAAAAATGAGCTTAGGTCCTTTTTCATTAAGATTAACTTTGTGAGAAAATTCATTTCAGGTTTTGCTGAAATCGCCAAGCCCCTAAATGACATGCTGAAAAAAGATGTTCACATTAAGTGGACCAGTGCGAATAGAGATGCCTTCACAAGCATAAAGGATGCTATTTCCAAGGCCCCTGTTCTCATTAGTCCAGACTATGCTAAACCATTTTATATTTACAAATTTTCTTTAGATCATTCTTTTGCAAGTGTGTTAACTCAAAAAAGTGAAGACAACATTGAAAATCCTATAACATTTCTGAGTTCTCCTTTGAAGGACGTGAAACTGAGGTATTCTATCCTAGACAAGAAAATATGTGCCTTGTTTAAAACTATAAAAAAATTCAGGTATTACATTGTGCATAGTAAATTTTTTGCTATAGTTCCTGACCCGGTAGTAAATTCCATGTTCTTACAAAGTGAGATAGGTGAAAGAATGGGTAAATGGCTTTCCACCCTTCAAGAATTTGACTTAGAGATAAAACCCATGAAGATAGTGCATGGACAAGGTTTGGTCAAGGCTATCACAAAAATTGACCCTTTAATAATGTGCCAAAACTACGAGGTTAATGATATCACTACAGAGGAATGGTACGTAGATATTGTATATTTTTTGTTCCATGGTAAGTGCCCTTCTTATTTGAATTCCACTCAGTGCAAGGCACTATGTTTAAAATCATCTAGATTTTTGATTAAATCTAGTGTGTTTTATAGGAAGAATCATGAAGGAATTTTCCTTCGTTGCATTACTCAAGAGGAAGCAACCCAAGTACTCAAAGACTTCCATGGTAAGTATGGAACTAGACATGGGTCAGCAAATGTGACAACACACCAAATTCTTAGAGCTGGGTATTATTGGTCCCATTTTTTTAAATACACACATGCACATGTAATAACATGTCACATATTCCAAGTGGCAGCCAACAGAGAGAAGAATGCAGTAATGTCATTGTAGTCAGTGGTAGAGACAAGACCATTTGCACAATGGGTATTAGAATTTGTTGGGGTGATAAATCCTAACTTGTCCTATTCCCATAAGTTCATCCTCACCGCTACTAATTACTGCACAAGGTGGACAGAGGCTATACCTACTAAGAATGCCACCTCCGAGGTTGTGATTAGATTTCTAGAGGAAAACATAGTCACTCATTTTGGAATGCCTAATTCTATAGTAAGTGACAACTGTTCAGAATTTTCCTATTTAGAATTTACAAATTAGGCGTACGACAATAAGGTGAGTCTAAAATTCTCTTCCAATTATTACCCCCAAGGCAAGGTTTGGTAGAATCGTCAAATAAAAATTTATTATGCATAATAAAAAAAATTACTTGAAAAGAACCCTAGAGATTGGCATAGTAAGTTAAAATTTACCCTTTGGGTAGATAGGACCAGAAGCAAGGATTCAATTGGTACATATCCTTATCACTTAGTCTATGGGCAAGACCCTATCTTTCCTACTAATCTGAAATTGTAAACTTTACATTTTATAAAAGACTATGTTGGGACTGATGATAAACTTGAAACCAGATTAACCAATCAATGCATCTTGATGAGAAAAGGGAGGAATCCATGCTTCATTTAAGCAAACATCAAGACATAATCAAAATGTGGTTTGATAAACGATCCAAAATTAAGGTCTTTAAAGTTTTAGATTTAGTTTTTTTGTGGGATAAAAGGCATGAAAAAAAGGAGAACATGAAAAGTTTGATTTCTTGTGGCTGGGACACTATCTAATATCCGAAGTCCTAGGTGAAAATAGTTTTAGATTAAAAACCTTGGATGGAAAATATTTGGCCTTACCCATCAATGGCCTTCACTTAAAGCATTATTTTCAAGCCAAAGGGTAGAGTCATTATATTATATGTACACTAATCAGCTTGTTTAATTGTTTGTCTTATCAGTTTTATTTCCTATTTATTTGATGTTGTTTCTTTGATTTCAGAAGTCTTTAGTATGTCAAAGTGGTCAAGTTTTGGATTTTATTGTAGGAGTAAGAGGTCATCCTATGTGTATACGAATGTCAACCAAGACTAAAAGGATGTGAAAAATTGGAATCATATGGCAAAAAGCTTGAACATGTGAAATATTGTTTGCAGCTCATGAAGCATGAAGTCGTTGATCTTGCATATCATCCACCCATGTATCAAAGGCACATTATTATTACATAAATATCATATGCTAAAACCAAACACTGAAAGTGATGTCCAATTATCTTGGTATCAAAGGCACAAAGAAAACCAAGAAGATCTTAGGTTTGGAAACTGTTGCCAAAGTTACCGTAGGTCTATCACATTTCTATCCATGTCTAACATCTTGGGTAAAATAATATGAAACCATACTTGGATGGGGATATGAGGCAAAAAGATAATTCTGGTCTATCCCACCCTGCACATAGTCCATAAAACAGTGGTTTTTACCACTTTTGCAATACTTGAAAGCCCAAAATCAGAGTAGTAAGGATAGGGTCAAATTCTCATCATGCTTAGGTTGAGAATTTGATTCCCCAAAGCTTTGATTTTACCTCCATCACACCATGGATCATTGGGTTGTAACGATTGTACTACGTGTCCCTTAGAAGGATGGGTAGTCATCCCAAGATTCAAGAAATCTAGAGAAAAATGTTCACCACTCCATTTCCATCATACCATTGACTATTGGGTTGTAAGGATCATACTATGTGTCCCTCAGAAGGATGGGTAGTCATCCCAAGATTCAAGAAGTCAAGAGAAAATTCATGGACTATGGAGTCAACCTCAATCGGGGCTATAGACGCTTGAATGACAGTGGAGTACACTCATGCCTGGTGACATGACTCCCGTAAGGTTGAGATTTATGGCCGCCATAAGGATAGATTAGTCTAATGACCTCATCCATAATTGATTTAATTATTTGGGTCAAATATGAGAGCAGTAAAGGATAGGGCTATATTCTCATCACACCTTGGTTGAGAATCCGATTCCCCAAATCTCTAAGGTACACTTGCACACACTGGTCCTTGATGATGACGACTCATAACCAAGCCCTAGATCTAGTCAATAAATTCATCGTACACACAGTTGATCCTAATATGGTTAGATATTTTTGAGGTGTTTCTCAAGCCACCATAGAAGGTGTTGCTCATGCTATAAAAAATTTTACCCTCAAAGCTCTCCACATCCATTTTCATAATTCTAGTCAGGTAAAATTGATGATGCAATGCAAAAAAGTTACAAAATAAATAAGGTGTGGAATACTACACACACCCAGAGCTAATATTACATGATTCTAATATTTTACTGTTCTTATAAGTCTATTGAAATTATTCATGCATTTACTGATGCTTGTTGCTTTCTAGTTTGGAGTGTGTTTTCAGATTTTCTTTTTGGGTTCTCAATGAAATGCTCAGGAGCATTTCCTAGTATAATCGCCATTTGTCGTGGAGTTTCCACGACCACCCCAAAATTCTTGGGGACCCACTTGTCATATTTTGATATTTAGGTTTTTTGTTTTCTTTGGTTTGTAAGAATAGGGATGTTTGACCATTTTGTTTTAATGATTTTAATTGCTTTGGTTATTTGATATTTAATGATTAATTAATCTAGGCATTAATGCTTAGATTAATTAAAATCCATTTTTATGAATAGGAGTTTAATGTTCTTCATACTATCTAAGGTGATGGAATGTGTTTAACAAAGCAAGGCATGATCTAAAACAAAAAGAGGATACAAAAGGTACAAAGAAATTGAGATAGGAGCCAATATGCTATTATCTACCTAATATAATTGCATTAACTATATTATGTACATAATAGTAATATTTTTAAGATTATGTTATAAGATTCTAAAATGTTATCATTATAATAATATTAGTATTATTATATTATAATGTTATTATTTTTATAATATTATTATAATGTACTTTATAAAAAACGTGATAATAATATTTACGATAAGGTAAAGTTTAACATTGTTTCATTTGATTACAGATAAGGCGATGGTGGCTATTAAAAAATATTCGAAGACATGAGTGGCTAGTCTAAGAACATTCAGTGCTATGGCAGCGAAGCTTCATGGAGTAACGCCAGCAAATAAGAGGTGGTCCAATATGGCATTAGGGTTTTAGAAGAATAACATGAAAGGTGTCGGAGTTGTCAGTGAAATGGATGAGAGGCAACGGTATACCATCGAACAAGGAAGGAAGAAGCGTTATTAAGGCAACCTGTGATGCCAATTGATGGAGTTAGAGGTCGGCCTCGAAGAGCATGGAAGGTTTTAGTGTTGCATCTATTTCATTACACTATGGAAGCGTGAGTGTGAGAGTAGGGAGTTGAACAACACCATGGCTATGTAGGTTTGGTAGCACCATGACATCGATGGAAACATCGATGGCTGCGTAGTTTTGGTAGCACCATGGTGACGATGACAACACTATGGCTGCATAGTCTTGGTAGCACCATGGCTATGTAGGTTTGGCAGCACTACGAATTCGATGGTAGCACTATGGCTATGTAGTCTTGGCAATGCCATGGCTACATCATTGGAAGTGCTATGGCTGCATAGGTAGTGTGATGGTTTCATTTTGTTACGTGGAAACCAAAGTGCCCAGGATGGAGAATGCCATCCTAGTCCTTGGGCACATTGGTATGGCTTAGGAGAAATACCATTGGGTCTCGACCTCAAAAAGTGACAACGAAAGCTTCACGGAGCAATGTTGACAAAGAAGAGGCAGTTCAAGATGGCATTAGGGTTTTAGAAGAACAACATGAAAGGTTCCAGAGTTGTCAGTGAAATGGCCGAGAGGCAGAGGCATGCCATCGAACAAGGAAGGAAGAAGCGTTATTAGGGTAACCTATGATGCCAATTGATAGAGTTAGAGGGTGGACTAGAAGAGCATGGAAGGTTTTAGTGTTGCATGTATTGTATTATGCAATGGTAGCGTGAGTGTGAGAGTAGGGGGTTGAACAATGCCATGGCTACGTAGGTTTTGTAGCACCACGACATCGATGGCAACATCAAGGGCTGTATAGGTTTGGCAGTGCCACAACAACAATGCTAGTGCTATGGCTGCGTAGTCTTGGCAGTGCCATGGCTGCGTAGGTTTGGCAACACCACAACATCGATGGTAGCGCTATGGCTACATAGTCTTGGCAGCATCATGGCTACGTCATGGCAATGCTATGGCTACGTAATTTGGACAGTGTCATGGCTACATAGGTAGTGTGATGGTTTTGTTTGGTTACATGGAAACCAAAGTGCCCAGGATGGGGAATACCATCCCAGTCCTTGGGCACATTGGTATGGCTTAGGAGAAATACCATCGGGTCTCAACCTCAAAAAGTGACAACGAAAGCTTCACGAAGCAACATCGACAAAGAAGAGGCAGTCCAAGATGGCATTAGGGTTTTAGAAGAACAATATGAAAGGTGTTAGAGTTGTCAGTGAAATGGCCGAGAGGTAGAGGCATGCCATCAAACAAGGAAGGAAGAAGCATTATTAGGGCAACGTATGACACCAATTGATGGAGTTAAAGGTTGGCCTTGAAGAGCATGGAAGGTTTTAGTGTTGCATCTATTTCATTATGCTATGGCAGTGTGAGTGTGAGAGTAGGGAGTTGAACAATGCCATGGTTGCATAGGTTTTGCAGCACCATGACATCGATGGCTGCATAGGTTTTGCAGTGCCACGATGATGATGGCAGCGTTATGGCTACGTAGTCTTGGTAGCACCATGGCTACGTAGATTTTGTAGTGACACGATGTCGATGGTAGTGCTATGGCTACATAGTCTTGGCAATGCCATGGCTATGTCATTGGCAGTGCTATAGTTGCATAAGTTGGATAGTGTCATGGTTGCATAGGTAGTGTGATGGTTTCATTTGGTTACGTGGAAACCAAAGTGCCCAGGATGGGGAATGCCATCCCAGTCCTTGGGCACATTGGTATGGCTTATGAGAAATACCATCGGGTATCGGCCTCAAAAAGTGAAAATGAAAGTTTTGCTGAATAAGATTGGCCTGTATTATTTTAGTTAATCTGAATGTAGTTTGATCACGTTCAATGTTTTAAAGGAGGTCTAAAATTGTAGGGGTTATAAGGTATAGTTAATGCTTTTATCATTCGTTTGATGGATGTAAAAGGGTATTCTTGGATAGAATGCTTATAAGAGAAAGGGGAGATATAAGGAGTCATGCAGGGTTATGTTTTTGTTGTTAGTTTTTTAAAAATAAATAACGTTTAGAAGTGTTATGTTTATTAAAGCACAAAAAATGATGATGGATTATTTTCTTATATCCATTCATTATTTTGGTTGTGAGAGAAGATGAAGCGAAAGGACTTCTAAGCATTATTTATACTTTGCCATCATACATTTTTCAAGGGGGGCTAGAAATGATGTAACATTCTGAGAAAGCAATAAAGAAAGAGCATTTTTTAGATTTTGAAAGGGTAGCAAGATTCTGTGAGAAAAATTAAAAGGAGGGTTTTTATCATAAAACTAACATTTTTAGTGTCTTATCATTTCTGCATTTTAGTGACTTCTAGCCATTGTCTTATGCCATGCAATGGGTTGCAATAGGCGAAGGTCAAAATTATGCAGTTTCTTTATGTTTCCTTTGAGTCTCGCACTTGATTTAATGGTATTGTGCTTATGTTATAGGTCCATTGATTCAAGTTGTTTTATGATTATCTCATAACTTGGTATTTTGGAGGGAGGAGCTTGCTAAACTAATTCAGAATTTTACTTTTTTAGCTAACCAAATTTACATGTTTATTTCATTTACTGTTCTCAAAGTTTATTTTATTTTAAACATTCAAGCATTCCATTCTGGTCCATCCAGAATTTTAGTTTCTTTCATTTCCATTCTGGTCCTTTTCCAAAAAAATTTCTAATTTCCTGTTAGTTTCATTTTTTCTGGTCCATTTCCATAATTGTTAAGCTTTCAAGTTATTTCCATTCTGGTCATTTTCTAGAATTTTTGCACCTCCAAGTTTCATTAATCTAAAGCTTTTAGATAAAACACATGGTTTAGGATTTATACTAACATACTATTTCACATTAAACTAAGATAAGAAATGAATGTTAACTTTTCTAACATGCTAACTTCTACTAACCACTATTAGGGTAGTGACATCAACATAAGGAAGATAAAATGAACCCAACTATCTAAAATTTACTTCATCTTAAAGGCACGGGCATTAAAATGAGGTGGATAATTCCACATTTTGTCATTTGAAACCTTTTAAATGAAGATAAAATACTCTACTAATAGGGATTCAGGGTAGCACCAATTTAAAAAACCCTAAAAAGAACTGATTTTATTTTTAGTTAGATCTTTCAAATCACTAAGCATTTTTTAGAACCAGTAAAGGCCCTTGTTTATGGTCACATGCATTATTGAATTATTTCTGGCACTATTATAATATTTTAGATATTTTACCAAAACCTTGGAGAAGTTGAATGTTTATCATTTGGTTTCTTTTCAAGAGAGAGTTTTCTATTCAATACTCTCCATGTGGTGGTATTTTGCAATTGGGCAAAATATACACTCAACAGAACCACCTTTGTAAATGGGAAAGCTTTGGTAAGTGTAACCTTAATTTGCACAGTGAATAATAATTGGTCAAGTTTTTGAAACATTTGAAAGGGTGGTAGAAACAATGCACAAGGGAATTCATGCAAATCCAGCCCACCAACCACAATTAATGCACACCATGCATATGTTTCCAATTGACGTAAAACCCTAATTTTGCTCTTGAGTAAAATTTGCTGCATCACTTTCTATTCCTGCTTTTCCTAGTTCAATTTCATTTCATAAAACAACAATGGTGGGTCCGTCTGCTTCACCTTCAACAACAAGACATGGAGAAGAAGTGAGCAAAAAATTTGTTGATCGAGATGCTAGAATTGGAGATACAGTAGTGACATGGAAGGACCTAGTAAAAATTTGAAAAGATATTGAAGATAGAATGGTGACTGGGATTTTTGCATCTTCTCTTGCTAATTTTTCTTTTCATTCGTTACTATACTGGTATGTTTATATTCCTGTGCACCCTTACCCTGAACTAGTTAAAGCAATTGTAAATTTTTACAAATAAGAATGTGAGAGTGCTTTTCGCTCTAAACCCAGATGCATTCATTTTTTCTTTTGTTGTTGGTTATGTACCCGCTCTTGATCCCAAGGCTTTTGACCTTGCAGACCAAGAAAAATATTTCGTTCCTTCTAAAAAAATCAAGAATTTTCTTTACACACAATTGAGAAATCCACCTAATGGAGGAAGGATGCCTGAAACTCCTATTCCCATAGCTGAATTTAAAACCGAGAACTATTTTCCATATTGGCTATGGTGGCAGGGTTAAATACTAATGAAAAAATTCATGGATGGAAAATTGCTTTGGTTAATTGCCTATCTAACCCAAAAAATTATGACTTTGTAGTTATGGATAAGAGTGTTCAACCTTTATTTTTTGACTGGCCAGGGTATTTGTTTGAATGAATACATGAAGGGTTGTTTACTATCAAGAGGGGTTCTCAGTACTCTCCATTTTTCTTCCTATTTAGTGTGGTTCTTCTTTTTCTTTAGGACCAAAGAGCTAGCGTTCATTTCTATTAATTATAAATATGATAAAGGAATGACTTTACCTATGTATTATTGGACCAATGTGTTGTACATAATCGAGTCATATTATGATTTCAATAGGAAATTCTAGGTCTTGCTTTGAAAATAATATATGGGGAAGTAAAAAGGTTAACCTCTAGAGCTGAAAATATTTTACATAATAAACATGCTAAGGAAGGTGATTGGTCTATACTTACCTAGGGGTTTTTATTAGGTTGTATGGTTTTACAAGAAAACCTTTCTTACTCTCGCATTATGTTACTAATAGATTGTTTGCATTAGAATATGTAAGGTAGACTGAATATATTAATGTGAAATATGGCACGGGTATAGGTAAACCTGGTACCTGTACCATACCTTTCTAGCTTGAAGGTATTGTGGTTTCTAAACGAGGTCAAAATGAGCAAATTCCTCAAGATCTAAGAGATTTGGGGTTAATACAAATCCCTAATAGATGGAAATATGACCCTCTAAATCGATTTTCAGAGAGACAGGCTATTCTGAATAGAATTCCATTGAAGGTATACCATGCCTCTGTTAGGCCAGATATCGAAGCCTGTATAAATAATGATTACGATGCTTCATTAGAATGGCATGTGGAACAAAAGTAGCCATTTCCTCCTTGGCATGACTTTTATGAACATGTGTTGCATTTTGACCCATGAATTAATGAGGGGCATGTGTTAACTAAAAACACCATTGCTAGGATGCAAAAAAAAGGCACAAATTGGACGATAGGAAAGATTCATGAATGGTGGACTATGAGAGTGCAAACAGACATGATTGACTTGAGATATCCCATAAAAAATGACCTTGAATTCTCAGTCAGATATGACCATTATCAGAAATCTTGGTTAGTAATTTTCCCTGTGAAAATACCTCGCAGTGTTGGTGGTAGCAAAGTGAGAAGTCCTAAAGTTTCTAAAAAATAAAATTTTGAATAGGGGAAAGGTTAGAACTTTGTAGTTCAACAACCATTGGCTCAAGCATAGAACAGGTTGAGAAGTTCCAAGAAAAGGTCTACTGTAGAAGTCTTCACAAAGGAGCAAGGAAAAACATATGGGAAAGCCACTCAAATGATGTTAAAAATAGGATATGAAGGCAAAGGTCTAGGAAAAGAAGGACAAGGGATCACTGAACCCTTGCAGGTTGAAATAAGAGGAAAATGCCTGGCCTTGGGAGTTGATTTGTCCAGAAGTAAAGCTCCAGTTTCTAAAATTTTTAATTTTTTTCCCCCATCAAGTTCAACTATAGAGTCTAATGAAGAACCTCTTTGTATTAAGAGGAAGAGGCTAAATTTTGTAGCAGAAGTTAAAGGAAAAAATAATAAAATTGTTGAAGGAAACCCAGTTCTTGAGAAAATCGCTCAAAATAATGATACTGATAAAATAGAAATGGCTCTAGAGAATGAGCAAATTGTTCAGGATGATGAGGGTAATGTTCTAAATCCAGAGGTTACGAAATAGGAAAATGTCCAGATTGGGACTATGGATGATCCAAATGAATTTTCTCAGGAGGATCGAGATGTAAATATTTCTAAGAAAATTATTGTAAAATAGGAAAATGTGGAACGTAAAAGAAGACAACCTGGGGGAATTCCTCCAAATGTTGAAATTATAAATCTTGAAGGAATTACTGATGGTGAAGACAAAATTGATAACAGCAGAAATGCTGAAGTTCCTACACAAAGTGAAATTCCAGATCATATGATGAGTGAAAGGGACCAAGACCACGGAGAAGGAGATCAACATCAACAAGTGCTTCAAATAGACAAAGGTATGATTCCCCTTTTCCTTCAATATTTTCTCTCTACTTATTCCTACAGTGATTTTCCTTCCATTTCTTATTCAAATAAAGATATAATGTTCCCTTTGGATTCGTGTTTTCTTTCCTAGAACTAGAATTATTTTCTCAACTTCAATCTGAAGTTGATGTTGATTTTATCCCCAATCCATTCCTCTCTAGCATGAGTATTCTAGCTATTAAGTCAATATCTTCTCCAAATGATAAAAATCATCCCACTCTTTCAAAATTGAAAGATTTGAGAAAAGCAAACAAGAATGCTTTAGATTGGTGGGCATCCCATTCTACTAAATATTCTAAAGCCCTAGCTCGTATTCAAGAGATAATTTCCCTAGATCCCACCATAATGTAGAGGAAAAAGGTAAAATTAACACTAGTTTCCCATAAATCAAAAAGATATATGACCATTGAGGATTATCAAGCAGAAGACACAGTTGAGGATATTACTCAGCTACATATGTCATATGAGTGGGGAAAAGCTCAGGCCCATTTTGGGACTATTTACTTACATGGAGATTTTTTTAGAGAGAAGTTCGTCAAAGAACAAGAAGCCAGGAGGGAGTTAGAGTCCATCCTGCAAGAGTAGAAACTCACTGAAAAGGCTCTAAAGTTAGAAGCTAAGAGGTGGGAGGATAGATTTGGTGAAGCTGCTAATGAAGCAACTACATTTAAATAACAATTGAAAGAGGTTGATGTACATATTTACTCTTTAACTCTACAAGTTCAACAACTCTAGCAGTAGTTGGTTGAAAAGTAGAACACTCCATTTGGTTTTTTCAAAGAAAAGGCCAATATGGTGAGAAGAGAAATGCTTGAAGAAATATTGGCATTGAGCCTTAAAGCAAGGCCCATGTTATTGTACTTGGCCAAAGTGAAGGAAGTAATTGAAGTACTCAGTGAATAATTAAGAGCTTCAGTAAAATTTCTTCAAGAAAGATCAGATGCGGCCACAAAAATTCAATTTTTATCATAAAAGATGCTCGAGAGTGTTACTGCTAAAATCCTTAGTGAAGCATGGTCTCAAGCTAAAATTACAGCAAAAATTTTCTTTAGGAGACTTAAACTACTGACTCAAGGTGATAAGCTACTTCAAGAATTGGAAGTTGAGGTAAAAGGATTAGTGAAGCCTTTAAATTTGGCTAATAAATGTGGATTTCCCTATTTATGGGATGATAATTCAAAAGTGTTGAGTAAAGATGCGCTAACATTGTCCCTTAAATATTTCACAAAAGATGAGTCAGAGATAGAAAATTGGGAAGAGCCTGTAGAGGGGATTCTGATATTCACCATGGTGCAGAACCTTACATAAATTAAGTCTTGCTTACAAGAATTGATTCTAAGAAACAAGATAGTGTCCCATGATAAAGTGGAAGAGTTGCAATATATTTATCAGTTGTTTATGGATTCTTTAGATCTTGAATATGAAGACTAGAAGCAGGTTTGCCTTACCTACAATGAGGTGGTTAATACAATAGAAAAACTAAATAAATCCAAGCATGATAACCAAAAGCAGCTAACAGAAGGAGGGACTAGTAGCCAACCATGAAATCTGTTTAAAATTATCTTGAGTTGTTAATGTATTTTTAGTAAAAAATCCATAAGCTACAAAAGATATCTTATAAAGGTAATGCTTTGTTTTGCATTTCTTCTTGAATATTATTTCCCAAAATTCCCCTCTCCTGTATTATTTTATTTTTTAACTCCGTTTTCCAATGGATGAAGGTTTTGGATTCTAATATTTTTGCCAGTAAAATTTCCTTGGAAGGCATTAAGAATGTTAGTCTAAAAGAGACTACCTCTAGTAGATAGAAGATTTTTGCATAAGAAGACCAGTATTTCATTTTTGAGACATGAAGCAAAGAATTGGCTAAGGCATAAATTTTTTTGTGATTTTACGACATGTCAATTTTTCATCAGGATGTGGCTCGAAGAGGTCAGAAAGCAGGAGATCATCGCGATTTCATGACATGATAGGTTTTCACTCATAAAACCAACTGAAGAAGCAAAGAGAGAAAGAGTGTCGCAATTTTGTGACATGGCAAATTTTTACCTTATACTGCTCACAAAATATAAAGTCCAAGAAGATGTGATTTCGTGACATGGTGAATTTTTGCCCGCAATGCAGTCCGAAGAAGCCTGAAAAGAGAAGATTTCGCAATTTCGTGACATGGCAAATTTTTGCTCGTAATGTAACATAAGAGATCCAAAAAGGAGAAGATGTCACAATTTCACGACATGATAAGGGTCTGTCGACATGGATATATTTAGTAATGAATAAGATGCCTTTAAAAGCTTATGTTAGTAACTAGAAGTAGACAATAGAATATATCAATTCCTAGATTCATGCTATTAGTTTTTTGTTTTTTGGAAGCCATGCAAAGGATATGGAAGCATGATTGTATTCTGATTGCTTGTAACTGATTCTATATCAGAATGTACTAATTATAGAGATACCCCCATAGGGTATATATAAGAGTAAACGTATTCTAAAAAGAGGTCAGCTCTTAGATGTTTACAAGACTAGATGTATGTACTTTGAATACAAGCAATACAATTACACTTCTATTTGGCTTCTGGTTCATAGTGTGCAAGTGTATGTGTTAACATTTTTTCACTTCTATTCACATTATTGAAATATAGATTATATTTGTTATAATATCTGGACTTACGTAAAACATAAATCATATTTCTGGAGTTGAAATATGATATATACATGTGTTAGGTAGAGATCTAAATCACATTGGGAAATTCATGATTTCTGCATGGAGATAATATTAAATGCTTTAACAAGTAAATTATATGTGTTCATCTCAGTTGTTTTTTAATATGCACCACATTCAAGCTCTAGACTCGATTATATTTCTCTCTTTTAGCAATACTCTTTTCCCTTTTCCCATAAAAACCATTAAGAAACTAACCTCCTTTGGATATTAGATGAAAGAACTCACAATCAGTTTCGTCTATTCAATGTTGACAAAATCAAGGCACAAATAATAACCACAGGCAAATTTTGTTCCAACAGTACCAACACCCTAGGAGTAGGTAGTAGATAAAAAAAATCCAAAATAAGAAGTTCAAGTACAAGATCAAGAATAACAACTGACTATAGAAGTAGCAGAGAGAGAAGAGATCAGGTCTGAGAAAGAATAGTAGGAGTTAACTATAGCATAAATTATACTGCAAAAAGAAACTAAAACTAGGCCAGTAAAGGAGATTGGGAAAAGATATCTTCGATAGGAGGAAGCTAAGGAGGAGAATCAGATGTAGGAGGAATACAAAGGACTTTGGACATAATTTTTGATCAAAGTGCCTACATTTGGAATCTTCGACGTGGAAGGAGAAGATAGGATTATTTCTTTGAACAATTATTTGAATTGATTTTGAACACCCAATTACATTTTTTAATGGACTATGTAGGACAACTTAAAATCTAGAAAGAATGCACATTCAAAAAATTGGAGAAATTCATGGATTGGGTGCACAATGATGCAAGGACAAAGAGAATAGTAGAAATATATGCATAACACCCATGGCAGTTACCTACAATAGGGGTAATGAATATGTTAGGATTTGGTGACTTACCAAAGGAAATAAAGACTAATTATAGAGTGACTTCAGGGATATATATGGATTTGGATAAAACTCAAAGATGTCCATTGTATATAGTAGAAATAGAATACTAGATAGCACCACCAAAGTTAATTTTTTTGTTCTAGAAGTACAATTTCCTAACACATTGGATAGAATGGTTCACCTTGGGACTATAACATATTCATCAAGCCAAGGAAGTACGTGGAGAAGTAGAAGCTAAACACAAAGAAATGGATGCAATGGAATATGAGTTGGAGCACATTAAAAAATAATTTGAAGTAAAACAAAATGAGATAGAGATAGAAATGGATGGTATGAAACAAGCCTTTGAAGACAAGTCCCAATTCTAAGAAGAACAAAGGAAACTCCTAAAGCAATAGGTGGAAGATCAAAAGAAGCATTTGAAGGAGCAAGAGGAGTTATTAAAGAAATACACTACATATTTGAACCAATAAGAGGAGAACTTGAACTTGAATAATCAATAGCTCAAATAGTAGGACGAGCAACTAGTAGCAAAACAAGAACAATTGATGGAACGAGATAATCAAGTAAAAATGTATGATGGGCAATTGCAGCTAAAAGACCATAAGATGATAGAGATGGAAAAATACATATAACGATATAATAAGAAAAACTTAAAACTCAAGGCCACACTTCATCTAAAGGAAGACCAACAATAGGCCCATTAGACAAAATTGTAGCAACAAGATCATGTGATTGCATAAAAGAATGAGGAACTTGCCATAATTTCTAGAACATAGGTAACTTTAACAAAACTGTTATGTAAAGGAACATCAAATCGAGAAAATGAGTTACTAAAGGCATTAGCTAAAGCTAAAGAAAAATCAAACAAATATGGATTGAAGGCCATAGAACTCAGTAACTACACTGCTATATTACAAGATGATTGAGCCATTCTCTAGGTGTAGATCCAAGTTATTTAGAAATAGGACTAGCCAACTAAGAGAAAGCAACAAGAGTTAGTGGGGATGTTGACAGATTTAAAGGGGAGGAAATATGTAGGAATCAAATCCACCTTCCAAAAGAAAAATAAATGAAACCATACAATATTAGGAGTTTTTGTAAAATGTACAAAGTATGTGAAAATAATGCTAAATTAAATTTAAATTGAATGAAATGCATGTGAAAAGTAATTGACAAAAATTAAATTAGACCTTAGTAAAATTAATAAAAAATTTAATTGTATCAATTGCAAGCAACAATTGTGAATGATGTGTTATCTCAGGAACCACTTTGGAATGGATTGAATAGGCATTATGAGGTCCCCCATTCAAATTTTATGGATTGTTCATTCATGGATAATCAACATCAGGTTCATGGATGTTCATGTTATGTGTGTGCAGATGCAGTTCATTGTTTTTGGTAGATAAGATACTATAGCATTAATATCGGGTTTTACAGGTTGACCCAAAACCTTTTACAAAAATCAGCCCAGGGCTATTGATGAACATATCCTTACTAAGGATCCTATATATGTAAAATCTACATGCCGCCAAAGCCATTACATTCGGTAAGGCACATAGCCTATTATCAAAAATAAACTTCCCATACAACATTTTGGGTATACCTCGAGAAAACACACATGCATCATAATTACAAAAAAGAAACAAATATGGATCCCTTCCTTGAGATAATGGAGAAAAAAAAGCTACAGACACATAGCAGAGTACTGAAAAACTCCCACAAGCTTTGTATTAACAGTTACTCTTAATAATTATTTGGTAATTGCTTTCTTACTTATATGATATGCTTTGGTACCACATACTATCTTTGTCAATCAACCTTGGAGAAGTGAACATGCTGGCTAGATTTATGGCGATGGCTATCTTGTGGTCCACGTGGCTTTGGTTCAAAGTCTTATATTGTCGTTTCTTTCCTTCCCTGTGATTATCAACCAACCTCAAATTACTAAGACTAGGAGCCATGTTATATGACATGTGATTGTCCCCATTAGTATTTGTGGTATTTCCAAGCAGCATCCATGAAGATTGACAACTCAGATAATTTTTATTGTGAATCCAATTCAAAAAAGAGACGGGAATACTCCTAGTCTTCGAACTTACAATGCCTTCCCTGCTTGTAAATTTGACTATCATTCTTGGAATTCTTGTTGAATAAGCTCCTCTACTTCACTCGGGATACCGTGTTCCCATTTGAAAATTCCGTCACCATCGACACCCAAATTTTCCAGCTTATCAGCTATTTTGTTAGCTTCCCAAAAGACATGTTGGGCTTTTCTGTCTTGTCTTCCATGGAAAAGGATCCTAGCCTCTTCAACAATTGTTTTAATCCTCCAAGGAGGTGTTTTCCAATTATTGAGGAGATTTATAACATGCATAGAGTCTCCTTCTATGATCAAATTGCCTTCTAAGTCTTGAGTCATTTGAAGGCCTCTCCACATAGCTCTAGCTTCAGCTTTGTTGTTCATCCTTGTTCCCAAATATTCAAAAAATGCAAGTATCATATTCCCATTATGATCTCACACAATGCCACTAGTGCCTGCTCTGCCAGGATTTTCCTTAGTCGCCCCATCAAAATTAAGCTTAAACCAACCCGTAGGAGGTGGAGACCACTTAACATTGGCTCTAGGGTTGACTACCCTAGGCACAGACTCATATAACAAGGTTACGCTTAAATATTGAGCAATCATGATCTCCTGTAGATGAGGTTTACAACTATCAACAAGGATAAGGTTCACATTCTCATTGGCAAAGGATAGGATCCTGTAAATGATACTTTGATGATCATGGATAGACTCATTAAAGACTCTATGGTTCCTTTCTAACCACACCTGCCAGAGATAGTGATTGAGACAAATTTTCTACATGTATCTAAGTCTTTGGCTTGAAAAAGGGCAAGGCCACTAGATGAAAAAATCAAGTACGGTGGCTGGTTTAACCCATGAAATATTGAAGGCCTAAAAAACCCCACTTAGGATAGTAAAGAAAAAAGGGCACTCAAGGAAAATGTGATAAATGGTCTCCTAATTAGCCCTACACAGATAACAACGAATAGTGATACAAACACTTTTACGCATCATATTATCAATGGTTAGAATTCTTCCTTGGATAACCAGCCATGAAAAGATTATAATTTTTGGAATTAAATTTTTGATCCAAACTAAGTCATTTTGGAGGACAAAATCCTCGTCATCAAGCAGAAGCTTGTAAGCTGATTTAACAGTGAACTACCCATTTTTCGTAGGAGCCCAGGTCACTTGATCTTCCTTGGGTCTCATGGGGATAAACTATTGCCCAAGAATGTTACAAAGATCATTTGATTCTACTTGAAATCCCTGAATTCTTATTTGTTTCCACTTCATTCTACCTCTATCCTCAACCATATAATCGAAGACTTTTTTGCCAATGAGTTCTTCTGTGATATCTCTGATTCGGGCTAAGTTAGGATATTGCGTCAGTGGTTCATCCTTAGCCCACCTGTCATTACAGCAATTTATCCTCTCACCATTGCCTAAAACCCATCTTAAACCTTTTTTGATGATTTCCTTACAATTAAGAATTGCTTTCCAAAAAGCAAAACCTCTGATTAGAACTAAGTCACTTAGAAATTCCATATTTTGAAGATACTTTCGTTTGATGATAGTTGTCCATTCATTTTTTTCACCAGAAATGAGATGCCAAGCCTTCTTAGCTAGTAAAGCTAAATTTATATGAGAAATTCTCCTCAGATCTAAGCCCCCATTTTCCCTGGGTCTGCACACTTTGGTCCATCCTACAAGGTGTATCCTTTTTTTCTCCTCTGATCCAGTCCATAAAAATTCTTTTTGGAGTTTCTCAATTTTTTGGAGAACCTTCATAGGGGCTTTGAAAACAGAGAGGAAATAGACTGGAATGCTCTGAAGAGAGGCCTTAGTGAGGGTTACCTTTCTTGCTTGAGATAGAAGATGACCTTTCCATCCAACAAGTTTTTTTTGAATTATTTCAATAACCCTGTCCCACATTGACTCTCTCGGAGAACCAATGAAAAGAGGGAGACCAAGATATGAAGTGGGGAGATTTGCTATATCACACCCTAAAATTTTTGCAATCCTTCCTTGCCTCTGAATGCGGGTGTTCAAGAAATATAACTTGCTTTTACTAAAATTAACTTTTTGACCAGCAGCATCCTCGTAGATTTGCAGGATGTATTTGCAGATGTAGTTCATGTTATTATGCTGAGGATTCATTTGATATTCCAAGAAATACAATTCTATGTTGTATTATGTGTTTTGTTGTGTGTAATACTATATTATATATTTTTTGTGTGTTACAATTATGGGCAATGTGAATTATAAGTGAATCAAATCTATGCTTGCATGTGTGCATATGGAATTGGTCATCCGTTACATAGAATATATGTGGGAAGTGATTACTAGTTTATGCATTGACCAATACATATTCATGATAGAAATGCATACTTACTAACCATACAACTTAGGTATGTACAATTACAAGAAGTGTACAGTGGTGATATATTAGACTTACTTGAACATTTGTGATATATTAGACTTACTTGAACATTTGTGATCATTGGTAATAACCTTCGTGTAATTGGTGTTCAGTCGAAGGTATTGCAGGACTAAGCAATAGTATAATGAGGGTTTAGTAGATTGTATAATTAAATTATCAAACCTTATAATCAACCCTTTTTCTACCTCATTATGGTCAAAATTCATCTATTGTACATACTAGGATTGAGATAAGTTAACTATCAACTAAATGATTGCAATACATGATTGATAAGACCAAGTGATTGTCAATTGAACGTTTTTAGAAAATTGAATGTTTGGGAAATCATATAGTTTAGTACTATTGTATGTTTATGATCGTATAATTGTACATTGTACAATTTGTAATCATATAGTCACTTGGTGTATGTTTTGTAGAGTTGGGATTGTACACACATACAATTTATTATTGCATAATAATATTGGATTATCATCTCCAAAATCTATCATCACACCCCCCTCATCGGGAATATCGCCACACATGCTATAAAAACATCACAAAATAAGAAGAGATAAGAGGTAATTGATCTCCCCTTAGTAGAATACATTGATCAAGATAATTTTTATGAGCAATTCTACATGGAAAGGGAACATTTGATCTCATCAACATCTAATACACTTAATGAAGATCCTCCACATTGAAGAAACACAATTTCTACATTGATTTCTTGCATGTATTAAATACAAATATGTATTTAGAGTGCATGATTGGTGGAACCCAACACTCCTAAGTATCAAAGTAGTAAGTCTACATTAAAATGGGGATTTATCTCTCAAATTCTAACATCACCCTAGACATTATTGTTTGGTCATAAGAAAAGTAGATCTATGACTAAGATGTAATAAATAATTAGGAGCCATTACATCATAGACAATGTGAGGAGTTAATTGGTATAACCACCTCTCATAAGGTATGTTCATGTAGTATATGACAAGGTAGTTGCAAGTTTGTTTGAATTTTTTTTATGCCTAAAATTAAGCATCATATGTACTTAAATATTTATCATTTCCATAATATAATTATTGAAGCATTGAGTTCTAACAATGGTATGCTTGAACGTTTGATTATGGGAGGTATTGAGTTCAAAATTTATCACATGTCAACTGTCATTTCCATGTCTTATGGAGTCTTCCTATCTATGTTATGACAAATGGGAGTTTCACAATGGTAGAGTCTATCCTATTTTAATAAAAAGGTATGGGATCAAATCCTTGAGCCATAATCATTGTAGATAAGTTTGCTTGATCAATGGGTATATATTCTAGGAAAATTTATCTGTAGCTCTATTCCTAGCATGGTTTCTTGGCACTTTAGATAAACCTCTTACTTACATAGGAGAAGCCATTGGTTCAAGAATTGATAATTTTTTTGTGTCTTAAAGAAGAAAGGGAATACATTTTTTTTTGCTATCAATATTTCGCATCTACCCTATTGGTGCAGTGGTTGGACATCTTTGTAGAACGAAGGTCATTAGGTTGAATATCATGGGATATTTTTTGTTTGGATTATTCTCTCTATTTGGATGGCTATATGCTAAGGGATATGTAGTCTCACAAAGCCTCAACCTATTACATGGCATAATGGTTGGGTTGCTTGCTTTTGGGATGAAGGTACTAACTTCAAAACCTGAGAGTGGATTTTTTTACTTTTTAAAAGAAGGCATCACTTGCACAAAGTCTTATTACATTTTTTTTTACCTTAGTTTTAATGTGCATGCATGGCATGTTGGTTTGTATCCTTGATTGTGCATAGGGAGTCTTGAGTTCCAACCCCATCAACTTGAAACCTACATAAAATTATGTGTGTGTGTATGTGTGTGTGTGTGTGTTTGAGGTATGAGGTATCTAATTATCCAATCACATCAAAGCAAGTTTCAAACTCAAATTTGTAGGTACAACACGTAATCTAGTGATGATTCATTACAATAGTTGATTTGATAATTTTTATAAGGTTTGGCATTTTTTTCTTGATTTGAGTGCTTTAACCAAATCTAAGAGGTCACAATTTTTGCAGATGAAAGTATTTGAAGCCTTTTATTTTCTAGATTGAATGGTTTTTTAAGCTCTACATAATGGTGACATCATTTTATAGATCTGTTATAGATTTGTTTAGGGTTTTTGTGCAAAATGGAATCCTTAGGATATGTTACCCACCTTAATGGAAAAAATTATAGCACCTAGTTAGTCTAAATGGTAGGATTACTTAGAAGAAAAAATATCTAGTTTATCTTTAATGATGAGTTAAAATAATGTCTCAATGATCATGAACTTAATAAGAGAAAGGAGGAATCTCTTTGACTATTCTTCATGTTAGTGGAACTAGATGTATTTCTCCAAATCATAGAGAATTTGGGTCCTATGGACATATAGACTACTTTGAAATATCTTTATGGAAAGGTGAATGGTAGTGAAGTTAATAGAATAGAAATTGAGCTCTCCAATATCAAAAATTTATATTTTAGAAATGTCAAAGATTATATATCTCACACTAAAGCTCTAAAAATTGATCTAGGTATAATAGAAGGCAAGGTAAAGAGTGATGAACAACATGTCAGACCTATTACTTTTAATATTTCTCCTTTTCATATAGTTTGCTTGGTTTTTATGTGAATGATATGCCTATCAAAGAGCCATAATCCATACTTTATGAAGGACTTTTCAAGATTCTAATCTATTATGAAGTGGCAATGAATAAAATTGGAGCTCTTTCTCATACACAAGTTCATACAAAATACTTAAAGTCAATGAAATCTAAGGCTCAAGTGCCTAAGGGCAAGTCTAAGGCTTCAAATAAGTCAAATATATATGAGTATTATAAAAGTGAAGGACACTCCATCAATAATTGCATTACAAGGCTAAAGAAGATCAAGACAAAATTCTTGAGGGTTGAACACAAGCTTTCTAATGATGATGTTGAAGATGAAGGAGGAACAATGAAGTCCCATTAGAGAATTCATTATGGGGAGGAAGGTATTACCTCTAATACCTTTTCTCCTTGGACCTCTTAGTTAGATTATGGGGGTGCTAAAATATTGTAATTTGATTTTGTTTAGGCCAAGGCCAAATGTGTGATGAGGTGCTTATGAGCACCATTTATGTAGCCTATGGGCATGTGATTATGTAATCCTACAAGCATTCCTCATTTATGTATGCTTGCAAGCTTCTTTTATATTTTACCCTTAATGGGATTGATTAATCCACCTTTAACCTTCACTTAAAAGGGTAATTTATTATTATTTTATTGTAAGGTTAACCTTAAGGTTAAGTTTATGTTGGTTTAAGGTTAACTTCTCATTAATAATTTAGTATCACTGTAAACACCCCTCAATGAGGATCTATTTGTATTAAAAGGTTTAAATAAAATGTGATATATTGAACTATCTATAGGCACCCACCTTCTACTTCTTGTCATCTCCCTTTGTTTATTTTATGTTGTAGAATAGATATAAGCAATAAATCTACTAACCTACCAAATTTAGGATAGAGAACGGAAAGCAAAAGATTTCACATCATAGTTTAAAATGTTTATTAGATTATAATGTTTTTTAATAAATTACATATGTGATTAAATCAAGCTCCATTTATATTACATCATAACTTATATAAATAAAAAAAATATTACATCTGCGTGATGATATTACAACAAGCTTAGTAATTATGTATGTGTCCCTTGACAAAATTTAAACCTTAATCACCTCTATAAATATTGAAAAATCTGACTAATTAAACAAATACCATATTATTATTATATTAAAATACTATATATAATTAAAAACATTAAAATATAACCTACTTAAATAAAATAAAAAACTTTATTTACTGTACAACTTTAATAAATTTTAAATTTAAAAATTTAAAACTCCAAAAACGAGAATCAAACTTCATATCCAACATAACTAACTTAATAGAAAAATCATACTCTATTAGATAAATGTAATTTATACATAGTGTCAACATAATACTTACATAATAACTTAAGAGAAAAGTCATACTCTATAGCGTTAAACTTAAAGAGAGAAATGAATGTAACTACCTTCATCTTTAGGTTTGTAGTCAAACTAAACTTTTGCTTTTTAATAAGATTTTGATATTTTTAAGGAATTGTGGAGCATTTAATGAGAAAAGTGAAATAGTTAATTAAAAAACTCAAAACCTTAACTACTACCTACAAAATGTTTAATTACAAAATTCTTAGCGAAGGGCGTCACGTTCACGTTCAGCTTTAGAGCCCGCTCGCCGTCTCCATAGCCCCCCGCGTGCGTGCGCGATCTATCTTTTTATTAAATGGAGAGAAAACCCATATTCTATTCCACAAAACAACTTTTGTGAATGGTGTTCGGTTACACATTTTCATCGTCATGGAAACATTATTGTATATGGCATGGTTACAATTTATTCGTTGTCGCTTTCGTCGGCTGGTTCCATACAACACCAATCACCATCCCGTGATCGTTACACATGAAAGCGACAATTTGAAGCACTACCGACCTACGGATGCAAAGAAAAGAAAATGCAAATCCCATTTCTAGTCCAATACAAATCCTTTCGTGTTCTTATTTTCGTGTATTCACGTACACATCATTTTTTTCAATTAAAGACCAATCAACGCTTGAAACTTTAAAGTTATCGAGGTAACTTTTTTTATAAAGTCAGTGTTGACGGGCCGAGGCGGCGTCAGTACGAAACTTCCGTGCTCCACGAACTTCATATCGAAATTCCATGTCCGGGACTGACGGCAGCCAGTCCGCCACGTGGAAGCCCAATGTTCGCCTTGAAAAACAAGGCGGGCCCACCCTGCCGTGAAACCGCCCGGATATATTCCATAGTCGAAACTAGACTCCAAAATCAAAAAGTTCCACTTGCCTTGGACGAGACGCCAAAACAGTGATGATAGCGTTATTATTGTGTAGACTGCCGTCCAGAATAGGTAGCAGTTATAAGAATCTCCGTCAGTCCCCAGAAAATAAATAAATAATGTACGTCAGGATTAAGGCCGGTGACCACTCTGGTTTGGTATTACATATAAAATTTTAAATATTCCCCTCGCGATGTGACAAAATATATACTCACGTCTAACTTCAAGCCGCCTCCACATAATTGTTTTCAAATAAATTTCTATACTATAATTTAATATGATCAAATAAATATTTATATAAATAGATTACCCATTTTATATCATTAATAGTGTCGTCGCTATGTTTGATTAGGTATACATCAATGGAATATCTTGTCCTGGGACGAAGACACGAAGAAAAGGAAACGCCCACATTTTGTTTAAATTTATGTAAATATAATTATAAATAATCAAATGTTATGCTTTGAATTTAACGAAATATTATTATAAATAACTTTGGAAGCTCCACAACATATCTTTGTCGAGTAGAAGGAAAATATTACAACAAAATCATCGCTAATTTAAATTTATTTATTTTATATTTTTAATAGGGAATAATCCCTGCCCATTTTAAAATTCTTTTTATGAAAGAATTAATGAATTCGTGGAAAGTGATGCGTAGAGACGTTGCATTCACACTATAATTTTTACATCATATGAGCTATTGCACATCTAATGCTTTGTCATCTCTATCATGGAGATTCACTGTATAAAGTAGGGTTTCCAGCACTATTTTATGTTTTATTTTATAATGATTAAAATAATTTTTATTATTAGTGGATTGATGCTGGCTTAATGTTTTTAAATTTATAATATTAGATTTTTTTGGTTATTTCTGTAATATAATATAAAACATGTTCGTTCTCCATTAGTGATTCTTTACCTGATCTAATAATGACCCGTTTAGAATTTCTAAAGTGGAAAATGCTTAAATTTATAATAATGAGCGTGCTAAGATATTTTTTTATTTTTATTGTTTTGACTCTCTGTGCTCTTAAATGAAAATGATGTCTTTTGAGAAGAAGGAAGAAATCTCATTAACAGACAAAGCAAGTTGGCTTAACTAAACTTTCATGCACAATATTTAATTGTCCAATGCAATGTAATTTTGATATTTCTTAATATAAGAGGTTGCCAAAACATAACTAAAGAAATATTCAATGAAAGAAAACATAAATATATAAATGAAAAATAAAAATAAAGAGTATTTGTTAAGAGGTTTTAAATTTTAACAAAGAAATTAAATAGTATGTGAAGAAAAATTCAAATTTGTTATATAGATTGAAAATACATAAAAAAATATTTATATATTAATGAGTTTAACATAAATTATGAACACAATAAAAAAAGGTACATAAATGCAAAGATTAAATGGAAGGAAAAAATACTTATAACCCAACTAAGATTCAATTCATACCATCTTAGATTTAAAACTAGGAGATGACAATTTCTCATGAGGCATGGTTAGAACAAATATGTCTTTTGCACAACAAGAATAGTGGAGACCCAAAAAAAAATTGTCATGAAATACAAAGCCTACAAGGACATAAAAATTGCAAATATAAAATCTCACTAATGAAACATTTTGAAGAATTGAGAATAAAAAAATAAGAAACTTTTCATCAAAACCAACAATACAAGAAACACATTACAAAAGATAATAAGAGGTAAGCCTTTTGAATTTGTTGAACTTTGAATAGGAAATTCAATGTTTGAATCTAAAAGGAGTAGTGTTGTACACCATACCCCATCTTGCATTAAAGTTATTGGTCCCATATACTATTTTGGTCTCATAAATGTAATTAAAATCATTTCATTTCATATTTCACTTATAAATCACTTAGTTTATCCCTTTGATAAAACCAAATTATTGTAAACTATTTAATTTGTTATCTATCATCAAACATCCCACACATGTATACAAAACCTAATCAATAGAACTCAAACCTTATATGTCTTCGTGACAAACACTTACACTTCATGTTTATGAATAAACCCAAACATATTAGCCTATTAGTTAACTTTGATGCCTCTCTCTATATATAATATAATACATTACATGGCGGAATTTATATTTTAAATGATCATCCTTTATATGGTTTAATTAAAAAAAGTTTTTTCCTTGCTCTTTTTTATTGTTTAAATAAGATATTATTATGCAATTAGATGGTAATAAGTAAAATTTTCATTTGTTAATTTAAAGCATTATTTAAAAATTATTTGTTTTATGTTTTTGTGTGTTTGTGTTTATGTGTTCTTATTTTGTGTTGTTTCATGTGGCTATGTGCGAGCTCAAGATACCTCTACCTCATTGGGTCTTACCCAAAAGTGGCATCCCATCTGGGATGTTTTCTAGAGTTTAAATCATGGAACACCCTAGGGGTATGTCGTTGAACTATCATCCAAGCTACCCAAGTTTAAATCATGGGGAAGAAGTCCCTCGTTGTGCTCTCCATGAGTGTGGCTTATCTCACATAAAAAAAGAAGAGAGAGTGTGTAATGCATAAATATAATGGTGTTAATGTTTACATTTTGTAATATTAGTTTTTAATGCACAGTTAAACTTAAATATAAGTTTTGAATGAATTTAATAAAAATACATTTTTATCTTAAACATGATATAAAACCAAAAGTTAAAATATTTAATACACATTAAAATTATTAATAAATATTTAGACATAATAAGTATTCAAGTAAAATACGCTAAATAAAGCATTATAAAAGTTCTTTATCATCTTCCATACTTATAATGGTCAATTGAATAAGAACTAAGGCAATGCACTCAAATAAAATATGATAAATAAAATTACGTTGTAACCAACTCTCCTATGTAATAAAAAAAAATATATGAATTCACATAGTAAAAACATCATACTATGATGTTTAAATAAAAAGTATAAAATATATTTAATATTAATATAATTTATTTATTAGTTAGTAGATATAACCTTTCCTAAGACATTAGCTTCGCATGGGATATTTAACAAGAAATTTTAACCTATTTATTGCATGTTCACCGCACCATCACAAACTACAAATTTATATTGAAAATAGATGCTAGTTTAGAAAAGTATCTCTATGTTCTTTAATTAGATGGAATAATAAATCTACAAATAAATGAGTTTCATTTTAAGAGTATAATTCATCATTATTACCATCTAAAGGATACATAATCACTATCTAATTTAAAAAAATAGTATTCTTAAAGATTATGTGCTAAAACTAACAATTATCTAAATCATTTAAAGGGTCTCCATTATTACTAGCTCCAAGGAATAAATCCAATCTATTTGATGAGTATTAAGCTTGTTGTCAACCCACTTATATAAATTTTCAATTTCCACTTAGGTGGTCAACTTCATAAGTAATCCTAAATTGTGGTTTTATTGTTACCTATTTATTAGTCATGCAATATTATGATTTATTTATGCATATCACGAGTAAAGTGTTTTGAAATTAAGACACATTAAAATTTTATGTTACATGTTACTTAGACATGCATCATAAATTTAGTCCATTATCAATTATTATCAAAATTGTTATGTTAGGTCTCATTAACTAGATAAAATTATATTTACAAAATGTATGTTAGATTAGTTACAAGTTAGAACACCTTTACTTTGAAGAGTTATAATATTTTTATAGTGTCACTTTAAAATTAATGATTTGATATGGTATGCAACATCAATTATGCCATATTCAATATCATGTTATATTGATTCATCTAATTCATTTTAAAATAGAAGTGTGCTTGCATTTTATTATAAAAGCATGTTTCATAATGTATGTGCATTATAGGAAGGCATATATGTTTCCTATTTTATATATCTATTTGATTGTGTAGAAAACTATACACATTATTTATATTTAGAAAATAGCATAGGCATACTTTTTCTCATCCACAAACTAGAATTGGATTAAGCTCGGAAAACCAAGGCCTACCCAAAACCTATACTAACAACAAAAAAATAGTGCTTTAAGTTTCCCATATTCCATTAATTTTAAAAATATATATTCCAATTACTCTAAAATTTTTCTTTGACTCAATGTTTGCTCTTGAATGATGTAAGTTTAATGTATATTTGATATAATTTATAATTTTATAATTCCATAAAAATCTAGTAATAATAGTTTTAAAAATATATGCATGATAAAATAAGATGAAGTGGCTACATGTAATGCCCACTCTTTTTTGCTAGTTTGAGATAAGAATAATAATATGATCCATATAATTTATTTTGTAAATAAATTAAGAGTAGTAACAAGATGTTAAAATATATATGATTAGATCCAGTGAGCTTCAAAATTGATAGATTCAGTGAGCTTCGATAGCAAAAAATTTATTGAGCTTCAACATCGATAGATTTGGGGTGTGATGGAGGAGGACACTGGTTTTAGGAGTAAGCTATCCATTTTGGAGCTTGTCGAGAGCAGACCACAAGAAAGGAATTTTGGGATTAGCAAAGGTACCTCAGATAAAGATTTAGATCCTGTTGGAGTGTGGCAAGGAAACTAGTTTGACCTAATTTTTTTTATTATGTTGAGATGAAGAAAGGTGAATCCTTACCTATGATCATGGGGCCTATCAGGGATCCGATTTGTGGTGAGGGATTAATCTTGAAAGAATATTTTCTAGGGCCCAATCTTCCAATAGAAAAAAATTTATCATTTATCCTATAGAAGAGGATGATACGATATGCTTATGCATCCCATGTTCATTGGCCATGAGACTGACTAAGAAGAGATAAAATATCCTGGTTGGTAAATTTGTTGGGCCTACACAAAATGTAGATTCTAATCAGAAATGAGCGATTGAGAAATGGAAACCCAAAAACCCTATTGAGGTGGTGGCCATACAAAATGGATTTGTGTTGTTTTCTTTCTAGAACCTTGAGGATCTTATGCACATCATGCTTTAGGGGTTATGGTTTTATGGGAGAAGAGGTTTGAAACTTAAGAAATAGGATTTCTCTTTCAAGTCATTCAAAGAAGTCATGAATATGGACCCTGTTTGGGAAATATTTCCTAGTTTGTTGCTTGATTTTTAGGCTACAGATATTTTGGCAAGAATTGCTAGGGCCATTGAATATCCCATGGTAGTGGATTCTACTATCAAAGTAGGAAATAGGTTGACTCATGCGATATTTTATGTGAATGTTAACCTAGACAAGTTGCTTATATACTCTATAAGGCTAATATTATATTTGAGGTCGTGGGACTAGAATATCGAATATGAATATCCTCCTCCTTCATCCTCCATATGCAATAAGTTTGACCATGTGGAGAAATCTTGCCTTGATGTGAGGGACTCTATGAAAGTCTAGAAAAAGAAGGATTTTGATCCCCAATCAAAAGATCAAGACTAGAAGTCCAAGAAACCCCAAATGGAGAAAAGGGAGAGCTTTGGTTGTGATACATGTAGGCCCAAAATGACCACATACTTAGTAAAATTTTATAGAATTTTGCCTAAGTGATAGAGTCATCATTTCGCATACTTTGTAGTGCACTTTGAAGTGGATTTAGGTCAAAATATATGAATCCACCCAGCATTTAGTGAAGTTTTCATGCTTGAAGCGATTCCAGGCAATTTTTTTCTAGCTCCGAAATGGTGGTAAATCTTAAATCCGCAAAATTTTCAAGGAGATGGTGACGATAGCAGCGAAAAAATATGGATTGGCATCTTTGCGAGCAACTAAGTATGAGAATTCCCGATTATGGGAGTTTCTTTTGTTTTTCGGCTCTAGATTAGTGCTATCCTCAAATATGCAAAAGTTTGAAGGAAATGATGATGTCAGTAGAGAAGAAGTACGGATTGGCGATTCAGAATATGAACAAAGTGTTTTCCTTTCTGAAATGAAGATAAGGCAGGACATCGGAGTGATGAAGGTGCAGAATCACGACAAAAGGATTATGTGACTAGATTCGAACCTGGATTGGTGATTACAAGATCAGTGCACTTATTCCATTCAGAATGAAGCTTGCAAAAGTAATAAGGAAGAGATGATATCATCAATGTTCTAATGCGAATTGAAGAAGACAATGCAGAGTATGATATATTTAAGAGCAGATTCGATGCTCTCATTTATCAGGGGTCCATATTGGAGATTTCGTAGCCGTTGATGCAGAAATATGATATCATCAATTTTTAAAGTGGTATGGTGTTTGATTCTCCTCGTCATTTTTGATAAAGCTCATGTCAAATCGATTTTGAACCATATGACGAGGATAATTAATGGTGGAGGTTAGGTCGATGAATCTTGGTTGATTAAAATACATTTTTGTGTTGGGATTGTAACAGTCAGTTGGAAGATGAAGCGTTGAAGGTTTTCCAGAAGATCGAACCATATACGGTTGTAGATCGACGATGGAAATTCACTCCCAAGAAGAATCGATGGAAAGGAATAATCTCCAATGACCTAAAATTCAGTTCCACTAAGTGACTAGTAAGTTGTAGAGGCCCCGCGATGCCATGACAAAATTTCTTTCAATGGATTTCTAAGAGGACAAACCAATAAGATAATTCTAGCTAGATATCTCTACTGTGTTTTCAAAACAAGATCTTTTTATTTTCTTCTTAATTATTGTAAATTTACAAAACTATAAGTAGAGGTCGAACCCTCATTTTTAAGGGTTGAATCTAGCGTGTTTGCCTATGCTATTATAAATATTCCTGAAAAACTAATGTAAGGAGCATTACATTGATATTCACCTCAAATCTGTGTTCTTATGCTTGATATCTAAGGTTTGGATTCTTTAGTTGCATTTCTGTAAATACTTTGATGGCTATTTTATGCTTAATTTTTGGATTACTAGCTATTACAGTAATTGAAATCTGCTTTTGAGTTTGTTCTATGTTGCTAGAAAGTACATTTATGTGAAATCTAGGTATTTGGTGAATTATGTTATTTGGATTATCATTGCCTGGATATTGAAATTGCTTGTTGCAATATATCTCTATCATGCTTTGATATATAAGAGATAATCTTATTTGAGATAATGTTGATCTGAGTATGTATCTTTAGTATGTTTTTTGGGAGATTATTATGGTAGTACAATGTTATTAACCTATCCGTTCACTATTATCCACATTTCCCTGACCCTATTCTTCTCATACCCTAAAATTCAAACCCTAAGTAAGCATAATTGTGTCAACAATCTATTAAGTTGACAAGGAACCAGCCTACTCTGGAGGCTGGATCGAAAACCCTTGTTTTGGTCCATCCAATGTTGAATGTTGAGTTATAGCTATCAGGTGTAAGACTATATAGAAAGTAGGAAGATAGACATACACAATATCAAGTGAAAACCTGGTGCAATTTAGTGCCCAACAATTTTTGGCACACCCGGTGGGACCAGTTCATAAGGAACATGAAACCCATCTTATGAGTATAGATATCTCAACCTAAAGGAATCAAGATTTGTTGAATTGTCTTGAAATTATAAGCAGAGACAAGAAAGTTCACCTGGTGACTCCCTGGTCATTAGACCTAGAAAATGAATTATACTTGTAGATCAGTGGCCTTTCATGTATACCAAGTCTTTCAAGAGGAACAACCATAATTCTTTATTTTATTGTGAGTTACCTCAAAGAGGGGTTGTTGTTGCTAGAAGTTTGGATCAAAATTTCCTTGAATAAGAAGAGCTTCTAGAAGAAAACCCAATAGTTCCCCCAAAAATACCTAAAACCAAAAATATGGCACAAAATGTGGGTCCTAATCAGCCATTACAGAAGTACCCCGATTGGAACACAACTGGTCCCCTTATATTGGCCCAAATGGATTTTATTCCCCATATTGTATCTAAGGCTATTCCCATGCATGATGGATTTGGTAAAACAACTTATGAGCATTGTCAGGATATCTTAAATCTGGTAGCAATTCACAACATAAAAAAGGAAAATATTATTGTTAAAATTCTAGCCCTATCCTTCAAAGGAAAGATATTACATTGGTCTAGGACTCTGGAAGACAATTCTATTACTTTGTGGAAATCATTGGATGAGCCATTCATAGAGGAATTTAATGAATCTACTCATCCTTTTTCTCTACTTAATCATTTTACATCTATGAAGAAAACTTAGCAAGAGACTGTCTTTGATTTCAATTTAAGGTTTAGCAGAACTTGGAAAAGAATTCCCCCCACAGCTAGACCAGCTGCATGTTTGGCCTATATGTATTATATCTGAGCCCTTAGATGAGAGCTTGGATTGTAGACACAGTAATAGGGAGTAGAAACCTTCCCCAAAGTTTACAATGCAGCAGTCGACGTTGAGAATATCCTGATCAATGTTGGAAGACTCCCTCCCAAAATTGGGTTACCTTATAACACAAAAACCACTAATAATCAAAGTCTAACAACCAATCCATATTTCATAGATCTGCATTCTTTATCATCCCATGCCCCATAGAGGAATGCAATCCCTCCACTAAGATCAACACCTTCTGTAGCTCTATTTTCTCCTCTTCCTTATCAACCATATTAGGAGCTTTCTGTTATCCTTGATATACAAAATACCTTAAAAACCCTGGGTAACATAATGAATTCAATGGAAAAAAGAGATCAGGAAAGGTCATAACAAAGGATATTCCCATATGTGAACAAATATCAGAGACCTGGCCCTAGTAAAAGTATTGGGGTTAAGGTGAATGCAGCATATGAGGATCCAAAAAGTTCTTCAGATACTACTATTGCAAATGTTTGGTGCTTAGTATGCAATGACCCCCATGACTCATTATTGTATAATGTATCAACACCATGTTCAACAAGCTGTGGATCAAGATGAGAGGAATTAAAAGGGAAGGGTTAATATGTTATGGCACCCAAATCAGATCATGGCTGGAAAATATTTGGAGGATCAAAGTCCAATAGCTATTATGATAATGGCTAGAAAGAAAGCCTTGCAAGTGGATCCACAAAAAATGGGGTATTTCCAAGTCCCTTCTCAAAAGAAAGTTGATCCCCCTCATCAAAGTAGTGACACTTTCCCTATTCCACAAACTAAGGGAAAATATAAGATGAATACTCTTCCAAAGAGACCAGAACAGGAAATAGAGGGATATCGGATGAGATCTAAAGGTGAAGATCAATAAAGGCTCATGTTCCTCTCTATTACTAAAAGGCAAAGGTTAGAAGCCACCCAACAATATAAAAGAAGATATGGTGAGCCAAAAAGAGGGTTGGAAAAAATCTCTTTGACTAAATATGAGTATAACATTGTTGAATAAATGAAGAGAATCCCCTCAAAAGCTAGCCTATATGACACTCTGTTCATTCCGGGTTAGATTGGCTTGCTTAAAGCTTACCTCAACAAAAATCCACAGAGTAAGTTGGCCACCACAATCCTTAGTATGCCATCATAAAATAAAGAATGACACATGTTGTGCTAAATAATAAACCTCATCCCTTCTATATATCCGTAAGAATGGAAGGTTGGGTAGTCCAAAATTGTATGATTGACTCAGGAGCATCAACTACAGTAATACCTAAAGCAATTTATGAAGAGATCGGTATGGAGTATACCTGATATTTTCCTGGAGTATTACAACTAGATGGGACATTTTTTAAGATAGTTGGAGTTATTAAATATGTACTTATGAGGTTTAATAGAGCCCCTGAGGTGACGGTGGTGCAAGAAATAGTTTTGGTGGACTTAGAACCCTATTTTGGATAATTCCTCTCAAGAGAGTTTACTACAAATCTAGGAGGATGTATGTATATGGACTATTCTAGCATGATAATCCCTTTCAAAGGAAAAAGGATAAGGATAACACCTGAGAAACCAGTGGCTTATCATATTGATAAGATTTAAGAAGATATGTGCAATATTAATCCTTTGGAGTAATTTGAGCTAGTAGAAAACATTGAGGAGTTAGACATTGAATATGAGTTGCATTTCAGAGAAGATTATAGTCAATTTGGAACTGGTATGGGTACATATAGCATCACAACTAAATTAGAAAAGAAACTACCAGCTATATCTAATCAATCCCTAAGATACAAAGAAACATGGGTTATGCACTTTGATGGTGCTTAATGCAGAAATGGTGTAGGAGTTGGTGTATTCCTAAAATTATAATCAGAAGGGATAAAGAAATTTTCTTACAGACTGACATGGTCATGTGCCAAAAATACTATAGAATATGAGGCCCTATAGGATTAATACAAGCAGAGAGCATGGACATCAATATTCTGAACATATATGGTGATTTTGAGTTAATAGTCCATCAGGTAAGAAATAGGTTCAGCAGTAAGCACCATTATTTAAAAGCTTACAAAAACAGGGTATGGGACCTAATGGAATCATTTTATGCCCTAAATCTAAACTTTATGCCCAGAGAAAAGAATATCCTAGATTATTCGTTAGAAATAAAGGGGATAACTTCAACCCCTCTATAGACTTTGGAACTAAGAAGACCAAGAGAATTAAAATGATTTTCAGGCCTAGAGTACCAAACAAGCAGATTTTCTGGCAGGTTTTTGAAAGTGATGAATAAATTATTGAATTTTTGGTAAGGGAGGCATCTCTCTCAATATTTCAAGAGGAGAACTTGGAAGAAATAGATCAACAAGACATTATCCAACTAAGAAACAATCATATCCCAAGAGGGTTGGTCACCATTGAAAGTTTATTTGATAATTAGGATAGAAAGAAGGTCAAAGCCATGAAGGTCAATAAAAGGATCTATAAAGAAATGAAGGTCAAAACTGAAAAGAAGCTTAATATTGGAATCCAATATTCACCTGAGGAAGTAGAAGATATTAAAGCTTTATGTTTGAGGTACCAAGACATTGTGGCTTGGTCATACGAGGACCTCAAGGTGTATGACAAAAGGATTATCCAACATACTATTGATTTAGAACCTGATGCAAAACCATTACGAAAAAAATAGAGGCCTGTAAATCCAAGGATAGAAGCCATTATGAGAGAATAACTTTTAAAGTTTCTAGAGGCTAAGATAATATTTCTAATAAAAAATTCCACTTGGGTAGCCAATTTGGTACCCGTAAGAAAGAAGAATGGGGATATACTCTTATGTGTGGACTTTAGAAATTTGAATCAAGCATCCCCCAAAGATCACTACCCCCTCCCATATATCGATCAGATCTTACAGGTAGTGTTAGGGGTAGAGATATTCTCGCTACTGGATGGTTGCTCTAGATACAACCAAATTTGGGTAAAAGATGAAGACCAGTACAAAATAGCATTTACCACAAAATGGGGTACATTTTCCTACCAGAGAATGCATTTTGGGTTATACAATGTAGGAGCTACCTTCAGAGGGCCATGGATTATGCCTTTGGAACACTTATTAATAAAGTTATTTTGATTTACCTAGATGACATGACTATGTTTTATCATGACAAAAAGGACTATCTATCTCATTTGGAACAAGTTTTTAAGAAGTGCAAGGAATTTGGAATTTCACTCAATCCTAAGAAGTCATTCTTTGCAGTTCATGAGGGAAAACTATTGGATCATGTGGTCTCAAAGGAATGTATGGCTATAGATCCAGATAGGGTTAGAGCAATTCTTGCTCTGCCCTTGCCTATGAATAAGAAGACTTTACAGTCTTTCCTAGGCCAAATCAACTTCGTCAAAAAATTCATTTCTGATTTTGCGTAGAAGGTGAGGCCTATATATGAACTAATCAAGAAAAAGTCTGATTTAAAGTGGACGGAGGCCATGAAAGAAGCTTTTGAGATCATCAAGGAGTCCATTGCAATAGCTCTAGTATTGATAAACCCAGATTTTAGTAAAGATTTTATTCTTTATGCATATGGAGCTGAAGAGAGTTATGCCTTAGTACTTACCCAAAAGGATGATCAAGAGGATGAACACCCTGTGTTCTTTTGGATCCAAACAATGCACGATTATCAGGTCAAATATAAATTCATTGAAAGACAAGTGTTTGTTTTGATGAAGTCATTGAAGAAGTTCAAGCAATATCTGGTATAGAGCAAAACCCTGGTGTATGTGGTTCATCCAGATGTAAGGAGTTTTATATTACAGGGTGACATAGGTGATAAAAGAGTTGGTTGGATTACTAAGATCTAAGAATATGATGTAGAAATACATCCCACAAATCTAGTAAGAGACAGGGATTTGTGCCAAGGATTGATAGAAGCTTCAGCATTGGCCGAAGTGACAGTTTGTCAAGAAACAAAAGAAGATCAAGTAGAAATAGTACACACTGCTAATTTTGATTGGATAGATCATATGACTAGGTATTTCCAAACTGGAGTATGCCCACCTAACCTGAATGCATCTCAAAGAAGGAGATATAGACTTCATGATTTAAAATATGTATTGCTACCTTAAGGGTTGTTAAAAAGAAACTTGAATGGAATTCTCCTGAAATGTTTGAAATATGACCAACAAAGAAGATTCATGGAAGAGTTTCATGGAGGATCAACCGGTGGTCATAGCTCGGGTAGGGTTACAACTTTGAAGATAATAAGAGCAAGTTATTATTGGCCTATTGTGTTCACTGATGCTTTTAAAATTACTCGGGCTTGTGACAAATGTCAGAGGCATGTTGAAATAATGAGAAATGCTTCATCGCCCTTAAGGCCTATACAAGTTGAATAGCCTTTTCAACAATAGGGTTTAGATTTCATAGGAGTTATTAACCCTAATTATTCAACAGAGCATAAGTTTATATTGACTGCTACAAATTATCTTACCAGATGGGTAGAAGCCATTCCTACAAAGAAAGTAGACCAGGAGGTTGTGATCAACTTTATGGAGAATTTGATTTCCATATTTGGAGTCCCAGAAGCTTTGGTGAGTGACAGTGACCCTGATTTCATAGGAGCTAAGTATATTGAGTTTTCCAGCAAGTATGACATCACTCTAAAAAATACTTCAAATTATTATCCACAAGGTAATGGACTTACAGAATATACAAATAAGAACCTATTAAGGATTTTGAGGAAATCCATTAAAGGTAATAAGAGAAGTTGGCACCTATTGTTTGACCAAGCTCTATGGGCAGATAGGATTGTTGAGTGTTAATTTTACCCAATTTTGAAATTACACTCTTCCTTAGGGTTTGGATCCCCAAACCCTCTCTTGCAAAGAAGTTAGACAAAAAAATTCTCCAAGGTCTCCGCTATATTAGCATTTGCATATGTGTATTAATAATCTCAATAAAAATATATCAATTCAAGGCTAGGAACACCTTAGTGATAGCAACTAACTGTAAACAAGAGGTAATGTTGGTTTATTTTACCATGCTACTTTAATGATTGTTCATGAAACCAAACGAAAAGTAAATGTGAATTGGTCCTCATATGACCACGATGTAATGCCTTAGTACTTTTTATCTTGAGGATTTTAAGGTAGATTTTATCTTCCTTATTAAGTGGGTTTTAATCAAGATTTACCTTGCATTAAATTCTTCTTTAAATATGAAAGTAAATATTAAAATCTATCTATGAATGTGAATTTGAAATGATGAATAGGCTCTTTAAATGTATCTTCTTATCATGAAGATAAATATAGCCTTTGATATGAATAATAAATTATTCCTCTTTGGTGAAATCAATTTTCACAAAGATATAATAATTTATAGCCTTGAAATATAGGCTTTAAAATATCATTTAATTATCTTTCTTTAATGAAATCAAATTTTCATAAAGATGAATAATTTAGTGCTTTGAAATTAGGATCTTCAATGTAGTGCATAAATTACCCCTCTTTCATAAAATCAGAATTTTTATAAAGAGAAGGCAACTTAGGATCCCAAAATGGTAATTTATGAAATGCCATAAAACATAACCCCTTCAATGAAAGTGAAGTTTTCATGATGGGAATGTCATCATAGGCTTATGAATGAGATATAAATATAAAAAAAACGAAATTTGGCTCAAAAATGAAAATTTTGCGATTTTGACATTTTAAAATCTGCAATAAAAACAACTTTGGGTAATTTATAAAAATACGAAATGACTTCGAAGTAAAAACATCTAAGTGCGTAATGGAAGTATGAAGTATGCTCTACATAGCCATGTAATTATTTTTAGATTTTGAATTTTTTTTATTTTTTATTTTAATGCTCAAAAATAAAAATTAAAATTAAAAAATGAAAACAGAATTAATTAAAAAAAAAACTAAAAATGAAAGTTGAAAATGCAAAATATGTTGCAATCAGCATGATGCCATCCCATTCCAGAAAAACCAAAGATGTGAGATATTCCATGCATGCAACCTAACCTATTAGACCTGCAATTCTACACAATCAAAACAAGCTAAGTAGGGTATGAAAACAAATTTCAAATTTTAAACATTTGCATGAAACAACTAATAAAACATGCATAAAATTCATCTATAAGTCTGAAATCTGAAAATGAAAGATAAACAGTTAAATCTAACATGCAGGAAAAATCTTCTCCTTTCTTGCCCACAAGATGCAAATTTTTGATATTTTTTTGCATTAAAAATTTCTCACTTACAATGGCAGAATTTCTGTTTTTTCCAACACCAGTCCAAGTGGAAGAAAAATAGTCTAAAACAGATCTAGAATAGCCATCGCTCACAATCTTGCAATCCCATTTTCAAACCGGTTTCCAACCCTCTTTCAATTTTCAGATGCAGTATTTGATATTTCTGGTTTGACTCTTCATTTCCCTCTCCTTGGCGATTTTGGTTTTCCATTATCCCCGTTTGACTTTCCTCGTTGACTGTTCATTCACTTTTCTGTTTGGATTGTTTTCTTTCTTTATTTTCTTACAATGCATTTGTTCCTTTCCTTATGTTTTATTAAAGGCCCCATTTGTCTCTATTAGGCATATGCTTCAAATAGAATACCATGTGTCCTTTGCTTTGCAGTAAAACGTAACAGTTAAATTTATTTTATGAAAGCATTCATTAGCACTTTATTTTTCTCTTTTTTTAGTCAAAGTTTTAATATTTAAATCTGCCCTTCATTCAAATAATAGAACATTATCATATTTTCCCTTCTGCTGACATTTCTTCAAAAGAAAAACAAAACGTTCGATAGTATGCCCGAAACTTTGGACATGTTTTACCTGAATTTCATCTCCCTTCATATGCACCTTTATCATTTCTCATTTTCATTGATATTGATGAGACCTGTGTGAACCTTGTTGGTAGAAAAGTCACCATTATGTTCGCTCAAAAAATTCCTTTCCTTTGGATCGGCATAAACACCTTAATCGACGTCGACATTCATGCCACCACACCGTTCAGTCATAGCTCCATGCAGCTACATGGTTCCATTCACCATTGTCAATTGTTCTACGACATGTGGTGTCCTCTTTTCATACCCGATATTGTATGCTATATTTTTTTTTTATCCGTCAATGGCCTCATCATACCACTACAATTTTAGACACCAAGGCTTAAAACGATCGCTACTGTTATCTCACTCACACTGTTGGCTTGACATCGTTATTCGTCCATGGTGATTGTGACCCCTCCACGCTATCAACAATTTTCCTATAAATTTTCTCGATCTACCATGTCATTGGGCACATCCTCATAGTTATTCTCAACATTTACTATTTTGTCAGCTTGACTTTGATTTGACTCACAACATGGATGTCGCATTTTGAACCCGACGTCATGTCTATTGTAAACCCTCCATCCAATTTTACTATCATCAAACATGGTTGAACAAACACTATTGGAAACTAAGCCATCGCTAGATACCTACTGGACATCAACGTAGTTTACCTTCGTTACCGTGGATTAGATCCATCATTTTTTGAGCAATCATTCAAACTATCAAAACTATCGTTGGTTTGTGTTTCGAGCCTCGTCGACTGACGTTCATAAACTTCATATCACGTTGGACCCTCGCATATGTTGACTTGTATTTCATGGCAATCCTACAATAAAATTTAAAACCAGATTCGTTGTCGCTAAAATTTTATCTTTAATATTCTATAGCTCATTAGGATCCTCCTAACTGTGTGTTATTCACCTGTATTTGTCGATGCTTTGCTACCATGTAATATAAAACATACACTACATCCGGTGATCGTGTCTTCGACATCGGGTTTCTAATGTCCATGTCATTGGCTCCCCCCAATCAACGTCAATATTCACCATACGTTACTGTCGAAATTACTATAAAAATGCCTGAGCTACTATGCATTGTGTCAAGAATGTTGTTGCAAACGTATTCTAAAAAAAATGTTAAACTACTGACCCCCGTGCTATTGGTCCATCTCTATACTCTGCCTTCTTCAATGTTCGGTGTACCTGTGTTTCACTAACTATTTTTATGTTACTATATAAAACTCTCATCGGACCCATGATAGTTTCATCATGTTTTAGAGATCTAGTTGGTGTACCCGCTAAAAAACCAACGTCTCTCGATGATGTTGATATCGCTGGGTAAATCCTTTAGTACCATCATTATTTAGATCCTCCACCATGTCTTTCACAACCCACACTAAGGCTTCACTGCATCTTGCTGTTGCGACATCCAATTTGGTAACTTATCGCCACACAACGTGTGGCCTCGATGTTAAGTGGGTCCTATCTAGGGTTCACCTATGCCATGTCATTGCCATGTGGATCCCCTTCCAAATCGCTAATCATTTGAATCTCAGGCAGCTACCGTATCACCAGGATCTTTCTTATTATGTGGGTGCCACACCGCGTAGGCGCCAGAACTCCGTCGTTGCTGCATCATCAGCTCCTGTAGTAAATGAAAATAAAAGGGGCATTAGCATTACTACTAAAATAATAAAACCAAGGAACATAGCCCCTCATTAATGGAACACACGACTTCTTGAAATGAAATGGCCCAAAGGACCTTTATTTATATGCATATGTATTATAAACATGGTCAAGCATTTTTCATAAAAGTTTATTATCATACTATAAACTAAGTTTATATTATGTTTTCTTTCCTTTTATTTATTTATTATTATTTTTTATTTATTTTTTATTTTTGTTTTATTTATATATATATATAAATATATATATATATATAATTATATTTTAAATATCTTTTGAATCAATAAGATGATTTAAAATCCTTCAAATCATACTAAAACCAACTATGGAAAGCTGAATGATAAAACCAAGAGTTGACGCTACACACTCAATAGGACAAATCCTATGGACAATATCACTCGAACTCATATTTTCAACAAGAACCAAACGTGAACTTTTACAATCGATCAAGAATATCTTCCATCATGATGAACCTCGGAGTCCTCGTAACAAGCCCATTATTAGGGTTTCATCAACATAATAACTCCAAAACAATGAAAACTTCCCAAAACTCCAAAGAGCTCAGTTATGAACCGCTACCATCCAGGACCGGTGTGTGTAAGTGTACTCAGAGCTTTGTGGAATCGGATTCTCAACCTAAGTACGATGAGAATTTGACCCTATCCTTACTACTTTGATATGAGTTTACTGCCTCATCTTGACCAAAATAGTTAAACCTATTATGTATGAAACCACCAGGATAGCTTGTCCATTTGAGTGGTCAAAGGCCTCACTTTTAAATGAGACATGTCACCACGCATGATCATACTCCACTGCCAGTCAAGCATCTATAGCCCCGATGGAGGTTAACCCCATAGTCCATGATTTTTCTTTGATTTCTTGAATCTTAAAGATGACTACTCATCCTTCTAAGGGGACGTGTAGTACAATCCTAAAAATCCAATAGTCAGTGGTGTGTGATGCAAACTTAGAGCTTTGGGGAATCAGATTCTCAACCTAAGTATGATAAAAATTTGACCCTATCATTACTACTTTGATTTTAAATTTCAATTATTGTGGAAGTGATGAAAACCACTATTTTATGCACTATGTTGCGTGATAGGACCAACAAGGGTGATCCCCTTTCGCCTCATATTTTCTCCCAAGGATGGTTTCAACCATTTTACCCAAGATGCTTTTAAATGTGCAAATTGTGTTTGGTTCAAGATAGTTTCAGCATCAGTTCCCAATCTCAAGATTTTCTTAATGTATTTTATGCAATGATCCTAAGATAATTTGACATGCTTTCGATGATTTCCTTTGAAATGGAGATACACGTGATATGCGATATGTATGCAATATGAAATGTACCATGAAATATGGGTGAATGAGATGGAGCATGCAAAATATTTCACCTTGATTTGCAAAACTGACAACTTCATGCATCACAAGCTTCAAACGATATTCTTTAATGTGTTTGTGGTACTTGTGGAGCTTTATGCCATATAATTTTGATGTTTCATATTCTCCTTATCTCAATTAAAATTCATGAGGACACAAACTGACATCTCATTTTTCTCATTTTTTTTTTCAAAACAAACCAAAAAGGGTCAACACACAAAACTTAAAACCAAAACAAAATGCAAACCCAAAACCGAAACATGGAAACCAAAACTATATACAAATGTACAATATGGTACAAGATGGTGCAAATCTTGACCTATCACTTTCCTGGATTCCAAACATGATTAGAACACTTCAAAAGACATATAACGTGATACACATGCCAAGTTTTGTAGGAACCCAACAAAAACAATATTAGACCAAACAAAGCAACAAACTTCAACTTGCCCCTCTCACCATACCAATTTGATTTAGTTCCATTAATAACCCTATGGTGGAGTTTCAAGTTCTCAAATTGTTTAGACAATACTTGATATACAATTATTTTATGTCTATTCTTCATTGTCTTTTTCACACTTCGGTTCATGGTGTAGAAATAAGCTTTCATATTTAGATATGAGATCTTGCAAATCGGAACCTATTTCTACAAATTTTAGAGCCAAATATTTTTTCAAATTTATAGGCCAATCAAATTCGTATAACTGTTTGCAAGCACCTAGGATATTTATTAAATGATCATGATCATGAGTTTTTATCCTAGATTATGTTACTAATTGATTATGAACTTAATTTAACATTGCACGCATACCAATTTTCTTTTCATTCAATAAAGCCATATCATTAGTGGTGTGATGAGAGATTAAGTCAAATTCCTTATCAACCACAAATGGCATTTCATCATTGCTAGAATATCCATCACTCCATTAGGTAAACCTTCCCTTGAAGTTCAAATGGTAGAACACAAAGAGTGAGATTTCACCTTTTCTTCATGACTTTCATTATCATCGAAAACATGTTTATTAAAGAAACCAAAATTAGGCACCCAATTAAAAACACATCCATCCTTTTCAAACCATAGGTTTTATCTATCTAGGGATGGGTCAACTAACACATCTCCATAATCGATTACTTGGATTATTTTATATAACATCATATTTTCAATTGGATCATATGTTATATCAAACCCAAACCATTCTGGTTTTGAAATTTTCTCATTTTGAAATGGCATATACATTGTAGAATATATAAGTGGATCAAAATTTTCAATTTATTTTCCCTCAAAGGAACCCAAAGCAAATGATTGTACCACTTATTTATCCATGGTTGTAGAATCCTTATCACTTTCCAAAATTTGATGAGATTCGAATCCCTCTTCCAAAACTTTCTCAAATTGTATAGGATTTGTAATATCCTCATGTGAGGAAGCAATTGTATTATCCTGCATATCAATTGACACAAAAATTTCATTAGAAGATTTAGAGCGAGCATATTCTTCCCATTCCTTCCAAGCATCATAGTAATACTCTTCCAAAATCAAGCTATGACGCTCAAGTACTTCTTCATCATATTCCGATTCATCAACATGTTTCTCATCCAATTCATCTTCACCTTCCCTAGATGGTTCAATTATTTCCAAAAGTGGGTTATCTCTTGAATTTAAATTTGTGAGACTATCTTAATCCAAATTTGTAACCCATGATTCTCTTTCATCACAATTTACAAGGTGTGGATTTTCTTGGCCATTAGGTTCAACGATATCATCTAAAGTATCTTTCGAGAACAAGTGGTTAAATTTGGTTGTCTCCAAATTCATTTATTGATTTTCTTTCAAATTAACTTTCAACCACTTTTGATGGCTTAGGAGCTTCTATAATGGGATAAAATTTTGCATCTCACTCCGTATAGTCACTCAAATATTCCTTTGCGAGTACATATGACCAAATCGTATCCTCATAGGTTTGTTCATCCAAATCCTCATTTGTAGGTAATGATTCTAGATATTTTCTTTCCAAAACAAGATGATGATCATTTTATTCCAAATTCTTGTTACCCATCCATAGAATTTCTTCTCCAAAATATTCTTTCTCTTCAAGACATTCTGAATAGGTATTTACTTCAACGTAAGTCACATCAAAATCTCTTCTCTCACATGAAGAAGCATAACATGAAATATCATTAAGATTAGCATTATGAATTTTCTTCCTAGGATGATTTGGATGCATACATTGATGTGTTCATTTTTTTTATGGAACCCCATATCTACTTAACTTCTTAACCACATTATTTTTCTCTTTTACTTTCGATACAAGATTCATTGGTTGAATGGTAGAAATACTAGGATTAGTTGGATTAATATCAACAAACAAAGCCTAAAAATTTGTTGCAATGGTTCCATGAGTGATCACATGATTATCTAACTATGATGGAGTGGTTGGATGAATAGAAGTACTCATATAAGCACATGTGGGTGAATAAAAGGGTATGGTAGGATAAAATTGATTATGGGGATATCAAATTTTGTTGTGCCCACGCTTGATTTACCATAGAGGTTTGATTGCAATCCCCTAGTTGTCCTACCATAGTTGATTGCTCCATACCATAACCTTGTGGCATCAATGTTTGATCTATAATCATAGCTTCCGTGTAGGTCAATGCAAGATTAGTAATCAAAGGATTTGTCCTAATGAACATGACAAATAATGGGTCCAATGCCCCAAAGTATATTTGAAGAGCACCATTATTATCAATAGCATAGGTAGAAATTAATATGGCATAGAGATTTTTAAATATCATGTTAAAAATTCTCACTGGATCATTAGGTTCCCTCTTACAAGAAGCAAATTGTTGATACATCGTGAGGGGATCAATGCGTAACCTAAATTTATTGATAAAAGCATTTTCCAATTGAGCCCAGGATGTTATGGAACCACTGGGTAAATTGATATACCAATCATATTCCACCTCATATAGGCTTCCAAGAAACATTCTACATGCCACATCCTCATGTTCGACATTCCATATCACTAGGATATCCACATAGGACTAAATGTGCTCCTCGGCTAATGTTGTGCCATTGTGTTTAAACTTGAGCAAAATTTTCTCTATGTTTTTGGGTAAGTCATGAGCATATCCACTAATGTTCAAAGGATTACCATGTACCCCATACCACTTTATAGTATTTATAGCCATTAGTGAAACTCAAAGGATAACTTCAAAACCAATTTGTTAGTCAAGTAAATATTTTTTTACAAATAAGCATAAAATGACTAAAAATCTCAAATGTACAACATATGAATAATCATGTTAGTATCAATCAAAATACATGTATCCATTAAGCCATGAAATCAAGAACATTCTCAAATTTGTAAATATATTATCATTAGCACATCATCAAAAATAGCGAATGTTATAATCAAATGAAAGTAATCACATGTAAACAAAAAATCTCGTTAGTCAAGACCCATGTTTTGTAAATAAATCTTTCAAGTACCATTAACAATTTAGCATCCAAATGACAATAAGATAAATCAATTCAAATCCTCCTATATCTACAAAGTATGAGTATTAGAAGAAGCCAAATATGCTAATCAAATGAACTTGAAATAATTAGTAATTCAAAACTTTCAAAAGTATATCAAATCACATTCTTCCTGTATGAACAATTCAAAAGCGTTAGAACAATGCATAGCAATTCATGTCCTCTTTTTAGAACTACAATGTTGTGTTAAATGAGGTCTAAATATAATAATCATAGGGTATGAAATATTCCAAAATTTTAAATCCCTATAGCATTTAAAATCACAATAAAGTAAACCAATTCATGGCCCTCCTTCTAGAACCAAAATATTGAGTGTTAATTTTACCCAATTGTGAAATTACACTCTCCCTTAGGGTTTGGATACCAAAACCCTATCTTGCAAAGAAGTTAGACAAAAAAATTCTCCAAGGTCTCCGCTATATTAGCATTTGCATATGTGTATTAATAATCTCAATAAAAATATATCAATTCAATGCTAGGAACACCTTAGTGATAGCAAGTAACTGTAAACAAGGGATAATGTTGGTTTATTTTACCATGCTACTTTAATGATTGTTCATGAAACCAAATGAAAAGTAAATGTGAATAGGCCCTCATATTACCACGATGTAATGCCTTAGTTATTTTTATCTTGAGGATTTTAAAGTAGATTTTATCTTCCTTATTAAGTGGGTTTTAATCAAGATTTACCTTGCATTAAATCCTTCTTTAAACATGAAAGTAAAGATTAAAATCTATCTATGAATGTGAATCCAAAATGATGAATAGGCTCCTTAAATTTAGCTTCTTATCATGAATATAAATATAGCCTTTGATATGAATAATAATTTTTTTTTTTGATAATTATGTGTTTGTATTTATAGTGGGTTTTAACAAGGATCCCAAAACCTGATTACATAAGCAATGGGCCTAGGGCATCAATCCCTTGAAACTGAACACCAAAAGAGAAATCCCGCCCAGCGGTAACAGTAAGCATGAAACAATCCCTCTCGGCAGGAAACAAACAAATAATAAAAAAAGTAGTTTTGGAGATCCCGCTCAGCGGGGAGTAGCCAAAAACCACCATCGAGAAGATCCCACCCAGCAAGAAGCAAAGAAAAACCGTTACAATAAAATCCTGCCTCACGGGAAGTAGTCAAAACCACCACAAACAGTCCCGCCTAGCGGGAAGCAACAGGGAAATCCCGCCATCCGGGAAACCAGCAGAAAAGAAAGGATCCCGCATTGCGGGAAAACCGGTGGATTTGGCGGATCCCGCCCTATGGAGAAACCATCCCGCCCACCGGGAAAACATTCAGTTCAGCGAGAGCCATCCTGTAGGAAGCCGACAGCCAGCACAGAGAGGATCCAATCCATCAGGAAGTGACCAGAGAGTTGCACCACAAGGAACCCGCCCCGGAAAACAGAAGAGGATCCCAGCAGCAGGGACCAAGAATCCCGTCCAAGCACAGAGCCCGTCGAGGATTCACAAGAAAAATGGGGAAGTTGTCCAAACCCTAAACCGTCACCTCCACCGCACCGAGAAATGCAATCACCTGCAAAAAACCCCAAGGGGAAGCCTGAGGGAAAAAGGGAAGGGATCCCCAACCAAACAAGGATCCTTGGGAAGCACCAGTCCGAAAAAACAACCAAGGAAACCCTAGCCGGCCGGGAGGGGCACAGATAGTGGAGAAGGATCTCCCCCTAGGAGATCATCTGCAAACAACCACTCCCCGGGAGGGATGACCTGGGTTGAGCCAGGGACTGGGCAGAAACCAGGAGCCATGGGAGGGTTATGAATAATAAATTATACCTCTTTGGTGAAATCAATTTTCACAAAGAGATAATAATTTATAGCCTTGAAATATAGGCTTTAAAATATCATTTAATTATCTTTCTTTAATGAAATCAAATTTTCATAAAGATGAATAATTTAGTTCTTTGAAATTATGATCTTCAATGTAGTGCATAAATTACCTCTCTTTCATAAAATCAGAATTTTTATAAAGAGAAGGCAATTTAGGATCCCAAAATGGTAATTTATGAAATGCCATAAAACATAACCCCTTCAATGAAATTGAATTTTTCATGAGGGAAATGTCATCATAGGCTCATGAATGAGACATAAAGCTAAAAAAAATGAAATTTGGCTCAAAAATGAAAATTTTACAATTTTGACATTTTAAAATCTACAATAAAAACAATTTCGGGTAATTTTTAAAAATATGAAATGACTCCAAAGTAAAAACATCTAAGTGCGTAATGGAATTATGAAGTATGCTCTACGAAACCATGCAATTATAGATTTTGAAATTTTTTTACTTTTTATTTTATTGCTCGAAAATTAAAAAAAATTAGAAAATAAAAGTTGGAAAATAAAAATTAAATTAAAAAAAACTAAAAATGAAAGCTGAAAATGCAAAACATGTTGCAATCAGTATGATGCCATCCCATTCTGGAAAAACTGAAGATGTGAGATATTCCATGCATGCAACCTAACCTATTAGACCTGCAATTCTACACAATCAAAACAAGCTAAGTGCTAGCTCATAGGGTACGAAAACGAATTGCAAATTTTAAACATTTGCATGAATCAACCAATCAAACATGCATAAACTTCATCTATAAGTCTAAAATATGAAAATGAAAGATAAGCAGTTAAATCTAATATGCAGGAAAAATCTTCTCATTTCTTTCCCAGAAGATGCAAATTTTTGAAATTGTTTTGCATAAAAAATGTCTCATTTACAATGGCAGAATTTTTGGTTTTTCCAAAACTAGTCCAAGTGGAAGAAAATACTCTAAAACGGATCCAGAGTAGCCATTGCTCACAATCCTGCAATCCTATTTTCAAACCGGTTTCCAACCCTCTTTCAATTTTCAGATGTCGTATTTGATATTTCTGGTTTGACTCTTCATTTCCTTCTCCTTGGTGATTTTGGTTTTCCATTATCTCCATTTGGATTTCCTCACTGACTGTTCATTTACTTTTCTGTTTGGACTATGTTCTTTATTTATTTTCTTACAATGCATTTGCCCCTTTCCTTATGTTTTATTAAAGGCCCCCTTTGTCTCTATTAGGCATACGCTTCAAATAGAATACCATGTGTCCTTTGCTTTGCGGTAAAACGTAACACTTAAATTTATTTTATGAAAGTATTCATTAGCACTTTAATTTTCTCTTTTTTTGTACTCAAAGTTTTAATATTTAAATCTGCCCTTCATTCGAATAATAGAACTTTATCATATTTTCCCTTCTACTAACATTTATTCAAAAGAAAAACAAAACATTCGATTGTATGCCTGAACCTTTGGACATGTTTTACCCAAACGTTTTCTCCCTTCATATGCACCTTTGTCGTTTCTCGCTACCGTTGATATTGATGAGACCTACATGAACCTTGCTGGTAGAAAAGTCACCGTTATATTCGCTCTGAAAATTCCTTTCCTTCGGATCAACATAAACACCTTCATCGACATCGACATTCATGCCACCATGTCATTCAGTCATAGCTCCACATGGCTACATGGTTCCATTCACCATTGTCAGCTGTTCTACGACACATGGTGTCCTCTTTTCATACCCGATGTTGAATGCTATATTTTTTTATATCCATCCATGGCCTCATCATACCACTGTAATTGCCAGATACTGAGGTTTAAAATATCTACTACTGTTATCTCACTCACATTGTTGGTTTGATAGCGTTATTCATCCATTATGATTGTGACCCCTCCACGTTGTCGATGGTTTTCTTGTAAATCTGCTCGACCTGCCATGTCATTGGACACGTCTTCGTAGTTATTCTCAGTATTCATTATTTTGTCAGCTTGCCTTTGATTTGACTCACAATATGGATTTTTCCTTTCAAACCCGACGTCGTGTCTACTGTAAACCCTCCATCCAATTTTCTCGGTTTCAAACATGGTTGACTAAACACTGTTGGAAAACTAAGCCATCATCGAATACCTTATGGACACCAACTTGGTCTACCTTCGTTACTATGGATTCGATTTGTCATTCATTGAGAAATCATTCAAAGCATCAAAACTATAATTGGTTTGTGTTTTGAGCCTCGCTGGATGATGTTTATAATCTTCATATCATGTTGGACCCTTGCATGCGTTGACTTGTATTTCGTGATGACCCTACAATAAAATTTAAAACCAGGTTTGTGGTCGTTGACATTTTATCTTTAATGTTCTGCAGCTCATTAGGATCCTCCTAACTATGCGTTATTTACTTGTATCAGCATATGCTTTGTTTCCATGTAATATAAAACGTCCACTACATCCGGCGATCATGTCTTTGACATCAGGTTTTTAATGCCCATGTCATTGGCTCCCACCAATCAACATCAATATTTGCCCTATGTTACTATCAAACTTACTGTAAAACTGCCCAAGCTACTTGCATTGCATAAAGAATGTTGTTGCAAATGTCTACTAAAAAAAATGTTAAACTGCTGACTCCCACATTGTTGGTCCATATCTGTACTCTGCATGCTTCAATGTTCGATGCACTTGTGTTTCATTGATTGTTTTTATGTTACTATATAAAACTCCCATCGAACCCATGATAGTTTCATCATATTTTAGAGATTCGACTGGTGTACCCGCTAAACAACCAACGTCTTTTAGTGACATAGATATCACTGGGTAAATCCTTTACTATCATTGTTATTCAGATCCTCTGCCATGTCTTTCACAACCCACACTAAGGCTTCGTTGCATCTCACTGTTGCGATGTCCAATTTGGTAAATTATCACCACGTAGCATGTGGCCTCGGTGTCAAGTGGGTCATATCTAGGGTTCACCTATGCCATGTCATTGCCACATGGATCCCCTTCCAAATCACCAATAATTTGAATACCACGTGGCTATCGTATCACCATGCTCTTTATTATTGTGTGGAGTCCACACTGCATAGGCACCAGAACTCCGTCATTGTTGCATTATCAGTGCCTGCAATAAACAAAACAAAAGGAGCATTAAAATTACTACTAAAATAATAAAACCAAGGAACATAGCCCCTCATTAATGAGACACATGAATTATTGAAATTAAATGGCCCATAGGGCCTTTATTTATATGCATATGTATTATAAACATGGTCAAGCATTTTTCATAAAAGTTTATTATCATACTATAAACTAAGTTTATATTATGTTTTCTTTCCGTTTATTTATTTATTTGTTTTATTTATATATATAACAATATATATATATATATATATATATATATAATTATATTTAAAATATCTTTTGAATAAATAAGATGATTTAAAATCCTTCAAACCATACTAAAACCAACTATGGGAAGCTGAATGATAAAACCAATATTTGACACTACATACTCAATAGGACAAATCCTATGGACAAGATCACTCGAACTCAGATTTTCAACAAGAACCAAATGTGAAATTTTACAATCGAGGAAGAAGATCTTCCATCATGATGAACCTTGGAGTCCTCGTAATGAGCCCATGATCAAGGTTGCAACATACTAACTCCAAAAGAATGAAAACTTCCCAAAAATCCAAAGAAATAGGTGGGTCCCCAAAAAATTCACTTTTAGGGGCTAGTTGTGGAGTAGCCACAACAAGGATTACTATCAAAAAGTCTATTAAAAATTCCTCTTATGCACTTTTATATGGAAAATAGGCAGTGTTGCCAATTCATTTAGAGATCCCAGTACTTAAGCTTGTCAGTACAGAAGAATAATCAGAGGAAGATCCTATGAAAACTAGGTTAACACACTTGTTGTAGTTAGAAAAGAGTAGAGCTCAAGCTTATGACAGTTTCCAAAAGTATTCATCAGACATTAAAGAATGGTTTGATAAGAAAGCTAGGTTCAAAAAATTCCAAGTTGGGGATTCAGTTCTCAGATGGAATGTTGACAGAGCAGAACCAGGCAAACATGAAAAGTTTGATTCTTTTTGGGATGGTCCTTTCAGAATAGTGGAATCTAAGGAGTCTCAGCTGGAAAGTATAGAGGGAAACATACAACCCATTCTGGTAAATGTTTTTCACCTCAAGATGTACTATGTGTAAGGAGTAAGCTCTTTGTAATATGTGTATATATATTGTTATATAAAATTCCCTTTCTTTTCTACACTTTGTATTTTGAATTCTTTTCTGCACTTTGTAATTGAGTTTATTCAAAAGTAACAAAAGAAAAAAAAGGGGAGAGAAAAATAAAAAAAAAAATAGCTAAGTATGGGTTAGGTGCATAGAAAATTTCCATTCTGCACACGGTGTTGTATAAGACTCTTTGGAATAATATTATGCTCTCAAATCTGCATAAGAATACTCTGGATTTCTGTATACTGGTCTACCAGTTTCTATCTTGCATTAAGAAGGATAAAGAAGGCACCAATCCAGGAACATCACAAAGCTAAATATAGCAAGAGCAGAATCAAGGTAAATTTTCATGCATACAAAGTTTAAGTACCAAGAGGAATCGAAAGGATCTTAAGCCACCAGAGCGGAATCAAGTTGAAGTCGAACAACAAGTTCAAGTTTGACACGTGGAGGCTAGAGAATTTTCTTGCATTCAGTTCTAACTAACTCACACCAGGATTAAAGAGGAACCTCCCTCCCTTTCTAATCAAGAAGATGTGGTAAATGTACCTCCTCCCTCTCATAGTTCACCTCATGTCTCATCAGTAGCTATGGAGGTACAGGTCAGTTTTGTTATATCACAACTACCTCAAAACCCACTTTCCACTTATGATGTATCCACTTCTACATCCACCATTGTTCCACCTCCACCCTTTTCATCACCACCATCAATGAGACCCTACGTTCCAAGTTCATCCATCCCTTCCACTATCGATCATGTATCTATTTCTTTGAATTTACCTATATCAACAACAATGATAGTCATAGAGTCTACTGTTGTAACATAGACTATTGTAAATATATCTTCACCCCCCTAACAACAATTCAGTTTGCCATTATGTTTTTGATGTCCTCATCTCCCTTGGCTGCGGGTTTTTCAAAATCTGTTACTATATCCAAAGAGTAGGCAGCGACTTAGAGCATAAACTATTACTGGGAAGAGAAGCTTACCAAGCCTTCCAACAGGATGGTTGTGGCAAGAAAAAGTATGTTGACCCTATCACTAGGCAGAGTTTATCAAGATCTATGATTTTTCTAGTAAGCAAACCTAAAAATAAAATTACTGCTCAAGATTATAGAGTGGAGGATATCATAGAAGATATTGATAAGCTTCTTGCTGAAGATGAGTTGGTGATAGCCAAGCCCCACTTAGACACCTTCTATGTGAAAAATGATATATCCAAAGAGAAGGTGGAAAGATAAAAAAAAAAGTTGAAAAGCTTAAAAATAGCCTCAATGATCAAAAAGAGGTTGAAAAGGCTCTAAGGAAAGAAGGTAAGGGTTTGCAGGAAAAGTTTCAAAATGCTAGTGAGTTAAAGGACCAATTAGAAGAGAAGAAGAAGTTGAATGAGGATCAAGCAAAAGAGACTCCAAACTTAAAACATCAGCTTCAAATTGAGAAAGCTAGGTCCTCAAGATTTTCTAAAGATGATTTGAAAAATATAAAGCAGGAGTTGCTTTCTAAGGTTCAAGAAAAGTATTTAGGTCTTCAAATTATAATTAATTATCTAGAAGATACCAGTCAATTGCTCTCCACCATTCAAAAAAATTTGGATCAAATCACTGGAGAGTTACAGCCTATGGTGATTCTGGTAGAACAAATGTACAAGCTAGTTGGTAGCAAACTCAATGATGCTGCTAAACTAATTCCTAATAAGAAATGGAATATGGTCGGAGTAGCTACCAAAGTAGTGGTTAAAAAGCATAGGGCAGTTTAGAGAGCCTGGCTATTGGTTGACATGATGGAGAGGGGAATTAAAGATATCATTGAAATAAATGAGGAAATGGTTCAGGTTGGTTTCAAGGGACTCTAGAAGGAAGATCATAGTTTGTTATATGTGGAAGAATTTCAGAAAAGCATCAAGGAGAACTTACAGGATGAAGCTGGAATTGATTCAATGGAAGAGCCACTATCCCAAGAATAAGTTGCCAAACTGATCATAGATTGTACCCAATTGAAAGACCTCATGGAAGATCTGGTGACCAAATGGAATGCTATTAATTATGAGGATGTTGGGGAGCTATAATATGTTTATAATTAGCTTAAAGAGACATAAAATCCCTCTGAGGAAGCCTAGAAATAGGCTCTACAATCTCTGGAAATGATGGTCCAGTTGTTTGGAGGTAGTTCTGGTGAGGGTAATAAAAAAATACCTACTTCGAAAGAAGGAGAAGCAGAGGAAGGGACTCAAGAAGAAGGGGAATAGTTTGAAGCAGTTACAATCCTAGAAGGGGGTCACACTTAGTTCATTTTTGTTTGTACATATGCATAATTTTTGTATTTATGTTTTTACTCTAACAATTTTTTAGAAATAAGCAATAAAGGCGTGAAGCCTACAGAGCAGCATTTTTGTGTGAAGGTATTCTTTGAAATAAAGCCTTATAAAGGAGGTAGATTTGTATATAGTTTTTGAAGGTAGTAGTAATATTGGTATTATGTACACAATATCTATTGATCAGATGAGTTCTATGATGTTTTAAGCATGCTTTCCATATGAACCTTTACCCTCTAGGCAGATTATTGAATTTTCAGAGGGCAGTGTTTGTATGGAAATTATTCTTTAAAGCATATTTTCAGTAATAATTATATTTGAATTCAAATTCCCAATGGATAAGACTCTGAGTTCGATTGGATTTGCAAGCAAATCCACTTGAGAGGCGCCAGAATGTAGGCCCAAAATGGCCACATAATTAGTAAAATTTTGTAGAATTTTTCCTATGTGATAGAGTCATCATTCCACACACTTTACAGTGCACTTTGAAGTGGATCTAGGTTGGAAGATATGAATCTGCCCAACAGTTAGTGAAGTTTTCATTCTTGAAGCGATTCTAGGCAATTTCTTTCTGGCTCTGGAATGGTGGCAAATCTCAAATCTGCAAAATTTTTGAGATGGTGACATCAACAACGAAAAATTATGGATTAGCATCTTTGTGAGAAACTAAGTATGGGAATGCCTGATTTTGGGAGTTTCTTTTGTTTTTCAGCTTCGAATTAGCGCTATCCTTAAATCCGCAAAATTTTTAAGGAAATGATGACATCAATAGCGAAGAAGTGTGGATTGGTGATTCAGAGGATGAACAAAGTGTTTTCCTTTTCGGAATGAAGACAAGGCAAGACAACAGAGTGATGAAGGTGCAAAATCATGACAAAAGGGTTATGTGACTAGTTTGGACCTGGATTGGTGATTACAAGATCAATGCACTTTTTTTGTTAGGAATGGAATCCACAAAAGTAATAAGGAAGAGATGACATCATCAATATTCTAATGCGAATTGAAGAAGACAATGTGGAGTATGATATATTCTAGAGCAGATTCGATGCTCATATATTAGGGGTCCAGATTGAATAAAGATGATGTCATCAATTTTTAAAGCGGGATGGTGCTTGATTCTCCTTGCCATTTTTGATAAAGCTCATGCCATATAGGATCTGAACCATACGATGAGGATAATCAATGGTGGAGGTTAGGTCATTGAATCTTGGTTGATTAAAAGAAATTTATGCATCGGGATTGTAATAGTTAGTTGGAATATGAAGCATTGAAGGTTTTCTAGAAGATCAAACTAGAGACAGTCGCAGATCGACAATAGCAATTCACTCCCAAGAAGAATCGATGGAAATGCATAATCTCCAATGACCTGAACTTTAGTTCCACTGAGTTACCAACAAATTGCAGAGGACTCGAGCTGCCATGGTAGAATTTCTTTCAGTGGATTTCACGGAGGATGAACCAATAAGCTAATGCCAGCTAGATATCTCTACTATGCTATCAAAACACGATCTTTGTATTTTCTTCTTGATTATTGTAAATTTTCAAAACTATAAGTAAAGGTTGAACCCTCATTTTTAAGGATCATCTCTAGCGTGTTTGCCTGTGCTATTGTAAATATTCCTAAAAAGCTAATGGAAGGATAATTACATTGATATTCACCTCAAATTTGTGTTCTCGTGCTTGATATCAGAGGTTTGGATTCTTTAGTTGCATTTCTATAAATACTTTGATGGCTAGTTTATGCCTAATTTTTATATTACTAGTTGTTACAGTAATTAAAATTTGCTTTTGATTTTGTTCTATGTTGATAGAAAGTACATTTCTATGAAATCTAGGTGTTTGGTGAATTATTGTATGGATATTGAAATTGCTTGCTAGAATATTTCTCTATCGTACTTTGATATATAAGAGATAATCTGATTTGAGATAATGTTGATCTAAGTATGTATCTTTAGTATGTTTTTTGGGAGCTTCTTATGGTAGTGCAATGTTTTTAACCTATCCATCCACTATTATCCACATTTCCCTAACCCTAATCTTATATTACCCTAAAATTCAAACCCTAAGTGAGCATAATTGTGTCAACAATGTGTTAAGTTGACAAGGAACCAACCTACTCTGGAGGTTGGATCAAAAATCCCTATTTTGGTCCATCCAATATTGAGTGCTGATCTATAGCTATCGTGTGCGAGCATGGATAGAAAGTAGGAATACATATAGCCACAGTATCAAGTAAAAACTTGGTGCTATTTAGTGCCCAAAAATACCCATAATAGTAAATCTAAAGGGCTTAAAGTATATACAATGAGGTGCTTGTCAACAAGAAGCTAACATATCCCCATACAATTGCAAAGAGTAATATTTAGGAGGAATGTCTAGTAGAGGGTGTACTAGCTATCCAAGGAAAGAAGCACCTAGTGTAGGGTAATTAGGATCAGGGTATAAAAGATATCTATGATTCTAGAGAGGAATCTATGGATATTAAAGTTTTGAATATTTAGAGTATAATAAACTACATCAGAGGAGAGTCCCAATGGATTAAATAGACCAATAGGTTGGAAGACCTTTCAGGGGGCAATTTTATTTTGGATTAGATTTTTGAGCATGAACTAAAGTTAGATCTTGAAATCTAGATATTAGGCATGAGAATATTCTAACAGAGGAAGCACTTCATACCAAGGGTAAAGTTGCACAAGTAGATAGTATAGAGGAAACTCCTTCGATGAGGAAGACATGATATTCAAGGAAGAATGCTAACCTAGGTAGTAAAACCAAGGTGGGGAGACCTTCATTAGCTAAGGCAAGAGCTAAGAAAACTTCAAAGGAGATTGCCAATGGCACTCAAAAAGTCCTAAATTTAAACGGAGGCCATAACTCCAATCACATTAGTAAATGAAGATTATATGTTGGAGATGAAGAAATATTCAAATAATAATTTAAGTACGAAAGACTCCTAGGAGGTGCTAAAGATATAGGTGTAGATTAAGAATAAGAGAAAAGACTTGGATGTCAATGTTAGCCTCTCCAAATATTAGTTAGCCATTTTTCTCTCTTGTTCTATTTATAGTCTTTTACTATGGCCTCTTGTGTTGGTTTTCATGCTATTATTTGATCTAATATTTTTATTTTGCTATACCCTTTCAAGCCTTGGAATTTTATCCTTTCTAGAAGTTTCTTTATCGTATGTAAAAGGGTTGGGACCCTTCCAAAAACCCTTGTTTTACCCCTAATTAAAAATATATATATGGTTAATTTTGTTGAGATATCATTGATTTTGATATATAATTTTTAAGTTAGTGTAGAGATAAAAATGCGACACTATGAAAGCAATAAGGAAATCAACTCAAAGAGACAAACAATTGCACAAAATAAAATATATTTCAATAAATGGAGGGGGAGTTGAAAAATCCTTGTTACAATTATTCTGCCTTCACAAAGTTGATTTGATACAATAGATACAATTGCTAGGGTTCTCCAAAACCCTAGATATATAAAAATGAGTGTCTTCAACCACGCTTCGCTCCCAACAGAATGAGTGGGCTTTGTTGATATCCGATTTCGAGCCACTCTAGCTTCAGAAGCTATCTAATATTTCTTGATTGATGCTATCTAACCCTACACACACAACAAACAATAAGGTTGTTAGTAAACAAAATGAGGGTTCCACAATGTGAACCCTTAGAAATGTAGATTAAAAACCCTATATCTATGTAATATGAATGTGTAAAATAAATAAAACCAAATAATAATAGAATACATATTTACCTTACTATTGATGGTGATGATCTATTGCTTCATTGCAGATTTGGTGGTAGGGTGCCCTAACGACACCTGATGATTTGATGTGGAAAACTCTAGTTCATGTTGATGATGATGTCAGGATCTAGTGGGCGCTTGGTAGGCTTTGGTACAAGTTTGACAAGCTCTAGAATGAGCTTGCAGGATATGGAAGGCTCTGGCAAGTGCTTGCTAGGATTTGGCAGGTGCTTGGTAGGCTCTACAGTGATCCTGGCAATATCTAGAAGGTGCCTACATGTTGGGGTTTGATCTGCAAAAGTAGATCATGGGGATGTGAAAGGTACGATGGATGAGAGGATTACAACGGTGATGGAGGATGGATGTGGAAGTGGATAGAATGGTGGAATTCCTATGGCAAGCTAGGGTTTGAGTTAGCTCTCACAAGTATATTCGACCATTGGGATCTTTAGGGCTCTACAACATTCTACTTCATAAGGGCTTCTTCAACAATATTTCCAAGGGTGAGAACATTACAGGGGTTGAGAATTTGCAAATGCTCTTATTTATAATCAAACCTAGGATTTTCTTAGGGTTTTATATTAACACTTTTGATCGTGGCTAAGATTAAATCAATTCCTAAGGTTGAGATTGTACTTTAAGTGTGGCATGGATTAATGAATATGGATGGCTGAGGTTAATTGGGTTTAAATATATATATTTTAAAATAAATATATTTAAATATAATAATAAAATATTATATTAAATATAAATAATATAAAATAAATATAAATTAAGTCCAAAGGGGTCAAAAAGTGGTGGGAAAGGGCTAAAGTGGACCTTTTGAAGGTGGGAAAGGTATGAAATGGTTAAATGAGTGGCAAGAAAGGTGTGTGGTGGACAAGTGGGTGGTAGGATGGTTAGGATGAAGGATTAATGGCTAGGATTTGGTGTCTATAGATGCCTCCTTTTGTACCATGTTGCATGAAGCACAATATGGTGCAAAAATACAAGACACCTGCTTGGGCTATGGGCACAGAAGTAGCTTCTCTCTCTTGTTGGATTTTGAGAAATCAACATCGAAGACAAAATAATAAAGAATTTTTTTTTTTGGAATTTTAGCTTACCTTGTGAATGAGTTGCAGATGCATCTCATGAGTCAATTGAAAAATTTGTGCAAATGATGAATGATGTGTACCATTTTTTCCCCAACGGTGAGAAGGGGTATGGTGCAAAATGTGATGTGATACGAACAATATGAATGATGTAAAATGTGATACTATTTTTTCCATAACTGTGGAAAGGGGATTGGTGTAAAATGCCATGTGATTGTGGATGATATGAATGATGTAAAATGTGATACCATTTTTTCCCCAACGGTGCAAAGGGGGCTAGTGTAAAATACCATGTGATTGTGGACGATATAAAATGTGTTACTATTTTTTCCCCAATGGTGGAAAGGGGGGTTTTGTCAAATGTAGATGTCATAATCATGTAATATGTATCATGTCATGGTAAAATCATAATAAAATTATGGTTGCCCCAAATTTTGGGATGATTCGATGCTATTGAATAAGATTTCGTAGTAGCATCATTGAGTATGCAAGGTCTGAAGATGCAGGATGACAAAGTCAATGTAGGGGCTGGGTAGTGACTGTGGAAAATTCTTCATATAATTCCACCATGGAACCAATCAACCTATTGCATGTATTGCAACTTTAGTCAAATGAAATGAATGATTGTGATAGTAATTATCCATGTTTTAGTGCCTCATGGAAAAATACATCAATGACTGCGTTTGAGCAAATTGTTCTTGGAAAGGTTTCTCTTAGAATGTGAGGTACCAAATGTGATTGTGAATTCAAAAATGAGATAAGTGATGATGATCATGGTGAAGTTTCCTTATGGTGGTTTGTTCATATTACCGAATTACATGGACACAAATCACTACAATCGCTAAGGAGATAGAATAGACCACTAGATATGAGGTTAAATTGAATTTATAGGTGAACTAGACAAATGTTGGATGAAATAATTGATGGATTGAGAGATGGTGATGGAAGAATGTCATGAAAATAAGATATTTATTGGTCAAATCAACTCCAATTTTTGCAAAATTTTGTGGGATGATGAAGAATATGATGCAAAATGGTCAAATGTTGGTTTTGTGAAAATTTGGATTTATTTGATGCATTTTGTGACTTGATTTGTGCATTTTGAATATTTGGTTTGTTCTCAAAAATTATGCATGCAAAATGATTTTTGTTTTCACAAAACCTGATTTTATGATGTGCATGATATGTGGATGAAATTTGGTGAAATTTGGAGGAGGTAAGCTACTATTTTGATCATTTTTGTCTTCATGCCCTTTTGGCAATATGCGCCCGTCTACGCCTGGTGCATTATGCAGATGCCCTAATGCACCTGAGTGTGCCATCAGGCATCCAAGTGAGCCTACGGACTGTAGGCATAGGCCTGTGCCTGAATGTGCTAGTTTAGACTATAAATAGTCTTTAGACCAAATTTTGGGGCTCATTTGTGTGTTTGAGATTTTGTGAAGCTATGCCTGATGAGTGGAGTGGATTGGTGAGCTAAGTGAGGCTAGTGGAAATCTACATAAAATTTATGGTAGTGGAGGGATCAAATGTTGGTGGTGGAGCTGAGGCACAATTTGCCTTGGTAATTTTTAAAAACACTTTGTCTTTTATGCAGATTTCTAGGGCTAGGGCTCCTACTAGGTCTCAGGGGTCCACTCATAGACATTAGCTTAGTGCTTATATGCACTTTTGTATATGAGCCTTGGTGCTCCATTGTAGCCTTTATGGCGTTTATTGTACATATGATATTTTTGATATATATATATATATATATACATGACTTTTTAGATATTTGTGTTATCCTTTGTATGAATGCTTTTATGTGTATGCAATGCGTGTTTTATGAAAACATTTTTATGCATTTCTTATGGATGACTAATGCAAATTAATCATAATGTGTATACATAATGTTATGGATGATTAATACAAGCAAAGTGGCATGTGTATGAATGGTGTTTATATGGATGATTAATGCAAGCTAAATGACATGTATGTGAATGCTAACTACATGAGAGGAATGCATGATGTTCTAATGATCTTTTTTAGTTCAAAATTTTATTGGCCATTTTTATTAATGTTTTGCAGTCGGGGGTACCCAGCTTGGTGGCTTTATGCAGGTTGATCCATGATGGAGACATGGATGCTAACATGGAAGAATATATGGATGTTGATATGGAAGAAGATATGGATGTTGATATGGAATACTGAAATATTTTCAAAGACTCAAACAGACTAGTGCTATCAACAAAACTCACTTGGTGGTTGTATAACATTCTTTAGGACCAATGTGTGTGCAAGTGAAGTTCATGTACCAAATCTTGAGCATGAAAATGACCCTAGGCAATCAAGAACCAATGTCTGTGCATGTGAATTTCATTAACCCATTATGATTAAATTTGGCATGACCTATTATGGGATGGACCAAGAAGCTAGCTTACCCATATGTGTAGTCAGAGTTCTCCCTTTTTTGGAAGAGCAACATATTTCCCCACATGAGCTTACTCCACTACCAGTCAAGCATCGATAGCCCCAGTGAAGACTCACTCCATAGTCCAATTATATGATATTTAGGCCTTGGGGATGACTACATAAATTTCTAAAGGGAATGTAGTACGATCCTTACTACTCTATATTTTGTGTTTATGTTTGGAGAGAAACTGTAATAGTGGTGAAAACCAATGTTTTTTATTATGTTGCATGATAGGACAAGCAAGGGATATCTTTTTCACTTCAATGTGCTACCCAAGTATGGCGTTATCCCTCTTTTACTCAAAATGTTTTTAATATGTGAAAACATGTGTTTCATGCAAGATTGTTTTTGGAATAAGTCGACAATACTCAAGACTTTCTTAATTTGATAAAAGTGATTTTGGTCCTAAAGGAAATTGGACATCTATCTGGAGGTTGCTAGACACACTAGTAGTGGTTCAGTGAGTGAAAATTTTGGTTTATTGTGACTTTGGACAAATGGGATTATTGGAGGGAATTGCATCAATGCTCCCAAATAGGTACCCCAAATTATGGAAACTTTACTTTTTGATTTTGGACATATCATCACTACTATAAATAATCATTGAACGTGGGATGGGATGAATGCAATATGCAAGATTAAAGAATGCAATGGAATGTATGTGGGATGTAAAATGCAGTGGAATGTGTTTGGAATGGATGCAAATGCAATTGTGAAAATGCAGTATGTATGAATGTAATGTGAAAAATGTATGCTAAAATACCTATATGAAAATGCAATATGTATGCAATGGGAACATGCCTATGTGAATGATTTTTTTTGTTTTTTTTTTAGCCATGTATATATATTAATTAAATCATGCATAGAAGAGGACCCCCAGACAAGGAATATCTAATACCAATCTCAAAAATAAATGCAAATGCATATCATCCCATTAAGCTTACGAATGGGTACTAGGCTTGAGAGCCATTCGGGACAATCTATGATGTCATATAACTCTTCCTATTTATCATCATCCCACTCTACCTGAAAAACCTTGGGTATCTTGGTTAAAGATGGGGGTGAAGGTGGATGGGAAGGAGGTATGTAATTGGACGAATCCTTTTACAATTTCTCAGATAGGATGAATTCTAAAAAGGATGGTGGGGAGTAAATTTGGTCCATATCAATAATGCTTATGTCAATTGGAATTGGTTTAGCCAAATTTTATGGATTGTGGAGTGGGGTGAATAAGTCAATAGGATTCATATTTATTTATAGATAGAAAGGTGTGATGGCTTGGACAAATGGATCGGTGGGATGATTGGATTTGAATTGATGTTGAGTATTGTTAACCCTGGATAGCAGCAAAAAATATGAAATCAAATTCTATGTACATGTAAAGAAAAGTTTTTTTAATATACATATGTTACAAATTTTGGATTTGGCTGAATGGCTCAATTATATTCATGTGGGAGGTGGTTTACTAGGTGGGAAAACATGTTCTTGTGGAATAATTAAGTGAAATATGGGCTAATGGATGGGGAAAATTCTGAGGTAAAACTCATCCTATTGGGTAAGGTGAACAATGGGCTAAAATTCCTCTTTAGAGTCATCAAAAGCCTTGGATATAAGTTCATACTCTTCATAACTTTTCTCATCAGAATTTGGGATTGGGTAGGAAAAATTGAGGGGGTCATCCTCATTCATTTCATCGATGCTAAGATCTTGAAGGGATTTCTCAAGAGACGAGGTTGAGAGAAATGTATGGGTGTTGTTATCTTTGCCATTGATGCTAAGCCTTTTGAAGGCTTGCTCAAGATAAGTCGTGGATGAAAGTGGGGTGTATCATAAGCATGAATGATCATGCACTCCTTGATATGGAACATCTAGGATATCATGCATCCCTTGTTCATGGGAACCTAGACCTTGACCTTGCCAATTAACCATGTTGAAGTAATGGGATGGAAATCCTACCATGTTTGGTATGTTAGCACGCCTTGGTTCTTTTGGTTCTTCGGGTGGGTTCATTTTTGTTGATTAGTCCAACCCTCCATAAACAAAGTTGATGTTATTTGGAGCTAAAATCATGTTGTACACAACACCTATGGTTAAAGGATGGTCATGCAGATGGAAAAAATCCTTGTTTCTGGGAATGGCTAGGGGTATGATGGTGACGTCTTGGACCACGCATTCACCAATACCAAGATTAGTGATGTGGACTTCGAATTAGGCTGATGTGGTGGATGATGTGGACATGGATGGGTCAGGATTGGATGTGGTTGTGGGTGTTGGTGGTGAATTAAATATTTCACAATCCAAAAGTTTGACTTGTGAAACATCTATCGATGGAGTAGGGTTGGATGACGATGTGGAATTAGAAGAAGCTCGATGAGGCAATGATGAATAATAACAAATGGTTGTGTAAGGAGTGTTTTATGTGGATGACGTAATAAAAGTGGATCAACCCTAACCACATGTACAAGAAGACATAGATGATTTAGGAGGTTTGGTGATGGGTAACTCCTCAAGAATAGGATATTTGGAAGAAGATGTGGATGGATTAGAAGAAGATGGATGAGAAGATTAAGAATGTGGATTGGATGAAGATGGGGATACAAATAAACGAGTGGAAGAAAATATGGATTCATAAGGATTTGAAATAAAATTTCAATACTTAAAAGGTTCTACATATGTGGGGATGCAATGGACTTGTCCATCATGAATGTATTTCAAGCATTGATGGAGTATTGAAGGAACACATTTCATTTCCCTCATCCAGGATCTACCAAGGAGTACATTGTACACCATGGTTCCTTCCAAAATATGAAACGTTGTGTGCAACGTTCTGGCCCCTACTTCAATGGGTAAAACAATAGTGCCAAATGTGGTACACAAAGCATCGTTAAATGCTTTGAGAGTGAATGATGACTTGGAAATGGTGGTAGCTTGAGGTGGTGAAGGGTAGTGGTAGTGATGATGTTAATGGATGAGTTGGTGTTTATTAGGACACTTTTGAATGGGTTATTATCTATCAAGGCCATGATATGCAATGGAATATCCATATATTCTGAGGTTATTGACTTTATTTCAAATTCATAAAAGGTGATGGATGACTCCATGCATGTCCTAACACTCCCTACAAAACTATTGAAGGTATTAGAGTCTTGGTATTATAACTCGATAGACTTGAGGATCTCCATTAAATATTCTCTATGCCTAGGGGATCATTCGATAAGATCATATACAGATAGTTTAGTTGATGCCATTTTCAAGCTAGTAGTCAATCGGCTACTTAAGGTTACTGCTAGATTGGATAGATGGTTACTTAGGGCGATGGATGGAATGATTTGATGGATTGGATAGATTGATTGGTGGGTTGGATAGATTTATTGGCATGGATGGATTTGGTGATGTGTGTATGGATGATGGGTTTGAATGTTGCTGAGAATTTTGTTGATTTAGCCTTTGCCCTCTTGTGACCACATGGACTACTCCTACAAAATTTTGGAATTGTTGAACATGGTTGACTTGGTTAGGAGGTGTTTGATGGTTGTTACCTCCTACATTAGTTTGGACCTATCCATGGTTGGGAAAAGGTGCCTAAAAATTTCCTAAATTTTGGTTTTGTGGAGCTAAAGGATTACCCACATTGATGGCCCCCAAATCTATAAGGTCTTGGACGATGTTCTTAAAAACATGGCAAGAGTTGATGTCATGACCATTTTACCTATGATATGGGAAAAATAGGTGTTCTCTGTAATTCTTGAGATGTTTGGTAGGGTCATTGAGCTTGAATTAAGGTAAGGCTAGCTTTTTTGTTTCTTAAAACCTTTAGAAAAGGGAATAATATGACTCTGCTAAGGGAGTGTATTGATGTTAATGTTAGGTATATTGGTAGTGGGGAGGTTGTTTCATAGCTGGCACTATGTTTTGAATCATTGGTGCTTGTGTGATTGATGGGATTGCATGATAAGAAATTGGTTGTTGCATATTTTGTTGAGCCATTATGGGTTGGATCACCACCATTTGATTAACTTGATTAAATGTATTAGCCGTAGAGGCTTGTGATGATTTATTTTGGTTAGATTTATTATTTTGATATTGGCCCTTGTTTTGCCATTATTTATTTTTAGGCTTAATTATACCTTCTTGTATTTTGATTTTCTCAATAACGCTAGCCTGTGCTAAAGCTTCTTCAAATGTGCAATAAGTATTAAGCTAAAGCATCCAAGAGATGGGTTTTAAGCAACTCTTGGTGAATAATTTGATAATTTCATCCATTGGTAGGGAGAATGGCATGTGGTTATGATTTACCTTCAAAAGTTTTCAAAATAATAGATAGGCTCATCATACCATTATTTTAGATAATAAATTTCTTATAAAGAAATCTTCTTTCTAATGTTTAGGGAAAAACGGTCCAATAATAGATCCATCAATTGAGTAAAAGTGTAAATGTTATGTGTTGGCAAATTATTGAACCACTCTATGGCATCTCCCCTTAATGTTTGAGGAAAATTTCAAAGCATGAGGGCATCATCGATTTGAATTTGAAAACATGCATGAAAAAATGAGCTCACATGCTCCTTAGGGTCCTCGGTTTCCCTATATTTATCAAACTTCGGTAGTCTGAAGTCTACTGGATATGGTGATGATGGCACTGAAGGATGAATTGGTTGGTGAATCAGTTGGCTTAAGGTTAATTTTTGGCTTGATATGCTAGGTATGTTATGCATAAACTGATCAATCTATTTATGCATGGCCTATATCCTAGGATATTCCCCAGGAACTTGGAAGCCTTGGATTACCTGATGATTGAGAGATGGACTAGAAGAAAAATGTTGTAGAGTGATTAGATGATTTTTGTGGAATGGATTTGTTTGAACATGGGGTGAATATTTATGAATGAAATAAGGAGATGATTGATGAGGAGGATGTTGGAAGAATTGGTTGAGAGGTTGGCTAGAAGAAATGGTAATTGGTTGGGTTGGAGTATGAATTGGTGGAGTATTGGGATGGAAACCACCGAATATTAGGGTACCCATGTTGGATTTTGGTTGGCTATGATGGGTTGGGTTGGGGTATGAATTGGTGGAGGATTGGGGATGGAAACCATAAAAAATTGGGATACCCATGTTGGATTTTTATTGGCTATGATGGATTGGGTTGGAACCACCTGGATCATAGGGTCTACCTGAACTTATTTCTTAGCCTTTCTAAGCTATGAGAGCAATTTGTTCATGTAATCTGATATATCCTAAATCTCTTTTTCAAACATGGTAGAAATTGACATAGCTATAGCTGGATTAGAATATGAAGGAAGTGAAGGAGATGGATTAGAAGAAATGTACATGGCACAAGTTACACTTGATGTGGCAACTTGGGAGGTTAGGGCTTGTGAGATAAAATTCACATACTCCTCAGACAAGGGATTGGAATAGGTTTGGATATGGCTAGATGAAGTGTAAGTGTTAAAACAACTTGTGTTTTGGGATAGGCTAGAAGAAGAAGGTATACCATATTCATAGGTAGAATTATGATATCCTTGGGTGGTGGTGTATGGACAAGCTATAGCCTAGTCTGGTTGTTCAACATACTCTTGACTAAGGGGCTCAAGAACATAGTTAGAGGCCTTGTAGATAGCATCTATCTTGTCCATGTCTATGTGGGTGGTATGTTGTTCCACATTGTGTGGAAGGGATCCTACTTGTGGTAGGGATGGGTATGGAGGCCCAGATGAAATAGTTTGTACCTCATTGGATGGGTTTGCCACTGAAGTGGTAGGGGAATTAGAAGTGTTTTCCATTAATCTATTTTGGTCTATTACTTTCTTTTGATTTTTTGTTAATACCATAAAGTAAATAAACCAATAACTAAAAATTATCAAAATAAACACCAAACTAAAACTTGTATGGAATTAACAACTAAATAAACTATAAATTCTAAGTTTAGAACTTGTGTCTTACCTCATTCATTAATTATTTTCTTTACTAATGTGAATTACTTTTAAAGTGATAGGTTAGTGTGTTTTGATGTTCTAATATTGCTTAAGAAAACAAAGGTAAAAACTAAAGCTGACGAGGGCAATGAGATTCTTGTTGGTAATGACCTCCAACAAGTTTTCTTGGGGGTGACCTATGGTGTCTAGGGTAGAGATTGGTGGATGGAAATGACTACCACCATCACTAAATCTTAAGCAATAGCTGGTGATGAAATCTAGCCACTACTATTTTAGAGTGAGACATGTCATGTGTGATTGGTTTTTTAAATTTCTTGTTCTTTATTGTGTTTAAACAATGCTAAATATCACCAATTTTACTCATCTAAATCAGAATGTAAGTTTCACCTAAAGAGAATGAAGTACACCGCTTAAGACCCCCTACCTAAATAGAAACTGAAGGGTTCATCCACCTCTCTACCAAAGGAGTCACCCTAGGGCAAGATTAATTTTTGCATCTGAATACTGTTCCTAATTATATATGAAAAATAAGGTAGTATTTAACTCCTAAAAATGTAGATTATAATAATGCTCTTTAGTTTCAAATGCAAACAAAATATGCAAGCAATCACTCAAATTTGTAGATTTTAAAATAGGAAATTTAAACTATGTGAATGTATGCACAAAATACCCTAGATGCAATCCACAATGATTTCCTTTCCAGATTACTTAGTTTGTATTCATTTTATATTCAAAATCTAAAAAATCATGCAAAAAAATAGAATATGTAAGTCAAAAATTTGAAACAGGGGCTATGGGACTTACTCAGAAGCCTACACTCTACTTCAACTTGTCACCAGGTGTATATGAGCACCTCTATATGCATAGCAAGGTGCCTATGATAATCAGCAGGTGCTACAAATCACCTACACACCTTCTGCAACTATTACAAAATTTTCTAGAAACCCTAATCAAAAAATTCGGTTTATTTTTTCCTCAAAAAAATCCTGTAACCTACAACAATAGAATGATATTAGAAAATTAAATCAAATTGAAATTTAGAACCCTTGTGGGGTCCCATCGTGATCACCATATGTAGAGCTAAAAATGTGACACTATGAAAGCAATAAAGAAATCAACTCAAAGAGACAAATAACTGCACAAAATAGAATATATTTCAATAAATGGGGGGAGTTGAAAAAATCCTTGTTACAATTATTTTGCCTTAACAGAGTTGATTTGATACAATAGATACAATTTTTATGGTTATTTGAAACCGTAGCTATACAAAAATAAGTGTCTTCAACTGCACTTAACTCCCAACAGAATGAGTGGGCTTTGTTGATATCCAATTTTGGGCCACTCTAGCCTCAGTGGTTGTCCAAGATTTCTTGATTGATGCTATCTAACCCTACACACACAACAAACAATAAGGTTTTACAAATGCTCTTATTTATAATCAAACCTAGGGTTTTAGCTTAGCACTTTTGATCATGTGGCTAAGATTAAATCAAATCCTAAGGCTAATATTGTACTTTAAATGTGGCATGGATTAATGAAGATGGATGACTAAGATTATATTAAATCTAATGGCTAAGGTTAATTGGGTTTATATATATATATTTTATAATAAATATATTTAAATATAATAATAAAATATTATATTAAATATAAATAATATAAAATATATATAAATTAAGTCCAAAGGGGTTGGAAAGTGGAGGGAAAGGGCTAAAGTGGGAATTTTGAAGGCGGGAAAGGTATGAAATCGTTAAATGAGTGGCAGTAAAGGTGTGTAGTGGACAAGTGGGTGGTAGGATGGTTAGGATGAAGAATTAATAGCTAGGATTTGGTTTCTATAGTTAGTCAAAGATTAAAAGAGATTTTGGAATGAAATATTGATAGTTGTTAATGGAAAATAAATCATTAGTGAATATTATTAAATGGATTAAGTTATTTACCTATGGGTTTTAGGTCAATTAGTTGGTAGTAAATATTTTCATACCACTTAACCAATGTTTGAATCCCATGGGTGAACCTTAATATTTATCATTTGACATTAGGTCAACCAATTAAATTCATTGAATTTCAAGTATGAGACCAAGGTTTGAATCATCCAAAATAATAAATACATAGTTTCCAAGTTGTTATAATACCACTACATGGTCATGATGTAGTATGAGTGGGGTCTATTTGAATCCAATATAACCCATTAAAAAAATATGGATTAACTTTCTAGAAAATTCTATTATTTATCACTAGAAAGGCATAATATTTTATATGATTTCAAGTGTCTAAGGTTAACTAAGGAAGAACAAAGGAAATAAATTCACATTCTCATAATGTTTCAATTTATTATTTAGTCTTAAATACTAGGCATGACATAAATCCATTGTGAACTTTCTTATTTGAAATGAACCTCCATTTAATTTAGTAAGAATATTTAAGTTTCACAAGATAAAATTCTATTAAAATAACAAAATAAAAACATGATAGCTTTATATATAATTATTATGTAATAAATGGAAGAGGGTACAAATTAATTTTAAATATAAATTAAATGGAACTAAGGAAGGAAGTATTTATGTTGAGTTGAAGTACATGTAGGATAAAAAGGTAATAGTAGGAGTAGTTGGAAATGTAGTTGGTGTATAGGTGGTAGATAAAAGACAAAAATGAGGGACATCAAGAATGAATAATGGAGAAAAAATAAGAGAGAAGGGATTTAGAAGAAATAGAAATGGAGGTGATATAAACATGAAGAAGTTATGAAAGAAGACATCTAAAATATTTACCAATAAATTTCAAACCATCCTTTATTAACTTCTTAACAAGAACAACTAATATCGTATCCATAATAAATAAGGAATTAAAAGTATTTTCCTTATATATAAAGAGAATTATATGATACAAAATTCTCACCCAATTTCCATAGGTAAAACTATAATATACAATATAGCAATTGTTCATCTAAGCTAAGCTCTCTAGACTATCATGTGCTAGTGCTATAAGTAACATATATAATATGCATTACTACAAAAAAAGTTTAATCTCTTGATCCATACATAATATTAATTATATATACATCACCTTTAGTCACTCTTGTACTATTTTGAAGATCATGTGAATCATGTTGCTCCTTCACTAGTAACTTATTTTTTAACAATGCTATAATTTCTTATTTTGGTCTTTCCAAACTCCATTTGAACTCCTTTATTGGCAAGATGATCATCCTTTTTATTAAATTTTCTTCCCACATGTACAAAACTTATGGATTTAAATTATCTACATTTTTTTAATTCTCCTATAGAATCACATCTATCATTAAATTTGATATTTCCATATTTCTACTCATTGCTTCAATGACCAATTTATAATCTCCATATACTATAAGATCTAATCGATATTTCTACCTAGAAAATTTCAATCCTCTATTAAAATCTGATAAATCTACAAAATTGTTTGAATTTTCTCCTAATTATTTAGATAATTCTACCAAAAATCTCCCAAAGTCATTCATTATAATCTCTTCTAATCCAAGATTCTTATTTGATGCACCATAAAAAAATAGATTTTATGCTCCAATACTAAATCTTAGGGGCTCATATTTCTTCCTTATTCTAGTTGTAGCTTGTTGTGTGGGATGATAACTAGAGTCTCTTTTCAAAGGAAACCTGAAAGCTTTCATGCAGGTTGGCTTTCCTCCATATACGGGTATATGTCATATGTATATGTTTATGTCCAAGTTATGTTTATGAATTTTTTAGAAAACACCTAAGGATATGTCTCTAAACCTAAGAAAGTTCACTTATGGATGAAATAAAAGGACTATAAAATACATCAAACAAAGAATCTATACTAGTATGCTTTTTTATTTCAAATGATTTTCAATAAAATGGAAGGGTTTTTTCCTTTCAAAGGAAAACAAGAGAGGATGAAAACATACACGACTAACCTAAATTGCACCTAAATAATTTTGGATTACTTGCCTATGTGATTTTGAAAGAAATATTTAAATTATAATAAGTGTTCCTTGATTTACCTATATTAAGTGTGTTTTTATCAAAAATTACAATAAACAGAGAATCAAAGAATAAAAATCAGTCAACTAAAAACATGCAAAAGGATTTCAAACTAGACATACCTATTTTTGGATGGCTATGCAAAAGCACTGGAGTTTACAAAAGTGCTACCTAACACTTTTGCTAGACCTATAAAAAAGAGAAATAATATCTTGTAGTTAGGTTTAGGGGGCCTATATAATAATAGGGAAGTGGGAGACTATTTGGATAGGCTTATTAGACTCATTTTTGATAACTCAAATTTATAAAATACCTAGAAAATGGAAGGAAACTTTAATATATGCAAATAATGACACTTTTGGAATAGTGGTGCTTTTGCAAATTGTGTTGCTTTTGCACTATGTAAAATAGAGAAGCAAAAACACTAGGTTTATAGGAATATTAGTGCTTCTACAAATGTAACTAAGAAATAGAGAGTATTGAGATGAAATTTTATGCAAATGTGACCTAGATGGAAGATAAAGTTGACAAAAGGATGAAAACCATAATTGATGGTGTCCAGGTGCTTGGGGAGTTATAAAAATCTAAAAAATGGATTCCAATTACATAAAACTTGGAGGGATAGTGAAAAATTATGAAAGGTTGAGAAATGGAATGTGAGGCTTCCAAAAGTCTACAAATAGTGCATAAATAGGTCCCAAATAAAATATTGAATGGCCAAAACACTTATAAATTACTAAGTAATGACTAAAAAACTTGATTAATGCAAAGGTATGATGAAAAGCGACTAATGTAGATATGATTTTTGACAAAATGAGGTGAAATTATTTTATAATTATAAAGTTAAGACATAATATAGTGATTTAACAAGAATTTGAATCAACAAGTTAACTATAACTAAGCAAATATGAGATTACAATAGTCTAGTAAAGATATTATTAGATTGTAATGCTAATGTTCCTATAACAAGATTAAAGTGAGAGTAAAATAGATGTAAATTACTATAAATTCAATTAATATGAGAGGAAAAATAGATTAATAATCTCAAAAGCATGAATAAGATATACAAAAGTGATTAGATTGATAATAAAGTGAGTATACCTACAATAAGATAACAAACAAGCATGAAATGGATCTAAGTAGTTGTAATAAAGAAATGATGAGCATAAAAAAAGTTAAATGGTTGCAAAAAGAGTTATAATTATAGTAAATTAAGCAATACACAGAAATAATACACAATACATAAGACTTAGTTGATGGTAAATGCATAAAAGCAAGTGTTAGCAAGGTAAATAAGAGGGAAAATAAAAATATTCAGAAGCAAAGGAGAAAAAGGAAGGATATATGAATATTACAATCCAAAAGAGCCTCCTCATTAAAACTAAGAAGATATCCTTGCTTTAATGCCCCTTACCTTGCTTCACTTGCTGTAAAAGCTTGACCTAAAATGCCCAAAATGAGAGAATGCTAGAATGGAGAGAGATTAAGAATATAAATTGGTAGAGTTTGAATACCTTAAGAATTCTTTTTTAATGCCAGTCCCATGGGATCCATTTATATATTTTGGGAGGGTAGATATTTGGAGGGAAGGATTCAAATATGCCATTAAGGCAAGAACAATTCAAATTTTACAATATTGAGGAGAGGATGGAACATGCACAATCAAACCAAGGAGTGGAAGGAAGAAATTCATGTTCTTTTGTATCATGTCATAAATATTCTACTCATGCTAGCAAAAATTTTGATCCTTACAAAATTTTTAGGTGATATTTTTACACTCAGGTAGAAATTCGGCTTAACAATCTAATTGACTAGTCAACTTGTTGAAAAAATCATGTTTTATAAAAGACTAGAAATGAGAAAAAGTATTGGATAGTGCTTTTTATTGTGTCCTACCTAGGTGTTATTATGTGACCCAAGAAATGCACCATAAATAATGTATAGAAAGAAAATAGAATGAAATTTAGATTATATTTGTAATAAGAATATGCTTTGCTTTCTTTTTGGTTATAAAACATTAACTTCAATTAGAATAGACCTCCCCAAAAGGGAGGCTTTTGTTTGCAAGCAAATTGGATGGTACCTTCAATATTATCTTTGATCACACTCAAGAATATTGGATGGGTTTTGGTTGCCTATATGCGTGACTTTCCTAAGCCTCGTGTTATACCTAAATCCTACACATAAGCCCATGACAAGTTGTTAGTAGTATCTATTGGGTCTTTCTAGATGAGACCCAAAAATTATGTAAAGGAAGTTACAAAACTCATAGAATTTTTGTCAACAATTATAAAATGCATGTAAATATTCACAAAACTATGATAGGATTTCATTTTTGCTTTATTACCTTTTTGTTATCCATTTTGGTTCTCTATCTGGCTATTGTGTGGCCACAATGGGTGGTTTCTTGGCTCTATGTGGCCATCGTGGGTAGTTGACCCTTGTGTGGCCATAGTGGGTGGCTACCTAACTCTGTGTGGCTGCCTAGGATGGTTTGATCTATGCTATGGAAGAGGATCCAAAGTCAAATTTGGGATTTTCTAGAAGTGTCCCAAACCCCTTGGTGTAATTATGATGTTGTTTGGTTGTCCAAGGTACACGCAACTACAAAATGAAAGTTATCGATCATTCTAAAGAGATTCTATGGTTGATGTTATTGACCTCTTCAAAGGAGGTACCTACACTCACAAGTTCAGAGATCCATAAGAGGGTCTAAAAAAAATTGAGTAGAGTTTTAGTTTTATTTTTTGGATGCTCTCTCAAATGGAGGAAAATGATGGTTTATTTATAGAATTTATGGGGGATTAGTAAGGGGGGTGAATTGGAAAGCTAAGGAAACCAAGTGGTAAGAGTAGGTTATATGGAAAGGCTAATATCTGATATGTTTCAGTCAGGGGGATATGTGGCAAGTTAAGTGGTGGAGAGGCTTAGTTAGGATGGTTGTAATTTGGAGAGGTGGCAAGTTAAGTGGTGGAGATGTGTGCACATGTGTCAAGTGGAGGTGGTAGTTAAGTGGGTATGTGTTAAGTGGGAGGGGATAGTTAAGTAGGGATATGTGTCAAGTGGGAAGGGAGGCTAGATATTTATTATTTAATTTATTTTTACATTATAAAGTTTAATTGTGCACAAAAATTAGATTTTTATTTATTTATTATTACTTAGTATTTTTTTTTGAATTTAGCAAAAAATCCCTTGTGGGGCTACCTTGGTTTGAGAAACCATGACCAAGGGCTTCTAATCCATAAAAATCACCTGGGAGTCATGCCCAAACTTGACGGAACCAACGTTATCAACTAGATTTTGGGTACCCGATGTGCGTTTGATAGGGTGGAGATTCAAACTAGGGACCTCCCTTGGAGGATTTTCCTACTCTTTCCAACTCACCTACAACACGTGGGTTACTTAGTATTATTATTATTATGGGGTTTTAGGGGATTTTATGGAGAATGAAATGGAATTTAGGTGACTTAGAAAGAATTTTCAAGAGGAATTAAGGGAATTAATGACTTAGAGGAATTAAAACAAAAGTAGGAGGAAATTAGATGATTCAAAGAAATTGGAGGAATTAAATATGGAATAGGGTAATTTGAAGAGAATTGGACGATTTAGATAAGAAAATAGAATTTAGGAGGAAATTAGGTGAATTTTATGAGAAATTGTGGATTTTGAAAGATTTTACAAAATTGGTGAAAATGACTTTAGGTTATTATGAAATTGATGCATTTTGGTTGTCTACATATGTCCCTTTTTGTACCGCATTGTGTATAAACACAAAGTAGTGAAAAAATAGATGACACCTATTGCTATAGTGATGATGAATAGTGATGATTATTGGATAATGATGAAAATGAATTTTGACTTGAGGAGAATGATATTTGATTTCTCAAATAAAGAACAATTTAGGATGCCCCACTTATGGAATGAAAAAATATCTTTGAACCTTTAATTTTTGATGAATTGATGAGCTTAGTTGACTTGGTAAGTGGGCCAACCATATGGTAGGTATTCTCATGATGCTAGAATCGATTGTAAGTGTTCTTATGTATGCCACATATATTGTAGCATAGACATGTAAATATTGTATAGACAAGAATAGTGTAAACCAAATTAGGACTGAATCACAATTTTGATTTGAGAAATGAAGTTCCATTATTTTTTCCTAGCAGAAGGGTTTTAATGATAGACTTGGGTAAATATTATTATACTTATGTGACTCTAGGATTGGGTGTTTGAGTATTGAATTTATGTGGGACTAAATTTTGTGGGTATTGCCTACCCCCTCAAGCGACGAGTTAGTGGAAAAAAATAAATAACAACCTGAGCCAGTGGATAATAAGTAGATGCAATATGTGCCAATGGGTTATGTAGAATGGAGTTGCTAAAAATATGAAATTAGTTGCTTGGTGCTAAAAATTGGAATTGTGGTGGTTGTGGGATATTTTTTCCTTGCAATATGGCCTTCCCAACCACCTAGGATGACTTCCTATGCTTGTGTGACCATCCTGGGTGGCTACTTTACTTATGTGGACACCCTAGGTGGCTACTTTGTACATTGGTGACCATCTAGGATGGTTGGTGATATGTTGAGGCAATCACCAATGCACATGTTATAAATAGGCACTTGGGTTTTCATTTTTGTAAATACACTAGGCAAAAGAGAAGAAAAAAGAGGAAATGGGTGATTGACGAGATGGCAGGAGAGAGTGTGGTAGTGGGAGTCAAAGGGTGTGTAGAGGATGTGAATAGGGTGTGGTCCCCCCTCATTTTTCTTGAAATTATGAAATGATTCAATGAAAAAATTCATGTTTTGTGGTATCATTGAAATTTGAATGGATAAAATAAGGAAGGGATAGGGAAAAATAAATGGGAAATTATTGTATTTGTGAAATTTTGAAATGAATTTATGGAATGGGTAGGAAAAATATGGTATATATAGATATATATGTATGTATTTTTAAAATTTGAATGTATGATATAATGGAATGGGCGGGAAAAATGTGGTATTGTTTTTTGTATATTTGAAATTGGAATGTATGATTTAATGGAATGAGTGAGAAAAATCTGGTATTTTTTTATATTTTTGAAATTGGAATGTATGATATAATGGAATGAGTGAGAAAAATGTGGTATATATATATTGTATTTTTGAAATTGGAATGTATGATATAATGGAATGGGCAGGAAAAATGTAGTAATTTTTTCTTTTTGAAATTTTGAAATGATGAAGTAATGGAAATGAGTGGGGAAAAATTTATTTGTATTATTTATTTATTGTGTTTTTTAATATTGAAATGATGAGATGGTGAAATGGGTGGGGATAATGGTGGTATTTATTATTATTATTTTTTTGAAATTTTGAATTGATGAAGTGATGAATGAGTGGAAATATTTGGATTGTGATTTTTTTGGGAGGGGGGAATTTTTGGATATTTGAAATGATAATATGGTGAAATGGGTAGGGGTGATGGTGTTTTTATATTTTTAAAATTTCAAAAATTTGATAATGTTATTGTTTATTTATAAAAGGATAAAGGTATGTATGGTGGACTAATTATTTTGTGGTGATGATTGCAATTGAGGGTATTGTGACCATGACATAGGTTTGACATTGTGTTTTCAAGTGCTAGGAGAAATTTAGATGAGGTGGACTAGGAGTGGTTATAGGTGATAGACCTAGAGGGAGTAACATGGATAGATAATGTGCATGTATATTGGTGGTACCTATCAATGTTGGCAGAGTGATGGAACTCAGATAGAGGAAATTTCCACCTCCCTATAGGGGAGATGACAATGACCTTTGAGGACATGTACCATATCTTTTGGCTTATTGTGGAGGGGCTTCCTATATATGCAATAGAGGAGAAGAAATATGTGATGCCTCAAGTGCATGGTGATGAGTGAGAGGTAGTTAAGATAGGTAGTGATGGGATACCATACCTCTTGGAGTACCATTAGAAGATTTTTTTGCATGGCATATAGTATTGAGGTTCTTAATTTGAATGTTACACTACTATATTTTTTAGGTGTATGATTTCCATGGAACCTATTGGGTTTGGTGATGGACTTGGTAGAGACATTGATCATATATGCATGGGCATCGACATTATTGATGTATATGTATATAGAGTTATATGAGGTGAGATGGTGAAAGTAGGTGGGCTTGGGTTGTAGTGTATTATTATAGGTGTGGACTTGGGATCACTTTATTATATGTCATCCTATGGGGTTACCATATGATATGGATGCAAAGATAGTGACAGAGCAACCCTATGTGCTATGGTGTCAATATGACAAGTGTTAGGTTTTGATACAATGTGCAATGAAAGATAGCAATCACAATATGCAGAATAATATGAAAGAAATTAAATCTACGAGATGACTGAAATATACTATAAATAGAAACAACAAAAATTAATAAAATATATCTATGGAGGAAATGAACACTCCATTCATAAAGCTACTATAATACATTGCATCCATCACCAATATATGGTGATCTAACATCACTATGCTAATCTCTCTATATTTGTGTGTCTATCTATATCTCTATCTGTATTACAATTATGCCCTTCTTATATAGGAAGATAGGTTCATTGGCCAACACTCTACCTAGCTATGCAAGGGATAACTTGTACATATACAACTTGCACATTAACACTTTTGTATTTATTACATTGCATGAAGTAACTAGATAACATCACCCTAAAGTAATCTAATGTCCTAAGTATGTACCTTGGAAGGTACATTTACATGATCCAAATAATGTAATATAGTTTCTAACACCTCCCTGTATTATATTATTTGGGTATTGAAGACTTTAGTATTCAATGTGGATATTCTTCTTGAGTATGGTCTTCAAATTGATCTTGTCCTCTGTAGGTCAACGTGCATTGGTTCTTCTCCTTGGAGTCAAAGCTAGAACTTGTATTCTCTTTTATTACTTATTGTAATTTGATCAAGCAAGTAGTTGGTGTATTAATATGATGTAAGGAGAGTTGTAGCTGATGGTTCTTCAGTCTTTATGTTTGGCTTGTTAATATGTCTTTTATCATGTCTTTTATTCCTTTTGTTCTTTCTTTTCCTATGATTTTGCATTGATTTTGGTGGAATTTCTACTTTACAATGAGTTAGTCCATCATCATAATAATATTTATTTGTATTGCTAGCTTGCTTCTTGTGTTGTGTGAGTAAAAATATAATTAATTATAGGTAACTCATCAAGCATTCCTTGGATGTGAATATAACTATATTTTGTGAATTCCACCATACCCTGAAGAGGTTTTCATGAAGATAACTAATTAATGCTTCAAAGATACCCTCTTTTTCTTCTTTAAGAAATAACGAGAATCTCTCATTTTTGCTGGTTGATAGTACAAAATTATGTTGCTAATATTTCTTAAATAAAATCTAGCTAATTTTTATATTGTTGTCATCTCTAATACCTTTTTACTCATTAAAATTAATTATGAAGAGGATTCAAAGCACATCCTAGGTGGATTATGTTAGTTATTTGGTAAGAGGGAACTCTTCCTATGCAAATGGGGTCCAGATTTCAATCCTATGACCCAAAAAGTGAACATGGCCTATCTCTATGTTATACTCCTAGACTTGCCTTTTAATTTGTGACATAAAGATATTTTGAGAGGTATTGCTACGGTGATTGGGGACTTGGTTATAATTGATTTAGAAACAAAAACCAAGACCAAGATGTTTTTTTATAAAATGTGTATGATTGTAGACCCGAAGGTGGATTTGTTGGGTCATATTGAACTTATCTCTATGGAGGGATCTTGGATCCAACCCATTATCTAAAATAACATACATATTTTATGTTTTGTGTATAAGAAGTTGAGTCTTTTTTTAGGTTTGTTCCATCATAAAGCCCATGGGGTCAAAATCAGACTCCCAAAAAAGAACTAGACTAGAAAAAAACAAGACTAATAATTAGGAGTAGAATGTGTTGACTAAGGTGGACTAGTCTAAACATCCAAATTCTCTTTAAAATACCTCGATCATCGACCAAATTTTTGAAGGGGAAAGTATTATGGAGCAGATGTCTATAGTGGATGTTAGTAACCCTGGAATGGTGGTGGTTCAAGGTGAGGCAAGTCCTAACTCCTACGTAGGTATTTCTCAGGTGTACCTTGAAGACTTAACTACTAAACTCATATTCCTCAAGCGTGTCTTCAGAACTCCTATCTGTGTTTAAATTTCTATGAAATAATTATGGAAGAGCTAGAATATCCCAAAAAGTATTTGGAAGAGATTAACTCACCTTAGAATCCTTGCAAATCAGATATTGAGATGAATGGATCCCTGTGCCTTGGTGAGGGTCCTTCTAGAGTTGTAAACTCTAGATCTAAAACAAGGACCCTCTACAAATTTCAAGTTGATGTTGGGGCAAATCGTAAGGTTGACAAGCCTTCTAATAAAGCCTTGAGGATTCAACAGGAAAAATCAAAAGTTGCTGATAGACTCCAAATAACTAAAGTTTGAGAAGGAAAAATATTTCAAAGGTAAACAACTAAAGTTGGATACATATTGTGGTTCCCCCCAATATCCAAATGGGGGAAAATGTTCCAAAGCTTATAAATGAAGTTGCATTTGTGGAATATTAGAGGCCTCAATGGGATTTCCAAGCAGTAATTTTTGGCCTCTATTTGGAAATAAGCTAGGCTGGATATTATTCTTATTCAAGAAACTAGATGGATAGTAATAGTGCAAAGGTAGTTAAAAAAATAGTTTGGAAGGAGGCTAATTTTGTAGAAAATTCCACCAATGATGCTTCTATGGGGCTTATCTATTTATGGGATACTAAGAAGATAAATGACTCAAATATCCTAGTATCTGATAGATTTATTAATGTTTTATTTCATTGAAGAACACAAGCTTATACTGAGAGGGGGGTGAACAGTATAATACCACTTTTTACTTTTCTTTTCAATTCAATATTATGTAGTGTATGGATAACAATATAAATAGTAGTAATCAAAGCAATACAAAAAACACTATACATAATAGAGACACAAAATTTAACGTGGTTCACCGTGGGCTACCTCCACAGGGAAAATGTTTCTTCTAAATATTTCTCAAATAATATTTGGGGAATCCTTCCCAATTACAATGTTTATGGACCTATATCCAAAGGAGATGCTAATCCCCTAAATATCAATTTTGTGGATATCTTCCATAGGAGAACTCATTCCTCTTCAAATTTGGCTAGTGATCTTCTAGAAGACTTTGTCTCTCTACTGCACTGATTGGTGGATATCTTTCCACTTGAATACTCCTCACTCAGAATATTTGTCTTCAATTGTCCTAGCTACTAGATCTATATCCACTAAGACTCTATCCTATATACTCTATCACCTCCAAAGCTCTATCAATAGGTTGACTTAGAACCTTCTAAAATCTGCTCAACAGGTCCACTCAGAACCTGATAAAATATGCTCAATAGGTCCACTCAAAACATGTCCAAATATGCTCAATAGGTCCACTCAGAACCTGCTCAAATATTCTCAATAGGTCCACACATAACCTATCCAAATCTACTCAATAAGTCCTCTCTAATACTAGCTCAAATTTGCATTGTAATCTTCCACAAAAGCTCACCCAAAATCAATCCACAAGAATTCTCAAAGACTTACCTCAAATCAGCTTCACAAGTTCACACAAAACTTGTCTAATCTCATAGAATCATAAAGATAATTGTTAGAGACTTAGTATGTCCTATAATCAATACTCAATCACTTTCCCAACTCAATCTCATAGAAGCATAAAGAGAATTTTTAGAGACTCAATATGTCCTATACTCAATGCTCAATCTCAAATAAAATCAATCTCATAGAAGCATAAAGAGAATTGTTAGAGACTCAATATGTTCTATTCTCAAAGCTCAATATCAACTCAAATCAATATCATATAAGCATAAAGAGAATTGTTAGAGACTCAATATGTTCTATTCTCAAAGCTCAATCTCAACTCAAATCAGAATATAGAATAGTTTGTTTCATGGAACTTGAACAACCACTTCACACATTCACTTGAATAGGCTCAATAAAATCTACTCAACCAATTACCTCAAGGAAAAACCCTTTCTCACAAACCCTAGTCCAAGCATGTACCAACCAACTCAAAATATTTCTAATAATGCTCAACAACTAATCTCACATAACAATGATACTCGTTCTTTTCTAACTCAAGTTCAATTTCTTTGCATAACCAATTGGCTTAAAAAAAATGCTCCTAAAATAAGGTTTAATCACAAATATCAATCCAAAAAAATTGTAAGCATTAAACCAACCACATTCAAAAAGGAAACCACAATCAATCACCCAATCAAGTCAATGAAGAATATTGCCCATACCTTTTTGATGCCAAGGAGTTGTCCACAAAATTTGTTAAACTCAACACACTTTCAAATATTTCCTTTTCAATCACAAAGAGGTTATAGGACTTGAGTAATATCACAACAATTAAAATAATATCCCAATAACATCTTATTACTCCTACTCAATAAAATTCACCATGTTCTCTCACGAAAGAAATAATCCCATTTGAAAAAGAATAAATCAAACTCACTTTTGAACCCCTTTTACAAAACTAGAAATATCTCTTTACACACACATTATTTCTCCTTCTAAGCAAGTTAATCAAATAGCCCTTGAAAAATTCTTTCCAACAATATATAATATGCTACCCTTCAAAAAATAAAACCATCAGAAATTTCTCAATTTTCTAGGGCATAACATAACCCTTATTTCTCCTTAAGGCTATTTAACAAGAAATAAAATATAAAAATTGTGAGACAAGCAAAGTCTCCCCAAGATTGAAGAATGCTCCACAATATCAATCACACACAAAAGAGGAAAACCCACAACACCAATATTAAGTGGTAAAACCCTACTTCAAATGAAGAAGGTATATATATATATATATATAGTAGAAATCACCCCTATTTAAAGAGAAGCTTTTCTACTACAACCCTAAAATTACCCTAATCTTATCACAATATTATCTTGATATGTGTGACAAGTGGCATCTATCAAATATTAAAAAGTGATTGGTTACTTTTTAATATTTGCTAGAAAAGTGGAAATAATTTTTTCCCACAAATTAAATATTCCTAGCACCCTTTATTTATTTATTAATTGGGTGGGAATATTTTTACATAAAATAGAATTATTTTCTAATTCAAATATTATTCTTTAGACTTTTTATTTTAGTCTAAGAATAATTTACACAATGTTGCATTACATATTCGAATACTCCCCCTTAATGTAATATTGGGAAAAGAAATTATGAAACAAAGAAACATTCTCCTCCTAAAGATACAAACGAGGATGAGAATAAAATGAGTAATATAGTTACAATGAGATTCTATGACCAAGAATAGTCTACAATAAGGCACAAATACAAAATGGGCCAAAATGAGACTGCAAGCCCCTAACGGAGAAGCTTCAGATAAAAGCATCTTACAAAGCCATCCATCAACCATAAGTTGTTGTAAACATCACAAAGGTGTCTTCAGTAAGCTTGCAAAACCCCAAATGGAAGTACCTGCAATCTAAAAGCAGCTCAACATAAGATCAATTAGATACATCATCATAAATATATTCACCATAGCATATATGAATATCCAAAGATGATAACAAAATTGATCTAACAAATAGTGAACTATAAGTCATCACAAAAATATGCCAAGCCATACTTATAGTCACGTGCTATATAGTTGATCAAAAAATATCATGTACAAAGTTGCATGAAGCAAACAAGGAGTACCATGATAATGCAAACTCTAAAGTACCATGTCAAAAGTTGCATAAGGTATATGAAAATAATAAAGTGTGCACACTGGTTGCATAAAGCCAACCATAAAATATCATGTACAAAAGTAGCATAAATGCTAACAAGAAAGTACCATGATAAATCAATTGCATAATGCCAACTACATAAAAACATGTACAAAGTTGCACAAGGCAACAAGAAATTACCATGTAAAAGATTCTCATAAAGCAATTGCATCATATACCATAATTGCACAATGCCATCTACAAACTAACATGTACAAAAGTTGCACAAGGCAAACAAGAAAGTACCATATTCAAAAAATATGGAAATAGTTATTATACCACCAAAGATCAACTCATATATATAGCACAAAACACCTCATAAGGATGAATTTGTCATCACACAAGTGTAACTAAACTTCATTCCTCCTTGATTAACTGAACTTCATTCCCCCTTGATTACAACTTCACCAAACCAAGTGAATCCCCCAGATTACAAAATTGCTCCTTGGGAAGAGGTTTGGTGAACAAATCAGTTTAATTAAAAGATGATGGGCAATACTCCAACTGAATAGTCCCATCCAATACCTTATCTCTGATAAAGTGGGCTTGGATTTCAACATGCTTTGTTCTTTGATGCATTACAATATTTTTAGCCAAGGCAATAGCTGATTAATTATCGAAGAGAAAATATGAAGGACCAAATTGCTCAAAGAAAATTTCCTTCATGAGGGTATGAAGCCAAACCACTTCCTGTGCAGCTGCTGTCATAGCCTTATACTACTCTTCCATTGTAGAAAGAGCAATTGTATCTTGCTTCTTGGAAGACCAAGAGATAGCTACAGACCTAATACTAAAAACATATGCTATGGTAGAATTTTTGTCTATTATATCCTCTCCAAAATCAAAATCAGCATAGCCGAAAAGAGCAAAGGAAGGAAGCCTAGAATACTTGAGTGTCAAATCTATAGTACCTTAAATGTACTTCATAATATTATTGGTAAATTTTAAGTGCTCAATATAAGATTTTTGCATGAAACTAGCCATCATACCAACTACAAAAGCAATATCTGACCTTGTGATGGTAACATAAAGAAGACTACCAATGAGTTGCCTATACAATGTAGCATCATCCAACTGAGATCCTGTACTTACTTCCATATTAATCCCTGTAGAAATATTAATGGAAGTAGGATTTCCATCCTCCAAATAAAATCTCTTAAGAAGATATTCAATATACTTGGATTGACTCAAAAAGGTACAATCCTCATGCTGATAAACTTGCATGCCAAGATAGTAGTGTAGAAGACCAAGGTCAGTCATTTCATTCTCTAAATTTAATTTGGAGATGAAATCAAAAATGACCTCATTCTCATTTTTAGTCATAACAAGGTCATCAAAAAATAGAGAAAATAAAATGACCAAGTTATCCTTCTTAAGAACATAGAGATCTATATCTAAATAGCATTTATCAAAACCAAGAGATAAGAAGTAACCTGAAATCTTCATGTACCATGCTCTAGGTTCTTGCTTCAGACCGTAAAATGTTTTATTTAGTTTACACACAAGTGTTTCCTTACCTTGTACAACAAATCCTTGTGGTTGAATCATTTAGATATCCACATCCAAATAACCATTTAGAAAGGCACTTTTCACATCAAGCTAAAAATTATGCCAACCTTGAGCAGTAGCAATAGCAATGAGAAGTCGAATGGTGGGAATTTTGGCAACTAGTGCAAAGGTTTAATCATATTCAATGCCATGTTTTTGAGCATAACCCTTAGAAAAAAATCTAGCCTTATACTTTTCTATCTCTCCATTATAATTGTACTTGATTCTATAGACCCACTTGTTCCTAATAATATTTATCTTATTAGGATAAGGCACTAGATCCCAAGTTTTATTCTTTATAAGAGAATCCATCTCAACCTTCATGGAATCAACACAACAAGAGTGTTGTGAAGCTTCTTGGTAAGAATTAGGCTCATCATAATTCTCTATCTTAGCTAGAAGAGACATGTTAAGGGTCATACTTCTAGTTATCCTTTGGCTAACTAAATTATGCTCTTTAGGACCCCTAGAATGATCCAACCACTTGGTCCTTTTGACACAAGGCCCACACTTTTCTAACTCAAGAAGGTCTTCATTGAAATTGATATATCTTGAAACAAATACAATGCATGAAGAAGATTAGTATAACTTGTAGCCCCTATGTTTTGCATCATAGCCAACAAAGATGTATTTTTGAGACTTTTTGTCCAATTTATTCCTATTTTTTGAAGGAATATATGAAAATGCATCACATCCAAACACTCTTAAGTGTGACAAATTTGGCTTCTTACCATTCCAAACCTCATAAGGAGTCTTCCCCTCAACTTATTTTGAAGGACACCTATTAAGAATGTATATTTTTGTACTGGTTGCTTCACCCCAAATAAATTGAGGTAAGTGGTCACCAAGCGTGCATCTTACCGTCTCCATGATTGTCCTATTTTCCCTCTCTACAACACAATTTTTTTGAGGAGTATATGGACAAGTAAACTTCATTTTGATCCCATTAGAATAAAAAAACTCATTGAAATAATTGCTATTGTACTCCCATCTAGTTTCACTTCTAATCATTTTGATCTTTGCTCCCTTTTGATTTTCTACCAAATCTTTGAACTCCTTGAATGTCTTAAAACAATCTGATTTATTCTTAAGTAGATACCCAAAGATAATTCTTGAATAATCATCTACAAAGGTGAGAATATAGGATGCACCATCAAGTGATCTAACATGTAACGGACCCATAATATATGTATGAATGTGTTGAAGAATTTATGTGGCCCTTGTTGACTTGTCCTTTGCAAACTTTTGTTTGCTCATCTTACCTAAGATGCATGTTTCACACAAACCATGAATAGGTCAAATGTTAGGAAAGCCTTCAAAAAAAAATTTGGACTTCATAATTTGAATATTTTGATAGTTTGTATGGCCTAACCTTAAGTGCCAAATCTTGCTACTAGGAGAAACATTAGTTGCTAAACACACTTTAGGAGGAGCATCACCTAACACATAAATATTATTCTTAACATAACTTGTAATGATTGGTAGCATGCCTTTCCTAATGCTCCATGAAGTTGCATTGAACTCAATAGTGTGACCACTTCTAGCAACTTGCAAAACTGAAATTAAATTTCTCCTAAGGTTAGGCACATATAGGACATTATCAAGTAAAATCCCTTCAATTACAATATTACCAACACCTTCTACTTGAAGTCTAGTATTATCACCAATGACAACTGAATATGAAGAGTTCTTATGAAAGTCCACAAACTTATTATTTTCAAAACACATATGGTTAGTGCATCCGGAATCTAACACCCATTCATTATAAGTAGATGAGTCAATGGAGTAGAGGGCATAAACAAAGGCATTTTTATTAGAATTTTGCTTTACATTGTTGTTCTTTTTATTTCCCTTGCCAAACCATTTCTTAGGTCCTTGTCCCTTAGCATTTTCTTGCTCTTCATTTTTTGCAATCTTCTTCTTCTTGAAACAATTTTGTTCCTTGTGGCATTTCTTGCCACAAAAGTTGCAAGTGAAATCAACTCTAGGCTTTTTGGGTTGGAAATTTTGATTTTTCCTTCCCTTGTATTTATTTTCGAAGGAAGCCTTAGTGGAACTCAAAGCAACATTCTTCTCCTTGACAACTTGACCATTCACTTTGTCTCTATTAAGAGACTCTTCATGTTGAATCAATAATTGTGAAAGAGTGTTGAGAGGAATTCCATCCTCTTCTTTCTCTAGCCTAGTTTCAATAATGGTGACAAAATTCTTGAACTTGCTTGACAAGTTCCTCAAAATGATAAAGTTTAATATCTTATCACTTATCCAATGAAAATTACAAGCCAATATTTGAGTTCTCATGTATTTCATATTTGAGAGGAATATCAAGGCACTTTCTTCTTCACCTTGCATAGTGCTAAGAATTTTGGACAATAAAGTGAATTTCCTTGATGTGTTGGACCCTAGATGGACTTGTTTTAGAAAATACCATGCATATTTAGCATGATCACAATGGATTATAGTGAGAAATATCTCATCACTCACACTATTTATAATCATGGAAAGTGCAAGGTGACTCTTGTTGTTGTATGTCTCAAGTGTCATTGCCTGGGTTGGGATTGCTTCATCTCCATTCACAATGGGCCATAACTTTATCGATTTAAATTCAGATCTCATCCTTGGTTCCCATATTCTAAACTTTGATCCATCAAGGATGTGCTTAGGTGTGAATGAGATTCCATGATCAGCCATTCTTAATGGGTTTTTCACCTCAAAGGATTGAAGATACTTGATGGAGATCCCAACTGCTCTAATACCAAATGTGAGACAAGCAAAGTCTCCCCAAGATTGAAGAATGCTCCACAAGATCAATCACACACAAAAGAGGAAAACCCACAACACCAATATTAAGTGGTAAAACCCTACTTCAAATGAAGAAGAGAAACATCCACTATGAAGCTCACTATATTACTCAATGATTCAACAATACAAGAATGCTTCAATGTTATGCAACAATATGCATCAACATGATATAAAAAATATATATATATATATATATATATATATATATATATATATATATATATATATATATATATATATATATATATATATATCTATCAAGATGTAGTAGATAACACCCCTATTTAAAGAGAAGATTTTCTACTACAACCCTAAAATTACCCTAATCTTATCACAATATTATCTTGAGATGTGTGACAAGTGGCATCTATCAAATATTAAAAAGTGATTGGTTACTTTTTAATATTTGCTAGAAAAGGGGAAATAACTTTTTTCCACAAATTAAATATTCCTAGCACCCTTATTTTATTTATTAATTGGGTGGGAATATTTTTACATAAAATAGAATTATTTTCTAATTGAAATATTATTATTTAGACTTTGTATTTTAGTCTAATAATAATTTACACAATGTTGCATTACATATTCCAAAAAAAATTAACTTGCCTTTGCCTCTCAAAGGGATTTGATCCCCCGACGTCCTCCTTCCCAATGCCTTAGCCATGACCAAGCCACTGTTGGGCCACGTGCCCTCATGTGCCTAAAAAGGCATGAACTGCATCAACAATCTCAAGAAAATACACATTTCAAAATAATCAAAATGTGCTTCGAGCGCAAACAACCTTGCAAGGAAATCTCCAAGCGAATTGAATGCACTACTAGGCCAAGCTAGCCTATGTGCTCCAATCACCCACATGTTCCCTACTTCATGCTTTTTGTGAACCATAAAATATTTTAAAACATGAGCCTTTTCGCATGCACTCAAATGAATTAGCAAGGGTGATATTCATTAATGCCTTTTGGGGCATTATATATAATGCCTTTGTCTTCCATGCAATCACATCGGCGCATCGAATAATTTCGATGTCGGTGTGGTTGATTAATTTATAATATATTTAAATTTAAATTTAAATATTATAAATTAAAATAGACCAACCTTAGTTTTTAGTTTAATTAAACCTTGGAGCCTTGTCTTAATGCACAACCTTGCTCTAACAAATATTATTTATAAAATTTAAACTCCTTATGAATTTAAATAATTTATAAATAATTAATAAACCTCCGTTTTAATATTTTCAATAACCCATCTGATATTTTTATGAACCAATCACTTAGCCTGTGCTCCCAATAATATTAAAATATTATGGAGCCTTTTTCCTTTTACTTTTGCACTGATGAAGCTTTTTCTTGGATGATAGTGACAACCTTGAATGAATTTCTTTCTTTTTAAATTCCTTGATATGAGTGATAACTCTATCAGGTGACATCAATGACAAATTTGACTTAGAGGACTCAAAATGTCCAACAATATCCCCCTTTGTCATTGATGGTAACTCATATCCTTTTACTAAAACCCAACCTTCTTTTTTGCTCCTCCTGGGACTTTGCTCCCCCTGGTTCAATGCTCTCTCAAATATCAAATCTCTTCCCATATCAAATATCTACCCAATATACAAAAATCTCTCCCCCTTTGACATAAATGGCAAAGGGTCACCTTTGGGGCTCAGGGCTAAGAATGAGCCTCTTAGCTTAGCCCCTCCCCCACCTCCACATTAGGTGGTTAATTCTGGGGTGGGAGTATTGCGACTCCAAAAAAGTATTGTTATTTACCTTTATCTTTCTATCTTATGAGTTTTTTGAATCCTCTCATTGTTTCTTTCCAAGTCACCATCCATGTTCATGTCATAATTTCTATTCTTGTTCTTGTTCTTGTTCTCATCCATGTTCTTGTTCCTATTTTTGTTCTCATCCATGTTCCTGTTCCTGTTCCTGTTCCTGCTTGATTCTGGAATATTTGCTCTACACCATATTACTATGTGACCATCGTTATTGCACTTATAACACTCAATGTTATTATTCCTTGGAACTATCTTAGGACTTCTCCTAGTGAATCCATATCCTATTCTATCATGAACCATGCAATTCATTTCCTTGTGACCAAAATCATTGCATGAGTAACAATATCCTTGGAAAAGTTATCCTTTATCATATTCTTTTCTTTCATGTGTCTTGCAATCTGAAGCCATGTGCCCAAATCTATGATTTGAAAAACATATTCTATTAAAGAAACCTTGCCTAGACCCCATTGGTCTTCTATTTTCTCTTGACCTATTCTGATTGTTGTTCCATTTGAATATTCTTTGCCCATTGTCCCTGTTCCTATTGGACTCACTGCAATATGAATCATCCTTAGGAGTTTCATTTTCACTTCAAGACTACAATCTCAGATGGAGTTTCACTTTCACTGAATCATCCCCAAATCCATGTAATTCAAATTCTGGTATTTGGAATTAAAATATTTAATTATAATAATTTAAATCCTAAAGGATTTAAATATTATAATTTAAATATTTAAAAAAAAAATTGGGCTTTTTCTTTTTAGGGATAACCTTGCCACCATTTATGAATATTTTAACCTTTGCCAAATTACGACCAAGGTAATTTATAAATCCTTTTTCAAATATTACTTAGAGGTATTCCTTTATTATTGCTGCCTTATACCTCATGTGCCATTAAGAGAAATATTCTCATAGATATTTCCATAAATTTAGGACATCTAACCTTTTGAAATTAATCAAAAATTTTGACAATAATTTCATCAAATTTGGACATCAAACCTCTTGGCATCAATGACAACAAAACATGCTCAAATTTCCAACAAAGTTTTGGCACATTTTTTGGGAAGATATTTGTGTGGTGCTAAGAGAAATCCAAAGGCCAAATTTCATTCTGTTTGATGTTAACTCAACCTTTCTCATCCTCATCCCCAAATCCATGGATGCTAGAGATTTCAATGATTTCAGATTCATTAGTCTCTAGAATTATGTTTTTAAAATCCTAACAAAATCAATGGCGAATAGGCTTAAAGTTATCCTTTTAGTAATTATTGACTATCCTCTATGCATTTTTGTAGTAGGTAGATAAATATTTGATGATATAATTGTAGTGCTTGAAATCATTCACTCAGCTAACAAGGGTGGAAGACCAGGAATCCTCCTCAAACTTGATATGAACAAGACGTATGATAGAGTTTTTTAGGATTTTTTCTCAAGGTCCTAGGAAAATTTAGTTTTAGTTAAAATCAGTTGAATTTGGTTAGGACTTGTATTTCTACTATAATATTTTCAATCATTATCAATGGATCTCTAGTTGGTTACTTTTGGAGTTGTAAGGAAATTCATTAGGGTGATCCTCTATCCTCGTACCTATTCATCCTATTGGCTAAATCACTAGGTAGATCTATCAAAATTTATCCTACCATAGAAGGGATAAAACCTACCATTACTGTCAACCTAATTTATCACCACCAATTTGTTGATGAAACATTGATATCCTTTCTTGCATTGATTCTTCAAGCCAAGGCTATCAAAAGTATTCTATTGGATTTCAAGAAAGCGATAGGTCAAAAAGCAAATTTGAGAAATAGCAAATTTTTTTATTCAATATCCCCCTCGATAGATAGAGGAGAATTGAAAATATTTTGGGCTTTGAGATCGTGTCCCTTCCCTTGGTGTATTTGGGAATACCTTTATTTAAGTGTGGTATTAAGGCATATTTATAGGATCCAGTGGTAGAAATAGTCCAAAGAAAGCTTATCATATGGAAAGGTGCTCTATTGAGCCAATATGGAAAAGTTATGTTTGTCAATTATTCCCTCTAAAACATCTCAGTCTTCTTCATATCTCTTTATAATTCCAAGAAAGATACTTCAAAAAAATGAGTAAATATGACATTCATTTCTCTGGTCTGGAGTTGTAGATAAGAATAAATTCCATTTAGTGACTTGGGGTCAAGTGTGTAGCAAAAAATATATGAGAGGTTTGGGCTTGAGAAGACTGATAATTATGAATAAAGCCCTTATCACCAAACGAGGATGGATGTTGGCTCAAAATGAGAATTTTAGTTGGGTTTAAATATTGAAAGATAAATACCTAGGTGTTGGCAAGCATTTCCTCTTTGATCCCATCCCATCTCATGGATCTACCTTTTGGTCAAGCATTGTTAAATGTCACTTTGATATCCAGAAGGGAGGAATTTGGCTTCTAGGAAAGGGTCAAAATAATAATTTCTAGAGGGATTTATGGGCCACTGACTATCCTCTAGAATCTTATCCAAACCTATCCTTGGTAAATCTAATTACAAACGATATCTTTGGTCCTAAATTTTATGATTTTATAAAACCTATTAATGGTCAAGTTTGTTGGAAATATTTTGATTTTCTAGGTCTATCATAGGAAGAGAAGAATTCTTCTAAAGCCTTGTATGATATCCTTAAATGGCTCATCACACTTGATAGGGATATTATAACTAAATTGGTGTGGGTATTAGAGAATGATGGATAATTTTCAATCAAGTCTATGTACTTCCTTTAGATGATAACTTGGATCCCTGGTTCCCAGCTAGTAAGATTTGACCTTAGGGCCTTACTCCCAAGATCAACATTTTCTTTTGGTTATCGATCCAAAGAAAATTCCTTACACTTGATAATATTCAAAAGAGTGGAATGGTCCTTCGAGTAGATTCTATTTATGTGTAAGTGTGAAAGAATCCTTGGAACACCTTTTGTCTGATTATCCCTTCACTTGAAAAGTCTTCTACCTCTTCCTTCGATCTATAGGTTTTGAATGAATCTAAATGACCTTGTGGAATAGTGGATCTCTCCTTTCTCATAACTCTATCTTCATAGTTTTTGGACCTTGGGTTTACCTCATTTATGGTGGTGAGTTTAGAAGGAGAGAAATTCTTGAGCTTTCAAAAATCTCTTTCACTAAGATGATTTTGTTTCACTATGATCTATTACGGCTACTATGGAGAACATGGAACATTTCAAGTTGGATAGATTCACCTTAGGTAGAGAGAAATATATAGAATTATCCCTTGGTTTCTAAGCCCATAAGACTCCACTAACCTATCCTAAACCATCTATTAGATCTAAAAATGTGTAAGAACCCCCCCGTTCGAGATGGTTGAAACTAAATTTTAATGGAGCCTCTAAATATAACCCCAAATTAGCTGGTACTAGGGGTGTCATTAGAGATTCAAGTGGGGATATTGTGCTAGCTTTTGTGAAAATATTGGGTTGCCAAACCAGTAATTTTAGGAAGCAAGAGCGCTCTTACAAGGAGTCTCTCAGTTGGAATTGTAGGATTATAAGAAGGTAATCATAGAAGGTGAATCTATCAATATTATAAACATGCTCAAATATATTCAAACTTCCCCCTAGACCATATTAATATTTATAACTAAAGTCTAAATAATAATTTAGACTCTGGAAACTATCCAATTTAAGCACATTTATAGGGAAGGAAATAGATCTACAAACTTCTTGGTCAACCTGGGCCTCTCCAAGGAATATGTATTTATTTTGTGTAAAAGTTTCCTAGTTGGACTAAATCATTTTAAATAATGAAAGTAGACAAAATAGCCCTTTCTCCATACCCCTCATCGATTGTGGTAGTTGGGTCTTTTCAATCGTGGAAGTATAGTACAAAAATTTAAATCCAAAGAACTACCAAATTTTGAATTCAAATTCTACCATGATTAATGTCATTAGCAACTCGAGTAGGATTCATAAGGTTCAAAAGCATAGGTGGTAATAATATATAAAGGGTTTCAAAATATAGTCTCCTAGTTGTTCACATCGATTTATTAAATGCTCTTGTTTCTAGATTTATTCACTATCACCAAGAAAATTTGCTCGAGGTTGAATTACAAGTTTTCAAGGTAGTAGCCTCTAAGGATTAGTAACTTTCATCATTTTTGCATGGGAAATGCAAATTAGAAACATCATTTCATAAATCATGAAAAATGATAGCTTCATTGGTTTGAGGTATTCTCTATTTTGTATGCTATGAAGGCTTGATATTTTTATGCTAGCACATTTTACATTAATCCTATAAAATATCATATATTGAAGAGAAATTGGGAGAGGAACAAGGGGATAACCTAGCTTGGTTTACCCTATGATCTAGATCCCACCAAGAGGATGGATAGATGTAGTTTCAACAAGATTTGGCATAACCTCATTATCTCGATTAGTTGGCATAAACCCATATTTACTTTGGAAATTTTGAACTAGAGGTGTTATGTGATAATAGTTATTGCCTCAAAGTGGAGGCCCTTAAGAACATGCAAATGATTACTTTGACGAGTCATGTTTATCACCACCTTGTAGCTTAATTTGAGGTATCCAATCTCCAGAATCATCATTACTCAACATAGAAACATCTTGAGACTCATTGGTAATATACATAGGGATTTTATCCCTAATGCAACTCCCACTACATGAGCTAGCATGAATGTGGCAAGTGTGTTGTAAACTATGTTGATTTTATAAGTCTTGTATCGTTCCAAATTTTCTGCACCCTTACCTTTAGGCTGAAGGATCCGTGCCCGGAAGGGGGATGCAGGAAGGATGGGACAATACCTCAGACTGAGAGGCCTTTGGAAGGTCTTGCCTCTCAAGGGAGGTGTATTAAGGTGATTTTTTGATGGATGGTGGGTTCACCAGGAAAATTTTGAATGGCAGTTTCCATGCCTAGGTTGGGAATGTGTTTGGTGTGTTCAATTTTTTCTTTAATCATTCAAAGCCTAGGTTTGGCCAAATGAATCTAAACTATTCTATATGAAATGCAAATTTAAATGAATACAAAAAATAGATTTAAACAAAAAAAATAGATAATAAGCTAGATTAAGAAACCATATCTGATCTAGATGTCTGATGGAGGTTCTGATTTTTGAAGCAGTCAGGATCACCTGGAATTTGACAGGATTGTCTGCGATCAGACAGGATCGTCTAAAATCTGACGAATTTGTCAGAGACCTGCAATCAGAGAAATAGACACAAAACATAGAAAATGCAGCAATGCTAATAGAGGATAATGATGTAAAATGACAACAATAATATCAAACTTGATAATTATAAACAAAACATGAATGCATTACAATGATTTAATGACAAATTATAATTTTATCATGCATTAAACTATATGGGTGAACTCCAGGATGCAAAATAGTAATAAATCTGACTAATGCAAAGCAAAACAATAGATAAATGGAGAAAGAATGCAAACTTAGGGCACTGATTGCCCCCAATGTTGACTGCAGTCGAAATCGTCTCGGATTGGTGCAAAATAGTCTCGAATTGTACAGGATCATCCACGACGATCTGAGCTTGCTTCGACTAAAAAAAAATGAAGTTCCTACAAATAAACTTGGACAAATACGAAGGAAAATGGTGATCTAAGACATTCTAATGCATGTAAAACTTGAAATACAAAAAAATTCAGCCAGGGGAATGTCAAGGTGAGGGCCTAAGATTAAATAGGCACAGGAAGGGGGTTGGAAGGTTGGAGATCATCCCAATTTGGGAGATCTCCAATGGGGGAGGTCTCTAACCGCGTAGACATGCTTTTTCCCAGGTTAGAGACACCGTTGAAATAGAAGCTAATTATGAAAAATCAATTTTGGGACGAAATCGTCTGGACGTCCTAGCCCAGACGAAATCGTTTGATCTGAGGTGATATCATCTGATCGACGACGGTATCATCCAACGGTCACAAAAAATCCTAAAAATGGCGTGGGTAACGAGGAAAGCGGTTAAAATGTGTTTTGGGGTTGAAAATTTGAATTTGAATTATTACTAAGGTAATTTTAATTATTGCTAAGTTTTACTGTGCCAATTTTAGGGTGCTACAAGTCTCTACCATTATATTTGGTCATGTATTTTGGAAATTTCTCCACCTTCTTTGATATTCATGATTTATGATGAGTATCCAAGGCAAACAAAGGATAGGAATGTCTATCCTTATTTAATTTACCAGGTTTATTTATCCTTTTGAGTAATACCATGGTTTAAAGTGGTGAGTTAGCTATTTTAAGTGGTAATGTAGTCATGGGGATTTAGGATGGTTATCTGAGTGAAGCGGTCATTACTAGAGCCTTTATCAGAATGGCCACCCTCATCTTGGATCCTAGTGCTATGACTATTGACAAAGATGTGAGAAGGATTTTAAAAAGGGGGAACATCCTCTAGTGTCTACTAATATTTTTTGGACACCATAGAGATATAGATAAACATTTGGTGTATTCTTGGTGTAATGGTGTGGTTAGGATCAGTATGATTGAATTCAAAATTAAAATTCCCTTGATTGCAATAGTAATGGGTCTAACAACGGATGGGTTTGTTCATAGTAGAGAAAAGCATTATATTTGAAAGAATATCAAATATTCCTAGGTGACGAAGAATATCTGGTTAGAATTCAAAATGGTTTTAAGAGAAATTTTCTAAAAGCTCCCTGGGATAGAGTGGACTTAGTCATAATGCAGTATTTCACTCTTGATAAAAATCAAGAAATTTTGAAATTTTTTCACTTTATGCTTCTCAACCGTCTTTGCCACAAAATACTAATGAACATCCCTTCCTTTCTATTCTAGTCCTTGGCCAAGTTGATTATTAGTATTAAGAAAAGAGTAGCCCTATATCCTATCTAGCAGGGCCTCACAAAGATGTTGTTTGACAATGTGATTAAAATTAGAAACTTGGATGGGGAGGGTATTATGAATTCCTTTAGTAGGACACTAATTCCCATTGTTGACTACCCTGACTCTTCCAATTATGAGGATTCTAATTCTTTGATTTAGGATGATGTTAATAATACCCCTTTCTTGAGATCTATTGTTAGGGTGATGGAGTCTCCCCTGAAAGGATCAGGAGATAGTGAAGAAAAAACTAGGTGGTCCAAATTTCTAGTCGCTAAGTTGGCCAATTCGAGAAAGGATCCTCTAAATATTGAGGATTTTTATTTTAAATAATTCACATTTACTCCTAAGAAAAAACTCATCTTTGGAGTGGGAATTTCAAAAAAGTTGTAGGAGCCTAAGAACCTGATGGGGGAGTGGCCCCTAAACCACTTAAGCAAACATTGATAAAGTTATAGAGATCTTGATTGACTTTATGCAGGCCATGATCTCCTATGTAGAGGAAATTATGGTTCTCATAGTATGGGAGCAATGGAATATGAAGGAGAATAAAGAGGATATTGGCACTGGACCTAGCAAAACTAAGATTGATCCTTTATGTTCTTGGGTCTCTTCCCTTGTGTGGTATTTTTGCTTGATGTGAAAAAATATTATTTGTTATCCTCCCCTACATGGTATTTTTATGTTCCTTTTGTTTGTTTGTTTTTTCTTCTCTTAGTCCCTTTCTTGGTCGGTTGCTTACTACAACCTAATGCTAGTTTATCTCCAAGTTTATCAATCTACTTTCAGTTTGCATTGTAACCTTCCTTGTTTCTCTAGGAGGGTGATTGGATCCTTTTTATATAATGTTTGGAGATCCTTTCAAAACTCCTTTGTCCATATTATCAAAAAAATCTAGCTAATTCTTATGATTTTTATCTACCTACAATGTTGGGGGAAATATCAATGTTATTCTTCCTTCAAAATCAACCATTTTTATTTGTATTGGTTTTGTACCCATGCAAAATGTTTAGTGGTATCAAGAGGTTACATATCAACATCTATGTAGTTCCATAAAATCCATTAAAACACATATGAATAGGGGTAGTAAATAATATTTTTTAAATTTATTTCCATCTCATGGGGTAATTCATATTGCTAATCTATTATATTCAAGATTTTACCTCAACCAAATTTGTAAAGTAAATAGTTTATGTATTTGAAATTCGTGTTTATATTTATCTCATTGTTTTATTGTTATGAAATTTTTATCCATCATAAATTATTTCTCTTATATAATTTTAGCTTATATATACTTACATTTAATCATAAAATATTTTGTACATAAAGTACAATCATATTGTTTAGCATTATATTATCAAAATAATTTGAAAAAATAAAATTTATTTTATAATATATTATCAACAACCCTGGGATGATTTTTGTAAAATGTTTTGGGTCAACCTGTAAAACCCGGTATTAATGCTATAGTATCTTATCGACCAAAAAAAATATTATTTAAATTTTTAATAACCAAAATAATAAATAAAATCTAAAATCCTTAGATAATTTATCCAAGGTAAATCAAAAGTTCTTTATGGAAAAAATATAAGTCCTTGGTCATTTTTATAATACAAATCTAAAATCCTTTATGATGTAGTAGAATTATTTGGTTATTTGACCAAGGAAAATGTAAAGTTTTTCAAGGCATAACAAAAGTCCTTGGTCATTTTTCCAAGGAAAATATGTTCCTTGGCTATTTTAAATTCATATTTTCTTGAAATCATGTGCTTGATTATATGATTGGTTGGAATTGCCTATTCATAACATCAATTCAAGAGGTCTACAATGAGGCAATGATGATCCTAGTAAGAAAAATGAGTACTTGCATTGCATTTACATTGGGCACATAATGCTAGCAATATTTCCAATCCCATAAATTGCTTGCTTTACCTTCTTCTACGACATATTCCTCTATTTCACTTCCATAAATATTCTTATCTTCTCTCCCCTAGATTGGATTAAGTGATATATGGTGTGATTATCTATGGCCTTGATGGCCCTACCATTTCCCTTTATTCTATCCCCTTAGCATCATAATTAATCTCCTTCAAACTATAGATAACAAATATGTTTATCTCTAATCATCAACTTTATATTCATCTATTTGGCTCTAAGTTTGGCTTATTCAACCATAATTTATAATCATCTAATAAAAAAAAACTTGTCTTTCATCATTCATCTAGGGCTAAAAGTCTTGATAGTTGTTATAGTATTAGGTTAGCATCAACTTGATAAGTTACCAATGATTTAGTACTCTTGAAACCATTATGAGCATAATTCCATTAGATGACTTCATCAATGATTACTTCATGATTTTTTTCTTAATAGATCACTTTAGGGGTGTAGCCATATTAATCCACCATTTGGTGTATATGAAATTATTTGCAATTATAATAGGAAAATAATTAATAGGGTTAGTATTTCTAAATTGGTCTATTAAACAATAATGGAACCAAATATAATTCCATTAATCCAATCATATACATCTACAACCCACTATGTTTCCTAGCACATCAACTAGATCAAGAGGATCCTAGTATACCCAATATCTTGTATTCTTGTAATTTATTACAAAGTGTACTAGTTAGTGGATACTTGGTTCCTCACACCATGGTTGGTATCCTCAATAGCATACATTTTACAAAATTTTAATTTCTTGATGTAATCATATGATTAGTTGTGAGACCAAAGGTGCCACCCAAGTAGTTAGGCACCTTTATCTAACATATTTCATATTCATAATCCCTTATGAGTGTGCTATTTAATGGATAAAGGGATACTATGGCTATGGCTAGCAAACTCAAAAAAAAATTCATTGTAAATACCTTAATCACCTTATATATCAATGAGGGGATTGGATTCCCTCATACATTATCTTGTGTATTTGTAAATTTTTGCATATGTACCAAATAATGGATGTCGGGCCCCAAACCCACTCATTTATATACTAGGTAGAGGACAATATAATTTCTATTTCAAATAAAAAAATCCTCTCTTTCTTTACTATATAATAAATATCCATAATCTATATATCTAATATTGTGTATTAGTTGTGAGGCCTAATGTTCTAAGCATGTGGGTAGGTACTTTGCATACAGTTTCTTACATTTTCATAAATCCACATGAGTGTGCTAGTTAATGGATGCATGGTTCCTACCACCATGGTTGGCACCTTTGAAAACATTATTTCTACATACTCCTAATTGCCTTATATATATATATATATATATATATATATCAATGAGGGAATCAAGTCCTTATGTCCAATATCTCACATGTCTATAAAATATTTTGCATATATGCCAGGTGATGGACATTGGACCTCAAATCCACTTATTATACTAGGAAATCTAGGATATCTGCACCCCATTTCTAAAAACCCAATAGTAATTACACATTCACTTCTTTAGGCTATAGACCCTTGAGAGAGTTGATATTACACAATAAACACTTTGCATGTCTGTAATAGCTTATGAGAATGCCAAATAGTAGATTATTTATTATTGTGGCTCCTCATTGGTCTACATATCTGATCAAGGAGCATGTCTTTTGGATCATAAAAACATCATCTGGATATCTTATTTTAATATTTTATTGCCTTTTACATCTTGGAGATAATTAGGCCATATGCACCTATGTCTTGCAAATCTATAATTAATTACAAGATCTTTTAGGCATTGGTGCATATGGCTTGATCCTTCCAATGATTATTTAGGTAGTAAAATTTTGGCATGAATTTGTCATCACAATCATATCATGTAAATCTACCATTCTAATTTATAGACCCGTGAGAGCAGTGAGACTAAATTATTAGCACTTTGTGTACCCAAATAGCTTATGAGTGCACCACATAGTGAATAATTTAGTACCACTACTCCTTGTTGGTCTATAAATTTTCCAAGAGGTATTTTATTTCAAACCTTATGGATATCATGTTGATTATAAATAATGAATATCATATCTTATTGGTGCATAGGACCTCCAATTAAAGATTATATTTCTTACCAATGTCCTATGCTTTTGTAATTGATTATACATACAACGGGCAAAGGTGAGGGACATATTCCTTAAATGTTTATGCGATAGTGAGATATGACCTCCAAGACTCATTGTCACATTCAATCAATACATTTACAAATTATTGGGAGCAACCAAGTTCATCCAAAATTTTCTCAAATGGATCCAATCATTCAAACATTTATTTTTCATCTTATCCAAATCTAATAAGGGATAAAATACTCATAATGAATATAAAATATAATTATATAGATCACATTTTTATTTATTTATTGATCTTATATCATCATGCATTATGCATATGGTGTCATCTTGATACTAACAAGATATTTCACAAGATACTTTACACCCTAATTATTTCAACAATATATGCATTCCCCTTGTGGCATAGATCATTTCAGACATCTTTGCATGCCCCTCTTGGCATAGATTATTTCAAACATATTTACATGCCTATTGTAGAATATATTATTTCATATATCTTTGCATGCCCTTCATGGCATAGATCATTTCAAAAATATTTACATGCCCCTCATGGCATAGATCATTTTAGAAATTTTTTGCATACCCCTTTTATGGAAAATATCATTTTGGATATTATTATAAGTACCTTGTGTCCATGTTATTTGTATCTATTTTATTATAATATTTAACACTTCTATTAGGTTAAAAACTCCATCATGATCATGCATCCACACGATAAAGTATCTAGTAGGTTGATCATTGATATTTTTTGATATATGATTCTATCATGTTGATGGTTGCCCTTTCTTTAAATAATGGCAAGAAACCAAGACCTACTATTAGATATGCTACCAAGCATCAATATTTTATTTACCCCTACCTCAATTTGATTTCCAAGTGATGGGAAAATGCTTATGGATGATAGGATTTTCTATCTCTTGCATGATTAGATACACATTTTTTGATATTTGGGTGATGGGTGATAGGTTATGGGTGATGGGTTTTTTGTACTCCTTCCTCAAACTATCCAAGCACATGATATTTGGTAGCTCAAATATTTGGTTCTTTCTTCTTTGGTTCATACTATCAGGTGCCATATTTTTGGTACCCCTTTCTTTCATGGTTGGGTACATGAGTTTTGATAGTCGGGGCACTTAGACAATAGTGGTCTTTCACATTATGCATACTATCAGGGCTATGGGTTTTGTGTACCTATATATCTCCACTGAGGGGGAAATTTTTTTATGACCTCCACCCTTAGCCATTTTCCTATGTTTTTTATTGTTAGGTGACATGTTTTTTGCATCCATATGTTTCTCACTAAGGTACCAACTCTTTGGTAGCCTTCATACTTAACCAATTTTTAATGAGCTTTCTACTAGACGAGGGTTTTTTTGTACCCATCTACTTCTTAGCTAGGTAATTTTTTTTTGACAAACTTCCACTACTATTGTATGATAGGTTCTTGATACCCACTTGCAACATGGCTAGGTACAAAATTTTTTGTGCCTTCAAGACTTGCCCAAAATTGGACCTTTTCTACTTCCATACGAGGGATGGCTTCTTAGGATATATCCCCCTCTATATAAGGTGTAAATATTTTAGCCATCATGATACTTGGAAAAAATTACCCATCTTACCTCCCACCAAGCATTGGAATTTTAAGGACCTACCCATTGCAAGTTTGAATACGAAACATATGGCATTCACCATACTTGATTGTTTTGGCCTTTGTTGTAACTTTTTGCACTTTGAACCAAAAGTGTGTGTGGGTGATGTCCAAAATTACCCACAAGTATTAAATGGAATAAAATTTTATTTTATTAATATCTAGATGTTTAATCAATAATAAATATTAGGGATAAGTTGCTAATCGGTATTTGGAAACTATGGCCTTAATAACATTGAATTATTAATTGGTAGTTCATTGTATGTTGATTCAATAAACATGTAATTAATTTATATTTAAATAATATTTGAGAAGAAACTATTAATTAAGGTTGAAGAAAAGGTATTCCTTTTGTTATTAGTAATATTGATTAATATGTGGGTTATAGTCTATATTAAAAATATATTGGTTATTAAATAAAAGACATTCCTTTTGTTATTTTGAAAAAAGAGAGTAATGTATAGGAATTCATTGATGTAGAATAAATATATGAGGCTTGAGAAGCTAAGGAATCCATTTTAGAGATAAGTATGAGATTATCTCATTGATCTTGTATGGTATTGCATTATGTGATGCATTCTCTTCCATTGGTATGTTTTCTTACATAGTGTATGATAGGCTTGCATAGAAATTTAAGAGATGTCCTAATACCTAAAATTTGCTTCAAATATCCATGGGAGGAGACTCAAAAATTGGAAGACCTTGAGGAAAATATGAAAGATAATTTATGTTCTTAAAATATTGAAATGTAATATGTTTGGAATTGGGATTATAATGAATATCATGATTATGAGGAAGAAATAAATATTTTTTGAATAACATTCTTGTTATATTATTTGAGACTTGATTAGAGAATGGAAGATTAAATGTTGTTATTCTTTTATGTAAAGTTCTTGGAATGTTTAGTTATGTGCAAATGGAAAGAATGTGTTATCAAAAGGAATGATAGAATCTAATTCATGGATTATGGTTATAATTCCTTTAGATGTTTTATTCTTTTCATTGTAGATAAATAAAATGCTAAATTCTAGTGTTATGATTTGAAAAGTATTTAAATTCCTAGTCTTTAGCAATGTGTTATATTGAATTTAATTATAGCACTTTATTTCCTTTTGGAAGAGATGCTTATTTATTTTAAAATGTTAAGGCTCTTGGGTTTAGAGGGGATTGTTTTGGACATGATATTAGATCCATATTAGTAAATATTTGATTCAAGATAAACTCAATTCCCAATTTAGTTATGGTAAGGCAATAACTAGGTATTTGTGAATGATACACCTTGAATTGTTAGACTTTAATGGTCCAAAGTAGTGAGGATTTTGCATAGCCCTAGAGGTGAGGCTTGGATAATTTCTAATAAATGAGGCTTGTACGTATTACTAATGGTGAGTTTTAGAAATCATAATGGTGGATTGGTATTGGATAATCCATTGGATCATTCATAAGATAGTAGAGTAGTGGTACCTTGTAGTGAGGAAAGAGTGACCATGATGATTACCAAGTGAGTGGAAATGGTCTTAGTTAGCTCATGGTGAGGTGAAGCTAAATAATCAATAAGGCATTTTACCATATTAATCATAAATAGATGGAATTATATAGGGTTAGGGAATAGACATCCCCCTTTAAGTGTTATGGGACTTAAAGGATAATTTCTATGCTATGGTTAAGTTATCCTATACCACTGAGGGTATAGGAGAAGTAGGGGGACCATTGAAGGTATATTTTCTAAATAGAAAGGTTTAAAAAATTGAACCCCAAAAATATATAAATTTGGCCACTCTTGTCCAATTGAGTATCATCTATAATGACAATGAAATCAAAATGTGATTATGACTTATAATATTTAAATATATTGGATTTTCTTTGTGAGTTTTTCCTTGTAAAAAAATGTCTCTCTTCCTTGGGTCAAGTTAATGAATGTTATAGTTGGTATAAGAACCTAGGTCATAGGACACAAAGATTTCATGGAGAGAACCTAGGTTAAACCTTGATTTTATGTGCTACTTTAGTACAAGGTTATAATTGCACATCATCTTGACCGGTTAGACCGAGGAGTAAAAATCCTAGAAAGCACTTCTTATTGGGGATGAAACCTTGTGAAGAGGTAAGTGTGACCATGATAATTATCAGGAGAGCGATAATAGTATTATTGAATATGACACCTTGTAGGTAGGCAGGTATTACCATGATCATTATTACATGAATGATAATGGTCAAAGTTAGTTCATAGGGAGACAAAATTAACTAATTTTAGAAAGTACAATTTTGAGGAAATTGTAACTTATCTAACTCCTTTTTGTTGATAGATGTTATTTATTTTAAGAGGAAGATATTCTAGGAATTTATGGTTAGCTACATTGGAGGAAGTTGCAACTCTTCCCTAAAATAAATCTAGAAGAATAGTGGAATCTAGTAAGAGGGTGGAAAACCTTCTTTAAACGGTTAAGTTGCTTCAATATTAGATGGAGCAACAACAAAAAATGTTGGAAAAACTTATTAATTGAGAACCTAATAAAAAAAATTTAGAGGTTAGATATGAAGAACATGGACTTATACTGAGAGGGGGGGGTGAACAGTATAAGACTTAACCAATTAATAATTTTAACTTTAGATAGCAGTGGCATCAACACAACATTAATCAAGACAGAAAGCATCACACATTGAAGACCCATTTTTAACGTGGTTCACCCAAAATGGTTGGGCTACGTCCACAAAACTTTTCTCTAAAAGTTATCTCAAGGTTCTTTGGGAGTCCTTCCCAATTACAATGTTTATGAGCCTCGGCCCAAAGGAGATACCTTCCCCTCTGCTCTAGAAATGATCCCTCAAAAGATCAACTACCTCTACCTCTTGCCACACGTGGAACTCCTTTCCACCGAAGACCTCCTGTCCTCAATGCTTAGCCTAAGAGACCTCTGCCTTCTATGATCACGTCCACAGCAGCTCAACAACCTGTACCAAACACAATCGGTCAGTCTAGTACAAGTCTTCCTCTGTCCGTCGGATCTGTCCAACTCTTGAACAAATCAATCCTCTCGCATACAAGCCTTCTCAAAGACTTGCCAAATCTGTCCTCGGGTTCTTCTCAAAGAACCAATGCACCTCTGTCCTCAAGTTCTCTGATAGAACTATCAAACTCAGCTCACAAGTCCTCTGCTAGGACCTGTCCAAATCTGCTCACAAGTCCCCACCGGAACCTGTCCAAAAATTGCTCACAAGTCCCCACGGAACCTGTCCAAAACTGCTCACAAGTCCCCACCGGAACCTGTCCAAAACTGCTCACAAGTCCCCACCGGAACCTGTCCAAAAACTCAGCAAGCTCACCAAGAAAAACTTTCTTAGTAGGAAATCACAAAGTGAATTGTTAGAGACCCAATGTGATTTGTCAAACTCATAGAAGCATAAAGAGAATTGTTAGAGACTCAATATGTTCTATACTCAAATCCCAATCTCAAAACTCAACTCAAATCAACTCAGCTCAATCTCAATCTCAAATCTGAAAACCCAACTCAATATCTAAAATGGATAGGATAGAATGTTTTCTTTCAAGAACATGAAACCCCAACAATTGCCAACTATGCAAAGAATCACATAACAATGATACTCATGTTCTTTTCACCATCAATTAGGGTTTCAACAACAATGCTCATCAAACAAGGTTTAGTCAACCAACACCATTCAACTCAACATCAAGCTTGAAGCATTCAACCAATCATCACAAGAAAAGGAAACAAGTAGAAATCCTTTTCCCTCCAAAGATATTTGAACAAAACAGCCACCAACACAATATCACCAAATGCAAAGAATAACTTGCTCAAATCAACTCAATGGAGTAAGCCCAATATCATGAATCAAGTAAAGCAATAACTTGATCAAACAACCTCTATGGAAGCAACTCAACCATCAAACTCAAAACAGCCAACCAAGGGTTCCACCAACTCAATGCAAGTAGCTAGACTCACAAATATAAACCCTAGTGCACAAAGCTTCCACTATCTCAAACCAAAAATTATGCATTCACCAAAAACTCTCCTTAAGGATAACAATGCATAAGTAGTCTTCAACAAACCAGAAAATAGGATTTACACCCAACCAAAGGAAACCTAGTTGAAAACCTTTTCACTCCAACCTTATTTCAAAAAACATACACCAATCATACTCATAAGAAAAATGTGCCCATACCTTTTTGGAGTAGAAGAAAATTGATCCTTAAAGTTGTCACCACACACAACCCTCAAACTTCCAACCAAGTTAGGGTTAGAACCAAGATAAATGAGCATATATAAAAACTTTCCTTAATACACCTTTTAGCTCCTCTTCTTTAAAAACAACCACCAAAGAAGCCAAAAACACAACAACCAAAACTTACACCTTATATCTCCATTTTTAAATTTAGCATAGCAAAAGACTAATCTCAAAAATACAACCAAAGAAATATCCCCTTATTTCTCCTATGTCTTTTAAACAATGCTAAACAATGCCAAAAATCATATCAAGAAAATAATCACACCTTATAATGGCTGCCCTTGAAGAATCCAAAATTCGTGGCACAAAACACGTTTTAATAAAAACGTGACTAATCCATGCACAGCTCCCTCCACGGGGATCGAAACGCAGACCTCCGCCTACGCAAGGCCCAAACGCAGCCTTCACTGCCACTAGCCCACAAGGGGCTTACGAAGTCCAAGACGGACTTCCTTCCACATAAACGGTCAAGCTTTCCAAAAGCTTTTCAAACCACGAGCTCTCCTCTTTCGCAGCGTAAACAGAACATTCGATCGCAGCCAAACCAATTAATTGCCTTCGATTTTCCAAGTGGTTTTAACCTTAGGAACCTTCTCATATTTATAGTCCATACGTGGACTTTAGAACACGTCGGCTGCAAAGAAAAGTAATTTTGAATTTAATCGAAATTTGCTTTCTAAAGGGTTTAAAAACCCTTAAATAATTAATAAATAAAAAGAAAAAGGTAAAAACCTTTAAGTATTTTTAATAAATTAAAAATAATTTCTCCCTTAATTAATTAAATAATTAATTAATTAAAACCTTGAAGGGTTTTAAATAATAATTAAATAAATAATAAAGAGAACCTCCATTGGTTTTAATAAAAACCATTTAACTTGGTTTTAATGAAAAACCCTTGCCAATGGAATCTCTCCGGATTCTCAATTCTCTTGGAATCTTCCACCTTTGAAGCCAACACATCCTCTTAACATTAATGCCATTTCCTTTTGACATCAATGACAACTCATAGACAAGAAGCTAGGATCTCAAACCCAAAATTGCCAACAATCTCCCCCTTTGTCATTGATGGCAAACCATGCTTCTCAACAACACAGAAACTCAACATAAACAGCTCCCCCTGTCTTGAGGCTCTCCCCCTTACTCAAATCTCTCCCCCTTTGTCATCAATGGCAAAGGGTCACCTTTGGGGCTCGGGACTAAGAATGAGCCTCTTAGCTTAGTCCCTCCCCCACCTCCTGTTGAGGTGTTTAATTCTGGGGTGGGAGTACAACTCCCAATTTCTCCCTTAGATACTCAAACGTATCTCTTGGAAGAGGTTTGGTGAAGATATCTGCAATCTGCTCTTTAGTAGGCACATACTCTACCTTGACCTGCTTGTCTTGCACTTTCTCCCTTAGAAAGTGATACTTGATGGAAATATGCTTTGTCCTTGAGTGCATTACCGGATTTTTGGAAATACTTATGGCACTTGTATTATCACAAAGTATGGAGATGGGTTGTTCATACTTGACTTTGAAATCCTCCAAGGTGGTTTTCATCCATAAAACCTGTGTACACCCAACCACTGCTGCTATGTATTCAGCCTCTGTTGTAGATAAGGAAACTGAAGGTTGTTTCTTACTTAGCCAAGAAACCAAACTCTTTCCCAGAAAGAATGCTCCACCACTAGTGCTTTTCCTGTCATCAATACCGCCTGCCCAATCTGCATCTGTATAAGCTATGAGGGTGAAATCATCACCTTTGGGATACCAAAGCCCAAAGTCCATAGTGCCCTTCGGATATCCGAATATCCTCTTAACTCGCTATAACATGAGAATCTTTTGGAGCTGCTTGAAATCTTGCTACTAACCCAATTGCCTGCATGATATCTGGTCCGGTAGCTGTAATATATAATAAACTGCCAATCATAGATCTATACAACCTCTGATCTACCGTTGGAGATTCATCATCTTTACTCATCTTGCACCCTATAATCATTAGAGTACACACTCGGTTTGTTGTCCATCATCCCAAATTTCTTCAACATTTCTTTGATATACTTTCCTTGAGAGAGAAATATACCATCTTTTGATTGAGCAATCTGAAGACCTAAAAAGAATGACAGCTCTCCAATCATAGACATCTCAAATTCCTTCTGCATGGTGTTAGCAAAAACTTTGCACATCTGAGTATTATTTCCCCCAAAAATAATATCATCAACATAGACAACCATAATCAACATATCATCATCTTCATTCTTAATATACAAATTGCTATCTGCCACACCTTTCCTGAAACCTTGCTCATGAAGATACCTGTCAAGTCTTGAGTACCAAGCCCTAGGTGCTTGCTTTAACCCATACAAGGCCTTTTTCAGTTTACACACATAGTCTGACTGTTCTGAGAGAGACACTCCTTCTGGCTGTTCTATGTAGACTTCTTCTACCAATACCCCATTTAGAAAAGCTGACTTTACATCCATTTGATATACCTTGAATGATTTGAAGCTTGAAAGGGCCAAAAACATTTTGATAGCTTCAAGACGAGCAACAGGAGCAAACGTCTCTTCGAAATCAACACCTTCTACTTGAGCATAACCTTTGCAGACTAACCTAGCTTTGTTTCTGACAATCTTTCCATCCTCATTGAGTTTATTTCTGAATATCCATTTTGTGCCAATGACATTCTTGTCCTTAGGTCTTGGAACCAATTCCCAAGTTTCACTTTTCTCTATTTGATTTAGCTCTTCATCCATTGCTTTTACCCAAAACTTATCTCGCACATGCTTCACTCGAAATCTTTTGGCTCAATCTGAGATAATAATGAAACATTTGTAGAATCATGTGAAGGAATGACTCTTCTTCTTGTTTTCCTGCTATTTGGATCACCAATGATCAAATATTTGGGATGATGTTTCTGAACATATCGTGAAGGAGTTTTGGGAAGCAGTTGTTGTCTTTCCTCTTCTTCATCTGAAACCTCTCTCAATTCTTCTTGACAAATTTCATCACTGAGTTCCTTGACTGGTTCTCTTATCCCTGTCTTTTCATCAACTATTACATTTATGCTCTCTACAACTGTATGAGTTCTTTTGTTGAAGCATCTGTAGGCCTTGCTTCTGCTGGAATATCCAAGAAAGATTCCCTCATCACACCTAGGATCAAACTTACCCAAATTTTGATCTTCCCTTTTGATGAAGCACTTACTCCCAAACACTTTGAAGTATTTTACTGTAGCTGGTCTTCCTTTCCACAACTCATAAGGAGTTTTATGATGATTGACTCTAAGTTGGGCCCCGGTGATAATGTAGACTGCTGTACTGACTGCCTCTTTCCAAAAGCCATCTGAAAGTTTTGACTCATTTAACATAGCTCTAGCCATATTTTCAATAGTTCTATTTTTCCTTTCAACAACTCCATTTTGTTGAGGAGTTCTTGCTGCTGAATATTCTCTTTTGATTCCTTGTTGCTCACAGTATTCCACAAATTCATTTGAAGTGAACTCTCCTCCTCTATCCGATCTTAAGCATTTGATTCTCTTGTCGGTCTCATTTTCAATCATTTCTTTGAAAGCTTTAAATTTTTCAAAAGCTTCAGATTTTTCTTTGAGAAAAGTAACCCAAGTCATTCTAGAATAATCATCTATAAACAGCATGAAGTAGCTTTCTCCCCAAATGCTCCGAGTTCGGTAGGGCCACATAAATCAGTATGAATAAGATCCAATGGTTTTGAAGAAGTATACCCTTTTGATTTGAAACTGGTTCTGGTCTATTTTCCATGTTGACAAGGACCGCAAATGATGTTATGGGGCCTTTTTATTTTGGGCAAGTCTCTAACTAGTTCCTTGTTACTAATATTGACAAGATTATCAAAGCTCAAATGCCCCAATATTTTATGCCATAACCAACTCTCATCTTCTTGAGTTAGAAAACACTTTTCCTTTTTTATCTCACTTAGCATGTAAAGATTGTTTGGAGTCCTTGTAGCACTAGCAATGAGTTTTCCATTTTTTTCTTTACTTATCTCACATCTATCTCAAAAGAAAGATACTATGTGCCCTTGATCACAAAGTTGACTCACACTTAGAAGATTATGTCTTAGGCCTTCTACATAAAGCACATTTTCTGTTTTGGATTTCCCATCCAAACTAAGAGTCCCTTTACCACAGATTTTAGCTGACTCGTTATCTCCAAAACCGATCTGTTCCTCTGTTTGTTTCTTTTAAGACCAAAAACTTTTCCTTTTCACCAGTCATATGTTTTGAACAACCACTATCAAGATACCATTTTTCTACTTTGTCTTGAGCATGAAAAGCAGTTTGAACTATCATTGACTTAGATTTGATCTCATTTCTCTTTTTAGTGAACTCAAGGCTAGATCTATCCAAACAGCACATCCTTGCTATATGCCCAAAATTCTTGCACTTGTAACACATGACATTTTTATTCATAAGAGGTGCAAAAGAGTTAACATTTTCCTTACTATGGCTATTCAAAGACTTATTGCAATGCATAGCTTTGTGACCAAATTTCTTGCAGGAAAAACAATAGCCATGGAAAGTATTATGTAACCTGTTTTGATGCCTTGGATGATTGTTCTTCTTGTGACCAACTGGAATCCACCGCTCTTCAGGATGAAGATTGATCTTGCTCGAAGACCCTATTTCATGAATGGTGATACCATCCTTCTTTTGCTTTTCACACGGAGTATTCTGTCTGAGAGCCAACTGTTCCAACTTCACTCTAAGAGACATAATCTCTTCTTCTAGTTTCTCGCAATCAACTTCCTTTTCTTTGAGAGCCTCTGTCAGAACCTGTTCAACCTTCTTCCCTTCTTCAGCTAGAATTTTGAAGTCTATAACACTTTGAGACAATTCTGATCTTGCTATCTCTTCTTCCTGACATTGATGCTTGAGAACAGAATTCTCTTCCCTGAATTTCTCAAGCTTTCTCAAAGCCAAGAAGAATTCACCTTTGAGATCGAACTCAAACTCTTCATCTCTTTCTCGAATCTGTATGTTCCTCTGATAGATCCTTCTCCAAGCTGTTAGGCTCTTTCTGGAGAGACCGGCTCTGATACCAATTGAAGAACATGGACTTATACTGAGAGGGGGGTGAACTAGTATAAGACTTAACCAATTAATAATTTTAACTTTAGATAGCAAGTGGCATCAACACAACATTAATCAAGACAGAAAGCATCACACATTGAAGACCCATTTTTAACGTGGTTCACCCAAAATGGTTGGGCTACATCCACAAAACTTTTCTCTAAAAGTTATCTCAAAGTTCTTTGGGAATCCTTCCCAATTACAATGTTTATGAGCCTCGACCCAAAGGAGATACCTTCCCCTCTACTCTGGAAATGATCCCTCAGAAGATCAACTACCTCTACCTCTTGCCAGCACGTGGAACTCCTTTCCATCGAAGACCTCCTGTCCTCAATGCTTAGCCTAAGAGACCTCTGCCTTCTATGATCACGTCCACAATAGCTCAACAACCTGTACCAAACACAGTCAGTCGGTCTAGTACAAGTCTTCCTCTGTCTATCAGATCTGTCCAACTCTTGAACAAATCAATCCTCTACATACAAGCCTTCTCAAAGACTTGCCAAATCTATCCTCAGGTTCTTCTCATAGAACCAATGCACCTCTATCCTCAAGTTCTCTGATAGAACTATCAAACTCAGCTCACAAGTCCTCTGCTAGGACCTGTCCAAATCTGCTCACAAGTCCCCACCGAAACCTATCCAAAACTGCTCACAAGTCCCCACCGAAACCTATCCAAAATTGCTCACAAGTCCCCACTGGAACCTGTCCAAAACTGCTCACAAGTCCCCACTAGAACCTGTCCAAAAACTCAGCAAGCTCACCAAGAAAAACTTTCTTAGTAGGAAATCACAAAGTGAATTGTTAGAGACCCAATGTGATTTGTCAAACTCATAGAAGCATAAAGAGAATTGTTAGAGACTCAATATGTTCTATACTCAAATCCCAATCTCAAAACTCAACTCAAATCAACTCAGCTCAATCTCAATCTCAAATCTGAAAACTCAACTCAATATCTGAAATGGATAGGATAGAATGTTTTCTTTCAAGAACATGAAACCCCAACAATTGCCAACTATGCAAAGAATCACATAACAATGATACTCATGTTCTTTTCACCATCAATTAGGGTTTCAACAACAATGCTCATCAAACAAGGTTTAGTCAACCAACACCATTCAACTCAACATCAAGCTTGAAGCATTCAACCAATCATCACAAGAAAAGGAAACAAGTAGAAATCCTTTTCCCTCCAAAGATATTTGAACAAAACAGCCACCAACACAATATCACCAAATGCAAAGAATAACTTGCTCAAATCAACTCAATGGAGTAAGCCCAATATCATGAATCAAGTAAAGCAATAACTTGATCAAACAACCTCTATGGAAGCAACTCAACCATCAAACTCAAAACAGCCAACCAAGGGTTCCACCAACTCAATGCAAGTAGCTAGACTCACAAATATAAACCCTAGTGCACAAAGCTTCCACTATCTCAAACCAAAAATTATGCATTCACCAAAAACTCTCCTTAAGGATAACAATGCATAAGTAGTCTTCAACAAACCAGAAAATAGGATTTACACCCAACCAAAGGAAACCTAGTTGAAAACCTTTTCACTCCAACCTTATTTCAGAAAAACATACACCAATCATACTCATAAGAAAAATGTGCCCATACCTTTTTGGAGTAGAAGAAAATTGATCCTTAAAGTTGTCACCACACACAACCCTCAAACTTCCAACCAAGTTAGGGTTAGAACCAAGATAAATGAGCATATATAAAAACTTTCCTTAATACACCTTTTAGCTCCTCTTCTTTAAAAACAACCACCAAAGAAGCCAAAAACACAACAACCAAAACTTACACCTTATATCTCCATTTTTAAATTTAGCATAGCAAAAGACTAATCTCAAAAATACAACCAAAGAAATATCCCCTTATTTCTCCTATGTCTTTTAAACAATGCTAAACAATGCCAAAAATCATATCAAGAAAATAATCACACCTTATAATGGCTGCCCTTGAAGAATCCGAAATTCGCGGCACAAAACACGTTTTAATAAAAACGTGACTAATCCATGCACAGCTCCCTCCGCGGGGATCGAAACGCAGACCTCCGCCTATGCAAGGCCCAAACGCAGCCTTCGCTGCCACTAGCCCACAAGGGGCTTACGAAGTCCAAGACGGACTTCCTTCCACATAAACGGTCAAGCTTTTCGAAAGCTTTTCAAACCACGAGCTCTCCTCTTTCGCAGCAGTAAACAGAACATTCGATCGCAGCCAAACCAATTAATTGCCTTCGATTTTCCAAGTGAGTTTAACCTTAGGAACCTTCTCATATTTATAGTCCATACGTGGACTTTAGAACACGTCGGCTGCAAAGAAAAGTAATTTCGAATTTAATCGAAATTTGCTTTCTAAAGGGTTTAAAAACCCTTAAAAAAAAAAAAAACTTAAGTATTTTTAATAAATTAAAAATAATTTCTCCCTTAATTAATTAAATAATTAATTAATTAAAACCTTGAAGGGTTTTAAATAATAATTAAATAAATAATAAAGAGAACCTCCATTGGTTTTAATAAAAACCATTTAACTTGGTTTTAATGAAAAACCCTTGCCAATGGAATCTCTCCGGATTCTCTTAAAAATATTCTCTTGGAATCTTTGGAAGGATTTAACTATCCTTCTGCTCAATTTAAATTTACACACAGAGATTTCAAAAACAGAATGACGAAAAATGATGCCGAAGAGGAATTTAATAGCAGAAAATAAAAATAACTCAATGGCCACTTGAGGTGGGCACACCCTCGCCGTATAGGCTCAATGCGAAACGCAGATGAAAAATAAAAAAATATAAGATGATCTTTCAATTAAACTATTTGTGAATCATATATACTAAATTTAACACGCTTGGAAATCATAGCCGACGTAGACTATGTTTGGAGTGTAACATGACTCCCCTCCTCGGAAAGCTTTGTCCTCAAAGTCGGAAATGTCCTGGAAGATACTTTCAGGTTCCCATGTGGCATCCTCCTCTCGGTAAATCTTGCCATTTAATGAGAAATTCTTGAATCCGACGTGATCTCAGTCTTCGGATTCTATGTTGTAGTATATCTTCAAGTTGGAGATGTATGCGTCCTTCCTCATCGAGCACCGGTAAGTCCGATTGACTTTGTACTTTCTGACCAATTACTTTTTTGAGACATGAAACATGAAATACCGGGTGTATTCGTGATGATGTAGGTAGCTCTAATTGATAGGCTACTTCTCCAATGCGACGCACAATTTTGTAGGGACCATAGAATCGTGGAGCCAACTTTTGGCTGGACTTTATCCTTAACGAGGATTGTTTGTAGGGTTGCAACTTTAGGAACACCCAATCACCTATATTAAAAGTTCTCTCTGATCGGTGCAAGTCTTGTTGTTGTTTCATACGATTCTGTGCTTGGACTAAATTCTCTTTGAGGATGGTGAGTGTAGACTGCCTTTGTTGGAACCAATCATCCACTTTGGCTACTTTGGATGATCCATGTACGTAATCTGCGATTGCTGGAGGTTTGGTGCCATACAATGCTTCAAATGGAGACATCTTAATTGAATAATGGTAAGAAGTGTTGTACCACCATTCTGCCAATGCTAACCAATGGCTCCATTGGTATTGTTTATCTTGAGCAAAACATCTTAAGTACGTACCCAAACATTTGTTAACTACTTCTGTTTGACCATCTGTCTGTGGATGGTAGGCTGAAGACATGTTCAATTTGGTACCACTAAGTCGAAATAACTCCCGCCAAAAGTTACTAGTGAAGATGGGATCTCTATCACTTACAATATTTTTTGGCATACCATGTAATTTGAAAATTGAATCCATAAATACCTTTGCCACCTTGCTTGCGGAAAATGGATGTTGTAAAGCCTGAAAGTGAGCGTATTTGGATAACCGGTCTACGACGACGAAGATTACTCGTCCTGCCTTCCGACTTTGGAAGACCTTCAATAAAATCCATGGATATATGTTCCCACCGTCGTTCAGTGGATGGGTAATGGTTGTAACAATCCTGGTGATTTGACTCGTTTCTCCTTTATTGCGCTCGGCAAACTTCACATTCTGGCTACCCATTGTTTGACTTCTGCTTTTAATCCTTTCCAACAAAATGATTGTTTGACCCTTAAATATGTCTTCAAAAATCCTGAATGTCCTGCTGATGGAGAAGCGTGTGATTCGTCGAGGATCTTTGATTTGAGTTCTGAATTGTGTGGAATGTAAATGCGGTTCTTCTTTCGGAGGATTTTATCTTCATAAGAGAACAAAGGGTGTTTAGAGGACCCTATAGATAATTCTTGAATTATCTGAGCAGTTTCACTATTGGACAACCATTCATCTTGTAATTGATTCACCCATTGGGAGCAAGGACCTGAAATAGCGTTAATGACTACTTCATCTTCATATTTCCTGGACAACGCATCGGCGGCTATATTTTCCTTCCCTTTCTTGTATTCGATAACGAAATCATAGCCCAATAGTTTGGTTAACCACTTATTTTGTTTCGGATAGGAAAACCTCTTCTCAAGAAAATGTTTGAGGCTACTATGATCTGTTTTTATAATGAAGCGGCTATCGATTAGGTAGTGTCTCCATTTTTCTACCGCATGAAGAATAGCCAACATTTCTTTTTCGTATGTTGATCTTCCCAAATTTTTCCCGAAGAGTTGTTTACTTTCAAATGCCAATGGATGACCTTCTTGCATTAGTATAGCCCCAATTCCTGTTCCTGATGCATCACATTCGATAATAAATGGTTTGTGAAAATTGGGAGTTGCTAATACTGGAGTTGTACACATGGCTTTCTTAAGAGCTTCGAAGGCTTGAGAAGCCTCTGTCGACCAACGAAAAGCATCCTTCTTTGTGAGTGCGGTGAGAGGTGCTGCAATCTTACCATAGTTGTGCACAAACTTGCGATAGTAGCCCGTGAGACCCAAAAAACCATGAAGTTTCTTGATGGTTTTAGGTAAAGGCCATTCTTGAATTGCCTTAATCTTATTGGGATCCACTTTGACGCCTTCGTGTGAAACTATATGACCAAGATACTCGACTTCTTGAACACCAAATGAACATTTGGAACGTTTAACAAATAATTTTTCTTTGTGTAAAATGTGAAGGACCTTATCCACATGATGTAAATGATCCGTCCATGTTTTGCTGTATATGAGAATATCATCAAAAAAGACTAACACAAACTTACGGAGGAGTGGGCGAAACACTTGGTTCATGAGACTTTGGAATGTGGATGGGGCATTGGTGAGACCAAAAGGCATGACCAAAAATTCGTAATGACCTTCATGAGTACGAAAGGCAGTTTTGGGAATATCTTCTTCTCTAACACGGATTTGGTGAAATCCGGAGCGAAGGTCTAATTTTGTAAAAAATTTTGCACCATGCAACTCATCTAATAGGTCATCTATGACAGGGATAGGAAATTTGTCCTTGATAGTGAGTTTATTGAGAGAACGAAAGTCAGGACACATACGCCAAGAGTTATCTTTTCGTCTAGTCAATACTACAGGTGAGGAATAAGGACTAGTGCTGTGACGAATGACTCCATGATCCAACAAATCCTGAACGATCTGTTCGATTTCTGTCTTTTGTGGTTGAGGATAGCGATAAGGACGATTGTTAGGAGGGACACTCCCTGGAATCAAATGGATGGCATGGTCATGAGATCGTTTAGGTGGTAATCCTTGAGGTTCTTGGAAAACCTCTTCGTAATGTGTTATGATGTCTTGTAACTCTGGAGCAATAATATCCGAAGTTGTTGGAGATTGTTTTTCCAAACAATTAATTTGAGCTATAAACCCATATCCACCCTTTTTTAACATCTTCTCCATACTATGAGAGCTCACCATTTGTGATGGAGGAGTAGTAATGCCTTGTAAGCGAATGACTCGTCCGTTTTCCTTCCATTCCACAAATAATTTTTTGAAGTTGAAGCTAACCGTGTCTAATGTTTCCAACCATTCAACTCCCAAAATGACATCCGAGTTCCCCAAATTCATGACGAAAAGGGATCCAAACCAAGTATAAGTTCCCATTTTTATGGAAACTTGAGATGTGCGACCAACACATTGTGCGTTCACCCCGTTGGCCACTAGAACCTGGAATTTGTCTTTGTTGGAAGAGTTAATGAATAAATTCAAAGCTTTTGCGGTTTTGATGTCGATAAAATTGTGGGTACTACCGGAATCAATTAGCACATTCACCTTTTTTTGGCGGAGAAATCCTGGTACCTTGATGGTATGGTGGGCGGTTAAACCCATGAGAGCATGCACGGAAATCGCCATTGTATCCTCTTCTTTTTCTTCTATAGTACATGGTAGGTCTTCTGGCATAGGTTCTTCTGATTGGTAAGGTTCTTCCTCTTCTCCTTCACATTGATCACCTTCAATATGAAAGTTTTGTTTTTGGGCACATGCTTGTTCCCTGGGGTGATGAGTGCGACATTTATAGCAAAAATATCTTGATGGTTGATCATTTCTACGAAAGGAATTGTTGCGATATGAAGGACGACTATAAGTTTCACGCCGTGCAGACAACTGATGTCTCTTCTCGGCCAGCTTGGCTATTCTTATACAATCGTTCAGCAAGGTTGGATTGTGCATGTCTACCTCTACTCGAATACTTTCTTTCAAACCATTGCGAAAGGCTCCTACCACTGTGTCGGGACTGAGGTCTAAAGTGTATGGTAGTAAATTGGTAAACTCCGAAACGAATTCGCTAACTGACCCTTCTTGTTTAAGAGATAACAGTCTTACTGTGTATGATGATGTAGCTCCTTCATCAAATCTTTCTAAAAAAGAGGTAGTGAATTTTCTCCAATTAATAGTAGCTCCTTTCTCTCGTTTAAGCCATACAAACCATTGGTAGGCCTCAGTGCCAAGTTTTGATGCAACGAAAGGGACTTTATCAATTTCCTTAATTTGATATAAGTCAAGAATGCCTTCCATTTTGGCTATCCAACCACGAGGATCATGACCTTCAAAAGTGGGCATATCAATTCATGGAAAATTATTATTAGGGCCTCTCGGTTGTTGATAACCCGTGTCCCTTTCTTGATTTTGGTTATACCGCTGTCTCTGATAGCGATCCTTGTAATTATCCGAATCACCTCGTTGTTGTTCCCAATCATCATTAGGATCGACATTTTCTTCATTCCTTTGGGCATGGGAGTGATTTTGAGAATTAGTATTGGGATTAGGCTGGTTTTGTGCTTTTACTAGGTTTTTTAGGAGGAGACCAATTTCGTTCATACCCTCTAGTAAGAGTCGAAGAGAATCATCGTTGGAAACGGCTGAGTTACTTGAGTTTCCTTGTGTGATGTTTTCGTGAGTTGGGGGAGGATTAGTAGCCATAGGATCTACTAGTGGATGATGTGGATTATAACTACCAATTTTAAAAGGAGAAAGAGAATTTTTAGTACCTGGGCTTCGATTAGGTCTTCTTGTGTTGTTATTGGTCATTTTCGAGCTTGATAATCGACCGTCAGATCCTTTGGTCCACTGTTTGCTCATGCACTTGTTAACATAACCTGCTTGGGATTCCGCTTCAACTACCGCAAAATTTGGTTGAATTTAGCAAAAAAATGTGGATTCCGCTTCAACTGTCGCTCCAACTGCGACGCGGATTTGGGTGGCCTCCTTGACCGCAACCTTCACAGTTTTTTTTTTTTTTTATGACAATATCAACAACTTGACAGCATCGGGGAACGTACGCGAGCGGAAGACACTACCCGTGAGCTAATACCCAAGACGCGTAAGACAGCTAAGACTAAGACTAAGACCAGACCAATGACACGACACGACGCGGAAGACGAAGACCAACTACACGACACGATGCGGAAGATGAAGACCACGCAGACACGACGTAGAAGACGAAGACCAAACTGCACGACACGACGCGGACACAACGTGGAAGACGAATACCAAACGACACGACGCGGAAGACGAAGACCAAACTGCTTGACACGACCAAGACACAGCTAGCAACTGGAAGGATGACAGGACTAGGCGCGGGAGGACACCATCGTGTGACCGAAGTCACACCGTATAGGGTGTGACTTGTGCCCTTTAAACCGATAAACCCACTTAGTACGCCGAATGTGGGATAAACAAGTAAGAACAACGCCCAAAATTTTTTTTTCTCTCTGACGTCAGCAAAATAATTTCATCAACGACCTTAGGCTTTCCCGTTTAATTAAAAATTGCTCGAATTACGATTGGACGACGTCGTTTGTGAATGGCTGGACGAACTGTGCATACGTTTACGACCTGGCGTTCAGATTTTTTATCGCGAAGTGCGGATTTGTGCCTCTGGCTACTGTTGCTGTGGCTTTGGGACAAGATTGGAACGAACAGTAGCAAAAACTTGGGATCGAACCGCCTGTAATCGCCGTCGTAAGGCACTCTTGAAAACGCTGGTAAAACTGTGACGCGACGCGAACTGCAACCGGTTATTGCTGCGCAGCCGAAATGCGGTGTTATGAGACCAAAAAAAAATCTCGTGGATCGCCGAATCTGATACCACTTGGAAGGATTTAACTATCCTTCTGCACAATTTAAATTTACACACCGAGATTTCTAAAACAGAATGACGAATTAAATGTGCCGAAGAGGAATTTAATAGCGGAAAATAAAAATAACTCAAATGCCACTTGAGGTGGGCACACCCTCGCCGTATAGGCTAAATGCGAAGACGCAGATGAATATTATAAAAATATGAGATGATTACAATTAAACTATTGTGAAACCATATATACTAATTTTTACACGCTTGGAAATCATAGCCGACGTAGACTATGTTTGGAGTGTAACAATTTAATCGAAATTTGCTTTCTAAAGGGTTTAAAAACCCTTAAATAATTTTAATAAATTAAAAATGAAAAAGGTTAAAAACCTTTAAATATTTTTAATAAATTAAAAATAATTTCTCCCTTAATTAATTAAATAATTAATTAATTAAAACCTTGAAGGGTTTTAAATAATAATTAAATAAATAATAAAGAGAACCTCCATTGGTTTTAATAAAAACCATTTAACTTGGTTTTAATAAAAACCGGTTTGGTTTTAATGAAAAACCCTTGCCAATGGAATCTCTCCGAATTCTCTTAAAAATATTCTCTTGGAATCTTCCACCTTTGAAGCCAACACATCCTCTTAACATTAATGCCATTTCCTTTTGACATCAATGACAACTCATAGACAAGAAGCTAGGATCTCAAACCCAAAATTGCCAACAAGATAGGAAGAGAATACTACAATATTAGTCCATGATGGTAAATGTTGGATTGAGGTTGAGCTTACCAAGGACTTAAAGAATATCAAGGTACCCAAATTTTATAGAAAAAGGGGTGATCAAGAGAAATATTGAGTGATGAATTGGAAACTTATTTTCCATGAATTATTACTCACCAAAAACCTAAAATGTCTAGGCAATCCTTCATCTTCAAGATGCACCATTGGAATGGTAGAATGCATTCAAGGTAGGTATAGGAATACAAGTGGTGGACCTAAAATATGATATTTTTGTAAGGGAATTTAAGAAAATATTCCTATGAAATTAGTTTTTTTTTTTACATGGTGGAATTGGTAGCTTCCATGATGATCTGGGCATGTTGTCCATATTTTATGACCACCATAGTATTCTACACTATCTACCTTGGAATATGCCACACAATACTCACATAGTCCACTCCTATAACCACCATGCCACATTTTAAACCTTTTACATCACTAAAAGCACCAATAAAAGTACAAGTGTTCAGTTTTATGAGGCCCAAGATTTGAACCTTAGACCTTTTCCCTCATCATGAGTTTTGGAAGAACTAATTGGTCTACACCTCAGACCTTCCTATGAAATTAGTTTTAGGTAGAGAAATTTAAGAATTTTTCTATGCTCCAATAGGGCACATTGACTATGGAGACATATTACCAAATATTTATCAATATATTGAAATATATTTCTATGTATGAGACCAATGAACAATTGAAGGTGCAAAATTTCATTTTGGGAGTGGATTCTAAGATTTGAACACTGATTAATTTTCTTAAGCCCAAAAACCTATAGAAGGAAAATGATTTGTCTCGATAAGAAGAGACAAATCAACACAACAAGAAAACCTTATTTAACTATGGTGTGTTTATAGGAGAGAAATAGGAACTTAAAATAGTAATATTATTGAGTTAAAAAAATGAGACAAATAAAAAAATAAGAATATCAAAAGAAACCCAAAGTTCAAAAATAGGAACAATGGAAAGAAAAAAAATTATAAAAAGAATTTGTAGAGAAAGGACAATCCAAAAACCTAATCTCAAAAGTAGAATGATTCAGCTAAGAAGGAGGATATAGGGGATAGAAGATATTAAATATCTCAAGTACCTAGGGTAGGTTGTTTCATTTGTGAGCATCCTCATTATACAAATAAGTGTCTCTAATGGTTAAAGTCGAGTAGTAGAGCTGAGGAACAACCTTATCAAATATATGCAAACATAGGAAGTTAGAACTTATATGGTTAGACAAATCCCATGTTGTTAAATGGTAAGTTGTTCAATATAAATGTAAAGGTTCTAATTGATTATGGAGTCACGAATAGTTTTATTTATTGGGGATATTCCAAAAAATCCTAAATTTTTGGTACCATGGTGGAAAGTTGAGTATGGGTCTCAACAGATTTAGTGAATCAATGCTTGACTACTGCTGAGATTTCCTTACCTAATGGATCCACTATTTGGAACTTCTATGTAGCATCGCTACATGAATTTGTTATTATCTTAGGGATGGATTGGCTAAAATATCGTGGAAAAGATATATGGATTATACTGATAGGGATAAGAAAATATTAAGGGTTCAAAGTAGGCAAGGATTTTTTCAACCACATTTATTATTAGCTATGTAGATTAATAAGGTAATCAAAATATCTGGAATGTTGTATGTAGTTAACACAAATGAAAAGTAAGGAAGTAATGGAGATGTAGAAATATTTAAGAAACATCCAATTATACATAAATTTAGGGATATAATTCTAAATATTCTAGGCCTTCCACCTTCTTGTGAATTTGATTTCACCATAAAATTAATGACTAGAGTCGAACCTATTTTGAGGATACATTATAGAATGAATCCTATTGAGTTGTAAGATTTAAAGGTGCAACTTCAAGATTTGTTGGAGAAAGTTTTTATTAAACCTAGTGTGTCATCTTGGGGTGCTCCAATATTGTTTGTTAAGAAGGATGGTTTCTTAAGATTATGTATTGATTACATAATGTTGAATAAGGTAACCATTAAGAATAGGTATCCGTTTTCAAGGATTGATGATCTCTTTGATCAACTAAATGATGTCATTATCTTATCAAAGGTTGACTTGAGATCAAGATATCATCATCTAAGAATTCATGAGGATACTCACAATACAACCTTCAATTCTATATATGGACACTATGAGTTCACAATGCTACGATTTGGATTGACAATTGTACAAGTGGTATTTATGAATATGATGAACAATATATTCAATAAATATATGTATCATTTTGTTTTGATATTTCTAGATGATATCTTGATATATTCTTGTACAAAATAATAACATGACCAACATTTGAGGTTAGTGTTAGAGGTGTTGAGGAAGTGCCAACTTTATGGAAAGTTATCAAAGTGTAAAAGTTATGCTTCATAAGTCCAATATTTGAGGCATATTATATCTACATAAGGGATTGTGATGGATCCAAAGTAAATTTAAGCCATATTAACTTGGCATAATGTGTTAGAAGTTAGAATTTTTCAAGGGAATAATAGGTTATTATAGACATTTTGTGAAATACTACTCAATAGTTGCCTACTCTATTACCAACATTTAAAGGAAAGGAAAAGAGTTCAAATGGACAAATAAGTGTGAGGTTGCATTTGAAACTCTAAAGAATAAGCTAACTATAGCACCAATTCTTAAAATACCTAATCCTTTTGGGAATTTTATAGTATATATAGATGCTTCCTTAGAAGGTTTTGGAGGGGTGTTATCCCAAAATGAATCTACAATAGCATATGAATATAGGAAACTCAAGAAGCATGAGTTGAACTATGCTACACATGAATTAGAGTTAGCAATAATTGTGCATGTTATTAAGGTCTGGAGGAACTATTTTTTAGAAAAATATTTTAATATAAGGATGGATCACCAAATACTAAGGTGTATCTTTACCCAAAAATGCTAAATGTAAGGTAAATAAGGTGGATAGAGTTACTATATGAGTATGATTTTGGTATAGAGTATATAAAAGGAAATAAAAACAAGTTTGTTAATTCCTTGAGTAGGAGAAGGTATATAGGACAATTAACCCAGAGTCATGTTGAATTGATTGATAAAGTAAGGGAAATGTAGTTATAGAACCAGTATTGCATTTAAATCCAAGCTACATTTGAAAAAAAATATTAATTAAATGGGGATTTTAAGATAAAATATGGGTTTTTATATTTCAATGATAGGGTTTATATACCCAAGACTAGTTATTTAAGGATAATGACTATGCAAAAGGTACATAGTTTTCCATATTCTGCTCATCTGAGAGGTGTAATGATGAGAAAATATGAAAAAGACTTATTATTGGCCTAGAATGAAACATGATATTAATAGTTTAATATCTAGAAGTTTGGAATGTCAAAAGGTAAAGGTAGAACATTAGCATCCAACAAAAAAATTATACCCACATGATGTACCTACTCAGAAGTGGTAGGTTATATCCATGGATTTTGTAGACACTAAAATCACGTAAATCGGATAAGACTGCCAATGCATCACATATGCCACTCTTATCGACATCATATGGCCCCATTGGGCAACCCTCTAGGGTAATTTAGAGCTCCATAGCACTTTTGGGAAGGTTCCCATTAGTTTTGGGAGGTTTAGGGGCATATCCTTATGACCATCCCACCCTGGGATGGTCATAGATGGTGACCATCCCACCTAGGGATGATCACTCCTAACCATCCCTGGGTGGGACGGTCCCTAAATAGGCACCCCAAAAGTCAAAGGGGTGGAGAAATGGCAATCAATTACTACCATATTCTCTACCCAATCATCAAAAATTGATTGGGAGCCTATCATAGAGACCAAGAACTCCCAATTAGAGGCCCCAAATGGGAAACCTCTTCCACCCAATCATGGCAAGGGTTTTGACAAGTGGCAGCACCTACCTTGCATGCCAAGACTTGCCCCTTTGCCCTAGATGCCCTATTTGGGCTATAAATTGAGGTGTGCTCACCCAATTTGAAAGGAGAAGAGTTGAAGCATTCTACCACGAAGTGCTGCCCAATTCTACCCTCACTTTTGCTATTGAATTCACCCTCACAATTCCTTGAAACCCTCTTCATTTGAAGGTGCTTTTAGGGGCATCCCAAACCCATTGAAATAATTCCAAAACTAGTCAAATTGGAGAGTAGTTTGACCAAACTTGCTAACACAACATCTAGAATAGTTTTAGACTAGATCCCTAAGGAATTGGTGACAAATTCCAAGCAGATTTGTAACCATCCCACCTAGGGACGGTTAGCAGTAGCTAGTTGCACCTATTAGGGACGGTTAGAAAATAGTAGGGAATTTTGATCTAATTCCACCATAGGTCATTTTAGGAATGTTTATATTAGTCTATGGTCCAATTTTGGTAAGATTTGGAGTAGTTTTGATGGTCTAATTTGAGGTTTCATTATTGCAGGTCTAATTGTCCCTGTTAGGGATGGTCACAGTTTTTGCTAACAATTTCTATGTTATTCATGCTTAGATATTTACAAAATTATATTATCAATGCAATATCATATTTAGGAATCATTTTGAAGCATTTTTTGTTCATTAAAAATAGGTTTTGGTGTTTCTATATGCATGCTTTCTATGTTTTCCCTCCACAAATACATATGCTATTAACCATTTTCAATCTCTTGTGTGTAGGTGCAGGTATACCAGACATGAGGGAGGAGCTAAGAGGCATAGAAGAATAGGCCCAAGACTAGCTCTCAAGTGTGGGATGCGAAAGGAACGTTGTAGCACGCCATTAAGTCTCTTTGGAAGGATTAGATCCTTGTATTGTGTAATGTTGAAATGTATCATTTTGAGCAACCCTAAATGGGAGTGCATTTGTAACCCTTTGGAATGATTTACTTATGAATACAAATAAGGATCAGACCCCTTTCATTATTTTTATTTAGTCTTCATTTCATTAGTTTACATGTTATGCTTCATTCTTCCCTTTTTGCAAAGTTTGCTTAAGCCATAGATTGCATCTCAATAACAAACCCCTTAAGGCATGTCGTAAATTTTACTTCTTTAGTGGTGATCATGGTATTTGAGATTATTTATATATCCCCTTTGAATGTGTTAATTTTGACCTCCATTTTCTATTTTGAATGTTGCAAGTTTTGACCATTTTGAGCAGAAACGACCCCTTTTTTGCTAGGTGACATAGGCAAGGATGGCCAACTAGGTGACACATTCAAGGATGGCCCCAAATTGCTAACCATCCCTACCTAGGATGGTTACAAAACCAGAGGTTTTCTACAAAAATTTGTAGAAACAAAGAGTTACAGGTCAGAAAATACACCTTTCCCAACCTTCAATTTGCATATATACTGTTAAAATTAGCTCAAATTTCAAATTTTCTTGTCTTTTGCATGCATTGGAAGGTTAGATATCATATTTCTCATTATTGCATTAATTAGATCAAGAAAAATAGGAAAAATAATAGTATTTTATATGCTTTTTGTCTAGTTTTCCTACTTGAAACTTACCAAAAGAAGGTTAAGTTCATATAGGTTATCAATTTTAGTGGTTTCCTTTTTATGCTACTAACAAATCTAAATATAAAATGTACTTTCATGCATTTAGTGAACCATAATTGAGTTTTGTATTGTTTTATTTTAATATTTTTAAAGGAACACACACACATCATGATCTTCTTAAACATTGGTGAGTTGGACTTCATACCCAACCACTGATTCCCATGAACCTTGTTCTATTTGCCAATACTGACTCCAAGATCTATCCTAACCATGCAAAATAGCATGCATCCCTCTTTGGAGGGGTGTATCACTATGCACGGGGTGTTGGGTGAGGATCGATAGGACCTATGCTCCCTGATCGGGTATGGAATTCATCACCATACTTTAGATTGGTTTACGTGACCAGAATAATATGGAATTAATCACCATACCGGTTGTCGAGCTATGAGTGTATAGGTGAAAACCACTTAAACTTTTGAGTATTACATCAACAAAATCAAACATGCCAAGTATTTTCTTTACAAAGCAACACATCTTGAAACAACAACAAACAGTTTAGGGATTCACATTTAAAATATTTAAAAAATATATAATCACTTCTTTGCTTACGTGTCTCTATTGTTTGTTTGTTTCAAATTCATAAAAATTGTAAAGGAGATAATCATATAGCAATCTAGAGTACATAGCTATGGTATATACCCATAGCCAAGCCCATTTAAGGGTGGACGTTATAGGGAGTAGGGAAGAAGACATACAACATCTTTGCCTTGATCCCAAGGACATGGTCATACCTCCTTGGAGACCACCTACTCTTCCAGGCCCTAGAGGGGCTGAAAGGAGACCTAGCCAACAAGGGACCCCTACATGGGGCACCCCCATAGGTGATGGTCTCAACTTAGGAAACCATATCCCTACTTGCCAAGTGGTAGATGAATGGATGGTTAGTTCTAGAGTAGCTAGAAGGGGACCTAGCCAACAAGGGACTCCTACATGGGGTACCCCCATAGGCAACAGTCCCACTTTGGGGAATCATTTTCCTCATATAGATGTGTCTAATGCCTTATTTTGATAAGAGTCACCATGCAATGGAGCACTGCCCAATAGAGCAATCCCACGCATTCGCATGCCTACTCGGTCTACTCCTCGTACTACTGCATAGGAGCATGAATTTTCACCTAGAGTAGGGTTGAATGATCATCTTATGATTTCAAACCACCCTTCCCCAAGGTGCTATAATGGTGATGAGTATGATACTCATCACCATAGGCAAGCTAATTCTGCCTTACCTTTCCTTTTTTAAGAGGGAAGACCTGAGGAACATCCAGATTATCCTCATTCAAATGTGTCAATGCAAGCACGTTGTGCCTCTGCACTAGTAGTTCCTTAGGAACATCTATTTAGGGGTGAGCCTCAAGTCAATGTAGCCTCCCTCAATCGAGGGAAAGTTGTAATAGATCTTACGAACCCCCATGAATAGGATAGATATCAAGGTAATAGTGCTAAGGCACTTAGACCTAATACAACTGATCAAATTAATCATTTGGTCAAGAAGTATGTTGACTGCTAGGCCAAGTTTAATCAACTTAGGTCTAATAAACATCGCCTAGATCTCTTAGAGAAGTGGCAAAAATTAGAAAAATAAAGACTTGAACGACAAATTCAAGAAACTTTGCATAATGGAGCTTCTACTCCAAATACGCGTAGATAGGAGGCTCACCCGAGGCAACCTAATTTCCAACAAGATAGGTCTCCTAGACCTAATCCAATGTTGCCTCCTAGACCTCCTAGGCCTAAACAAAATGTATATAATAGGCCTAACATAGATCACCTTCAAGAGGCATTTGTTCCTCCTTGTAGGCCCATACCTGATACACCTTATGGGGCTTATGATGACTTGGAACAAAATGAGGATTATGTAGAAGCACCTTATGGAGGTGTGGATGATGTCAATCACCCACCCCAACCTATGCTTAATATTCCTCATCCACCTCTAAGAGTTCAAAATAAAGAAGAGGAAATCAAATCCTCAGATGCATATCAATCTTTGTTGGCATGCTTAGAAACTATAGAGGGTAGGATAGCTGGGAATGGGTTACAAAAACCCACTTTGCATTAGCTAAAGAGTCAACCATTACACCCATCCATTCCTTCCTTGATATACCTTAAGCATTTCAAAATGCTAAAATTGGATAGATTCAAGGGGGAAGAAGATGCTCAAGAGCATGTCACAAGATTTTTAAATCTGTGCTTTAACATATAAGAGAATGATGCATTGCTCCTGAGAAATTTTCTAAGTACCCTCTCTAGCCCTACCATTGAGTGGTTCAACCAACTTCCAAAACATAGTGTATACACATTTGAACAATTTGTTGATGCATTTTTGGAATGTTTCACCTTTAACACCAAAATAAAGGTGACATTAACTGACCTCACGAGGTTAAAGCAGTATGATGATGAGTCGATTACTGATTATGGAAATAGGTGGTGGACGCTTCTAGCAAAGTTACCCTATTTGTTACCAACATCTGAATTAACTTGGCTATTTTCAAAGAGTTTCTTGAAACCCATCTCTTTAATATTGCAACTACAACAATACCCCACCTTGGAAGAAGCTCTAGTGCAAGCTAGAAACATAGAGGAAATAAAAATCCAAGAGGGAGAAATAGCTAAACCTCATAAGGAGTGGACAAAGAACCCTAAAAGTAGCTCGGCACCTACAAAGCCGACAGTGGTCAATCAAGTGGCCATAAATGTCCCTATGCCTACACAAGTGATGCCTCCTCAAAAGGTGAACTATCAGGCCCAACCTCCTCCTACGAGCTATAACAATAATGGTCAAGCGAATCAGGGACAAAACCAACAACGTCGCCCTAAGCGATAATTTACTCCCTTTACTGAATCCATGGATTCTCTATTCGATCGATTGTGGGTTGCAAAAATGATTAATCTTCCAGATATCAAACCCATCAATCTGGATACAGGTAAACCCAAGCCTATGGGACACCGAGAGGATCAATATTACAAATATCATCGGCAAAGTGGCCATGATTTACCAATGTGCTATGGTTTTAAACACCTAGTACAAGATATGATTGAGAGGCATGAGCTCCAAGTGGATGCTCCACCTACCCCTAGAAATGAACAGTTAGGTATATACAAAGATCCATTACCAACTCACGAGGTATAGGTAGCGCCTGCTAAACCTATGATAGCTGCACCCATGAAGACAACACCTCCTATACAGGGGTACGTTGGAATGGTGAGTATAGTGACTAGGAACAAATGATATCCGAGTCAAGTTGCACAACCTACAGCTTCAAATGATGTTCCAATGATGTCACAACCTACACCACCTATAATACAAGGCCTTCCACCTAGGCCAACATTGACAATAAAGAACAAGCTTGCACAAAGCTTGAGGACAATGTCAGCAAGATTATCCATCTATGAACTAATTCAACAATCTACTCTACATAGGGAGGCTTTGATGGAAATTCTCAAGTCAATAGAGTTGCAACCATAGGAATCTAACTCTTTTGTTGATTTTGTGGGTCATGTGCAACAGTGCCAGGAACCAGTAATAATGTTCCATGAACATGAGCTTAAGACAATAGTGAGTGATGTGGTAGATCCTCCTTTGCACATCATAGCATGTGTAAATGATATACCGTACAAGAGAGTGCTCATAGACACTGGTTCCTCGAGTAATATCATAACAACCAAAGCTTTAAAGCATCTAAAGTTACCAACATCTCATGTTGTTGCATCCACTTACACTTTATGAGCATTTAATGACACGATATGTTCTATAGTTGGTACTGTAGTCCTACCCATCCAGGTGGGGTGCAAGACCATATCGACATTGTGTCATGTGCTAGAAGGTGAAATGGCCTATAACATATTGTTGGGTAGACCTTGGATATGGGATATGAAGTGTGTCCCATCCATCATGCATCAATGTCTCAAATACACTCATGAAGGGTAAGTGCATATAGTCTCTACAGATCTAGAGCCCTTCAAATACTGCAATATGGTGCAACAGATGCTAGAGTCAACATTACCTTTGACTCATGTAGAATTTCTACTGAATGCACCTATTCAGAGTCTACCCATTCCACCATCACCTTCCATTTCACCATCTACATCTTCATCCATACCATCCTCATCATTGGCAGCTTCAAAGATGCCTTCGACATCATTAGATCCTCCATCGAGGAACATGTCAAAGAGGCCAATTGATGAGAGCCCACCTCTAGTTTCCACCATATCCATGGAAGAGATTCCTTGTGTGGTAAATGAGGAATCACCTCCAGAGGTTCATACTGAGTCACCTCAAACATCACTTCCATCCCATCCACCTTCACCATCCTAGGTCACAGTGCATATGTCTAGTACAAGAATTGGAGAATATCTAGTGAGGAATGTCACAATGGTTCCATCAATAGAGATAGTGCAAGATATGGGGGGAACCTCATCTTCCCATAGGTAGCATTGTACCTCTTGGTCGACCACCCAACCAAACTAATTTTATATATGGGGGTCTAGAATATGGAACCTTGCCAATCCCTCCGAAAGAAGAAGATGATGAACCTTTTTTGGAGGATGTCAATTATTTGTCTAATCCAGATTATGCATTACGGTGTTTTCATCGATGCAACTGGCATGGTTTTGGCTTAGGATTATATGATCAAGGTCCTTGTGTTCCATGTCAACCCCAATATCAGCTACCTTAGGATAAATCAGGGTTGGAACATAATAAGCCAATCCTGTTTTATGTTCTCACAGAGAGTCTAGAGCATCTATGCCTAGGTTATCAAAATAAGCTTGCACATGACCCATATGCCAATACGAATCATGTTCATTCATTGGGAGATTATTTTCCCATAGAAATGATAGATCAAGGTCTATCTAGTGATGTTTCCCAACCCCATGAAGTGGGGGAGAGCTCACATACCTTGCAATATGATGATGAGGAAGAGGACCAAGGTCCTCCTCACGAATGGATGAGTGATGATGAAGAAGATTATGGTATCGCACCCATTAACTACCCAAGATTAGATGATGAACACGAGCGAGTGTTCCCCTTGGATGATGAGGATGAATATTATCTGAACATGTTATTCCCCATCCAAGGTCCCATCTGATGCCAGCTATTGCTATGTGAAGAGCATGCTCACCCTCTTTCACATAGGCCACCACCATTTATCCCACTTCCACATGAGCCCCCTCTGTGAGTAGACTACATCAGGTCTCTAGACCTACTCACCCTTGGGAGGGGAATCATGTGTCCATTAACATGATTTCTATAGATTTGACTACTCCATTGAGAAATCTGAGTGACCCATTGAAGCTGTTGCACCTCGATCTTGAGGCAATCGACTTTGGATGGGGGGACTCACCCCCATCACCATCAGAGTATTGGCCCTATGAGGAAACATTGCAACCATTTAAATTTTCTCTAGGAACTACTCAGGATGTTTTTCAAGCTGAGGTTGAACATGAATTTCCTATGGAATAAGTGAACCTAGCTAATGATATTCATCTAATTCCCACTCCACATCAGTTGGAATATGGGTCTCATATGTCAATTGAGCCAACAATTGATAGGGAGATCGGTACAGATCTCGATAGTCCCCATATTATTAAGCTAGGGGAAGGGCTATCCCTTACTGAACAATATGAGTTCACAAATGCATTGAAGGCCAGGATAAAGGCTCTTGCTTGGTCCTATAAAGACATGCCTAGACTGGATCCTGATCTAGTTACACATAATATTTTGTTGGACCCAAAGATCAAACCAATCAAGCAAAAGTTATGTAAAATGCACCCAATAGTAGCCTTAATGGTGAAATATGAATTACAAAAGTTGTTGGATGTGGACTTCATCATATCAGTAGCCTACCCACCATGGGTATCAAACATGGTACCCATTAAGAAACCTGATGGGAGGATTCACATATGCACATATTTTTGAGATCTTAACAAAGCGAGTCCCAAATATGAGTTTCCTTTACCCAATATTGATGCGTTGGTAGATGCTATAGTAGGACATGAAATGTTATCCCTAATGGATGGCTTTTTTGGATATAATAAAATCTGTATTAATCCAGAAGACCAACTAAAAATGGCATTCACAATGCCTTGGGGGACATTCTGTTATAAGGTCATGCCTTTTGGCCTTAAGAACGTTGGTGCCACCTATCAATGAGCCATGACGTATATCTTCCATGACTATATGCACAAAATTTTGGAAGACTACATGGATGACTTATTGGCAAAATATTTATTGTGCCATGAGCATGTTGGTATACTGTGTAAAGTCCTCGATCACCTCATTGAACACAATGTTAGGCTTAATCCCAAGAAATGCATATTTGGAGTTACATCTGGTAAACTCTTGGGATTCATAGTCTCTAAGTGAGGCATCGAGGTGGATCCAAACAAGGTCAAGGCTATCTTAGAAATGCCTCCCCCCACAACCATTAAGCAGCTACACAGCTTTCAAGGAAAGGTCGCATCCATAAAATGCTTCATAGCGCAATTATCGGATAAGTGTCGACCCATGAATAGGTTGCTACACAAGGGGGTCTCATTTCATTGGGATGAAGAATGTCAAAAAGCCTTTGATGAAATTAAGCAATACTTGGCTTCACCACCTGTATTGGCTCCTCCGTGACTAGGAGTACCATTCTATTTATACATCTCAACCACTGAGTGGGCATTGGGCACCATGTTGTCCCAAAAGAATGAATTCCATAAAGAACAGGCTACATACTATATTAGTCATACACTGGTTAGCTATGAGATAAAGTATGCATACGTTGAGAAGCTATGCTTAGCAGTGGTCTTCACCACTAAAAAGCTATGCCATTATATGTTAAATCATACCATGTATGTCATATCTAAAGACAATCCATTACGATATATGATGAACATAACATATCACACTAGTCGTACGATGAAATGGATAATGCTATTGATAGAATTTGACCTAGAGTTCATTGGATAGAAATCAATCAAAGGATAGGTTATAGCCGATCAATTAGTAGAGGCTCCTCTCTAGGATGACCAGCCTCTCAATATAGAACTTCCTAATGATGGAGTGTTTCATGTTTTAGAATCACCTGATTCTATCGAGCCTGAGTCACAGGTAGACATAACTCTATTCTTCGATGGTTCTAAATGCGATCAAGGGGGTGGTGCAAGTATCATGTTTTTCACACCGTAAGGGGCTCCCATACCTCTTTTTGGATGTGTCTCATTCTTTGTCAAAAAATGATTGTACAACAGGCACTACAGTGCAAAAGACAATAGGTAGGGGGGGTCCAAGGGGGTCGGAGGCCCCCAAGGACCCCAAGCTACGGTAAAGGTGCTTACATAATAGGTGACGACTCAAGGTGCGTAGGGGGGCACCCTCGGTTATGGTGAAAGCGATCGAAGCTGGCAAAGCTGGCGCCATAATTTTCACCTACTTTTATCGCTACTTTTGGAGCGACCCCCGGGATTCCCATGATTGGTGGGTGGTTGGTGGGTGTGGGTGGTTTAGCCCACGGTGTTGTATCCATGGTACCCAAATACCACTTGGTGGTTTAGGGTTGTAAGAGTTTCCTTATATGATTATTGTAATGTCCCGTTTTAGTGACGAGAGAGAGAATAATATATCAAGGAGGATAGACTCTTGTTTGCTGGACTAGCCCAAATTGGGTGAACCAGAGTAAATCTTGTGTGTCATATGTGCATTGAATGGTGTTATTATTTCCTTAGTTACTTTTTTGCTTTATTTCTAGAATATGTTTCTATAAAATCTCTTCATTTGGTATCAGAGCCAAGTTATTAGCCATAAGGGGATGCATTTATTGCTAGGGTTTAAATCCGTTTGAAGAAGACCTAGGGTTTCTAGGAGTGAAAGAAAACCTATTTTGGAGTGGGAGTTATGCAGAAGGAGTTTGAAGAAAAAAAAAATGTCAGGAAATCATTCAAGGATAGAGATCGAGAAATTTGACGACAAAAGTTTTGAGCTATGGAAGTTAAAGATGGAAGATATGCTCGTGGACAGAGATCAGTGGGCTGCTATTTCAGAAAACACACAACCTATGGGTACTTTCGATGAATATTGGGAGAAGATGAATCGAAAAGCAAGGAGTCTGATTCGACTATGTCTTACAGATTCGGTGCTCATCAATGTTTCGGGAGAAGCTACAGCAAAGGATCTCTGGGAGAGGTTAGGGGCTTTGTATCAATCGAAGTCCTTAGTGAAAAAATTATTCCTTAGAAAGAAACTGTACAATCTTAGGATGCATGACGGGGATTCGGTTGCAGATCATCTGAATGCATTCAATACAGTGGTAAGTCAACTAACATCTATAGAAATTAAGTTGAGTGAGGAAAATAAATGCATTACTTTGTTATGCTCTTTACCAAATTCATGGGATAACTTAGTAGTAGCAATTGGTAGTACAACTTCATCCACATTGAAGTTTGAAGATATAGTGGCATCTCTATTATCTGAGGATATGAGGAGAAAAGCCATGGAGGGCACATCTAAGGAAGCCCTAACAATGAGAGGGTGTGCCAAGGAGAAGGAAAAATCTAGATATGGTGATAGGTCAAAGTCTAAAGGTAGATCCAAATCTCGAGGGAAGTTTGAGAGAAAATGCTGGAATTGTGGCAAGACTGGTCATATGAAGAAGGATTGCAGATCAAAGAAAGCTGAGTCTGGAAAAAATTCTGATGAATCAACTTCCATAGAGATGAATAAATCTATTGATGAAGCAGGGGATGTATATCTGGCATCCTACTCATCGTGCTCCACACGATCAGATAAAAATGATTGGTTGATTGATACTGGTGCCTCTTTTCATATGACTCCTCATAGAGGGTGGTTCAGTGAATATGAAAGATATGATGGAGGGGAGGTATTTTTGGGAGATGATTCACCACTCAGAATCATGGGTTGTGTAAGAGGGAAAAATTTCTACAGGATGGTAGGGTTAAGACCCTACCAGGTGTGATGCATATTCTGGGACTTGCTAGAAATTTGATTTCGGTAAGCAAAATGGCCGATGTAGCAGTGAATGTCAGTTTTGGCAAGGATTCATGCAAAATGGTTCATGGATCAATGGTGTTGGCAAGGGGAGTTTGGATTGGAACATTGTATAAGCTATTGGGAAGCACTATGACAAATGAGTGCAATAGCTCAACTGTTCCTGAGGTTGATTCTGATAAAATCTCAACACTCTGGCATCAAAGGATGGGACATATTGGAGAAAAGGGATTGCATACCCTGTACACAAAAGGTATGGTTCATGGTATCCCTAATTACTCAATGTCTTTCGAGTTATGTGAACATTGTATTTATGGTAAACAGAATCGGGTTAGTTTTCCATCTGGTGCCACAAGATCTAGTGGGTACTAGATTTGATCCACAGTGATATTTTTGGTCCTGTTCCTATGCCGTCTCTTGTAAAATCATGGTATTATGCTTCCTTTGTTGATGATTTTTCAAGATATGCATGGATTTACTTTCTTAAGAGCAAAGATGAAGTCTAAAAAATTTAAGGAATTTAAAGCACTTGTTGATAATCAAACTGATAAAAGGATTAAGGTGTTGAGGTTTGATAATGGAGGGGAATATTGTTCTAATATATTTGAGAAATTTTGTAAGCAATGTGGTATTGCAAGACATAAGACTACTCCATATACACCTCAACAGAATGGAGTTGCAGAGAGATTAAACAGATCACTGATGGAGAAGGCTAGAAGTATGCTTAGTGGTGCAGGTTTGGCACGAGAATTCAGGCGAAGCGATGATTGCAGCATGCTACTTGCGAAATCGATCACCTACATCAGCATTGCCAGATCAAACTCCATTTGAAGCTCTATTTGGTAAGAAACCTTTTATTTCACATCTCAGAGTTTTTGGTTGTGATGCATACATGCATATTCCAAAGGAGAAAAGAAGTAAGCTAGATAATAAGGCTATTAAATGTATCTTTATTGGTTATAAATATGGTGTTAAAGGATATAAGCTTTGGAATCCAAAAACTAAAAGTACAGTGTATAGTAGAGATGTGGTGTTTAGGGAGATGATCAATGATTCCAGGAAGGTAGTTACAGAAGAGGAACCTAGAACGGTCCAATTTGATCTCATGGAAAACTATCAGACAGTAGAGGATCTGGAAGAGGAGCATACAAATGAGGATATGGAAGAGGAGCATACAAGTGAGGATCTGGAAGAGGATGAAGAAGAGGTTCATACACCTATGGTAAGGAGATCAACATAGGAAAGGAAGCAACCTAAAAGGTATAGTCCATCTACTTTTCCTACTTCTTTTGTACTATCTGTTATTGATGAAGATCCTAGAACAGTTAGAGAAGTTTTTAATTCTAGAGAGGCAAACCGTTGGGAAGAGGCCATGGATGAGGAAATGATGCCCCTGAAAAAGAACAGAACATGGGATTTAGTGAAATTACCAAGTGATAGGAAAGTAATAGGTTGCAAGTGGATATTTAAGAAGAAGCAGAATGCTAAAGGTAAAGTGGAGAAATATAAAGCTCGCCTGGTTGCTAAAGGTTTTTCCCAGGTTGAAGGAATTGATTATGGTGAAGTTTTTTCTCCCATTGCAAAGCTGACATCAATTAGATTTATGTTAGCTGTGGCTGTTGCATTTGATCTTGAATAGAACAGATGGATGTGAAAACTGCATTCCTTCATGGAGATTTGGAGGAAGAAACCTATATGAGGCAGCCTGAAGGTTTCACTGTTGTAGGAAAGGAGGATCTGGTATGTAAATTAAAGAAATCATTGTATGGACTGAAACAATCACCTAGAATGTGGTACCAAAAATTTGATACTTATGTTTTAGGAATTGGTTTTGTTCGTAGAAATGCTGATCACTGTGTGTATTCAAAGAAAATTGATAATGTAATTGTCACTATAGTTCTTTATGTTGATGACATGTTACTAATTGGAAATAGCAAGAAACTGGTCAGGGAAGTAAAGTCTCAGTTGGCATCGTAGTTTGACATGAAGGATCTTGGCCCTGCAAATTTTATATTGGGTATGCAAATAAAAAGAGATCACTCTAACAAAAATTTGTGGCTGGATCAGAAAAAGTATGTTGAGACAGTGTTGAAAAGGTTCAATATGCAGGATTGCAAACCGGTGAAGGTACCTATTTCTTTAGATGAAAAATTGTCTGCTGAACAATGTCCAAAAATAGAAGAAGAGGTAGAGGAAATGTCACATATTCCTTATTCAAATACTGTAGGTAGTTTAATGTATGCCATGGTTTGTACTAGAGCAGACATTGCCCATGCAGTGGGAGTCTTGAGTAGATATATGTCTAAACCTGGTAAAGAGCATTGGACTGTTGTGAAAAGGGTTTTTAGATATTTGTGTGGCACCTCTGATTTTATAATCTTCTATGAGGGTACAGGTAAAGAAAATAGACAATTTGATATAGAAGGGTTTGTTGATGCAGATTGGGCTGGAGATCTGGATAGGAGAAGATCTACTAGTGCTTATGTATTCAATTTGTTCGGAGGGGCCATTATTTGGATGAGCAAGAGGCAGATTATTGTTGCTCTTTCAACTACTGAAGCTGAGTATATGGTAGCCACTGATGCAAGTAAGGAAGCTGTATGGCTACAAAGACTATGTGCTAAAATTGGGTTCTTTCAAGGAGCTGTGAAGATAAACTGTGACAGTCAGAGTGCCATATTTTTGGCAAAGAACCCTGCTTACCATTCAAGAACAAAGCACATTGATACAAAGTTCCTTAAGAGAGATTACAACATGAAAGTACACCAGAGAGACTTTTAGGTTGGAAATTTAGTTCTAAAAGAGAATCAATAGAATTACAATTTGCCACCCAATTTGTGGGACAATTTCATGGTAAACTGGTTAGGTCCATTCATCATTACAAGCCATATTGAACCTAGAACTTATCGCTTAGCATCCATATAAGTAAGTGAAGATCCTAAACCAATGAATTTTAGTCATTTGTGGCCTTTCCATGCTTATAGCACCATTAAAAACCCCTAGGTGGTCTATGACCATCTAGGTCAACCCAAAATACCCCTAGGTAGTCTATGACCATCTAGGTAAAAAGAAAATGTTCCTAGGTAGTCTACAATTGTCTAGGTCAACCCAAAAATCTCCAAAGGCATCTATAAGCACTTTGGTCACCATAAAATTCTCCTAGATAGTCTATGACCATCTAGGTCAACCCAAAATACCCTTAGGTGATCTATGACTATCTAGGTCAAAATAAAATACTCCTAGATAGTCTAGATTTTCTAGGTCAACCCAAAAATACCCAAAGGTATCTATAAGCCCTTTGGTAACCATAAAATGCCCCTAGGTGATCTATGACCATCTAGGTCAACCCAAAACACCCCTAGATGATCTATAACCATCTAGGTCAAAAGAAAATGTTGCTAGGTAGTCTATGATTGTCTAGGTCAATCCAAAAAGCCCCAAAGGCATCTATAAGCCCTTTGGTCACCATAAAATGCCCCTAGGTGGTCTATGACTGTATAGGTCAACCCAAAATGCTCTTAGGTGGTCTATGACCATCTAGATAAAAACAAAATATTCCTATGCAGTCTACGAATGCCTAGGTCAATCCAAAAACCTCCAAAGGTGCCTATAAGTTCTTTGGTCACCCTAAAATGTTCTTAGGTAGTCTACGATTGTCTAGGTCATCCCAAAATGCCCCAAAGGTATCTATAAGTCCTTTGGTCAACAAAAAATTCCCAATGAAATTTATCTAAGCCCATTGGTCAACCTGTATATACATATATATCAAAAGTACAAAAATATCATCAAAATCATCAAAAATACAAAAATATTGTTTCATTGCACTTCATATAAATTGCATTAGTCATACTCATAATTGCATTATGCATCGTTCAAAATTGATCATACATGTCTAGCACCAGGTTTGTACACTACGCATATGTTAAAAATTCATGGTTATTATATGTCAGTCATATCACTTATTTACAATACATATATTAGTTCCATTTACACCTCATAGTATATGTTTGTTTTCCATAACTTAGCCATTGCTAGCTAAAAATAGCTAAAGTTTTCGGTCACTCAACCATATCTAGTTGTATTTTCAGATTTTGTAGAAAGATATCATGATTTTTAGAAGGTATAATATTGCTTAGATAATTCTTGGTATACATCAAAATCCCAACACATTTTCACATTAATAAATCCAAGTCTAGCACAAGGAAATATGAAAACTATAAAGTGGTATAGGTTACTTTAAGTGAAAAAGGTTATCTCGCTCATCCCCCTATGCGAATGGTTCAAAGATGCTAAGAATTAAAAAAAGTACAAGTTCCTCCTTACCCAAAATCCCTTGCCCTACACTGGGGCAATTATCCTAAAGAGAAGAATCAAACAATGCTTATTATCACCTCAAAATATGCAATAAAAAGAAACAGTGATTATTATCACTTCAAAATATGCAACAAAAGGAAACAATGATTATTATCGCTTCAGAAAAACAAAAAGAAATAGTGGTTCTCACCACTACCAAAAATCCCTTGCTCAAACAAATCAAAATGAGCCACTCCCTTGAACACTATAAATTAAAATAAAAGAAAGGAGTCTTGAACTTGAATCCTTGGAATTCATAGCATTAGAGAACCATAAGGTGATCCTCATTATAGGTTTGGTGGATAGCCTACTTGTCAATGGTGGTAGCCTTATGCATGACAATATGTCTGTTACATAAGAAACTTTCTTAGGTACAAACCAATGTTTGAATGTGGATGTGATATCTTGTTGTAGACTAGATTACCTAGTGGTCTAATCCAACTAAGTACAAAACTCACGATAATGAGACTCACAGACCGATCTCTAGTATATATGGGCTAAGTAAATCCCATTTGCACTAGGGTAACTTTATGCGTTATCATGATAATTAAATCACATGCACACATAGGGATGTTGATTATCTTGGTTATCTTAGTAGGTGCATACTTTGTCAAAATATATTGCATAGTTATTATACAAATTTTTATTAGGTAACTAGAGTGTTCGTGTCTCTTAAAAAATACCATACATATCATATCACATTACATTATCCATTTCATTTTACATCATATTATCACATATTTGTCAAAATTACAAAATCCATTACATAAGTGCTATAGTAACATGAAATTAATAACGATACATTTTGTACATTCTATGGTTCTAGCATATAATGTGTCAAATAGCCATCACAAATCCATCATAAAAAATTAAATAAATCATCCACTGTATCATGCATATACACATCTACATAGCATCAAACCATATCATATTCCAAATACATGCATCTCATGATAGGCATTCATCAAAAGCATCATAAAGTAGTAAAATATGACATAATGATCAAAGTAAAGTCATGCATATATATCCATATGTAAAAGTCACAAGATATATCATAGTAAATAAGCTTCCTATAGGCTATAATAAGTATGAGACCTTAGACTTCACATTCCAAAAATCCAAAATGTCCAAAAAGAACCATCAGAGTCTACTAGCCATGGTCACGTAGGACCAGCATTGCGAATCTCTCCTCTACCCTTAGTAGGAGTCTACACAAGCTCCCAGACCTACTACCCCTAGACCTGCTCCCTCCATACATGTCCATCCTTCATGTAGAACTTGAAGTCCTCATCTGTGCATATGACTATCCTATCTCGCTCCTATGGCTACATTATGAGCCAATGGACAATGCCTAATCTAGTATTCACACCTTAAGGCACACTATCTCATCCTCCACCATATCCATATAGTTATGATCATCTCTACACCAAGTATGGTAGGTCACCACTAAACCCTATATATGTGCCATATCCTCCTGCATTATGGCTATCTCATCACTACTGGAAGAGTACATGGCTAGGACCATGTACACCAACTTGTGCCTAAAGAGTAGATATCAAAGCCACCTACCTCTCCATATCAGTCTATGCACTCTACACCTGTGCCTATATTAGATCCCTCTCCTCTAAAAAATCTCAATGCACCCTATTGAGATCACCCCATAGCTCTATAATTGTAGCCTCTCATACTGCTAACTATGCTTACATACCCTAATCTCCTGGGTCCTCCTCATTAAAGTCTAGTGGATCTTGTATGTCAATCAGCTCCACCCTATCCACTACCACATGATGATGCACAAACCACTCATATGTGTCTACCTCATCATCATCCAGAGACTCATCCTAACCCTCCTCATCTGGAGCACCCCTAGTTGCATCCACTACTATAGCAGCCACATCCCCTCCTAGTGGTCCATATCCTCACCACTATCATATAACCCATCAAGTGTTGTACTTATTTGTCATACCAGCATCATCCAAATAAAAAATTACCACCACAAGATTTGAATCCTCACCTAGTTCCTCCACAACAGGCCATGCTAGAGTCCTCTCATCCCCATGATGATGATAAATCATCAACTCTCTAGGCAACCCCTGGTGTAGCCCGAACTATCATAGGACATGATCAAAATGGAAGTACTCTTGCTCGATCCCATGTTGCCCTATTAACCACCTACCTCACCAAACTCAGCATATCTATGCCTCAACACCCCTAAATGTGAGAAAATTCCTATAAGACCTCTATAAAATGTCTACCGCTCTAAGCTATGCAAAAGCCTCCACATAGTTCTCAAACTCCCTAGTGTTTCAACGACTATGACCTATCTCACATGACCTCTACCACAAAACCCCATAACCAATCTCCCTATCTATTAGCTCTTCTCGAGTAGTCCATGGTAGTCCCCATGATTGCTCCATAGTAATTATTGCCAATCCCAAACCTATAGAAAAAATTTGTAGCCCAATACCTTCTACCCACAAGAGCGGATCTCATATAACTCCTCATATAGTTGAGCTAACAATGTAGGACCCCAAGCCATCACTATAGGATCATCCTCTGTATACTCCACAAGAATGAACACCAAATCTATAAGGTTCCATGGGAACCAAGCACCTAAAGAGTCAAGCAATAGCATGTTTTTGATCAACATCATCAACAATGCATGCTTAATCTTAAGCACATCAGTCTGGAACTGTGATACCACTAGTATCCCTCCATTGAGAATATCAACTGTTGCCTCCTCCCAGCATGCCCCAAAATACCTCTGTAGTACGACCTCTTGTTGATCTATAGGAGTAGATACTATTGGACGTACCTCAATCAAAATACATAGTATCTGATATACATACTCTATGGTCACTGTCATCTCACCCATAGCTATATGGAAAGTATTAATACGGGGTCCCATAAATCTATCAATGCAGTTAGATAGGCGTGGTTGCTCACCATGGGATCTAAACACGTAACCTACTTTAGACCAATGGCATCAAGCCATCACCAGTATGTAGTATTCAATAGGTCTCTAATGACTTGAAAGATATTCGTAACCCTATATTGATTCTTAACTATCTGATAAAATAAACTTGTCAAAAATGCCCTAAAAATGCATAAAAAAACTCTAAAAATACCAAAACAATGCCTAAGAAAGGGCCCTTTTTGGACTAGTTTGTGGTTGTTCCACCCAGGGACATCCCCCAATTTGGTAGCCATTGCACCCAGGGATGGCCACCAGTGATCCTCCCCCATGGGTATGGTCCCCAAAAATGGCTAAAGTAGGGTCATTTTGACCCCTAAAATAGCCCTAAAAAAGCCTAGAAAATAAAAAAAAAACTAGCATAAATCTTAAATTAAACAAATTAAAAATAAAAATAAGAGCTCAGTTTTATACATTATGCTATTATTCAGGTTTTCAAATCATTATTTAGTGTGTATTATTAAAATTATAGCAAAAATTACAATTTCACAATAAAACAGAGAAGAGAAGGAAATGTGTTCCATACCCGTTTCGCACTGGCTCCACTGTCGTTTGCATCTGCTGGCTATATCATGTTGTTGGGTAGATATTTTTTCAGTTCTCCACTTCAGAAAAATCACCCTCATACCTCTCTCCTCTCAAACTTCTCCAAGCACAATGCGCAAATGAGCTCATATGCCACATTTTGGGATTTTATAGATCCAAAACAAGCCGAACACCCCTAGGTGGAATGAGCACACAATTGGCTGGCTGTCCCAAATTGGGATAGTTATAAAATGTTTACTCATCCCCCCTAGGGTGGTAACAAAAAAATTGCACAAAAAAACCCAAAAATATAAAAAATAGGGTCAAACACCCACCAAAAATAAGGCAAAATGGTCTAAAAATTAGCAGGGAACAAAATTAAACCCACAATATTTAAGTGAATAACAAAAGCTTATACTTAAAGGGGGGGTGAACAATATAAGACCACTTTTTAATTTTCTTTCCCAAACATTATTAATCAATATAATCAATGGTAATATCAATATCAATAACCAAAGCAATGCACAAATAATCACACACACTAGAGACACAAATTTAATGTGGTTCACCCAAAGATGGCTACCTCCACGAAGAAAATATTTCTTCTAAATATTTCTCAAATAATATCATTGAAATTATTTCTCTATAACAATGTTTATGGACCTCAATCCAAAGGAGATGTTGATCGCTTAAATCTAGTTTGTGGATCTCTATCCATAGGAGAACTCCTTCTCCTCTACTCTGGCTGGTGATCCTCTAGAAGAAACTACCTCCACTGCACTGACTGTGGATCTCTATCCACTTGAAGACTCTTGTCCTAAATCAGAATACCTGTCCTTAATGTCTTGGCTAATGGATCTCTATCCACTAGATTCTATGTCCTCTCTGCTCTATCACCTCCAAAACTCTGTCTTAATATTGTACTAAACACAGTCCAATCGGTCTAGCACAAATCTACTCAATCTCTTGCACTAAACATAGTACATTTGGTCTAACACAAATATTCTCAATAGGTTCACTCAGAACCTTAGCAAATCTTCTCAATAGGTCCACTTAGAACCTGCTCAAATTTTCTCAAAGGTCCACATAGAACCTGTCCAATCTACTCAATAGGTCCACACATAACCTATCCAAATCTGCTCAGTAGGTCCACACAAAACCTATCCAAATCTGCTCAACAAGCTCACAAAGAACTTGTCCAAATATTCTCAATAGGTCCATACAAAACCTAATTAATTATTCTCAATAGGTCCCCATAGAACCTATCTAGATATGCTCAAAAAGCTCACACAAAACTTGTCCAAATTTTCTCAACAAGCTCACACAGAACTTGTCCAAATTTGCTCAATAATTCCTCTCTAGGACTTTCTCAAATCTGCATTACAAGCTTCCACAAAATCTCACACAAAATCAGTCCACAAGCCATCTCAAAGACTTACCTCAAATCATCTTAACAAGTACACACAAGACTTGTTCAATATCATAGAATCATAAAGAGAATTGTTAGAGACTCAATGTGTTCTATATTCAATGCTCAATCACTTTCTCAACTCAATCTCATAGAAGCATAAAGAGAATTGTTAGAGAATCAATATGTTCTATAATCAATGCTCAATCACAACTCAAATCAATCCCATAGAAGCATAAAGATAATTGTTAGAGACTCAATATGTTCTATTCTCAAATATCAATATCAAATCAAATTAGAATATATAATAGTTTTTTTCATGGAACTTGAACAACCACTTCACATCCACTTGACTAGGCTCAATCAACTCTACTCAACCAATCACCTCAAGGAAAAACTCTTTCTCACAAAACCTAGTTCAAGAACATATCAACCAACTCAAAATATTTCCAACAATGCTCAATAACAAGTCTCATATAACAATGATACTCATGTTCTTTTATAACTCAAGTTCAAGTTCTTTGCATAACCAGTTGGCTTCAACAACAATGCTAATAAAACAAGGCTTAATCACAACTCTCAATTCAGAACCCCTTGAAGCATTAACTCAACCACTTTGAAAAGGAAATCCTAATAAATTCCTTTTCACTCCAAAATCAATTTTCAATCAAGCCAATCAACCAACTCAATAGAGAAGAATTTTACCCATACCTTTTTGTTTCCAAGAAGTTGTCCATAAAATTTGCCACACTTCACAAAAACTCTTTTCTAAACTCACATAAGGGTTAGACTTCAATTAAAATCACAATGCAAAATATAACTTTAAATACACCTTCTTACTCCAACTTAATTTTCACATCCACAAAATTCCTTTTAGAAGAAAACCCTTATAAAAGATAATAATCAACAAGTCTCAAAATAAATCTCAATTAACACTTTACCATAACTCCTTATACCTCCTAAAATATAACTCTCAAAATAATACTTTCCAAATAATAAAGCTCAAATAATTATCAACACTTCACCTTCAAAAATAATCACAACCTCTAATTAACAAATTTTATTAAAACATTAATAAACCTTATAACATCCTTATCACTCCAACCTTAGGGTATAACCATAAATAATTAACACAAAAAAATGTACCTGCCTCAAGGGGATTTGACCCCATGTCTTGCCCTCACCACGAGTGCCTTAGCCATGGCTAAGGTTGCTACATGAGCTACATGATTATTCATAAAGGGGGAAGCACCACATCCTTCCTCTTTGTGCTTTCGTTGCCCATATTTAAAAACATGTGCCTTGGCACTTCTGCAAAAACTCCATGAAAAAATTCTTCGCAAGAATCAAACGCACAACCTCTATGCTACCAATGCCTTCATGCTTTCCAAGCTGCCACTAGGCCACATTGCCCAATGCAAATTTGGGGTGTTCTCTCTCCATGTTATCTTGTACTCTCCTTTCCAAACATTTTAACCACAAACTCATTTTCACATGTGCCACTCAATAATCAATCCAGCAAGGATAGATAATAAACAACTTTGGGCATGTATTTATATTGTCCTTCCTCCTTTGTCTAGACGTCGACACTTTTATTGAAATGCATTATGTTAGTGCTTTAAGGCTTCGAAAGCCTTAGTAAACCCAACCTTGGGTTTTAATAAAAATTACTTTTGGACTTTATAAAACCCCTTGCCTTATAAAATATTATAATAAGTATTAAAATTATTTTATTTGGGTTTTCACCATGGAAATTTTAATATTATATTAACCACCATTATAATATTAATACTTTGATAAAGTACCTTTAATATTTATTTATAAAATTTAAATTCATGCTAAATTTAAATAATTTATAAAATAAATATTATAACTCCTTTTTAAATTCTATCTTTTGCATTGTTTCCCTCGATATTTTGCCTTCTTTTTGGATATCAAATAACCATCTTTGACTCCTTTATTTCCTGCTGAAATTATTGATGACCTCATCTAGTGAGATCAATGACAACTTTGAATTAGGGACTCAAAATTTCCAACATTATGGATGCATTAAAAAAATTTATTTTATTCCCCAAGAAGTCCTCCATGGCTGGACTACTCCATGACAATGAGTTTTTTAGCATTTTGCGTCCAAAAATGCTCATCAAAATGATCAAAAATCCCCTCCAAACATGTATATAGTACCTTGGGAAAAAAAAATATTTATCCTAATTAAGTCATATATATCAAGTGACACATCACTTTATCATTGGTCATGGCCTCATCGACTCATAATTTGAGGGGGTAGTCATAATAATTATTTCATAAATCAAATCAACAACTAAAACACTCAAAAGTGTAATTTTCATAAATTCAAAAGAATATTTGCTAAAGACAAATTTTAAAGCCCATACTAGGGCAAACAATCAGCATAAGCAACAAAATAGGGATTGAACTTTTTGAAACCCTAGGAATCCATCCATGTAAAGGTTTACAAGAACACAAGGCACTAAGACCTAGTATACCCTAAGCCCCATAAGACTGTTACTACAACACGATTGAAAGGTATACCTAAAATTAATCCATCGACTATGTCAAAAGCAAGGATTCTAATAATGTATGCTATTTCCACAATGGAGGCATCTAAATTTGGTTAGGTTAATGAATAACCTTAATCATTTAACAATTTAGTCATCTATTTTTTCTCAACGCTTTGTTGCACATAGTGCATCCCAAAAAGGGGTATCTGTAGACACTAAAATCATGTAAATTGGATAAGACTACCAATGCATCACATATGCCACTCTTATCAACATTATATGGCCCCATTGGGCAACCTTATAGGGTAATTTAGAGCTCCATCGCACTTTTGGGAAGGTTTCCATCAATTTTGGGAGGTTTAGGGGTATATATTTATGATCAGCCCACCCTAGGACGGTCACATATGGTGACCATCCCACCCAGGGATGACCACTCCTAGTCGTCCTTGGGTGGGACAATCCCTAAATAGGCACCCCAAAATTCAAAGGGGCAGAGAAATAGTAATAAATTACTACCATATTGTCCATCCAATCATCAAAAATTGATTGGAAGCCTATCATAGAGACTAGGAACTCCTAATTAGATGCCCCAAATGGGAAACCTCTTCCACCCAATCATGGAAAGGGTTTTGAAAAGTGGTAGCACCTGCATTGCATGACAATACTTGACCCTTTGCCCTAGATGCCCTATTTGGGCTATAAATTGAGGTGTGCTCACACAATTTGAAAATAGAAGAGTTGAAGCATTCTACCATGAACTCACTTTTCCTATTGAATTCACCCTCACAATTCCTTGAAACCCTCTTCATTGGAAGGTGCTTTCAGGGGAATCCCAAACCCATTGAAATTATTCTAAAACTGGTCAAATAAGAGAGTATTTTGACCAAAATTGCCAACACAACATCTAGAATAGTTTCAGACCAGATCCCTAAGGAATTGGTGATAAATTCCAAGTAGATTTGTAACCGTCCCACCTATGGATGGTTAGCAATAGCTAGTTGTTTGCGGGCCAAACAAGGTTAATTTATTTCCTACTTTTGTCACATGCCCATGCATTTAATTTATCAACCCAGGGAGCTTCATAAACTTGCGAAGGGTCTGAATAATATTTCTTACAATACCACTTGAGATGAGTCCGCTAGTTCTACTATTGGGGGGTGTTTCAAATGGTTTTCAATCATTCATGTACTCCTCAATAATTTACGTAAAAACAATTAAATCTATAGAAAGGAAATATTCACACATTCCTGAAAATGGACCTACTGTAATACTGGAAATAACACTATGATAAACAATCTTATAAAGAAGTAAAATAATCTAAAAAAAAAACACAGGAAAAATAGGGGAAGAAATACTGGCTTGGAGTGGGCCCAGGCTCCAGCAGCTTCCTCCCAACTGAACATGCACTTAGAAACTCTTATAACTATATTATAATTATCAAAGTATTACAATTACTATCAAAATATTCTATCTCTTCTCTCTATATATCTATATATCTATGACCTCTAATTCGGGCCATATACCCCCCACCGTTCAAAATACCTTCTTATCATGGAGGGCCATCCCTGACTGCATATCCCACTTGTATTCCTCTGTCTCGATGAAGGTCACCTTCACCTTCTTTCTAGCCATCCTGGGCCCTTTTCCTTTGGCATCGAAAGAAAATATGGCATCTTGAATAGGGGTTTTCCCTTTTTCCCTGGCGGTAATCTTCTCACTCCGAGGGGCCTGCTCTACGGTATTTGGAGCATTCTCTTCACTCTGTGCTGCTGTCCCTAGGGGTGCTTCTTCATCCCCCTATTTGTCCTGTGTTGACCCCTTAGGTTCTTCTCCTCCTTATTCAGGTCTAGGGAGTTCCTCCTTATCCTCTGGTCCTATCTACTGCTGGAGGCCCTCGTCCTACTCTATATCACTTAGGACGATGATAGGGGGTGTTGAGGGACTACTTTGCATTTCACTACAAAAAATAGAGGAATTCTCCCATGCATTTGGGCTGCTCTATTGGGTGTTTGATAAAAATTCTCCCAAAGATAATACTCGTTCAGCAGATGTGGGAGAATTCATTTGGACCTCTTTTGCCTAGTTAGTTTGGGTCGACGCGTCCCTTCTTTCTGTACCCCTATCTTGGAATAGCTAGTTTTGCTCCCATAATTGCCAGACCATCTGCTCAATCTGGGTGATCTACTCATCTCATTCTTTCAACTCCCCTCTATGCTTGTTCTGGTAGTCCTCCAAAAATTTTTGGGCCATACAACAATTGGTTTGCCATTCCAACGCTTCCTCCAATGCCGCGTCGACCTAATCATTGTTCTTGAAAGTCCCTGCATCCTGTGGGCTCCAATTTGTCAATTATTAGAGGGTTTGGGCTACAAAATTGAATTTAGGGTCACTCTATTATTATTCTATTGAGAGGAGTCATCGTAGGTGTTTCCTCTTGGGGACTGGATCTATCGGCCAAAACTCGGCCTCACCGCTAATAAGCGGTGCTCCTTCCTCCTCACACTTAGGCACTGGTGAATGCCATTTTTCCCCTATGATTTTGAGCACTGGTGAATGCCCTATTTCTTATTTGAAATAGGGCAATGTAAATTGCTCGATACTCACCATTTTATCTATAGGGCTTCCCTCTTCTTGCCCTATTTTGACAACAACATACAGTTGCCTTTCTTGGCTACCATATCCCTCTATGTCGGGGTTCTGCCTCTACGCTTCTAAATGGTGGACCAGTGCTGATATCAACCCATGGTGGGCTAAGGTGGATGATGCTCCCTTTTGGTACTAATCCACTTCATCCTTTAAAGCATTCACTAGGTAGAAGGACACGTTCAACTTCCTTCCATGCACCAGGTGATTGAGAAACTACACATGGTTAGCATGCAGATGAGTTTATTTCCCAGTGCATGTAAAGAATCGAGCAACTTGCTCGAATATATTCTACAGATTCATAGGAAGGCTAATTTTGGGTAGCCCCTCCTTTTCTATTTGCACATTTTCCCCTGGCAGTAGCACTTCGATGTACGGCTTTAGCAATTCAACTTTTTATATGGATTCCTCTATGAGGGGCAATCTAGTCGCCTACGAGATGTATTTGGGGGTGACTGGAATTTCTACCCCTCACACTTGAGTTATGTCGCCCCTCAAGGAAGTAATGAATTCCTTTGTTGTCTCCATATCCTAGGCTTAACTAACTAGGGTACAGTATTTGAGCCATCCATTGGCCTTGAACTGTGTCTTCATCGCCCCCCGGATTCCTTTCGTATCACTCGGTTCATTCTTCTTCACTGCGTGATTCTTCGACCTTCCTCCCATGGCACCTTCCCTTACTACTGTGGGTTTTGTCTATCCTTCCTTCTTCAATAAGGTGCCTTCTTATAGGGAAGGCACCTAACCTTAGCATTTATTTCTAGGGTACACCTTTAAAGCCATATCATTGGCACACAGTTTTGGCTATGGGGGGATATGATTTTTATGACGGTGGTATTTTTTCCAATACTGCATAATTTATAAATAATTATATAAAAATTTGAATTAGCATGCACATACCTTATTTGGTGTTTTAGGTGTCGTGAAGGGTTTTGATTAAATAATTTGTGACACGGGAGAGGGGTATGGTCATCTGATGTCGCTTGTTCATGTGGTGGTTTCATTCTAATCGAGGCATCTAGGAGACGTAAGTGCTGGATGTACATGGAAGGCACTCTTTGGTACCTTATCCATGTGGAAGGCACTGATGTGGTGCCTTCTCGATGTGTAAGGCACTTATATGGTGCCTTCTCGATGTTGTCGGTGCTCTTTGGATGGATGCACCTTCAAGTGGTGGAAGGCACCTTTTCAATGATGGCACCTTCCTGCTATGGAAGGTGCTTCTGAATGGGTGTGCCTTCCTAATGTGGAAGGCACCTCGGTCTGCATGCACATTTTTCTATGTGGAATGTGACTTGGTATGTATGTGCCTTCATGATGTGGAAGGCATCTCCATCTGTATGCGTCTTTTTGATGTGGAAGGCACCTCGGTCTGTATGCACCTTCCCGATGTGGAAGGCACCTCCATCTGCATGTGCCTTCCCGATGTGGAAGGCGCCTCGATTTTTTTTTTTTGTGTATGGCACCTTCCAAGCATGAAATGCACCTATATATATATATAATATATATATATATATATATATATATATATATATATATATATATATATATATATATATATTGTGTGCACCTTCTCTATAAGGAATGCGCCTTCTTCTGGCGGGGTGCCTTCTTTATAAGGAATGTGCCTTCTTCTGGATGGGTACCTTATTTATAAGGAAGGTGCCTTCTTCTATGCCTTATCGATGTGGAAGGTGCATTATTCTCAGCAATCATGTTGTGATTGACTGAGAAAGGGTGATCAAGCCTTCTCTATCTTGCTTCACACTGCCTTAGCTTCTACCTACGAGTGCGAGTGTTGGAATGCTGAGCTGAATCAGGCCTGGTTTCCTAGATACCTATTCCTCATGTTGTCAGGTCCTCCACCTACAAAAATCAAATGAAAAGAAAGAAAAATAAATGCAGTTAGATGCATTCCATGCCTGTTAGGCCTTGGGTTAGGATACCTGCAGCTTGCATGCGGGTGTCGTCTATGCAAAACACACTGTAAGAAAAAAACTAGATTAACTGATTTTTGTGAGCACCTCCATGCCCACTGTTTTGCCTGTTAAGATTTTGGTCTGGATCTAACAATATGGGGTCTCCCCCACGTCTATTCTAGATTCCACCTATAATGTTTTAGTAGTGTGATAGGGGCATAGTCAGTGGCCATTGACCATTAACACAGTGTTGCTACCGTCTATTGTTCTAACATGCACTGCCCCGTTCTTGATGAGATCTACCACCTCATATGGTCCCATCCATATTTGCATTAATTTACCTTTTCTTTCCTAGAACCGAGAATCGTACAACAACACCCATTCTCCTTCTTGGAACTACTTCAGTTTAATGTGGTGATCATGCCATCACTTTATTTTCTTTTGTATGATTTTTGTTCTCTGTAGAGCATCTATTCGGATTTCGTCCAGTAGATCGAGCTGCCAAATCCTTTCTTCTTGAGCGTCATCCAAGCTCAAGTTCAACTCTAAAGCTATCCTCAATGTCTTGATTTCAAATTCAATGGGCATCATCGCACTCTTCCCATAGATCAGTTGGAAGGGTGTGAAGCCTATGGTGGATTTACATGTGGTATTATATGCCAAAACTACCTTTGAAAACTGTGTAGCCCAATCCTTTCTGTGTTGCTACACAGTCTTCATCAAGATGTTCTCTATTTCTCTGTTTGTCACTTCCACTTGCCCATTTTCCTGTGGATGGTAGGGTGTAGTCTTATTGTGACAAACTCTGTATTGCTCCATTAGCTCTTTGATGAACCTGGAGGTAAATTGAGGCCCTTGGTATGTTGTTATCTCTCTAGGGACCCCAAATCATGTAAAAATGTGGGCAAATAAGAAATCGATGATTGTCCTTTCTTTTGAATATCTCAACGCTTGAACTTCAACCCATTTGGTGACATAATATGTACAGATCAAAATAAACCTCCTCCCTATTGAAGGTGGATTAATTCATCCCACGAAGTCCATGCCCCACTTATCAAAGGGTTCTAGGTGTACTTGAGGCTGGAGGGGCATTTCGTCTTGATGGGTTGGTCTACCCATTCTTTGGCATTCATCGCACTTTTTGGCGTATGCAACCGCATCCTTGAACTGAGTGGGCCAAAAGAACCTAGCCTGTAGGATTTTGTAGGTAGTTCATTTCCATGCAAAGTGTCCTCCGCATGGTTCATCATGACATGATTTGAGTACTTCTAAGAACTCCTACTCTGCTACGTATCTCCTTATAATATAGTCATGTCCTTTTTTGAATAGAAGGCCATCAACCCATAGGAATGATGTGATTTTCTCTATGACTGCTTGCTTTTCTTAGAAAGAGAGAGCAAGTGAGGTTCTTTCGGTGGCCAAGTAATTGGCTATATCTATGTACCACAAGATTTTATCACTAATGGTGAACAAATGTTCATCCAAAAATTGGTCTTCCATTGCTGTATGGTCTATCGATATCAATCTAGAGAGAAAATCTACTACGATGTTGTCCTTGCCTGGTTTTTTGACTATTGTGATGTCAAATTCCTACAGTAACAGGAGCCACTTGATAATTCTTCTGCCAATGGCCGGCTTGCTCATTAAGTATCTAATAGCTGCGTGTTCCATGTGGAAAATTACCTTATACCCGATGATATAATGGAAAAATTTATTTATGGCGTGCACAACTACAAGGAACTCCTTCTCTATTACTATGTAGTTGAGCTCGGCTCTTGCCAAGTTTTTGCTGACATAGTAGTTGGCATAAAATTCTTTGCCATCCTTCTATTCGTGGACTACAATCGTATTTTTGGATGCATCATAGTAGATATGGAATTGTACGGCCCAATTTAGTCCTCTTAAAACTGATGCAGATATTAGTTTTTCCTTAAGCAACTGAAACACTTCCTCGTAGTCTTTTGTCAAATTAAACTCCACATCCTTAGATAATAGAGTGTGTAGTGGTTTTGCAATTTTGCTGAATTCATTGATAAATCTCCAGTAGTACCCAACTGATCCAAGGAAGCTCCTCACCTCTCTCTACGTTCTAGGGTTGGGTAGGTCTCTGATGACCTCAATTTTTCTTTTATCAACCTTTATTTTTTTTGCAGAGAGGTGGTGTCCTAGTATGATGCCTTATTGCATCATCATAAAACATTTATCGTTGCTTAGGGACAAACTATTTTCCTTGCTTCTTTCAAGCACTCTTTCCAAGTTCATAATTGCATCATCAAAGGTTTCTCCATAGACGGTTAATTCATCCATGTATACTTCAACCGCATCTCCCATCACATCTAAAAATATGCTAAGCATCACCCTTTGAAAGGTGGTAGGTGTGTTGCATAATCTGAAAGGTAATACCCGATAGGCAAATGTTCCCCATGGGTAGGTGAACGTTGTCTTGTCCTGATCCTCTTCTCCTATCTAGATTTGGTTGTATCCATTGAATTCATCCAGTAAGGAGAAATACTTCCTCCCTAAGAGTGTATCCAAGACTTGGTCAATGAATGGGAGTGGAAAGTGGTCCTTCTTGGTTGATTTTTTTAACACTCTATAGTCCACATAGATTCACCATTTCCTGTTCTTTTTAGGGACTACCACTAACTATGATACCCACTCACTATCAAAAATTAGATAGATGAATCTGACAGTCAAGAGTTTTTGCAGTTCTTCCTTGATAATATATTTCATTGTTGGATTCATTATTCTCTATGGTTGCCTGTGATGTGTAGTCATTATACCATCATTAATTCTCAATGTATTTGTCAATCCAGGGCAGTGTACAAGGCTATCTGCAGAAGAAGAGGTGAAACATCTATAACTTAGGTCAATCTAGAGCAATAGGTTTTATTGGTGAAACCGGTTGTGTGGGGGGTTTTAGGACATTCCTATTTCTAAATTGCATGAATTAAACCTTAATCTAAGTTGCAGAATTGGAAACTAATCATTAACTACAGAAATGAAGTCCTAATTACAATTACAGAATGAGACCTACTTATGTTGCAAAAATAACAGTTGCAGAATTGAAAGTCTGATCCTAATTGCAGAAAGGAAATCTAATTACTTTTGTAGCAATGAAAGTCTAATTCTAACATGGAAATGAAAACTATCAAGGCTCTGTAACAGAAGGTTGTCAATCTTCTATGCAGGAGTTGACAGCAAAACATAAAATGTAAGAAATTACAGAAAATAGCAAATTTTAGAAAATAGCAAATGCTGAAGGTAAATATTACAGCTAAAATATTAAGCACAGGATTAATCTAAGTATAAATAAACTAAGACTGTAGATATTGTCAGCTGTTTACAAGCAATTGAAATAACAAGTTCTACAACTCATTACCTTACGACAAAATCGAGAATAAAACCTGCTGTTAGTCCTCCTCCTAGGTCTGGAAGTGGCTAGCCTCCTTGTCCAGAAGAAGGTATGAGTACCTCTCTCTCTAGATCTTAATCACACTCATTTACAAGCAACATGAAATAGAACTGGTGCACTTTATTGATTAAAGAACATGATTACAATAATTCTGTTGAAAACCTATTACAGGACTGTAACAGTCAAATTCTACCTATTTTTTGCTTCTTTACTTTCTCTACATATATTACTTACTTCCTACTACTCACTACTAGGCTCAACCTGAATGGGAGCAATATTTATAGATGTCCTAAGGTCTGATTACAAACAAAGAATATCTCAAAAGATCTAATCCTACAATCTTGCAACAAATTCTGGTTTTATCCTAGAAGAGGATTAAAACTTGATCTTTCCCTTAATGATGGCTTTGGTCGGCAATGATGGCAAAGAAAGATGGAATATATTTTCCTTTACCTTTTCCAACCTTTATTTCCCTTTTTTTGGCTTCAGAAATCGGTCAACAAGTCAAAAAGCACACTCTATTTTCATTTCGAAGATAAGTGGCTTCATTTCGAAGACAATGCAATTCTCATTCCGAAGATCGCTCATTCTGAAGATACTGCAGTTCTCATTCCAAAGATACTGCAATCCTCATTCCGAAGATCCACTCATTTCGAAGATACTGCATTCTTCATTCTGAAGATCCACTCATTCTGAAGACGCTGTGTTCTCTCATTTCAAAGATATCTGTTCATTCCGAAGATACTTCGAAATGAACAAATGTGTGCTTTTCCAGTGATTTCTTCTGCATCTCTCAGGTGGGTTATCTCCTAAGATCAAATTCCAATGGTCTTCATCTCTTTCCTCATGTGAATTCCATGCCTTGCTATTTATGGACAAGTGGCTGGAATTTACATGGGAAAGACCGATTTTCTTTGCACAACAATAGTTTGCTTGAGCTTGTTGCAGATTTAGGTGAAATAAATGCTTGAGACAAATCAAAACATGATTAGTGAAATGCTGCTATTATTCTAAGCATATCCCATTTTAGCAAGTCATAGCAAAAAGAACACAAAACTATGCAAAAATCTATAAAAATCAGCATATAATATTCCAAATACATTGATCATGCAAAATGGTTAATATACAACATATTGAATCAACTTAACTAACATATCAGATAAAACATAAGAGTTTATAGGCAATTTTAGTGTTCAAAACATGTTATGATTGAGGCATTTCCGGGCCTCATCATTTTCCCCCAACTTATATTAATGCATGCCCTCATGCATTCTGTTGGGCTATGGAATCACATATGTCCATGTTTAGATTCCATGACATGTAGAATAATTTCTTGCCTATATAATACCCCCTATTTTCTTGAATGTTTTTGAGCCGGTCTTCAAATTGTTCATCAGGTTGGGCATCTTCCTCAAAGTAGAATGGAACTAGAGTAATGATGGTTGGAGGCCTAAACCTAAGACCTATCCAGTTATGTTGCATGATTTGAATCAAGTTGGATTACACCTTCTGCTCTTCTTCTGGACCATTCTAAGTTGATGGGGGAGATAGGTTCTCTTTTCCTCAAAGACATGGAAAGTTCAGCCCATCTGTCTTTGCACACTGACAATGCTGGGAAAAAATTATGATCACAGAAATTATTGAATCTGGCCACACAGTCCCTTAAGTTGTTCAAGTACATCCTCTTTATATCATCCTTGTTCATCATTGAGAAGTGTTGTCTGGTGATAACTAGGTGGTTTGGTTGGATTGCTCTGACTAACAACTCAGCCCTTGTTTCAATCTCTTTATTTTGCTTTTTCTCTTGATCCCAGTAAAGCTGATTCTGCAAAGTAGACATAAATGCTCTCAACTGAACATCTCCAATGTAGATCTGTGGATGAAATTCTACTTCCTCTGGAATGAAGAAGCTGTGCAAAAATAGTTCACATAGGAGATTTTTCTATTCTATGGGGCTGTCAAAATATGCCTCCAGAAATCTGCAGTGGTGTCCAATTTATATGGGAGGTTTGAACTAATCCTCATGACACGCCATCCGAGGTATTTCTCCTTCAAAATAAGGTTGTAATATCTGGCTGGTCGTCTAAATTGAACTAAAAATTCAGCAATTTGGCATAAGTCAGACACCTTTTCTTTCAATGCCTGAATTTTTGTGTCCTTGGCTTCTAGTTGTTTTGCTTCCAATTTGAACTTTTCAGTTTTAGTGGCAAGCTGCTCATATCTAATCATCCAGCTAGCTATGTCTGCATTATATTGCTCTAGAGACACAGTATTAGGTGGTCTGACTATAGGGGGGATCCTAGGTAGCAGATCTATCTGAACTCCTTTTTCTGCCACTTCCACTGGCTGTTCATCTGTCAATAACTCTACTTGCACCCCCTTATTTGCTATTTCTATTGGGTTGTCATCAGATAGTAATTCTACTTGTACCCCCTTATCTGTTGTTTCTACTGAAAGTGTAACAAGTTGAAATGTAGGGACCTCAATAGGAGTACTTACTTGAACATTTTATTACTACTGGGATTGTTCCTATGTTGGTGGCTCATCTTCAACATCCTCTGCTATGCTCTTTACCATTTTTGAAGCATCTTCAGAACAAGAAGGCAATGCTTCAGAATGAGATGCTTTGCAAAAAAGAAGAAAACTCTTTAAAAAAAAAGGTGCTACTTCAGAATGAACACCCATGTTTGTCTCAATAGAGTCATCTGCCCTTGATAGACCCAGAAGCAATTGAGCCAAATTGTCTTCATCAATGGATACAATTGGCTATTTTTTAGGCTGTGACAACATTTTTCTCAATTCTGCCACTTCTTGTTGAAGCTCTGCAATTTTTCTTTCTTGTATCTCAATGATGCTTTATTTCTCCTCAATCCACTTGGTTTGTGTTCTAACAACACTTCTTGCTACTTTTAGTTGCTCTGTGATGTCTTCCACTTCTATTTCTGCTTCAAAAGCTGATGCAGCCAAATCAGCTACAGTTGGCTGCTCCACCAATATGTCCTCTTCTGCAACAATTTGTTCTTGTTCAGGAGGCTCTATAAAATTGTCTATAAGGGTATCTACCATATCTGTAGCCTATTGAACTGTAGCCTCTTCCAAATTATCCTACCCAGTTTCTGCCTCAACTATCTGTTCAAGGAATTCTAGAAAGTTTTCAGAGGCTGGTTGTATTTCTGTGACATCTGGGCTGCTTTGTCCTTCTTTTTCCTCCATAACCTGTTCTATTGTTTCTTTCAAATGGATTCTGGTGGACCTCCTAGTTCCAGATGCAAACTTCTTCTTTTTTCTCTACTTCCTAGTGTCAGCAGGGGTTGTGGGGACAGTTTTAGATGCCTCTGTTTCCCTTATTATTTCCTATTCTGTCAAATCAGTAGTCACTCCAAAAAAATGAACCTTCTTTTATTTTTTTGCTCTGCTGCTAGTTCTAGATCCTCTTTTTCTTTGTTTCTTGGTTCGTGAAGTTGAGGGTTCAAGAGCAAGGTTTTCTATTGCTATTGTTGGGTGTGTTTATGTTTCTGTAATAGCTTTTGGGGCACCTTCTGCAGTTTCCTCTACAGCATCTTCTGCAACATTTTATGCAGCAACTATTTCTTCTTCTGCAGCAACATCAGTAGTATCTGGTTCTTCTTCTTCCTCATCTTCATCCCCAAAAATGACATCATTTAGGGTAGAGTAAAACCTATCAAAACTCCTAGGGTTTCCTCTAAAATGGTGTTGGCAAACTAGTTTGATGAGGCCATGATGGCGAAGGCTTCCTTTTCCCTCTCGATATCTCTTTGCCATGTTTTTTAATTCTTGATACGGATATAGGGGAAGATTTACCCTAACTTATGGTTGCTGCTCACCATGTTTAAGATGGTTTAAAATGCACAGATGATGCCTTGACAACAGCACATACTGCCCTTCATAGGTTAGGAATTTAATTACCCAGGTGGCTACTTCATCCCAGGGTTCCTGCAAGCTAGCCCTTTTTAACCCTTTGCATGTGTTGTTATGGGTTAAATACTTTGGTTCTCTATCATTTTCTTCTAAAAATTGATTAACTACATTTGCCAATGTATTCTTGCTAGATCTAGAAATTGAAATCCCTTCTAATGGCAGCTCAGTAATCTGACTTAAAATTTTAGGGGTTACCTCAATAGTCATGTCGTTAACATGTGCTCGATTTTTTTCGAATGTATGGGCAAACATGCCAGCCAAATCTTCAGAAGAGCCATTAAACTTATCCAGAAATGGCATAAACCCTCCATCTTCAAAAATCTGCATGACTACCAAATTTTCTCGGAGGTAGGTGGTATCTGCAGGTTCTGTTCTGATCTTTCGCCCCATTTTTTTTGTTTAAAAATCATTCACTGCTGCTGCTATTCCTCTGCTGGATCTCTATTTTTTTTATGTTGCAGATTTGTAGGGTTTTAGTTTGAAATCTTCATTTGCCCTGTTTCTCGTCTTCTTCTTCGGAATGACCCGTAACCTGAGCACTGTACTTTGCAAACACGTCTTCGGAAAGAAAGGTGGCACACATTTCAACTATTGCACTGAACACCTATCCGTCAATGATTGCATGGACGTCCTTGTCGTCAGATCCACTTCATTTGTTTTTAATTTTTCTATTTTTCCTACAGATTCTCATGTGCATGTTTATTGGCATCAAAAATTGGTGGCATATGGTTGGTCACATCCTCCGTAATTCTGGTATTTTCCAATGGGTGCAAAAACAAACCATGTGCTGACTGACACGTGTCCCTTTATGATTTTGTCATACCTTATCTTCTTGGATGCCATGTGGAAATGCTCTTTCTGAAGATTATAACTTATTGCGCAAACAAAACTTCATTTCGAATATTATGACTTCATTCCGAAGATGAGTCTTCATTCCGAAGACAAATCCTCATTCCGAAGATTATAACTTCATTTCGAAGATAGGTCTTCATTCCGAAGACAAATCCTGCTTTGCAAATTTAAATCTTCATTCCAAAGATTAATCCTCATTCCGAAGATCAATCCTCATTCCGAATATCAGGTTGTATTGTGAAGGTAAATCGTCATTCCAAAGACAGATCTTCATTGTGAAGACAAATCTTCACTCCGAAGATAGATCTTCATTCCGAAGATAATGCAGCAAGTCATCATTCCGAAGACCAAGTTTCATTCTGAAGACAAATTGTCATTTAGAAGACAAATTTTCTTTTTGAAGACAAAGTGCAACATTCATTCTGTTGTCATTTCGAAGACAATTTCAATCCGAAGATAATACAACAAACACTATTTTTGGCATTCTTGTTCCGAAGATTAGGCAGAAATCAATATTTTCAAAACATGTTTTAAGTATGCCAACTCTTATGAATACCTTTTATGCTAATGGTTAATTGTCATATACTATACACCAATCATTTTACAATGAAGAAATGTAAGAAATATATACACGATAAAAATAGTTAATGCAGTTTTGAAGAATGAGCTGCCTTTGTTGATATTCTATGAGATTTTCTGCAACATTTCAAAACAAGTGCACTTGGTGAATTTGTACAATGATGGTTCAGAAATTTCTCAAGGTTATGCATGCCAAAAAACTGGTTTTCATGCATACCAACCCAATAGTGCCTTAAGAAAAGGTTTTCACTGCTGAGTTATTCATTTTTCTCTTTTTTTTTTTCCTTTTTTTTTTTTTTAATATTTTTTACCTCTCCTTTTCTCTTTTTTTTTTTTTTGATCCTGACTATGCCCATGAAGGAATTTCATGATTTCCCCTGAAACCATGCCCATGAAGGAATTCATACTCAGAATTTATTCATCTTTTTGTTTTCTATTTTTTTCTAATTTTTTTGTATTTTCTGCTTTTTCTTGAAATCCATGATCATGCTGATTGTTTTGAAGTGGAAGAGGAAATCTCTTCCACCTGTTGTGTATCCAAACTATCAAGTTGCTGCAAGAATTCTTTTTTAGTCAGAGGTGTATGGTACACTCTGAGGCGATGTCCATTCACTACCAACTTCCTTTGTGATCCATCAATAGGGGATAGGCGAGTTGCTCCATTGTCAAATACCTCCTCAATCCAGTAAGGTCCCAACCATCTAGTTCTTAGTTTTCCAGGGAAGTCTTCATAGCGAGAATCAAATAGTAAAGCCCAATCTCCTTGTTGAAGTTTCCTCTGTTGAATGTGACTGTCATGCCACGACTTCCTCTACTCTTGAATTACCTCAGTTTGGTGCAGAGCATCCAATCTAAGTTCATCCAATGCATTCAGCTGCAGAATCCTATTTGTCTGTGCCTGCGACAATTCAATTCCAATTTCCAGTGCTGTGCGCAATGTTAGTAGCTCAAATTCAATAGGTAAGAGAGGCTTTTTACCAAAGACTAGTTCATAAGGTGTGAATCCAGTAGTGGACTTCCAAGTAGTATTGTAGGCCCAAAGCTGCTTAGGTAATTTATCTAGCCAATTTCTCCTATGAAAAGCTACTATTTTTGTCAAGATGCATTCTAGTTCCCTGTTTGTTACTTCAACTTGACCATTTGCTTGTGGGTGGTAAGGTGATGATTTCCTATGTTTGATTTCATACAATTATGTAAATGCCTTTATGACTTTGGATGCAAATTGGGGTCCTTGGTCTGTGGTGATAGACCGTGGAGCTCCAAATCTCTAAAAAATCCGAGTATACAAGAAATCGGTGACCTTCTCTTCACGAGCATGTTTGAAAGCATGCACCTCTACCCACTTTGTCAAGTAATCAGTGCATACTAGAATATGCACCTTTCCTTGAGAAGGTGGATCAATAGGTCCTACAAAATCAAGCCCCCACCTCTCAAATGGTTCTAAAACCATTTGAGGCTGCGATGGCATCTCATTTGTATGAGTGGGTTTCCCCATTCTTTGGCATGCATCACAATGCATGATGTACTTTTTCACATCCTTGTGAAGAGATGGCCAATAATATCCTATCCCTAAGATTTTCCTAACTATGCTTTTTATAGAATAGTGTCCACCTGAGGGTTCATCATGACAAGCTCTAAGGATATCATACACTTCATCCTTTCGGATGCACCTACGTAACACATGGTCAGAATTGCATTTAAAAAGCATACCCTTAATCCATTCAAAAGAAGAACTCTGTTTGATCAATTGTTTTTTCTGTTTTGAAGTGAAATGTGGAGGAACTTTCCCTATGACCAAATAATTGGCTATATCTGCAAACCAAGGTGATTGGACTGATATAGCAAATAGTTTTTCATCAGGAAAAGTGTCATCAACTAATTCCCCTTCATCTTTGTTCTGCAACTTGGACAAGAAATCTGCCACAACATTAGCTTTCCCTAGTTTGTTGATTATAGTGATATCAAATTCTTGCAACAATAGCAACCAACGAATAATTCTTGCACTTACCATAGGTTTATTCATCAAATACTTAATGGTTGTATGATTTGTGTGAATAAATATTTGATAACCTGTGATGTAATGCTTGAATTTGTTGATGGCATAAATTACTGCTAGGAATTCCTTCTCAGTTGTTGTATAATTTTTCTCGGCTCCTGTCAAGTTCTTGCTAATGTTGTAGATGGTATAGTGTTCACCATTATCAATTTGTCCTAATGCTACTCCAATTGTTGTATTGGAGGCATCAGTCTGTATGTGAAATGGTAATGTCCAATTAGGTCCTCTGAGCATAGGTGGAGTTATTAATTTCTCTTTCAGAGCTTCAAATGCTTCTTGACACTTTGCAGTCCAGGAGAATTCAGAATCTTTAGTCAATAGGGCAAACATAGGACTGGCTATTGTACTAAAGTTGGGAATAAACCTGCGGTAAAAACCAATGTGTCCTAGGAAGCTTCGACATTAGTCCGAGTTTTAGGAGGAAGGAGATTCTTGATAATTTCCACCTTCTTTGGATCAACTTGGATCCCTTCGGGAGAGATGTGATGACCAAGAACTATCCCTTCCTTCATCATCATGAAGCATTTTTCTGGATTCAAGGATAACTGGTATGTTTCACAATGAGTTAAGACTTTGTCAAGATTTTGCAATGTAAAATCAAAAGTCTATCCACATACTGTGAAATCATCCATGTATATTTCAACACTTTTGGTGGTCAGATCAGCAAAAATTGCTAGGACTACTCATTGAAAAGTTGTTGGGGCATTACACAAACCAAAAGGTAAAACCCTATAGGCAAATGTTCCCCATGGACATGTAAAAGTTGTTTTCTCTTGATCTTCAGGTGCAATCTGAATTTGATTATATCCACTAAATCCATCAAGAAAACAAAAGTATCTTTTTTCGACAAGAGTATCTAACACCTGATCTATGAAAGGTAATGGAAAATGGTCTTTGTATGTCACCTTATTCAACTCTCTATAGTCTACACATACTCTCATTTTTCCATTTTTCTTAGGAACTATTACCAATGGAGAAACCCATTGGCTATCAAAAATTGGGTAAATGAATCCTACTTCCAGAAGTTTTTCAATTTCTTCTTTCACAATATCTCTTAAGGCAGGATTCAATCTTCTCTGGGGTTGTCTAACTGGCTTGACTTCTTCAGTATAGATTATGTGGGTACATATATCAGGATGAACTCCTGACATATCTTTGTAGTTCCAAGAAAAAGCATGAACATGCTTCTACAAGACAACTATCAAATTTTCTTCCTCTTCCCTAGAAAGCTGGTTGTAAATGTTCAAAAATTTGCCTGGTTGGACTTCTATTTGTTTTGTATTTAGAAGGACTGAATTCACTCCTTCATACCTGGTGATTAAGGGATTAAGAGGACATTTTTGAGATGGGAGAAAAGAAGTAGTTTCTATTTTATTGCTGCTTGAGGGAAGCATATCTTGTATGGAACAGTGAGAAGGAAAAATCGGATGATGGTGCCATCCATGTGGTAGTGAAACAGAGTTTCCCTATGATAGTACAGATGGTTCATCTTTAGATTTTTGATTCTCCTCATTACTTAACAAGCTGTTGGATATTTGTTGCTTCCCCTTCTAAACCTTGTTCATGCAGAACATTCATCGGGATTGTTTCATTTTCTAAATTTTCTATGTCATTGAGGTCTTCCGTGTGTTCTCTTACTACTAAGGTAGCTAGTGTAGAAATGACCTCTTCGGTTATTCCTCTGAGTCAGAAAACCATAACTAACCTAAAAATTTGCTAGATGGTTTTGCAGGAGGATATAAAGAAATCTGTTTCAGATCAATACCATTTGAAATAGTCATATTTCCAGATCTACAGTCTATGAAGGTTGTTGTAGTTGCAAGCCAAGGTCTTCCCAAAATAATGGGATATCCATGTGCTGAATTTCTTGGTTGTAAAACCAAAAAATCTACAGGGAATTCCCAAGAAGAAACTTCTATAGGGACATCTTCAATGATACCTTCAGGTTTTGCAACTGACCTATCGGCCATTTCTAAAACTGTAAATGTGGGGCTGAGATGTTTGAGCTGTAATTGTTTCATTGTATCCTTGGTCATGATGTTTATTGCAGCTCCTAGATCTACTAAAACATTTGATATTGGTACTGAACCTATGGTAACTATGATAATTGGACTTCCTAGGTCACTATACTTTGGAGGTACTAGTTTTCCAGGATAAGAGATCAGACTATCTTTCCTTCAACCTTCACAGTCTTGGGAAATGCTTTCTTCTTTCTTCCTGTTCTTTTAATGCACAAATTTTGGACAGTACTATTAATCTCTGGTATTTCCTTAATGGCTTGCAATAAGGGCAATGATATAGTCAACTTTTTGAGTTCTTTGACCAATTCTGACTCAAAATTTTTTGGTATTGCATTGAATCTTTCAGGATATGGAATTATCCTTGGTAATTGTTCTTCCTGTGGTTCTATTTTTGTCTCTTTCTCTATTGTTGGTTGGATTCTCTCTGGTTCCAATTTTTCTTTTGTCTCCATTGTTGGTTGGATTCTCTCTGGTTCTGATGATTCTTGCTCTTCATTTTCTTTGATTTCATTTGAAACTGGTTCAGGTACAACTTTTCTTAAACAAAGTTGGATGTTACTACAATCAAGAACATTAATTTCAACATTTTCTTTAGCTTCAGCCACATAGACGGGAGGTGTTTGTCTCATGCTATTTGGATTAGTGACTGGCTGAGTTGGCAATTGAGGTTGTTTCACTTGCTGTGTTTGCTATTGTTTTTCTTGAAAATTTTGATTAGGTGCGAGGCAACAAATCGCTGAGTTTGACCTTGATTCCTTTGTTGCCTTGGATAGGATAGGTATTGCTGACTCCACTGTGGTTGGTTTTGCATCCAATGTGGATTAGTCTAATTTTGATTCCAGGATGGATTGTTTTGATTCCATGAGGGGTTGTTTTGATTCTGATTCTAGGCTGGGTTACTCCAATTTGCTTGTGGCCATTCTTGGGAATTTGTCCATTGAGGATAATTCCAAGGACGTTGGGGTGGTTATGATTGTCCCCAAGGCATAGTACTAGGATTATTCCCCCAATTTGTAGGAAAACGAGGGGGATTTTGGTATTGAGAGAAATTTCCCCCTTGTTTTGGTCCAATATAGTTGAGTTCCTCAGTCTAGTTTTCTAACACGGTTTTGAGTTGTGGTAGAATGTGGCATTGATCAGTTGAATGCCTTTTTGAACAAATACTACAAATGGTTGAGATAGATGTTTTATTCAAAGGACATTCCTGCAAAGCATGTTTATTTCTACATCTTGGGCAATAAATTGCCAAAGGTTCTGTGTTTTTTGCTTTTGCAGACATTTCCCCCAAAGTAGTGTTTAGATGCACTAGAATATCAGTTTTGAAATTTGCAAGTTCCTCTATCAGGTCCTTCACATCAGTGCCATTTGTGCGGCTTTTTCTTCTTCTCTACTTAGTGCGAGAGTAATTCCTGTAGAGATCCATAATTTCCTCATTACTGAGAGTGGTTACATCCCCTTTTCCCATCAAATCTAGAACTTCTCTGGATTCATCTTGCAATCCTCTCAAAAATATGGTTTTACATAATTCCCGTTCTACTAGTCCACATCTCCTTTGAACAAAGGAGAACCTATCAAGATAATCTTCCAATGTCTCATCATCTTTCTGCTTGATTCTGAATAACTCATCTTTCCTATTCCTTACACGGCAATATTCCTGATATTTGTCTAAAAAGACAGTTTCCATTTGATCCCAGGTTCTTATGGAATTAGGCTCTAAGCTCATGAACCGGCGCAATGCTGAATCCTTGAGTGTTGAGGGAAAAACCTTAAGTTTTTTATTGTCATTTATATAATCATAGGTCGACACACTACCTTGAATTCAAACAAAAACTGATCGGGATCTTCGAGATACAACACCTCGAAAGGTTGGAAGTGTCGAAGGTGAAATGGTCTTCATGGGAGAGTTTTGTGTTGGATTTAGATGAATAGGATATTCAAATGTTCTGGAAGGTTGGAGCATATCTTGATCATCTCCTTCATTATGAACATAGCCATGTTGGCCATCTATATTGCCTCCTTCTGCCATAGTTTCCTATTTTTTGGGAGAAGTTAAAGCTTCCCAAATTGTTCTCTCAAGAGGTCCAAGCCTCTCTATTGATGATGAGTCTGATGAATTTTCTTTCTTAGGATATTCTGATGATGATAAAATTGGTGATTTTCCTTTCTCAAAATGTTCTAATGATGGTGAGACTGGTGATTTTTCTATCAATATTTTTGGTAATTCAAACACAGGTGATTCACCCCTTAGGCGTGAAGATCTCCTTAATGGAACAAGCTAGGGATCCTTTGGGGTAGTTCTACCTTTTTCATCCCTAGACTTACTCATTCATGTTTACTCCTAAATGACATAAATTAAGTCAATAGTTGTTATCTTCCTCAGCTATTGTATTCAGATTTTAACCTAAATTTTCATAGCTTAGTTTGATTACAGCTATTGGATTGTTTGTTTTCTTCTGGAAACACTATTCCTTGGCAACGGTGCCAAAATGATGCATAGTCGTTATACCATCATTAATTCTCAATGTATTTGTCAATCCAGGGCAGTGTACAAGGCTATCTGCGGAAGAAGAGGCAAAACATCTATAACTTAGGTCAATCTAGAGCAACAGGTTTTATTGGTGAAACCGGTTGTGTGGGGGGTTTTAGGACATTCCTATTTCTAAATTGCATGAATTAAACCTTAATCTAAGTTGCAGAATTGGAAACTAATCATTAACTACAGAAATGAAGTCCTAATTACAATTGCAGAATGAGACCTACTTATGTTGTAGAAATAACAGTTGCAAAAATTGAAAGTCTAATCCTAATTGCAGAAAGGAAATCTAATTACTTTTGCAGCAATGAAAGTCTAATTCTAACATGGAAATGAAAACTATCAAGGCTCTGTAACAGAAGGTTGTCAATCTTCTGTGTAGGAGTTGACAGCAAAACATAAAATGTAGGAAATTACAAAAAATAGCAAATTCTGGAAATAATAGTCTAAAATAAAATGGAAGCTTTGTTGAAAGTAAATATTACAGCTAAAAAATTAAGCACAAGATTAATCTAAGTATAAATAAACTAAGACTACAGATATTGTCAGCTGTTTACAAGCAATTGAAATAACAAGTTCTACAACTCATTACGCTACGACAAAATCGAGAATAAAACCTGTTGTTAGTCCTCCTCCTAGGTGCTGGAAGTGGCCGACCTCCTTGTCCAGAAGAAGGTATGAGTATCTCTCTCTCTAGATCTTAATCACACTCATTTAAAAGCAACATGAAATAGAACTGGTGCACTTTATTGATTAAAGAACATGATTACAATAATTTTGCTAAAAACCTGTTATAGGACTGTAACAGTCAAATTCTACCTATTTTTTGCTTCTTTACTTTCTCTACATATATTACTTACTTCCTACTACTCACTACTAGGCTCAACCTGAATGGGAGCAATATTTATAGATGTCCTAAGGTCTGATTACAAACAAAGAATATCTCAAAAGATCTAATCCTACAATGCTGCAACAAATTCTGGTTTTATCCTAGAAGAGGATTAAAACTTGATCTTTCCCTTAATGATGGCTTTGGTCGGCAATGACGACAAATACAGATGGAAGATCTTTTCCTTTACCTTTTCCAACCTTTATTTCCCTTTTTTCAACTTCAGAAATCGGTCAACAAGTCAAAAAGCACACTCTATTTTCATTCCGAAGATAAGTGGCTTCATTCCGAAGACAATGCAATTCTCATTTCGAAGATCGCTCATTCTGAAGATACTACAGTTCTCATTCCAAAGATACTGCAATCCTCATTTTGAAGATCCGCTCATTCTGAAGATACTGCATTCTTCATTCTGAAGATCTACTCATTTCGAAGACGCTGTGTTCTCTCATTTTGAAGATATCTGTTCATTTCGAAGATACTTCAGAATGAACAAATGTGTGCTTTTCTAGTGATTTCTTCTGCATCTCTCAGGTGGGTTATCTCCTAAGATCAAATTCCAATGGTCTTCATCTCTTTCCTCATGTGAATTCCATGCCTTGCTATTTATGGACGAGTGGCTGGAATTTACATGGGAAAGACCGATTTTCTTTGCACAACAATAGTTTGCTTGCACATGTTGCAGATTTAGGTGAAATAAATGCTTGAGACAAATCAAAACATGATTAGTGAAATGCTGCTATTATTCTAAGCATATCCCATTTTAGCAAGTCATAGCAAAAAGAACACAAAACTATGCAAAAAGCTGTAAAAATCAGCATATAATATTCCAAATACATTGATCATGCAAAATGGTTAATATACAACATATTGAATCAACTTAACTAACATATCAGATAAAATATAAGAGTTTATAGGCAATTTTAGTGTTCAAAACATGTTATGATTGAGGCATTTCCAGGCCTCATCAGCCTCCTTGGAGTTGCTTGATAATCTAGGTATATATGATGGGTACAGATCTCTGGGCTAATACCCTTCATATCTGAGTAATCCCATGCGAATTCCCACTGGTTTCTAATTAGGAGCTCTTCTAATTTCATCAATTATGTGGGAGTCAACCCATTGCTAAAATTCAACGTTCTTCCTAGACCGACGTGTATCTACTGAATGTGGTGATCTTGGGCACTAGCCAACAACGATCCAGGTGCAGAGATGGAGGACTCCCTATGGAGGAACTCCATAATAGCACCATCTTCATCTTCTACTACCAACTCATCCAACGTCATCATTAGCTAGATAATGGACAACTCAAGAATTTCATGCTCGATCAACATGGGTTCTCCTACTGAGTCAACGGACTACGTTGAGGGTGAAATAGTCAACCTTTTAACATTTCATCCATCGAAGATGGTCATCAGCCCATCCTGGTAGTTGATGTAAGTGTCAGCTGTTGCCAGCCATGGCCTTCCCAATATGAGAGGGTAATCGCCTAACCTATTTTTATATTGCAAGACTAAAAATTTGGCTGGGTATTCCCATGCGTTGACTATCACTATTACATCTTCCAATATTCCTTTCGATGCCACGATCGATCGATCGGCTAGCTACAACACTACTATAGTGGGTTTTAGGTTTATGAGCTATAGCCTCTACATGGTCTCTTGAGGCATTACATTGATGTCTACTCTGAGATCGACCAACATATAAGACAGGGAATGTCCCTCAATTTTTACAGTCAGCATCGAGTTGCCCAGGTCTACATACTTCGAATGGCACATTTTGCCCATCATCAAATCTGCTAGTTTACCCATGACATTGATAGTCTAGGTTGCTCTTCATCCTATATTCCTTAGACACATCTCTCTTATCACCTTGGTATATATCGAAACATCTCGAATAGCTTGAAATAATGGAATTGTCACTATGAGGTTATTCAAGCTAGAAAAGATATCGAATTACGACTACATTGATTTCCTTTGTTCTTGAAATCGGGTGGGAAATGGAGCCTTTGCTCTCTCAGGAATTTCTTCCATCACCTCTTCTACAAGAGGTGTTTCTCGTACTTCTTCCTCCTCTTCTACCAGTGGAGGTATTCTTACTCCTAGTTGTCTACCAGACCTAAGCTGAATATGGTACATCGGATACATCTCACCCTCCATGTTGTATGATGGCTGGTTCACCCTGTTATTTAGATTTGCCATCGATTGTGTGGGTAGTTGCACAGGTCTCACTGATGGAAACATCGGTAAATTTTGTTGAGGGTGAGCTGGTGCAGCATTCTATGGAGCTTGATACCATGCAGTGTGGCCTCTCCACTACTGCCCAGGATATGGATATTGCATCCATGGCTGCTGGTTTGGAAATGCTATTGGGGGTGCATTAGACCAGGGTGATGGCCCCCACCACCCCATGTTAGGTGGTTGAGGCAGACTTTGGTTCATGTATGGTCCTCCCCCATATGATGGCATTCTAGTTGGCATATTCCACATAGGGGGTTGTGGCCAACTCTTTCAATTTCCTATGAAATAGGCATCCACGCTTTCAAAATCCTCCTGATTATTGTTGCAGGCACAATCGAGTTTTATGGTTCAGCCTGCAAACTATGCATATTCTAACTTTTTTCTTTAGGAATGTATTCTTTGCATGCTTCCCTCTATATTTTGGATAGAAATAAGCCAATGCTGCTTCATTTTCTTGCTTCTTTTTCTCTAACAGTAGTGTATCCATCTGCAATGCTAGATATCAGAGCATTTCACATTTTTAAATCTTCCAGCATGTTACCTATTTCTATCTTCGTGACTGAAGCAGTCAATTTCATGGTTCTAGAAGTGGTCTTGACTCTCCTTCTTGAGTAGTTTTGGCATAGTTGTCGGATGTCTTCCATAGTGTGCTGGTAAACGTCACCTCCAAAGATCATGTTAAGAGCCTCTAGTGATTCATTGGTAAGTCCTCTCAAAAATATGCTTTTGAGGGACTCATCAGATAGTCTCATGTGAGGAGATCATTGAATATTGAAGTTGAATCTCTCCTAATATTCATCGAGAGACTCATATTCTTTCTGTGTTATGCTCAGGACCTCTTCTCTAGAGTCTCTTGCTCTCCCAAAATCTTGGTATTGATCTAAAAATATCTTCTTCATTTGATCCCAAGTGGCAATGTGTTTGTCTCCTAGATCGATGAACCACCACAGAGCTACATCGTCCAACATGGAAGGAAATAGTTTCAGCTTCTGCGTATCAAATTTATAGTCCATAGACCTGCATAAGACATCAAAATTGAATAAAAATAGGTCAAGGTCCTCATTTGGGTATCCTCTAAAGGTCGAAAGGTGAGTAGGGTATATGTTTTTCATTTTGGTATCACCTACTCCTTCCTCAATCGAGAAACTAAAGAAAGATGAGACTTCTTTTTTGTCAGCCATTTTTTTAGGAATGTGGTCTCTAATGCAGTGTTTATGGCCTTATGGTCATTTAAGACTTTTGAGTCAAGGATCTAAGGTTGTCTGGTGTTATCGTATGATATTCTATAGCTTTCCACAATAGGGCTTCCTCTAAGGATGTCCTATTAAATAGGGGATTTATGATGATTTATTTTTCCCCACATTTATGGGATGAGGAGGCACTTTGTACAAAGTGTGGCTCCTCACTCCAATGGATTTCTAAAGGTGGGTCAGGCAAGTCTAATTCAAATTTAGAATGTTTCACCGATTCAGGTTCTTATGGATTGGCTTTTATGAACTGACCATTAGGTCCTATTCTTCTCAAAGAACTCATACAAGGTAAGATGGAAGGTTTCCAAGTATTATAGATAATCTAGTTGAGACGCTTCCTCGAAAACGGTGTCAAAATGTTTGCAGGCCAAACAAGGTTAATTTCTTTCCTACTTTTGTCATATGCCCATGCATTTAATTTATCAACCTAGGGATCTTCGTAAAATTACGAAGGGTCTGAATAAGCTTTCTTACAATACCACTTGATATGAGTCCTCTAGTTCTACTATTTGGGGGTGTTTCAAATGGTTGTCAATCATTCATGCACTCCTCAATAATTTATGTAAAAAAAATTAAATCTACAAAAAGGAAATATTCACACATTTCTAAAAATGAACCTACTGCGATACTGGAAATAACAATGAGATAAAAAATCTTATAAAGCAGTAAACTAGTCTAAAAAAAAACATAGGAAAAATAGGGGAAGAAATACTGGCTTGGAGTGGGCCTAGGCTCCAGCAGCTTCCTCCTGGATGAACACGCACTTAGAAACTCTTAGAACTATATTATAATTATCAAAGTATTACAATTACTATCAAAATATTCTATATCCTCTCTACATATCTATATATCCTCTATATCCCTCTCAGAGAGGTCTGCGTGCATTTATATAGCACACCCACATAAATTTTGTTACAAAGAAGTTGTAACATCCGATTCATCCCAGACTAAACTAAGATAGTCTAGTAAATGTGATCGACGTCTACTAAAACTAGAATTCGGTTCTAACGGTGGTGTGTTCACTGATTGGTTTGTGCTTCACCTGGCATTGGTAGGACATTCTCATATGTCAATGCGATCCCCAATTTAGCTCTACATGATGTAGAGTTGGAACTGCACTAGTCATTTTTGTCCACGTCATACTTGTCTCATCAACGAGCAAAGAACAAAGGCACCTTCTCTAGGAGAAAGGTGCCTAAGTATGTCGAGCGCCTTCTCTATGCGAAAGGTGCCTTGCTACCATTGGTGCCTTCCTAGAAGAGGAAGGCACTTATCTTCTAGTGGTGCCTTCCTTATGAGAGGAAGGCACTTGTATTCTAGTGGCACCTTCCTTATGGGAAGCAGGTGCTTACCTTCTAGTTGCACCTTCTCATCGGTACCTTCCTTATGAGAGGAAGGCACTTCTATTCCTTTGGTGCCTTCTTGGAAGAGGAAGGCGCTGACATTGTATTGGCACCTTCCTAGGAGAGGAAGGTGCTTGTATTTCCTTGGCACATTCCTAGAAGAGGAAGGCACCTACTTACATTTGGCACCTTCCTGGAAGAGGAAGGCGCCTACCTTCTCTGCGTTGATTCTAAAAGAAACAAAGTGCCAGGTCCATGAAAAGACCTCGACTGATCCAAATATAACTAAATCAACTGTAATTCCACAAAAACACATTGAAAACACATAGATTCAAAAACACACATAATTTCATCAAATAATTATATAATCATTCATAAAATTATGCAACCTTATTATACAGCCACATAATAATCAAGAAAATGTATACAAAATATGAGCATTTCTGATGCTCATCACTAGTTGCACCTGTTAGGGACTATTAGAAAATAGTAGTGAATTTTGATATAATTCCACCACAAACATTTTAGTAATGTTTATATTAGTCTATGGTCCAATTTTTGTGAGATTTGGAGTAGTTTTGATGGTCTAATTTGAGGTTTCATTGTTGCAGATCTAATTGTCCCTTTTAGGGATGATCACAGTTTTTGCTAACAATTTCTATATTATTCATGCTCAGATATTTATAAAACTATATTATCAATGCAATATCATATTTAGAAATCATTTTTAATCATTTTTTGTTCATTATAAATAGGTTTTGGTGGTGTTTCTATATGCATGTTGTCTATGTTTTTCCTCCACAAACGCATATGCTATTAACCATTTTCAATATCTTGTGTGTAGGTGCAGGTATACCATACATGAGGGAGGAGCTAAGAGTCATAGAATAATAGGCCCAAGACTATCTCTCAAGTTTGGGATGCGAAAGGAATGTTGTAGCATGCCATTAAGTCTCTTTTGAAGGATTAGATCCTTGTATTGTGTAATGTTGAAATGTATTATTTTGAGCAACCCTAAATGGGAGTGCATTTGTAAGCCTTTGGAATGATTTACTTATGAATACAAATAAGGATTATATCCCTTTCATTATTCCTATTTAGTCTTCATTTCATTAGTTTACATGTTATGCTTCATTCTCCCCCTTTTGTAAAGTTTGCTTAAGCCATAAATTGCATCTCAATAACAAACCCGTTTAGGCATGTCGTAAATTTTGCTTCTTTATATTTTATCATGTGTTTACTTAAAACAAGGTACCATCATGATGAAATACTTGTGGTGATAGACAATTTGACTAAGGTTACACATTTTATACTAGAAAACATGAAGGATGATGCATCGATTGTGAAAAACATTTTGTAAAATAAATAATTAGGTTACATTGTTTTCCTAAGGTAATCATATCAGATAGAGATTTCATATTTATGTTAGATTTTTGGTAGGATCTTCATCATGAATTGGGCACTAAATTGAATATAAATTATTCTTACCATCCAAAAATAAATGGAAAAATAGAGAGGGTTGACCAAGTTGTTGAAGATATGTTTCACATGTATTGTATGGAAAAAAAGTCTAAGTGGTAATATTATTTGCAACTAGTTCAATTTGAATATAATAATGGATACCATGCATCCTTCTGAATGGATCCATTTGAGTACTTTTATGGAAGAAGGTGCAAAACACCTCTTATTGGAACAATCTAGAAGATTAGGTGGTGATCAGACTAGACACTATCAAAGAGATGGAGAAGCAACTCAAAGTAATTTAATAGAGGCTCAAGGAAGAAACCGATCACTATAAGAGCTATGCTAATATAAAAATATCACCAAGATAATTTTTTATGGGATGCAAAGTCTTCTTAAGGGTGATATCCATGAAAAGTGCCATCAAGTCAACTAAGTTGGATCCTTATTTTGTTGGGTCTTTTGATTTCATTGATAAGATTAGTCTAGTAGACTATAGGCTCTCCTTACCATCCAACATATCAAATATCCATGATAATTTCCACATATCCCTACTTAGGAAGTATATTTATAAGTCTTCTCATGTTTAGAATGTATCAAAATTGCAAATGGTAGATCCCTCAGTCATTGAGGTGCTATTGGTAAGGATTCTAGGGTTTCATTTTAAGAACTTGATGAAATGAACTCTAGATCATTTTTTTTGGAATATATAACATTATTTGGTACATGCCAATGTACCACCTTGTGTACATTATTAGATTAGTATAATATCTTAGATTAATATTTTAGTAGTTACTCCATACAATGTAATAAATGCACAAGTATTAGATTGTGCAATGATCTAAATGTGCATGTAGTCCACATGTACATGAGTCATATGATAGGTAGTTGAAGAGTCATGGGCCAAGGGATATATCTCCTTATATATATGCCTTTGACATAGAAAGTGAGAGAGAGGAAGTATAGTGAGTTTAGTAGGTACAATGTAGATCCTTAATTATTTATGGAGTGTTCAAGTCCTCCATTATATTACATTGTACTATTTTATGAGACTTCATTAATGGATATTTTTTGAGTTATTGCAGAAGTATTTCATATAATTGTTTTTGCATATTATATTTCCATTATCATATAGTTAAAATTGCTTTTTCATTTTATATATTTTGGTTGCATTTTATTTAATATAGATCATCAAAAGCTAATAGTGGTATCAGAGCACAAGGTAGATTGATAGGAAATAGAGAGAGCCACAAGAGATATTGAGATGAGATTAGAAATATCAATTTTAGAATTTATATAAATTACATTTGGCTATATTATTTCCACAAAGTTGCAAAAAAACTAGTGAAGACTAGGACTCAACACTGATTCCACTATATTGACAAATCAACTAGTGAAGATTCATTAATCTCTAGATTTAAAAATTTAACATTTTTTAATTTCTAACACTTTGTTGCAAAAAAAATAAGATTCAAAGAAATTTGATAAGCTTCCTTCAAGAGAGCTAAGAATAATATCTTCTTTAGAATCAATCCAACACTTGAAGCAACAAGTTGAAGATTAAATATTAGGATACCTTAAAGAAAATATCCTATTGCAAGAGTTGTAGAATTGCAAATTGCAGATTGTAGAAGAGATAAAAAGGCTAGAGAAGACTTAGTATATATTGAATGAATTAGAGACTCCATAAAAAAGTCTTGAAGAACATTGAATATTGGATATCTCCATTGAATATTGAGTAGAACAAAGAATGAGGTCCTCAAAGAAATCTAAAGATTGAAGGCTTTAGAGTGAAGAAAGAAGATACTCAAGGAAAATAGTCTCATAGAATATTGAAGACTATATATTGTAGAGTGGAAGTAGAGAACTCAAGAAGTTGAAGAGACCCACAAGAGGTACCATTGAAGAACTTATGTATTTGGAATATTTAAGATAGATAAGGACTAGAAAAAGTCTTATTCTAGATTTCAAAAGTAACATAATCAAGAGATCCAAGAGAAGAGGTCTCAGGGAAGGCCTAAAAGGAGAAATAAATTGATTGCATTACAATCTAAAAAATTTTGAGGATAAATTGACTATGTTACAATTTGAAAATTTTAGATTGAAGGAAAACAAGAATGCAATGATTTGGGTAGTGATTAAGTTTCAAATTTCAAGGGAGCATCATGAAGGAGAGTTAAAGCCACCAAACCAGCAATTTGGGCAGAAAGTTAGAGGAGTATTAAAGGTGAAAATTGGTGAGTTAAGAAGCTATTTTGGACAACAAGGAAGAGCTGAAAATTCATCAAGTTTTAGAGCATCAATTATGTGATCCAAATTACCAAGAAATCCATCATCAAATCTAGGTCATAAAGGTATGCAAATTTGGTGCAAAAGGTTCATTATTTGAACACTTACATTCATATTATTATTAAGTTTTATTAAGCACCAAATTAGAATTTAAAGTTGCAAAGAGAAAGTTTCAAATTTAAAGTCTTCAAGGAAGTGCAAAAGATAGTTTTTACAAGGGTTAAAACCTACACATAAGAAAGAGCAGTTAGATATATTTCGAAAGAAAGAAAAATATCAACATCCTACCTTCTATTGAAAGCATAGAAGATATTTTAAAGCAAAGGTTGCTTAAAATTTAGTGCATTAAGTATTAATCAAGAAAGGGAGATTAGTGCACAAAATCAAGGTTGAGTTGAAGTGTCAAAAGACACCATTGAGCATAGGAAAAACTGTAGCAAATATTGGTGAAGATAAGCCACCAAAAATAGCATTATAACCACTAGTGAATAGAGAATAAACCACAATTCTAAAAGATAAGGAAGAAAATTTCAAAAAGTAGACAAAAATATCTAAAAAATTATGGTGCAAATTAAGGTATTTTATCTTAATTATTGTAGAATTATTTACATTCCATAATAGCACCATACTTGTCTTGTCCAACATAGAAAAATGAGGATAAAATCTAGAGTGTCTTAAGACACTAAAACAAAAAGTATATTATAGTCACCAAGTGATTGTATCATCAAGCTTGAAGGTCAAAATTTGAATCAAATGGAAGAGAAAACTAAGGGATCAAGAGTATAGTCTTCAAGGTGTCTAAAGACACTAGATTCAGAACCATAGATCTCATAGAAGTAGTGCTCAGAGTGCAAGAGGGACCTACAATGGAAAAAGACCAAATAAGGGTAGCATAACAACATTAGAAAGGGCAGCATAACACAACTCAAGTGCAAGTTGCAACAAGAGTAACACACATAGCAAAAATTAAGGTGCAAGTAGCAAAGCGTATTACCCAAGTGGACAATGATAAAATCTTGGATGAAAAACCACTTAGAGGATAGCATTGAAACGCCTTAGCACCATATTTTTTTGAGTAGATCCACATTTTTTAGAGAGGAGCACTACCATTCACTAGAGAAAGCATGCTACTATTGCAAGACAAAACAACTTGCAAAAGTTGGTAAGAGCATTAAGGAAATAAGAAAATTTGAGAGCGTAGTTACATGCAAGGGCGAGAACTTCCACTTGCCACCCTAAGTAAAGGAATATCATGCCACTTGTAACAAATAAGAAGAACATGAAGAGCATATGTGAATGCTTTGTAATACCTCTGAATTATAATACATGCACAAGGAGAAGAGTTCTCAAGTAATACTCCATTCAAACTGATAGAAATCAATAATTATTTATTCAATGCTCAAAGGCTAGTATAACACCTGCATTACCAAAATCAACATTGTCTAACATTTTTAACTCACTTGTGCAACCTAGAAATAAGACTCAGGTTCAAAGGCAACATAAATACCATTTGGCATACATTTAAATGGAAGGTAAAAATATATTAATACCTCTATCCAAGAGAGCTTGTAAACGATTGCTTACACTGGTCAAATGATAGAGAAGAGGAGGTAAATACAATAATAAGTGTGACAAATAATTAATATCATGTATTGCATATTATCATACCTCATAGAATAGAGAATATACAACATTCAAATACTTTAAAGTGCAGTCAAGGTCAAACCCAATCAACATAGAGCACATTATAGAGAGGTAAAGTTGCATTACTTTAATATTTACTTTCTATAAAGTGCAAGGAGTTATAAGGTTATTTATCTCTAAGGTTAGTTAATTAATTGCAAGGAAATATAAGGAACAAAAACCTCATATAGATTATTAATGATTTAGAAAGCCAATTAAAGTAAGGAGTTTATATCATTAAGAGTTATTTAAATTTGCATTACTTGAAATTTTAATATCATAATATTTTCAAATAATTAAACTAGGATATATAAGGGTTTCTACCTTTGAAAAATTGAAATATTATTTTGTAAATAATATCATTTTCTAAAGTTCTAAATTAGGGAGATATAAGGAGTACTACACCAAAATTTAGAACATTGGAATTTAGAAAACTAAACCATTGAGAATTAGAGAATTGAAAGAAGTTCTCATTGAATTTCTTAAAAAGTTAGAAATTACTTTCATACTTATCTCTTATACAAATTGAAGGGACAAAATAAATCCAACTATAGAGTTGAATTTAGTTAACATCATCAAATTGAAAGTTCAATAAAATTACTTCTAGCTTTCACAAATAGAGAGAAATAAGGTGAAAAATGGAATTTGAACATTAGGGATTCAACTCAAAAGAAATCTAAAGAAAAATAAGAACTTTATCAAAACTACAGTACACTCAAAACACTAGGGATATATAAGGATTTATACAAAACTTGAGATTAGACAAGATTTTATGAAGTTTTTCCACATATTCAAAACATTCAGTAAAGACAAGATGTTCCATAAAACTCAAGAATTGAAAGGTAGCATTTGATCATACTTTAAAATAAGTGTTGTGGCTCCTTCACAACGACCCCAAAATTGGGGACCCACTTGAAATTTTAAAGTTTGTTCTAAATTGTTGCTTGCGCTTATTGTTGACTGTCGTCATCATTTGGATGTCAAAAGTCCATTTCCATAAATTTGTCTTGTAATTGGTTTTGATGTCGGATTTTGTCTCATGATTCAATGGTTTTTTTTCTTTATTCTAGTTTGGTTATGTTGTATGGGTAAAGTGTATTATTTTATATTTTATTGTATTTTTGTTATGTCTTGTTATTGTGATTATTATGTTTTGTTGAAGTTAAAGTGTTATGTTTGCTTCTAATATTTGTTAGTTTATAATGTTAAAACTTTGTTAGTTTGTGTGCATGTTAAATTAAAGTGGTTATATTATTCAAATGGTTGTTGTAGCATTTGTTAAGTCTTATTTCATTTTACATTTTTTATGGTATAATTTTTAAGTTTTTATTGAATTTTATAAGGTTTACATTTTCTTTTTTAAGTGTTAGTCATGTGTTGTTTTTGTTTTACTTAGGATTATTTCTTTGAGTTATTTATGTTAAGTATTGTGAAGTGAAATTATAATTGAAATTAATTAAAATATGTTTCATGTTTTTGAAGGTCAATAGCATTATTTTCAAGGTGTGCCCTGTGATCAAAAGCGGGAATGATCCCTAAAGCAAATGCATGTTCCATGTTGATATTCTAGGCATAACCGATTTCAAAGGTGGACCCCATGATCAAAAGTGGGCATAGTATCCAAAGTTAATGCATGTTACTTGTGGATATTCTAGGCGTGACCAGTTTTAAAGATAACAATATTGACTGGAGAATTCAAATCAGTTTGGTAAAGCGGTTTTTGTAGCCAAAAGGAGTCTGGTGTGTAAAGATGGTGTAGGATGAACGAATGCACATGGCCAAATGTAGATTATTTATGCCCATATAAAAATTATTGTAAATTAATGATTATGTTGAAGATGTAGATCCATTTGGTAGTGTATGTGCAAGATTATATGGAAAAGAATGGACTCAGATTCTGATAACAACAAAACTAGATTTTCATAGTGCTCTGAAAGTAAGCGATAACTTATCATTGATATGGTTTTTGAGATAGGTTATGAAGATAATCAATTCATTTTAACTGAAATCGTTGGTAGTCATTGGATTGTAGGAATGATGGTAATGAAAAGCAAGAATAAGAAACACGCTCACTCAGGCAATTGTATCAATGATCAACAATTTTGACAAGAAGAATAACAATTATATTATACTTTGGGTGATCAACATTACTCATTGTAAAAATGTTTAAATTATTTGTAGGATTCGAAGAGTTATGGTTTCCCTCCTCACAACGGAGAAATACATCAGGACTAATAGCATTAATTATAATCAAATACATTTTAGGTTACGTGATGAAGGAAGCAGTTGACACTAAGAAATTGTGTCAATAATCAAGATGTTAAGAAGCATAGTGTAATTGTAACATTCAGTGAAAGCATGAAAATGACTGGTCTGTGTTACTTTGAAATCTTGCTCGAGATATGTCTTCACATGATATGCATGAATTCAGGATGTGATTGGACATGATTTGGACACTACTATTGGTAGGACTCATGGACAGGGTAGTATTTGGCGGTGTGGGCACATAGGCTATGCATGCACAGTCATGAATTCAATGAAATATGATAAGTTGTAATGGATCAAAATTTTAATTTTCATTCAAAGAGTATATAAAAGAGTTTTGTAATGAATATGTTCATGTAGAATTAATTGGGATATTTTGTTAAAAGATTGTAATAAAATACATATCTAGATAACACCTCGAAGAAAGGATTAAGGTAAACAAGAGTGTTTTAACCATGCATTATAAAGTGAAGGCTTTATTGATATTAGGGTTTTAAGAATTCATTTTTAAAACTGATAAAACAGAGCAAACTAATCAAGAGGAATGGATTTCTCAAGTTATAAATAGAGAATTAGAAACCAAGAACATGGTCAAACATTTTGCAAAGCAGAGAAGGGATAAAGGACTCAAAGGAGCAAATGTGGAGAGCAGAAGAAGACTACAAAGAGTTGGATTTACAGAGATTTCATAGGATTTATTGTAAGATCAAAGAATTATATCAAATTATTTTTGTAAGATATGTGTGAATACAGTATTTGATTTTAATTAAATAATTTGATATAGTTTTAAATTTAGTTTTCCATTGAAGATTGCACCATTTTTATTGCTTTACTGTGTGATTCTGGTAGGCATAAATATGGTTTTAGAGTTTTTGTGTTTTCCATTTTGTAGTTGTTTTGTCCGAGATTTAATTTATTTTTGTACTTTAAACCTTTTGAAATTTATTTCATATTAAATTTGCAGACATTTAACCTAGTTTTATTTTATAAAGTTAAATTTTATTTTTTGAGTAATACTTCTTATACACATCCACCATGGGGATTGAACCTGGGTCACATCACCTATAATTAAACTTTATAACTAGGTTATAATTAAATTTATTATTCAAATATTAAATTTAATTAATATTTGAATAAATAAATTTACTGAGGATAAATGATTATTTTGATTCCAACTTTAATTTCATAAAGTTGAGAATTCAAAATTGATATATTTTTACATTAAATAGTTTGGGTTTATTATAATCTTGTTTCAATTTATCTAAAGATCCAAACTTTACATTTGAGGCTCATATTTATTCTTAAATATTTAATTCAATAAATATTTGAGGAATAAATATTACGGAAGGAAATTCCTATGAACTTTATTTGCATATCATAAGATTTAAAAGTTCATAAATAAGATTTATATTAAACCCTATTTTCATAATTATTAAAGGTTTCAAACCTTATAATTTGGGTTTAATCATTATTGCATTATGATTATTGGGATTCCAACTTTAATTTCATAAAGTTGAGAATTCATGATTAATATCTATTTACATTAAAGAGTTTGGTTTACTATAATTTTATTTCAAATTATCAAAGGATCCAAACTTTACATTTAAGATTCATATTTATTCTTAAATATTTAATTCAATAAATATTTGAGAAATAAATATTATAGGAGGATATTTTTATGAACTTTATTTTCATATCATGAAATTAAAATTTCATAGACAAGATTTATATTAAACCATGTTGTGGGTCAAACATAGGTTAATTTTATTCCTATTTTGTCACTTCCTGTGCATTTAAATTGTCAACCTAGGGAGCTTCGTAAACTTTATAAGTGTCTCAAACAAGATCATTTACAATACCCACTTTGAGATGAGTCCGGATAATTCTATCATTGGGGGGTTTAAAATATCAACAATTATTCATCCACACCACAATAATTTATGTATGAATAATTAAATCCTTGGAAATCAAATATTCATACGTGCATAATTAAATAGACATGAAAATAAATCTACTATGGTAATGAAAATAATAGTACAAGAAACAAACCTATGAAAGCAAGAAATTATTCTAGGAAAGTACAAGTAAAATGGAAGGAATGCTAACTTGGAGTGGGCCCAGGCTCCAACAGCTCCCTTCCAGCTGAACACGTGATTAGGAACTCTCGAAATGTATTATGATTGCAAAATAATTATTAAAATACTTCTATCTCCTCACAATGATAAATGTATTTTTAATTATCTTTTTGGATATCTATCAGAGAGGTCTGTGTGTTTATATAGGACACACACAAATATTCTATTACAAGGAAGTTACAATAGCAGTTCAGTCCAAACTAAACTAGGATAGTATGGTAAACGTAATTAGCATCTGCTAAAAATAGGTATTGTTCCTAATTATGGCGCATTCACTGATTGGTTCAAGTTGCTTGAGCTATATCATGCTTCACTTGGCATAGGTAAGATGTTCTCGTCCATTGGTGCAATTCTTAGAATTGTCTTGCATGATGTGGAACTAGAACTACACCGGTCAACACTGCCCATGTCGTGTTATTTTGTCAAATGGCAAAAAATGGAGGTGCCTTCTCTATGAGGAAGGTGCCTTCCTCATGTGCTTTGGTAGGTGCATTCCTTATGCAGAAGGTGCATACTGATGTTGAGCACCTTCCTCATGTGAAAGGTGCCTATTGATGTTGGGTACCTTCTTTATGTAGAAGGCACCTACTGATGTTTGAGCACCTTATTTATACAAAAGGTGCCTTACCTTGTATGGGGTGCCTTCCTTATATGGAAGGCACCTAAGTATGTCGAGCACCTTCTTTATATAGAAGGTGCCTACCTTATGTTGGTTCCTTCCTTGAAGAGGAATGCACCTACCTTCTTCTAAAATATTTCTTAAAGAGGAAGGCGCCTACTCACCATGCCTTGATACCGAAATAAATAGAGTGCTAAGTCAATGAAGGACCTCGACTAATCCAAATCTATAAAAACCAATTAAATTTCCACAAAATCACACTAAAACACATAAATTAGATAGCACACACAATTCTATTAAATAATTACATAATAATTCATAAAAATACATAGCTCCTATTATATTGCCGCATAATAATTAATGAAACTCATACAAAATATGAACATTTCCAAGGCTCATCATCCCTCCATGGCTAACATATGCCACACCCTCATGGCATAAAATGATAGGTAGCCCTTAATACTCCTCCTCATCATCATTTTCCAGTAGATTTGGATGTACCTATGACCTGTGATCACTTCTTCTATGGACCGACATTGGGAGGTGTGGTCTTTCTTTTCCTAAGTGGAACTATGGTGTTGAGGCTGCTAACTTCTATTGTCTGCCTCTACTCAATATGATGACTCCACCTATTCAGATTTCCCACCTTGATTACTACTGGAGGTGGTATAGCTAACGTGGTCCCTATTGCCTGGAATGCAGCTTCTGCAACTTGCCATAGGTCAGCATTCGGAGGCTTGAAAACTGAAAAAGGATGTCAGAATTGTACCTCCTGAGATGAACTACCTAGGACTTGTGTAATTGGGTTGCTTTAGGGGTAAGCCCTACATTTTATTTTGCAATGGTAGTGGCTTCCAATTCAGGCCCATATACCCCCCATATCTCAAAATATATCTATATTTTAGAGGGGCGTCCTCTGGATGACGCATAAATCTTCCAAAACTGATCATCATCCATCGGACTAATGTAAATACCAAGGTCTCCTTGGACCTTTGAAGCTAATTTCCTGGTCTCATTTTCTGCTACCATCTCTTCATGTAGCTATTTGAACTGTTTCTGCCTCTCTGTGAATGGCTACATATCCCACCCATATTCGACCAATTCAATGAAGGTCACCTTCACCTTCTTTCAAGCCATCATGGGCCCTTTTCCTTTGGCCCTTGTATAAAGTGTGGTAGCTCAAGTAGGGGGTTTCTCCTCCTTCCTGATGGATGTATCTTCATTGTGAGGGACTTTCTATGATGTCCCCAAAGCTATCCCTCCTTTCTCTAGTTTTTTTGGTGCCGACCCTGCAGGTCCCTCGGTCCCTCCTTCCTTAGGTCCGAGGAATTCTTCCTTGACCCCTAGTTCTATCTACGACTATTAGTTCACACCAGACTTTGTATCACTCAAGTATATAATAGAGGGCTCTGTTGGGCTCATTCTCCCATAAATCTCAAAAATAGAGGAATTCTTATCTACTTCTAGGCTACTTTCATCCAACCAAAATTCCCCTTAAGAGAATACTCATTCGATTGAAGGAGGGGAATTCGTCGGGACCTCAATCACCCAGTCAATTTGAGTAGACACATCCCTCTTATCTATCTCCTTGGCTTGGATTTTTTATTCTCATCTTGCAGTTTCTAGACTATCTACTCAAGCTGAGATATCATTTGTGCTTGCTTCTCCAATTCCTCCATGTATGTTGTCTAGCAATCCTCCAAAATTTTTTGGGCCATCCAATAATAAGTTTGCCATTCTAGGGCTTCCTCTAGGGCTATGCCAACTTATTGATTAATTCCCTTAGAAGTCCCTACATCCTGCGGACTTCATTTTATTAATTTATAGAGGTTTTGGGCTACAAGACCCACCTTTGGGTCATCCTCTTCCTCCTCTAATGATAGGATAAAACATTGTAGGTGCCTTCTCCTGGGAACTGGTTTACGTTGCCATATTTTGGTTCCACTACTGGCGAGTTGTGTCCCTTCCTTTATGAAATTGAGCAATGTTGATTGCCCTATTTCTTCTATAAAATCAAGTAATGGTGATTGCATTATTTCTTCTACCTCCTCTATGGGGATTTCCTCATATTGCCCTTCCTCGATAGTAGAATCTTCTTGTTCTTCCTGGCTACCATCTTCCTCTGCATTAGAGTCTTCCCTTTGTGCTTCTACGTGGTGAACCAATGTTGTTATCAGCCCGTGGTGGGCCAAGGTAGAAGGTGCACCCCTCTAGTATCAACCCGCTTCCTCCTTCAGGACATTTGCTAGGTAGAAGGGCATGTTGATTTTTCTTCCATGCACTAGGTGATTTAAAAAATGCACATGATTAATGTGTAGGTGGGAATATTTTCCTATGCATGTGAATAATTGAGCAATTTGCTCGAACATCTTTCACAAGTTCATTGGAAGTCTGATTTTTGGTAGCCCTTCCTTTTCTATATATACATTTTCTTCCTCCAACAATAATTTAGTGCACTATTTTAGCATACCACCCTTGTATGTGATTTTTTCTATGAGAGGCAAGCCAGTCACCTTAGAGATGTATTCTAGGGTGACCAAAATCTCCCTTCCATGTTCTTGAGCTACGTCACCTCTCAAGGAGGCAGTGAATTCCTTGGTTGCCTCCATATCCTAGTTCTGACAGACCAGGGTACAATAATCAAGCCATCCCTCGGCTTCAAACTGAGTCTTGACTGTCCCCCTGATCCCTTCCATGTCACTTGGCTCATTTTTCTTGATGGTGTGGTTCTTTGATCATATTCCTATGGTGCCTTCCTTAACCGCTCCTCTATTTTCTTGCCTTACCTTCTCAAGAATGTGTCTTCTTATAAGGAAGGTGCCTAACCCTAGCATTCAATTTTGGGGTTGGTAAGGTACACCTCTCAAGACATAACATTGGCATGATGTTTTAGCCATGGGGAATGCATGATTTTTATGGTGGCGCTATTTTTTTGTACTACATAGTTCATGAAAAATTATATAAAATTTAAATATAATCATGCACGTACCTGATTGGATGCTTCATGCGTCATGGAAAATAGTGATTCATTAGTCTGTGATATAGTGGATGGGTATTTTTAATGTCCAGATTATTATGGACTTCATTGCTATGTTGTTCAAGGTTTGATTACAAAGACATACTCCTGATTGGATTGAAAACCATTTGTCCATCATCTTTGGGGTATTCATGAGTATCCCACCTCATAACTCTGCAAGATTTTTGGTTGGGGCTGATTTCCATCATGTGGGGTGATGGTGGTTATCTGGTGCTGCCCAATCATGTGTTAATCTTGTTTGAATTTATGTGCATGATAAATCAAAGAATTGGCTATATGTGGAAGGCACTTTTGGTGCCTTCCCGATGTAGAAGGTGCTTTAAATGAGTGGCACCTTCACTAGGTGGAAGGTGCTTTCTCTTGATGGCACATTCCTACTACAGGAGGCAATTCAGAATAATGGTGTCTTCCTATTGGGAAAGACTCTTTTGAAGAATGACGCCTTCCTGTTGTGCAAGGTGCTTTTGAAAAATGATGTCTTCTTGTTGGAGAAGTTGCTTTTGAAAAATGGTGCTTTCCTTCTGTAGAAGGCACTTTGAATGGATACGAATTCCTATAGCAGAAGGTGCCTTCATCATATTTTTTTTCAAGGCACCTTCATGATGCAGAAGGCACTTTATCTCAATTTGTTTTTAGGAACCCTCTATGGGTGCCTTCCTTATAAGGAAGGTGCCTTATTTTCATGGGGCACCTTATTTATAAGGAAGTAACCTTACCTCCAGTATGCTACCTTCTTCACGGTGGGAAACATCCACCTTAGTTAGGTGCCTTCTTCAAGGAGGACGGCACCGTTCCTTAAGTTGAGAGTTCTTTGAAGATGAAGGCTTTCTGCAAGGTATTTTTCTTAACAACCACATCATGATCATCTAGGCAAGGGTGATCAAACCTCCTAAAACTTACTTCATGCTACCCCAACATCTTCTTGATGGAATTGACATGTAATTTTTCCTCGAGAGAAGAGTTTGTTTCCATCCCCAAGCTTGGATAGATGCTGCTTCTAAACTATATGTGCAGGTGGTGGGATGCTAAGTTGGTTCAGGCTTGGTTTCCTAGATACCTATTTTTCATGTCATCAGGCCCTTCACCTAAAAAAATTAAACAAAAAGAAAGAAAAATGTAGGTAGTTAGATGCATTCCATGCCTGTTAGGCCCTGAACTCAGGATGCCTGCAGCTTGCATGCGGGCATCGTCCTTGCAAAACATACCATAAGAAATAAATAAATCTAAACTAACTAAGTTTTGTGGGCACACCTATGTCCAGCATTCTACTTGATAAGAGTTTTACCTAGATTTACAAATATGGGGTCTCCCCCATGCCTGCTCTAGACTCCATTAGTAATTTCTCAAACGTGCTATAGGGCTGCAACCAGTGGTCATTAAATGTCAATACAATGTTACTGTTGTTAATATTCTCGACATGCACAACACCATTCTTGATGAGCTCTACCACCTTATATGGTCCCATCCACCTCTGCATTAATTTTATCTTTTGTTCCTAGAACCTATAATCGTACAACAACACCCATTCTCCCTCCTAGAATTGTGTTAGCTTAATGTGACGATCATGCCACTATTTTATTTTATTTTGTATGATATTTGTTCTTTGTAAAGCATCAATTCGGATTTCATCCAGTTGATTCAGCTGTCAGAATATTTATTTTTGAGCTTCTTCCAAGCTCAAATTTAATTCTAAAATATTTCTCAATGTCTTAATCTCGAACTCGATGGGTATCATTGCACTCTTCCCATAGATTAGCTAGAATGGTGTGAATTTTGTGGTGTATTTCCACATGGTGTTATACAACCATATTACCTCTGGTAGATGTGTAGCCCAATATTTTCTATGTTGCTACACAATTTTTGTTAGGATGTTCTCAATATCTCTGTTCGTCACTTCCACTTGCCTGTTTTCCTGTGGGTGGTAGGGTGTAGTCTTGTTGTGTCAAATTCTATATTACTTCATCAACTCCTCGATCAACATGGAGGTAAATTGAGGCCCCTGGTCTATTGTTATCTCTCTAGGGACCCCAAACCATGTAAAAATATGAAAAAATAATAAATCAATGACTGTTCTTTCCTTCAAATCCCTTAAGGCTTGAACCTCCACCCACTTGGTGATGTATTCTATATAGACTAAAATAAATCTCCTTCCTATCAAAGGTGGATTAATTAACCCCACAAAATCCATGCCCCACTTGTCGAAGGGCTCCAGGTGCACTTGAGTTTGAAGGGGTATTTCATACCAATGGGTTGGTCTTCCCATTATTTGGCATTCATCGCACTTGCTAGTATAGGCGACCACATATTTAAATAGAGTGGGCCAAAAGTATCCAACCTGTAGGATTTTATAAGCAATCCATTTTACCGTAAAGTGTCCCTCACATGGTTCATCATGACAAGATTTTAGTATTTCTGAGAACTCATGTTTTGCTATGCATCTCCTTATAATATGATCATGTCCTATTTTAAATAGGAGGCTATCAACCCATAGAAAGGAGGTGCTCTTCTATATTACCACCTATTATTCTTGGGATAAGAGAGTAGGTGAGGTTCTTCTAGTGGACAAGTAATTAGCTATTTCTACATACCACGATGTTTATTCATTGACGGTGAACAAATGTTCATCCAAAAATTGGTCTTCCATTGTCGCATGATCTACTGGTATCAATATGGATAGAAAATATGCTACTACATTGTTCTTGCCTGGTTTGTCAACTATGGTTATGTTGAACTCCTGCAATAGTAGAAGCCATCTGATAACTCTTCCATCAATAGTCAGTTTGCTCATTAAATACCCAATGGTCGTGTGGTCCGTATGGACGAACACCTGGTATCTGGTGATATAATGGTAGAATTTATTTATGGCATGAACAACTACAAGACTCTTTCTCTGTCACTATATAGTTGAGCTTAACCCCTAAAATTTTTTTGCTGATGTAGTAGATGGCATAAAATTCCTCATCATCATTTTGCCTGAGGACTACTCCAATCGTGTTGTTGGATGCATCACAATAGATATGGAAGGGTATGGCCCAATTTGATCCCCTTAAAAATGGTGTAGATATTAGCTTTTATTTGAGCGACTAAAATGCTCTTTCACAGTATTTTTTCTAGTTGAACTCCACATATTTAGACAATAGAGTGTGTAGTGGTTTTGCAATTTTATTGAAGTCAATGATAAATCGCCGGTAATACCTGATAGATCCGAGGAAATTTCTCACCTCTCACTGCATTTTGGGGCTAGGTAGGTCCTTGATGACCTTGATATTTATTTTTTCAACCTTTATTCCTTCCATAGAGAGATGGTGTCCCAATACTATGCCCTCTTGCATCATCATAAAGCATTTTCATTACTAAGGGACAAATTATTTTCCTCACTTATTTCGAGCACTCTTTCCAAGTTTGCCATTGCTTCTTCAAAGGTTTCTTCATAAATGATGAAGTCATCCATGTACACTTCGATTGCTTCCCCTATCATGTCTAAAAATATGCTAAGCACCACCCTTTGAAAGGTGGTTGGTACATTGCATAACCTGAAAGGCAACACCTGATAAGCAAATTTTCCCCATGGGCAGGTGAACATTGTTTTATCTTGATCTTCTTCTCCTATCTAGATCTGGTTGTATCCACTAAATCCATTTGAGAAGGAGAAGTACTTTCACATTGAAAGTGTATCCAAAACCTGATCGATGAATGGGAGTGGGAAGTGATCATTTTTGGTCTCTTTGTTCAATGCCCTATAGTCCACACAAATCTGCCACTTCCCATTCTTCTTGGGGACCACCACAAGTGGAGACACCCTCTCACTATTAGAAAATGGATAGATAAATATGATAGACAAGAGTTTTTGTAGCTCTACCTTGAAAATTTCTTTCATTACCGAATTCATTCTTCTTTGTGGTTGCTTGCTTGGAGTTGCCTGCTCATCGAGGTATATTAGATGGATAAATATTTTTTGGATAATACCTTTAATATCCAATTAATCCCATGCAAAATATCATTGGTGTTTTACCAATATTTCTTCTACTTTTGTTAGCTATGTGGGGGTCAACCCACTACTGATGTTTAACGTCTTTCCTGGCCCAACATTTATCTATTGAACATGGTGGTTTTGGGCGTCGACCAATGGTGACTCAAGTATGGTGATGGAGGATTCTCTATGGAGGAATTCCATTATATCACCATACTCATATTTATCCTCCACCAATTCATCCAATGCCATCACTGGATAGATTATAGACATCTCATTGTCTTCATGCTTGGTCAACATAGGCTCTCTCGATGAATCAACAGACTACATGTGGAGTGAAATGGTCAACCTTTTGATGTTTTTTCCATTGTATATGGTCATCATCCCATCATAGCAGCTGATGTAAGCATCGGTTTTCACCAACCATGGTATTCCTAAGATAAGCAAGTAGCCACCCAGCCTTGTTTTAGACTATAAAACTAGGAATTCGGTCGGATATTCCCATGCATCAAAAACCACTATTATATCTTCAAGCATTACTTCTGGTTCTACAGTTGATCAATTGACCAATTATATAACTATTGATGTAGGTATCAAGTTTGTTATTTGTAGCCTCTACATGGTCTCCTAAGGCATTACATTGATGGTTGCATCGATATCGACCAACGTATTAGTCAAATAATATTCCTCGATTTTTACAATCAACACTGGGCTTCCTGGGTCTGTTTACTTAAGATGACACATCTTACCCATCATTAAATATACCAACTTCCCCATGATATTGATAGTCTGGGTTACTTTATATCCCAAATTTCTTAGGAACATCTCATTTATCACCTTAGTATATATCGTGACGTCTCGGATAGCTTGAAAAAGTGGAATTATCATTGTGAGATTTTTCAAGCTAGAAAGAATATCATACTCTACCTGCATTTGTTTCTTCTATTCTTATAGCCAGTTAGGAAATGAAGCCTTTGTTATCTCAACAACTTTTTCTTCCTCCTCTTCTATAAGAGGTGTTTCTCCTACGTCTACCTCCTCTTCTATCAATGGAAATGTCTCTACTCCTAGCTATCTACCTGATCTAAGCTGAATAGGATTGCAACTAATATGATACATCAGATACATCTTACCTTCTACATTGTATGATGAATGATTTACTCTATTATTTGGATTTGTCATTGGTTACGTAGGTAGCTGTGTAGGTCTTGTTGTAGGTAAGGCCAATAGGTTTTGCTGGTGATGATATGGCACTACATTCTATGGATCTGTATTCCATGGAGTATGGCCTCTCCACTATTGCCTAGGATATTGATATGGCATCCAGAGCTTCTGGTTCAAAAATGTTGCTCTTGAGGGTGCATTGGACAAAGGCGATGGTCCCCACCACCCCATGTTAGGTTATTGAGGCTAGCCTTGTGGCATGTATGGTCCTCCCCTGTATGATGGAATTCCTGGTTGCATATTCCCCATAGGGGGTTGTGGCCAACTCCTATGATTTCCTAAAAAATAATTTTGTGTGACATCATCATCCTCCTTGATACTAGGTAATTATGGTCATAATCGAGTCTTATAATTTAGTTTGTAGACAATGCATAATCTGATATTTTTCTCTAGGCATGCATTCTTTGCATGCTTTCCTCTATATTTTGGGTAAAAATAAGCCAATGCTGCTTCATTTTATTGCTTCTTTTTATCCAACAGTAGCGTGTCCATTTGCAATGCTAGAGACAAAAGCATCTCGCTCTTCAAATCTTCTAGCGTGTTGCCTATTTTTGTTTTTGTGACTGAAGTAGTTGCTTTCATGGTTCTAGAAGTGGTCTTGCCATTCCTTCTTGAGTAGTTCCAACATAGTTGTCGGATATCTTCCATAGCATGCTGGTAGACATCACCTCTAGAAATCATGTTAAGAGCTTCTAATGATTCGTTGTTAAGTCCTCTTAAAAATATGCTTTTAAGAGACTTTCCGGGTAACTTCGCGTGAGGATATCATTGAATATTGAAATTGAATCTCTCCCAATACTCCTCAAGGGACTCATCTTTTTGTGTCATGCTCAGGACCTCCTCTCTAGAGTCTCTTGCTCTCTCGAAGTCTTGATATTACTATAAAAAGAGCCTCTTCATTTAATCCCATGTAGCAATGTATTTTTCTCCTATATCGATGAACCATTATAGATCTAGATCATCTAATGTGGAAGGAAAGAGCTTCAACTTCTGAATATTAGATTTGTAGTCCATATACCTACATAGAACATCAAACTTAAATAAAAGCAAATCAGGGTCTTCGATCGGGTATCCTCTCAAGGTAGGAAGGTGAGCAAGGAATATGTTTTTCATTTTATTTTCTCCTACTCCTTCTATCGACAAACTAAATCTATATTAAGTCTCTTCTTTGTCCATTTTTTCAAGAAATGTGGTGTCTAATGTAGTTCTTATGGCCTCACGGTCCTTCAAAACTTTCTGAGTCAGGGATATAAAATTGATTGGTGTTATATTTTAATCCTCTATAGATTTCCATAGCAGGGCTTCCTCTGAGGTTGTCCTCTTAAATAATGGTTTTACAATGGTTTGATCCTCCCCAGGTTGGTGGAATGAGGAAGAAATTTGCACAAAGTGAGGTTTCTCACTCTAGTGGACTTCTGGTGACAAGTCTGGAAAATATAATTCAAATTCAGAGTGTTTGATTGGCTCATATTTTTATGGAATTTATTTTATAAAATGACCGTCAGGTCCTCTTCTTCTCAAGGAACTCATACAAATTCAGATGGAATATTTTTAGGTATTGCAATTAATCTAGTAGAGACGCTTCCTCAGTAACGATGGTAAAATGTTACGGGCCAAACACAAGTTAATTTTGTTCCTATTTTATCACTGCCTCTGCATTTAAATTGTCAACCCAGGGAGCTTCGTAAACTTTATAAGTGTCTCAAACAAGATCATTTACAATACCCACTTTGAGATGAGTCCGACTAATTCTATCATTGGGGGGTTTAAAATATCAATAATTATTCATCCACACCACAATAATTTACATATGAATAATTAAATCCTTGGAAATCAAATATTCATACGTGCATAATTAAATAGACATGAAAATAAATCTACTATGGTAATGAAAATAATAGTATAGGAAAAAAACCTATGAAAGCAGGAAATTAGTCTAGGAAAGCACAAGTAAAAGGGAAGGAATACTAGCTTGGAGTGGTCCTAAGCTCTAGCAGCTCCCTTCCAGCTGAACACGTGATTAGGAACTCTCAAACTTTATTATGATTGCAAAATAATTATTACAATACTTCTATCTCCTCAAAATGATAAATGTATTCTAAATTATCTTTCTAGATATCTATTAGAGAGGTCTATGTGTGTTTATATAGCACACACACAGATATTCTATTACAAGGAAGTTACAACAATAGTTTAGTCCAGAATAAATTAGGATAATCTAGTAAACACAATCGATATCTTCTAAAAATAGGCATTGTTCCTAATGGTGGTGCGTTCACTTATTGTTTTAAGTTTCTTGAGCTGGATCATGCTTCGTCTGGTGTAGGTAAGACGTTTTCATTTGTTGGTGCAATTTCTAGAATTGTCTTGCATGACATGGAACTGTAACTGCACCAGTCAACACTAACCACATCGCATTATTTGGTCAATTAATGAAAAATGAAGGTGCCTTCTCTATGAGAAAGGTGCCTTCCCCATGTGCTTTGGTAGGTGCCTTACTTATGCAGAAGGTGCATACTGATGTTGAGTGTCTTCCTCATGCGAAATGTGCCTACTAATTTTGGGTGCCTTCTTTATGTGGAAGGCACCTACTGATGTTTGGGCACCTTCTTTATGCAGAAGTAACCTTGCCTTGTATGGTGCGCCTTCCTTATGCGGAAGGCACCTAAGTATGTTGGGCGCCTTCTTTATACAAAAGGTGCCTAACTTCTTTTGGTGCCTTCCTTGAAGAGGAAGGTGTCTACCTTCTCCTGGAACCTTCCTTGAAGAGGAAGGCGCCCACTCACCATGCCTTGATCTTGAAATAAATAAAGTGCCAGGTCCATGAAGGACCTCGATTGATCCAAATCTGTCAAAACCAACTACATTTCCACAAAAACACACTAAAACACACAAATTAGATAACACACACAATTTTATTAGATAATTACATAATAATTCATAAAAGTACACAGTTCCTATTATATTTCCGCATAATAATTAATAAAACCCATACAAAATATGAGCATTTTCGAGGCTCATCAAACCCAATTTTCCATAATTATTAAGGTTCAAAACCTTATAATTTGGGTTTAATCATTATTACATTTGTTCATTCTTCAAATATTTCAATTTCAATTTCATATTTGGATGAGCAAATATTTACATTAAATAAAACCTTAAATGTTGAATATTATAAAGTTTAGACTTTATAAATGAAGGTTTATATTTAATCACTTTTATTAAAATTTCATAAACTTTGATTTTTATTAAAGTTGATTGAATTTTAATGTTAATTAAAATGCTATATTAACATCTATTTCAATGTCATGCATTTTAATTAAAATGTTGTTTTAAGGTTATAGAATAAATTTGCATAAGTTATTAAAATTAAACTCAAAAGGTAAATTTATCTATTATTGCTTAGAGAGAGAATTTGATTAAAAGATACTTAACACATGATGAATTTAAAGTTAATTACCTGATTTCCAGGCCCCTTGTTATCAGTTACTTGCAAACTATTGAGATTGTTCAAGCACTTATTTTAGCACATATGCATGATACATAAAAACATTAAGTGAGAACCTTGGAGAAATATATTTTCTTTGCAAGAGAGGATTTTGATCCTAATTGTAGGGTGATTTTTGTAATTGGAAAAAATCACACCTCAACACTAGGAAGACATAATGTAGACAACCTCAAAGGTTCAGAAATTAAAAAAAATCTACCAAGAAAGATTTTTTTTAAAATAACTATGGAAAATCTTATTAAGTATACAAGATTCAAGGAATCTAAATGGTTCAAATACATACTTGATTCTAGAAATGATAGTAGAGAAAATACAAGTAGAAGAGAAGAACCAATATGATATAGAAATAGTTTTGAGAACTTGCAAGCTAATAAGTCATCAAAATTAGATTCTATAGAAAGAACTTCCAATTATATGAGGAAAGGAATTGATGATAAAATCAAGAACCATACGCAAAATATAGATAAGGATATTGATCAGAAAAATATCCTACAAACTTATGAAATAATAGCTTCAATTGTGCATATATGGTTTGACCATTTCATCAAGGAAATAGATGAACTTGATTCTCCTAAGACCAATAACAAATAAGTTAGGATATCTTCACAATGCACTTATTGCAAAAAATTTGGTCATGAGAAAGAAAACTATTGGAGTTTCCATCCATGTAAATATTGTGGAGGAAAATATCATTCATCTTTCTTCTGTTACTATAAAGACAAGTACTATAAAATATTTGAAGAAAAACTTATATTCAGATTAGATTCTCTTTCAAGTTCTTATTTTAGAAGCATCTACTAACAATAAATTCAAGTTTAAAATTTTTTAAGAACAAGGAGACAGGTCATTCAAAGAATCAAAGGAAAGAAAATGGATTAATTTTTATCCACATATAACTAGCAAAGTTATAAGATCTCTAGTTCATCAAGGATACTTAGAATACTTCAAGGACAAAGATCCTACCAAACACTTTGAAATACTAAAAAGTAGTGGAATGAAGAAGATAAGGAAGGACAAAATAAAGACTAAAGCAATATAAGAAGAAGGATCGATTCAAGCTAAATATCATTCGAAAGATGAAGACCATATTGAATACTAAAGTCTTCAATACCAAAATAATGTAATATAGGGGGATGTTGGAATATATATTAAATTATTTGGTACATGCCAATGTACCACCTTGGGTACATTATTAGATTAGGAGAATATCTTAGATTAAGGTTTGAGTAGTTACTCCATGCAATGTAATAAATGCACAAGTGTTAGAATGTGAAATTATATAAATGTGCATGTAGTCCACATATACATGAGTCATAGGATAGGCAGTTGATGATTCATGGACCAAGGGATATATCTCCCTATATATATGCCTATGACATAGAGAGAGTAAGAGAGAGGAAGTGTAGTGAGTTTAGTAGGTACAATGTAGATCCTTCATTATTTATGGAGTGTTAAAGTACTCCATTATATTATATTGTACTATTTTTGTGAGCTTTCATTAATGGTTATTTTATGAGTTATTGCAGAAGCCTCTCATATAATTTTCTTGCATATTATACATAGACACATAAAACACATCATGTTTAGGAGACATATGGGCAAATCCAAAGACCATATTACTGGTATTGGACCTTTACAAGAGCTATAAGTGGTCCTAATAATTGATAAGGGGTAGTTTTGACCCATTCAGGTATGATTACTATCGACTAGAGTGACTGCCAACATAGGTCACTAAAGCTGAGAGCGATCACTACTCTAGACAACGGTTAGCATTAAAACACAAACTAGTCATGAATGCAAGCTTGAATCACATATGATGACTACACTTGCATTAGATTCAAGTGGTTTTTGGTGTGGAAATCCTAGAGGTCCTCCTAACTGCCATTTCCATGCAAATATGGAGCTGAGCCTTTCCCTCTAATGGCTAGTTATATGCAAATCTAGATCTTGGTTTCTCTAGGAAGCTAAGATCTGGAATTTGGGAGGCCTATATATGTATCCTCAAAGGAATAATAAAATATCCAAGTTTTTTTGTAGTGAATCCCTAGCAAATTGGAGAGCAGTTTCACATCCCCTTGAGGAGTGACGAAGTGTTTTCTAATTGAGCAATGACAACGTACCATTCAAGCATTCAGTTCCACATGAGTTTCACTAGCAATCCATATTTGGACAAGAATGTGATCCTTGAAAATCAATTTGGATGAATTATTGAGTGTCGTAGACCCTGGTTCATGAGGAAGAAAGTTTTATTTTGCAGTCATTATCCTCGATAGTGGCTTGTAGGCACAACCTAGGGTTTGAGTCATAATTTCTTGAGTTTTTAGCATAGGTTTCTTATTGCTTTCTTCTTTATCAAATTATATTATTCATATATCTATCTTTTCCATTGTATTTGTATTGTAATTTCTTAATTCTTCATGCATTTCTACTTATCTTTGCACCTTTATGCTTGTATCATGCTTTTATATCATTTTATGTAGATCTTAAAAAGGAGCCTCATCATGAGAGGTTGTCTATGCTATTGATCATTATATGTTGTCTCTTGTATAAATATCACAAGTCTTGGACTAATTCAAAGCATATTTAGCATCAGATCCCTCCCAAAAAGTGAGAAGAAGGCATCTTTAAGGTCTTGAACAAATTTGTATCAAGTCTAAGAATCTTACGGAGTACACCATCCTCATTAAAGGGATATTTCATTCACATTTGTAATCATTGTATCAATAATTTGGTATCCCTAAGAGGGACCTATCTGTAATCAGATTTTAATATGAATTAATAAAAGGGATCTCATATTTTGTTAATTCATTATATTTCATGATTTCATGGTTTTATGCTGGATATTATGCTGCAAATATATTAGGTGTATGCCTTTTAGGATCGTACATATGGTGATTATAGTGGGGACACCCGTATTTTATGTTGTTTTACTTATTTATTGAGTTTTTTATGTGCAGATGTAGCCACTCTGGTTGATAGTGACTAGTAGAGATTAGCTACTTTTGAAGACAACAACCAATCATGGTCACTTTGGTTGACAACAATCGATAGAAAAACTACAATAGAGGACAACCTATGCTTCAACAGAATTGGATTCTTCATTGGTAGAGTTCTTTGTAATTTTTTATCTCTATCTATGTTTAATTTTTATAATGTAGTAGGGAAAATTTATTTTAATTAGAAAACATAGAGAAAATTAAAGGAAAAATACATAGTTTTCTTAAGTTTTCTACTAGCCACTACTAGGAACAACGGAATTTTGATTTCAAATATGCCCTAGTATCCAATGGTCTAGGTTTTCTTGTAGATATTTATTTCTTGGGACCCAACTAGAGGCCATTGTTTCATAAAGTAAAAATGCATTCTCTAAAAATCATGTAATCATTTAGATGTGCATTTTTCTAAAAATGAAATATTTATTTTTAGGCATATAGGAAAGAGCATGAGTGCTTCATGATGCATATTTTTATTTGTGCAAAATTTAAAAGGAACAATCACACACCACATATCATATAAATGCTAGTGATTTGGACTTCATCACCAACCACTAGTAGAGTCCAATGACGATGGCATTCATCTCCACCCATTGGCTCAAATCCCATGAACCCTTTATATTGGCCAATATTGGATCAATGAATAGATGTAGCCTAGAAAATTTGCATATACTCCTCTACAAATGGTATAACGTTGACAAGGTGATACTAGGTGAGGATATAGTAGGACTTGTGCTCCCTGACCATGTGTGGGCTTCATATCTAGACTTTTGTGGGTTTATGTGATCATGAATTACATTTCTAGTTATTGAGCTACGAGCATACAGATGAAATCCCTTAAAGTATTCAAGTATTACATAAAAAAATGTCAAAACACGATGAGAGTAGTTTAAGTTATCAAAAAATTTGAAACACACAAGACCATTTTAGGAACACCAAGAATATTTAAAAGAGATAAACACTTGTCTACTTTGTTTGTGTATTCTAAAATCTACATAAAATATAATTCACAATTTTCATGGTCTTCACATGGAGCAACTACCCTTGGTCCAACACCAAGGTAGAAACTGATGCTCCACACAATCACAATCACACTCAAAAGAATGTTGATCCAACCATACACAATGTCGCTGAACAAAGTTCAACGAGCCTTAGGGGAAACAAATCAACTCATGGGGGTACTCCTCAAGAAATCCTAGCTAGAGAACCATATCTAGGTTCCTCTCATGATAGGCATGAGGGGGCTTCAAGGCCCTAATATTCACATGACAGACTTAGGTCAAATCATCCCACTGATAGGTAAGACAAAAGGGCTTCATCCAATCATAGACCGACAACAACTCCTAGCCTCCCTAAATATGGAAGTATTGCCATAGATTATAATATCATTGCTACAAATGGAACCCCATGAGATTAGCCATGGAGATCCAGGCAACTTGATGAGTTAGATCAGGTTCTCTCAAGACCAAATCATAGAGGCAATGCTACTACACATTCCATTTTGAGAAGTTCACATAATCATCAAAAAACTAGGTACACTAATGAGTCGAGGGAAGATTCAAAGCACCTTCGTAGCATGCACACTACCTCTGATCATGGGGGTATGGAACATAGGTTAGTCTACACAAACTAGGTCACCCTGATAGACAAGATCAAAAGTGTAGCAGGAGCCTCTCCAAGAGGGCTCTCCATTAGGACTCCTCACACAGAGTTACAAAGTCATGGTACTTTAGTGTTAGATCAATATAATCACATACATAGGTTATTTGAAGCACTACACATAGATCAAGAGAACTTAGACCTCCTTGAATAGGAGGAAGCACAAAGAAAAGGTATTTGTGTCTAAATAAGTAGTTTTTGATAGAAGAAAAAATAGAGCATGAAGAACAAGCAAATAGGTTGGCTCAATCTAACTTACATATGGGCAGTGAGTGCTACCAACCTGACAAACATATCATTTCTCAACATGAGAGACACACTAATTAAGGAGATTAGAACACTCACCGCACATCACATCATGCTTCAAAGAATAATCAATGCCTAGATCCAGATTAGGTATAACATGATCAAATATAGGTAGAGATGGAGGATCAGGAGTAGATATATCATGAAACTTCATCTTTAGTCATGGGAGTTGAATATAGATGCCCAAACTGGGAAGATGAATGATTACCTCCCTGACCACCATGAGTAAACCTTCAAGAACAAGAGATAATTTCTTCAAAGGCATGCAAAACACTCACTAAGAGAGTCAAGTATCTTGAGAAATAGGACATGATTGTGAAGAAGCCAACCTTGAGCAAGATACACAATCATCCTTTATGTCCTTTGGTATCAAGTCCTACTTACCCTAGGCACTTTGATATGCCTAGGTTAGACAAATTCAAAGGAGAAGAAGATGCGCAAGAACATATCACCAATTTCATGAATGCGTGCTTCCACCTTGAACATAATGATGCCTTGATGCTAAGAACATTTATAATGACATTATCAGGTATAGCAACTAAATGGTTCAATAAACTACCTAAGCACAACATCATTAGTTTTGAGCAGCTAGTGAATGAATTTATTGAATGCTTTTATTTTGGTGTCAAGAAGAAAGTAATTTTGTCTGACTTGGCAAACTAAAAGCAATATGATGATGATCTAGTCATGGAATATGGGAATAGATGGAGAAAAGTAATGGCAAAACTACCATTTTCTATTCCCACTACTGAGCTCACCCAAATGTTTACTAAGAGTTGCACTAAGCACATCTTGTTGCTCTTGCAACTACAATAGTATGAAATATTCGAGGAAGCCTTTTATTAAGCCAAGTTGATAGAAGACATCAAGGTTGAAGAATGAGATCTGAAGTTCTAAAAAAAATGACTAGAACAACAACTACAACAACAAAAATTAACAAAAGTAGGCCAAGTCTACTCGAGTAAATTAGGTTATATTAAATATGTTCCAAAGGGAGGAAATAGCCAACAACCATAGAATTATTAGGCTCAACCCCCACCATCCAATTACAACCAAAATAAAAATAAAGGTAAAAATAGAGAATGTTGGTTGCCTTGCTACTACACACCTTTTTCATAATCAATGTAATAGATATTTTATCAATTGATCGAGGCACAAAGACTCAGATTACCTGAGGTACAACTTCTTGACCCTAACCATTCCAAACTCAAGGAATATAGGGAAGACCAGTATTGCCCATACCATAGAAAATAGGGGCTTGATATCGAAGTGTGTATTAGTTTGAAAAATGTTGTACAAAACATGATCGAGAAGGATGAGTTGAAAGTTGATAATCCACTAGCACATAACAACATAGACATGGGCATATTCATAAACCCATTGCCAAACCATGAAGCCCCTAGAAATCAGGGTGCTCAAGTAAACCAAGTCCAAGTCAAACCTCCCACTCAGGGATTCATTGGAATGGTTTAAATAGTTACCATGGTAATAATAAGCCCATGATATAACCAACCAGAGCATCCAATAGCACATAGAGACAAATATAGAATAATCCTCTAGGTATACCAGTGTGACCTATAACAATTGTTCAAAGTAGACTTGTGTATAATCTCTAAACAACATCGACCAAGTTATCAATATATGAGCTCATTCAACAACCTCCCAGATACATGGAGACCTTAATAGAAATCTTAAGATCAATTGAGCTATAGCCCCATAACCCTGATGAATTTGCAAACTTTGTGGGGCAAGTCCAATAATGTCAAGAGCATATGATTCATTTATATGATCATGAAATAAATGTAGTCCCTACTATCATAGTAGATCTACATCTGCACATCATCACTTCTATAAATGACATACCTTTCAATCGGGTACAATCATCTTACATATGGGGCACTTGAATATTCTTAGGTTAAATATTGTTCCTACCTCCTACGCATTGAAAGATTTCAATGATGCACTTTGCTCCATAGTGGGTACAATCATCTTACATGTAAAGGTAGGGCATACGACCATCCCTATGATGTGTCATGTATTGGAGGGGGATATGTAGTATAATATCCTCTTAGGACATCCTTGGATAAGGGATATGTAGTGCATTCCCTCGATCATGCACCAATACATTAAGTATGTGCACGAGGGATAAGTATATGTAGTACCATCAGATGAAGAGCCATTCAAGTATGTTCATTAGGTTGACTTGCTGGGGGATTTCATCCTTACATACATGCACTTGTACATTAGGTCATCATCCCATATCACACAAATAGAAATTAAATCCAAATCAGTGTGAGGTTACCCATCCACATCGACACCACCTCTAGTCTCTAAAGCTACTGACACTTCTTAGAAATTAGAAATATCTAAAGCAAAAGACTCTTAGAAACTAAAAGCACCTTTGGTGGAGGAAAACCTAGGGAATTCCTAACCATAGAAATAGTAGAAATTCCAAATCACATGGAGGACGAATATACCCAAGACATAGTCAAGGAGATACCAAAACCTACCTTACCTACGTCATCATCAACATCATTTACACTATAGGTGATAGTTTACCTAGCTAAAATAGGATTAGATAAATATCTTATGTAGAATGTAACTTTCACACCCATCATCGAGTCTATGCAAGACATGGGATGGCCAAGAATGCCAAACCTACCAATTGATATAGTGGTTCCATTGGGTATCCCCCCTAACTAAACCAACTTCATCTATGCTAGTTTGGATTATACCTATAATTCTTTAGACATTGAAGAAGATGAGAATGAGCCATTCACCATGAATATTCATTACTTGTCTAATCTTGAGTTTGCTCTAAGATACTTTGAATGCAACCATTGACATGGCTATGTTTTGGATCTATATGAGGAAGGACGATGGAACCTGGTTGAACCATGATATTAGTTACCTATTGATAGGTCTAGCCTAGGATATCATATCTAAATATATGATGATTCATTAGCCATATATCTAGTTAGGTTTATTTTAGGGTTAGGGGATTACATAAAATAGAATCCCTATCAACCAAACATAAGCTACTTGAGTGATATATGGGTGGTTATGGTCAATATAGGACCACCCAATGAGTATCATCTAGATTTATCTCTCGAGGCAAGCCCATTAGGAATCATCCTATGGGAGTATGAACTAGGCTATGGTTATGAGTGAGAAGAGAATGAATACATCACAAGTGAGTTCCAGGATTAAATCATATTGGCCCATCATGGTAGTTGGTATCTACATCACCTCGTAGAGCAAATTAATATAGAGGGTGGATACATAATAGATGAGAGTGGCTATGAGTCAGAATATTCAACAAAGATGGCCTACCTTGGGCCTAGAAATTTACATCACCTCATAGAGCCAATAGATGTAAATAAAGAGTACTTCATATATGATAGCAACTATGAGGATGCAACTAAATTGACCTACCTTAGACACCGATATTTAGGTCACCTTCTAATTATGGTAGGTAGGAATGAGAGATTCTTCATAGATTATTGTGATTATGAAGATGAAACTGAGAAGGCCTACCTTAGACCTCACTACTTGCACCATCACAATTAGCCTTTTAACATAGATAAAATGTACTACAAAGTATATAGGCCCTCACCTTAGGGGAATATTAGCCAATTTATATGTGATCCATAGTATAGTCTTTATTGATCCTTCTACATTTAGGGAGCTACTTCAACCAAATGATCACATCTTCTTATATATCCATAGATTGGATCCTAAGATCTGCATACCCCTAGAGACACATCTTGGGCATGGAGGGCAAGTAACCAATGTAGATTTGCATCCACTTGGTCATGAATATTTCATCCCATACATCAACATGATGTCCATTGATTTGACCACTCCACTTCACAACCTGGCTGAACCTTCTAAACCATTGTGTCTTAACTTAGATGTTAATGATAGGGATCATGTTGATTCAACCTTAGAGCCTGAATATTTCTTCCCCATTGAAGATATGCTACAACCATTTCATTTTACACTAGGTTGTGTAAATGATGTTTATTATGCTGATTTCAACCAAGATTCATTTGAACCTTTAAATCCAACATATGAGATCCACTTGATCCCCACTCCTCACCAGATCGAGGAGGGGTTACACATGTCAATAGAGGAGAATTTCAAAGTGGACATAAATGATGATCTTTTTGATCCAAAGAGAGTTAAGTTTTAAGAAATATTATCTCCAAAAGATTAGGCCACCATCATACATCTATGGAAAGAGAGACTGAATATCTTTGCTTGTACCTACAAGGATATGTTGATTTTAGATCTAAAATTGGTTGTCCACAATATTTTTCTAGATACCATGAAGAAACTAGTCAAGTAGAAGCTCAGGAAGATGCATCCAACCATCACATTGATGGTAAATAACAAGTTGCAAAATATATTGGAGGTAGTCTTTATTGTACCCATTGACTATCCAAAATGGGTATCAAACATGGTACCTATAGTAAAACCTGATGGAAGGATTTGTATTTGCATGAATTTTAGGGATATCAATAAGGCAAAACCAAAGGATTCATTCCCATTGCCCAACATAAATGCTCATGTAGATGCAAATGTAGGTCATGATATGCTTTCCATCATGGATGATTTTTTTGGTTATAATCAGATTTGGATTAAACCTAAAGACCAGCACAAAACTGCATTCACCACTCCATGGGGGACATTTTGTTTTGGTCTTAAAAATGTTGGTGCCACATTTCAATGGGCTATGACATACATTTTTTATGACTAAATGCATAATATATTATAATATTATATCAATTAATTTTTGGCCAAGTCATTGCTATGTGAAGAGCACACCAAGATCTTAAGAAAGGTCTTCAATAACTTGATAGAGCACAATGTCAATTTGAATCTCAAGAAATGCATCTTTGGCATAAATTTAGGGAAACTTTTGGGATTCATCATTTCTAAGAAAGGTATCAAATTTGACCTAGAAAAGGTAAATGCTATATTGGAAATGACCCCACCCACTAACATCAAAGAGCTAAGAATCCTAGAGGGCAAAGTAGCATCCATAAAGTGTTTCATCACACAACTATCAGAAAAATATTGACCCATGAATCGACTGCAACACAAGGGGGTCCTATTCCACCGGGATGAAGAATATAAACAAGTTTTTATTAAGATCAAGAAATACCTAGTGACCCTACCAGTTCTTCTCCACCAAGGCCAGATGTATTTTTTTTGCTTTATATATTTGCTACCGATTTTGCATTGGACACCATGTTGGTTCAAAATAATGTGTAAGACAAATAAGAAGCGATATACTATATGAACCACACCTTGGTGAGGTATGAGCTAGGGTATACATACGTAGAGAAGCTATGCTTATTAGTGGTCTTTGAAACTAATAAGTTACACCACTACATGTTGAGCCATACAATGTATGTGATATCAAAACAAAATCCTTTGCAGTATATGATGAGCAAGACATATCATAATACACATATTGCAAAGTGGATCATGCTACTGACAAAATTTGATTTAGAATTCATAAGAAAAAATTCCATCAAGGGACAAGTCATAGCTGATCAAATGGAAAATGTACCACTTCAAAAAAATAGGCCTCTCACCATTGAACTTCCTGATGATGCAGTATTTGCATCATCGACAACATCCAAACTCAAAGAACCTAAAAATAAATCTTACATGACTTTGTTCTTTGATGGTTTGAAGTGTGATCAAGGGGGTGGTATAGGGATGGTGTTTTGCATGCCATAATATGCTCCAATTCCCTTGTCATTTAATCTAGACTTCCCTTATACAAATAACAATGTTGAATATGAAGCCCTGATCTTGGGTCTCTAAACAACAATCACTATGAAGATTAAAAAGCTAAATATCTTTGGTGACTCCCTTCTCATTTTTAACCAAGTTAAGGTATTATTTCAATGTAGGTGTCCAGTCCTAAAAGCTTACAAAGAGCTTGGTGACACTTACCTAGCCCAACTAGAATGGTACGACATCAAGGCAATCCCTCACATGTCCAACATATTTGTAGACACTATGGCATATTTGGGATCATTAATACCTCAAAATCCATCTTCTAATTTCACTACCATTCATGTGAATATTCTCTTTCAATTAGTGATGCAACATGAGACTTTTAACAATATAGAATCAATCAAAATTATTCATATAGAACCAAATTATGGGTGGTTCTATAAATCCAGAGACTTTCTAAAGAAGATGACTTGGGGTATTTTATCTTGTAGGGTCCTATGGGGAATGGTACCACCATTCACCACAAGGTTATCTCTCAATATATATTTGTGCATATCAAATCATAGGGAGAACAAGTCATCTTGTTTGTTGAGGCTATAGCATATGAAGATTGGCTATCCCAATTACAAGATTTTCTTAAGCTTGGAATCATATTGCAGGGATTTTTGCAAGCCACAAAATGAGAATTTAAACAAAAAATGACAAGATATGTCTTTCTAGGAGATATATTGTATCATCAAAGCTTCTATGGAGTCCTCCTTCATTGTCTTGAGCTCCAAGAATCAGCTTGGGTGATTTCATAAGCTCATGATGGTACCTACGGTGGCCATTTTAGAAATATGACTATCATCAAGTGCATCCTTTTAATGGGTTATTATTGGCCCACCATGAAAAAGGATTGTTGTGAGTATGTCAGGAAGTGCATTAAGTATTAGTATCATGTAAATCTGACACATCTACCATCACAAGCCTTACAACCCATTTAGGTGGCTTGGCCATTTTCTTAGTGGGCTTTTGATCTAATTGGAAATATATCTCCCTCATATTTGGGTCGATACATATTTATTTTAATGACCACTAAGTATTTCACTGTATGTATGGAAGCGGTCCCCTTAATATTGATGACAGGACCAAGAATTACAAAGTTCTTACTTCACAATATCATCTGTTGCTTTGGGATCCCATTCAAGATAATTTTAGATAATGGTCCTTTGTTTAAGAACAAAAATGTCTAGGCTCTAACATCCAAATATAACATTCAACATAGTTTTGTGACACCATATTATCCACAAGCAAATTGGCAAGCAGAAGCCTCAAACAAAACAATCGTAGTCATTTTGAAGAAGATAGTAAAAGAAATTCATAAGGATTTGCATCTATAGTTACCTGTTGCATAATGGGATTATAGAACTAACGTGCGTACTCCCACTAGGGAAACACCATTTTTGCTTGTATATGGCACTAAGGCCATTATGCCCTTGGATTTAGAAATTCCAACATTGCACATTGTATTAAAAGAATTCATCGATGATGACACTGCACGACAAGATCACCTTAATCAATTGACCCTTCTTGATGAACATCATATCAATGCTCTTGAGCATCTCTATGTTTACCAAGATTTTCTAACATGAGCTTATAATAGTAAAGTTCACCTAAGGGAATTTAAGGTTGGATATATCGTGCTCAAAGAGAACCAACATAATTCAAACTTTTTTCGCACTTGCAATATAAATTTGTGGCCAACTAGATAGGTCCTTATATCATATTAGAGAAGTTTGGACCTGGGACATATCTCTTAACATAGTTAGAAGGTGTTAAGGAGCCCGAGCCTCTAAAAATTCTTCATCTAAAGGTATTTTACACATAAAACCAATAAAATTCAAAAACATTCAAAATAATCAAAATTTCAAAAACATTTAAAAATAATCAAAATACAAACAAATTAGAAAACATAAAAAACAAAAGGCTCCAAAGGCATCAAAATCTCTTTGGTCAACTCACAAAATGCTTCAAAGGCATCATAAGATCTTTGATAAAACTCAAAAAAGTCTCCAAAGGTATCATAAGCCCTTTGGTCAAACTCACAAAAGTCTCCAAAGTCATCATAAGCCCTTTGGTCAAACTCACAAAAAGCTCCAAAGGTATCATAAGCCCTTTGATCAACTCACAAAAGGCTCCAAAGGCATCATAATCCCTTTGGTCAACTCACAAAAGGCTCCAAAGGTACCGTAAGCCCTTTGGTCAACTCAAAAAATATCCCAAATGCATTATAAGCTCTTTGGTCAACTCACAAAAGGCTCTAAAGGTGTTTGAGCCCTTTGGTAAAAAAAACACAAAAATACAAAAACAATTGAAAACATTAAAATACAAAAATATTTGCATCTTACATATGGCACTTGCATTCATGTCATTGCATCATATTAGGCAAGGTGTATCCATTGTATTTGCATTAGAATAGATTGTGTTTGCAATCATACAAATGACACCATGTTTATATCTAAATACTACATCCATTCATCATCATCTATAACCCATGCGAGTAACTGTGTTTTTCAACACAACCTCTTCTTGTTGCTATAGGGAATATACTAGGGTTTTTTGATCATTTAGCCATACCTAGTGATCTTCTAAGATTTTGTATAATTCTATGTTTTCTGTTTGAGGATGAGGTCTAGTTTTGATAGTACCTAGCATTTATCAAAATCATATCCCAAAAGGTATCAACTCTACTTTTATTTCTCTAATTTCTAAGAAGCAAACCCCTGAATCTATGGCTGACTTCAGGCCAATCAGTATATGCAATGTTTCTTACAAGATCCTAACTAAAGCCATTGCAAATAGAATGAGAGATATTCTGCCCCACATCATATATCCATGCCAGGGAAGCTCTGTCCAGGGTAGGTCAATCTTGGATGGAGTTATCATAGTTCATGAAGCTCTGCACTCTTATCATAACACTAACAGGTCTATTTTTGCCCTCAAGCTTGATATGAACAAAGCATTTGATAGGCTAAATTGGGAATTTTTGATTGCTATCCTCCTTAAGTTTGGTTTTCACCACCAATGGGTTAATTTTCTAAAGCATGGTTCTCGATTATAGTTAATGGAACAACTACTGGTTACTTTCAAAGTCGCAGAGGAACCCGATAGGGGGACCCTATCAGCCCCATGTTATTCATCATTATGGTAGAAGCTTTAGGTAGAACCATAAAAAATGCTTGCATTTCAAGGCTAATATCGGAAATCAAGGCAACATAGCTCACTAGGGTCATTTCTCACCAACAATTCATCAATGATACCCTTATATTTACTAAGGTATCAGTGGTTGAGGCCAAAATAATTAAATAGATCTTGCAAATCTACGAGGACGTTGCTAGTCGGAAAGTTAATTTTAGTAAAAGCAAGTTATATTTCTTGAACACCCCCATTCAGAGGTAAGGAAGGATTATGGAAATTTTAGGGTGTGATATAGAAAACCTCCCCACTTAGTATCTTGGTCTCCCTCTTTTCATTGGTTCTTCAAGAGAGTCAATGTGGGATAGTGTTATTAAAAGAATTCAAAAGAAACTTGCTATATGGAAATGTCATCTTCTATCTCAAGTAGGAAAGCTGACCCTCACTAAGGCCTCTCTTTAGAGCATTCCAGTCTATTTCCTCTCCATTTTCAAATCCCCTGTGAAGGTTTTCCAAAAAATTGAGAAACTCCAAAAAGAATTTTTATGGACTGGATCAGAGGAGAAAAAAAGGATACACCTTGTAGGATGGACCAAAGTGTGTAGACCCAGGGAAAATGAGGGCTTAGGTCTGAGGAGAATTGCTCATATAAATTTAGCTTTACTAGCTAAGCAAGCATGGCATCTCATTTTTGGTGAATAAAATGAATGGATAGCTATCATCAAATGAAAGTATCTTCAAAATATAGAATTTCTAAGTGAATTTGTTCAAATCAGAGGTTTTGCTTTTTGGAAAGTAATTCTTAATTGTAAGGAAATCATCAAAAAAGGTTTAATATTTAGGTAATGGTGAGAGGATAAATTTTTGGAATGATAGGTGGTCTAAGGATGAACCACTGACGCAATATCCTAACTTAGCTTGACTGAGAGATATCATAGAAGAACTCATTGGCAGAAAAGTCTTTGATTATATGGTTGAGGATAGAGGTAGAATGAAGTGGAAATAAATAAGAATTCAGGGATTTCAAGTGGAATAAAATGATCTTTGTAATATTATTGGGCAACAGTTCATCCCCATGAGACCCAAGGAAGATCATGTGACTTGGGCTCCTACAAAAAATAGGCAGTTCACTGTTAAATCAGCTTACCAGCTTCTACTTGATGACGAGGATTTTATCCTCAAAAAGGACTTAGTTTGGATAAAAAATTTAATTCCAAAAATTGTAGTCTTTTCATGGCTAGTTATCCAAGGAAGAATTCTAACCATTGATAATATGATGCATAAAGGTATTTGTATCACTAATAGTTGTTATCTATGCAAGGCTAATTGGGAGACCATTTATCACATTTTACTTGAGTGCCCTTTTTCCTTGACTATCCTAAGTGGGGTTTTTTAGGCCTTCAATATTTCATGGGTTAAACCAACCATCGTACTTGATTTTTTCATCTAGTGGCCTTACCCATTTTCAAGCCAAAGACTTAGATACATGTGGAAAATTTGTCTCAATCACTATCTTTGGCATGTGTGGTTAGAAAGGAACCATAGAGACTTTAATGAGTCTATCCATGATCATCAAACTATCATTGCCAGGATCCTATCCTTTGCCAACAAGAATGTGAACCTTATACCTTTTGATAGCTATAAACCTCATCTGTAGGACACCAAAACTACTCAATATTTAAGCTTAATCTTGTGAGATGATTTTGTGCCTAGGGTAGTCAACCCCAAAGCCAATGTTAAGTGGTATCCACCTCCTACGGGTTGGTTTAAGCTTAATTTTTATGGAGAAGCTAAGGATAATCTTGTTAGAGTAGGCGCTAGTGGCATTGTGTGAGATCCTAATGGAAATATGATGCTTGCATTTTTTGAATATTTGGGAACAAGGACAAACAACGAAGCTGAAGCTAGAGCTATGTGGAGAGGACTTCAAATGACTCAAGAATTATAAGGAAATTTTATCGTAGAAGGAGACTTTATACATGTTATAAATCTCCTCAATAATTAGAAAACACCTCCTTGGAGGATTAAAATAAATTTTGAAGAGTCTAGGATCCCTTTCCAGGGAAGACATGATAGAAAAGCCCAACATGTCTTTTGGGAAGCTAACAAAATTGCTGATAAGCTGGCCAATTTGGGTGTTTATGGTGACAAAATTTTCAAATGGGAACACAGGGTCCCTAGTGAAGTAGAGGATTTTATTCAACAAAAATTCCAAGAATGATAGACAAATTTACCAACAGGGAAGGCACTGTAAGTTAAAGGCTGGGAGTATTCCTGTCTCTTTTTTGAATTGGACTCACAATAAAAATTATCTGAGTTGTCAGTCTTCATAGATGTTGCTTGGAAATACTACAAAGACTAATGGGGATAGTCACATGTCAGATAACATGGCTTCTAGTCATATTAGTATTTTGAGGTTGGTTTATAATCACAAGTAAGGAAATAAACAACAATTTAATACTTCAAACCAAAGCCACATGGACCACCAGATAGCCACCACCATAAATCTATCCAGCAGGTTCACTTCTCCAAGGCTGATTGGCCAAGATAATATGTGGTACTAAAGTATGTCATTTATGGAAGAAAGCAATTACCAAAGAATTATTAAGAGTAACTGTCAATATAGAGCTTGTGGGAGTTTTTTTTAGTACTTTGCTATGTATGTCTACAGCTTTTTTTCTCCATTATCTCAAGGAAGGGATTCATGTCTGTTTCTTTTTTGTAATTATGATGCATGTGTGTTTTCTTGGGGTATACCCAAAATTTTGTATGGGAAGTTTCTTTTTAATAATAGGCTATGTGCCTTACCGGATGTAATGGCTTTGGCGGCATGTAGATTTTACATATATAGGATCCTTAGTAAGGATATGTTCATCAATAGCCCTGGGCTGATTTTTGTTAAAGGTTTTTGGTCAACCTGTAAAACCTAGTATTAATTCTATAGTATCTTATCTACCAAAAAAATCCTATTTGTAATAAAATACTAAAATCCAAGTTGGAACAAGGGAAAGATGAACACTACAAAGTGATCCTAGTCATCGTAAGCAAAAGGTTTTTACTTGCTCATATTGTGATGCGTATGGTCTAGAGTATTGATAATTGACAAAAGGAAAAGCTCTCCCCTACCTAGGAAATCTCTTTCTTACATAAAAAGGATTAAAATAGCAAAATCAAATCAAATCCCTTGCTCAAAACAAAAGAAAAACAAAAATACAAAATAAATAGTGATTTTCATCACTATGGTTGAACAATTATCCCAATAAAAGTGAAGAAAATAGGGGATGACGATCTTGAATCCCTGGAATGGTCACTAATTGAAAACCATAGAATTATCCCAAATACAATAATGGGATAAATGAATACCACTTGGCATTGGGGTAGGTCTAAGCAATTTACAAAAAGAGCTAGCTTTAGGTGTCCTGTATCGCCTAATGGTCTAATCCAACTGAGTCCAAATTAGGATCATTATGAGCATTTGGTGATACTTTATATATAAATGAGCTGAATGAATCCTACCTGGAATTAGGGTAGGCTTATGCTTCATATAATACATTCATTTCACACACATAAGGATAATAAATATCTTGGTCTTCATAACAAAAAAATTATCTTTCAGGAGTATAGGATAGTCATTATACAACTTCTAATTAATCAACTAGGGTGTTTGAGTCTCATGGAAAACCTCATAAATCCTCTCATAGAAGCAAATCATGCCATCACTAAAATTATCAACTTTATTTATGAGGTTTTTTTCTTTAAAAGGTGTTCATGAAATAGGATAGATACCGCATACATATCAACAATGATAATTATATGGCCACTGACTATTTTGTATATATATTTTAATTTACAGAAGCTTATAAAGAAAGCACATACATACCACATCATATCATCTCATGTTTCAATGCTTAAATGATTAATTATTATGATAAGAGTTATTATTTACATTCATGATTTTTATACATTTTGTGGTGTCATCCATTAGTTCATAAACACATTAAATTCATTCCTTATATTTAAATGATTAAAACATATAGGTTCATTTGCATTAGAACATCATATCACATATATTAAATGCATAAACAATTGAAACAAATTAAATAATCATTTAACATTCATCATTACATCCATATAAGCATGCATGGTAGTACATCCACATACCTAGATCATAGCATCTAAGCATACATCCATCATCTAGCTAGTGCATGTCATGTATACATCACATCATATAGCATAGAAATAAGCATTACATTCATTTTTGTATCACATAAAAATAAAAAAACAATCACATGATACACAAAATAAGTCCAAAATAGATAATATCATATATATATGGATCAAGTGTACATGGAGATACAAAATTGCTTGCAGGCTACAACTGTGTAGGTCACTTGAACTTACACTCAAAAATAACAATATGCCAAAAACATGGTTATGAGTGGCCTGCACCACTAGTATCACATCCACCCTTGCCATCTTCTCTATGAGGCGATATAGATATATTTCCCACTACCCTCTCTGATTAGGACTTGGACATGTGGCTAGGTTGCATTGACTACCCTAACTCACTCTACCTGCTGCACTACGAGCCCCCTACTATAGACCTCTCCTAAGGAGTGCTATCTAGATACTTTATCTAGAGCTTCAAAGAGACTATATACCTATATCCCATTATTTGTGCCTCATAATCCTTTAATAGGACCTGTAGGAATCTCATCTCAGTCCCTGGATCCAAACATGCTAGCCCATGAATAGCCAAAGTATCTGGTACCACCTATAGCACATCATCTCTCTCCATAGTAAGCTACTCTATTAAAACTTTGTGTTGAAGAAACATATTTTTGTAGATCGGTCCTCTCCTCCTCAAATCCCCTCCACCTAGTCTCCTCAAATAAATTTGAGTGCTTTTCTATTATCAGATCTTTAGATCACCACTCAGTTAAATAATTCTTATCTTTTAGAATTTATCCATTACCTGGCCCCTTAAACCATCACTAAGTAACATAAAGGACTTTCCAAATGCCTACTATCTAATTAATCATTATCATATCAAATATTGCATATCAAATCAATAACATTACTTCATAAAAAGACAATCATCATAAAAAATCCAACCTATAACATAATATTATAATTTCATACAATACCTCAAAGTTATATATGCCTATAATATAGGTGTATCACAATAGGAAAATTAATACACTGAACCCATATTACAAAAAATAAGAATGCACCACATGATAAAAAAGGTACACACACTTTTGAAATTCTAACAACTAGATCCTATATCTCCATAACCAGGTGTCGATGGAGTAGGTGGAGGTTTAAAAAAAACTAACATTTGTCCTTGATAATACCTATTATAGTTATGGATATCATTACTTTAGAGTAACAATGAAGAAATAAATCTACTAATATTATACAACTTGAGTCCTCTCCCTCCCTACCTCCACCTTAGATACATGTAGCTCCTCTCTTGACCTATTGAAATTAGACTACACCCTACCCATATCCCCCTCCATCTATTTTAGTCATCAACATAATGTATTGACCACCACAAACATCATGCTTGCATATACCCCTCAATCTAAACTTGAAATAGCCTTGTATATCTCTTGGGTAACATGCTCTAAAGAAACCTACATCTTATATAAGGCCTCATTTTAAGCTAATAATTCCTACATAAATTGAAATACCTCCTTTTGAGTTCTATCTACCTCCTCCTCCCATGTAGCCTCCACCACTACTGATTTCTCCTTGACCTTATGGAATATCATAGTCAAAGCTTCCAACTCTTTGTAAGTAGACTCTATAGTTGATCTACTAGTACCAACTCTACTAAACACCTCTAGCACTATATGAACCATACCCAATGGAGGGACATCCAATGAGGTATCCCTAACCCTAATTTTTCCTAGACCTCCTTCTTTGTATGCTTATCTCATTGTCATCCTATCCTTCCACTCCTTTCCCAACCATTGTTATATACCCCTAAGAATATTTGTCATTTCCTCCACCACTACATATTGCTTTATCAAAGGTTCTATTGATGTTATCCTAGCTAGACAAAATCCACCATTCTATCACTTGTATTCCTCTATCACTGTAGGATCATCCATAATTGGATCCAATATGATAGGATCATCTACATTTTTCTCAACAATGAAATCAATATATTTAGACTCAAGCCATCTCTTATGCATAATTAGTTTCACCCATATCTCTCCTAATCTTAGTATCTCATAAACTTCTCCAAACTGATATAGTATAAATCATACCTATATAAATCATAATCCCATCCTATATCATCTAACCATAATATCCTCCTCACCTGGTCCAACTCCTTACCATAATCTACCCACCTGAATTATCCCCTCAATGGGTACCAAGTAATTCCAACCCTCAAGTCATCAATAAAATATCAATCCTATGCTAAAGTACAATGGTTGGACCTAAAACTACCTTCCCATTAATAAATAATGGGACTATCTACCCCAAGTATCCTACCCTCTATCATTGACCACTAGGATACTATATATAGAAAAATATTACATTATTTGGTACATGCAAATTTACCTTCATGATACAAATATAAATATGTAATAGATTTGGGTTGAGTCTATAGTTTATATGAATGATTTATATTTTTCTTTTATATAAGTTTCAATGTGCAATAAATGCACGTGTCATGTAAGTAGGACTGCACTAGTGTATTGAGAGAATGTGCACAAGTGTCATGTATATAAGTGAGCAAATATAGATCGATTGATGATGTGGTTGGGATGGAATTATTGTGAAAGCATGTTAATTTTTTAGGTATGGAGGTAGGTTTTAAGATTAATAATGCCTACATAGTATTTTTTCCATTGCACAACTTACCCCAAATTTGAAGACCCACTTGAAATTTATATTTTAGCATGACTTTTTGGTTGCATCGAATGTTTTGTTGTTAAAAGTCAAGTGTTAAAGTGTGTTGAGGTTCAAATTATTGTAGGATGACCCTTCACAAAAGATCAATTGGTTAAATTCATTAACATTTAAAGAAGCAACCAAAGTCTAAGTTTGGTTAAACCATTCATGGATAATGACCAAGCTTTCTCATTTTATTATTTTATGATGATATTGCACCATTAATGGATTGTAATATTTGAATAAAACATTGCATAAAATCTCAATTAAATAAGATTTTAATTTAAGAAGGTCATATATTGATATTGGCCTAAAATCCTTGGACCTAGTATGAAAAATATGTGATAGAGTCCCCTAAGCTAAAGTATAAATTATTAGGGCTTCGAAGTAAGAGCATCAATTGATTAAATGAAGGGGGTAATTTAATTTTATGTTAAAGTTATACCGATGGAAAAACTAATCAAAAGCCTTTCACCTTATAAAGTGGTACAAATACTTTTCTCCACTTTATGGATTTATATATTTTGATAATACTTTGTTCCACTTTATGGATTTATATATTTTGACATTATGAGTTTGTATAAAATAATTTTGAATCAGTTTTGTTTCATGTTTATGCATCCAGGTTATTTGGAAAATGGACAACACAAATTTTTATGGAAGATCTAGCAATGCTAAGCTCAAGGCACTCTACTAGGGTGCGCATGGATCCACCATCTATGAAGAAGCTCAAATGGACCTATTATACCATGTGCCATGGGAGTTTTAGGGTTTTTGGAGCTACGATAACAATAATAGGTGGCAGATTGAATTTTGGTCACTAGAAATGACCACCAAAATGCTTTGTTGAGATTTTAAGAGCTACCTTCTTGAGGGATTCTTGGATATCACTTATTCATATTGTTGTTTTATGTTAAAATATTAGAGGATTTGACCCAGTAATGACAATGTGAAGGTGAAGATGTTGTTGTCAAAAGCAAGAGAGAGGGATTCTTTTAGAGGGGCCAAATGAGGTCACCCACAAAGGTGACCAGTGATCGGTGACCAATATAGATTATGACTCCAAAAATTGGTTGTGGCATGACTAGAACAATATAAAATGCACCAGAGAGTGGTCAAAAATCATGGTGCAGAGCAACATTGTTTTCTCCCCTATCCCTAGAGGGGATTGGGAGCAAAACAAATCATAGTATGACTATTATTACAAAGAATATCTTGATGTTGCGAATGTAAGTGCAACATATATAAATGACCCTCCACATGGATTTAGGTCTAATGTAAGGATTTGCCTCATCAATTCCAACAATCAGGTGTTCATAGCAACAAGATTGCACATGTTAGGGGTATGGCAAAGCCACAAGGAGAATTTGATTAGCACAAAGACTCTGAGAGATGCAGGAATTGTATGAAATCTTGCTGAGGCAACTAGCATGAAGATCAAAGAATCCAAAAAAAAATAACATCAAATTTTATCGAGAGGGAAAAGACTCAACTACTTCAACGAGTTTCCAAGGAAAGAGAAAGCGATGGTGCCAAAATGCATCACATAAGCACAACATATAGGGTTGTACTTTCAATGTGAGGTTAAAGGTATAATTATGAATAAGAAGGAAGAATGAACCATATAAGGCTAGAAAAAGCATCATGGAAAAGCATTACCGAAACAAATGGAAATGCAAGAGTTATTAAACGCTATGGTTACAAGTTGCATTTGAAGAAAGCGTTAGAAAACAAATCAAGGAAAAGGAAACAAAAAGGAAGTGAAGGAGTTTTTTGGAAATTTTTAAATAGCCATTGAAGCCCATGAAATAATGGTCATAGAATTTTGGTGCAGGTGCATGTTGGAAATTTGAATTTTGTGGAAGGGCATATCCTCCCTTGTTGTTGGACTACATTAGTTTTATCATTTTAATATGTGGAAGCAAGGTATTCTGCAAGAGTATTAATTAAAAAATTTCTCTTTTGGCAATAATTTGGAAATGTTAGTGAGTTTTATGAATGCGGATGGTAGAATTATCTATTGTTTTTAATATATTGTGCCTTTTTCTCTTAGAATATTGCACCACATTAGTGTTGGACTACGTGAAGACAGGTCAAATTAATGTTGGTTTAGTGCAGGATATTCGTTTATGCAGATTCGGGTTAAAGTTTTAAAAAATTTCAGTGACTTGCTCTTTTATTTTATTTTCTTCTAACCCTAGCCCTTTTATATTTTTTTAATCTCATAAAATACAAAATACAAAAAAAAAAAAAAAATTAAAACCCCAAAAGAAATATGGCAATTCCAAAATTAAAATTCAAATTCTCATTTTATGCAAGTTCATATTTTTAATGGAAATTTGAGGTTTTAAACTTTGCACATTGTTCCAAATAATCAAATTAATTTCATTTTATAAAAGTTGAAATTTCAATAAATTCCAACTTTTCTTTAAAGTGAATAATTAATATGACATTCCAAAGTTACATTGCAAAGTTAGATTCAATCACTTCATTTTTATTTTCAAGCAAATATTAACAATCAAAGATAAAATTTGGTTAACAAAAGAAGATAAAATTTGTTAACAAAAGAAGATAAAATTTGTTAACAAAAGAAGATAAAATTTGTTAACAAAAGAAGATAAAATTTTGTTAACAAAAAAATAAAATTTGTTAACAAAAGAAGATAAAATTCTATTAAAAACGAAGGTAAAATTTGGTAAACAATTTGAGATAAAATCAATTCAAATCAAATTTTCAAATATGAAAATCAAATATTTATCAAATTTCAAAGGTTTTTAGTTAATCAAAAATTTTACATTTTTAATAATTTCATGAACAAAAGTATTATAAATCACACATTAAACCATAGGCCCCTTGTTAGTAGTTTCTTGCACCTCTGAGGTATTCAACACCATTTGCCCATTTTATTTTATAGCATACAAACACATATTTTTAATCAATTAGGCAAACATAACCTTGAAGAAGTTTTAAATTTCTTTGCAAGAGAGGGTTTTTTGATAACACCCTGAATGTGATGATGGTTTTGCAATTGGGCAAAGATATCACTCAAAAAAATTGGCACTAGAAGGAGGGCCTAATTTAAGGCATTAGTTTTAACTTATGAAGTTTTTGGTTTCAAGTTGTTCACATTTATTGATTGGAAATTCTCTAATTCTTGATTTATTGATTCTAATACTTACAAATTTGAGAATTTCCCTAATTATCATGGTTTAATTGATGCATTATAATGGATGAACATGATGAAATTTATGCTAAAATATTTGAAAATTTTTAGTCATTTCACACATATTTGCAAGATATATTTATTTGACTAGCAAAACCGATACCAAAAGTTATATTATTTAAGGTCCACTAATGGTAGTTTTTGCTCCTTGGATGGTAGGCAATAGCCCTTTGTGCATACCTGGGCCTGCACATGATATACCTATAAATTTTGAGAGATATTTACCCCAATATAGGCATGATGGGATGAGATCTATTGAAGAACATATTTAGGCATACAAAAATACCATAATTCATTTACAAATCATGCATGAAGATGTTTCTTGTGAAATATTTCCATACACATTAGATGAGTTTGCATATGATTGGTATATCAACTTACCTTTAGGTTCTATTACCTCTTGGGCTCAACTAGAGGTAATATTTCTCAGTCATTTCAAAAAATTAGTTGACCCAATTATGATATACCATTAGTTTGTCTCTACTCATAGAGAACCTAATGAGTCTTTGAAACTAAGAGGTTCCATAAGCTATATACAAATTTGGAAGCACCTTACATTCCTACAGAGGAAGCAACCATCCAGATGTATTTCAATACTCTGGATCCATCAATTTCCATGTATTTGAGAGGGATTCCTCAAATTACATCCTTGCCCAAGGCTTATAATGAGGCAATAATGTTCAAACAATAGTTTATTTTTCAAGGTTTTGATGTGAACCAAATACCATCATATAATCATCAATAATTTACTATCATTTCGACCCCTACCCACTCTACTCTTTCTTCATATAAATCTACCACATAGAATATATCATCATTCCCAAATTCACTTTATTTAAAAATATCCCAATGTATCTAAGTAATGCAATGAAGCAAACTACTATAACTCAGGTTAATAATATCAACCCTTAGACAGATAATTTGCAAAGGGTAGTTCTACAAAGTAATAGAGACATGGTTCAATAATAGAAACAAGTGCCTCAAAGTATGCTTCTCGATAATCCTTCAAATCATATTCATGATACAAATTTCAATGTCCAATCCAATGATACTCAATGGGATACTCTCTTAGACAATGGAGGAGTCCTAGATCTAACTAGCAATGAAACATATGACAACCTAGGAGCTTCTATAAATTTAGATGCACTTGCTAAAATTGATTGTCAAGAAATCCAACTTGTTCCAAATAATGACCAGAAATAAAGGAAAAATTTAGAGTCATTAATCATAAATGAGGATTGTGGTAATCAAGTTAATAAAAATGTAGATATTGATTCAATTTTAGAAACATAAGAACATTCAAGAATGGAGGAAGAAGAATTTGAAGATGACATGAAAGAAAGAATGAAATCTCACCAAATTTTTTATAAAAATAATAATATTAATATTCAATAAAAATAAGTGGAATCACTCATTTCTTTACCACTTGATGTGCAATAAATTAAAGGCCTTATCCCACCTAATAATCCTATAATTCCTATGCTACCTCAGATAGAGAAAACTCCAAAACATAAATGGTTTAGATTTGATATTATTGATGACCCAAAGAAAAGTGTTGCTCTATTTGAGATGACTCAGGTAGTTGATCAGGAAGATTTGTTATTTAAAACATCCCTTGACCAGCAAGATTTATGGTTTAAAAATGATGGGCATATTTTTAATTTTATGACTAATTCTGGTGTTTTTGAAAATCAGGTTATTGATGAAGACGAAAGGATACAAGATGATGATGATGAATACCATGAGGAAAAAGAAGTAAGTACAAAGGCTCATCAAGTCTTGGTAAATGAAAATGTACATAAGGTAGAATCTCAACCTTTCTATTCAACCATTAAAATTTTAGGTAAAAGTTTTCATAACTATCTCTTGGATTCAAATGTTGTTCTTAATGAAAATCCATTTGTTGTTAACAAAGAATTAGAGTGGGCTCCTGCTCACACCAGTAATAAGGTTGCTATGTTTAACAAGATAGAGGGAGATTTTTTTGAGATACTGAATCAAGTTCATCAACAATTGACTATTAAAACTAGGATACAAAGTTATAATGATCCTCATATGTTTGACATCTTAGATGTTTGTAAAGTTTTGCGTAGTTATGATTGGTTTGAAACTATGAATGATGATTTGGTAATCAAATTTTTAGAAATAGAGTCAAGTTTGGAAGTGCTCATGTCTAATCATAACAATGAGGATAGTATTTTGAATATTGAATTGAAAATGGGAGTTTACACCATGTTGGGAGAAAATGTGATTGAAGATAAAAGTTCAATAATAAACATCTCACATAGTAAACATAAATTAATTGAATATTAGTCATGGACCTTTAATTCCAATGAAATTAAAGCTAAGTATGAGAGTACTAATGGGATTAAACCAAACTGGTGGAATGAGAGATAATATGAGAATTATTAATTTTCTGGGGCCAATATTACTGTAGGATAAATCTCATGAAGTTCAATATGTCTACCATTACTTATATCTTCAAAAAGATCAAAATTATGCATGGGATCCTGAGAAATTCAATAAAACTACTCATTTTGTGTTTGTTCTTGTATACAAATTTTTGGTTTTCATGCTTTTGTATTTAAATTTATATTTTTTCACTTTTGTACATAATCTCTTACTTCACAAGATTTTTCTAATTGCTTCTTTGTGAGTGTTTTCAGGTTTAGGGAGTAGGTTCTCACTTTCTTATAAATTTTTGCAATTTTAGTTTTGCTTTCATTTTGAATTTTTCATTTTTGGTATTTTCACACTTTTGGGTTTGTTCCTATGATTGAGGTAGTGCTTTGTGATGGATGCTAACTTATGGTCTTTTTGTTGATAGTTGTTCCTTTGTCACGTAGTATGAATTGCCTAATTTGGAATCAGGTGAAATTAAGGAAAATGAAATGAAATTTTATAGTATCATTCTTAGATTTTGGACTAAGATGGTGGATTTTGGGAAAAATAAAACATTTCACTAAAGCTCCACATGCAACTGACTATATTAAAGGGTACTATTTGAAGCCTTAAAGGATAAAGTCATTATGCTTTGTATATTAAGGTAAAAATCTAATACACTCCATATTTAGACTTAAGTGGTCTCTAACCAAGATGACATACAAATTTTGCAAAGCAATTAAATGCTTGATAAAAAAAGAAAAAAATAAGAAACATGCAAAATCAATCTTATGCCTGGGTGATTCAAATAATCTCTATCGGGGCTATAGATGCCTAGCTGGCAGTAGAGTAATGTCTAGAAGAGATCAAAGTCATCTCCATCGAGGCTAAAAATTCATGGATGGCAGTGGAGAAATGTAAACACACATATTTATGAGTGACATTTTATAGCCTAAATTCAAAACAAATTAAGGAATATGAATTGTTTCAAGAATGTAGAATGAATCATAGTTCACACACTGAGCAGAAGAAAATGGTTCATCTATTTTCATTTTAAGTTGTTTGCTCCACTTTCTCTGGATATTACTAGATGATGCTTATTTCTATGATATTTGGTTTTCTTAATTTTGTATTAGGTTCTTTATCCAAAATACTTAGGAGTATTTTCTAGTAGGGTCATGTTGTTGCCATTGCAAAACTTACCCCAAATTTGGGAACCCACTTGAAATTTGTATTTTAGCATGACTTTTTGGTTGCATCGAATGTTTTGTTGTTAAAAGTCAAGTGTTAAAGTGTGTCTAAGTTCAAAGTCTTGTAGGAAGGCCCTTCACAAAATCTCAATTGGTTAAATTCCTTAACATTTAAAGAAGAGGCCAAAGTCTAAGTCTTGTCAAACCATGCATGGATAATGACCAAGATTTATCATTTTATTATTTTATGATGATCTTGTACCATCAATGGCTTGTAATCTTTGGATAAAACATTGCATAAAATCTCAATTAAATAATATTTTAATTTAAGAAGGTCATATTTTGATATTGGCCTAAAATACTTAGACCTAGTCAAAAAAATATGTGATAAAGTCCCCTAAGCTAAAATATAAATTATTAGGGCTTCGGAGTAAGAGCATCAATTGATTAAATAAAGGGGGTAATTTATGTTTATGTTAAAGTTAGACTGATGGAAAAATTAATCCAAAGACTTTCACCTTATAAAGTGGTACAAATACTTTGCTCGACTTTATGGATTTATATATTTTGACAATACTTTGTTCCACTTTATGGATTTATATATTTTGACATTGAGTTGGTATAAAAAAATTGAGTTTTATTTTGTGTTTATGCATCCAAGTTATTTGGAAAATGGATGGTATGATTTTTGAGAGAATATCTAACATCGCTGAACTCAAGGTGCTCCACCAAGGTGTGCATGGATCTACCATTTATGATGAAGCTCAAATGAACATGCTCTGCCACATGCCAAGAGAGCATTATGGTTTTTGGATTACGAGAACAACGATAGATGGTAGATAGAAAGTTGACCACTGGAAAAAACCATAAGAATTCTTTTTTGATAATTCAAGAGCTACTGGTCTAAAATATTTGTGGACATCACTTATTCACAGTGTTGTTTTATGTTAAAAAAAAAAAAGATTTGACCCAACAATGGCAATGTGAAGGTGAAGATGTTGTTTTTGAAAGCGATAGAGGGGGGTCCTTTTTGAGGGTCCAAATGAGGTTTTCCATACTGGTGACCAACAATTTATGACCAAAATATATAGATGATGACTCCCATGATAGGTTGTGACATGACTAGCACAATGTACAACATGCTAGAGAGTGGTCAAAAACCATGGTTTAGAGCAACATTGTTTTATGCCCTCTCCCTAGAGGGGCTTAGGAGAAAAAAAATCATAGTATGAATATTATTACCAAGGATATATTGGTGTTGTGGATGTATGTGTGACATCCATAAATGACCCTCCACATGGCTTCAGGCCTAATGTAAGGATTTGCCTCATCATTTCCAATAATCATGTGTTTATAGAATCAATATTGGGCATGTAAGGGGTATGGCAAATCCACGTGGAGGAGTTTATGACCATGAAGACTCTGAGAGACATAGGTATTGTGTGAAATATTTCTGAGGGAACTAGCATGAAGCTCGAAGAATACAACCAAAAAAAATAACATAAAATTTTATCGAGAGCAAAAAAGCTCGACTACTTCAGTGGGTTTCCAAGGAAAGAGAAATTGATAGTGTCAAACTGCATCACCTAAGCATAACATATAGGGGTGTACTTTCAATGTGAGCTTAAATTATATAATTATGAATACGAAGGGAGAAAAAACCATATTAGGTTGATGAAAGCATCATGGAAAAGCATTATCGAAACAAATGGTAATACAAGAGTTAATAAACATGACGGTTGCAAGTTGTGTTTGAAGAAAGCGTTAGAAAATAAATGGAGTATAAGGAAATGAAAAGGAAGTGAAGGAGTTTTTTGAAAAATTTTAAATAGCCATTGAAGCCCACGAAAGAATGGTTGGAGAACTTTTGTGTAGGTGCATATTGGAAATTTGAAATTTGTGTAAGGACACCTCCTCCATTTTTGCTAGACTATAGAAATTCCACCATTGTAATCTATGGAAGCAAGGTATTCCACAAGAGTATTCATTAAAAAAAATTCCCTTTTGGCAATATATTGGAAATTTTAGTGAATTTTATGCATGTGGATGGTAGACTTATATATTATTTTGAATATATTGTGCATTTTTAACTTAGAATATTGCACTACATTAATGTTGGATTGCGTGAAGATGAGTCAAATTAATGTTTGTTTAGTGTAGGATATTCGTTTATGCAAATTCAAGTCGAAGTTTTAAAAAGTTTTAGTGACTTGCTCTTTTATTTTATTTTCTTCTAACCCTAGCCCTTTTACATTTTTTTTAATCTCATCAAATACAAAATAAAAAAAAGAAAAAAATAAAACCCCAAAAGAAATATGGTAATTCCAAAAAACTAAAATTCAAATTCTCATTTTACGTTTTATGGAAATTGGAGGTTTTCAAAATTTGAACATTGTTCCAAATAATCAAATAAATTTCATTCTATAAAAGTTGAAATTTCAATAAATTCCAACTTTTGTTTTAAGTGAATAATTAATGACATTCCATTTTGATAGTGGAGCCTGATTAATTTTGAGGCCTTTGTTTCAGCTGCACTTGGACCCACTATGCAAAATATGGGGGTGTAGGGGGGGCATTAGACCCCCCTACTTGTGTCCACCAGGGGGGTCCAAGGGGTTCAAAAATGGATGCTTTTTCCTCTATGTAAATCTGGATCGTTTGATATTAGGTCACAGATATGACGGCAGATTTTAGTCAGGTTTTTGCCCTAAAATTGTAATGCACTTTTATAAGAGGATGTTGTATGGTGGCTGAGATGTATGTTCGGTGCGCGGCTGTGTAACAGAGGGATTTTATGGATGGAATATAAGGCCTAGTTATTTTCTCCATGGATGTAGCCCACATTGGATGAACCATGTAAATCTGTCTCTATTGTGTATTGCATTATTTTCTTCTATATTTTATTTCTGCATTTTATTGCTCGTATTTTATGCTTTAATCCTAACATTCCAAAGTTACATTGCAAATTTAGATTCAATCACTTCATTTTTATTTTCAAGCAAATCTTAACAATCGAAGATAAAATTTGTTAACAAAAGAAGATAAAATTTGGTTAACAAAAGAAGATAAAATTTGTTTAACAAAAGAAGATAAAAAATTTTAACAAAAGAAGATAAAATTTGGTTAACAAAAGAAGATAAAATTTGTTAACAAAAGAAGATAAAATTTGGTTAACAAATGAACATAAAATTTGATTAACAATTTTAGATAAAATTAATTCAAATCAAAATTTCAAATATTGAAATCAAATATTTATCAATTTTCAAAGGTTGGTAGTTAATCAATTTGAATCAAAAATCAAGTAACACCAATATAAAGTATAAAATGACAATAAGCAGAGTAATACACAAAGATTGCACAAGATAATCTCTTTTTATTATTACATATGAATCTCAAGTGTTACAATAAATATGCCCCAAATGTGGGGTTTTACAATGCTTATGTTGATACAAAATTATAGATACTAGGGTTCTTTGAAATCCTAGTTGAAAAGAATGGCTAGTGTCTTCACACTTATCTTTGATCCCAATGAGGTTACGGGTGGGCTTGTGTATCCTAAAATGGGCCACCCTAGCTTCAACAACTACCAAATGTATGATTCATGTACCTAAAATTAGAAAAACAAAAAAAGATATTAGTAATACTTGTGAGGGCTCCACAGTGTGAGACCCTTAGAAAAATAAACACTATACCCTAAATGTTGCAATCTAAAAACTAAAAATAAAGTGTAGGGTTATGAAAATTAATGCAAGTAATTTTCTTACCTTGTCACTAGAAACTTTTGCTTTTGTTTCTATATATGATGGTCATGAGCATGCTTGAATGGTGCCTGAGGGGTGTGGAACTATAGATCTATTATAGAAAATACCTAGGAGTATCTTGTAATGGTGAATGATGCACTAGGGCATTCCATGATTGTGACAGATGCACCAAGGTGTTTTGTGACTATAGTGGATGCACCAGGGTATTCTATGACTATGGTGGTTATAAAATAGCATTTTATGACTATGATGGATGCATGAGGGTATTCAAGGACTGAGAAGAATATCGTAGAACTAGATCTAGATTTGCGTGGGTTATGCGGTGATAGTTGTGAATGAGGTGAGGTTGATGATGGAGGGTAGGAATGACAACATAATGGATAGTGTATAATGGTTTGATCTCTAATAATTCTTTGCAAATATAAATCGATAGAATTCAACCTTAGAACATTAGGAACTCATTAATGTGAGGGGTTCTTAGGGTCTAAGTCATCAAAATGACTCCTCTTTTATAATCTTCCCTTAGACATGTTAGAGTTTCAACGACATAAAATGTGTGGCCAATATTAAAACATGAAGAAGGGTGGAGATTGAATTTGGGTAAGTGGCATTGATTGAGGTGAATGGATGGCTAATATTAAAACATGGAATAGGGCTAGGATTAATTCATATAAAATATATATATATATATATATATATATATATATATATTAAATATTAATATTTAAATATATATTAAACAAACACACACACACATATATATATAATGGATGGTTGTGATTAAAGGGCATATATGGATAAGAAGTGGCTAGATTTTGGTGTCTATAGATGCTCCTTTTTGTACTGAATTGCATGAAACACAATGCGATGTGATGTGACATTTTCACAACCCCCCCCCAAAATTGGGGAACCACAAAAAAATTGTTAAAATTTTTATGTTTGATTTGTGTTATTTGTTTTGTGGAGCAAATGTTAATTTGTTTTTTAGTTTGCTTAATGTTTTTTTTGAAGTTTCATTAAGTATTTTTGAATATCTTAGTTTTTTTAACTTTAACAGTTCTTTAAAGTGAAAATTAAATTATTTAAAATGTATTAATAAAATGTTTAATAGAAAAGGTTTTAATATAATTGATTTTAAATAGTTATTTTGTTAATTATAATGAATTTCATGAAATCATTTTGTATCTCTAAAATTCTCGCACTCATTTAATCCAGGCTAATGGATCCGTGCCTCGAAGGGGAATGGGATAATAGTAGGTCTACATCTCATAGGAGAGGCACTTGAAGTCGTGCCCTCTTTGGTGATTTTTTGATGAATTGTTTAGGGTTCACCAAGAAATATTTGCTATGGAAATTTCCATGCCTAGGGTTGGGATATTGTTTGATGTGTTCTTTTTTTATTCACAATCACCTAGTTTTGGAAAAAATGCAACTATTCTATACTAAATGTAATTTTGATTTTAATGAATGCAGCAGACAGTGAACTATAAAGAACAAATAGATGTAGTATTTACTTATAGAAGAAGTTTGATAATACTTAACCTGAATGTTTGATGTAGAGTCTTTTTACTTGTTGCAGGTAAGATCAAATCTATTCTAATGATATTGGATGTCCTATATTGTACCATCAAAGCCAATCTCATATCAACAGGGTCGATCTGATCTAGAACCTGCAATTTCATAGTTGGATAGAAAATAGAGATTTGCAATATCGATATGAACTTGGTTAAATGTAGTTTAAGCTATATAGACTCACAATATGCAGTGTATAAGATGACATAGTATGAGCATAGATCAATGATATACCTAATGCAACACAAGGATGCAAATGGTGAACTCCAAATATGACAAGTAAAATTCTATGCTAAAGCTTGAAATGATAACGATGAATATTATCTTAAAATACAAATTAGAGATTTAGAGATGCAAATAGAAGGTCTGCAACTACCCCTAAACAACCTATAGATGAGATCATACTTGCAAAAGCAATATTGGATGTCTGATAGCGATATAAAATGTTTGATATAGTATAAATCCATCTAATGCATAGCTTCAATCCTCCAAAACTGTAATAAATTTTGAAAAATTATGAAATGCACTACACTAAAAATGATGAATAATATGCTAGAGAATCAATCCAAGAGTTAATTATCCAAGGGAAATCTAGGAGGGAGTGCCATGTATTAAATAATCTAGGAAGGTAAGGGGAAGTTGGGCCAAACATAGGAGTTACAACTTCTTCCAATCTGGGAAATATCAACAAACTGATCCTGTAACCTCCGTGCCATTAGCCACGTAAAGACAAAATAAGTTATAACAACTTTGTCATTTTGCTGCTTTGGGAACTTTTTGATTTTTATGATATTAGACATATGATATCATACATTTTGATATGATCTAGGATCAGTCATCCAATATCAGTCAAATGGAGCCGATATCATCCAAAGGTGAAGGACTAATTTCATACAGGTGCAAAAAACAAGGCAAGAAGTTAACAAACAATTTTGATTAATTTTTTGTATGTTTTTAACTTAGGCTAAATTAATTTGAGTCAATTTTAGGGTGTTACATTTTTCCCTCTCTTTACCACATTTTTTAAAAAATGTGTTAAATAAAAAGGTGACACACTTCACGAGAAAGTAAAAAATTATTGTATCTTTTGCTAAAGGTTCAATTTTTACTATTTTTACTATAGGTGTGATACCCCCTTCAAGTTTTTACACCAAAATCAGAGTTTGATGTAAAACTCGAAATGTTTGATTTTTAGGGGTAAATGAATAAAAATAAAGAACATTAAGCAAAACCTAATTCATTTGCATTTTTCACTATTACTGAAACTAAACTCTAGGAAAAATATGGCAAACGTCAGACATCGAGCTGACGAAGTGCGAGCGAGGCCAGAGGCAGAAAAGGTAAGTGATCTAAACTAGTTTAGTGTAATTTTTTTCATGTTTTTTTTATTTATTTTATTTTTAAATTTGTGATTTAGGGTACGACTGCCATCGCATAGCCGTGTTAGAAAAATTGGGTTGATTTTTGCGATATCGGTCCTATTTTGGTAATATCAGACTTGTCGATATTATCAAAATAAGTTTGATCTTGGTCAATATTGAGTCTATATCAGTGAGTATGATATCATTGGAGTAGATCCGATATTGACTAATTAAGGATGATATCATGACTGTAGGTCCGATTTTGAAGTTTTTAGTTCGATTTTACAGTTTTAGACCTGATTTATAATTTTATTTAATTTTTGCTTTGTTTTGTTACCAGAAACCATATTTGAAAAATTAGGAGTGGAGGTATGGTAATCTCCAGGTAAATTTGGCTGCCTTGACATATGAGGAGATAGCTACACTAGAGGTGGTAGGGCTCAAACATGTGGCTAATATGCCATAAATTTTGGTAGATCTATGACTTCTGACTACTTTGGTGGAGAGATGGTATTCAAAATCTTCATGTTTACGATTACTAATAGGGGAGATGACCCCTACTTTGGAGGATGTCTCAAGGATTCTTCAAATACCTATCAAAGGTGGTTTCATAGTCACGTTTGGTGAGCAAGGATAGACTTTGTGATGATTGATAAGAGACTCGAGCTTCATCCTTGCAAAGGGCATAATTAACATCGAGATACTTGGTGATACTGAGGGAGTCTCTTAGTTGATAGTTTTTTTCAGTGGTACAATAGTAGGACTCTTATTATGCCATCATAGTGATCACCTATTACCATGAACTTTGGCATAGGTGATCTGTGAGATGAAGGACCAGAGGTTGCAATTTTCTTGGGGTTCCTTCATACTATGCTTATTGTATCAGTCATTACATAGGTTTGTATACAAAAGGGGTAAGGTCTTAGTACTTACCTCTTTCCTATAGGTATGGTGTTGGGATCACATAGCTGTTAGACAATTGGTAAGACTTCCTATAATAGTATAGGATGGAAGTCCTAGAGCATTATACTAGAATTTGCACCACAGGCAAATTAGCCTTGAGATAGCGAGGTGGATGTTTGATGAGCTGATCATGGATGACATCATACGGAGATCTTGGATAGGGTTATAGGGATGATAGGAGGATAGGTATGATTTGGCTCATGTGAGGTGAGTCATTTGACTATGGATGGACTAGGGAGAGGTAGAGTTACACCATGTAGATCAGGTTCTATGCCATTTTGGACTCCATTAGGACATTTCTACATATAGGAATGTTACATTTTCTAGGGTAACTTAGAATACTACCACAGTGAGTGGTGCTCCCAACATGGCTCAGTTTCTTGACCCACAACTATATGATGATGTTATAGTTCCACAAAATGTGAATGACATTGGGGCTATAGATAGATATAGGTAGTGGTATGCTAGGATCTAGCCTATGAGGCTCACTAGGCCAAGGACTACAATAGAGTAGGTAGTTGAGTGGGTCCAAAAATAGTGATGCCCAATTATCCAGCAAAAATGGAGACCGTAAGTATATCCTAGGTGATATAGACCTCACACTAGGGGAGAAAACTTGGTTTAGTGGATATCTATATTAGGGAGAAGAGATGGCTCTAATATGACCATAGAGGAGAGGATAACATCTTCTCAGAGAGTAAAGGATGACAGGATGGAGGAGGAGCCTATGGCCTCTCCTTATCAAGAGTTTGTACATGATGTGCTTGAGAAGGGCAAGAGGATCATGGAGGAGGGGGAGAGTAGTGAGGTGGTAGCTCTACAGGTGGAGTTTACTAGTTTTATGGAGACTACTACTCAAAATATAAATATTGATATTCTAGAGAGAGAGGATGTGAGTCTGAGGGCTAGGATTCAGACTGTAGAGGTAGAGTTAGCACAGGCTAGAGCATAGGCGGGGTAGGTACTTGGGTGTCCTGCTCCTTCATCTTCATAGATAACTTGATCTTTGAGGAGTGACTCAAGGGATGAGTTAGCTTGGGTTGCTAGGTGAGCCACTTTCTATTAGGTGCTATACTTTGCAGTAGTCCCTGTAAAGTAGAGACAACCACTTCCTACGATGTATGAGCCTTCAAATACTTCGATTCACTCAATATATTGCTTAACTACCTATAAAGCTACTACTATGGGGGTAGGAGAGTTTTTAGCACCATGATTCCCTGATGGAGATGATGATGCCCAGAGCTCTAGGGCTTCTAGAGGGTAGGGGTTAATTTATGTGGATATTATTTTGTACTATATTTTGGTGACTGAGTATGCCGATGTTGGATATTGTGGCATACCAGTCTGACTCTATTTTGTATATAAGCTTTCGAGATATATATATATATATATATATATATTGATCCTCTTGTCTTATGTGACTTTGTATGATTTGATTGCATTTGATTGTATTTATTTTATGATGTTTAAATTTCTTTATAATCATGCTTTCTATTTTAAATATTTTGATCATGCTTAACATAAAATAAAAATGGTTTTGATTTTTGGTAAAGAATATATATATTTTTGAAAAGGATTTTTTTAAATGATAGAATTGATTGATTAGCAATGAACCTCAAAGGATTTTATGTTGTTATATGACCATTGGTGGAGAAAAAATGCTCACTAGGTCATGAAATGAATCCTGTTGCGAGGAAGTTTTGTATTGCTAATAATAGAAATATTTTTGTGGGGCTCAAGAGTGATCTTGAGGCTTATGATGATTAAGAAAGATGTTTGATTTTGTTTTTGAGAAAATTTGATTTTTAAGAAATATTTTGATAAATATTATTGTTATGCAAAAATAATGTGATTTAAGCATGAAAAATTGGGAAGGATGACTTGCACTAGGCATAGAATTCCTAGTGTGAAAATTTTGAGAAAAATAGTTACTAGGAATTATACCATCATCGCGAAGTAAAAAATGCAATGCATGATAATATGAAATTATTTGTTCTTAAAATACGAATTGATATGAAGTAAATAATCATACCACATGTTTAAGAATATTGAGAAATATGAAATTATTTAGACCTAAAAAATTGAGAAAGATGACTTGTGCTAGGCATAGAATTATTAGTATGAAAATTTTAGGAAAAATAATTACTAGGAATTATACCATCATCGTGAAATCAAAATGCAATACATGATAAATGATTTTGGGAAATGCAAGTTCTTGGAATAAGTATTTTTGAATATTTTGAAAATTTTGAAATATCTATGTAATGAATTAATATGAATAATGATAAACTAATGTTATCCAACAAATTTTAGAGAAATATTTTAACTTATTTCTAAGACAAAGTCAAATTTATCAAGAACCAGTGTGTGACATGCAAGTTCCTTATCTATCTTGATTTTATATAATGATACAAAATCTCTCAAGGATCAAATGTGTGTGCTTGTAAAATTGATTTACCTATTTTGAGTGAGGTAGTGATACAAGCCAAATTATATGAACCAATGTGTGTGCAAGTGAAATGTTCATTAACCATGATTTTGTGCATGCCATTGTACTGAAATACTATGTAAGTCAAGTTACTAAAAGCTATCTAATACACAAGATGAAATTGGTCTATACAAAAGAAGGTTACTAATGTGATAGAAATATTGCCACGTGAAAGGCTTACCCAAGGCCAAGTGGATTGGGCACAAACAGTGAGTTATGCGGTGTACCTCATGGCTTTCGAATAACTGAGGAATTCTAGGGATTCAAGCTCTTTACCCCCTTATTTTCTTTTGATTTTGGAGTAGGGATTCTTTTAAATTTTTAAAAAAGGGGATTTTATTGTTGTTATTATCTTGTTTCTTTTTATTTTTGTTTTTTCTCTTTTTTTTCTTTTTTGGGATACTTGCTCATATTAGACAAGGAGCAAGGGATTTTATTCAGGTAGGGGGAAGCTTGTCCTTTTGCCAATTCTTAGTATTCTAGACCATGCACATAATAGGATAGCAAGGAAAAAATTTTGCGTAAGGAAATAAGACTACTATGTAGTATCCTTTTTAAATTTGCAACAAATCATTTTAAGATGTGAGAATATTTTCTTGGTTCAAGAAGTAGCAAGATCAGTTCCCAAAACTCAAAATTTTATTTAGTGAAGTAGTAGTGCTTTTTAATACAAGAGAGATTTATAATCAAAGTGATGAAATCAAAATTTAATAAATATGAATTAAGTAAGTGGTTCAAGATAACTTTTGAGTTTTATCTGAAATAAGAGAAAATATAGCTTGAATTTTGTAAAACAACACACACTAATGCAAAGAATGAGAGCTTAACAATTTTGAAATATTTTTGGAAATTTTTTATGTTTTTTGAGTTTTTTGGTTGTTTTAATAATATGATAATTGCAAATTGAATGATGAAGAAGTTATTTACAAATATATACAGAAGTGGAATTTTTCTTTATGAATAATATCTTTTGAGATGCATGATATTCATTGGCTCCTTGAGATCTTTTCCTTCCAAAGTAGCCAAGCGATATGCACCTGATCCAAATTTAGTAGTGATGAAAAATGGTCCAAGCCAATTAGGTTGGAATTTACCTTTTAAATATTTTCTATCATTAGTATTTTTTTATTTTATTTAAGTACTAAATCACCTACTTCAAAATATCGACATGAACCTTCTTTACATATGATCTTTTGAGTTTGTTTTGGTAAGATCAAAGATGCTCTAGAGTGTGAATACACTTATTATCTAGAAGTTCCAATTGACTTAGTCTATTAGCATGATATTCATCTCCTACTTCAGCATCTTGAAGTAGGAGAGCTAGAGAAGGAATTTCTAACTCAAATGGAAAAACTGCTTTAGCACTATAGACCAAGACAAAAGGTAAGGCACCTGTAGGAGTAAGAACACTAGTTCGGTAAGCCCACAAGGTAGGATATAATTGCATGTGCCAATCACAACCTGATTTATTAATCAATATTTTTAGGATTTTAATCAATATTTTATTAGAGGCTTTAGCCTGGCCATTTTCTTGTGGATAATAAGGAGTATACCATCGATGTTGAATTTTATATTTTTGACATAATTTCTTAACATATTTGTTCTTAAAGCACGTACCATTATCAGAGATGATAGTTGATGAAATTCCAAATCTATATATGATTTGATTAAAGATGAATTTAGATACTTGAACTCTTGTGCAAGAAGCTAATGGCATAACTTCTACCCATTTTGTAAAATATTTTGTTTCTATTATGATAAATTTATGATCATTAGAAGAGATAGGATTAATTTTACCAATAATTTCTAAACCCCATTTAGAGAAGGGCCAAGGCAAAGATATAGCTTGAAGTTCCTGAGCAAGAGCATGAATAAGGTCTGCATGTCTTTTACATTTGTCACAATGACACACATAATAATTATCATCTTTTTCCATGGAAGACCAAAAATATCCCATTCAAAATATTTTCTTAGCAATGGCACTTCCATTAAAGTTTCCTCCATAGGATACATCATGGGCTTCACTTAAGTCTTTCTTAGACTCTTCTAGATTGAGATATATTAATAGGATACATTCAAAAGATCTTTTGTATAGGGTATTGCTAACAATTATAAAGTGAACAACTCACTTACGTAATAGCCTACGTTGTTTTCTATCTAATTCTTTTGGGGAGGTCCCATTTTGAATAAAATTAAAGATATATATGTACCAATATTTTGGGGTTATTTCATTAATTAAAAACACATAAAATGGATCTAGAAATGACTTAGAGGATGTTGGTTCTTAGAGTTGGTGAATATTTACGGTAGCATACTCATCATCCAACTCCAAAGGTAACAAATAGGTAACAACAACCATGGCATTGACAACACAGTTGCTAGTGCAAGGGATGGCTTCTAGAGTTACTTTCTCAAATAATGAAATAAGTTTTAACACATACTCCTTATAAGGACAAATTTTCTTATCTCGTGTTTGATATATTTCATTTATTTTATTTATCATAAGCTAAGAATATCCAAAAACTAATAAGACTTTAATTTTTAATGCTAAATTGGCTTTTAACCTAAGGATTAGAACTTCATAGTCTATAGTATTATTAGTAAAATCAAATTAAAGTTTAAAAGACAAAGGAATAAGGTGCTTTTGTAGAGATATTATTATAATACCTGCACCTGCACCACTCATGCATCTAGCTCCATCAAAGTACAAATATCAAGATTTAAAAAGATCCTCCTTTAATTTAAGACACTCATCAAGAAATTATATGGTTATAAGATGAGTAGCATCTAAAGGTGCAACAACTAACTGATCAACTATAACTTGGAATTTAATATATTTTGGGTCAATAAATGTAATTTCAAACTCACTCAGAGCTAGAACCCACTTAGTTGTGCATCCTGACAAGTAAGGTCTGCTCATCAAGTATCGTAATGGATCAGACTTAGCAATGATAAATGTTTTTTGACTCAGCATATAATGATGCAATTTTCGTGTAGAAAACACAACTACCAAACAAAGTTTTTCTAATGGATTATAATGGGTCTCATAGTTTATTAATGTTCTACTTATATAATATGTGGCTTGTTCTTTCTTATCATCATCAATTTGAGCCAACATTGCTCCAAGTGCAAGTTTAGAAGCAAAAATATACAAAATAAAAGGGCAATATGGTCTAGGAGGAACAAGCACTGGAGGATTAAGAAGATATTATTTAAGGTTTTGAAAGGATTATTTACATTCATCATTCCATTGAAATGGAGTTTTTTCTTAAGTAACTTAAGAAAAGGTTGGGTTTTATGTACCAAATTATCAATGAAGCGATAGATAGACTATAATTTACCTTGTAAACTTCTTAATTCTGATATGTTTGAAGAACACAAGATTATACTAAGAGGGGGGTGAACAGTATAAGACCACTTTTTACTTTTCTTTCCCAATAAATATTATGTAATATATAGATAGAAATATCAATAGTAGTAATCAAAATAATGCACAAATCACCACACACAATAGAGACATCAATTTAACATGGTTCACCCAATGTGGGCTACTCCATGGAGAAAATATTTCACTAAATTTTTTTCAATCAATCTCTTGGGAATCATTTTCCTATTACACTGTGTTGTGTCTGGTCCACAACATACCCCAAAATTGGGGAGCCACCTTTTTATTTTTGGTATTTGGGTGTTTGCTACTTGGGGACCCACTTTTAATTTTGGTTTGGAGAATTTCCTTTGTCTTTGATGGTCTTTGAGTGGTAGTGTTGAGGGGTTCCACCCATGAGCTATCAAGTCCCATTTTGATAGTGTCCCTTTTCATTTATATGCTTGCATTTGCAATTTCAAAATGTGCTATATGCCTTCTTGTCGCATTGTAAGAGGTTGATTTTATTATTCAATGGGAGTCATTGTATAAATGTGGGTAGTTTGTTTTGATTTGATAAGGCTAGCTTTTGTTTTAATATTTGGTGTCAGTTGGGTGATGTTCACCTTTGGATTTCTTTTATAACAAGCCTTTAAGGTTTAAAAAAATATATATTATTATTATTATTATTATATAATATAATAATGATAATAATAAAATAATATAAAAATAATAATAAAAAATAAAAACTAAATTAAAATAAGCATAATAAAACATATTATGTTATATTATATTAGATATAATACAATATAATATAATGGAAAGCAATAACGCGATCCTATCAATGATTATTTAATAAGCTAAAATATTTTAGCTTCATTCGTCAATGTTATATATGGCTTAAGATTGACTAATTTTTATTATTGCTTTTGTTCACAGGTTACTAAAATAGAATGGCATGTAGGGCATGAACGATGGCACATACTATGGATACATGGTGGTCGACAACAAGACAAGGACATGGTCTCCTCCCATTGGCACATAGAAAGAGCGGATTCGGTGGGATGACAATATTAGTTGTTGAATACATTCTACCCAAAGAAGGTCTTAAAGTGCAGTGAAACCCCAACATAGAAGCTTGGCAAGAGCTTAGAGCACAACATGGCGGATGTCATCAAATTTGATAGAGATGTAGGTGTGTGTAGTATTCGTATTGCAAGACCTAGGACCTTCAGTAGATTTCAACAACATTAGAGGAACTCCAATGCCAAATAGGTGAGTAGTGTACACCTCAGGTATAAACCAATGTGGACGTTAATTGATGGTAACCTCGACAGCGTAGTGGAGCATCATCCTAACATCTGTGGCATCATACCATGGCAACAATTTGACTCTCTAAAATACGACGTAGATATTACAACATCGACAAGGTGACATCGAGAGTCCAATCGGTAGCGGCACAGGAACAATTAGACATATGAGATGACATGGTTGTTTTGGAAAGGTTAATTAAAATGGTAAAGGCATGGTCAATAGCCTTCATCAGAGGTGATTCCATGACATATGTGGAATACAACGCATAAGAAGATATCTGACAACGGGGATGTAACCTAGTACTATGGTGGTTGAAGACACGAAATTGTTCACAGTGTGATGACATGGCCGCTAGCATGCACGACAGGTAAGAGTGTGATGCAGAGGGTTTCTAAATGCCATGTGGAATGATCTACAGTGGGTGGATAGGTTTAGCTATCATGAGTGAACCTAACATAGACAATATCTTTAATTGGCCTAGGAAATCATTACTTCTCAAATGAAGTGGACATGGCATTTCAAACGTTACAAAGGAGGCCCATGAGGAATGATCCCATGGTCAAAGGCATGTAAAGAAAATAAAAATATGGGAAAATAAATGGCACGACGTCCAACATATGTTTGGATATGGTGCCACATGCTATAAAGAGCCTCGTTAGAGTGAGGCGAAATGAAACAAATGAGGTGATAAATATTAATTAAAACCATGTTTAAATTGACCCCATGAAGTGTGGTAAGGATGTGTACGAAAGGCGTCGTCAAAGGAAATGAAAGCAACATTATAAAAAAGGTTTATTAATTTTCATTAGCATGAAAGTTTTTTTATCTAAATTAATGGCGGTTACATGGCGATTGAAAACAGAAAACAAAGGCAAAAAAGCCAAGAAACAACAAACACATGGAACAAAAAAAATGGAAAGAAAGGAAACCAAAACAGGATAATGGAAGAGAATGCCAAACGAATCAGGGAAGGAAATGAAACGAGACGAAAACTGAAACCAAGCGAATAGTTTTGAAGGGGAGGAAATGAAGGACCTTAAATATGGATATGAAAGATGAGTTCAAGGTTGGAAACTTTTCAAAGAAGATTGCAGGAATGAAGGCAAAGCCTTGGCATTAGGTTTTTCTAGATATTTTCCTTCCACAATGGGCTGGTTTGGGAAAACCAGAAATTATGCTATTGTAAAATGACACATTTTTAATGCAGGAGTTTTCAGATTTTTGCATCCTGTGGGCAAGAAAGAAGGAGATTATCTTTGCATGCTATGGATTTAATGTCTATTTCTTTTCTCTTTTTCAGATTTCGAGTTTGTAGATGGAGTTAATGCAAGTTTGCTTGGTTGCTTCATGTGAATGCTTGAACCTGAAATTTATTTTAAACCCTAGGAACCAAAGCACTTAGTCTATGGGGATTGTGCTTGTTTTGCAAGTCCAATAGGTCAGGTTGCATGCATGGAAACCTCACATCTTTGGTTTTTTTGAAATAGGATAGCATCATACTGAATGCATTTTATTTTCAGTTTTCTGCATTTCATTTTCATTTTTCTGCATTTTATTTTTCCAGAAATTTTAACTTTTTTTTAAATTTTCGGGCATTAAAATAAACATTAAAAAATTTCAAAATCCAAAAATAATTTCACCATTGCGTAGGCTATACTTCAGACTTCCAATACGCACTTTGAAATTTCATTTTCGGAGTTGTTTAGTATTTTTAAAAATTCATCGAAGTTGTTGTTTTATTACAAATTTTAAAAATCCGAAAATAGAAAATTTCCATTTTAAGGTCAAATTTCATTTTTTTCAGTTTTGTTTTACACTCATGAGCCTATGATGACATTCCCTTCATGAAAATTCCAATTTCATTGAAGGAATTATGTTTTATGGCATTTCACAAATTTCCATTTTGGAGCCTAAAATTGCCCTCTCTTCATAAAAATTATGATTTTATGAAAGAGGGGTAATTTGAGCATCACATTGAAGGTCATTGATTCAAAGAACTTAATTGTTAATCTTTATGAATATTTGATTTCATTTAAGAGGGATAAGTTGAGGTGACATTTAAAGCCCTTACTTTAAGGCCATAAATTATTGCTTCTTTGTGAAAACCAATTTCACCAAAGAGGGATAGTTTATCGATCACATTGAAAGCTATCTTCATATTCATGATAAGAGGCCATATTTGGACTTAATAAAGAAGATAAAATCTACCTTAAAACTCTCAAGATAAAAGGAATTAAGGCACTACATCGTGGTCATATGAGGGCCAACTCACATTTGTTTTATTTTGGTTCAATGAACAATCACTAAAGTTTCATGGTAAAATAAACCAACATTACCCCTTGTTTACAGTTACTTGCAATCACTAAGGTGTTCCAAGCATTTAAATTGAATATATTTATTTAATATTACTAATATACATATGCAAATGCTAATATAGCGGAGACCTTAGAGAAGTTGTTTGTTTAACTTCTTTGCAAGAGGGGATTTGGAACCCAAATCCTAAGGGAGAGTGGAATTTCACAATTGGGTGAAAATACCACTCAACACAATGTTTATGGACCTCTATCCAAAGGAGACACCAATCCTCTAATCAAGTTAATGGAACTCTATCCACATGAGAACACCTTCTCCTTAGCTCTGACTAGTGATATTATAGAAGAAATACTACCCCTACTACTCTGGATAATGGATATCTATCCACTAAAGATGCCTATCCTCACTACCCTGGCTAATGGATCTCTATCCACTGGAGATTGTTATCCTCTATACTCTGTCACCTTAAAATCTCTATCTCAAATCTATACTAAACATAGTCCTTCGGTCTAGCACAAATTTGCTCAATATCTGTCTCTAGTCTAGCACAAACCTATCCTCAAATCTACACCAAAATCTATCCTCAAATCTACACTAAACATAGTACTTCGGTCTAGCACAAATATATCCTCAATATCTATCCTCTAACCTACACTAAACATAGTACTTCGGTCTAGCACAAATCTGTCCTCAATATCTATCCTCAAGCCTTAACACAAAGCTTGAATCAATCGCAAATAAACTTTGCTATATCTAACCCAAACCTTAACCCAAGGTTTGAAAAAATTAATCAATCAAATCTACTCTCAAATCTTCACAAATACTTATCTCAAATCTACCTTGTAAACTTCCACAAAATATCATACTAATCTATCCACGAGTCCTTTCTAGAACCTATCCAAATCTGCTCAATAAGTCCTCACTAGAACTTGTCCAACACTACTCTCAATATATGTCCTCAAATCTGTATTGTAAGTTTCCACAAAATCTCACACAAATCTATCCACAAATCTTCTTAATACTTGCCTCAAATATGCTCAAAACGTCATCACTAGAACTTTTCAAATATCATAGAAACATAAAGAGAATTGTTAGAGACTCAATATGCTTCACACTCATAACAATTCTCAATAAATTTCAATCACTCTTTTATCATAGAAACATATAGAGAATTTTTATATACTCAATATGCTTCACACTCACAAAACTCTCAATCACTTTTGATCTCTCTTTTATTACAAAAACATATAGAGTATTGTTAGAGACTCAATTTTCTTCACACTCACAAAACTCTCAATCATTTTCAATCTCTATTTTATTACAAAAATATATAGAGTATTGTTAGATACTCAATTTGCTTCACACTCACAAAACTCTTAATCAATTTTAATCTATATTTTATTACAGAATCATATATAGAATTGTTAGAGACTCAATATGTTTCACATTCATCAATACTCAACCTCTTTCTCAAATTAATTCATAATATAGAACAATTTGTTTTACATAACTTGAACTATCACATCAACACATCCACTTGACTAGGCTCAACCAACTCTTCTCAACCAATCACTCAATGAATTAATCTTTGCTTACAAACCCTAGTCCAATCATATGAACACTCACTCAAATATTTCCAAAAATTGTCATCAATCAATCTCACATAACAATGATACTCATGATCTTTGCAAACCCTAGTTCAAGTTCTTCACTCAACCAATCACTTCAAAAACAATGCTTATCAAATAATATTTACATAACAATTATACTCATGATATTTTCAAACCCTATTTCAAGTTATTTACTCAACCAATCACTTCAAAAACAATGCTTATCAAACAAGGTTACTTTTCTTAACCTCTATTCCAGAAAATATTGAAGTATTAATTCAAAACACACTCAACAAGGAAGACCTTAACCAAATCCTTTTCACTCCAACTTAGCATTCACAACATTCAAAAATACTCACTAGGAATAATATGCCATACCTTTTATTTGATGTAGAAGTGACCTTGGAAAACCTGTCTCAATCACAATTTCCTCTTTTGCCAATTTCAATAGTTAGATGATAAAATATTACACTAAACTATTCATAAAAATAATTTTCAATTACAAAAATAATCAAACTTAATTACACCTTATTTCTCCTTCTTAAAATAATATCCAACACCACAAATATTCAATCAAAACTCTTCTTACAAAACTCTAACTCATAAAAATAACATCTCAATAATTCAAACTCATCATAACCCTTTTCAGAAAAATATCTCAACAATAATCCAAACTCTACTTATGACTCCCTACTTAATATTGCATTAATTAAATAAATCACTTTATAGAATAATGCAATCTCGCTTTTCTAAGGTAAAACAAAATTACCCTAGATTTTTCTTTAGCAACAATTAACCCTTAATTTATCAAAAATATTTCCTCAACACACAACTTAACTTCCACCTTATCCCTCCTTAAACCTTATTAAAGCAAATTAAAAATAATTTCCAAAAATTAATGTTACCACTTTTCACAATCCACGGGGCTCAAAACTTAGCGTAATACTCCCAAAATGCCTTGGCTGTGGCTTCTACACTGTGTGAGCCACATACTTCACTTGGAGCCTCAAAGCACACCAAGTGCTTTGACTTATTCAAACCCCTAAGAGCCCTTGGCTCTTCCTTCCATGCCGATGGAAACAAAGTACGTTATTTTGGAGGTACACCTTTTAAAATAGCATGAGATTTTTTGCATAAGGTGGATGCAATTCGAAAAGGATACCAAACCTTAGGAATAGCTATGGTATTTATACCGTATGCCTTCTTTGTTACACACATCGTTGGAGAGGAAATTCATTGGGAAAAAAATATTGTCGTCAGCACTTCCAACTTTGCCTTCGAAATGTATTTATTTATAATTATTTAAATTCAAAGGAATTTAAATATTATAAATTAAATATTAAATCTCCTTTGGTATTTTAAAATAAAGTCTCCTTAAGTTTTAGAAAACCGTTTTAATTTTATTTATAATTATTTAAATTCAAATAAATTTAAATATTATAAATATTAAATCTCCTTTGTACTTTTAAAGTAAATCCTCCTTAGGTTTTAGAAAACATTTTTTATTTGCCCAACCATGGTTTTAATAAAAACCTTTTATTTTGTGCTTCACATAATATTTAAAAATAAACATTATGAAGCTCTTTTTCCACAGACATTTTGCATTACTCCTTTTGAACTTTTGATATCAAATGCAATTCATTTTTGACATCAATGACAAATTCATCTACACAAAATGTCCAACAATATTCCACTATGTCATTGATGGTGATCCAAATTATTTTTACCAAAACTTGACATTTTTCTTGATCTGCTCCCCCTGACTTAATGATATCTCCTTAAACCAAATCTCTCCCCCTTACTCAAATCTCTCCCACTTTGACATCAATGTCAAAGGGTCACCTTTGGGGCTCGGGGCTAAGAATGAGTCTCTTAGCTTAGCCCCTCCTCCACCTCCTCTTGAGGTGGTTAATTTTGGGGTGGGAGTATTTCTACTCCCAACAAGCACTGGTCTTCACCTTTGTCCTATTTCCTTCTCATATGATCCTTCTGATTCTTTTGACTATTCTTGTTTATGTCCATGTTCCTATTCCTATCCATATTCCTATTCTTGTTCCTGTTCATATTCATGTTCCTATTTATGTCCATATTCCTATTCCTATTCATGTTCCTATTTTTGTTCATGCTTGATTATGGAATATCTACTCTACACCAATTTGTTGTATGTCCATCATTATTACACTTATAACACTTAATGTTATTATTCCTTGGAGGTGCAAATATCTTGGGATTTCTCCTGATGAAGCCATATTTGTTCCTATCATGAACCCTACAATTTATTTCCTTGTGACCAAATTGATTACATGAGTAGCAATACCCATAAAAAAACCATTTGTTTTTTAATTTCTCATTTTATTGTCTTTCATGTGTCCTACACTATGAACCCTTGTGCCCAAATCCGCGACATGAGAAACATCATCCATTTATATTTCCTTGCCTTGACCTCATTCGTATCTTAGTCTTTTTGTGTTGGTTCTTGTTCCATCTATTTCTTATTTATGCATTGTTCCTTTCCTTGTTGAACTTTCTATTATTCAAATCTTCCTCAGAAGTCTCACTTTCTCTTACACTATCTTCTTCTGAAGTTTCTTCTTCTTCAAAACTTGAGTTTGACTCCTCTTCTTGTTTCTTTTGAGTCTGTTAAAAACCAAGACCTGTCTTGCTTTATGTAGGCTTTTGTGCCTAGATGATCTTATCCAAATTCTTTGAGATTATTCCAAAATTATGTAGCTTATATTTAGAATTATCTACTTCTTCCCTTTGTAAAGCTACTTCTTGTTCTAATTTTTCACATTCTAAGACCTTTTCTTCTAACTTATATTTGAACTGCTTTATCTTAGCAATTGACTTGTTTAAATCCTCTATAAGCTTTCCTCCCTCTTCATCACATTCTTGAAACTAAAACTCAAGTTGGAAGTTTTGCTTTATTACCTTCATTAAAGTTTTAAAAGCATAAACAAGTTCTGCCTCAAGATCAACTTCTCCTTTTTCTAAATCTTCCTCTATTTGTTTGTCTTTGAAAACATACTCATTCCTTTTTGACTTGTCTTCTATATGATCACCTCCTTCTTCTTCTAGATCCATTAGAATATTCTCTTCTGGTCCTTCAGGTGTATCTTTATATTCATCATCACTAAAGCTAAAACCTTTCCTTGTACAACTATCTTAAAGATATCCAAAATTACCACATCTAAAACACTTGAGAATTATTGGTGACCTTTTCTTAACTTCTTTTTCTTCTATCAAAAATATAACTTCATATTTTTCATTATCTGAGAAACTATTATCACTATCACTTGAATACTTACTTGCTTTTTTTACATAGTAGCTCCTCTTTTTTCTTTTAAATAACTTCTTTCCTTGTCTGCATTGTCGATCCTTGCCTTTCTTTTGGTACCTATATTTTTCTGATTATCTGTTATTATGATCATGTTTTTCTTCATCATTGCCGTTTCTAGCTTCTTGACAATAAGTTGCATAGTTACCATACTTTACACAATTGAAACATCTAACAAATTTTGCATCTTTAAATATTCTTGAATCCTTATTCTTTCTACTATAATTTGCTTCTTCATCACTAGATGACTCATTGATTGAATCATAATTCTTACTCTTTGTCTTCTTAGTATATTTGAAGGCTACTTCCTTTTGGATATTAGGTTCCTATTTTGTTCTTATCTCAAAAGCTATGAGAATACCATGTAACATATCTCTTATCAAATAATCACCATATATTGATTCTTCTATAGCAAAAATATTTTCACTAAATATTTTTGGAAGAGATATTAAGATCTTATCACAAACATCTAATTCTTCAATCACAAGTCCAAGTTCTTGCATGGCATTAATAACCTCATACACACAAATTAGATAATCACTAATTTTTTCCTAATCCTTCATTCTTAATTCTTCAAATTTTCCTTTGAGATTTCATATATTTGCCTTTTTGACACTTTTATCTCCTTCATATATGCTTTGCAACTTATCCCAAATTCTTTTTGCATATTTAAAATGCATAACTTTTAAGAATTATTTTCTATTTAAACCTCTCAAAATTACATTCATTAATTTTTAATTGTAATGTTTTAGAAGCTTACCTTCCTTATATGTAGGTGGATCAACTAGTGGTATGTATCCATTTTCAACTGCTTACCAAATTTCATTGCCAAGTGCCATAAGGTGAATCTTAATTCTCATACTCCAAAACACATAATAACTTCCATAAAATACTAGAGTTAAATTATCTAAGGACCCATTATTAGAATCCATTGTGTTCTTGTAATATTTTCCTTCAAGCTGTTAAACTCTTTCGAAGGAACCCACTCTCATACCAATTGAATAACACAAGCTTATACTGAGAGGGAGGGGGTGAACAATATAAGATCACTTTTTACTTTTCTTTCCTAATCAATATTATGTAATGTATAGATATCAATATCAAAAATAGTAATAAAAGTAATGCATAAATAACCACACACAATAGAGACACCAAGTTAACATGGTTCACCCAATGTGGGCTACTCCATGGAGAAAATATTTCACTAAACTTTTCTTCATCAATCTCTTGGGAATCCTTTCCCTATTACAATGTTTATGGAACTCTGTCCAAAGGAGACACCAATCCTGTAATCAATTTTATAGATCTCTATCCATAGGATAACACCTCCTTAGCTCTGAATGGTAATCTTCTAGAAGAACTACAACCCCCACTACTATGGCTAATGGATCTCTATCCACTGAAGACACCTATTCTAACTACCCTAGCTAATGGATCTCTATCCACTAGATACTATCGTCCTCTATACTATGTCACCTTCAAATATCTATCTCACATATGTACTAAAAATAGTCCTTCAGTCTAGCATAAATCTTGTATATATCTGGTCTGGCATAATTCTGTCCTCAAATCTACACCAAAATCTATCCTCAAATCTGCACTAAACACAGTCCTTTAGTCTAGAACAAATCTATCCTCAACATCTATCCTCTGACCTGCACTAAGCACAGTCCTTCAGTCTAGCACAAATCTATCCTCAATCTATGTCCTCAAGCCTTAACACAAAGCTTGAATCAATCTCAAATCAACTCTACTAGATCTACCCTAAACCTTAACCCAAGGTTTGAACAAATCAATCAATCAACTATGCTCTCAAGTCTTCTCAAATACTTGTCTCAAATATACCTTGTAAGCTTCCACAAAATATCACACTAATCTATCCACAAGTCCTCTCTAGAACTTATCCAAATTTGCTCAACAAGTCCTCACTAGAACTTGTCTAACTCTGCTCTCAATATCTTTCCTCAAATTTTTATTGTAAACTTCCACAAAATCTCACACATCTGTCCACAAGTCTTCTCAACTTACCTCAAATCTGCTCAATAAATTCTCACTAGAACTTTTACAATCTCATAGGAACATAAAGAGAATTGTTAGATATTCAATATGCTTCACACTCATCACAATGCTAAATCACTTTCAATCACTCTTTTGCCATAGAAACATGTAGAGAATTGTTAGAGACTCAATATGCTTCACACTCACAAAAATATCAATCACTTTTAATCTCTCTTTTATTACAAAAACATATAGATAATTTTTAGAGACTCAATATGCTTCACACTCACAAAATTATCAATCACTTTCAATCTCTCTTTTATTATAAAAACATATAGAAAATTTTTAGAGACTCAATATGTTTCACATTCATCAACACTCAACCTATTTCTCAAATCAATTCTAAACATAGAACAATTTATTTTATAGAAATCGAACTATCACATCAACACATCCATTTGACTAGGTTCAACCAACTCTTCTCAACCAATCACTCAATGAATTAATATTTTCTTACAAACCCTAGTCCAAGCATATGAACACTCACTCAAATGTTTCCAATAATTGTTATCAATCAATCTCACATAACAATGATACTCATGATCTTTGCAAACCCTAATTCAAGTTCTTCACTCAACCAATCACTTCAACAACAATGCTTATCAAATAATCTTCACATAACAATGATAATAATTATCTTTGCAAACCCTATTTCATGTTATTTACTCAACCAATCACTTCAAAAACAATGCTTATCAAACAAGGTTACTTTTCTTAACCTCTATTCCAAAAAATCTTGAAGTATTAATTCAAAACACACTCAACAAGGAAGACCTTAACCAAATCCTTTTCACTCCAACTTAGAATTCATAATATTAAATAATCACTCACTAGGAAGAATATGCCATACCTTTTATTTGATGTAGAAGTGACCTTATAAAACCTGTCTCAATCACAATTTTCCTCTTTTGCCAATTTCAATAGTTAGATGATAAAATATCACACTAACCTCTTCATAAAAATAATTCTCAATTAAAAAAATAATCAAACTTAATTACACCTTATTTCTCCTTCTTAAAATAATATCCAACACCACAAATATTCAATAAAAACACTTCTTCCAAAAATATAGCTCATCAAAAGAACATCTCAATAATTCAAATTCATCATAGCCCTTTTTATAAAAATATCTCAACAATAATCCAAACTCTACTTATGACTCCCTACTTAATATTGCATTAATTAAATAAATCACTTTATAAAATAATGCAATCTCACTTTTCTAAGGTAAAACAAAATTACCCTCTATTTTTATTTAGCAAATATTAATCCTTCATTTATCAAAAATATCTCCTCAACACACAACTTAACTCCCACCTTATCCCTCCTTAAACCTTAGTAAAGCAAATTAAAAATAATTTCCAAAAATTAATGTTACCACTTTTTGAAATCCACGAGGCTCAAAACTTGGTGTAATACTCCCACAATGCCTTGGTCATGGCTTCCACGTCGTGTGAGCCACATACTTCACTTGGAGCCTCAAAGCACACCGTGTGCTTTGACTTCTTCAAACCCCTAAGAGCCCTTGTCTCTTCCTTCGACACCAATAGAAACACACTATGCTATTCAAGAGGCACATGTTTTAAAATTGCATGATATTTTTCACATAAGGTGGATGCAATTTGAAAAGGATATCAAACATTAGGAATGACTATGGTATTTATACTATATGCCTTCTTTGTCACACATGTCGATGGAGAGGAAAATCGTTGGGGAAACAATGTTATCGTTGGCGCTTCCAACTTTCCCTTAAAAATGTATTTATTTATAATTATTTAAATTCAAAGGAATTTAAATAATATAAATTAAAAATTAAATATCCTTTGGGATTTTAAAATAAATCCTCAGGTTTTAGAAAACCTTTTTAATTTTATTTTTAAATATTTAAATTCAAAGGAATTTAAATATTATAAATATTAAATCTCATTTGGGCTTTTAAAGTAAAGCCTCCTTAGGTTTTAGAAAACCTTTTTTATTTGCCCAACCATGGTTTTAATAAAAACCTTTTATTTTTCCCAACTATGGTTTTAATAAAAACCTTTTATTTTGTGCTTGACATAATATTTAAAAATAAACATTATGAAGCTATTTTGCCACCAACATTTTGCATTAATCCTTTTGAGCTTTTGACATCAATGACAATTCATCCTTGAAATCAATGACAACTTCATCTACTCAAAATGTACAACAATATTTTTAGGTTGTGGCATATCAAGGATAGCCTTAATTTTAAGGGGATCTATTTCTGTAGACACCAAAACAGCACCATTCGATTAAGTGACTACAAACACTGATCGCATGCACATACACAACTTTCAGGGCAGCCTTTAGAGGTCAAACAGTGGTCTTGACCACTTGCACAGTAGTTCGAAAGGTCAGAAAGTGAACAGAGTAAAGATGGTCTTCAAACGTCAAAACCTTCAAAGCCTTAAACAAAGTCTTTAAAAGCAAACTTAGCAAAAGGAGGGGAGCCTAGCCTTGGACGTCGCGAAATCGTGCATCACGATATCACGACGGTCACGATATCATGACCGTCATGATATCACGACGCGCGATATAGCCACTGTCGCGATATCGCGACACGCGATATCGCGATCGTCTCGATATTACGAGGTCATGATATCGTGACGGTCGCGACATCGCGATGCGTGATATCATGACTGTCACGACATCGCGATGCGCGATATCACAATGGTCATGATATCACGATGGTCGTGACATCATGACGCATGATATCACGACTGTCGTGACATCGTGACGGTCGCGACATCACGACGGTCGCGACATCACGAAGGTCGCGATATCGCGACGGTCGCGATATTGCGACCGTCGCGATATCACGCGGTCACGATATTGTGCGATCACGATATCATGACCGTCGTGATATCATGACCGTCACGGGTCGCAATATCGTGACCGTCGTGATATCGCACGGTCGCGATATCGTGCGGTCGTGATATCGCGACCGTCGCGATATCGCGACAGACCCCTGCCTTCGCGCCTGCCAGACACGTAAACATATAAAAGCATATAACCACTGAAAAGCTGACACGTCATCAGTTAAAGGCAGAGTTAAAGCAAACATTAAAAATGATTTTAAAAAGCAAATATCCAAAGAAAGCATTCAAAGAAATTTACGGCGAGCTTTAATGGAATAACAAGCGGTTTCAAAATATCCGATCCGAGGCCATGCCTCATAAATTTCGATGTCAATGCGAGCCATGCTTAGTAATGACCCGATAAGGATCAAATCTGAGCGGCCCTTATGGATTTAGGGTTTAAACATTAATATCTCAGAGGCTGAATCCTCTATAAAACCGAATCGATACAATGAAAAAAAAAGTTACGAAGCATTTTAAAAAGCAACGAAGTGCTGCCAAAGTAAGACACCCGACTGCATCCCTTACGATTCATTTTCTTCTACATACGGAGAGTATGAATATGGATCCATGGATCTACCCATTCTTCGACAAATCTTAGTGTATTTTTAGTTCTTTTACATTATGGTTTTGAATTCTGATTTCAAGCATGTATTCACCGACTTTTTAACAGTAGGTTTCATTCTATTCTCGTTAACTTAGAATCTGCTGTTTTAAATCATTCAACAGGTGCTATTAAACATTTTTATTGTTTCTTTGAGTACAGGAAGAACATCAGAAGCAGAGATTCATCGGAAACCAGCGGCAGCAACACCGGCCTGTCCATTTTGCATGTGGGCATGCGGAAGAAAATCATTGTGCACTCTTTGTAATAAGAATCAGGCTATTGTAACCGAGTTGGAATTAATATAAAAAGGTGGTGCTCTTACCTTTTGATATGATTACATCCGTGTTATTACATGCATTAAACTAGTTCTATTTTTATTGCATCTCGGTGTTTTATTTCCGAAATTTCATGCTTTCAGTGGCGATCATGGTGGGACCGGTTCCCATATTTTTAAAAATCACATAAGTTAATTAAACTTGTTGTGTCTTGTGCTTAACAGGTACTTCTTTTTAGCCGGAGGTCAGAAACAGCAATTTCGGGCAGAAAGGAGGTAACGATTCTAGCCGTCCATATCATTTTCTGTTGCGAAGTTTCGGGTTATTTCATTTACGGTCATTTTAATTTCTTTTAATTATTACAGTAAGGTAGAAAAAATTTTCTTAATTTTTTTTTTTGCTTTATTTAATTATGTAGCTATCTGCGTAATTATTCATTTAATAATTAAATCTTTTTAATTATTAAAATAAGGTAGAGAAATTTTTCTTAAATATTTTCTTGCTTTATTTAATTATGTAGTTATCTGCGTAATTATTCATCTAATAATTAAAAAAAAAATAAAAATTAAAGAAAGGTAGAAAATTTCTTTTCAAAATTCCTACTTGCTGTTTTCGGTTTGTAGTGTCTGTCTGGCATAGGGAAAGCTTTCTTTTTCAGTTGCCTGTTTCAAATTTGCAAAGTAAAATGAACCCCACACACCACGTGGTATTTTAAACCAAGGCGTTGGTCGTAAAACCCCAACCCTTGAGCAAGACCAAAGGTGGATTCCATTATCACTTTGGCTTGAGATATTGCATCCATTACCTTGATCGCGACTGTTGCTAGACGTAAATCCTGACGAAAGCTGACCGAGTGTTGCTAGGGTGATTCCCATGCATGCGAGGATAAGTCTTCTATGGTAGGTGTCATAAACAGAGTGATTCCCCTTCCATACCGCCTATGTTCCACGTACCATCTGCTCTCACGTACCTATAGTCTCCCTCACGTAAGGGCGGGTATATAGAGAGGTTGGTATATCGGTCCGACAATGGTATATTGAAGGGGCGACCATTTATGGGAGTCATATGAGCCAACATTATGCATTTAAATGTTCTTCCAAAATTGCAAAAACAAAAAAAAACATCAAAATGCACTAAACTAGTTTAGGACACACTATTAATCCTTAAAATAGATAATCACGGTTTTGCGTATGTGTGTGTTCATTTCTGCTTGGTGTGCACAAAAAGACAAATCATCATAAACAAGATAAAATCTGCTTAGATAGTAGAGAAGCAACACAATGGTGTACACTCGTAGCCAAGCCCAATCAAGGGCGGACGCTGCAGAAGGTGCACAGAGGGAGGGCGCCAGTCGCCTTCGCTTTAACCCCAAGGATTTGGTCATACCACCTTGGTGTCCTGACACACAAGGCGGTCTCATCCACACCTTAACAGATAAGGACTATGGGGGTACCCCTTCTAGGAGCACTCCTGTTCAGCATAGCACTCAACACACATCCTCCCATGAGGGGTACATCCATAGGAGAGCTACCTTAGATGCTCATTATGAGCGGTCACCGCGCGATGAAGCGCTAAGTCAACCTAGGGTTCGACGAGAGGAACCACATGGTTACATTATCCCTCTTTCAACCCCTCCAGTTGTCAGGACTGCAAGGACAAATTCATAGCACAAGGCTCCTAAGGCAGGCCAAGCCAACTCCGTCCACCAAATCGTGCTCACTTATGAAAGAGAGCATGAGGAAGATTTCTACCTTCCTTAAAAAAATACACATCACGGGAGAAATACGCCTTTGCACCTGCTAAATATCATGGTCACACTCTGATGCCAGCACCTCAGATAAATGCTGCCACCCCCATCAGAAAGAGACGGCCTCTAGAGATCTTGGATCACTACGACCAAGATAGATATGTCAGAGAGGCATCTAGGCCTTCTACACATGAGGCGACAAGACCAACTATCTTAGAGCCTATCAAGCATTTCGTGCGTCGAGTGCAACTCACACAACGTGAGCGAGACCGACTATCGTTAGGGGAACTGTACCATATTAATGAAGAGCGCCTTCAGCGCTAGAAGGATGAGTTGTTCCAACACACTATGCAAGAAAGGACTCCAACCCCTCACACACATAAGACAAAACATTATGAGAGGCACAAATCCGAACCTCTTGAGCAAAATAGGGTAGACCACATCGACCCGACAGTCGCCAAAAAAGTCGTTCGTCAAGCTCAAATAATGCAGGTTGAACAAGGTCGCCAGGAGTTAGAAAACTTATACATGCAGCACAAAGCGGATAAGTTGCGCTATAAACTACCTGAGAAGGCGCCAACCCCTTGCATCCAAAAAGCACAATAGTATGAGGAGCACAACCCCCAGGTTCGAGACGAGTCTCTGCGACCTTATCAAGCATCACCCCCAATGCCTCCTAGACATGAGCAAGAGGCTACTCCTATAAACAATGACGAGTGCCTTCCTCAGGAACCCACTCAGGTTTATGGGCCACCCTTAGAAAGTCACCAAGAAGCCTCTGAGGAATCAGAGCAAAGAGAAGAGCTGGATGAACTGCCCTACCAAGACATGGGGGGTGCTATTCAGCTACCCCTCCATGAACCCCAAGTTCCTCAACAAGAACAAACCAAATATGAGGAGATCAAATCCCCTGATACATGCAAAACATTGGAGCACTTAGAGTCGCTAGAGACAAAGATTTTAAAGCTCCCAAGGCCCAACTTACATGAGGCTCTTTTTGAAGAGGATCAACCTCTAACTATACTCACTGATGATGCAGTCCTCCATATCTCAGAATCTCTAGATTTTGATGAGCTATACACATTGTTTGAAGGTGAGGATGAAACAAAGATAGCCCACAACCATCACATACGACAACATCGACATCCCATAAATATCGATGAAGCATGTCAAATGATAAACATAATACTAGGGCATGAGTGGCGCATAGACCCAGCCCACCGACATCACATGTCGATCCCACTCCTTAGGGAAGGTCGCGAGCAACTTCCACCCAGAGATATCATAGCACCATCAGTGTCGAAGGCAGACCCTGTCCTCCTATCCGTGCATAAGGCCGATCCATTCGTGCCAATTCCTACAGAGCCAGATCATTGTCAAGATGGGGGTACCTCTATTCCCTGAAGAGCAAGTGGATTACACCAAATGCTCCAAAGGTGTTCATAAACCCTTTGGTCAAGCCCAAAAGCTCCAAGGATTATCGCAATCTCTTGGTCACCCCAAAAGCTCCAAGGATTATCACAATCTCTTGGTCACCCCAAAAGCTCCAAGGATTATCGCAATCGCTTGGTCACCCCAAAAGCTCCAAGGATTATCGCAATCTCTTGGTCAATCCCAAAATCTCCAAGGATTATCGCAATCTCTTGGTCACCCCAAAAGCTCCAAGGATTATCGCAATCTCTTGGTCACCCCAAAAGCTCCAAGGATTATCACAATCGCTTGGTCAATCCCCCAAAATGCTCCAAGGATTCTTGCAATCGCTTGGTCAATCCCAAATGCTCCAAGGATTCTTGCAATCGCTTGGTCAATCCCCCAAAATGCTCCAAGGATTCTTGCAATCGCTTGGTCAATCCCCAAATGCTCCAAGGATTCTTGCAATCGCTTGGTCAATCCCCCAAAGGCTCCAAGGATTCTTGCAATCGCTTGGTCAATCCCAAAGGCTCCAAGGATTCTTGCAATCACTTGGTCAATCCCAAAATGCTCCAAGGATTTCCACAATCACTTGGTCAAAAATCATGAAAATTCAAAAACAACAAAAATCATCAAAAACAACAAAAAATTTGCATCTCATTTCTAGGCATATTCAAATTCATCAATAGAGAGTTCTTCTCGCAATTCATCTTCATATTCACCAAAATCAATCCATCAAAAATACAAAAATACATAGCTACATCCAAGCATTGCATCCATACATTGCATATTCATGGTCGTACAGGTCAACGACACCATAGGCTATCATGGTTCTACTAGTCCATCTTGTTCCACACTGTTCCATTTTACAAAAACAGCAAAAACACCATTCATTTTACCACACTAGAGTCAGTGGTATTTTAATGTATCAAGAGTTTTTCGTGATCCAGTCATCATTTTGCTCTTTAGCAATGAAATGTATCAAGTCAAACAGATTTTACAAAGGTAGAGTTACACTTGCAATATACGTAACATCCCAACACAAATTAAAACACATCAAAAATTCCCGAGTTGTGTGAACGAAGGATGAAACCTGCACAGTAATCCAGGTTACCATAAGCGAAATGGTTATCTTGCTCATCCCCCTGTGCGAATGACCCCAAGAATGCTGAGAGTTGGAAAAAGGACAAGCATCCTCCCTACCCAATTCCCTAAGAATCCCAAAGTTGCAAAACGTCAAAAATTTGCAAAATTTCAAAACTTCAAAATTTGACACCCTACAGTGCACATCTCAAAAAGCACAAAGAATAGTGATTATCGTCACTCCATATCCAAATCCCTTGCTCAAGAGAAAAGAAAAATAAATCAAAATAAACGAGTGATTATTATCACTATAACGAGCAAGTATCCCAATACAATTGAAGAAAAGAAGGGAGTTGACCTTGAATCCCTTTAACTCTCAACATTTTGACAGGCCATGAGGCAAGCCTCAGTACCGGTTTGGTTGATAGCCTATCGGTCACTAGCGGTAAACTTCTCGCATGACGATATATCTATCACATTAACTTGTGTATAGATCAATATTTGCATGTGGGTGAGCTAGCTTATGGTATCCTGGAGAACACCGCAGATTAATCTAACTACATACAACAAAGGAGTTAGTGGAGCTAATTAGGTGATCCTCAGTACAGGTTCGGTTGAAAGCCCATCTGGCACTGGTGGTATCCTGACAAATACCACATAAATGAACTCAATTGCACACACGGGGATGTGAAATAGCTTGGTCAAAAACAATTCCGATTCATACCTTGTTCAAAAGTCTTGTAAGATAAAGTACAGTCATGGCTAGTGAGTTAAAACTGTTTGAGTCTCAGAAAATCTTAGCTACATTTCTAAACCAACTACGCTACTTTTCATCCTTGCAATACCATCAGAAAATACAAAAAGAAGAAACACCACATTTGTACATAGCAAAGTAATGGAGTTCTATACAGTCTATGGTGCCATAACAAAATCTCACTAAGTCCATACATCCATTTCATTTCTGCATATCACATGCATTTGCATTCATCATGCATCCATCAAACTAAATCAACATACAACATTGGTAATTATCATACCATATGCATCCATCCATATCAAGTAGCATGCACCCATCAACATCAATCATTGTGCATAAAATCATGACATCTCCATAAAGAAAGAAAATCAAAACAACAAAAACATCACAAAAATGCAACACAAAAAGAAGCAATAAGCATTGCCGGACACGAGTGCTCTTGCACTCAACCTCTTGGCATAAAAAATCGATGTCGGGGCTCAAATTCTCATTATCCTACTTCCCTAAGAAGGCTATCATAGCTGGACCGCTCCATGGGAAGACGGGTTTTTGATGATTTCACCCCATTATGGCATCACCAAAAGGGTTAACACCCACCAAAAATAGGTCCAAATGTCGGGAAATTGCACGTGCTCAAATGGAAAAACATCTAAAGCCACCCTAACCTAAGTCATCTTGGGTCAAGCGACTCGTCGCTTTTCTCACGAAGGTCATTCCCTCATCGATTCGTCGCTTGAGGGGGTAGTCACACTTAGTCACCAATCAACAAGCACACACCCAATCAAGGCAATGACATGCATTCAAAGAATCATTGACAAAGACAATCACGCTCCTGCTTGGGGCAGCAAACAAGCAATTATCACAAACTGATTAAACACTTGGCATTCCCGAAGCATGAACACAAGGTTCCCCTGTGGATAAAAGGTTACGCCCTTTGCCTAATCATGACTGATCAATGTCCAAGATCAAGTCACACCTCACCAAAATAGGTTAACTCTTGAAATCAAATTCCTTAGCTCGTCAGAAGCAAGGATTCAAGAATGCATGTCCTTTCCATACTTGGGGCATTAAAAGTTGGTTAGGTTACCAAGAAACCCTAATCATTAGTGCTTTGGTCGTATATTTTTGCTCAGCACTGTGTCACCAGCAATGCTTCCCAAAAAGAGGCATCTGTAGACACCAAAACAGCACCATTCGATTAAGTGACTACAAACACTGATCGCATGCACATACACAACTTTCAGGGTAGCCTTTAGAGGTCAAACAGTGGTCTTGACCACTTGCACAACAGTTCGGAAGGTCAAAAAGTGAACAGAGTAAAGATGGTCTGCAAACGTCAAAACCTTCAAAGCCTTAAACAAAGTCTTTAAAAGCAAACTTAGCAAAAGGAGGGGAGCCCAGCCTTGGACGTCGCGAAATCGCGCGTCGCGATATCGCGACACACGATATCGCGACACACGATATCGCGACCGTCGCGATATCGCGACCGTCACGATATCACGACGCGCGATATCGCGACCGTCGTGATATCGTGAAGCGTGATATCGCGACCGTCGTGATATCGTGAGGTCGCGATATCGCGATGGTCGCGATATCGCGACGCGCGATATCGCGACCATCACAACATCGTGATATCACGACTATCGCGACATCGCGACGGTCGCGATATCACGCGGTCGCGATATCACGACGGTCGCGATATCGTGATGGTCGCGATATCGCGATGCACGATATCACGACCGTCATGATATCGCGCGGTCACGATGTCACGACCGTCACGATATCACGACCGTCGCGATATCGCGCGGTCGCGATATCGTGCGGTCACAATATCACGATCGTCACGATATCGCGACAGACCCCTGCCTTCGTGCCTGCCAGACACGTAAACATATAAAAGCATATAACCACTCAAAATCCGACACGTCATCAGTTAAAGGCAGAGTTAAAGCAAACATTAAAAATGATTTTAAAAAGCAAATATCCAAAGAAAGCATTCAAAGCAATTTACGGCGAGCTTTAATGGAATAACAAGCGGTTTCAAAATATCCGATCCGAGGCCATGCCTCATAACTTCCGATGTCAGTGCGAGCCATGCTTAGTAATGACCCGATAAGGATCAAATTTGAGTGGCCCTTACGGATTTAGGGTTTAAACATTAATATCTCAGAGGCCGGATCCTCTATAAAACCGGATCGATACAATGAAAAAAAAAAGTTACGAAGCATTTTAAAAAGCAACGAAGTCTTGCCAAAGTAAGACACCCGACTGCATCCCTTACGATTCATTTTCTTCTACATATGGAGAGTATGAATCTGGATCCATGGATCTACCCATTCGTCGACAAATCTTAGTGTATTTTTAGTTCTTTTACATTATGGTTTTGAATTCTGATTTCAAGCATGTATTCACCGGCTTTTTAACAGTAGGTTTCATTCTGTTCTCGTTAACTTAGAATCTGCTGTTTTAAATCATTCAACAGGTGCTATTAAACATTTTTATTGTTTCTTTGAGTACAGGAAGAACAGCAGAAGCAGAGATTCATCGGCAACCAGTGGCAGCAACACTGGCCTGTCCATTTTGCATGTGGGCATGCGAAAGAAAATCATTGTGCACTCTTTGTAATAAGAATCAGGCTATTGTAACCGAGTTGGAATTAATATAAAAAGGCGGTGCTCTTACATTTTGATATGATTACATCCGTGTTATCACATGCATTAAACTAGTTCTGTTTTTATTGCATCTCGGTGTTTTATTTCCGAAATCTCATGCTTTCAATTTCTATACCACGCATAGAAACAATAACCCCTAGCAATTTTCCTGATTTAACTCTAAATACACATTTTTCTGGATTTAAGCAAATCATATATTCTCTTAATCTATCAAACACTTTTCTTAAATCATTTATATGCTCCTCTTCCTTAGCTGAACGAGCTATAATATCATCTACATAATCATGTAGAATATCATACATCATATCATGAAAGATATATGTTATAGCTCTTTGATATGTTTCTCCTACATTATTTAAACCAAAGGGTATTACTTTCCAATAAAAGGTTCCCCAAGGTGTGATGAAAGCTATTTTAGGTTGTTCTTCAGGAGCTATTCAGATTTGGTTATATCCTTAAAAACCATCCATGAGGGATAACATCCCACTCCTAGCTGTAAAATATATGATTTGATCCATATTAGGGAGAGGAAAGTCATCCTTAGGGCATGCAACATTTATGTCTCTAAAATTAGTACAAAACCTAATTTTAGTGGCTTCTTTTTTGGTTACTGTAATAACATTTGATATCCAATCAACATAGTCAATAGATTGGATAAAAACTATATTCAAAAGTTTTTCTAACTCATTTTTAACTATGCATTAAGACCTTTAGCTGAGATAACAAATCCCAGATACACCAAATTTTTCTTCACAAAACTGTATTTCTTTAGATTAATCAGCAATTTCTCTTCCCTTAGCTTCTCAAAAGATCTTCAATAATGCATCAAGTGCTCCTACAATGTCTTACTGAAAATAAAAATGGCATCCAAATAAAAAATAAAAAAAAATTCCTAAAATATCTTTCAATACCTCATTCACGAGTCACATAAATGTGCTTGGTGCATTGGTTAGCACAAATGGCATGAATAACCACTCATACAAGCCCTCTTTAGTCTTGAAGGCTATATTCCACTCATCTTCTTCTTTAATACAGATATGATGATACCCACTCTTTAGGTCAATCTTCATGAAGTACTTGGATCCACTCAAACAATCCATAAGGTTGTCCATCCTTGGCAATGGAAATCTATATTTTATTATAATCTTGTTAATGGCTCGAGAGTCTGTACACATTCTCCATTCTCCATATTTATTTGGTGCTAGTACTGTAGGTACTACACATGGACTCAGACTCTCCCAAATTAATCCTTTCTTCAATAACTATTGAAATTGTCTGTTCAGCTCCTCATTCTCTATAGGAGTCATTCTATGGGATGTCTTGTTTGGTAAACTAGCTCCTGGTATCAAATCCATATGGTGATTAATATTACTCACTTGTGGTAATCCTTCAGGTACATTATATGATACAATATATTCAAATTCTCCCAATATATCTGAGACTTCTATCGATATATCTTTACATTCCTCTTTATTAACTCTAGGAATCAATGCATAACACATATGCTCATGCTTCATACCATCCAAAAACTTCCTACCATAAACTAAATAAATTATTGCACTACTACATACCTTTTTATCCAAATCCTTCAAGGGATTTAATTTGTGGCAAACTCCATCCTTTTTTAGGGAATAAGTATTGGCATGTCCATCATGTACTGCATGCCGATCAAATTACCATGACCTTCCCAATAGCACATGACAAGCACCCATAGGAAAGATGTCACACAGTACCTCATCATAGTAATTCTTGAGTTTGACCTTCACTAAACATTGCTCATTGACCAAAGCTCTATGGTCCTTCTATAGCCATGTAATCCAATATGGATGCAGATGTCTTCTCTCCAACCGTAATTTATTAACCATCCCCTCTGAAACTAGATTATCAGTGCTACCATTATCAATGATAACATTACAAAAAATACCTTCGTATTTGCACATTTTGAAAAATAAACTCTTCCTATGAATTGGATCTTTCTCCTCATTTAGCAAGGCTATCCTTGTGACAAGAACTTCTCCTCCTTCTGCCTATTCAGAATGGTTAGACTCAACATCTTCCTCTTCATCTACATAGGCATCTCGTGCATTACCTTCAGGTCATTTATTTGTCCTTCCTTGATGTTGTGGACACTCGTATGCTCGATGTCCTTCTTCTCCACATTAGAAATAGGTTCCAAAAAATCCTCCTCTTCTAGGTCCTTATATAAACCTTCTTCTTCCTCTTTGGTCACCATTATTTTGCTCATGGGGGCGGTAGGCATTATCCCCTTTCTAGTTTCGGTTGTTGCTAACTTCTCAATTCTTATTTTGGTCTTCATTTTATCCTCCATATGGTCTTCCACCAATCCTTCCACCATGACCTCTTTCCCTCTGCTTACTTTCAAACCTTCTATTTAGCTTCTCTTCTACCTTCAAGGAAAACTAATAAGCATATTCTATGGTAGTCATTCTGACCAAACTTAGCTCATCTTGAAGGCTTGGTTTCAATCCATTTATATAATGGGCTATCTTATCATTTTTAGCTTCAAAATGGCCTGTTCTGATCATGACCTTGTAGAAATCCTCTGTATACTCTTTGACAGATTTATCTACCTACCTCAAACCTTGCATTTTCTTTAGTAGATCTAACTCGTAATCAACTGAAATGAACTATCTCCAACTTTTCCACCATCTGATCCCATTTGGTTATCCTTTCTTTTCCTCTTCTATTTCTATCTAGTTGTACTTCCCTCCTCCAGATATTAGCATTCCCCTTTAGCTTGGTCTTCATAAATTTTACCCTCTCAAGATCTTCCACTTCCTCATACTTAAATTACTCCTCCATATCATTGATCCAATCAATCAACTCTTTTGGGTTAAGATTCCCAAAATATGTAGAAACATTAATCTTTAGTATTTTACCAATATTGGATATGGCCTTAAATAATCTAGGTTGCATAGGATCTACGACCTCCTATTCTTCTTCAACCTACTATTCTTCTTCTCTGGCATCATCTTCACTTTTCTCTTCTCTTCTTGGCTCAAACCCTTTGTGCAACTCCTCTTGTAGTGCTTGAACTTATCTTTATAGGGCTCTAAAACCCTCTCCTATAACCATAGTATTTCTTCATGGAGGCATTTTGATCACTTTTATCACAACCTCAACCCTAGGTCCTGGTGCAAACTGCCTCACGTTCAATGATCTATTTACACACTCAGGAACTCCCACTCTAATACCACTTGATGAAGGGCTACTCCACCCAACACACACAATACTCAAATCATAGAAAAATTCAGAAGAAACACAACATCTGATATTATTTCAATGAAATGGAATTTTTAGAAGCAAAAATTACAAAGCTGCGAATTGTAGAATCAGAGTTACAATTCTATGGCCACAAGGCCGATTTTAACACAAAGCAAAATCAACTCGAAATATACAAGTTGGAGCTATGATCCATCTTCCCGTGCTACCTTTTGGTGATCCCTCTTCCCCATTTTAATAACTCCCATAGAACATTCTGGAAAGCGTAACTCCCCTTTTCCCACCCAAGAAGATATTCATCTAAAATTTGAAATTTTCATTTTTCACCCAAAAAGATATTCAAATTTGAATTTCGATGGCACAACTTCCTGGGACCGTAACTTTTGACTCGAGGGTCTGTTTGGATTCTATAAGATATTGTTGGAAAGCTTACAAAGATATCTACAGTACCTCAATCACCTAAAGGTCATTGAGGTGATTTTTCATCCTCCTTCAGGACTTCTAAGGTCTTCAAATTTTATTTTTAAACCTTCTTGGAGATATTTCTCGACATGAAAACTTTAATATCTCTCAAACCATTTAGGCTATTGGGGTGATTCTTTCACCACTAGATCTATTTTTCAATCCTACTCCTTGGGGTAAATTTTCAAACCCATATGTGTCCATTTAGGCCAACTTACTAAAAATAGTCGATGACTATTTTTAGCCTTTTTGGACTTCTGACTGACTTATACCTCCCAAGTGTCATCATGGACCTGAAAACCACTAAAGAAACTTACAACCAAAAGAAAAATGCAATTTATTTATTTTTGGTGATGCAAGATTGCCCTTACACCACTTGTATTCTACTACGTCACATATCAAGGATAGCCTTAATTTTAAGGGGATATATTTCTATACCACGCATAGAAACAATAACCCCTAGCAATTTTCTTGATTTAACTCTAAATACACATCTGTCTGGATTTAAGCGAATCATATATTCTCTTAGTCTATCAAACACTTTTCTTAAATCATTGATATGCTTCTCTTCCTTAGTTGAAATAGCTATAATATCATCTACATAATCATGTAGAATATCGTACATCACATCATGAAAGATTTATGTCATAGCTCTTTGATATTTTTCTACCGCATTATTTAAACCAAAGGGCATTACTTTCCAACAAAAGGTTCCCCAAGGTGTGATGAAAGCTATTTTGGGTTGGTCTTTAGGAGCTATTCGTATTTGGTTGTATCCTAAAAAACCATACATGAGGGATAACATATCACTCCTAGCTATAAAATCTATGATTTGATCCATATTAGGGAGGGTAAAGTCATCCTTAGGGTATGCAACATTTATCTCTAAAATTAGTACAAACCTTAATTTTAGTGGCTTCTTTTTTGGTTACTGTAAAAACATTTGATATCCAATTAGCATTGTCAATAGATTGGATAAAAACTACATTCAAAAGCTTTTCTAACTTATTTTTGACTAGCAATGCTACTTTGGGATGCATTTTTCTAAGTTTTTGCTTTACAAGTTTTGCATTAGGGCACACTACTAGATGGTGCATGACCACAAAATAATCTAGGCCTGACATATCTACATATTTTCAAACAAAAACATTGGTATATTTTGTGAGAAATGCGATGTATTGGTTTTGTCTTTCTTCACTTAATTCTGCTCTAATTTTGACCATGCAAGGGTTTTATTCTATTCCAATGTTAACTTCCAAAACATTTTCTACCACAATATTTAAATATTTTTCAAAATTAGGTGGTGCGGGTGACACATCCATTTCTTGTAATTCTTCTATGTTTAACTTAGCTAATTCTTCTTGAGGGGTAGTTTCTTCAACATGGGCTATACATGGTATAGACCCATCGAAGAAGAATTTATTATTTAACACTTCCTAAAGATAAATATCATGAAATACATATCCTTCTAAATATTCATTTGGTTTAGCAATAATGTCCGGGTATGCTATTGGTAACATATTACAAGAATATATCCTTCTACTTGGTTTGAAAAATTCTTGGTGTGCTAAATATTCTTGATATATTATAAGTTGATCATCATCCTCAAATGGGAATGGTTGGTTTTTTGTAGGAATGTAACCAATACCACATCGGGCATACCATTCCTCATCTTCTAAAGGTTCTTGTATTCCATTTTCAAGAGGTCCTAAACCTTTACCTCTATAAGCCATGTTACACGTCATTTATTTTTATTTTATATATCAATTAGAAAAGTAACACTTAGCAAACCATTTTGATCAATTGTGATACTCATAATATTAATTTTATCATAATCATACCCTGCATAGACAAAGGCACAACTCCCAACATGATATATACTTCCCAATTTTCATGGCAAGACAATCATTCAGGGAGATGGCAGTAATTAAGATAACACTAGGGAATATTGAGTGGTAAAATTATTATGTTCTGAAGTTGTGAGTATTGAAGATAAATCTGATAATACTTCATCTAAAGTAGGATATGAAGCGGAGGAACTATCTTCTTTAGTTTTAGCTTTAGATGGTGTTGGTTTAGATGATGAAGGTGTTGATGATGAAGATGAAGTAGGGTGTGTTGAGTCATAGTAGAACAAAATGGGACTCCTATTGGTTTTGCCATAGCACACATGTCAAATGGTCTAGGATCATCATGGATAGTAACTAGTTGGTTTTTAAATTCAAACTTAACACATTTATGTAATGTAGAGGGTAATTATCTCATTGAGTTGATCCAAGGTTGACCTACAAGGATGTTGTACGATGTTAGAAAATGTACAACAAACATGGTTGTATCTAAAATACTTGGACCAAATTGTAATGGAATCGATAATGTTCCACATGTTTCTTGAGTTTCATCATTAAATGCTATGATAATCATTTCAGTTTTTTAAATCTTCATTTCTAAATCTGAATCTTTGTAAAAATTCATATGTGCATATGTTTAATGATGATCCATTATCAATTAAAACTCTTTTGAAACCTACATCCATAATTAATGCCATGATGTATAGAGGATTATCTCTGTACATGATTTGAGAAGGAATATCCTTATCTTTGAAATCTATATAATTTGTTCCTTGATAAATCACAACATTTACCACAAAATTAGGTTCTATATTTTGAGGTACCATCATTTTGCTTAAGGTAATTATTAATTTCTCTCTGTGGATAGATGAAGTTCATAAAATATCCAAAAGAGAAATTCTAGCTATGATATTTACCAATCATTCATTAATGTCATAAGGATATTTTTGTTGTGTATTTGATATATTAATTCCTTTTGTAAGTTATTTTAACACAAATGGCATTGATTTATCATTTTGAGTTTGAGTTTGTGATTAAGAATTTTGATTTTGGGCTTGTTGTCTAGTGATGGCTCCAATAGTACCTACAACATTATTATTTTTCAAATAACCAAAATGAGGTCTAGCATTTTTTGCTTGTTCATTTGAAAGCATTTGTTGAGATGAGGGTCGAGTGGTCATTCTTATAGGGAATGGTTCTTCTGGAACTAATAAATTTGTGATGGGAAGAATTTTATTTGACTCATATTCAAAATTATTTGAATTATTTGAGGTGATGTCCATTTCATTTTCTATTTTTCTATATCACTTTTTGTATATTCTGAAGATGAAGATTGAAAATATTGTATTGGTCTAGTTGTAACTACATATAGGGTAGGTACATAGGAGGTTTGCAAATCTTGTTGTGGAAAAAAATTACTAATGGTTCCTACATATCGATTTGGAAGAGGAACATTATGATGTTCTAACTGATTTATAGCCTCTTTACCATGTTTTGATAAAGGATGTTGAAAAATATCTAGGTTTTGATTTGAATATTGAGTTGGTTGATTTTGGGTATTATTTTGAGTATTATTATTTGCAGGAAATTTTTGTACTTCCATTTTATCTTTATCAATAAAATCTCATATCATATGTTTCAACCACTTACAAGAATTAGTTGAATGCCTGTCCACTTGATGAAAATTACAATGTAGATCGACCCTATATCTAGATTCGGTGGTATTTGGTTGTCTTATCTCTAGTAATCATATTAAACCTTGTTCTAATAATTGAGGTAGAATCATGGTTAAGGGTTTATTTAGTCTTGTGAATTATCTTGGTGGTTTATCAAGAATTTTCAATAAAAATGTCTTCATAGCTTCTGTAGTATTGATGTTTGAGGTATTTCTACTATTAGTAACTCCATCACCTACTACTTTTTTATTCTTATATTGATGTTTCGAAGTTTTATCTTCATCATTTTTATTGAATTGTCCTCTTTTGATAAGGGTATCTTATACCCTTCTTTCTAAGTTGATAGCTTGATAAAAAGAGGTAACTATGGTTGTAGAAAGTTCATAAGATAGTTGTTCTTGTAGATTGCCAATGAATATTTCCAACATCTCTCTATGAGGTAAAGAAAAATGGAATTTTCCTAGAAGTTATCTGCATTTTTCTAGGAAGTCAGCAAAGCTTTCATATTTTCCCTATTTTAGATTATATAAATCCTTAATAGTGACATGTATTTCTATGTATGCACTAAATTGGTGAACAAAAGTTTTTGCTATCTCTTCAAATTTTCTCAAAGAATTTATTGGTAGTTGATAATACCATTCTAAGGCCATGCCTCCGAGACTTTTAGAGAACATTTTTAGTAACAAAAAATCATCATAAGAAATATCATGACATGCTATCCTAAACATGTGAATATGCTCAATAGGATATTCGGTTCCTTTATATATCGGGAGGACAGGCATGGGGAAATGTTTAGGTTAAGGTTGAGCAACTACAATAGGATCCAAGGGTTGACTAAACATCTTTCTATAACTATATAAGGGACGGTAAGGGTCAATTTGATATAGTCATGAAGCCAATTGTTTAACCATATCTTCAAGCTCCTGTGGTTGTCCACCAGATTGATTTTGTTGCACCATGTTTTTGTGTCTCTAATAATAAGGTTGTGTTGTTATATAGGGATTTCCAGTTGAAATACTATTGTGTAAAGTATTTTTGAGAACATTGTTATGTAGTTTATATGGGGTTATGTTTTGTTGATCCTTTTGTTGATAATTATTGGCATTCTAAATTTTTTTAGCTCTTTGTGATGTAGCTATTTGTTGATTAGGAGCTTGATAATCAAAAGAATTTTGTTTTGGTTTGGAATTTTTATTGTGTTGCTGATTTTTGATTGTTCAAATCTATATTTTGATTAGATGGACCAGCTTGATTCTGGTTTGTGTTACCTATGTATGTCATTGGATTTGCATTTAATTAGAGAGCAACTTCTATAGAAGCCTCTATTAAATAATCTCCTGATGGGAGTAGATGTTCTATATTTATTACATGATGAAGTTCATCTATATGGTCTTTCATGAAATCCGTGAATTGTTGAATAGATTTAAAGCTGACATGACCTTGAGGATATACAAAAGGTTGATTAGGATCTTCTTCTTCTTCTTCTCCATTATCATCCTCACCTTGTTTTGTGAGTCTATCATCTTCAATATTTACTCTATCATCAAGCTTTTCTTGATCTTGTTCTTTAGATTCTATCTGTTTTCCACTTCTTAAAATTCTAGGCATTTTGTTTTAAGATGTTTTTATCTTGCAAATATATATATGCTATATATATATATGCTTAAATTATTGGGGTATATATGTTATATATATATATATATATATATACCTATATAAATAATAGTAATATATTATATATATATATATATATATATATATATATATATATATATATATATATATATATATATATATATATATATATATATATATTAAAACAAATCAGAAACTATAGTTACAATATTCTATATATTATACTTAATTTTCTTGAAAGAGTCTATAGATATCATTGATAGGTTCAAGCTCTTCAGGTGACATATAATGTTCTTCCTCAAATTGAAAGTTGGATTTTAAAAATTTGACAAAATGGGCTATGGTGATACTATCAATTTTAGAGTCTTGACCATAAAAATATATTTCATGACAATACTCATGATAATGGACTGCCCTAGGATTTTTAAGGAATCTTCTCTTGTTTTCCAAGACTATTTCTTGATATTCTATGTGTTCTAGAATCCTATGTACTGTTATAGAGTTTTCAATATAATCATCAAAAGTATAGAAAGTTGAAGAAATACTAGCCCTTCTATCTGTTAACCACCCCTCACATGCCCTTTGAATATAAAAATAGTGAGAAACATTATCGAGCTCCAGGATTCTAGTTATGTCAAATATTTTAATTTGGCTAAGTCTTGGTTCTTTGGATTTTATAATGTCTAATATTTTCTAGAGTTCAGTCCACTATTCTTGAGATGGAATACTAGAATTTTCAACTATTAGAGAGATTTCCTATGTAGATAATAATGTTCTAATATTTATGTGTGCAACTCTTCCTATGTTGAAGTCTAACATCTATGAAATAAATATAGAACGTGTAAATTTAACTAATGATCTTATGGTTTTTGTTATGCTTTTATAAATTTTTATGCTTTTTTATATTTTATAAATCATAAAGATGCCTATGTTATTCATGTCAGGTTCACCAAAGAATGTATCTCTAAAATTATAGCACTCCTTTCCTCCATGCTAATGGATTTGCACCTCGAAGGGGAATGGGAGAATAGTAGTTCTACACCTCAGAGGAGAGGAACTTGAAGTCATGCTCTCTTTGGTTATTTTTTGATGAATTATTTAGGGTTCACCATGATTCATTTTCTATGGCAGTTTCCATGCATAGGGTTGCGATACTGTTTGATGTGTTATTTTTTTTTATTCACAATCACCTAGTTTTGTCCAAAATGTAACTATTCTATTCTAAATGAAAATTTGATTTTAATGAATGCAGCAGACAATGAACTATAAACAATAAATAGATTTAGTATTTACTTATGGAATAAATTTGACAGAATTACTAAATTCGAATGTTTGATGTAGAGTATTTTTACTTGTTGCAAGTAAGATCGAATCTATTCTGATGATATTAGATGTCCTCTCTTGTACCATCAGAGCTGATCTTGTACCAATAGGGATGATTTAATCTAGAACCTACAATTTCACAATTGGATAGAAAAAAAAAATTTACAATATCAATATGAACTTGGTTAAATGTAGTTTAAGCTACATAGACTCACAACATGCAATGTATAAGATGATATAGTATGAAGGTAGATCAATGATATACGTAATACAACACAAGGATGTAAATGGTGAACTCAAAATATGACAAGTAAAATTCAATGCTAAATCTTGAAATGATAACGATGGATATGATCTTAAAATGTAAATTAAATATTTAGAGATGTAAATAGAAGGTTTGCAGTTGCCCACAAGCAACCTACAAATGAGATCAGACTTGAAAAATCAAGATTGGATGTCTGATAGCGATATCGTATGTTTGATATCATACAAATCCACCCAATGCATAGCTCCAATCCTCTAAAAATGCAATAAAGTCTAAAAAAATAAATGCACTACACTAACAATGATGAATAATGCTCTAGAGAATCAATCCAAGAGTTAATTAGCTAGGGGAAATCTAGGAGGGAGTTTCTGGATTAAATAAGCTAGGCAGGTTAGGGGAGGTTGGGCCAAAAATAGGAGTTACAACTTCTTCCAATATGGGTGATATTGTCAAACTGATCTCGTAATCTATGTGCCTTTAGCCAAGTAAAGATAAAACAAATTATAATAGATTTTTCATTTTGCTGCTTTGGGCACTTTATAATTTTGACAATATTGGACATTGGATCTCATACATTTTGATTTGATCTAGGATCGGTCATTCGATATCGACCAAATGGAGCCGATATCATCCAGAGGTGAAGAACTAATTTCATACGGGTGCGGAAAACAAGGTAAGAAGTTAACAAACAATTTTGATTAATTTTTTTGTATGTTTTTAACTTAGGTTAAATTAATTTGAGTCAGTTTTAGGGTGTTACACATTTACTAAAAAATGTTTGTTTCATTATTTATTGTAGGTGTTTGAGGGTACCCAACACAATTTTTGAGATGATCAAAGGACCCAGCGGTCAAGTGGTCCAGCATAGTTTTCAAGATAGTGGAGTGTGGTTATCAAGAGGTGCAAATCAAGGAGCCACCTAGTGGTATGGTAGAATCAATAGGCTTTGTGGACATTTACAATTATGAAGTGCTCTTCATATTTTCGCTGGCACATGTGGGATTGAAAAATAAAACAAACATATACTTAGAACTCATATGTGAAGGATGGTGCAGAAGACATAGATCAACATATTAGAACATGAATAATACACATGCAAATATGGTAAATGTGGATTTTGGATGTAGATAAGAAAAATATGAACTTGTGGACCTTCACACCATAGTGGCATTGATCGCTTGCGATAGTGAGATGAACCTATGTGTTAGATGGTAGCATGAACATGGATAAGTAGTAGCGATAGATGTGTAGACTCACAATGATAGTATATTAAAAATAGAAGGTGGATGATGATGTTATAACATAGCCCTGGTCCATAAATCATCTTACCAAACATAGAATATCGGAAAAAAATATGTTTTATACCATCGAAGATCATGGAATTCATGATATGAACTTGGTTGTGGATAGTTATGCAGTGTGGATGCATTGAAATATGTTTGCATAGAAATAAAAGTTATTTTTTAGCCTCAAATATGGCTTGGAGGATTTTGATATTATAGTGAAGGCTTTGGTGTACTTACCACATCCTAGGCTACACTCGATGGGCAATTTATACCGTACACAACAAAATAGTGCAGCATAAGACAAATTACTATAATCAAAGGAAGCATGGGTATAGTAGATAGTCATGAAGTAAGGACTAGGAGTTATTGGAAGATTTCATAGTTGAAAAATATATGGTTATGGTGAATCACATATATTTTTGCATTGGATAATAAAGTTAAGCATCGATGATGTATTATGAATGTTGAGTAATTCAAATACGGGTAGATGCTTGGTTATTTATAGAGTGGTCCTCATAGTTCTAGATAATTTGAATATCATCATTTAGGAAGACAATGACCCGATGAAGACAAAGCTCAAGAACAATTTCAATAGGAAGTTCATGGGTGACCCATCCAATCTATTCAATTGGTTTCTCCTCATCATGTTTATAGAAACCACAATATCCATGATGTTAATACTTCAATACACAATTTTAATTATTACATATGGCTTTATTGTTGAGAATGCTCTTCTCAATGCAAATGTAGATGTTCAAATGCTAGGATTAAATAGTGTAGTAGATACAGATAGAAAGTGATTTATTCAAAGTAAAACTTAAAATTGATCATGTTTTCACAGTGTTGATGTGTTCTACCAAGCATATCAAGGATAAATGGTAAGTGAGAGTAGCGTATTCTCTTGTTGATATGGGGGGTATGATTCATTTCCAATGGAAGTGGCTATAGTTGATTCAAGCACAAATGTTTGAAACAGTGATATGCTATAAAGCCTATTGTGAGAATTATGAAAACAAGGAAGTAAGCATAGTTAAAACATAAGTAGCATGCTCATGTATGGTTAAAAATAAAAAAAATTATAAATATTGATGTTTCATAGTGGTTAATATTTGAATTTTATTAATTGAAACATATTTATGTGAATACATTATGCGAAGTTATTTATGATGAAGGTATCTCATGGATTTGTTTTAAAATTTAAGGATAAATAATGTTATCCATGAGGTGGGTTCGTTGAAGAACAAATTTTGAAACGAAATAACAAAGTTTAAAACTGAATAACGATATGTATTTTTAAGTTATAAATATCCATTAATATAGAAAGAAGGGGTTAGAGAATTTCAGAAGAGAAGAACACATTAGAGAAGGAAGAATTTAAGAGCAGATTGTTGCCTCAAGATACGTCATTCATTGTTACAGAGTTGAAGTTTTTTGAAGTCAAATATTTTAATTGAATATTATTCATATTTTGACATTATTGATTTATTTTAATAAAATTTGTGCATGCGGATGGTAATTATATTAAATAATTTAATATGTAATTCATTACCCTAGAAGATTGCATCTATTTTTTTTTTTTGACGAGGAACTTTTTTATATACAACATATCCGCAACATGTGAGGGGAGAGATTTGAACCTGGGCCTCTCGATAAATGGAGAGTTTTAACTACCCACTTGCTCTCCAACTCCTCTACATGAACGGATAGATTGCATCTATTTTACTATTTATAGTGTTAATACAGATCATAGTAGATTAGGTTAATATTTTTAGGAGATTCTGTTTTGTTGGTTTAGGGTTGATAATTTTATTTCAGTAATATGTTTTTTTGTTCCAATTTTATTTTTGCACATTTTATTTTTCATTTTCCTAATTTTAAATATTTTTTATTTTATTTAAATTTCTATTTACCTAATAATAACCCTAATTTGATATTCTAAAGTTTAAAACTCTATAATTAAAAGAATAACATTTATTTCTCATTTTTAGTTTCTCGGAACTTTATATTTATAAAATAACATTATTAATATTAATTAAATGTTAAAATTATTTTTATGCAAATTCTAACGTAAAGTATTTGAACACATTTAATTAAAATGTTTTTTCTAAGTTTTTTAATTAAATTTTGTATTTTATAAAGTCATATTTGGGAAAATTTAATTATTAAACTTATAGTTGGAAAATAAACCTAATGAACATTACATTTAATGATTGTAAATCAAAATATCTATAAAAAACTAGTCCCCTTATTTACAACAACATGCACCTAAAAGTTGTTTTATCATCATTTCACACTTCTATATTTTTACACTTTGAAGCAACATTTTAACACAGAACCTTGGAGGAACCTAATCGTGTTTCTTTGCAAGGAAAGGTTTTAGCAATGGAATCCTAACTGTGAGTACAGTTTTGCAACTAGGAAAAATTATCACTCAACAGAATTGGTGCTAGAAGGAGGGCCTGAAATCAGGTATTTGATGTTCAACATTTGAAGTTGTTCAAATTTATCAATTTCATTTTGTTAAAAAAAATTGAATTTTTTCTTTTGTGTTGCATTAATGTTAATCTACTATAAATTCAAAAAAATGGTTATGATTCAATTGTTGTAAATTTTTTATACATAGCCTTGTATATTAGAACTGGTTTAATGGTAGAAAATTATTTACCACATTATAAGCATGATGGAATGATTATGACTGAGGAACATATTCAGGCGTACAAAAACAATATGTTTCACTTTCAAATTATGCATGAAGATATTATTTCTAAAATATTTCCATACACATTGGATGAATTTTCTCATAATTGGTTTATCAATTTACCTACAGGTTCTATCACTTCTTGGGATGAACAAGAAGCAACATTTCTTGAAAATTTTGGAAAGTTGATAGACACGAATATGATAGAAAATTAGTTTACCTCTATCTGTAAAAACCTAATGAATCTATGCATCAATTTAATGATAGATTTCATAGTTTGTATACCAAAACAAAGATATATTACATCACTTCAGAAGAAGAAGTAATTAAAATATATTTAGAGGCCTTAGATCCCTTTACTTCTACATTCCTAAGAAAAATTATTAAGAATTCATCCTTATATAAAGCCTATAGGAAGGCAATATTATTAGAACAATGATTGGTTTAAAAATGGATTGAGGTGAGTCAATTATCATTAGAAAACCCTAAGGCTCAAAATTAGATAACACCCATGATTCAGGTTGAAGCACAAGTCCATAAAAATATAGAAATGCATGAATCTTCAGATGATGGAGTCCTAGATCTAAATAGTTTTGAAGCATGTGAAAGGTCAAGACCTTCCATAGAATTGAGTGAAATGATTGAAACATATGATAAAGAAAGCCAATATGAGTCAAGTTGTGAAAATCTAGAAATAAAAGTCTTAGTGTCATTATTTACAAATGAGGATTGGGATAATCATAGAAAACTAAATGATCCACTCTTAGAAACCCTTGAGCCACAAAAAATGTTTGAAGGTGACTTTGAAGAAGATTTTCTTGAAGAACTTGAAAATTTTGAGGAAGATGCAATAGAGTTTCATCCCATGGGTGTAATTGATACTTATTATAATAATTATAATTATTATAATTATTTGGGTATGTATGGTGAATCATTGGTTTCTCACAATCCTACTGATGAAATTTCTATTTCACTTGATATGTAGGATGTTGAAAATTCTACCTCACATGAATATTTTGCAATTCTTGTACAATCAGAAAATGACGGGCCATTGGAAGAAATAGAGAAGGTTCCAAAATTCAATCACTTTGAAGATGAGTTTATTGAACACCTTGTTGAAATTGAAAAGGAAGAAATGGTAAATGTTTCTTATGACTCATTTTTTATGGATGAGGAAGAGGTAAAATTTTCTCTTTTACCTTTAACTATTGAAAATTTGGGTACAAATTCACATGAATGCCTTGGAGATTCAAATAAAGAAATATCATTGATGGTTAACAAGGAATTGGAATCAACTTTTATTCATCCAAATAATAAAAATGTTGATTTTGGATCATCAGGAATGAGTGAGCTGAGGTTTAGTGGGTGCGACGAGAGTGAGGGTTTGAATTTTTTGGGTAGGAATCTTAGCCAAGGCGGTAGAGGTAGAGCAAGTACATAAGGGGTGGGTGGGAACCTCGAGCATGGATCAAGTGAGGATATAGAGGAAGGTAGTCAAGCTACGACATATTTGGAGGCGGGCATCATGCGGGGGCCCGACCCTCCTTAGAAATACCTTGACAAAAAATATATGGACAATGTGGGGCCCAAGAAGTGGATGTCTTTTGTTGAGACTCTTAGAGGAAAAATAAAGGAGGTTCTCTCTCTTCTGCTCCTAGTTCTAGTAAATAATTAAATTTTGACCTCAACAAGTTCCATGAGCCCTTTTATTTGAATGGAATAATTCTCCATGGTAGGCAAGTTTTCTGGAAGGTAGGCCGGCCATGGAGACTATCAGGGCTTGGACAACGAGTAAATGGCGAACGGTAGGTAGCTTAGAGTTGGTAGATGTAACTCGAGGGTTCTTCATTATCCATTTTAATAATATGGATGATGCTAACAACATTTTAATAGGAGGTCCTTAGTTTTTGGGCAAAAGGATCCTTTTTCTCAAATGATGGGGTGAAGATTTTGACCTTGAAAAGAAAAATATTAACATTACCCCTATTTGGGTTCATCTCCCGAGTCTACCTACCTAGTTATTCAATGAATATTGGTTGTAGGGCATATCCAGAACTATAGGGGACCTGATCTCCATTGACCATGTGACCTTTGCCATGACAAGGATGACTCATGCATGAATCTGCGTAAATGCATATTTTGATAATAAATTGCCAAGGTTTGTGGAGCTAGAGTATGGAGAATACTATAAAAAAAACTAGTAGAATACAAGAACATACTGTCATTCTATGTAGAATATAAAAATCAAGGACATCTATGTAATCAGTTCCCTAACCTGATAATGAATAGAGAAAAGAAGAATAAGGGAATGCTAGACAGAGGAAATTTGAGGAGTTTCCTTGGCAGAGATGATTTCAATCAGGTAAACTATGTCTATAAAAAAGAAAAGAGAGGGTGCAATGTCCCATTAAGACAAAAGAAAATAACAGGTTGTTGGTAACCAAAATACTCAGGTAAGTTCCAATCCTCTAGTTTCAAATAAATTTTCAATTCTATCCAATATGGGAGTAGGAGGATTATCGAAAGACATGGAAACCTAGAACCTTCAGGCTAACATTTCTGACTCTCTAGAATCCCCATCCAAGTTAGGATCCTCAAACCCTAATGTTATAATTACTATAAGCCCCATGGGCATCACAAAGCCAAACCCTAATGTTCGATATCTAGAATCCCCATCCAAGTCAGGATCCTTAAACCCCAATGCTAAAAATACTTCAAGCCCAATGGGCATCCCAAAGCCAAACCCTAATGCTAAAGAACTTAGGAAGAAAGTTGAGGCATTGGAAAATAAAAAATCTCATCTCCCTAACATCATCACTAGGAGCCAGGTGAATCCTATTGAGGGGTCGTCCCGTAGACTAGGGAAATATAGAAAAAAATGAGAAGATTTGGATGTAGGGGTGGAGATATGTGAAACTCTTCAGACTAAGGAATATGGTAGTCCGGTTCTGCAACAAATTGCCTCCCCCCAGTTTAGTCCTAAAAAAACTAGGAGCACTGTGAAGTCTCCTATAGATTTTGGTAGTGAAAAAATAAGAGGGAGAATATCAAATGTTGAGCATCAAAAAATTAAAACTGATAATGACATTGCCAATGGAAAATAGAGAACCTTGTTTCAACAGGTTATTTCGGGTTCTGAAGACAATAAATTAGGAAAACCCCCTCATGGGATGGAGAGAGAAATAAATCCCAAACAATATAAATGAAGTTCCTCTCATGGAACGTGAGAGGCCTCAATGGCCTACCCAAACACAAGGAAGTCAGTGCAATAAGAAATCAAGTGAATCCAACTATTATCATGTTGCAAGAAATAAAAATTGATGAGATTCAATAAAAAAAGTAGCAAAAAAAATCTAGAATCAAGGGGAGATGGTTTTTAAATCATCTAGAGGAGCGTCTGGAGGCCTTATGACTTTGTGGGATCCCTAGATATAGAAGGTACCATTATTTAGAAAGATGATAGGGTTTTTAGTGTTTTATTTAAGGAAATAATTAGCAACAGGTCGTAGTTCCTTTCAAATATTTATGCCCCGACTTCAATTCAAGGGAGAGCTCTACTATGGGAGTACTTAGGAAATCTGAGTGAAATCTTCCATAATGTCCCTTGGATTCTAGCTAGGGATTTTAACACTCCTCTTTACCCTTCAAAAAAAATGGGTGGAAATGGACCACCTATCAAGAGCATGGATGAGTTCAATGACTTTGTGAAATCTAACATGTTGATGGATGTAAAACTTAGAGGAGAAAATTATACCTGGAGTAATAGGCGGATAGGGTGTCATCTCATTCAAGAAAGGCTTGATTTTTTTCAGTGATTCTACCCTGCAAGCCCTTCCTACAATTACATCTGATCATAATCCCATTTTCTTGGAGATACCTAACTCTCTTTCCTTCAAAAAACCTTTCATATTTCAATATATGTGGATCAAACATTCTAATTTTAGAGATAACTTAATTTAGTGGTGGTAGTAGTCTATCAGAGGTAGTGCAGCTTTTAAAATTACTGGCAAATTAAAGTTTGTTAAGGAAAATATTTGAACTTGGAACAAAGAGGTCTTTGGGAACCTCTTTGAAAATAAAAATAGGTTGTTGAAATTTTGAATATAATTGATCAGAGGATTCAACATGGTGATGCTGATGAAACTACTAGGCAGGACGAACGGATAAAACTAGTAGAGTTTCATAACATTTTGGCCTGTGAGGAAATATATTCAAGGTAAAAATCAAGGGATATTTGGTTGAAATATGGAGATTCAAATTCCAATTTTTTTCACATCACCACACTTAGAAACATAAGCAATAACAAGATAAAAAAAAAAAAAATAGATGGTTCTATTACTCGGGACTCAATAGAAATCAGAAAGGAGGTAGTAACTTATTTCAATTCTATCCTTGGTCAGGAATCATAGTGCAATGAGGAGGCCAGATATATTATCTTGCAATCTATTCCTAGCATAATAAATGAGGATATAAACCTTAATATTCTAGCTCCCTTTTCTAATTAGGAAATTAAGGAAGCTTTGTTTATCATGGAGCTAGACAAAGCCCGGAGACCCGATGGCTTTCCCCCTTGTTTCTATCAAGATTTTTGGGACATCGTAAGTGAGGATGTAATTTATGTTTTTAGAGAATTCCAATCAAGCAATCATATCCCAAAAGGTCTCAAATCTAATTTTATTTCTCTAATTCCTAAGAAGCAAACCCCTAAATGACTTTAGGCCAATCAGTATGTGCAATATTTCTTACAAGATCCTAACTACAACCATTCCAAATAGAATGAGAGATGTTCTACCCCCCATCATAGATCTATGCTAGGGAAGCTCTGTCCAGGGTAAGTCAATCTTGGATGGAGTTATCATAGTTCATGAAGCTTTGCACTCTACTCATAAGACTAACAATTCTATTTTTGCCTTCAAGCTTGATATGAACAAAGCATTTGATAGGCTAAATTGGGAATTTCTGATTGATGTCCTCCTTAAGTTTGGTTTTCACCACCGATGGGTTAATTTGATCAAAGAATGGATTTCTAAAGCATGGTTCTCAATTTTGGTTAATGGAACAACTATTGGTTACTTTTAAAGTCATAGATGAATTCGGTAGGGGACCCTATCAGCCCCATGTTATTCATCATTATGGTATAAGCTTTAGGTAGAACCATAAAAAATGCTTGCAGTTCAAGGCTAATATTAGGAATAAAGGCAATATCTCTCACTAGGGCTATTTATCACTAGCAATTTATCAATGATACCCTTCTATTGACTAAGGCATCAGTGGTTGAGGCTAAAAGAATTAAATACATCCTGCAACTCTACGAGGACACTACTGGTCAGAAAGTTAATTTCAGTAAAAGCAAGTTATATTTCTTGAACACCCCCATTCAAATTCAAGGAAGGATTATAAAATTTTTAGGGTGTGATACAGCAAACCTCCCCACTTTTTATCTTGGTCTCCCTCTTTTCATTGGTTCTCCGAGAGAGTCACTGTGGTACATGGTTATTGAAAGAATTCAAAAAAAACTTGTTGGATGGAAAGGTCATCTTCTATCTCAAGAAATAAAGTTGACCCTCACTAAGGCCTCTCTTTAGAGCATTCCAGTATATTTCCTCTCCGTTTTCAAAGCCCTTGTGAAGGTTTTCTAGAAAATTGAGAAACTCCAAAAATAATTTTTATGGACTAGATCAGAGGAGAAAAAAGGATACACCTTGTAGGATGGACCAAAGTGTGCAGACCCAGGGAAAATGAGGGCTTAGGTCTAAGGAGAATTGCTCATATAAATTTAGCTTTAGTAGCTAAGCAAGCATGGCACATCATTTCTGGTGAAGAAAATTAATGGAAAACTATCATCAAATGAAAGTATCTTCAAAATATGGAATTTCTAAGTGACTCAGTTCCAATCAGAGGTTTTGCTTTTTGGAAAGCAATTCTTAATTGTAATGAAATCATCAAAAAAGTTTTAATATGGGTTTTAGGCAATGGTGAGAGGATAAATTGTTGGAATGATAGGTGGGCTAAGGACGAACCACTGATGCAATATCCTAACTTAGATCGAATCAGAGATATCATGGAAGAACTCATTGGCAGAAAAGTCTTTGATTATATGGTTGAGGACAGAGGCAGAATGAAGTGGAAATAAATAAGGATTCAGGGATTTCAAGCGGAATCAAATGATCTTTGTAACATTCTTAGGAAACATTTTATCCCCATGAGACCCAAGGAAGATCAAGTGACCTGGGCTCCTACGAAAAATGGGCAGTTCACTGTTAAATTAGCTTACAAGCTTCTGCTTGATGACATGGATTTTGTCCTCCAAAAGGACTTAGTTTGGATAAAAAAAATAATTTCAAAAACTCCAATATTTTCATGGTTGGTTATCCAAGTAAGAATTCTAACCATTGATAATATGATGCATAAAGGTATTTGTATCACTAATCATTGTTATTTGTGCATGGCCAATTGGGATACCATTTATCACATTTTCCTTGAGTACCTTTTTTTCTTGATTGTCCTAAGTGTGGTTTTTTAGGCCTTCAATATTTCCTAGGTTAAACCAACCATCGTACTTGATTTATTCATCCAGTGGCCTTACCCCTTTTCAAGCCAAATACTTAGATACATGTGGAAAATTTGTCTCAATCACTATATTTGGTAGGTGTGGTTAGAAAGGAACCATAAAGTCTTTAATTAGTCTATCCATGATCATCAAACTATCATTGTCAGGATCCTATCCTTTGCCAACAAGAATGTGAACCTTATCCCTTTTGATAGTCGTAAACCTCATCTGTAGGAGACCATGATTGCTCAATATTTAAGCTTAACCTTGTTATATGAGTCTGTACCTAGGGTAGTCAACCCTAGAGCCAATGTTAAGTGGTCCCCACCTCCTACGGGTTGGTTTAAGATTAATTTTTATGGAGTAGCTAAGGACAATCCTGGCAGAGTAGGCGCTGGTGGAATTGTGTGAGATCATAATGGGAATATGATGCTTACATTTTTTGAATATTTGGGAATAAGGATGAACATTGAAGCTGAAGCTAGAGCTATGTGGAGAGGCCTTCAAATGACTGAAGACTTAGAAGGCAATTTGATCGTAAAAGGAGACACTATGCATATTATAAATATCCTCAATAATTGGAAAACACCTCCTTGGAGGATTAAAATAATTTTTGAAGAGGCTAGGATCCTTTTCCAGGGAAGACAAGATAGAAAATCCCAACATGTCTTTCAGGAAGCTAACAAAGTTGTTGATAAGCTGGCCAATTTGGGTGTCGATGGTGGACTTTTCAAATGGGAACACGGTGTCCCAAGAAAAGTAGAGGAGCTTATTCAACAAGAATGCCAAGAATAATAGTCGAATTTACCAACAGTGAAGGCACTGTAAATACCATATCTTGGTGGATGCTACTTGGAAATACCACAAAGACTAATGAGGAGTATTCCCATATATATTTTTTAATGGACTCACAATAAAAGTTTTCCGACCTATCAGTATTGGTGGATGCTGCTTGGAAATACCACAAAGACTAATGAGGACAGTCACATGTTAGATAACATGGCTCCTAGTCATATTAGTAATTTAAGGTTGGTTGATAATCACAGGGCAGGAAAGAAACAACAATATAAGACTTAAAATTAGAGCCACATGGACGACCAAATAGCCATCCCATAAATCTAACCAGCAGGTTCACTTCTCCAAGGCTGATTGGCCAAGATGGGATGTGGTCCCAAAGCATTTCATATACAAAAGAAAGCAATTACCAAAGAATTATTAAGAGTAACTGTCAATACAGATCTTGTGGGAGTTTTTTTTAGTACTCTGCTATGTGTGTCTACAGCTTTTTGTTTCTCCACTATTTCAAGGAAGGGATCTGTGTTTGTTTCTTTTTTTGTAATTATGATGTAGGTGTATTTTCTTAGGGTATACCCAAAATGTTGTATGGGAAGTTTCTTTTTGATAACAGGCTATGTGCCTTACCGGATGTAATGGCTTTGGTGGCATGTAGATTTTACATATATAGGATCCTTAGTAAGGAAATGTTCATCAACAACCTTGGGATGATTTTTGTAAAAGGTTTTGGGTCAACCTGTAAAACCCAGTATTAATGCTATAGTATCTTATCTACCAAAAAAAATAAAAATGTTGCTTTATTCAAAATGACACAAGTAGTTGATCAAGGAGATGTGTTATTTGAAATATCCCTAGATAGACAAGACTTATGGTTTGAAAAGGATGGGCAAATGTTTAATTTAGTGTCTAATTTTGGTATTTTTGAAAAATAGGTGTTCTATAAAGATGAAGGGCTACAAGATTATGATGATAGAGACCATGAAGAAAAATAAAAGATTACAATGGCTCACAAAGTAGTGGTAAATGAAAATGTACAAAAGGTAGAATCTCATCCTTTGTGTCCAAACATCCAAGAATCAGGTAAAATTTTGCATAATCATTTATTATATTTAGATGTTATTTATGATGAAATGCCATTGGAGGTTTTGATCAAGAAATAGAATGGATTCCTAATAAGACCACAAATAAGATTGCATTTTTTAATGAAACAAAAGTTGATATTCATGAGTTATTGAGTCAAATTAATCAACAAATAATAATTGAATCTAAGATACAAACTTGTAATGATACTTATATAGTAGATATCCTAAATGCTTGTAGATTATTGCATAAGTTTGATCAGCCTAAAAATATGTAAAATGATCTAGCTTCCAAATTTTTAGAAATAGGTTCCTACTTGAAAAATCTCATATTTGAAAAGGAAAACCTAATTCTAAATCATAAGTTGAATTGTGAAATCTATATTTTAAGGAATAAATAAGAAATAATTGAAAATCAATTATTGTCTTATCAATTTGATGATTTGAAACTTCACTATGGGATTTCTAATAGAACTAGATTAAAATGGTGGGGTGAAAGAAATAAAATGATTTTTTTTTTATTGTGTGGCCTAATTTTGTTTTAGTTGAATTTCTATAAATTTTGGCATGCATATTATGATATATATATTTTAAATTATGCTAATCAGGTTTGGGATTTAGGAAAATGAAAGCTTAAATCTTGCATCATCTTGTACATATTTTGTGTATAGTTTTTCATTGTCATTGTTTGTATATAGTATTTTGGTGTTTTGTAGGTTCAACTTGTTTTTTGAGAGATTGTTAATTATCACTTGTTTTGTTTATGTTCTTTATTGCTTTTATGAAATTTTGATGTGTTACTAGTTTTGATTTGCAATAAGAATGACTTATGCCAAATTTTGGATTTTAGTTCATATTCTCATTTTGTTGTGTAACTTTTGCAAAATTTTTGGTTTTGTTCCTTTGTTTGAGGTAGTGTTTTGAAGCTGCAGTAAACTCTATGGATTTTTTGGTATTTGTTCCTATGTCAGATAGGATAAATTACCTATTTTGAAATCATATGAAACTTGAAGAAAGGAAAGTGAGATTGTTTAATATGTATCCTTATGAATTTGGATCAAGATAGTAAAATTTGGAACAATGAAGCCATTTTGCAAAAGCTCCACAAGTATTGCATCACATTAAAAGGAATATTATTTGAAATATTGAAGGATGAAGTTATTAAGTTTTGCAGATTAAGGTAAAAATCCAATATACATTTTATCTTTAGTCTTACTTTATCTCTGACCCAGGTGGCAGGTGAATTTTGTAAAAGCAACATAAAGCTTGAGATGGAAAGCAAAGTAAATACAATGGAAAGTAAATTCAAATTAGTCATAGTAATTTAGATAATATTCACTAGGGATATAGACACCTGAATGGTAGTGGAGCTATGTCTAGACCAAAATAAGGAAAATATGCAAAATGTAGAATTCACTTAAGATTTAGGAGATTCAGATAACATCTATCGAGGCTATAAACACCTGGATGGCAGTAGAGCAATATCTCAAAGATAGCAGGGTTACCTCCACTAGAGCTATGAATGCTCGATTAGCAATGGAGTAATGCAAAGGTGCAATTAAAAGAGAAAAATATTATAGCCTAATTTTAAAAATGATAATGGAAATCTGAATAGTTTGAGGAATACAAATGAATCACAAGACTCACACATCAAGCAAAAGCAAATGTTTTAGCAATTGCATTTTGAAATTATCTATTCACATTCTTTAGATATTGCTGATGCTTATTTTTTGATGTTTGGGTTTTGTTGGTTTCAGAATTGGGTTCTTAAGTCTAAAATGTTCAGGAACATTTTCCACCAGATTTATCATTTGTTGTGACCTTTTCACAACAACCCCAAAATTAGGGACCCATAGAAAATTTGTTAAAATTTTGATGTTTTATTTGTGTTATTTATATTGTGGGGAAAATGTTAATTTTTTTGTTTAGTTTACTTCATGTTTGTTTTGAAGTTTTATTAAGTATTTTTTAATATTTAATTTTTTTTAACTTTAAAAGTTCTTTAAAGTTAAAATTAAATTATTTAAAATGTATTAATAAAATTTTTAATAGAAAATGTTTTAAGATAATTAATTTTAAATAGTTATTTTGTTAATTATAATGAATTTCACAAAATTATTTAATAAAATTTTTTTGTTTCGTTATTTTTTGCAGGTGTTCAGGGGTACCCAATGCGATTTTTGAGATGATCAAAGGACCCGATGGTCAAGTGGTCCAACACAATTTTTGAGATAGTAGAATGTGTTTATCAAGAGGCATGAATCAAGGATCCAACCAGTGGCATGACATAATCAATAGGCTGTGTGGTCATTTGCAATTATGAAGTGCTCTTCATATTTTCCCTAGCACATGTAGGATTTAAAAATAAAATAAAACATATACTTAGCAATCATATGTGAAGGATGCTGCCGAAGACACATAGACTGGTGGATTAGAACATGACCAATACACATGCAAATATGTGGAAAATATGGATTTTGGATGCAGATAATACAAATGTGAACTCGTGGACCTACATGGTGTAGTGACATGGATCGCTTGTGGTAGTGAGATGAACTTATGTATTGGACGACAACATGAACATGATAAGTAGTAGTGATAGACATGTGGACTCATAATGATAGCATATTAAAAATAGAAGGTGGACAATATTGTTATAACATAGCCCTGGTCCATACACCATCTTACCGAGCATAAAATATTGATAAAAAAACATGTTATACCATCGAAGATTATAGAATTCATGATATAAAATTTGTTGTGGATAGTTACGAAGTGTGGATGCACTGAAAGATGTCTGCATAGAAATAAAAAGTTATTTGTCAACCTTGAATATAGCTTGGAGGATTATGATATTGTAGTGAAGGCTTTGGTGTACTTACTACATCCCAGGCTGCACTTGATGGGCAAGTTATACCGTACACAAAAACATGGTGCAACATTAGACAAATTAGTAGAATCAAAGGAAGAACGAGCATAGCAGGTAGTCACAAAGTAAGGTCTAGGAGTCATTGGTAGATTTCATAGTTGAAAAAGATATGGTTATTGTGAATTGCATATACGTTTGTATCAGAGAATAAATTTAAGCATCAATGATGTATTACGAACTATGAGACTAAAATATGGGAAAAACTTGGTTATTTATAGAGCAAACCTCACAGTTTTGGATAATTTGAATATCATCATTCAAGAAGACCATGACCCAGCGATGATGGAGCTCAGGAATAATTTTAGCAAGTAATTCATGGGTGATCCATCCAATATATTCAATTGGTTTCTCCTCATAATGTTTATAGAAATCAAAATTCCCATGATGTCAATACTTCAATATACAAAGATAATTATTACAGATGACTTCATTGTTGAGAATGCTCTTCTCAATGCAAATGTAGATGTTCAAGGGCTAGAATTAAATAGTGTAGTAGACATGGACAAAAAGTGATTTATTTAAAGTAAAAATAAAATTTGATCATGTTTTCATAGTGTTGATGTGTTCTACCAAGCATATCAAGGATAAATGGTAAGTGATAGTAGTGGATGCTATAATTGATACAGGGGATATGATTCATTCCCAATGGAAGTGGCTATAGTTGATTCAAGCATAGATGTTTAAAATAGTGATATTATATGGAGCCTATTATGAGCATTATGAAAACAAGGAAGTAAGCACAATTAGAACATAAGTAGCATGCTCAAGTATGGTTAAAGATTAAAAATATACATAAATATTGTTGTTTCATAATGGTTCAGATTTAAATTTTATTAATTAAAACACATTGTCATGAATACATTACGTGAAGTTGTTTATGATGAAGGTATCTCATGGATTTGTTTCAAAATTAAAGGATAAATAATCTCATCCATGAAGTGGGTTTGTTGAAGAACATATTTTGAAACAAAATAACAAAGTTTGAAACTAAATAACGACATGTATTTCAAAGTTATAAATACCCATTAAGATGAGAAATAAGGGGTCAAACAATTTTGGAAGATAAGGACATGTTAGAGAAGGAAGAATTGAAAAACACATTTGTTGCCTCGAGAGACATCATTCATTGTTATAGATTTCATGTTTTCTGAAGTCAAATATTTTAATTGAATATTATTCACATTTTGACATTATTGATTTATTTTAATAAAATTTGAGCATGTATATGGTAATTTTATTAAATAATTTAATGTCATTCATTACCCTATAAGATTACATCTATTTTACTATTGATAGTGTGAATATAGATCACACTAGATTAGGTTAAGATTTTCAGGATATTATGTTATGTAGATTCAGGGTTAATTTTATTTTAGTAATCTATTTGTCTGTTACAATTTTATTTTTGCACATTTTAGTTTTAATTTTTCTAACTTTAAATATTTTTAATTTTATTTAAATTTCAATTCACAGATCATAACCCTAATTTGATATTCTAAAGTTTAAAACTTTATAATTAGGGAATAATGTTTATTTCTCATTTTTATTTTCTCGAAACTTTATATTTAGAAATAAACATTAATAATTTTAATTAAATGTTCAAATCATTTTTATGCAAATTTTAACGTAAAGTATTTGAACACATTTAATTAAAATAAATTTTCTAATGTTTTTAATTAAATTTTACATTTTATAAAGTCAAATTTGGGTAAATTTAATTATTAATCTTATATTTGGAAAATCAACCTCATTAACATCACATTTAATGATTTTAAATTAAAATATCTATAAAATACTAGGCCCGTTGTTAACAACAACATGCACCTAAAAGTTATTTTAGCATCATTTCACACTTCTATATTTTTACACTTTTAAGCACATTGTAACACAAAACCTTGGAGAAAACTAATCATTTTTCTTTGCAAGAGAGGGTTTTAGAAATGGAATCCTAACTATAAGTACATTTTTACAACTATGCAAAATTATCACTCAACACAGTGCAAAAATGTGAGACACATGGTTTGGCCTAATGCAAAGGCAACTTTCTTTCATTGGAATGTAAATACAAAGTTGAAGACAAAATATTTTGATTGTGTAGCTTACCCCCTCAATTGGCAAGTGAGTGAAGAATAAATCTCACAAGCCAATTGACAGAATTGTGTGATGAAAATACAAGTGAATGGTGTAAGTGTAAATGTATAATGTAAGTGTAAGTGTATGATGTAAGTGCAGATGATATGAATGATGTAAAATGCCCTAGACTATCATAGTATATGCCCCCTCATTTCAGTCCAAAATAGACTAGAAGCACCACCAAGCCTCCGATATATTATGGAAGTGAAAGAAATAAAGGGAGAATATCTACAGTAGAGCACTATAGAATGAGAATAAATGAAGAAATTACAAACGGAAAGCAAAGAACATTGTTACAGCAAGCTATTCCTGGCCAGGATAATAGCAAAATTGACAAACCCCCTTTGGCTCAATGAAGGGGGTGGGGAAAAAATATCAAACAGTTTAAATGAAGGTTCTCTCATGGAATATGAGAGGCCTAAACGGCCCACCAAAACAAAGGATGGTGAAGTCTATAAGGAAGTATTGGAATCCTACTATCATTTTTCTTCAAGAAACCAAAATAGATGCGGCACAATCAGCACTTATAGCTAGAAGGATTTGGAAGCAAGGGGAAGTGGCCTTTGAACAGGCGAGAGGAGCATCTGGGGGCCTCATGATCTTATGGGATCCTATTAAAATAGAAGGAAGTATTATTCATGCAAATGAAAGAGTCTTAAGCGTATTATTTCATGATTTTGATACTAATAAGAATTGGATTATGTCAAATTTTTATGCCCCCACCTCTATCCAAGGGCGGTCTGAACTGTGGGAGTTTTTGAGGCATTTGAGCCAAGATTTTAAAGAAATTCCTTGGGTGATTGGGGGAGATTTCAATACCCCCTTTTACCCATCTGATAAGAAGGGAGTATTTGGGTTACCCTCAAGGAGCATGGAGGACTTCAATGAATTCATTAACACAAATGAATTGATGGATGTAAGACTAAAAGGAGCCAAATTTACATGGAGTAACAAGAGGATAGGAAGTCAGCTGATTCAAGAAATGTTGGACAGGTTTTTTTATCCAAGGAAGCTACAAAAATGTTTGGTGATTCAATGTTACAAGCCCTTCCTAAATGCGCTTTAGACCATAATCTTGTTCGATGGGAGGCATTTTAGGCTAAATCCTTTAAAAATCCATTCAAATTTCTATCAATGTGGGTTAAACATCTGGACTTCAAGCAATTAATAGAGGAATGGTGGCAACAACCTATCCAGGGAAGTGCTTCCTTCAAAATATCTCAAAAACTTAAGATGATGAAAAATAACCTTAGAATATGGAATAAAGAAGTCTTTGGAAATATTTTTGAGAATAAGAGAGCAGTGGGGGAAAAACTAGGAATAATAGAAAACAAAATACAAAATGGAACCTATGATGAGGTGACAAGGACTGAAGAGAAGGAAACCCTTTGTGAGTTTTATAATATTTTATCTTACGAGGAGATGTCTTGGAGGCAGAAATCAAGGGCATTATGGCTAAAGGAAGAGGAATCTAATTCAAAATTTTTCCATGTTACCACATTGAGAAATAGAAACAATAATAATATTAGAAATTTAACTAAAGTGGATGGATCCTCAACTCAAAACATTCAGGAGATCAGGGACGAGGCTGTTAATTTTTTTAGTTCATTATTGGGTGAAGAACGGGTCTGTAATGCCCAAGAAAATGACTCTCTCCTTCAATTCATTCCACAAATCATTGATGAAATGATTAACTAGTCTCTTACAGTAGATTTTTTAGACAAAGAGATCAAGGAGGATTTATTTAACATGGATCCTAACAAAGATCCTGGGCCGGATGGGTTTTCACTGCGGTTTTTCCAAGTTTTTTGGGATATTGTTGGAGCAGAAGTTATTGCTGCAATCAAGGAGTTCCAAAGTTCAAATCATATTCCAAGGGGTTTCAATTCAAATTTCATTGCTTTGATCCCTAAAGGCCCCAACCCCAAGACTATGGATGACTTTAGGATGGTTAGCTTGTGTAATATATCCTATAAAATTTTGTCCAAAGTTTTATCTAGCCGTTTGAAGAAAGCTATATCGGTTATCATTGATCCAAGTCAAGGAAGTTCTGTACAAGGAAGATCAATTTTAGATGGAGTTATTACTATTCATGAGGCTCTTCATACAGCTACTCAGACCAAAAAAGTAGTCATGGATTTAAATTTAGACATGAACAAAGCTTATGACAGGATAAATTAGGAATTCCTAGAGGCAGTTTTATTAAAATTTGTCTTCAACATGAAATGGGTCAAGTTAATAAGATAGTGTATTTCTAAGCCTTATTTTTTAGTTTTGGTTAATGGGTCTATTGCAGGTTTTTTTCAAAGCAAATGTGGTCTAAGACAAGGAGATCCCATAAGTCCTATGTTGTTCATCATCGTAGCTGAGGCCTTGGGAAGAACCATTAAGGCAACAGTGGTAGCTGGACTCATATCAGGTATCAAGGCCACGTTGCTAACTACCCTAGTGACACATCAACAATTTGTTGATGATACATTGCTACTGACTTTAGCTTCTGTGATTGAGGCAAGAAGGATTACAAATATTCTCATAATTTATGAAGAAGCAGCTGGACAGAAAGTGAATTTTGATAAGAGCAAACTTTATTTCATCAATACCCCCATTCCTAGGCAAAACAACATAGCAAGGATCATGGAATGTCATATTGCATCCCTTACCACCACCTATTTAGGTCTTCCCCTGTTTACAGGTAAACCTGAAGGATCAATGTGGAACATAGTTTTGTAGAGGATCCAAAAAAATCTAGCAGGTTGGAAAGGACATCTGTTATCTCAAGCAGGAAAAGTAATTTTAACTATGGCTTCACTTCAAAGTATACCCATTTACTTCCTATCAGTGTTTAGAGCTCCCAGCAAGGTGTATCACGAAATTGAGTAGCTTCAAAAAAAATTCTCTGGTCAGGGACTGAGGATAAGAAAAGGATCCATTTAGTAGGTTGGAACAATATTTGCAAACCTAAAGCTGATGGGGGGTTAGGATTGAGGAGAGTTGCTCATATCAATACAACTCTATTAGCCAAACAAGTGTGGCGGTTATTGACTAAGGTCGATAATGAATGGAATACCATAGTTAGGAGGAAATACCTCCAAGGTGTGAACTTCCTTAATGACAACTTAGCAAGTAGGGGGTCTACTTTTTGGAAGGCAATCCTCACGAGCAGGGATCTTGTCAAGAAAGGTCTTAGATGGATTCTAGGAAATGGGAAAATAATAGACTTTTGGAAGGATCGATGGGTGAGAGCTGAGGAGTTATCCCAAAATCCTCATTTGGCTAGGATTCAAGAGCATATGGAGTAGCATATTGGGAATAAGGTTGCAAATTATATGTGGTAGGATATAAATATCAACAGGTGGAAACACATCAGAGTATAGGGTTTTGAAGTGGAGTCTAAAGAGCTTTATAACATTTTAACTCAACAAATTATTCCCTTTGGAGAGGATGAAGATCACATTGTTTGGGCCGAGATTGAAAGTGGTGACTTCACAGTTAAGTCTGCCTATAATTTGCTTCTCAATGTGGAAGGTCAACAATTTCAACCGAGTTTGGTCTGGATCAAAGGCTTAATTCCTAAAGTATCATTTTTTTCATGGCTGGTGATTTAAGGAAAAATCCTCACTATGGACAATATGTTATCCAAAGGTATAGTTATTGCTCACCGTTGCTACATGTGCAGGATAGGATGGGAGACAACCCAACACTTGTTTCTGGAGTGTCCAGTAGCGGAGTCCATCCTGCATGAACTTTTCCAAGCCTTTAGGATCTCATGGGTTAAGCCTGCTCTTATATCCGAAGTGTTCCATCAATGGCCTCAACCATTTGTTAGCCTAAAACTTAAGTACCTATGGAAAATTTGTTGGAATCATTTTCTCTAGAATATTTGGCTAGAAAGGAACCATAGAGCCTTTAAGGATACCATTCACAACCCAAAAACCATCCTCAATAGGATTATTGTCTTTGCGAAAGAAAACCTTAGCACCTTAGTGGATGAGAACCACTCAATTCCTCCCCAAGAAAAACAATTAGCTCGAGCATTAGGTTTTTAGGATAAACCTTCCATTCCTTTGCCCAATCCCAGAAATGGGATTTCTTGGGAGCCACCCCACCAGGGTTGGTTTAAACTAAATTTTGATGGTGCAGCCAAGGAGAACCTGGGAAGAGCTAGATCTGGAGGAATAATCAGGGATCATCAAGGAAATCTAGTCAAGGATTTCATTAAACCATTGGGAATTAGAACTAATAATGAAGAAGAAGCTAGATCCCTTTGGAGAGGGTTGCAAGTAGCCCAAGAAACTCAAGGTAACTTGATGATTGAAGGTGATTCGATGAACATCATAAACCTATTAAAAAATGTCAAAAAACCTCCATGGATAATTGAGGGAGTCATCCATGAAGTGAGGATCCTTTTTGCGGCAAGACAGAATAGGAGGGCTCATCACGTGTACCGTGAGGCCAACAGGTCAGCTGAAAAATTAGCCAACATAGGTGTTTATGTTGGTAGTTTGGTGACATGGACACAAGGTGTGCCACATGAAGTGGAAAACATTATTAATCATGAAAAGAAACCTACCCGTTAAGGAGAAAGATGAATGGGTGTTCTTTCCCCATAGAGCTGGTAATAACTATGGGGTTTCCCTCTAAATCATACCAAATTGGAAATGAAGGTAACAGGGTGTAAGCCTTGGAATATTCTGATAGAGAATAGGAAATGGGAAAGCAACAGGTTTCACAAGTGCAAAGTTCCAAACTTCAATTTCCTATCAATGTAAGTAATGTTTATAGTTATGTTTAGGTATGGGTGTGCCTTGTTAGTAAGGTGTTGTAGGGGATTCAACACAAGTTCTGGTAAGAAAGTTTCAAGGATGACTAGGATCTACAATCTCAACAGAAGGCTAGATATTGTAATAGGTTTTGGGTTAACCTACAAAACCCGGTAATTAATGAAGACTTTTATTTACCAAAAAAAAATATGAATGATGTAAAATGATTTCATTTTTGCCCCAACAGAGGAAATATTTTGTGAAATGCAATTGATTGATTCTATTTTTTTTCCCAACAGAGAATTTTTTTTTGCCAAGTGTAAATTCCATGATCATGTAGGATGTATCCCATTGTAGGAAATAAAAATCAAATGTGGTTGCCTCATGTTTTGGGTGATTCTATGTTATTGAATAAAGTACCTTTTGACATCATTGAAATGCAAAGTGATGAAAATGTAACAAAAGAAAAATATTCAACCTTAGAGGGTTGTCTAGTGATTGTAGGATAATTCCTACAATTGAAACCAATTAACCTAGTGAGGGCCTATCTCCGTGATGGTTGTCAATGTAAAAGAAATGATGAATTAATTTTTTTTCGTGTTTCAAGCCCCATGAACGAGGCCATCAATGACAATTGTATAAAATTGGTCTAGGCATAGTCTCACTCTAAAGGTGAGGTACCAAAAGTGATTTTATTTTTTAACAAGGACATATTGGATGATGAATATGACCAAGTTTTCTTGTGGTGATTTACCCATCTTACCAATTTTTATGGATAACCAATTGCTGCAATCACCAAGGAGATAGAATAAACCACTAGATACCAGGTTCACTTGAATTTGTATATGAATTTAGTAAATGTAAAAATGTAATCATTTATGGATGAATATGATCTTGAGATGAAGATTTAATGATGAGAATGGTGATTATGGTCATTTTGTGAAAATTGGAACATTTTCGATGTGTTTTGAAATTTGAAATATGATTATGTGCCTTTTGGTCCCAAGCAAAAATTATATGCCCAAATCAAGTTTTGTTTTCAAAAAACATGATATGATGATGAAATGAATGTATGGATACAATTTTGAGTGATTTTTTTGAGGTAAGATACCTTTTGGATTATTTTAATTTTTTTTGCAATTTGACCCTAAACGTCGATGGGCATCCACATCATGCGTAGATGCCAACCAAAGTTTGCTATTTTGTAAATTCATGACAATTTCTCAATGCACCTGTAAACACCCATGGGCATTCCAATGTACCATACAAAAAGTATAAATGGCTTGCAGAGGTAAAATCAGATTCATTATTGCATTTGTAAATTTCAAAAGCTATGTATGAGGGAGTGAGGGGAGTGAAGTAGAGTGAAGGAGTGTGGTTGTACATAATCCATGGAAATGGATGGTGTGGATGTGGTGGTAGGAACAAATGTGCATACTACTAAGGTCAGTAGCCTTGGCACTTTTTTTTTTGAACTTATGCAAAAAAATTATGTTTTTTTTTGTAAATGAATGTGAATTTAATGTAATTACTTTGTGAATGTGTTGTGTTTTTGCTAATGATTTTGGAGGATTGGAATCTATTCTTACCTCTCTTACTAGGGGTAAGAAATGCATTTTAGAAGGAGAAGTGGGATTGGTTAGAGGATGTGGGGCTAGATGGGGTAGCCTGGATTGATTTGGTGATGGTGGATGATGGGTATCTCTCTGCCTTGGTAGAGATATAGGATCCAGATAGGGAGACGTTTTAGCTCCTTACTAGAGATATTATAGTGATACTTGAGGTATCACATCCATAAGTTACCAGTGGAGGGATTACATTTTGAGGTGGAACATGATAAGGGGTATGATATGAGCTACATATTTGGATATGGATGGACAGATGTTAGTGTGAAGGTTGAAGGGATAAGGTACTTGGCTATGTATATGGATAAGAAGTTGGATGCACTTCCTACTTTGGTCATGTTCATGTTGGCCAATATAGTGGACCTAAAAATAACTAGCTTTTGGTTCCCATGTAACCTAATTAGACTGGTGTATGACATGATTAATACAACTCAAGTGTATGCATGAGAACCTGCTTTGTTGGTGCAACTATACCAAGAGTTGTATGAGGTAAAGAGGTAGAGGAGGAAGGGGCTAGGATGCAATTTATTACTAAAATATTTGGATTTTGAGCACTTTAGTATGGATAGACCTGTAGGATTACCTATTGAGGCATGGGATAGGGATCAACCCTATGCTATGAGATGGCTTGTGGTAGAGGAGGTGCAGCTAAGTCATCTTGTTTGGGCTAGCCAGTGGTACAAGGATCTATGGGCAAGGTTGCTCATATGATATGGAGGCCATGGAGAGATTCCACTTGGATTGGTGATGGGGAACATCTGTAGAGAGTTTGGTATGCTAGGTGGGTGGTTGGGAGGCATACGAGTGAGGTGGAGCACATTTAGTCCTCATGGGTACTAAGGCAGTTTGTGCTAAGGCAAGGGGATCCTGAGGCACCAGTGTTATATAGGCATAATTGGGATGACATGGGTCTACCTTATGCTAAGTCATGGAGGGTGACCTATAAGGATGATGAGGAGATGGACCTCCTTAATTTGTATGATGTGGGAACTACTATAGAGTATGATTTATAGTTTATTGTATATCCACCATAGCTACCAATTTTTATAGTGGATGAGGGGAATGGTAAGAAGGATGAGGTAGTGGTTGAGTTGAAGGAGGTAGATGAGGCTCCCATATGTCAAAGACATCTTTGGTATATAATTCAAGGGAGACATGCTAAGAATGTACTAGTAGAATCCAGATGTTGAAGGTGATGGAGATGGCATGGATGACATGGAGAAGGCTCCGAAGAGACCTTCAATATGGAGTGAGGAGGATTGGATTTGGCTAGAGTAGTATGTGGTAGAGTGATATGTAATGATAATAGCTTGGGTTGCAGAGATAGTAGCTTAGGATGTGGATATAGCTTAGGTACGAGCAAATCTAGGGGTACAAGGGGCTACAGGTGGAGGTGAGGATAGGATCACAAGGCTCCAAGAAGAGCTTCTTGAGAGGGACCATCATTAGAGAAATGATGTACTACACCTTTAGGATTGAGATGGATATATTTGGTTGTTGGAGGATAGATTAATAGAGAACCATATTGGGCTTCCAAATCCACCCTCCTCATCCATATCTAGTTTTGTTATACATAGTGAGTCTAGGTATAGCTCTAGGTCTATGGCTCCTTAAGGGTCACAAGGGTCCTCTTATAGGTATTAGCTAGTGCTTATATACACTTTTTGTATATGAGCCTTGGTGCTCCATTGTATATAGCATTTGGGCATTCATTGTACATGTGATATATATATATACATGTCTATTAATTTTATGTTATGCTTTAATGTTAATGCATGTGTATATGTGTTATGGATGATAATACAATGATAATATGTTATGAATACAAAATGAATTAATGCTCTAATTATCATTTGTATTTTAGATTTTTCTTGATCATGTATAGAATTATTGTTTAATCAGGGGCACCAAAATTGTTGCATGTGAAATGGAAGACTCATGTAATGATATGGATGTTGACATGGAAGAAGATATGGATGTTGATATGTAAGAATAAATGGATGTTGATATGGAAAATTGACTATTTTATAGAGACTCGGATATACTAGTGATAGCAAACAAACTCACTAAATACTACCTTATTTCTCTAAGACCAATTGTATGTGCAGTAAATTCATTTATCAAATCATGAGTATGGTAATGAATCAAGGTAATCAAGAACCAATGTGTGTGCAAGTGAGTTCATTAACCCATATTGAGTAAATTGGGGTGAAACCTATTATGTATGAGACCAAGAAGCTAGATTTTTCTTATGTGTGGTCATAGATCTCTTTAAAATATGTGTATCACCATGCATGAGTGTAATCCATTGCCAGTCAAGAATCTATAAACCTAGTGCATATTATCTTCATAGTCCAAGAATTTGATCTCTATGCTTTGGTAATTCAGACTACCTAACTATATGACTAGAAATATAGTTCTAGCCTTACAACTAGAGGATATGTGGTGTGTGATGTGTAAAATATTTGTAGTTCTAGGGATTTTTTCCTACTCTTTATTTTATTTTGAAATTGTGATAGTAGTGAAAACCACTATTTGTGGACTATGTGCATGATGGTACAAGCAAGGAATACCATTTTCACTTCGATGTTCAACCCAATTATGGTGTTATTCCTCTTTGACACAAGATATTTTTAAGATGTGTAATTGTGTTTGGTTCAAGAGTGTTTAGAGTCAATTCCTAGAACTCAATTTTTTCTTTGTAAAATGTGTCTTGGTCCTAAAGAGAAATTGACATGTATTTAGAGGTTACTAGAAACACTAGGAGTGGCTGAGAGACCAAAAAAACCTAAGAATTATGGATATGTGCTTCTAAAAATGAAAATATTGAATTTGCAAAATGATTTAATAAAATGGATGATGTTTTGAAGGTGCCCCTGATTAAGGCAACATGACTTTATTGGACCAATTTATATCTAAACTGAATAAATGATCCCTAATATGAAATGTGATGGTTGTGGTTGTGAATGGAATGTGTGAAATGAAATATATGAAGTGCAATATTGTTTTTGTGTAATAGCCATGTATATATACATATATAAATAACATTAAGTGTAGAATTCTCTCAATTGGATGACATTAAGTGTTTGGGCTCTTAAAATCCCTCTAGACTGGCAAGCCAATAAGTTTATTTACCCACTTTTTGAGTAACAATGTATGGAATTAACCAATTAGTTGAGAATTTATCATGAAGATGTGGTAATGCATTGGTGTTTTGTTGATTTTATTTAATAACAATATCTCCTACTTCAAATTTATGTAGATGAATTTTGGCATTGTAAGAAATCTTTAGGCAATCCTGATAAACTCCTGAATGCTCTAAAGCTTTGACATGTATTTCATTAAGGATTATAATTTGGTCAAGATGTGCTTGTCTAGAAGTACCATCATCTATGAATTCCTATAGTGAAATTCATAAATAAGGGATCTCAAGCTCAAGAGGCATGATTTCTTTAGCTCTATAGACCAGTAAAAATGGTGTTGCCCCAGTAGGCATGTGGATGCTTGTTAGATAAGCCCATAATGCAAAGGGGATTTAAGTATGCCAATATCTATGATTTTTGTTGACTATTTTCTTGAGAATATCAATTAAGGTCTTGTTGGTAGCCTCATATACTCCATTTTATTGTGGGTAGTAAGGAGTTGAGAAATTATGTTGGATATTATATTTCTTGCAAAGTGCTCAAACATCCTTGTTATTGAAATACTTGCCATTTTCAGAGATGATTTTTGAGGGAATACCAAAATTATAAATGATATGATGAAGTATAAACTCCACAATTCTTGGTCTTATCATACTGGTTAGAGGAATTTCCCCAAACCACTTTGTGAGTATTTAGTGGTTATGATGATGAATGTATGTTATCCTGAGGAAGGAGGTAAGATTTTTCCAATCAAAGGCTTTGAATAGATTGTAAAAATTATGATGGTATATGAGTTAAATTAGCATGCTATTGATATTGCTTACAATGTTTGACATAAGTGTAATAGTAGTGTTCCATGGTGGTCCAATAGTAACCCATGCATAAAATACACTTTGCAATGGCCATTCCACTAAAATGACCATCATAAATACCATCATGATCTTCAACTATGGCCATTTTTACCTCTATAGGCTTAAGATAATGAAGGAGGACTCCATCATAACTACATTTAAACACGTCCCCAAAGAGATTAAAACAAGCTACTTTTTGCTTGAAAGTGCATTTAGCAGTTTGTGGCATATCAAATGGGAGTGTTCCAAACTTGAGGAAGGCTATTATTTGGTTTGACCAAGACTCATATTGTTAGTCTTACAATGGCAATGAGAGGGGGGGGGTGAATCAGTGTAGCTATTTAAAAACTTAAATCTTCAACTCTTAAAGCCAAAACAATGAAAGCTTAAAACAAGAAATAGCAAGTACCACAAGAGAGCATCACATAACACAAGATGTAACGAGGTTCACCAGTTTTGGATACTCCTCAATAATAGACTGATTGGACTCCCATAAAAATCCAGCCATTGCAAAGCACCAACTTTACAATCAATTTACCAACATCCACTGGAAGGAGCACCAACTCCTAATTTACCAGCACCAACTGGAAGGAGCACCAACCCCTGATTCCAAGCACCAACTTGGATTTCTATTTTAAATCTTGATTGACATAAAAATGCCTTCTGTGTTACAAGACCCTCACTGTTCTATCTTAACTCAAATCAATCTCATGCAAGCATAAGGAGAATTGTTAGAGACTCAATATATTCTATTTCTAACTCTCAATATCAACTCCCTATCCATAAATCACACACTCTTTTACAGCTCTACATACTGCACACTTACAGCCCTTTCTTATGGCTTACTCTTGCGACTCTCACGACTCCAGTACTTCTTACAGCATTCTTCCATCTTTGTAATAGCCCATAGCACTATCCCTCTATACAGTAGCACTCTTTCCTTTCAAGCAACGCACTGCTCTCATCTCTTTAGTGCTCTATATCCACACACCTTTTTTTTCTTTGGCTTCACACAAATTTATCTACCCCCACAGTGCTCAACCTAACGGATAACTCTTACCACTCTGCTTACTGCGCTTTGACAGTCTTCTCTGTGCACTGATAGCCTTCACTGCTTGTTTGCGGATCTAACAGCCTTATCTGCTCATTTTGGTGCTCTGACATTCTTATCAGTGGCACCTTCTTCAATTCTGAGCTACTTTATTTCTACAACACGCAACTGCCATTTTAAAACAATATATTTCATTTTGAAACCCTAAGTCTTCTGTAACTGCCATAATCCCGCATGCAGCCTCTTAATAGCCATTCCTGTAAATAACTCCTTTCTGACACACTATTCTTACATGCAACCTATTAATAGGTTTGTATCTTTATTTGGGATTCTAAATATGGCCATCGCTCTGACAGTTTCACTGCGACACCTCCCTGTAACAGTCGTTGTCTTTAAAGCATTGTTATTTTTAGCTGTATAAATTTATTCTGTAACTGTCACCTGTAACTGCAATTCTGACTCTAGTTAACTCTTATTTATTTTTCTTGCATGATTTTCTTTGCAACACCCCCTACAACTATAGTTTTGACTCCAGTTAAATTTACTTCGGCTGGGTTCTTCTTCTTCCATCACGCCAATGTGACCTGCCATGAAATCGTGACATTTCTTGTTAGATAAAACAACAATCGTATCTTATTAATCAACAAATTAAATAGACAATTAAGCCCAGAGGTTATGGAACCACCCGAGGCTGAAATAGGCCCTGTTACAACAATAATGTAATAATAGCTTCTAACAATAATATACGCTAACATCCCCCCTTATTACATTATTTGGGTAATAATATAACTACTAGCTATACTAACATCCCCCCTGATTACATCATTTTGCAATACAAAGAGAGCTGTGAAACAATTCAAATTTGACACGTGCAAGTGCCTTAGTGAAAATGTCTGCAACTTGAGCATCGGTGGGAATGTGCTGAAGATGAATTCGGTGCCTCAAAACTTCATCTCGAATGAAATGACATTGTGTGTCAATGTGTTTTGTTCTTTCATGATGGACTGGATTCTTGACTAGGTTCAGAACACCCTGATTGTCGCAAAACAAGTGTATTGGATATTTGGATGGATGACCCATACTTGTCAGAATGCGATGCAACCATATCACTTCGCACACAACTTCATGTGTGGTACAATACTCTGCCTCTATTGATGAAATAGCAACCACCTGTTGCTTCTTGCTGTGCCAAGAGACAGGACCGGATCCAAGATGAAAAATATATCCTGAAGTTGACTTGCGATCATCAAATGATCTGGCATAGTCAGAGTCCGTGTATCCTTGCAAGAAATTTTTTTTGTTCCTCTTGTATTCTAGGCCATATTCCATTATGCCATGGACATAGTTAAGAACACATTTTGCTGCTTTCCAATGAGTGGTCTTAGGCTCCTGCATGAACCTCGAAAGATAGTTGATAGAAAATACGAGATTTGGCCTAGTATTGATCAGATATATGAGACTCCCAATCAACTATTGATAGAGAGTACCATCTACCTGAGGTGAATCATCATATCGTGATAACTGAAGTCCAGTATCCATCGGAGTTGCCATTGGCTTGCAATCAGTCATGCGATATTTTTCTAGCAATGTCTTGGCATATTTTTTCAAAGACACTTTGATGGAGTGCTCCTTCTGGCTGAATTCCAGACCAAGATAGTAATGGAGAAGTTCGAGATCTGACATCTCAAAAGATTGACACAAGTCTCTTTTGACAGTAGATATCATAGTTTCTGAACTCCCTGTAATGAGAAAATCATCAACATAGAGTACAAGCAACACTATCTCAAAACCCTATTTCTTGAAATAGAGTTTTGCATCTGACGGACATCTCTTAAAACCATGCTGCAGGAGGTGATTGTCCATTTTTATATACCAAGATCGAGGAGCTTGTTTCATGCCATATAAGGATTTGACCAATTTGCAAACTTTTTGCTGTTGGCCTTCCACTGCAAATCCTTTTGGATGAGTCATATAGACTTCTTATTGGAGATCACCATTTAGAAAGGCACTTTTGACATCCATATGATGAATTTTCCACCCAAATTGTGCTGCCATAGCACAAATAACTCAAATTTTTGTCATCCGAGTAGTAGGTGCAAAAGTTTCCTCGTAGTCAATGCCTTCCTTTTGAGCATAGCCCTTTGCAACAAGATGGGCCTTATGCTTATCAATTGTCCCATCTACTTTGTACTTGACTTTATACACCCATTTGCAGCCAATGGGTTTCTTTTCGTGTGGCAGATCGACAAGCTTCCAAGTTTTGTTTTTCATCAAATACTTATACTCTGCATCCATAGTAGCCTTCCACTGAGGCTCATCGAGAGCAACTTGTACTTTTGTAGGTTCAAGATCATCTATGGAAGACATAAACACCTTATCACTATCAATATCCATATCTTCTGTATCTCTTGCTAGATCTATAGAAAGTTCTTCAAAAGACTGACACAGATCATCAACCCCAGTATTCTCTGTTGCAGCTTTCTCCCGTCAAGCCATGCTGCGAGTACGAGGCCTATCCAAAGTCAAATCTGGTGGAGTAGATAGCTTAGAGTCTTTGATTGTATTTGTATAACACTTTGGATTCTTCTTCTTAGGTGTTGAAGAAGATCCAGAAGAACCTCCAACCTTTTATGAAGGAGATTTAACAACCTGAGTTTCCACAAGGTCTAGGTATACATCTGATGTGTTTGCTGATGTGAAAGCCTCATCAAAAACAACATCTCTACTTATGTGAATCTTCTTGGTTAATGGGTTCAATCAAACGATAACCCTTAGAGTTCTCATCATACCCAAGAAGAATACACTTCAATGTCTTCTCATCTAGCTTCTTCCTTTTCTCTTTTGGTATGTGCATGAAAACTTTACATCAAAAAATGCGTAGATGAGAAATGGAGGGTTTCCTACCACTCCATGCTTCCTGTGGAGTCATTCCTTGTAGGGCATTTGTGGGTGTCCTATTCAATAGATATACTGCTATGGTGATAGCTTCTACCCAATATAGTTGCTCAAGTCTAGCTCCTGTGAGCATGCAACGAACCATTTCCATGATGGAACGATTCCACCTTTCAGCAACTCCATTTTACTGAGGAGTATAAGCAGTAGTTAACTGTCTTGTGATCCCATTTTTTTTCAAGAATGCAAAAAATTCTTTAGAGGTGAACTCACCCCCTCGATCTGAGCAGAGGGTCTTTATAGAAGTCCCTGACTCCTCAACAGATTTCTTGAATTGCTGAAAGAAGCCAAATGCTTCATATTTCAGTTGAAGAAAGAATACCCACATATTTCGTGAGTAATCATCCACAAATAACTAAAAATACCTCTTACCCCCACAACTGTTGGGAGTGAAGGGACCGCACAGATCAGTATGAACCAACTCCAGAGGTTTCTTTGCTCTAGTAGAGCTCTTTTCAAAAGGCACTCTATGCTGATTTCTTGCCAAGCAGTCAGAGCAAACTAGTAAAGTGGTAGAAAGGGAAGGAAGACCCTTAACCATCTCATACTTACTTAGCTCAAGTAGGTAACCAGAACTCAAATGTCCATATCTCTTGTGCCATAGGAAAGTTGCCTCCTTTGTAGAGACTGTCATGGCAACATGTGGAGTAGAGATAGTATCTAAGGCAAATAAGCCATGCTTATATGAAGCGGTTGCAATTTTCTTACCCCTCCTGGTAATAGAACAACACTTCTTGCCTCCCTCAACACTAAAGTTCACAACCATATCTTTGTCCAGAATTTGTGTGACTGACAACAAATTGTTTGCCAATCCTGGAACATAGAGGACTTTATCAATCTGACACTTGCCATCAGGAAGAGTGACTAAAACAGTGCCTTCTCCCTAAACCTTGTAGGTTTTATCATCAACAATAGTGACAGGTTTGCCCTCTTTGGCCTCAAAAGACTCAAACCATGATTTGTCACCAGTCATGTGCTTACTGGCTCTAGAATCAACATACCATATAGGATCCGTCTGCTTGGACACTATGGTAGTCATGAGAACTTTGTGAGCTCTCTCAGAATCCGTGTTAGATTCTTCAACAACAACATTCACTTGTTGTTTGTTCTTTTGTGGTTTGTTTTGGCCTTTCTATTTTGATTGCTTATTCTTATGCCAACATCTGTTTGTATCATGACCTTATTTGTCATAGATCTTTCAATATCTCTTTTTCTATTGAGGTTGTTGAGTTTGTTTCCCTTTTGAATCCTTTTGTGAATTCCCTCCCTTCTGAAAATTACCCTTCTTCTGGTTTTGCCCTTTCCTGTTGATGTAGAGAGCAGTGTTAGAAGAATCATCTCTCTATAGTTGGTGTGCTTCCTCTTCTTGAAGCATAATTCTACAAAAGTAACTTTCTGTTGTGATACATGAAGGGAAGTAATCAACACCTGATAAGAATTAGGTAAAGCTCTCAATACAACTGAAGTAAGGAGCTTGTCTTCAACTGGTTCTCCCAAAGAATTCAACTTTGCTTTCAATTCAGAAACTCTGCAAAGAAAGAATTCAACTGTCTCACCCTGCTTCATGCTTAGACTATGTAATTGAGATTGAAGAAATAGAATGGTGGAATCATTATTTCCCTCATATATAGTATTAAGGGCATCCCATGCCGCTTTACTAGTTGCACAGTCAGCAATATGGGGTTGGAATTCATCAGACACAGCAAGCAAGATGAGCACTTTTACTTTACTTTCTAGCTTATCAAAGTCTCTTTGAGCATTAGATGGAGCTGTAGCACCAGCAACAGGTGAAGGTCTGGTTGTTTCTCCAGATACAACATCCCATAAATCATCCATTGCTAGGATGGCCTTCATCTTATTTTTCCATGGTGTGTAATTAGGACCTTTCAACAACTAATGAGAATCAGTCATTAGTTTTGCAGACATGATGAAGGTTCCTTATAACACCAATTGGTCTCCCTTTCGATATACCTTTTTGTAGGCCGTTATACCATACAAAATACCCACCATTACGTGAGGGAAACTATAGGTATTTAGAAAGATCAACAAAAATCACCCGCCCTTACGTGAGGGAAACTATAGGTGAGTTTTAGAGATCATACGATACGTGGAACATAAGCAGTACTGAAAGGAAATTGCCTTGTTGATGGCACCTACCATAGAAGATTATTCTCATGCGTGGGGCGTAACTTCCCCTAAACACTATGAAGAATACTTCATCAAGATTTACGCCTAAACACAAGAACGATTAAGGGTAGTGGATGGAGTATAAAAATGCAAAATAGCAAACTTATCTCTCCCAGACAATTTATAGAGAACAAGCTCAGACGTCATTGTAGAAGCTATATTAGGCAGTGAATACAGTAGCGCAATCACGACAGCTTTACGTGTAAGTGTTGGCCAGAGGTATCACAAATACCAAACGTTGTAGTGCAATAAATTGCACGGATGGGTTTTAATTATTCTAGGGACTTAGGGAGTGAATTTGATTTTAACTTTTAATGTTATAGTGCAAGAAATAAAATATGCAACATACAACAAAAAAAGTGCCCACAGGAATAACCCACAAGGTGTCGGGCGCAGTCGAAAATGCACCTTTTACAATTCGCCAAATTGCTATTTCAAAAATTAAATAGACTATTAGCCCGGAGGTTATGGAACCATGTTAGATAAAACAACAATCGTATTTTATTAATCAGCAGATTAAATAGACTATTAAGCCCGGAGGTTATGGAACCACCCGTGGCTGAAATAGGCCCTGTTACAACAATAATGTAATAATAGCTTCTAACAATAATATACGCTAACATTTCTGCTCCTTTGACTTTTCTTGGCGTTTGACCATGAAAACAAGACATGTAGCGATATCGCGACACTTTTGCCTTCTTGCTTCATGATTCGGCTTTCACCTGTGAAAAAACATGTCACAAAATCATGACACTTTCGCTACCTTGAGCTCTTCTCTATCTCTTGCCCGTGAAAATGGAACATGTCACGAAATCGTGACACTTTTGCTTCCTTGCACTCTTCTCTGCTTGCACTAGCGAAAACATGACATGTCACAAAATTATGACACCTTTCACTTCCGTACACTCTTCTCTGCAAGCACTAGCGAAAATGAAACATGTCACGAAATCGTGACACTTTCGCTGCCTTGCTTCTTTCTCTGCCTTTCGATCGCAAAAACGAAACATGTCATGAAATCACGATGCTTTCGCCTTTGAGCTCTTCCTCCTTGAATTTGTCATGAAATCATGACGCTTCTACTTCCATGCTCTTTTGTTTTGCTTCTATCGTGAAATCGTGACACTTCATCCTTTGGAGTCTTCCTCTCTGCTGTTGTCGCAAAAATGTGACATGTCATGAAATTGCAACATCTTTTCTCCTTAGCTCTTCTCTTCTCTTCAGGTCACGAAAACACGACATGTCGCAATATCGTGACACTTTTTCTCTCGAGCTCTTCCTCATGCAATATGTCACAAAATCATGACACTTTTTATCTTCCCTTCTCTCTCCTACAATATGTCACGAAATTGCGACACTTTTTCTCCTTAGCGCTTTCTCTTGTCATCGGATCGCGAAAACCCAACATGTCGTGATATCGTGACACTTTTTCTCCTTAGCGCTTCTTCTTGCAAATTGTTGTGAAATCGTGACACTTTTCTTTGTGAGCTCTTTCTCTCGAACCTGTCATGAAATCGTGACACTTTTTCATTTGTACCATCGTTCTTGCAAATTGTCACAAAATCATGACACTTTTCCTTACAAGCTATTTCTCTCAAACATGTCACGAAATCGTGATAGTTTTTCCACTTGGCTTTTTCTCTGCCAACATGTCGTGAAATCGCGACAGTTTTTCCACTAGGCTTCTTATCTACCAACATGTCATGAAATCGTGATAATTTTTCCACTTGGCTTTTTCTCTGCCAACATGTCATGAAATCGTGACAGTTTTTCTACTTGGCTTCTTTGCTTTCAACATGTCGCAAAATCGTGACAGTTTTTCTACTTGCCTTCTTTGCTTTCAACATGTCACGAAATCATGACAATTTTTCTACTTGCCTTCTTTGCTTTCAACATGTCATGAAATCACGACAGTTTCTTTTCCAGCTTCTCAACATGTCGCGATATCACGATAGTTTCTTTTCCAGCTTCTCAACATGTCACGATATCGTGACAGTTTGTTTTCTAGCTTCTCAACATGTCGTGATATCGTGACAATTTTCTTACTTGTCTTTTTCTTTGAGCTTTTGCCTATGGGCCACTTTGGTCTTCTTGGAGAATCATTGTACATGCTCTGACTACTCTGAACTCTTGTTCACTTCATCAACCGATCTATCTAATGACCTCTGCACACCTATCCATTGCATCAACCGATCCTCTGTCTGTGTTGACAACAATGACAATACTTTGGTTGCACCTTGCTCATCAATGAACTCCTATCCATTGCACTTTGGTCATCAATGAACACTTGTCCATTGCATCAACTGATCAACCTGAATGTGTTGACAAAAATGACAATACTTTGGTTGCACCTTGCTCATCAATCTCCCCCTTTGGAATTGTTGGCAACACACGTAATTGTGTGCAATTACCTGTAATTCTTCTCCCCATTTGACAATAATACCAAAGGGTGGCTGCAAAAACTCCCCTAAGTCCATGCACAACATTCTCAGGCAAAAATTATTATAGTGAGCAAAAAGCATAAACATGAGCAATATGATAAACAAATGCATAAATTCTCCCCCTGATTCCAAGACCACTTCATTTCACTGATTGAAAACATCATGATAATCATAATAGGCATCAACAATATCAATGATGTGAATAGCAGCAATAACCAGTGAATGACACCATCACCATCAAATTCACAAATATAACATGTGAAAGAACATGACTGGACCACTATCTTCTATGCAACTACCCTCTGTTGCTTTGCAAACTCAAAATTGTCCACTGTTAGTGAAGGCATACAATAATCTTATATAGCCAACTTTTTGTTCTTCTATGCCAGCAGCATCTGCATACATCTCCACCATGCATCTTGGATATTCTCAACAATCTTGAACCCAATGATAGCTGTTTGTATTTCTTTGCAGCGAGAATCCAGCAGACTACCTCAATCCACCCAGCCACAACCAATTTTTATTTTCTCAACCAATTAGGGCTCTAACAACAATGCTTATAGATAAGGTTTAACCAACATCATTCAACTCAAGATTAACTTTGAAACATTCAACCAATCACTACATGAAAAGGAAACTAGTAGACATCCTTTTCCTTCCAAAGGTATTTGAACAAGACAGCCACCAACATAAATCACCAATGCAAAGAATAACTTGCTCAAATAAATCTCAATGGAGTAAGCCCAAAACATGTATCAAGAAAAGCATTAACTTGATCAAAACAACCTCTATGAAAGCAACTCAACCATTCATCACCAGGCTGGAAATCATCTGGATGCTCATTATAAACCTCTTCTTCAATCTTCCCATTCAACATGTTGGATTCACATTTGTCAACAAAATTGACAAGTGACTCACACTTGTACCAACTTTTGTCCAACACTATACCAACACTACAATTTTACTACCAATTCAGTGCAAGCATCAAATACCGTACTGCAGCACAACCAAATTCCTTTTTATATTTACAACCTGATCTGAGTTTTCTATAGTTACTGTAGATCACACCTTACTTTCAATTGTGCAAATCAGGAGAAGACATTTTGACAAACACTTTATGGCCAACCATAGTGCACCTTACTCAGCCTCATACTTCTTAACCTTGGATTGGCATTTTATCAACAGTTAAAATGAAACTGTCTGTGAATTAACTATATTCACCAAGGCGTCATGAAAGATCTAACACTCTTCACATCAAAGCATAGAACAAATACATGCTGCTTTTATTGAAACACAAATACGTAGCTAGGGCAAGCATTCTTCCGCTGAGCAAATTATCTGGACTGTTATGATTCGTAATTTTGAATAGTGGCATTAAGAATCATCAACAGTACAACAATGACATATCTCAAAACTACCAATGGTGACAGCTCTCAAATTAATCACCACACTTCATGGCATTTCCACAAACCACTATATAAACTGAAAAACACACTTTAACAACTATATGACAATATCCCGACTACTTGCCTTTCATCCTCAGATAACCAAACAAATTCATAGGAGCATAAGATTTTAAAATTGCTCCCCCTGAGGATGTGCCACCTAGAGTGGCTTAGTGCAATAGTAGAGTAGTCTCCTTCAGTCCAAGGAGACATGATTCCCTTTCTTCTGTCTTTCTCTAGACTTTCTTGAACTTGGGCTTGAGTTTTTCAACTACATCCCTATTTTGCACCTTTTCGTGAACTTGAACATTCTTCTTGCGTAGTTGTTTCTTGTGCATCCTTGATGGTTGATTATTTTCCTTTTTATGCACATGATATGTTATATGTCTATGTTTCCCTCTTTGTGTCTGATGAAATCTAGGGTTTTGCCTTAGATTGGATACATAAGTGCTTGGACAAAACCTTGCTATGTGCCCATGGCCATTACATTTAAAACATTGCACAGGGTGTTCACTTAGGAAAGCAGATGTGTTTTTATCAGCATAACCTTTTGATCTATTGTTCAGTCCACAATGAATTGCCTTGTGACCATAGCAGTTGCATTTAGAACAATAGCCATTAAAAGCATTATTATTAAAAGAGTGAGAGTGAGAGAACCTCTTTTGTTGTGGTTGCTTTGCTGTAGATCTTCTTTGATATTTTCTTCCTTTTGAGGATTCAGCTACAAATTTTTCTTGCTTCGATCCTTCAGTAGTGGACTTCTTATTTTTTGTAGATTTAGAAGATGAAGGTTGTTCAGCTTCACATCCAAGACCAAGCTTAGACATGGGGTTTCTTTGTTGCCTTAACATTTTATCTAGCAACTTTGTGCTCTTCTCAAATTTGAGATTTGTATTGGCCTCTTCTAGTTGTTTCTTCAATGAAATAATCTCTTCTTCTTGTTGGCAGCAAACAGTCTCTTTCTCATTGATTTGAGACCTGAGAATATCTTCAATCCTTTTGTACTATTCTACTTGCAACTTTAGATCAACAATAACTTTATTAGATTCCTCTTCACTTGTGCTGCATACATCATCCTCATCATCTAGGTGTGTCTTCAAGGCTTCTTTTGATTTCTTGGCCTTTTGAACCTGTAGGAAGAGATCTTCAATCTCATCCCCATATTCTTCTAACTTCTTGGAAATTCTTTTGTTCTTTTTCCTTTCTATACTCAACTCTTCAAGTGCAGAGATCAACTCTCCTTCAAGATCTACTTCAATCTCCAGGTTTTCATTGCATACTTCAGAATCCACTTCTTCTACCTTCTCTGGTTCAGTTTTCTCTTCCACAAGAACTGAAACTGGCTGAGATGCCTTTTTGGAGGAGGATATGTTCTTTTTAGCCATTGTACTAATCCAAGATCAACCCTAACTGATTTAGCCTGAACTGGGAACTTGGATCTGATACCAATTGTTAGTATTACAATGGCACTGAGAGGGGGGGTGAATCAGTGCAACTATTTAAAAACTTAAATCTTCAACTCTTAAAGCCAAAACAATGAAAGCTTAAAACAAGAAACAGTAAGCACCACAAGAGAGCATCACATAACACAAGATGTAACGAGGTTCACCAGTTTTGGCTACTCCTTAATAATAGACTACTTGGACTCCCATCCAAATCTAGCCATTGCAAAGCACAAACTTTACAATCAATTTACTAGCATCCACTGGAAGGAGCACCAACCCCTAATTTACTAGCACCAATTGGAAGGAGCACCAACCCTTGATTCCAAGCACCAACTTGTATTTCTATTTTAAATCTTGATTGACATAAAAATGCCTTATGTGTTACAAGACCCTCACTGGTCTATCTTAACTCAAATCAATCTCATGGAAGCATAAAGAGAATTTTTAGAGACTCAATATATTCTATTTCTAACTCTTAATCTCAACTCCCTGTCCACAAAGCACACACTCTTTTACAGCTCTACTTACTGCACACTTATAGCCCTTTCTTATGGCTTACTCTTGCAGCTCTCACAGCTATGTACTTCTTACAACATTCTTCCATCTTTGTAATAGCCCACAACACTATCCCTCTATACAACATCACTCTTTCCTTCTGAGAAATGCACTGCTCTCATCTCTTCAGTGCTCTATATCCACACACCTTTTTTTTTATTTGGCTTCACACAAATTTATCTACCCCTAAAATGCTCAACTTAACGGATCACTCTTACCACTTTGCCTACTGCGCTTTGATAGTATTCTCTACGCACTGACAGCCTTCACTGCTTGCTTGTAGCTCTGACAGCCTTATCTACTCATTTCGGTGCTCTGACATTCTTATCAGTGGCACCTTCTTCAATTTTGAGCTACTTTATTTCTACAACACGCAACTACCATTTTAAAACAATATATTTCATTTTGAAACCCTAAGTCTTCTGTAACTGCCATAATCTCGCATGCAGCCTCTTAATAGCCATTCCTATAAATAAATCCTTTCTGACACACTATTATTACATGCAACCTATTAATTGGTTTGTATCTTTATTTGGGATTCTTAGTATGACCACCGCTCTGACAGTTTCACTGTGACACGGCCTTGTAACAACCATTCTGTCTTTAAAGCACTATTCTAATTTTAGCTGTATAAATTTATTCTGTAACTGCCCCCTGTAACTGCAGTTCTGACTCCAGTTAACTCTTCTTTATTTTTCTTGCATGATTTTCTTTGCAACACCCCCTACAACTGTAGTTCTGACTCCAGTTAACTTTACTTTGGCTGGGTTCTTCTTCTTCCATCACGCCAATGTGACCTATCGTGAAATTGTGACATTTCTGCCCCTTTGAATTTTCTTGGCGTTTTATCGTGAAAACAAGACATGTAGTGATATAGTGACACTTTTGCCTTCTTGCTTCATGATTCGGCTTGCACCCGCAAAAACACATGTCACGAAATTGCGACACTTTCACTGCCTTGAGCTCTTCTCTATCTCTTGCCTGAGAAAATAAAACATGTCATGAAATTGTGACACTTTCACTTCCTTGCACTCTTATCTGCTTGCACTAGCAAAAACATGACATGTCATGAAATCGTGACACCTTTCGCTTTTGTACACTCTTCTCTGCAAGCAATAGTAAAAACGAAACATGTCACGAAATCGTGACACTTTCGCTTCCTTGCACTCTTCTCTGCTTTCACTAGCAAAAACATGACATGTCATGAAATCGTGATACCTTTCACTTTCGTACACTCTTCTTTGCAATCACTAGCAAAAATGAAACATGTCGCAAAATTGTGACACTTTCGCTGCCTTGCTTCTTTCTCTTCCTTTCGACTGTGAAAATAGAACATGTCACAAAATCACGATGCTTTCACCTTTGAGCTCTTCCTTCTTGAATTTGTCATGAAATCATGATTCTTCTGCTTCTATGCTCTTTCGTTTTGCTTCTGTCATGAAATCGTGACACTTCATCCTTCAAAGTCTTCCTCTCTGCTATTGTCATGAAAATGCGACATGTCGCGAAATCATGACATCTTTTCTCCTTAGCTCTTCTCTTCTCTTCAGGTCGCGAAAATGTGACATGTCACGATATCATGACACTTTTTCTCTCGAGCTCTTCCTCAGGCAATATGTTGTGAAATCATGACACTTTTTATCTTCCCTTCTCTCTCCTGTAATATGTCGTGAAATCACGACACTTTTTCTCCTTAGCGCTTTCTCTTGTCATCGGATCGCGAAAACCTAACATGTGATATCGCGACACTTTTTCTCCTTAGCGCTTCTTCTTGCAAATTGTTGCGAAATTGTGACACTTTTCTTTGCGAGCTCTTTCTCTCGAACTTGTCATGAAATCATGACACTTTTTCATCCGTACCATCCTTCTTGCAAATTGTCACGAAATCACGACACTTTTCCTTGCAAGCTCTTTCTCTCAAACATGTCACGAAATCACGATAGTTTTTCCACTTGGCTTTTTCTCTGCCAACATGTCATGAAATCGTGACAGTTTTTCCACTAGGCTTCTTCTCTGCCAACATGTCATGAAATCGTGACAGTTTTTCCACTTGGTTTTTTCTCTGCCAACATGTCACGAAATCATGATAGTTTTTCTACTTGGCTTCTTTGCTTTCAACATGTCACAAAATCATGACAGTTTTTCTACTTGCCTTCTTTGCTTTCAACATGTCGCAAAATCATGACAGTTTTTCTACTTGCCTTCTTTGCTTTCAACATGTTGCGAAATCACGACAGTTTCTTTTCTAGCTTCTCAACATGTCGCGATATCATGACAGTTTCTTTTCTAGCTTCTCAACATGTCACGATATCACGATAGTTTGTTTTCTAGCTTCTCAACATGTCATTATATCACGACAGTTTTCTTGTCTTTTTCTTTGATATTTTGCATATGGGCCACTTCGGTCTTCTTGGAGAATCATTGTACATGCTCTGACTGCTCTGAAATCTTGTTCACTTCATCAACCAATCTATCTAATGACCTCTACACACCTGTCCATTGCATCAACCGATCCTCTGTTTGTGTTGACAATAATGACAATACTTTGGCTGCACCTTGCTCATCAATGAACTCCTGTCCATTGCACTTTGGTCATCAATGAACTCCTATCCATTGCATCAACTAATCAACCTGACTGTGTTGACAACAATGACAATACTTTGGTTGCACCTTGCTCATCACATATGGCTCTGAATGGATAAAGCAAACATCCCTTTTCATCCTTAGATTCAACATGGATAATTACAGATTTAGAGATCCTTGTGACAATGAATGGTTGTACCTCTCCTAAGGAGGCTTTTGGAATCAATGATCCAAGAGAAGCCATAAAATCTACAAATATATTAGTCGAACATGAAAAACTATCAATTTCATACAAATTAAATTTGTCAAGCAATTTCATTGCTACTTCATGGTAAAGCTTTATGGTAGGTTCTTTACATTGGTATTCTCTATTGATTTTTCTAACAATAAGTTGAGAATCACTAAATATCTTGATATGATTTATACCCATAGCTATGGCTACTTGAAGACCTAATATTAAAACTTCATACTTTGCATTGTTGTTTATGCATTGGAAGTCTAGTTTAAATAATAAGGGGATAGGTATCCCTTATGGTGTATGAAACACAACTCCAGCACCTTGATATTTTTTGCATTTAGAACCATAAAAGAAGAGAGTGATATCAATATATTCATTCATAATGACATCTTCTTATTTAGTGACAACAAATACCAAATCATCTAAGAGCTCAATAATCAAGGGTTGATCAGTACGTAGTTGAGCTTCCATAAGCTGATCGACTATGACCTAACCTTTAATGGATTTTTGGCTAATGAACTCAAGGTTAAATTTAGTGAGAAGCATTATTCATTTAATAGTGTGGGTGTTATTATAAGTGAGATACATCATATAATGCAATGGAGTTTTGTATGCTATGCGGGGTTATGCATAAGCACGAAATATCGCAAATTGGTTCTATTTAGGATTTTCAATATTTTAAATTGGCTAATTTTAGATCCTTTCAGTGGGGCCCATTCTCCCACAATTTATGGGGTGGAATTTTTTTGGGGGTAAATTTGCCCACTGTTTATAATTATGAAAATAATTTTATTTTAATCTACTGACCTCAAATTACAAATTATTTTGAAATTACCCCCCAAATAGCCTTAAAATTATAAATGATTTTTTATTTCCTACCCAAATCGCCTTCAAATTATAAATTATTTTATATTTCCCACCAAAATCGTCTCATATACTACCTATATATATATTGTACTAGGTACTGATAAACATACATTGAAAATACTGTAACTCGAAAATAGCTCTGAAATAATGGAAAATTTTAGGTGTCGATCGACATACATCTATCACTTGCAGAGGTGTCAGTTGATTGTAGAAGTATCGATCATCATTAGGCTATCGGTTGTAGGGATTATCGATCGACATTTATCTATCGGTTGTAGAGGTGTCGATCATCATTTGTTAGTCGATTGTAGCATAGTGTCTATCAATATTAGTCGATTGATTACATAGGGGTCGATCAATTGTAGGTTATCAGTTATAGGGACTGTCGATCAACAATTATCTATCAGTTGCAAAAGTGTCGATAGGTATTAGTTAGTATGTTGTAGTATTGTTTTGATCGATATTAGTCAGTCGATTGCATGGTTTTCAATCACCATTAGTCTATCATCATATCTGTAATCGATCGACATGTCTACAACTGATCAGCAAGTGGTATATCTACAATCAATCAATATGGATACAACCAATTGACATGTTTGAAATTGATAGGTATATCTACAACTGATTGACATGGTTGCAACCGATCGACATGGTTGAAACCGATCGACATGGCTACAACCAATCAGCATGACTATAACTGATTGGCATGGCTGTAACCAATCAGTCTATCTATAATCATTCGGTATCATTGTAGCCAATCAACATCATTACAGTTGATCATCATTGCTGCAACCAATTGACAATTGATATGTCTACAACTGATCGGCATGTCTGTAGCTTTTTGGCATGTCTACAGCTTATCGATATTTCTGCAATCGATCGACATATCTACAACTAATCATAAATATTGCAATCGATTGGCATGTATACAACTAATCGGTATCTTTACAACCGATCATCAAGTCTACCGTCGATCGGAATGCCTACAACCAATTTAATTTTACATCTCATACCGGTCGTCATAAATCATAAAGGATAAAATCCTTTCTTATTGGCCTGAATCCTTTAAGTTTTTTGTACATTTTTAGAGTTTGTAACCCGATATTCAAGGCCCAAACACAGAAAAATTTACCACGGTTTGAAAATTATTTGAGAAAAAAATTTAAAATTCACCACGATTTGAAATTTTTTGGAAAAAAATAATTATAATTTGCCATATTTCATCGAGATTCCAAGACAATTCGCCTTCATTTTATAAATATATTTCGGGGCCGACCCCTTATGCATAACCCTGATGCTATGACATATATGGTGTGACTAAGTATGTAATGTCTAAATTTAGTAGTGGTAAAAACCACTACTAAGAATAATTTTTCCACGTAAGCATACCTGGTTTCATAGCTTACAAATATTCAAATAATGTAATAAACAACTTGATCTTGATTATTTTCATTATTTTGTGCTAGCATTGTCCCTAATACAATTTTTTTTTCTAAAACATAAATATGGAAGGGGACCCCAAGACGAGGAGAAGTTAAGATTGGTGGAGAAGCCAGGTATTTATTGATATCATCAAAGGCTTTTTGGTAATCATCTATCCATGAAAATGTCACCCCATTTTGTAGTAGGTGATTTAATGGTCTGCATTTGTCATAAAGTTGCACAGTGAAGTAATGAATTGATTGAATATTTCCTTGTAAACTAAGCAATTCGTTCAATTTTTTAGGGGGAGGCATCTCCATGATGGCCTTGACTTTATTTGGGTCCACCTCAATTCCTCTTTTCAAGAAAATGAACCCTAGTAGTTTTCTATAGGTAACACCAAATACATACTTTTTGGGGTTCAACCTTACATTATGCTCTAGAAGTTGGTCAAAGAATTTTTCCAAGACACCAAGGTGCTCTTATCGAGTTTTATATTTTTACAAGATATCATCCACATAATATTTGATACTATAATGCTTGTAATGGTGGAAGATGTATATCATGGCATGCTAATAAGTGGCACCTACATTTTTTAGGCCAAAGGGCACCAAATTGTAACAAAATTCCCCCAAGGTGTAGTGAATGTTTTTTTGTGTTGGTCATCAAGATTGATTCAAATTTGGTTTTATCCTAAAATACATCCATGAGAGAATGTATTTCATGACCAATGCAAGTGTCGACAAGAGTAAATATTTGGAAGAGGAAAATCATCCTTACGAAATGCTTTGTTAAGGTCTCAAAATTTAGCGCAAACATGTATTGCCCTATTAGGCTTGTGAATGGGTACCATTTTTGACAGCCACTCATGATAGTCAATGGGTATAATGAAACCCACACATAATAGCTTTTGAAGCTCTTCTTTGACTAGGATGGAAATGGTAGGATGAATTCTTCTAAGTTTTTTTGATCGACTTAGCATCAAAATGTAAGGTGAGATTGTGGAGAACCAAGTTAGGGTCAAGACTAGGCATATATTTTTAGGACCATGCAAAAATGCCCTTCTTCTTCCTAAGGAGAGCAATTAATTGTTCTTGTTCATCTGTGGATAAATTTTTAAAAAGTTTGACAATTTAGGGATTGTCTACATCTGAACTAAGGTTCACATCAATGGTATATTTAATATACATGTGAGAACCTTACTCAAGCTAATGGGCAATTGGTATTATATGAATGTCATCTACGATGTTATCAAACTATTTTGACTCAACCTCTTCTATGTCTACCTAGAAAACCTCAATATTTGAAGGTGAATATGAAGACAAAAGTGAAGGTGATGAAGGAATGTAGTTGGATTAAGCCCTTAAAAATTTCTTAAAAAGGACAAATTTAGAGAAGGATGGAGATGAGGAAATCTAGTCCATGTCAATAAGGCTTATGTCAATAAGAATTGGATTTGCCAAATCGTATGGATTATGGAGTGGAGTGAATAAATCAACAACATTCATGTTGACTTAGAGGGAAAATGGGTGATTGGAAAAGTGGATGGGTGAGTGGATCCTATCTACTAGAATAAATGCTAAAAATATAGAAACCTGAACAATAGTAGGCAACACAAATAAATGCAATTGGAAAAAATCTATGTTTATGCAATGCAAATGATGTTTTTTGAAATTTTTATTTTGATTTTTTTGAATTTATTTTTTTTAATTTGAATTATGTACATATATTACAAAATTGGCTGGTGAGGTGGTTCAATGAAGTGGAGGTGGTGGTTCACCTATTGGTTCAGCTCACTTTTGTGGAAGAAGCAAGTAAAGAATGGGTTTATGGATGGAGAACATTCTAAGATAAATCATCTTGTTCAATGAATGAATTATGGATTTCTATTCCTCATTATATTCATCAGAAGCTATCAACATAACATTGAATTCTTCATAAATTTCATCTTCAAATTCATTAGTGTGATGGATATCTTCTCCTAAATTCAAATGTAAACTTTGAAAGCTTGTTCAAGAGAAGAAGTGGAAGAAAGTGGATGATAGACTAAACCTAAATGATCATGCACTTCTTAATATGAAATATTGATGATCTCATGCATTCCTTGTTCATGTAATCCTAGTACATGCCCTTGCCAATTAACTATATAAAAATACAAGGATGGAAAACCCTACATGTGTTGTATATTGGAAAGAGTTGGTTGCTTGGATTCTATAGACACCTAAAAGTCACACATTTCCACTTCTTACATCATCACAACCAATCAATTTTCAAAACCCTTGAAAATTGCACAAATTGGCTCCAAATCACTATTCATAATCCTTAGCCCCTTGGGATAGCTAAGACCATTCCTACGCTTAACCATGGGTTTTCATGTGATCTCATTTATAACTCAACTAAGGTTAAATTCTCCACCATGGTAAAAAAGTACTTTATGGTAAAAAGTTAACATTTTTTGTCAAAGTATTCTTTATGGCTAAAAACATATTTTATTAGATCTAATATTTATTTAAGGTAAGCCTACCACCTCATCGATTCCCAAACTTTTCATTGCTCTCATATTGATATTTCTTGATATTTGTATCCATAACACATGTGGATGGGTGAGAGATTCTTTTACCCAAACACATTTATGAGGTAGGACACCTCAGGGGACACCTCTAAGAACACCTCAGGGGACACCTCATAAGGTCCACCTTAGGGGACACCTTAGAAGAAACCTTAAGGGACACCTCACATTGCACATCTCATAGGGTACACATCATGGGACACCTCAGAACCTCCCCTAACCTTGGCAAACTCTATAAATAGAGTGTCTTCTTCTCCATTTCTAAGGATCCTCCATTTTACATACCCAAAATCTACTAAAATTTTTCTAGGACACACAAAATCACACATCCACTTGAAAAGGTGCTCCAAGCAAGCAACAAGCTATATCATCTCCCTTGTATAGGTAAGTATTATTATAAATACCATTATTTTGATTAAGATTTTAATTATGCACTAATTTAGTTGTAGACACCCAAAAGTCACACATTGTTGTTTCTACGTATCCATAGGTGATTCCAGACATCCCTAGGCTATTGTAGGCTATTGTAGACTATCGTAGTCATGCATAGTCATGCGTAGTTATGCGTAGTCATGCGTAGTCATACGTAGATTGCCATAGTTCGCCATAGCAGTGTGTAGACTCCCATATATAGCTTTTAGGTCCAAAACCCTAATAAGCCTTCAAAACCACATCCCATGCATCGGGATACCTTCAGACAACAGTCCAAGGTGATACATAGCCTATTTGCACTCAATTGAGGCCCCCACAGGCTATTAATTGGCAAAAACAATTAACAAGTCAATTGCAAAAATCTAATTTAATGTTGACTTCACTTAAGTCACCTTTTTAGGGCAAAAGTGATTAATTAACCTCTAATTCCTAATTAATGCTAATTGCACCCTCCCACATGTGTGAAATTAGGGTTTGTTAGGATGTTCTTTTAATCATGTCCTAAATTGACTTAAGGCTTCCTAATCAGGATTAGCCCTAATCCATCCTCACACATGTGTGAGGATGAGATATTTCTCATAAGGAATGTGATGTTGCCACATTGCATTTCCTAACCTAACCCTAGTCAGAATCAAACCTAGGTTTAGTCTATCTAACTCCCCCCTGCACCTTGCTATTTCCTATAAATAGTGGGTCCTAAACCCCTAATTAGAGATCCTTCCAATAGTTAACAAAGTACAGTTACTCTACTAAAATGGAAAGTGAACATTGAACAATCATTTCTTGGCATACACAGTCCGATTCTGACACCAGACAGAGGCACCCTAGCTGCCTAGGAATCGATCCATCGAAGCAATTTTGCACAAGGGACCTCACAGCTCAGATCACCCCTTGCCCCATGAATCCGGCCCTAATTCACCCCTTGGGTGGCGAAGTGGGTCTACAGTGTCCAGATCGACCCAGATCTGGTAGGTAAGCTCCATTTTGGTGTTTTATGTCCCTTTGCATCATTTATTTCAGTTTTTATCATGTTTTTATAGTCATTTCGTCTTCTTAAACATGGGGCCTGACTAAGGCAAGCCCCTCAATGAACTAACTCCCTTTTGTAGGTTATCTAGTAGATCTGGAGAGGAAGAACAACAACAAACAAGCAAACCATGCGGTGGCCCACATACAAAGAAGCCCACCTTCATTGAGGGATGACCGAAGAAGGCATCGGATTGGTTGTAACCTTGTTAGAAATAGAAATGGATAAAGGGCAACACGTCCCTCTTGTAACACATTTTTATTAATATCAATGGAATGCAGTTTCTCCATTTAATGCATATTTTATCTTGTGTTGAATTATCAAATGTCATTTTTTGACCGTTTCATTCTGGCACGCCCGGTGGGACCTCCCACAATGGATAGTGCTAGATTAGTTGTTTTATAAATCTAACATTATCCTCTATTTTTGTGTCTTGCAGGTACCAAAGTTGTCTACCACAGAGACCTCCAAAACCCTAGGAACCACCCTAGGTCATCAGAACTCTGATTTGAAGCCTCTGTAGCTGATTCACCCCTCGCCCCATGAACTTGCTGTAAATTCACCCCTTGGGTGGCGAAGTGCATTTTAGAGCCCCAAAATCTGAATATCTTGCTATCTTAGACCTCTCTGCAACCTACAAAGGCCCTCTAGACTATCAGATATCATATTTGAGCCTTCAAAACCGAATTCACCCCCCAGGTGGTGATTTGAGTATAGAAGCCTCAAAAACCCCCAAATAAACTAGGGTGACCTCTTCAGGGGCCAAGAAAACCCCCCTTAGCATCATAATGTAGGTATTTTCACTTTTTATACCTCTATTGCAAGTTTTGGAAAACAAAATTTCACTAACTAGTTAAATAATCATTGCTAGATATAGTTTTGCTTTCATTGCAAAGTTGTCAAATCCTTAGGGTTTCTAAAATTTTTAGGACCTGCAACTTTCCAGTGACTTGCATAAATTTATTTCTCAAATAAATTTGCATATTTCTTTGTACTTTGTATGTAGCATAAGCCTACGCTATTTCCTCTTTCATTGATAGCTTTCATTGCTAAAAAGAACTTTACATTCTAAAGTTAAATTAGGGTTTCTAATCCCCTCTTCCATTTCTGAAAGAATTTTACATTCTAAAGTTCAAATTAGGGTTTCATAATCCCCTTTATTCCACACACTTGGATTGCATGTTTCCACACTTTACAAAGTAGATTAGTTTACTTTGAAAAGGCATTTAGGGCTAGACTATTTCTTTGCAAAGAACTCTTTATCTAATAATTTGCTTTTGAAAAGGCATTAGGATTAGTTTTATTTTGAAAAGGCAATTAGTTAGTTTCTTACCTTGCATACACCATTAGAAAAACATAAACCCACACACACTCACATGGTATTTAAACAAGTGGTGAGATTGGAATTCATCCCCAATCCATCGCTCGAGACTAGTGTGGATCGAGTTTCACTCTCCATCAGCTCACCCCCCTAGACACCTAGCAGCCCCACAGGAGCGGTTTTCTAGATTTCATCATCGAAAAATCCCCCACTTTTGTGATTGGGCCCTGGATTTCATCACCAATGGTTACCTACGGAGTGGGATAGGATTAGACACCTTCATCCACAAGGCTAATATAATTTATGGACATGGTAACTATCATTCTTGACTAAGCCCACCCGAGGGTGAAGCGAAAGCATGGGTATGCCAGTAGCAGGTCTCAGATAGTACCACCTCTTTTCATGAGAGGATATAGTGAACTCACTTTAGCATAGTGGGTTCTCCCCCTTTAGGATATCATTTTACCGTACCTTCCATATAGGTCACCATTTGCATGTTGTGATACCATTCTATTATGTGCATCTTTGGGTGTTGTAGGAGGTTTGATATTGATGACATTCTTGATTTGCTAGAGTATTCACTCCATTACCCTTGATTCTACATAGGGAGTACCAACATTACAACACACAAAATGAACAAAACACATTTATATTTTTAGCATTTAGAATTGATTCTGGTCTACCATTGTTTGCATGATCATGGACCGGTCTCAACACATTACACTATATTTTGTTTTGCCACATACAACATGTCACTTGCTTCACATTTACATTAGACACAGTCCAATATATATCACACAGGGTTTATTTCTAAAACTATGGTACACATGCCACAATGCCTATGGTCACTCGTAGTAGAGCGCATGAGCAAGCACGCTTCATAGAGGAGATGCCTATCACTTCCTCTAGTCAGTCCACTCTTACTCCTTCAACACTGAAGGGGAAGATCATAGACACATCTGATTCATGCATGGAATCCGATGTACATTTCACACACATGATGCCTCTAGATGAGACATCAACCTTGAGTGAAGTCCTCGCTACTTCACTCATAGAGGATTACCCACTCCTTTCAGCCCCATCCTCACCTAATCCACCAACCACATTCTATGACCATGTGATCTACATAGAGCCAGGACAACCTCCTCCATTATTTACCATAGATGAGGAGGTCATACCTACTTCTCCCACCTTTGCACATCCTTTCTTCCAAAATCTATCTCAATCCCTTTTTGAGAGTGACTCACCACTCCTAAATTGTACCCATCTAGAGGTCACATCATTCACCCCTACCATAGGAATGGTGTCTGACCCATCATCCTCTACTATAGGAAACCAGAAGCCATCCTTCCAAACTACACAATAGCTTCCTCCCCAATAGGAACCACAAGCATCTCCTCAAACCTCACACCCATACTCTTCACAAGAGTCTCAACCATCACCTTCCCAAGAGCCATTTTTCACCATATCTGAAGGCATCTACCAACCGCCTCTTCAGGAGCAAGATGCGCAAACCCAAGAGGGAGTGTACACATACACTTTCCCCTCAACCCAAGCTCCTACCTCGGTAGCTTATCCCACCTTTTTAGTAGCTTTCCCACCAATCTCCCAGGTATCTAGACTGTATGATACCCAACCTTTAGAGCCACCTTTATCTACGATGACCTTTAGGATACCACCACCTCCTCCTTTTTAGGCTCCCACTACCAATCTCCATCCTACCTATGGACCGAGACCGATAGCTTATCCACCTACTCAGCCAAGCTATTCTACGTAGTTTAGCTTCCCTACTACCTACCCTCCAGGACAGATATAGATCCCATCCTTTGATACCTCATCTCATCCACCCCTAGTACCGGTAGCTCCGACACCTACACCATTACTAGTTGCACCTAGTTTCTTTATGCCTCCTCCAGCTTGGTCATCACCACCTATGGCCCAACCATTATAGTAGGCTCCAACCCAAAAAGTACCTATGCCACAACCATAGGCCACCCAATCATAGTACTATTATCCCCAATAGACATCTACCCCACAACCTAGTGTGCCCATAGATACGACAACACATGTCACTCAGTACCCACCTTACCAAGATCAGGCACAACCATACTCTTCACAATACTGGGAAGAGCAACAATACCAGTATCCACCACATCCATAGGGGCAGCCTACCATAGCTCAGTCCCCCACTTCTATGACACCTGAACTTCAACTCTTACGAGATGAAGTCAAAATGCTGAACCTGTGCACCTCTAGCTATGGGCCACAAAAGCCCTGTTATGATGAACTATGCAATGAGCCAATCCACCCATTAGTTCCTATTCCTCCCTACCCCTATCACTTTGAAATACCAAAATTCGACAAGTATAGAGGTAAGGAAGACCCTAGAGAGCATGTGAGCAATTACCGCTCGTCCTGCTACCAGCTTCATAGTAGTAACCCCCTCATGTTGCGTACCTTCTCCCTGTCCCTCGCTAGGCCAGCACTGGATTGGTACAACATGCTCCCACGCCATAGCCTGTATACCTTTGAGCAACTGGCCAACTCCTTCCTAGAGCACTTTTCCATCAACATCAAGAAAAAGACCACATTTTTTGATGTCTATGCCTTATGACAAGCAGATGATGAACCCATTACTGAGTTTATTGTCATATGGAGAGCGATTATCCATGACCTCACCCATAGCCTCCCCACTATGGAGCTCATGACACTCTTTTCCAAGAGTTGCCACAAACACATTTCCACATCCCTCCAGCTTCACCAAAGCCATACCTTTGAAGATGCCATCTCACAAGCGAAAGTGATTGAAGACATTAAGGTTCAATCGGGAAAGATTAAGTTGAGAGCCAAATCCAACTATAACTCCAACTTCCACTTCAATAGACCCACACCAAATCAACCTTACCCTCGGCCACCACAAGCCAACCAGGTCGTAGCTGCTACTCTAGCACTAGCACCAACCCCTCCACCCTATACACCACAGCCACAAGCATTTCAAGCCAATGCTCCTGCTCCACCTCGACCACAACAATACCGAGGCATGCACCCACAACTTCCACCATGCAACTTCACACCCTTATCCGAACCATTACCAGCCCTATTCCATAGATTATACGAGGGCAACCATCTCATCCTACCTGAGATCCACCCATTGGATCCAAATTCACCTAAGCCTCATGACTATAATGAGCAGCTCTTTTATCCTTTCCATAGGTAGTGTGGCCATAATATCGATTCGTGTCGCTCCTTCCATGGGCAAGTTCAAGACCTAATCGATAGGGGCACCATTCAGGTAGCAAACCCTCTAGCCCCATAAAATCAAAACTTAGGGATCTTTCAAAACCCTCTACCAGATCACAGAGGACCCAATCCCCCTAGACCTCTAAACAATCCTCCAGCTCCACCTCACCAAGTGAATAATGTACAGTGTGATCCTCCATCATGCGGTGTAGTAGGTATGATCAACCTTACTACAAGGAACCAACGGTATCCACCATGCTAGACAACACCTATTGTTTCTCCCCCTATCCAGTTCACATCACCACAAACATCTCAAATATCTAATACCATACCTCCACCACCTCAAAATGTGATTACCATCCATGGTAGCCTAACCCATCAGTTACGTAATGCCCCCACACAGCTATCCATATTTGACATCCTACAACAATCTCAACCCCATCACGAGGCATTGAATGACATCCTACATTCCATTGACCTAGAGACACATGACACAAATGCCTTTGTCAACTTTGTAGGAAATATCCCATGATGCCTCCAACCTTCAATCAATTTCCATGACCATGAGATAATAGAACTCGTAGGAGAAGGAGCAGATCCCCCTCTCCACATACAAGCCATGATCAATGATATCACCTACAAGTGGGTACTCGTTGATACGGGCTCATCCATTAGTATCATATCCACAATAGCTCTACATCACCTACACATCCCTCAAGCCCATTTTGCCATGCCTTCCCTTGACCTACGTGCTTTCGATGGCTCCATGAGACCTACCATAGGATCCATAGTCTTACCAATCCATGTAGGCATCCGTACCATCTCTATCCTCTTTCACATCATCCAAGGAGAAATGCAATACAATATTCTCCTAGGTCACCCTTGGATTAGAGACATGCAATGTGTCCCATCCACATTACACCATTGCCTTAAGTACGTCCACAATGGACTAGTTCACTGTGTCCCAACCGATGGAGACCCATTTAAATTTTGTAATGTGGTAGACCTTCCACCTGCACCATCATTCTCATCATCCCAATTATTCCCTGTGTCTTCACATCAGTCGGTAGGAGCATCGATATCCTCCCCAACTTCCACCTCAATATCCCAGTGTTCATCAAGAGCACAAGCCTCGATGTCTGCACCATTAGCACCATCTTTGGTAGGACCCAAAACCTCTACCATGCCTTTCTCATCGCCATCCTTATGGCCTCCACAATCATCCCAACCTTTACCATTCCAATTTCCACCCATGATGTCGCAACCACCATTGCCACCCATTATACAACCTATCACTCTACCTCCTCCATCCTTACCTACGGAAGCCCCTATCCTTCCTACACCACAAACACCTCCTCTTCCCTTTCGACCTAAGCCTAGGACATTCACATCTCCACGTAGCCCAATGCCTAAGCAGATACCTTCCCCTTCACAAGATACATAGACCAAACATCCTATTCAAGACACAACAACCAAACACCATGAACAGGAACAACCGACACTCAGTCCAGATGAACAACTTCCACACCCTTCAGCCACCACCATTAGGGAATCTCAGATGTCACCTTCCTCATCTGATTTTGATACCCCACCTCAGTCACCAGAGCATACCACACCATGCATATCCATATTCATGACAAATAGTGGCCTAAGAGACTATAATATACGTGATGCTCACGTATGTGACCCCCTATCCAATCTACCCAAGATTTTGGTCATCCCTCAGCCTCGATGTTGACTATTGGAATCATTGTCCAACTAGGAAGTCCTGAAAACCATACCAACTTTGTGTATGTGGGAGTCGACTCTTCGATCCCCCCACCAACTTCTCCACCACCACAATCTAGCTCTGATGATGCACTTACTCACCTAGCCAACCCTCAATTTGCCTTACACTACCTACAAGCATTTCCATTGGCATGGATTCGGGCTTGGTCATTATGAGCAAGGGTTACATACACCCATTAACCCTCGTGTTCGATCACCCATCGACAAAACTAGCCTAGGTTATCACCCAACCACCATCTATACATTAGAAGATGAGATCCAAGATTTATCCCTACATCCTCCTCCACGTCCAACACACACCTTGGAAGAGTATATCGATATGGATATATTAGAAGACATGCCTTCACCTACATCCACCATCACAGTCCCCTACGACTTCTTCCAAGAATCTTCTACAACCGATACCTCTTTATTCTGTGATATTGAGAGATTGGCAAAATACTTTGCTACCTTATCCCTAGCTACACCACCGATAGAGACAAACCCATTCCTACCTGATCCACCACCAATAGATCTAGACCCAATCCCACCTGATCCACCACCGATACGCTTGCCTATATTCCCACCTATACATAGACAACTACAGAGAGCAGCCTCTCATCCTCGTTCATCGCCAGTTGTCCTATGACCTCCCTTGAGCCTCTTAGGACATGCACAAATCATTCAACCTCCCTCACCAGAGTCCTCCCCACCTAGCTTACCTACATCATCGATCAACATGGTTGAGGTAGACTTACGCTCTCCCCTCCACTATAGCCACCAACGAATTTGAGATGATACCCCAAACCCAAACTTTATAGATCTCACACATATCTCACACATACCAGTACCTGGAGACTTCCTTCTTTCTCCTCACATCTTACGGGTAGCAAATGCCCCTTCCTCATCCACATCATCCCAAGCCCCTCAAGTCCATCACACGGGCATTTACATAGATGATGAATATGAGTTCAATGAGGCCATTGATGACTTCAACCTCATTCCTATCCTTAAAAAATTGCGTGATGGATCTCGCATGCTCATCGAGGACACAATCGACATCGACATCGATGATGATCCAAAAAATCCACACATCCTCAAATTAGCCGCTAGCCTCTCACCCGAGGAGCGCATCGCCTTCACGAACTTCCTATGCAAGTACATAAAAGTTTTTGCATGGTCATACAAAGACATGCCGAGACTCGACCCTACTATAGTGGTTCATAATCTTATACTAGATCCCAATGCCAAACCAGTAAGACAAAAGTTGTGATGCATGCATCCAACTATCACATTAATAGTAAAGTCTGAGCTCCAAAAGCTCCTAGACGTCGACTTCATTGTACCCATCGACTATCCCGAGTGGGTATCCAACATGGTCCCTATACCTAAGCCATCCGGTGAAGTTCATGTTTGCATAGATTTTTATGACCTAAACAAAGCTTGTCCCAAAGACAACTTCCCTCTACCCAACATTGACTCCCTCATTGACTCCATCATAGGTCACGAAATGATTTCCCTCATGGATGGATTTTCAGGATACAATCAAATCAGGATCAACCCAGTTGATCAACACAAAACTTCCTTCACAACACCTTGGGGGACCTTTTGCTACAAGGTCATGCCCTTTGGCCTCAAAAATGCTAGGGCAACCTATCAACGAGCCATGACCTACATATTTCATGATTTAATGCACAAGAATATTGAGGATTATGTAGATGATCTTATCACTAAGTCCAAGAAATGTGTTGACCATCTCGAAGATCTCCATCAGATTTTTGATCGATTACTAGAACACAATGTGCGCTTCAACCCTAAGAAGTGCGTGTTTAGTGTTACATCAGGAAAAATACTAGGGTTCATTGTCTCCCAATGAGGCATTGAAGTAGATCCTAGTAAGGTGAAAGCCATCATCGAGATGCCTCCTCCTACCACATTAAAGCAATTGCGTAGCCTCCAGGGCAAGATCACCTCTATCCATAGATTTATAGTGCAATTATCAGATAAATGCCAACCATTCAATCATCTCCTACAAAAAGGAGTACACTTCAAATGGGATGATAAATGTCAAGGAGCATTTGATGCTATCAAAACCTACCTTACATCACCATCGATCATGTCACCATCACACCCACAATTACCATTGACTCTATACATCTCAACCATAGAACTTGCGCTAGGTACACTCCTAGCTCAAAAGAATGCTCTCGACAAAGAGCAAGCTATCTACTACATCAGCCGCACACTAGTTAGTTACAAAATGAGATACGGATATATGGAAAAGCTATGCCTAGCAGTAGTATTCACTACTCAAAAGTTAAGACACTACATGTTAAACCACACAACTTTTGTCATCACCCGAGATAATCCCCTTCGGTACATGATGAACAAGAGTTATCACAATTCATGCATAGCCAAATGGATCATGCTCCTAACTGAATTTGACCTAGAATTCATCTCCCAAAAATCCATCAAAGGGTAAGTCATCATCGACCAACTAGCTGAAGCCCCTCTAATTGACAATCAACCTCTCATCATCCAACTCCTTGATGATTCCATATTCCATATAACCGAAGCCGAAGAGTATGTCAAACCTAAAGTCAAAGCCGAACTCACCCTGTTCTTCGATGGTTCCAGATGTCTCCATGCTGGGGGTGCAGGCATTGTCTTCTTTACACCTGAAGGAGAGCCACTCCCATTTTCATTCAAACTTGACTTCCCTTGTACTAACAACAATGTAGAATATGAAGCCCTAATCCTAGGACTAAAACAAGCACACTCCATGCATATCAAATGCCTCCACATCATAGGTGATTCACTCCTCATAGTCAATCAAGTGAAGGAACTTTGGCTATGCAACTACCCAGTCCTCCAATAGTACAAGAAGATCACACAACAACTCCTATCCCAATTTGAGTGGTACGACCTCGAAGCCACTCCACGATCATCAAACCATTTTGTAGACACTATGGCCTCCTTAGGGTCCCTCATTCCACAAAACCCAACATCCAACACAACATCTATATCTATTCATACGCTTACACAATCTGCTATATCACCCACACCTCCCATAGATGATGGTGGTGTGTATGTGGTAAACACCGAACCTCACGACCCATGGTTCTCACAGATCAAAGACTACATCAAACTAGGATTCCTACCATGTGATTTACCCTATGCCCAATGCCAAACCTTTAAACAAAGAGTGATCCACTACACCTTGTTGGGGGACATCCTATACCACCATAGCTATGATGACATGCTCTTGCATTGCCTAGAACCACAAGAGTCACAATGGGTTGTACAAGAAACCCATGATGGTACTTGTGGTGGCCATTTTAATGGCATGGCAATCACTAAATGCATCCTCCATATGGGTTACTACTAGCCCAAAATGGAGCAAGACTATTGTGAGTATGTCAAACATTGCATCAAATGCCAACAACATGCCAACCTAACACACCTACCCTCCCAAGCACTACAACCAATCCAATCCATGTGGCCCTTCTCCCAATGGGGCCTAGATCTAATTGGACAAATTACACTAGCTTCCTCAAGCAATCACAAGTTCATCATAACTGCCACAGAATATTTTACCAAGTGGGTCGAGGCCATCCCACTGGTCCAAACCACAGGAGCCAAAATAGCAACATTCATCATAGAGCATATCATATGCCACTTTGGAATTCCCTCCCAAATCATTTTTGATAATGGGAAATCCTTTAAAAACAAGACTTTTCGAGCCCTGTGTGATAGATTTCACATACACCATAGCTTTTCTACCCCATATTACCCTCAAGGAAATGGCCAGGTAGAAGCCATGAACAAAACCATCTGTTCCATTCTTCATAAAACTATAGCAGAGTCTCACCGGGACTGGCATAACCAAATGCCCCTAGCCTTATGGGCATATCGTACGAGCATCCATACTCCCACTGGGGCAACACCCTTCTCACTTGTATACAGGGTAGAAGCTATCATGCCCCTTGAGCTTGAGATACCCTCCTTAAGGATATCTATGAAGGATTTCATTGATGATGACACTGCTCGCCAAGCTCGCTTAGATCAACTAACACTTCTCGATGAGCATCGCATTCATGCAATCGAGCACACATGAGTCTATCAAGATCACCTTTGCCATGCCTACAATAGTAAGGTACATCAACGTGAGTTCACAATCGATGACCTGGTTCTCAAAGAGAACCAACAAATCACAAGTCAACCTTGCCAACAACATGACAAATTTACCCCAAACTGGTTAGGGCCATTCATTATCACACACAAATATGGTTTAGGAGCATATCATCTGGCCAATCTTGAAGGCCTTAATGAACCTGAACCCATCAACATCTTGCACCTTCATGCATTCAATGCATGATGCACAAACACATTCACCATCGTGAGTGACACACATCATTAGCATAAATCACTAAGCACATCACCACGTAGATATGCTATTTTGCTTTATTATTTCTCTATACATGTACTTTCACCTTTCTACCATTTTTATGCTTGGGGTATTTGTTTTTCCTTTTGCAGGACTCACATCATCAGCAAGAGAGCTCTACAATGGCCTCACCTACCACCATGCAGGACCATCCACAACCACAACAAAAACCCATCACACCGATCGATCTAGCCCGACCACCAACCACCCTTCATACCAGGTGCTCCTCGCATTCATCCCATTCAGGTCATCATACCTCACCTCGACACCATTCCCCTCACCAGTGAGGTTCATCCTATTCACCACACTCTAGAGACAGCCAGGTCACCATGTCCTCTTTTGATGAAAAGGAGGAATCAACCCAACCCCAAGAATGGGGGTCACCATCTCACCCATCTGATGATCTCAGACATTGCTATTCACCAAAAAATCACCCCCATCATCCCATAGGATCCTATCACCCACCTAATAGGGAGTATACACCTCATCCACCTCACCCTACATTCCTACCCGCTCCACTTCCCAATGGCGAGTCCACCTATTCCCAAGCTTTGCAAGCTTGCACTACACAAGCTTCTCAAGCCACCTCCATGGGCAGACCTCTATCCCATGTGCACCATCATTTGGGACCATCCCCTATGCCACCCATACTCTAGGCACCACCATCTCCCCTATGAGGCTTGCCTTCCAAGCAAGCCTTCCAATCACCAAGCCTTTTCATTCCTCTCCATCATCCTCGAGGCCTTCTCCATTCTCCCATGCCTACCAAGCCACACCACACACATCCCAACCTCCATCACCACCATCACCAACATCATTACCTCCACACCATGAGATACAACATCTCCTCTCCCACATCGAGGCTCTAGAGTTATAGATGAGCCACTACCACTGCCATGTTCACCCATGCTAGTCTCCCACAACTCGTACACCTTCACCCTCACACAGATCCACACTTCGATCTCATGCCCAACCTACATCAGACCTCTGACCTACATGCTCACAAGTAGAACTACCTTCGTCACCTCCACTGGAGTCCTACATTTACCCCATGCTAGTCCCATTCACACCATTATCCAAAATGTTCTACCATCTCATGCATCAGGGCATCATTGACCTACCCGAGATTCAACCCATGGATCCCTCACATCCTAAACCATGCAATTATAATGAGAATCAATACTACATTTATCATCACCAACCAGGCCATGACATTGAAGAGTGCAGAACATTCAAAAACCTGGTAAACAACATGCTACATGGCGATCGAACCCCATCACCAGAGCCTCTCATCCCACTAAGCCGACTTGTTAGTCCTCCATCGCACCACTCCCAGGACCTTGCCACCTCATAGCACCTTGATAGCACCCACCCACTACATTCATAACATTTCCAACTATAACTCTAGCCACAATCCTAGCCGCATCAGCACTTCACCATCCCACTCGACCTGACCTATGCCACTTCGCCCAATAGTAGTCCTAGTAGTACTTCCTTCTTCTTTTCTTCTTCTACTTCTTACAACAGTTGACTCACTTCTTCTCCTCTTTCTCTTGGCTTTAGGTAATCCCCTTTTCTTGTTGGTTACCAAAGTCTATTTCTTCTCACTTCTTCCATATGTACATTCTACTCTTACATCTTTCTTCACTTGATGACCATTACACACATTTTTGTAGCTCACAACTTATACATCCACTACACACACACCCCACACGCTAGGGCAACCATGATCATAGCATCATGCTTTCTATCATCACAATACATTACACTCATCTATAGATAAATTCACCACAAACTCCTTCATCTTCATGTCACAAACTTCCTCTTGTAGATATTGCATTCCCCCACTTGCATCATTTACATTTACATCCATTGCACATATTCATATGCTTTACATTTAGAATTTTAATTCATGTTTGTACATTCTTCCCCAAAATGCACCTTAGCAAGAGTAACAAATGCACTTGTTAGCATCACCACCTAGATGTCCATTCCTCCTTTTTAGGGTCAGGGTATACATAGGTGTCATGTTCGACTTTGACTACTCTTTAGTTCAGTCAATCCAGTGTCACCCATAGCTACCAAGGCTTGTACATTCTTCTTATGGATCTTTAGGCTGGTTCAACTTCTCTCACGGACCATACACAAATAGGTCATACATTAAACAATTTTGAGTCCAGGAAAGAGGACATCTTGAGTAGATATCACCATCTAGCGAATGGTATCCCCTGCTCGTCCTATCACTTGCATGGTCAACATACGACCTGGGGATAAACAAAGGGATCAAGCATAAGAAAAAATAAATGATTGGGTAGAAAACAAAATTCATCGCCCATACAAAAAGAGCACCATGAGAAAATACAAAAAGAGCACCACCAATAAAAAAAAGAAAAAAAGAAGAAAAGAGTACCAAAATCATTAGGTCAACACTAGAAGAGGGGCAGAAAACAAAAGGAAATGCCTCTTGATATCACCCATGTTATGCTTATCGCCTTTGGTCCTTAGGTTCAACATAACACCATGGGATGATTTCCATCACTAGCAATAGGCTCCAAGAGTCTACCTACCAATGGAATAGTCTTACAGGTGGCAACACATCTGTCACATTAGCACCTCGCTTTTGTATAGATCACTATTGTGGACGGATGAGCTAGCTAGTCCAGTAGCATCTACAATGGGTTAATCCTACCTCCCTCAAAATGGATAAATGAACCTTACACATGCACACACATAGGTCCATGATAGATTTTGAACCAGCCCGATTAATTATAAGTTGCCATAATACTTGTATAGCTAAGGGTCTGAGATTTGATTGTCACAACTATGTTAGTCAAAGCCATTACACATGCCTTACATTATCCAACTTCCTTGAAATCATGGGATGGATCGCATCCATACAGGTAAATGTCATGATACAAGTGCTTCCTTGGCGCATTTTAGTAAGTCCATACATGCATCCATGCATCTATGTCATATACACTTAGTATACATTACAACTATGCATTCATCCTACATGCATTTAAAATAGCAAATCACATTATTGCATTCATATTACATGAATTCCAATATCAAATTACATCATTGCATTCATCCTACATGCATTCACTACAACATCACATTCGATATCACATCACACTGCATTCGAAACACAATCATGCATACTACTCTACAATTCATTCATATGAAAGAACGATAATAGATCTAAACCATTCACACATATGCATCTATTTATCATACATACCTACAAATTATGTTATGCTACCTATGCAAACATAAACACAATACATTTCAAACCATCAAAATGACACATGTATATATAACAACCGAAATCAAGGTATATATATCATCATCCAAAAATGCCCAAAGGCTACAACCTAGGACCATGCCCATCATATAGCATCCAAAATACCCATAGGCTACAATCAAGTATATAACTCCTAACTATCACCATGAGTCTCCCCATGTCCCTCCTAGCTCGCTCACCTCTCCGTAGCCTAGCTCGACTCTACAATGAACTCTAGAACTGGATCTACAATAGGCTACTCCACAGCAGGTGGATCCTACACCTCAACCCTAGCACCAACCTCTACTATCAGAGCAACACTATGCTAACTCTGATGTGAGGGTGCTCACACTCATGACTGTGTCCCAGACTATGACACCACCTACACATAATCAAGAAGAGGAATCATATGCATCGACAGAGAAGTCTCACACAATAACTTCTTAGTAGTCTCCACAGCCAATCGACCAATCAGGCTCATAATAGTCTGAGCCTGCCTAACCATCATGACCCTCAACTACTCCACCTCAGCCTCCAACTATTGAACTCTATCCCATAGCCCCTATGCCTCCTCCTCTACATCTCACCTCACTGAGATATCGATAGGAATCTGTTATGCCACATCCACGAATACACCAATATCAATGGTGTCATCCAAGTCACCCATAATAGTAGCTCCACCTCTCTCCTCCTCTCCTCCAACAGCCTACCCCATATCCACATCAACATCCATAGGCACCTGCTCCACCCTCACATCTTGGGTGCTCACTCCACCACCCAAGCAGCATCATGAGCATCATAGAGGAACCTCCTCCTCATCACTAGCCACATCCTCGACCCTAGCTCTCCTACCAGCCCTCTCCTCCGATGGAGGTACCCCAACATTAGGTGCCACCCATCGATCAATCATGCCTCTACTAGGCTCCCAACTCTGACATGCCCACCAAGCCTCAAACTCTAGCATAGTCCCGACATCCGCCACATCTAGAATATCCATAGGAGGATCCCTCTCCCCAACCCATGGCAACACCACATGCCACTCTCCTCTATCGCCCTATCACCTAAAGTAAATCATAGGAGCCCCAAGAACATCCTATCGCAAGCCAAACTATCACCTCACTCGATCAAACTAAAAATACTCGGTCTACCGAGTATATCTCCCTACTATCCATCGACCCTATCGAATGGCTCATAGCTGCTCCTCATCCTTATCCCACCTCACACCACCCAACCAAGGCCTCCACTTAATATCATCAGGAGTCAGGCCTCCAAACTTACCCCTCCAAAATAGTGGGTCACCCTCATGCGACCTCTTGATACCCTGCTCAACCATCGTGCTCCATCTCAAAGCATAGGGCAAATACTCCTTGCCCTCCACATGCATAGTGTGAGGCAATAAATATGGCCTCTCAATAGCTATGTGCTCCCATGCCCATACCTACAACAAGGGAATCACACTCAACCCTGTCCTCCTACCATGAACAACCTCATACAACTCTCGATAAACTTGGGCCAATAGAGCAGGTGCCCAAGCAAACACAACCCTATACTCAACCATATCACTCACCAAGTCTAGCATATTCTAGGTAAACAGAACCCTAGAACTATCAAGCAACGCATACGTGGAGATCATCATCATGGCTACACACTACCGATCAAATATCTTCTTCTACAACCACAACCACTCATAATCCATCTTAGAGATATCTATAGACCTCCACTCCACCCCAAAGAATCTCTCCAACATAACATCCTTACTCTCATCCATGGCTGCCCTCACAGGAACACCCTCAATCGACAACCTATAAATCCGATAAACATCCTCTAAAGTGATAGTCATTTCCCCAGTAGGAAAATGAAATGTGTTCCTATTAGCATCCCATCGCTCACACAGTGCAGATACATATGCCCTATTGGTGTGTATACTGGTACACTCCCACACACCTCGAAACCATATATCATCCAACCACTTCAACTCATCCTCTTGATTCATCACCTTGTCAAAAGCACCCTTCATTTTTTGCACCCGATGATGGGGCTCGAGCATCTTCACCTATTCATCCACAAAAAAACACATGTTAGACATCCACATAAGCGATGCAATCAAATCAAATTTCATAAACCAAAATTTACAAATTAAAACCTATTTAATTTGACATGCACTTCGAGACAAAATAGTGCACAAATCAAATGACAAAACACATCGACATAACAGTCACATATTTGGATACCCATTTTGTCATTTTATGGCAAAAGTTCGAACAAATGTGACAAACAGTACATATTTGGCTTCCAACAGCCAAACACAAAGTCACCCATGTGGCACGAAATTCAAAACATGATCAATTCATTCAACATACAAAAACAAAACGTATTTTTGAATACCCATTTGCCAATTTAGTGGTAAAATTTTTGACAAAATTCAAAAACAACACACAAATCAACACCAAATTCGCAATCAAATTTATCATACATACACCAAAATCGAACACACATCAGAAGACATAATTCAAAAATAACAGTCACATTTTTGAATACCCATTTGCCCACTTCATGGTAAAAGTTCAAACAGATGTGAAAAATAGTCTAAATTGGGCTCCCTATAACTCATTTTCAATTTCACATTACCCACACCTTGGCACGCAAATCAAAGGTAAGCCAAACAAAGTCATCAACAAAAACAATCAATATTTTTGGATACCCATTTTGCCCTTCTAAGGTGAAAGTTTCATCGGTTTCCACAAATATTATCTCTAAGGTGGTAAATTTAATAGTCAAAGTTTTACTACCTTACACCTAAAAGCAACAAATTCTGAAATCACATCAAAAAAAGTCAAAAAAATATAACAGTCACAAAATGGGATACCCATTTCCCACTTTAACAGACAAAATTCAATAACATGTCAATGTCAGTACACCGTTACTTCAAAAACTGACGGTCAAACCTCACACCTAACTCTACCCTTCACCCGGTCAAATCAACATCAAAACAAGTCCAATTCAGAAACCGATCATATTTTTGGATACCCATTTGGCTTGTTTAACACTATGTATTCAAATTTCAATTAAAAATTACAAAAATTTTAAAATCGGGATGAAAACCTCCCCCCTCATTCACATTTCTCGAGAAAAACAAAACAAAATAAAAATAAAGACAAAGGACACTTACCGATGGATCCCCATGCCTATTGCCAGCCACCTTGCATCCCCTCATCATCATCACCCTCGAAATCGTCAACCGCCTTCTCCTCGCATCGTCAAATGCTCCCACAAGTCACTTTCCAATCCTTCCCACCATCAAAATGAGCCAATTTAAATGAAATTCATGCTTAAATAGGCTTTAATCCCACATTCACCCCTCGAGGGGTGAATCCAGACCCAATTCACCCCTCAGGTGGTGATTTAGGTCAAAATCACCCCTGGGTGGTGAATTCAGCCAAAACACTCCAAAACCAATCAAACTGCTCCCAAAACCCTAGGAAATCATGCAAATTTCTTCTAAAACCCTAGGAACTTCCCAAAACATTCTTCTAATTTGTTTTTTGTTAATCATAATCATCATGCATTGGTATCTTATCAATCATTGCATCATCAACTCATCACATTCCATTCACCTCATTGTTGATTCCTCGTTTGAGGGGGTATTCATATCCAAAATCAGCTTTGCATGCAACCACAACATCAAAAATCCAAAAGCGTGGTTAGCACATTTGTCTACAAAATTTTTTGCTAAATATTATCATACAAAATAATCTCAATTACAACCAGACATGGGTTATATCATGAGAGTTATGCGTGACAATGGAAAGGTCACCTTGGCATTCATGGAGCACAATGAATGACATGGGTGACTAATTCAGTGCAACATTTGGAAGACTTCACTCTGGCATTCATGGAGCACAATGAATGACACGTGTTGAATAATTCAAATGTTAACTAACTCAAATGGTTTGACACTTGTCGCCATGTTCTCATCAATCAATCAACAACAAATATTTAGTTAGGCTTTTGTCCTAATCATACTTTTGGACCACGCTGATCTAGTCGCAAAAGCAAAGCAGTCAAAAGTTGCCATTCTCAAGCAACTAGTATGGCATCGTAAATGTCATACGGACTCAACAAAATCACATCATTGCATTCATAATCATTCATTTTCATTTACCAACATTGTTTTTATCTCTTTCCTCTTCTCCTTCTTTCCTTCTTCTCTTCTTCCCCCATGGACATCAAGTTGATGTTGTATGGTCACGCTTCGACTACATACCTTCAATAAGATTCCATTCTTTCTCTTCTTCCCCCATGGACATCAAGTTGATGTTGTATGGTCACGCTTCGAGTGGCTACATACCTTCAATGAGATTCCATTCTTTCTCTTCTTCCCCATGGACATCAAGTTGATGTTGTATGGTCACACTTCAAGCAGCTACATACCTTTGACTAGATTCCATTCCCCTTCTATCCCTTTTCCTACTACACAAACCCTTCATATTTTTGTATTAAACTGTGTTCCACACAGTATAGTACAAAAAGGGGCAAATGTAGACACCCAAAAGTCACACATTGCTATTTCTACGTATCCATAGGTGATTCCAAACATCCCTAGGCTATTGTAGGCTATCTGTAGCTATGCGTAGTCATGCGTAGTCATGCGTAGTCATACGTAGATTGCCATAGTTCGCCATAGCAATGTGTAGACTCCCATATATAGATTTTAGGTCCAAAACCCTAATAAGCCTTCAAAACCACATCCCATGCATTGGGATATCCTTCAAAAACCTATTTGCACTCAATTGAGGCCCCCATGGGCTATTAATTGGCAAAAATAATTAACAAGTCAATTACCAAATTCTAATTTAATGTTGACTTCACTTAAGTCACCTTTTTAGGGCAAAATTGATTAATTAACCTCTAATTCCTAATTAATGCTAATTACACCCTCCCACATGTGTGAAATTAGGGTTTGTTAGGATGTTCTTTTAATCATGTCCTAAATTGACTTAAGGCTTCCTAATCAGGATTAGCCCTAATCCATCCTCACACATGTGTGAGGATGAGATATTTCTCATAAGGAATGTGATGTTGCCACATTGCATTTCCTAACCTAACCCTAGTTAGAATCAAACCTAGGTTTAGTCTATCTAACTCCCCCCTGCACCTTGCTATTTCCTATAAATAGTGGGTCCTAAACCCCAAATTAGAGATCCTTCCAATAGTTAACAAAGTACAATTACTCTACTAAAATGGAAAGTAAACATTGAACAGTCATTTCTCGATGTACATAGTCCAATTCTGACACCAGACAGAGGCACCCCAGCTGCCTAGGAATCGATCCACCAAAGCAATTTTGCACAAGGGACTTCACAGCTCAGATCACCCCTTGCCCCATGAATTCGGCCCTAATTCACCCTCGGGTGGCGAAGTGGGTCTATAGTGTCCAGATCAACCCAGATCTGGTAGGTAAGCTCCATTTTGGTGTTTTATGTCCTTTTACATCATTTATTTCAGTTTTTATCATGTTTTTATAGTCATTTCGTCTTCTTAAACATGGGTCCTGACTAAGGCAAGCCCCTCAACGAACTAACTCCCTTTTGTAGGTTATCTAGTAGATTTGGAGAGGAAGAACAACAGAAAACAAAAAAACCATGCGGTGGCCCACATACAAAGAAGCCCACCTTCATTGAGGGATGACCGAAGAAGGCATCGGATTGATTGTAACCTTGTTAGAAATAGAAATGGATAAAGGGCAACACGTCCCTCTTGTAACACATTTTTATTAATATCAATGGAATGCAGTTTCTCCATTTAATGCATTATTTTATCTTGTGTTGAATTATCAAATGTCATTTTCTGACCGTTTCATTAATAATTTGAGTCTTTGTCTTTGTAAATATGGGTCTTGACTAAGGCAAGCCCCCAAACGCACTAATCTATTTTTGTAGGTTGTGTAGGTTTACAAGATCTACACATCAAAATTGATGGAACACAAGCAAGAAGCCCATATACACTAAGGAATGCAAGGAATACCTTGGGATGAAACTTTCCATGCGCTTCATTCTGGCACGCTCGGTGGGACTCGAACCCAGGTTTTTACAACTCTTATTATTATAAAAAAAATCTCATTTTTTAAGCTGTTGTAAAAATAAATATATTAAAAAAAGAAAAAGACTTTCCTCCTTTCCAATTTTCTTTTTTTAAAGAAAAGTTACTGTAATTTTTTTTAAGAAGAGTAATGGAATTTTTTTTTAGAAAAGAAAAGTCACTCTAAATATATTTATTTTTTAATAGAAAAATTTCTCTAATTTATTTATTTTTATTTGTATTTTTTCTCCAAAAAAAAAATCCATGCTTTTTTTTAAAAGAAACAAACAAAAATAAATTTTAAAAAATCATAGCCTTCATGGCCAAATTGCCTAACCCCCCCTCCTCCCATTTCCCATGGCCATTACGCTCATGCGCAATGCATGGACCAAGCCCCCTTTACCCCCTCGATTTGGTTGTGGTGGCTATGCTTCACGCACAACCTAGCTAGGGACACCTATGGGTCGCCCTGCTCAACATCCCCCCAACCCTGGTCAAGAGGCCACACGTAGAGCGTAGGTCAATCTGACCCTCCCCTCTCCTCTCCTTCCATGGCCCTTGCACCCCCCTCAACAACCCTCCCCCATCCCTCCCTAATCATGCATAGAGTGTAGTACGCCACCACAGCCACGCTTTGCATGACCCCTCTCCCTCATTATCCCGCTTCTCTACTCCTCTACCACCTACAAGCCATGCTAGTGCATAGCTTGTGCTCTCCACACCCTCTAGTGGGTCATGCATTATTTGGCCCATTCTCCACTCCTCCCCTATCTTCCCCATAAGGGTCACTCTATCTAGCAGTCATGTCACCTATAGGGGCCTAACAGGTCCTTGACAGGCCTGTTCATGATAGGTCCATGTTAGGGTTGTCAGGCCCGTGATAGGCCCATAAGGGCCTATCTAACATGGGTTGGCATCAACCCTACCACGTGGCAAGCCTGATGCCACCTAATAAAAATAAAACAAAAAAATAAAAAATGAAATATATTAAAATGCAATAGAAATAAACTTAGGACAAAAAATAAAAAATAAACACAACAAAACACACAAAATCATAAAATAATAAAAATAAGAAATAAAATAAATAAAAAATATAGGGCCTACGTCAATCCTGCCACATGGCAGGTCTAACGCCACACAACCCACCAGAAAAAACAAAAACAACAAAACAAAGAAAAAAACAAAAAAAAACAAGTACAAACAAATAATTTCAAACAAAAACTCACAAAAATCAAACCTTAGGGTAAAATTTTCAAAAATAAAAAACAAAAAATAAAATAAAATTCAAAAAAATTAGAAATATCAAAAAACAAAAATTACAAAAATCAAAATCAAAATTAGAACAAAAACAAAAATAAAAATAAAATCAACACATTAGCAAAAAAATCAAAAAATCAACAAAATAAAAAACTTAGCAAAAATAAATAAAAATTCAAAAAATTAACCAAAAAAAAAAAATAGAAAAAAAATAAAAAAGCACAAAAAATAAAAATAAAAATCAAAACCTTAGCAAAACAAATTCAAAAAAAAAAAATCAACAAATGCAAAAAATCAAAAATCCAAAAATTTTAATCTAGAGTTTATTTCAAAAGCATCTTAGTTTAGCTTTCATTTGAAAAGGTATCTTAAAGTAGATTTATTTTGAAAAGGCATTTAGGGTAGTTTTTCTTCTAAAATTGTCTGTGTAGAACACACATCCACACACTCACGTACCAAAAAATAGTGTAAGGTTTGGATTTCATTACCAATTCCCCACTAGATACTGGTGAGGTCAAATTTCTACCGTCTACTGGCTCACTACCCATATAGTCATCATAGTATCCCCCCAAGAGTGATCGACCAGTCTTAATCCCTGGGTGATCCCCCACTTTTGAGTTTTGGTTATCCATATTTAATCACTAGAATGTACCTTCAAAGTAGGCTAGTTCTAGAAATCCCCTTTACCATAGGGCTTTTAAAAATAATCATTGGGCGTAGCTAATTGTTACTTTGCATGCCTTAAATGTGAGGGTTAAGTGAAAGCCTTTCTTAAGGTCAGTAGAAACACATTGACAACGTGACCTCTCTTCGTGAGAGTATATTGACTCATTTGAGCATCTTGAGTCTCTCCCCTTTGGATACCATTTTACTGTACAAGATTCCATTTAGGTTGCCATTCGCTCATTGGAAAAATAATTCTATTCTACGCACCTTTGGATGTTTCAAGAGGTTCTATGCTATGAAATACCTGATTCAAGTAGAATTCACCCATTCCTATGGTTTGTTGCTAGGTTGGATATATTACTATCATCAAAACACATAAAACAAAAAAAAACATTTGCTTACTTTTTTGCATTCATTTTTGTCATGTCCATGCATCTTTTGGGTCACAACACCTATTACAAAACCATCAAACACAACTCCAAAACACACTTGGTGGTTCTTAATAGTTATTTTCTCCAAAATTCCACAACTAGGGGGAGTTTTATCTCCTTCCAACACATCTTCTATCACATTTGGAGGGATCTTCATCTCTCTCCAACACATCTTCCACATTTGGGGGGAGTTTTCTCTTCCTCCAAACATATCTTCTACATCTAGCGGAGTTCTACCTCCCTCTCACACATCTTCTATATCTAGTGGAGTTCTACCTCCCTCTCACACATATTCTACATCTAGAGGAGTTCTACCTCCCTCTCACACATCTTCTACATCTAGCAGAGTTCTACCTCCTTCTCACACCTCTTCTACATCTAGTAGAGTTCTACCTCCCTCTCACACATCCTCTATATCTAGTAAAGTTTTGCCTCCATCTCACACATATTGTATGAACTCCTTCTAACTCCTCTTCTACATTTGGTGGAGTTCCTCCTTCTTCTCACTCCTCTTCTACATTTAGTGGAGTTCATTATTCATTCTAAAATCCTCTTCTACATTTAGTGGAGTTTCTCCTTCATTCTAGCTCCTCTTCTATATTTAGTGGAGTTCCTCCTTCTTCTCACTCATCTTCTACATTTAGTGGAGTCCCTTATTCATTCTAAACTCCTCTTCTACATTTAGTGGAGTTCCTTATTCATTATAACTCTTCTACATTTAGTGGAGTTCCATATACTTCTTCTCACTCCTCTTCTACATTTAGAGGGGTTCCACCTTCATTCTAACTCTTCTATATTTAGTGGAGTTACACTCTATTCTAAATCCTCTTCTACATTTAGTGGAGTTACACCTTCTTCTCACTCCTCTTCTACATCTAGTAGAGTTACACCTTCTTCTAACTCCTCTTCTACATTTAGTGGAGTTACACCTTCTTCTAACTCCTCTTCTACATCTAGTGGAGTTCCACCTTCTTCTCACTCCTCTTCTACATTTAGAGGAGTTCCACCTTCATTCTAACTTCTCTTCTACATTTAATGGAGTTACCCCTTCTTCTCACTCCTCTTCTATTTAGAGGAGTTCCACCTTCATTCTAACTCCTCTTCTCAATTTAGTGGAGTTCCATCTCCTCCTCACTCCTCTTCTACATTTAGAGTTCCACATTCAGTCTAACTCCTCTTCTATATTTAGTGGAGTTACACCTTATTCTAACTCCTCTTCTACATTTAGTGGAATTACACCTTCTTCTCACTCCTCTATATCTAGTAGAGTTACACCTTATTTTAACTTATCTTCTACATTTAGTGGAGTTACACCTTCTTCTAACTCCTCTTCTACATCTAGTGGAGTTCCATATTCTTCTAACTCCTCTTCTAAATTTAATGGAGTTCCTCCTTCTTCCAACACCTCTTCTATATAGAGCAGATATTCACATTCTCCTACCACGTATTCCACCATTGGAGGAGTTTCATATTCCTTCAAATATCGCTTCCACAATTAGTGGAGATTCACATTTTCCTACCACATCTTCCACAATTGGAGGAGTTTCATATTCCTCCAAACACCGCTTCCATACATAGTGGAGATTCACATTCTCCTACCATGTATTCCACCATTGAAGGAGTTTTATCTTCCTCCAAACATTGCTTCCATACTTAGTGGAGATTCACCTTCTCTTACCACTTCTTTCACACTTAGAGGAGTTTCATATTCCTTCAACACCTCTTCCATACATAGAGGAGATTCACATTCTTCTATCACTTCTTTCATCATTGGAGGGAGTTCTCTCTTCCTCCAACACCTTTTCTATACTTAATGGAGATTCAATTTCTATTACCACTTCTTTCATACTTGGTAGGAGTCCTCTCTTTCTCCAACACCTCTTCTACACTTTGTAGAGATTCACATTATCCTACCACTTATTTCATCATAGGGGAAATTTTCATATTCCCCTAACATCACTTCTATACATAGTGGAGATTCACTTTCTCCAACCACTTATTTCACACTTGGGGGGAGTTATCATCTTCCTCTAACACCACTTCTATACATAACAGAGATTCACATTCTCCTACCATGTTTTCCACCATTGGAGAAGTTTCATATTCCTCCAAACATCACTTTCACACTTAGTGGAGATTCACCTTCTCCTACCACTTCTTTTTCACTTGGAGGAGTTTCATATTCCTCCAACACCTCTTCCATATATAGTAGAGATTCACATTATCCTATCACTTCTTTCATCACTGGGAAGAGTTCTCTCTTCCTCCAATATCTTTTATATACTTATTAGATATTCACATTCTCCTATCAATTCTTTCATACTTGGTGGGAGTCCTCTCTTCCTCCAACACCTATTATACGCTTCATAGATATTCACTTTCTATTACCACGTATTTCAGCATTGGAGGAGTCTTATCATAGTGGACTTATTTCATCATTGGAGGAGTTCTCTTTCATATTCCTTCACCACTTCCACACTTCATGGATATTCACTATCTCCTACCACTTCTTTCACACTTGGGGGGAGTTAATCTCCCTTCAACACTTATTCTACATCTAGTGAGGTTCATCTACTTCTATCACAACTTCAAAATTAGAAGGAGCTTCATCTTCTTCCACCACATCTTCCATCATTGGAGGAGTCCTCTTTCATATTCCTTCATCACATTCTTACATGTTTAGTGGATATTCACATTCTCCTACCACTTCTTTCATCATAGGGGGAGTTATCATCTTCCTCTAACACATCTTCCATACATAGCGGAGATTTAAATTCTCCTACCATGTCTTCCACCATTGGAGGATTTTAAAGTTCCTCAAAACACCACTTCCACACTTAGTGGAGATTCACCTTCTCCTATAACTTCTTTCACACTTGGAGGAGTTTCATCTTCCTCCAACACCTCTTCCATATGTAAAGGATATTCACATTCTCCTATCACTTCTTTCATCATTGGGGGGATTTCTCTCTTCCTTCAACACCTTTTTTATATTCAATTTCTATTACCACTTCTTTCATACTTGGGGGATTCCTCTCTTCCTCCAACACCTCTTCTACACTTCATGGAGATTCACATTCTCCTACCAGTTATTTCATCATAGGAGAAGTTATCATATTCCTCTAACACCACTTCTATACATAACAAATATTCACCTTCTCCTGCCACTTCTTTCATTATTTGGGGGAGTTCTCATCTTCTTCTAATACCACTTATATACATAGTATATATTACATTCTTCTACCACTTATTTTATCATAGGGGAAGTTCTCATCTTCCTCTAACATTGGTTCTATACATAGCAATGATTCACTATCTCTTACCACTTCTTTCACACTTGGGGGGAGTTCTCTCTTCCTCCAACACCTATTCCATACATAGCAGAGATTCACATTCTCCTACCACTTCTTTCATCATTGGAGGAGTTCTCTCTTCCTCCAACACCTATTCCATACATAGCAGAGATTCACATTCTCCTACCACTTCTTCCACAATTGGAGGAGTTTCATCTTCCTCCAAACATTGCTTCCATACTTAGTGGAGATTCACCTTCTCCTACAACTTCTTTCACACTTGAAAGAGTTTCATATTCCTCCAACACCTCTTCCATATGTAGCGGAGATTCACATTCTTCTATCACTTCTTTCATAATTGGGGTAAGTTCTCTCTTCCTCCAACACCTTTTATATACTTAGCGGAGATTCAATCTTTCCTACCACTTATTTCATACTTTGGGGTAGTCCTATCTTCCTCCAACACCTCTTTTACACTTCATAGAGATTCACATTCTCCTACCACTTATTTCATCATAGGGGAAGTTCTCATATTCCTCCAACACCAGTTTTATACATAGCAGAGATTCACTTTCTCCTACCACTTCTTTCACACTTGGGGGGAGTTCTCATATTCCTCTAACACCACTTATATACATAGTGGAGATTCACTATCTCCTATCACTTCTTTCGCACTTGTGGGGAGTTTTACCTTCCTCCAACACCTATTCCATATGTAGCGGGGATTCACATTCTCCTACCATTTCTTTCATCGTTGGAGGAGTTATCTCTTCCTCCAATACCTCTTCCATAAATACCAGAGATTCAACTTCTCCTACCATTTTTTTCATCATTGGAGGAGTTCTATCTTCCTCCAAAACCTCTTCCATACATAGCAAATATTCCCCTTCTCCCACTTCTTTCATCATTGGAGGAGTTTCATCTTCATCCACCATGCCTTCTATACATAACAGAGATTCATATTCTCCTACCACTTATTTCAAACATATGGGGAGTTCTCATATTCCTCTAATACCTCTTCTATACATAGCAGAGATTCACTTTCTCCTATCACTTATTTCACACTTGGAGGAATTTCATATTCCTCCAATACCTCTTCTATACATAGTGGATATTCACATTCTCCTACCACTTCTTTCATCATAGGGGGAGTTCTCATTTTCCTCAAACACATCTTCTATACATAGTAGATATTCACTTTCTCCTATCACGTCTTTCAAACTTAGGGGTAGTTCTCATCTTCCTCTAATACCTCTTTTATGCATAGCAAATAATCACTTTCTCCTATCACTTATTTCACACTTGGAGGAAATTTATTTTCCTCCAACACCTCTTCTATACATAGTGGAAATTCACATTCTTCTACCACTTATTTCATCATAAAAGAAGTTCTCATATTCCTCTAACTCCTCTTCTATATTTAATGGAGTTACACCTTCATTCTCATACCTCATCTACATTTAGTGGAGTTCTGTCTCCTTCCACCACCATTTCTATACTTGCCAGAGATTCACTTTATCCTACAACTTCTTTCATACTTGGGGGAGTCCTCTCTTACTCCAACACCTCTTCTACACTTCACAAAGATTCATTTTCTCATACCATTTCTTTCATCATTGGATGAGTCCTATCTTAGCAAACATTTTTCATCATTGGAGGAGTCCTCTTTCATATTACTTCATCCCATTCTTCCATATTTAGTAGATATTTAATTTCACCTACCACTTATTTAACACTTGGGGGGAGTTCATCTCCCTCATACACTTCTTCTACTTCTAGAGAGGTTCATATCCCTCCAACACATCTTTCACCCTTAGATGAGTTTCATCTTCTTCCACCACATATTCCAAAATTGGGGAGGCATTTTTTATCCTTCCCACTCATCTGCCACATCTCATAGAATATCACCTTCTTCCAACATATTTCACTCACCACATCCATCACTAGGCACTTCACAAGGTTGCATCCTTTTCCTTGCATTCACCTCTCACCCCATACACAACACACTCATCATCCACAAGTTCTAGTAAAACTGCCACACGTATTGGAATCATAACCTATTACTCATTTCATTCATCAAGTATTGAGGCATCAACTATCAATGTATATCCCACCATACTTTAATTCATCCACAATAGGTTCTAGTGCAAAAAAACAAGAACTAGTCTCACAACCTACCACTCATTCCATTAATTAGGTAACGGGGCATCCATTGTCAATTCCAATCCCACCACAAATCCATTCATCCATCATAAGTTCTAGTATTACCACCACATATATTGGTCCTACCACATACATCACATTCATCATTAGTTGGTTCTATTACAATCACCATAAGTACTAGCCCCACAACCTGCCACTCATTCCATCCATTAAATACCAGGGTAATAAACAACCAATGCTAGTCCTCCAACCACAAATCCTCATTTTTATTCTAGTATGACACACATACACATTGGTCCTACCACTCACATCACATTCATCCTTGGTAGGTTCTAGTGCAACAACAAAAAGCACTCATATCACAACCTACCACTCATTTCATTCATTATATAAAGGGGTATAAACTACCAATGTTGATCCCACCACAATTCCATTCATCCATAGTAGGTTCTAGTACTATCACCACAAATATTGGATCTCCACAAAATTATTTCATAGCAATGGGTACTAGGACCATAAAAAGCCAATGTCGATTTCCAAAAAATCACTCATTCAACATTTGTAGGTTCTAGTACTACCACCACAAGTACTGGTCCCACAACGTGCAACTCATTCAATTCATCATACTCCAGTGCAATGAGAATAAGTATTGGTTCCACAACCTGCAACTCATTTCATTCATCAAGCATGAGTGCAACAAGAATAAATACTGATCCTCCATAAAATCATTCCACAATCAATGGGTACTAGGGCCAAAAAATCCAATGCTGGTTTCTCAACACCCAATATTTCAACATCTGTAGGTTCTAGTACTACCATCACAAGTATTGGTTCCTTAACCTACAAATCATTCCATTCATCACACTTTAGTGCAACAAGAACAATTAATAGTCCTCCACAAAATCATTCCACAATGGTGGATACCAAGGCCATAAAAATCCAATGTTGGTTCCCCAACAACCACTCATGCAATAACAACATGTTCTAGGTGGGACTCCCACAAATCCTTAGCATAATCATTTTCTAACACATCTTGTAGACTATTTATGTATGGTAGGTATTTTCAAATTTGAAGAATCCCATATAAAATACCCTGAGACATATTTCAGGCCACATCACAAAAGTTTATTGGTGCACCAGCGAGCTTCAAAGTTTTGAGAGTACACAATCGGGTGTGTGAACTTTGTAATTTACCTCAAAATTGATCCCTGAAGCATAGGTATCCGTTTCAAACACCCAACCAACTGGAAAGGTAAGTAAAGGGAGGTTAAGAGCCTCATGTTACTAGGGATTGCATGCCCCCATACCTAGACCCCAAAATTCCTCTCACCACAGTGTATGCAAGGTGATATCATTCCTTGTATTTTTGTATGACATCTAGTTATGTTTATTTCAAAATGTACTTCTATTCAGTCTTGCTTTAAACACATTATAATAGATTTTGTTTCATGAGGAAGTTTCTTAGACTAGTTTCAATTCCTGTCATTTATTTCCAAGCATTATATTAATTTGATTTCATGAGGAAGCATTCTAGATTAGATTTATTTCAGAATGTACTTCTATTTAGTCCTGCTTCAAAGCATTATAATAGATATGGTTTCATGAGGAAGTTCCTTAGACTAGTTTTAATTTATATCATTTCAATTTTTGTCATTTATTTCCAAGCATTAGATTAATTTGATTTCATGAGGAAGCATTCTAGCTTAGATTTATTTCAAAATGTACTTCTATTCAGTCCTACTTTCAATGCATTAGAATAGATTTGATTTCATGAGGATGCATTCTAGCTTATATTTTTGAATATTTATCTTTGTAAATATGGGGATTGACCAAGGCAAGCCCTAAAACATTCTAATATATAGGTATACCAATTCACATAGTCCAGGATAGCATAGACATATCCTAACATACCATTCAAGGGATTTTCTCCTCCTTACCACTCATTTCTTCCAACTAGGGGATCTCTCCTCATCACCATCCATTTACTATTATTGGGGGTACCTCTTCCCCCACCATCCTTCTTATAACATTGGGATACTTCTCCTCCTTACACTCCATATCCTATCATTACAGGTATATTTTTCTCTTTTCAAATTACCTTTTATTATCTTCTCCATCCCCCTATTCTTTGCATGAAGGGATAGATATATCACACATACACACTATCTTGTGCATGATAAGTTATCACACACTCAATATTAGAACTAACATATGTCCAAGAGATTTTCCCAAGACTATATTTAGCCCTCATTTGTTGGGGCATACATGTAGCAAAAGGTATCTTTTCCATAAAATTACAATCTAATAACAATGTGGTAGGTTACATGTCATTGGATTCTAATGGCTCATGTGTGTGCACTATCATGAGTAGGACCCATATATGGTTGACTAGCTGACCAAATAAAACCAAGCTTCAAAGCTTATCCAAGGCAAAGTTCCAAAGACATTTATCCCTTTCAAATTTGGGGTATCTTACAATGATCATGATCAAAATATGATATGGCATATAATTCTTCAATACCATCATTGTGGCTCATCCCCTTCCACCAGTTTCTTATCATCGAAGGATTTTCCTCCCCTCATATACTCACTTTCATCATTAGGATATTCCATTTCCACTTCAACTACTGAGGGAGTTTTCCTTTTATCTCATAACATTCTAGACTAGAGAGTTCATCCTTCTTCCACAACACATTTCACCACATTCTCATATCGACCGCATATATGGTTTATCCTCACAAATATTTGCTATTTACCATGTCAAAAATTCTATAAAATTAGGCATTTTCTTTAGGATTTGACCCACACTTCTCAATAAGCATCCAAATAGAGGGAAATCCATTATTCATTGCTAGGAGATATTCTTCCTCAATGCAACCATAATGTCATCCTTGAGCGTTATCTCAAACCACATACAAAACCAAAAATTAATTACGAATCATCTTACATGTGGGTTAGTATTGGCCTCCACTGGAGAAATGTTGTTGCAAATACATTTTATCATACATTAAATGGCAATACCATTCTAATCTTACACTTTTCATCATCTCAAGCACTCCAGTTAGTTCAATATATGTGGTCCTTTTATCCATGGGGTTTGTATTGTATTGACGAAATCCTCCCCACCCCATCCAACAATACTACATAGTATTTTACAAATTGGTTTTAATACATCTTCTCATTCAAATGATAGGTCTTACAATCATCGGATTCATTAATTTACACATCACCTATCACTTTGACATCTCTTCCATGGCCATATCTAATAACTCTATGTGTAGAAAGGCTTAAAGAGCATATATCTACACTAATTGCAACATAATAATCAAATTGAAAGCAAAGAACATGCATAACCAAATTTGTAATAAAGAATACCTCCTTTGTATTAATCAATGAAATCTGGTTACATATCCATCCCTCTTAGGGATACCAAGTTTGATACAATGTTTACAATTGTTTTGATCCCCTAAATGGGGGTGATATACTCTAAATGCTCTTTAGGTCTCCACCAACTTTGCATGAGGGCTTACTAGGATGCCTCCTTCTCCATTGTCAAGAGGAATGATCTTGAATAGTGCTTTGAATCTTGGAAAGATCTATCATATGCATGCAATAAAATAACAAAGCACATAAAAAGCATATGAAACATCTCATGACGAGGCTATTTGTTCAAGAAATGCAAGAAATGAAGCACACATGTAAATAAAACATGAATATGTGTAAATATGCACAAATATTGCCTACAAGATTGATAAATAGGCATAAAGCATAGTTTAAAACATGTAAAGAAAATTATATTTGCATGTAATCTGAGATATTCAACATAAATAAAACTAATGTATAAAACATGTGAAATGAAGTATGAATAGCATAAATGAAGGTAAATCTACCTATGAAACTACTAATTAGCCATGGAAGTGCCTGAATAATGACTAATCTATGCTATATTAGCCTAAATGCATAATAAGCAATGTAAATCTATGGAAAAATTTGAGGATTGAGCTCATCAAACCCAAGACACTAATGCTCAGATTAGCTGGCTTTGTTAGCCATTATTGATATCCACAGCTAATCCTACGGGTCACTATTAACAATAGTGACCACGAGAAAGGTATCCTTTCTCTTGAAACCAAGTCTATGGATGCTAAAATTCTTGATAAATTTGTATTAACAAGGTTGCATGTGTCTCAGAACATGTAATTGGTGGCATATTGGGGTGAATTTGTGATGGATAGGTTTCAATTGGAAAGCTTGATTCTCAAGATCTTAAAATATTCATTGATTCAAATGCAAGTGTCATTCTCTAAATGGACAACATGATGGTACTCCTCAAGGGTTGTAATTGGCTCTCCATTTTTGTAGGGTTTTGCTACATTCAAATTTAGATCTTAGTTGCCTCTTTGAGGGGTCTATAAATAGACCCTCCAAATCCCACTATTGGATTCTTAAGGAAGCCAATATCAAGAAGTTTTTGGCCTGGGTGGTTGGGAGGAAACATCTAGAAGCTTCCTCATCCAAAACTGCTTGAGATTAGTTACAACTTGGCCATTACAACTAATTTTTCTTGACTCTATTATCTCAAGTTTATTATAGGGCTAGCCATTATTTCTTAGTATAGCTAGGATCCTAGCTATTGTTGTCAATCATGGCTAAGACCGTAGCCATTTTTTTCAGCCACAACTAGCTCTTAAGCGCTAATATTACCATTGATTGAGGCTTCTTAGAACTAGGATGCCCTAAATGAGTGATTAGAATAATTTCTTTGACTTGGAAAGGCCCAAGATCATTCATATGGTCTACAAAGGTGCCCATATGAGTAGTAACCTAAACATAATATATTTGAAGTGTCTACAATATGCTTTTCCAGACCAAGAATGTTTGTGCACTATGTGAAAAATTCAACTGAACTTACCCATCAAACCATATGCATCATTCTTCATACAAAACCATTGCAGAGTCATCACATTTAAACTACAACTGGGGCAGTAACATTTTTGAAATCTACTACCCCTAGAGCTTGAGCTTCTCATCAATTACACATATCAATGTCAAAATTTATCAATGATGATATTACTCATCCAACAAAATCAGACCGGTTCACACTCTTGGATGAACGCTGCATTTACATCATTAAACACACATATTTACCAAGATTGCATTTGACGTGCCTATCATAGCAAGGTACATCCATAATAATTTTAAGTCAGAGATCTAGTCCTCAAAGAGAACCAAGAGATCACTAGCCAACCATGCCACATTCATGTTAAATTTATGCCTAATTGGTTAGGTTCTTACATTGTTACACATAAATTTGGTTTTGGGGCATATCATTTTGCCAATATTGAAGGTCTTGCTGACCTTGAACCCATCAACATAATTCATATTCAAACATTTTATGCCTAATAATTTTCAAGTATAACTCACCATTCTTTGTACATACCATCATGACTATTACGAAAATACAAAAAGTGCAAAAAATTACATCACTCTTCTACTTCTTTATCCTTCTTATATTCTTCATCTCCTTCCTCTTTGATCAATGTTGTATGGTCACGCTTTGAGTGGCTACATACCTTTTATTTGTTCTTCTCTTCTTTCTCCCTTCCCTTTCTTCTTGTTACTAGTCAATATTGTATGGTCACGCTTTGAGTGGCTACATACCTTTGATTGGTTACATTTTCTTCTTCCTTATTTTCCTCTCTTCTTCTCTTCTTTATCTCTTTCTTCTCTTCCCTCCATTTCATAGGCTCACTTTTCAGCCTCTTCCATCATCATCCACACTCATCAATCATGTTGATGCTGCCAAACATTAACACTCAATTCATTCACCAAATGCATCCATACATGCCATCACGCTTCATCCGTATCAATTGAGTCACTCATTTGGAGTCATAAATTTGCATCAAAACTATCCCACTTGGTTTTACTACTTGAGAACAAGTTGGTCACACTTTAGTTTGCATTCATAGGTATTGTATCATGTCATGCATTTTTCTTGTACATAAGCATTCCATCATGCCATTCACCCATGATTTTCATGCTATTGCATTGTTCATCATCACGTTGCCATATAATTATGCTTGTACATATGCATACATCATTTTGCATACAACACACCATTGAAGAGTTAAACATACATTTGTTAGCATGCTTGTAGTGGTGTCCAATCCTCTTCTCAAGTTGCATGGCAATAGGAAGCTCTTTTGTTGCTCAAACATTCATAGTCAGTCCAATCAACCAACATTGAAAGCCATCAAAATCCTAAAGCATTTCAAAGCTTCCCCTGGTTGACTTGAGTTATTTCATGGACCAATCACATGTCTCACACATTAAACAAATTTTGAGTGTAGGGAGGACAACACCTTGTGTAAGCCTTGCCATAAAGCGAATGGTTTCCCCTGCTCATCCTATCATTTGTGTGATCAAAATAAACCTAAGGATTGACAAAAGGATAAGCTAAAAATAAAAATAAAAAGGGTAGAAAACAAAAGCAAACACCCACAAGAGCAATACAAAAAAAAATCAAAATAAAAGAAAATAAAAAGAGCACCATAAAAAAATCTTGAATCCCTGAGGTCCTCAGGTCCATCATAACATCATAGAGTGATCTCCATCACCATCAATAGGCCATCGACACCTTCCTAGTAGTGGAGTATGCCTTACAAGTGGTGACATGTCTATCACATTAGTGACCTTATTTTGTATAGACCACTATGTGCTTGTGGATGAGCTAGCTTAATCGGCTAGGTTTGCAATAGGTTAGTCCAACCTCCCTAAAAATGGATAAATGAACATCACTTTGCTACATGCTGGTCCATGATAGGCTTAATATCAGTCAGGATAGTCAAGAATTTTGATGGATATTGATTGTCTACTAGATGAGTTTGATTGTTCAAACTATGGTGTTTGAACTTCCAGAAATTCTTCTAAAAATCCAACCATCTTGGGAACAAGGAACGGACAACATCATTGCTAGCTCTACCAATGACACATGTTCTCTTCATCATATTTGTACATTGTCATTCATTACATATTCAAAGAGTCCATTACATTACCTCCATAGGTACATTTCCACTTGCATTCATCATACACATTGCATGTTTGCTTGTTTCATAATAAGGGTGCACAATCAGCATGACTACTCCATTGTCTTCGAGTGTTTAAACCATTTGAGATGATCCACACTCAAATACGGGTTTCCAACCCTATCACCACATACATACATATCAAGTGTACATACAACACACTTTTTGCATCCATACATATCACACCATTGTACATAATCACATGAGCTCATCATGCATATCATTGCATAAAATGCTTTGTACATTATCAAAATCATCCATCGGCTATAGTGTATATACATCATGTTATACATCACCTCATCAACAACCATCATCATATACAAAAATGGTGGCACATTCACCACACCAAAAACAAAACAAAAAAAGAGAAAAAAACAAAAACAAATGCAGGCCATTTCAGCTTTGTTGTCCATTGGGAGTCTCCCCACTCCCATCATATCTTCTAGGAGGCTTCTCAACCCTCCTCAAAATATTCTTCACCACTCTCTCCACACTCCACATCATGTAAAATTGACCCCACAATGACACTTTCATGCTTCCATACACCATTTTCGATGGGTTTGCATAGACATGTGTAAACTTTTTTGTTCACACAACCATGTGCGAATATTTTTATTCACACACCCATGTGTGAACCTACCATTTCATATTCAAATTCTCACAATATGCTTGGCTATGGCCTTGTATATCCATCATTTGCAATTCTCATAACTCTTACAATCATTTTCATCATCATCAATTGATTCATCATCGATATTTGTACCCTCCATTCGTAATTTTCATCACTCTTACAATCATTTTCATCATCATCAATCGATTCATCATCGATATTCATCTCCTCCATCGCCAATTCATCGCTTGAGGGGGTAGTCATTCAAACAATCAAAAGCTACTTTGCACATGATCAAACAACCAAACATCCAATCATGGATTCAACATCTACCTAAGAAATATTTTTGCTAAAGATTATCTCAAGTCCTCATTTTCTAGGACAAATACAAAAGTGAAATTTCTCTTCTCAATCAAAAATCCAATTCAAAACAAATCAATATTTGATAGACCTCAAAATACCTCTGATTGTAGACATCTCATGGATTCCCTTCTTCATTGTGGTAGGCATAAGACCACTCTCGAATGAAGCACCTAAAAGTTCTACCCTATGGCTCCAATGGTTTGTCAAATATTGTCAAAAGAGCTCATCAATCAATTGAAGCAAAAATTGGCAAAGGCATTTGTTCCTTCCACAATTGGAACATCTCACGTTGATCACAAAACAAGGCAATCTTATGCCTTCCCTCAAAAGCAATCATTATAATGCTGCAAAGTGTTGTACTCAATCACAAATCATCTTTCTCTTTTATCAATACATCTCTCTTGCAATCATCCACAAGTCATCAATCATAAATTATTTGCCTTCCAATCATTCCATCAATTCATATCATCAATTTTTGTACTAAATCATGTTTTCACACAATCCAATACAAAAGGGGTAAAATGTAGACACCCAAAAGTCACACATTTCCACTTCTCACATCATCATGACCAATCAATTTGCAAAACCCTCAAAAATTGCATAAATTGGCTCCAAATCACTATTCATCATCCTTAGCCCCCTTGGGCTAGCTAAGCCCCTTCCTATGCTTAACCATGGGTCCTCATGCGACCTCATTCATAACTCAACTAAGGTTGAATTCTCCACCATGGTCAAAAAGCACTTTATGGTCAAAAGTCAACATTTTTGGTCAAAGTATGCTTTATGGCTAAACACATGCTTAATTAGATCTAATATTGATTTAAGCTAAGCCTACCACCTCACCTAGTCTACTTTGACTAGCCTAGCCTAGCCTTGCCACCTCTCTCATCTTGATATTTCTTGATATTTTTCTCCATCACACATGTGGATGGGTGAGATATTCTCTCACCCAAACATATTTATGAGGCAGGACACCTCAGGGGACACCTTTGAGGATACCTCAGAGGACACCTCATAAGGGCCACCTCATAGGGACACCTTAGGGACACCTCAGGGGACACCTCACATTGCACACCTCATAGGGGACACCTCATGGGACACCTCAGCCCCTCCCCTAACCTTGGAAAACTCTATAAATAGAGTGCCTTCTTCTCCATTTCTAAGGATCCTCCATTTACATACCTAGACTCTGCTGGAATTGGTCTAGGATACGCAACATCAAACATCCACTTGGAAAGGAGCTCCAAAGCAAGAAACAAGCTACATCAACTCCTTTGTATAGGTAAGTATCATTGTAAATACCATCCATTTCAATTAGCACTTCAATTATGCATTAATTTAGTTATTTGAGTCTTTGTCTTTGTAAATATGGGGCTTGACCAAGGCAAGCCCCCAAACACACTAATCCATTTTTGTAGGTTGTGTAGGTTTACAGGATCTACACCTCAAAACTGATGGCACACAAGCAAGAAGCCCATCTACATTAAGGAATGCAAGGAAGATTTTAGATGTGGATTTCCATGTGCTTTAGGTTCATTTGGAGAAGATATATTGGATGATGAATCAATCCCCCCATACACAAAATTAATGCTCTTGAGAATTGAACCCATGTTATACACTACTCCTAAATATAAGGGTGGCTCATGTGGGTGATCATAATCCTTATCAATTTGGATTCTAAGTAGTGTGACTATGATGTCTTGGACCACATATTCACCAATACCAAGATTAGTGAGGTGGACCGCAACTTGGAATAAGGTAGGCAAATGAAGTGGATATGGATGACTCAAGATTGTCTTGGGGCTCTGATAATGGGAGAGATATGTCATCTCACAATATTTTAAGGTGACTTGTGAAACATCAACTGACATGGATGGAGGTGGATTTAGCTGAGGTGGTTGTTGAATAGGTGATTATGTGAAAGAAATTATGGTGGAAGATGTTGATGTTGATGATGTGGCTAATGTGGATTGAGTTTGACCACATGTGCATGTAGTCAAAGGTGATGAATATGGGGGTATGAAAGTGGAATCTTGATGTGAAGTGGTTATGGGAAGCTCTTAAAGAAAGGTATATTTTGATGAAGAGGTGAATTGTGTCGTGGATTATGAGGTTGATGGTTTGAGGAAAATATGGGTGGATGGAAGCATGGATTCATAAGGATTTTAAATAAAATTTCAATACTTAAATAGTTCAACATCCATCGGTATGCAATGAACTTGCCCTTCGTGTACATATTTCAAGCATTGATGAAGTATAGAATGGACACATCTCATTTCCCCCATCCAAGAATGTCCAAGGACTATATTATACACCATGGACCCTTCCAATATGTAAAACATGGTGTGTAACATTTTTACCCCCACTTCTATGGGTAAAAAAATAGTGCCAATTGTGGAGTAGAGAGCATCATTAAATGCTTTCAAGGTGAAAGTGGATTTAGTGATGTGATTTGGTGGAATATTGAGGTGGTGAAGAGCATATGTGATGATGATGTTGATAGAGGAGCTAATATAAATAAATACTCATTTAGATGGCTTCTTATCAATTTTATCCATGATGTGCAATGGAGGATCCACTGATTCTGATGATATTAATTTAATTTTAAAATTTTATAATGCAATTAAAAGCTCCATGCATGTTCAGATGTTCCCCATAAAATTTCTAAAGGAATTAGCATCTTCAGGTTGAAGTTCAATGGATTTTAAAATATCCATTAATGCCTTGCTATGTAGGGGATATTTTTGAATAAGATCATAAATAAATAGTTTTGTTGAAGCCATTTTAAGTCTAGTGGTCAGTCGACTACTCAAGGAGATGATTAGCCTTGATGGATGATTCATTGGATGAATGGGTGGATTTGGACTACTTGGAATATGAATGGGTCAGGGAGAATTGGTAGAAATTTGGATGGGTGATGATGATGTGGTAGGTTGAGACCCACTTTCCTATGGTGCTATGGTTGGTTGAATAGGTTGCTATTGTATACTTTGTTGATTGTTAGTACATTGTTGGCCTTGGGTAACTACATGGATAACACCCACAAAACCTTGGTACTATTGAACATGATTGAATTGATTAGGAGGGGTCTTGGTGTTAGATCCTCCTATTGTTGGTTGTACCTCCTCATGATGAGGAAGTGGTGTTTGATAAATACTAATGTTTTGGTTCTATTGATCTAAGGGAATATCAAGCTTGATGACTCCTAAGTCAATGAGATCTTGTACTATGTATTTAAAGTTATAGAAACTATTTATATCATGCTCATTATGCCTATTATAAGGGAAAAATAAATGTTTCCTATATTGTTAATACACTTGGTAGGATCATATAGTTTAACCTCAGGTAAGGCAAGTTGGTTAGTATCATACAATCTATGGAATATGGAGGCATATGATTCAGCTAAGGGGGTGTATTGGTAGTTTTATTGAATATTTTGTCAATGTGGGTAGTTTTACATAGTTGGTATTGTGTTTTTAACTGATTTTTATGGTGAGGGAACCACATGATATGTGATTTATTGTGGTTGGTGTTGCACATATTTTTTTTGAGATATTATTGGTTGGCTCATGACCACCTTATTGACTTGATTGGCTTGATTGGCCTGATTAGCCTGACTTGGTTTAGATTGGCCTGAATAATTACCTTTGTATTGGCCCTTATTCTACAATTATTTATTTTTGGAATTAAGCATACTTTATTTGATTTTTATCTCCTCAATTTTTCTAGCCTGAGCAATATATTCCTCAAATTATTTGTACTATTGTAATTGTAATAACCAAAAAATGGGTTTTAGGCAACTCTTGATAAACAATCGAGTTAACTCTTCCATTGGTAGAGCGAATGGAAGTTTTGTGATAATAGCCATCCAACAATTGCCAAAATCATATACCAACTCATCGTCATATTATTTTAAACCATATAAGTCAAACAATGAAACTTTATTTCTAACATTAAGGGAAAACCTTTAAATAAATTGGTCAACCAATTGTTCAAACGTGTAAATATTGTGATGAGGTAAATGGTTGTACCACTCTATAACATCCCCCATAATATTTTAGGAAATATTTAGAGCATGAGAGCATCATGATGTTGTATTCTAAAATAGGAATGAATGAATGTACTCACATGCTCTCTAGGGTCCTTAGTCCCTTTAAATTTATCAAATTTTGGTATTGTAAAATCTATCAAATATGGTGGTGATGGTACCAAAAAATGAATTGGTTGATTGATTAGCTATCTTAGATTTGGCTTCTAGTTCATCATACCAAGAGTATGTTGCATCAAGTTGTCAATATATTGTTGCATGGATTGAATTTTAGGGTCTTCCCCAGGTATATGGAAGCCCTCAATTACTTGGTGATTTTGGGAAGGTGAATTGGAAAGATGTTGGGATGTAATGAGATGGTGATGATTTGGTGGAGTGAATTAAATTTGGTTATGTTGAGGTTGATGAAGAAATAATTGTGAATGTTGAAAAGGAGATGATGTTTGAGGACTATGAAGGTGATGATTTATGGAAATGGCATGGGTGTGAGTTAATGGTAGTGTGGGGATGCAAACCATAGAAGATTGTTGTACCCATGATGGATTTATAATGAAAAATGTGGTTTGGATGGAAATAGGTTGGGATTTAAAATCTAATGCTTGTACTTGCTATTGGGAACAAGGTTGAGCACCTTATTGAGCCATAAGCAATTTATTGAGATGTTACCCCTTTTTTATGGCCACATCAGAGGCAGATGGTGTGTATGTGGATGAAATGGATGATGTAGGTGGAGGATAGGTTTCAATGGGAATTACAACTAGATGTGAGACATTGGATGAGGTGGAGGTTGGCATTTGTGAAGCAACATTAACATGTGCTTCATACAAAGGATTACCATAGGTGGTAGTGTATGAGGATGGGATGGAGGTTCTTGGAGCACATGACTATTAAGGAATAGACCAATGCTAGGAAGGTGTAGTTGATGCCTCAAAAATAGGGTTGTTATACACCTAGGTAAGTCTGGAAGTCTATGAAGAGGTAAGTTCCTAATGAAAAGAATGATTATGCCTAGGTGGGTTATGGACCTATTCTAGAACATAGTTAGTGAATATTTGAAATAATTCCACTTTAGCCATGTCTATGTAGGTTATGTTATGGTTGGTGGGTGATAATAGTTCTATCTGTGGAATGGATGTTTCGGGGGCTCTGTGCAAAATATCAATATTTGAAGTTTGCACAGCGTGTGAGGGACTCACAAATAAATCTAAACAACTTTTTTGTATCACACTAATGGTGTTAAAGATAGAAGTGGTGGGGAAATATGATGAACACTCCATGGATGAAGTGACTTGGTTGATGGAAATTTGACTCAAGAATTTTGTTTGATTTCTAGTTAAAACCATAAGCTAATGAATCAAATATGAAATGTGCAAGAAATAAATACAAATGAAATATTTCATAAAATCAAGTAAAAAAATCAATCATATATTTTTACAACATATTTATCTTACCTCCTTATTTTTTATCTCACTTTTTTTTTTTTTTTGTGAGTTTTGTGTATTTTGGATGTTTTAATATGAATTATGCAAGGTAAAATCTATGGCTAGCTAGAAAATGTTATTCTTCCTAGTGATGAAATCTAGAAAGTTTGCTCATGGGTATTTAGGGTTGCTAAGGGCAGATATTGATGGATGGAGATGAAGCCCACTGTCGCCAAATCTCAAGCAGTGGTTGGTGATGAGATCCAAATCATTATTTTTTATTGTGAAACATGTAGTGTGTGATTCATTTTAATGTTTATGTTTTCTAATGTGTACATACAATGTTAAAAATAACTTATTTCATAGGTCTAAATCAGAAGCCAAAAATAGAAATACCAAGTTCCTCAAAAGAATGTAGGGTACACCGCTTAAGACCCACTCTAAACAGTGGAGGGTTCACCTAATTATTTTACCTTGAATCACTAAATGTGGGAGTATACTTATGTATTATGATTCTCTTTACAATTTAGACAAGTAAAAATGGAAATTCTTAACCCTATTATGCAACTATTTTATGCAATTATCATTTCACATGAAAATAGTATGCAGAATATTGAATAAAACACACTAGAAAACAACATAATTTTAAATTTGAAATGTGAACTATGGTGAATGTGAATGCAAGTCTACTCTAAATGCAATGTGCAAGATGAATGTAGATGCCTAAAATACAAATGAAATATGATTGCTTTTAACAAAAAATAAATGATGTTCTTTTTATCAATGTATCTATAAAAAGTATAAAAATGAAGTAGAAATAGGTTAGGGTTTGAAGTAGGCTTACCAGGAAGCCTACGTATCTCTTCCACACTATATGAAACACATCAAGATGTCTCATAAATGCATCAAGGTATATTCATGACCTCAGATCAAATTTTGTAACTCCAAAAACCCTAGTTTTGCAAAAATTATGCAATCAAATTTCTAGAAATCTACAAAACATAAACAAAAATAGAAGTTAATGACAAAGTAAATTAGCATAGATAACCCTTTGTGGGTCCCACCGTGATCACCATTTGTGAATCATAAATCAAGCAACACCAATATAAAGTATAAAATGATAATAAGCACAATAATACACAAAGATTGCACAAGATAAACTATTTTTTATTAATGCGGGCGGATCTCAAGTGTTACAATAAATATGCCCTAAGTGTGAGGTCTTACAATGCTTATGTTGATACAAAATTATAGATACTAGGGTTCTCCAAAACCCTAGTTGAAAATAATGGTTGGTATCTTCACACTTATCTTCGATACTAATGAGGTTGCGAGTGGGCTTGCATATCCTAAATGAGCCACCCTAGCTTCAATAGCTACCAAATGTATGATTCATGTACGTACAACTAGAAAAATAAAAAAATATATTAGTAATACTTGTGAGGGCTCCATAGTGTGAGGTCCTTAGAAAATAACCACTAAACCCTAAATTTTGGAATATAATAACTAAAAACAAAGTGCAATAATATGAAAATGAATGCAAATAACTTTATTACCTTATCATTAGAAACTTCTACTTATGTTTCTATAGATGAGGGTTACGAGGATGCCCAAACAACATCCAAGGATTTTGGAGCTATAAATCTATTACATAAAATACCTTAAGGCATCCTATAATGTTGGAGGATGCACTAGAGTGTTCTATAACTACAACAAATACACTAGGGCATTGTGACTGCAATGGATGCACTAGGGTATTCTAAAACTATATAAAATACACTAGGGCATTCTACAATTGCAATGGATGCACTAGGGAATTCTGTAACTATAGCAAAAGTACCAAGGTGTTTGAGGATTGATAAGAATATCATAGAACGAGATCTAGCTTTACGCGGGTTATGTGATTGCAGATGTGAACAAGGCAAGGGTGATGCTGGAGAGTAGGAATGATGACATAATGGATAGGGTATAAGGGTTTGATCTCTAATAATTATTTGTGAATATATGTTGATAGAATTCAACCTCAAAAAATTAAGGACTCATGAATGTGAGGGGTTCTTAGGATATGAGTTGTCAAAATGAATCCTCTTTTATAATATTCCCTCAAACACGTTAGGGTTTTGATGACACAAAATGTGTGGCCAAGATTAAAACATGAAGAAATGTGGAGGTTAAATCTAGGTAAGTGGTATGGATTGAGGTGAAAGGATGGCTATGATTAAAATGTGGCAGAGGGATAGGATAAATTCATATGTATATATATATATATATTAAATATATATAAATATAATATATAAAATATTAATATTTAAATATATATTAAACAAATACAAATATATATATATATATATATATATATATATATATATATATATATATATATATATATATATATATATATATATATATTTGGATGGTTGTTATTGAAGGGCACATATGGATGACAAGTGGCTAGATTTTGATGTCTAGAATAAAAAATTTCACATTTTCAATAATTCCATGAACAACAAAAGCATTATAAATCACACATTAAACTATGTGGCCCTTTGTTAACAGTTTCTTGCACCTCTGAGGTATTCAACACCATTTGCACATTTTATTTTATAGCATACAAACACATATTTTTAAGCAATTAGGAAAATAGAACCTTGGAGAAGTTTTAAATTTATTTGTAAGAGAGGATTTTTTTATAATACCCTGACTATGATGATGGTTTTGCAATTGGGAAAAATTATCACTCAAAACATAGGAGGGCATATAGATCAACTGATGACCCTTCTATTTTCCATTGTATTTTTGCTTCTAATGGGAGATATGATTAAGATATTAATGGTTTAGGGATGGATAATTATTATTGCTAGGCTAAGAGACCATAAAACTACCTATGATTTGGGGCCAACCTTATTGGCAAGACTCTACCATACATTATATCGAGTGGTATATCATAAGGGTATGAACCTAGTTTGTTGTAGTCTTCTCTAGGTATAGCTCTAGGAACATATAGTGATTTGACAAAATATGGTAGGGGAAAGGCATCCTAGATGGAAGAGTCTTATAGTTTATCAATGAAAAAACTACATTCACCCCAACCATGGGTAATTAGATCATGCATGATTTTTTTATTTATATCTATGACCAGGCTAGGTTATCTAGAGACCATGGAGGGACCGTTTGTGTGGTCTAATGACCATAAGGATCTAGCATAGATTAGGAGGATCTAATGGTTAGATGATGATATTCAAACCTATGAGTTGTATAGGTATGACTAAGTACTTTATCAATATGAAAAGGTAAGGGGGTACTAGGCACATGAGAGATATGGTGCAATGGGTTACCCAAGAGAGATGATGGGAGCTCATCAATCCTTTTACCTTTTTAGAGGTATATATGGATGATCCTATAGTGTTGCATCCTGTGAGGGATGATGTAGGGGTGATGAAATATTATACTCCCTAGTAAAATTGGTTTAAGCCTTCTATATTGATAGTAAGGTTTTCGCTAAGGAATCATTCTTAGGCCATACATGATGTGGCCAATATCTTTAGGGGAGTGAGATAATGACTTAGGAAGTAGTGGAAATATAGGGTAGTTATGAGATGAATAATTAGAGGTGGTGGATAGGAGATTTAGGGTATTATAGTGGTAGTAACTCCTTTAAACATGTTCCCATTGGCTATGTTCCCATTACCACCATCAATATTAAATGGGGCAAGGCCTAGTGGAGCAGATTAGCCAAGACCTAGTAGGACAAGTAGAGAGGGTAGATAGCTAGATTTGTAGGTCCTAATTTAGACCTTAGAGGACATGAGATAATGGCTATTATCATCCAAGTATAATGTTACCAAGGCTAAGGAGGAGATAGTCCAACTTACAAAGGTAAGGATAGCAGATAAAGAGATAATTACTAGCCTTTGGGAAGAATTAAGGTTGGTGACTTAGGAGAGAGATGATGCTCTATTTAAGGTCAATAAGGGTATGGATTATAGTGTGATAGGGACAATGATGGACCCATTGGAGCCCTTGTGGAGTAGATATGAATGAATGTGGATGGGTTGCAGTAGGAGCTACAACTTACAAAGATACGTATAGAGAGGGAGAGAGGCAAGACCATCTACTATCAATAGATTTATCATGATATCATACCTCTAGATAAGAAAGATCCTTTACCTCCTTCAAATACTAAGTTAGGGATATAGAGTGATTATTCATAATGTTCAGTTGGTTTCTAATTACCTCCACCTCCATCAAGAGTTGAAGGATGTTGGAATATATTACATTATTTGGTACATGCTAATGTGCCACCTTTGGTACATATTTAGACTATGAAAGAGTGTCCCAATTTAGATTTTGAGTATTTACTTTATGCAATGTAATAAATGCACAAGTATTATTAAAGTGTGCAAAGTATTTTGGTATTTCAAATGTGCATAGTTGTCCTTGTGCACATGAGTCCATAGAATAGAAAGTTGAAGAGTCTCTAGAAGAGTGAAGGCCAAGAAGGCTCCATATGAAGAGTCATTTTACATCGTATATGTATGGGACATGCCATGTTTTGTAAGATGTATAGATACTTGAGATCTTGATTCAATAAAGATACTATTTTTATGAGCATTTATTAGTGGAAATTTTATGAGTTATAGTTGAAGTTAGTTTTGATTTTTACACTTTTAGAATATTACCATTATTATATATTTCATATTACAACTTTTTTTTGATCGTTTGGTTAATTTTATCTTAAGTATTTAGTTTCAAAATCTAAAAGTGGTATTATAACCACAACAAGGTTTTCAGCTTGCACAAGTTTTAAATTTGCAAAGTAGATTTCCATTGGTTAAGGAGAAACTAGTGAATTTAAAGGAATTACCTTTGGAAAAGAAAACCAAATTTTTTTGGAGATTTATCTATTCCAAGAGAAAATTAAGAATAGAAGGAGATTATAGATCTTTAAGATAGAGCTTGATGTTGAGGAGATTGAGAGAACCAAGAAGGAGATCCTATTGGAGAATTTGATAGATTTAATGAGATTCCAAATTTCAAATTGGCTAGATTATTTCCACATGGTTGAAGGAGAACTCGTGAAGACTAGGACTTAGCATAGACTTATTTCCACTAGTTTTGAGACTAGCAAGTGAATTTTATTGCTTTTAGAATTCTAGAAATTTAAATGCATTTGGTCTATTTTTTTTTGTAAAAAAATAGTTCTTAGAAGTTGAGAAGCTTCCTACAAAAGATAGAGAAGAATTTTACCTTCGATTGGCTAAAATTTAGGGTATTTTCCTCATGCAAGGATTAGTTTTTAATTGCAGCAAAATAATATACATTGAATATTAAGGATGTTAAAGAAAGGAACCATTGGAGATTGAAGGAAGAAGATTGAGGAGAACCAAGAAGGAGGTCCTCATTAAATATTGGATATTGAAAGCTGGATATTGAAGGCTACAAATTGAAGTTGAAGATATCCAAAAGATGTTAGATTGAAGAACTTACATATTTGGAAGATAGAATATTAGAGATTGAATATATTGAAAAGGACTAATAAAAGGTCCTATTGAAAAATTTATAAGCAATAGATTTTAGAGATCTATGAAAGAGATATCATTGTAGAATTTGGAAGATTGAATAGATCAAGGATAGATCACATTGAAGCTTAGAGGAGAATAATTGAGTAGATGTAGAGTTAGAAGATACAAGAGAAGATGTCTCAAGATAATTTTGATAAGAAGTCTAGAGAAATCCTTATTGTAGAATTGGAGAAGCGACCATTGGAGAAAGTTAGAGGAAGAAGAAAGCTAAGGAAGGAGGAGGCTAGAGAAAGCCTTATTGTAAAATTAGATAAGTGGACATTGGAGAAATCTAGAGGAAGAATAAATATAAGCAAGGATAAGTTTTCGATAAGAAGAATTTGACACAATTATCACCATCTAACAAGAATCCCAAGAGGAGGAATATTTTGGCAAGAAGTTTACAAAATTTTGGAGAAGAATTTTGAAGATATCAAGACATTCAGATTATAGAGGAAGAAGACAATGAAGGAGATCATATTTGAATTTAGAAATTGACAATAATAATAAAGGAGAAGGAAATATTGAAGAGGCCACAATTTTTAGAAGTTTAAGGACAACTGTAGTATTTTTGAAGGTTGATTTGAATAGAATAAAATTGTTGATTTTCAAGGTAAGAATTGAAGGGTTGTAGGAGAATAGATTGAAAGAGGTATAGAGCTATGGTTTATAAAATATTTGGAAAGATTCTGAAGTTCCCTTTTTTTTTTTTGGTAGATAATATACTATAGAATTAATACTGGGTTTTACAGGTTGACCCAAAACCTTTTATAAAAATCAGCCCAGGGATGTTGATGAACATATCCTTACTAAGGATCCTATATATGTAAAATCTACCTACCGCCAAAGCCATTAAATCCGGTAAGGCACATAGCATGTTATAAAAAATAAACTTTCCATACAACATTTTGGGTATACCCCGAGAAAACACATGCATAATAATTACAAAAAATAAACAGACACGAATCCCTTCCTTGAGATAATGGAGAAACAAAAAGCTGCAGACACACATAGCAGAGTACTGAAAAAAACTCCCACAAGTTTTGTATTGATAGTTACTCTTAATAATTCTTTGGTAATTGCTTTCTTCCATATATGACATGCTTTGGTACCACATACTGTCTTGGCCAATCAGCCTTGGAGAAGTGAACCTACTAGCTAGATTTATGGCTGTAGTTATCTGGTGGTCCACATGGCTTTGGTTCAAAGTCTTATATTCTCATTTCTTTCCTTCCCTATGATTATCAACCAATGTCAAATTACTAATATGACTATAAGCCATGTTATCTAACATGTGACTATCCCCATTAGTCTTTGTGGTATTTCCAAACAACATCCATGAAGACTGATAGCTCAGATAATTTTTGTTGTGAGTCCAATTCAAAAAAGAGACAGGAATACTCCTAGCCTTCAAACTTACAGTGCCTTCCCTATTGGTAAATTCGACTATCATTCTTGGAATTATTTTTGAATAAGCTCCTCTACATCACTCGAGACATCATGTTACCATTTGAAAAGTCCATCACCATCGATACCCAAATTAGCAAGCTTATCAGTAATTTTGTTAGCTTCTTGAAAGACATGTTGGAATTTTTTGTCCTATCTTCCCTAGAAAATGATCATTGCCTCTTAAACAATTGTTTTAATCCTCCAAGGATGTGTTTTCCAATTATTTAGGAGATTTATAACATGCATAGAGTCTCCTTCTATGATAAAATTGGCTTCTAAGTCTTGAGTCATTTGAAGGCCTCTCCACATAGCTCTAGCTTCAGATTTGTTATTCGTCCTTGTTCCCAAATATTCAAAAAATGCAAGCATCATATTCCCATTATGATCTCACACAATGCCACCATCGCCTACTCTGCCAAGATTGTCCTTAGATGCTCCATAAAAATTAAGCTTAAACCAACCTGTAGGAGGTGGAGACCACTTAACATTGGCTCTGGGGTTGACTACCCTAGGCACAGACTCATCTAACAAGGTTAAGCTTAAATATTGAGCAATCGTGGTCTCCTACAGATGAGGTTTACAACTGTCAAAAGAGATAAGGTTCACATTCTTTTTGGAAAAGTATAGGATCCTGGCAATGATAGTTTGATGATCATGGATAGACTCATTAAATACTCTATGGTTCCTTTATAACCACACCTACCAAAGATAGTGATTGAGACAAATTTTCCACATGCATCTAAGTCTTTTGATTGAAAATGGGTAAGGCCACTGGATGAAAAAATCAAGTATGATGGCTGGTTTAACCCATGAAATATTGAAGGCCTGAAAAACCCCACTTAGGATAGTCAAGGAAAAAGAGCACTCAAGTAAAATGTGATAAATGGTCTCCCAATTAGCCCTGCACAAATAACAATGATTAGTGATAAAAATACCTTTATGCATAATATTATCAATGGATATAATTCTTCCTTGGATAACCATCCATGAAAAGACTACAATTTTTGGAATTAAATTTTTTATCCAAACTAAGTCCTTTTGGAGGACAAAATCCTCGTCATCAAGCAGAAGCTTGTAAGCTGATTTAATAGTGAACTACCTATTTTTTGTAGGAGCCTTGGTCACTTGATCTTCCTTGGGTCTCATGGGGATAAACTATTTCCTGAGAATTTTACAAATATCATTTGATTTCACTTGAAATCCCTGAATCCTTATTTATTTCCACTTCATTCTACCTATGTCCTCAACCATATAATTGGATACTTTTCTGCCAATGAGTTCTTCTGTGATATCTCTGATTAGGGCTAAGTTAGGATATTGTGTTAGTGGTTCATCCTTAGCCCACCTATCATTCCAAAAATATATCCTCTCACCATTGCCTAAAACCTATCTTAAACCTTGTTTTATGATTTCCTTACAATTGAGAATTGCTTTCCAAAAAGTAGAACCTCAGATTGGAACTAAGTCACTTAGAAATTCCATATTTTGAAGATACTTTCATTTGATAATAGTTGTCCATTCATTTTATTCACTAGAAATGAGGCACCATGCCTACTTAGCTAGTAAAGATAAATTTATATGAGCAATTATACTCAGAATTAAGCCCCCATTTTCCCTGGGTCTGCACACTTTGGTCCATCCTACAAGGTGTATCCTTTTTTTCTCCTATGATCCAGTCCATAAAAATTATTTTTGGAGTTTCTCAATTTTTTGGAAAACCTTCATAGGGGCTTTGAAAATGGAGAGTAAATATACTGGAATGCTTTGAAGAGAGGCCTTAGTGAGGGTTATATTTCCTACTTGAGATAGAAGATGACCTTTCCATCCAGTAAGTTTTTTTTGAATTCTTTCAATAACCCTATCCCACATTGACTCTCTCGGAGAACCAATGAAAATAGGGAGACCAAGATACGAAGTGGGGAGGTATATCACACCCTAAAATTTTTGTAATCCTTTCTTGCCTCTGAATGGGGGTGTTCAAGAAATATAACTTGCTTTTACTGAAATTAACTTTCTAACCAGCAGCATCTTCGTAGAGTTGCAGGATGTATTTAATTATTTTAGCCTCAACCACTGATGCCTTAGTCAATATAAGAGTATCATAAATGAATTTTTGGTGATAAATAACCCTAGTGAGAGATGTTGCCTTGATTCCCAATATTAGCCTTGAATTGCAAGCATTTTTTATGGTTCTACCTAAATATTATGCCACAATGATGAATAACATGGGGCTGATAGGGTCCCCCTACCAAATTCCTCTATGAATTTGAAAGTAACTAGTAGTTGTTCCATTAAATAGAATCAAGAACCATGCTTTAGAAATGCATTCTTTGATCAAATTAACCCATTGGTGGTGAAAACCAAACTTAAGGAGGACAACAATCAGAAAGTCCCAATTTAGCCTATCAAATGCTTTGTTCATATCAAGATTGAGGGCAAAAACAAACCTGTTAGTATTATGAGCAGAGTGCAGAGCTTCATGAACTATGATAACTCCATCCAAGATTGACCTACCCTGGATAGAGCTTCCCTGGCATGGATCTATGATGTGGGGCATATTATCTCTCATTCTGTTTGCAATGGCTTTAGTTAGGATCTTGGAAGAAATATTGCACAGATTGATTGGCCTAAAGTCAGCCATAGATTTGGGGGTTTGCTTCTTAGGAATTAGAGAAATAAAAGTAGATTTGAGACCTTTTCGGATATGATTGCTTGCTTGGAATTCTCTGACAATAGAAATTACATCCTCACTGACGATGTCCCAAAAATCTTGATAGAAATGAGGGGGAAAGTCGTCGGGTCCCGAGGCTTTCTTTAATAGTATATTGAAGGAGGTCATGATAAAAAAATAAGGCAACATTTTAGAGATTTTTATTGTAGTTTTGGAAAATGAAACCAAGGAGTAATTGATTGCAAAATTGCAGAATTTTTGGACAGCATTTGGGAAACTCTAATAGCTACAATATTCAGAGTTTTAGAGAATATATTTGGAGGATATTTGAATCCAAAAATTTGGATTTGTGGAAAAAATTATGAGATAAAGAGGTGTGATTTTGGAGAATTTTGGGGTATATTGGAAAGATTTTTTTGGCAGTAAGCAAGTTGGTATTTGAGTAAAAATCCAAGCTGCAAAATTGGTAGGTTTTGAAGCAGCAAAGCACAAGAAAGTAAAGGTGAAAAACATACAAGATCAAGATAGAAAAAGGGTGAATCAATCACCAAATAAATTATTTGCAAAAGGAGATAAAAAAGGTAAGTAATTTTGGTGCTACATATGTTTATTATTAATATATTAAAACTAGTTTACAACTAAGTATTTGAGAGCACCATATTGGCTTTATTAAAATATGAAGAAAATTGTTGAGAAAGGAGTCCAAGAAAAAGGATTTGGTAGTATTTGCATCCTAAAATCTACAAAATAAAATAGCAAAATTCTATGTTAAATATTTCTTGAAAATGAGAGATAAGAAGGGAATAACATTAATATTGAATGTTATTTTTTAGCTCATAAAAAGTGCAGATTTATTAGAGTAAAATAAATAGAGAAAGAGTATTATTCTAAGCAAATTGAAGACCAAGAATGGGTTGAAAGTAGAGCATATTTTAAGAATATTTGTAAGTGTCTAAAGACACTAAGAAGCCATAATACAAAGGTGAAGTGAAACTGTCCATTTGGAGTAGTGAAGTGCCACCATAGCTCAAGGAAGAACCACCATCATTCAAGGGAGATCCACCACCATTAAAGAAATACCACCACAATATAAATAAGCTCCACTATTGCTCAAGGAAGAGAAACCATAGTATAAGGAAGCACCACTATTGATCAAGGAGGAGCAACCACAATCTAAGGAAGTGCCACTATTTCTCAAGAAATATCCATCACCATGTAAGGAAGAGACACCACCATATAAGAGAAATCCACCACCTTCTAAGGAATATCCACCATCAAAAATGTAAACCAGAGTTGTCAAAGTTGAAGGTTCAATGACATAGTTTCATCCAAGGAGTCCAACAAATGTAACTGAGATGTTTTTGCAAAAGAATGTGAAAGAGCATACGTACATGTTATAGAACATTTAAAAAATTAGGGCAAATTCCAAGTTTTAAGGATTGGAAGAGATGTTACATGCAATGGACATATGTTAAGCATTTTGGATGTTAAATTGTGCCAAGGTTAAAATGAGACATTAAATCTTCATTGAAAGTGATACATTTTCAAATAGTAACACTCATAGTGTCATAATATCATCAAACAAAGCAAAGCTACATTATATAAGTGTGAGGACAGTAAGGGAAATGGTTTTGAGTGTTGGAAGTATTTGAGTGCCATGTGCCACATGTATAGTGGAATATCAATAGGTTAGAAGTATTTCAAAAATCCATATCAAGGAAGATAATGTATTTTAAGGATCCAAATATAGGATAGTGGAAGAGCAATTTGTAGAGAAGCACTAGAAATAGAATTTCATGTAGGTAGGTTCATTAATTGTAGATTGAGTGGAAGTAAGAAAGAGATACACCACTTGACATTGCAAGAGAGATATTCAAGTTACTTACAAAAAGGGATTCAAAGGGTCAAATACTATAAATAGGTTGCAATAGCAAGGATAAGGTGGAATTTAGAGCACCTTTATAAAGGTTGAATTTGATTAATCAATCAAAGAGGAAAGAGTATAATATTTCCAAGGAGGACAAAGTATAGTAAAGATTCAATACATGCAACATAGAAAGAAGAGTGCCAATTATAATATGGTCAAGCACTATTGACCAAGAGAATTACCATATTTGAGGCTAAAGGTAATTCACTTTGTTTAATTTTATTTATAAGATCAATATAGGAGGGATAAGAATTAATACTTGAAACCTTAGAAATATGATTATCGCTAATAGATAATTTTATAAAGATTTAAAATTTGGTTTGAAGGGATTGAAGGAATAATTTAAAGTTTTATATTTTAATTATTTGCATATACAAAACTACTTGAAATACTTGCAATTTGACTATATTGAAGTAATAAGGTTTTCTACATCAAATTAAATTTATAAAATTTGCAAATGTTCTTTTATGGAATTTCTAAATTTCACAGTTTGGAGTTATAATGAATTCAACATCAACATAGGATTGAGAAATTTAAAAGTCAAAAGAAAATATAATTTTTGAGATTAAGAATATAAAAGGTTATCAAATTTAATTTAAAAGTTGTTCTTAGTCTATCAATCAAAACCAAGGTGAAACAAAAGTAGATATTTTGAAATTACATTCAAAATTATCTTTAACTTACTAAAAAATAGTAAAATTAAATTCCTACGAGAAAACATGAAATACATAATGCAAACGATGGTGTGAGGGATGCTCTAATGCATACAAAACTAATTTTGTAGGGAAATTCATCAACTAGGGGGTTCAGGGGGATAAAATGAGAAAATCCCAGTTTATATAGGATTAGGGAGAGGTTAGGAGGTTGGAAATAATCCTAATTTGGGAGATATCCAACTGGGGAGACTCTAACTGCATAGACACGCTTTCTGCCCAAGTTAGAGAAGCTGTTGAAACAGAAGCTAATTATGAAAATTTGATTTTGGGACGAAATCGTCTGGATGTTCTATTCTAGACGAATTCGTCAGATTTGGGATGATTTCATTTGATTTGCGATGATATCGTCCAATGGTCAAAACAAATCCTAAAAATGGCACAAAAAACGAGGAAAGCGGGTAACGGGTGGTTAACGGGCGGTTTGGGTTTAAAATTCAAATTTTTATCATTTTACTAAGGTTTAACTATGCCAATTTTAGGGTGCTACATTTTGCCCCCTCTTTAGTGAATTTTTTGAAGAAAATATGTTAAAGATGAGTTTTTCCTGTTTTACGAGAAAGCAAAAATTTACTCAATTTTCTAGACGATGATTCTAGGTCAAATCGTACGACTGCTTACTATGGTGCCCCCTTCGTGTTTTTACCCAAATCGAATGTTTGAGGTAAAAGCACAAAAAAGCAAAATTAAAAGAAAAATGTTGATTTTAAATAAAATTAAGAAAAATAGGGTAAAACCCTAATTCATTTTTATTGTTCATTTCTACTATTCTAGGGCTCTACAGAGAGAAAAATGGTTGAGACAACACATAAAGCGACAGGGGTCCGATGCGGGCTACGAGTAAGGATCTAATCCTAGTAAATTAGGTTTGAATTTAATTTGTGCAATTTTTTGTTTGAAATTTTTATTGTTTTGGGGCATCGTGGCCGTTTTTAGGCCATCAACGACGTCGGGATGAAATCATCTTGATTTCGTCGAAATCGTCCCTAGATCATCGATTTCGTTAGAGGGTGAAATTGGTGATATAGGGGCAATCCCGTCCAACAAGGGGCAATCCCCAAGTTATGAAATCATAGATGATTTCATCGTACAAAGGACGATTTTGCCTTATTTGGGATGATATCATCCAATGGTGGATGATATCATCATTTTTAAGAAATTAATCTTGATTAAAATGTTTTTAATTTTATTTTAATGATTGGTTTATTAATGAATTTTATTGTTTGTTTTGTATAAGGGATTACTAAAGAGTCGAGAGTGGAAATACAATGGGTTGTGAGATGACATAGCTGTGCTTGATCAGGAAAAGCGCGATCGACTGGCTCAGGTCAATTTATAGCATGTGGCAGAGATGCCACAAGTACCGATAGACATGGGGCTACTGATAGCCCTAGCATAGAAATGGTATCCGAGGTCATCCTACTTTTGGTTACTGATAGGGGATATGGCTCCCACACTAGAGGACGTATGGAGGATCATGAGGATCCCCATATAGGGACGGTTGATGACGCCTGTAGCCAATCAAGGCCAGGTGATGATGAGGTTGACCAAGGACCCGAGCTTCACCCTAGAGAAGGGTGGAGTGAACTTCGAGTCTCTAAGGTAGATTCCTAGGGCATCTAGGTTGACTCAGGTTTTGGCAAGAGTGGTAGGTGGCTTACTTCTGTGGATGCAGGTTACCGTGGTTCCTATCAGATATGGTCTATGACATGAGAGACCATAGTTATAGGTTTTCTTGGGGTAGTTTTGTGTTATGCCGCTTGTATAGGATCCTACATGGAGTCGTATACAAGGGAGGCCGATGTCTAGTCTTGACATAGTTACTGTAGGTTTGGTGCTGGGAGCACATCATGATGCAGAGGTCGATAGGGCTCCCACTAATAGGGGTTGATCAAGAGAGGCCCCAAGTTTTCTATTTGTGGTTATAGAGGGGGTCATAGCGGTGGATAGATCTATCGATGTCATGGAGGTTGCTATATGACCTCATCCTAGACCAGATCACCTGGAGGCCATGGCGAGAGCACCCCGGGTGGGTAGAGGATGGGTAGGAGCTGGCTTGCATCAGGTGAGTCTGTTGGCTATGGATGGAGCGGGAAGAGGTAGAGCTCAACCGCTATGACTGGGTTCTACAATAGTTCAGTTTACAATAGGGGATCCCTTCTCTTAGGGATTATGAGTACTCCCAAACTATCCGAGGTAGTACTACACTGAGCGAGGCTCCAGACATGCAGTGATTCTAGAGTCAGGATGTGGATGATGCCCCCATCCAGCCAGTGGATGGTGACGATCCTAGGGTCATAGATGTGTACAATGCCTGGTACACAAGAATTCATCCTCCTTGGATGATGAGGGCATAGGGTCTAGTGCATGCTGTGGTGTGACGAATGGGGAGGCGGTGCCAGGATGTTATTAAGGTAGTGCGGGGTCACGACAGGAGAGAGTAGCGATGGTCTCCATAGGAGAGATGCCAGAGGATGGGTCAGGCTCCACAGAGGCCTCAGAAGATAAGGAGGAGGGATAGGGGATTCTCTTCTCAGTAGGGGGAGAGACCACCATCACCCGATAAGGGCAAGGGTGTCGAGGTAGGGGAGAGCAGTGAGACGGTGGCTATTTGGGCTTAGGTTGCCTACCTTCGGGCTTAGGTGTAGACGCTATAGGATGAGGCTACACAACTCAGGGCTCAAAGTAGATGGGTGAGCACTCAGGATCTAGCATGGTCTATTGCTTAGACCACATTCTACCAGGGGCTATACTATCACATGGTCCCAGAGGGATAGAGGGTACCACTACTAGCCCCCATTATGGAGCTGGTCATGATGGGATCGTCGAGGACATCCTCACGATCGATGGTGAGGACCCAGGACACAACCCTGACATCTATGGGATCACCTCCTCCACGTTAGGGCGAGGGAGGAGATGAGGCTAATATCTTGAGGGTTTCTCGAGGCTAACTATTGTAGAGGGCAGATTTGTATTATTATATTTTTTTTTTGAGGGGATTGACTATGCCAGGGTTTTGATTGTGGCATACCCATCTAGATGATGTACATGATTGATTGAGATATATAGATTATCTTTTTGATGATATGACTTGTGTATATGTTGTATGGTGCTTTAATTTTGAATTTTGTGATTAATTATTTATGTAATTATATCGTTGGAAAGAAAATATTTATGCCATGCTATAAAATTGGAAATGAAAATAATTTGATGTAAATAATTGGTTGTTTTGTGGCGTGTTTTGATGAAAAAATAAAAGAGACTTCTAAAAATAATTTCAAAGGACATTTTCGCTAGTATAGACCATTCATGGAGTCACCGCTCACTAGGTCGTCAAGCTAATCCCAGGATAGAAATATTGTTAAAAGTAAAAGAGTTCTTAAGAGACTGTCTTAAAAATTTGTGTTGTGATGATGGAAGTTATGATGGTGTGGTTTGTTTTCATATTTTCATAAAAAATATTATGCATGACATATTAAAGAAATATGATTTTGCTAGGCATAAATTCCTAAGTGTGATAAAATTTTTGAATAAGTCCCTAAGAACTATACCATCATTGCAAAATTGAATGTTGACATAATGACATGAAATAGAATAGGTGTTCATTCGTTTTAAAGCACAATTGTGTAACATAATGATGTAAGCCATATGTTTTTATGAATTAAAATGAAGGGGAAATAAAATGAGACCAATGGTTTGCGCTAGGCATAGAATTATAGGTATAGACTTATACCATCATCGCGAAATCCAAAGAAGAAATTGATAGTTTAGTTTTATTGCATGATTGATTTTTGACTTTTGATAAACAGAAAATGATTTTATGAACATGACTTTTATTGATTATATGTGTCATATGTTGTTTTAAAGCATTTTGTGATTTCTGAAAACAATGTATATAATTGTTTTATACTAAATAGATGTTTTGAAATAAGAAGATAAAATGATTCCAAAAAGAGTTGCAGAAATATTTTACATTATCTTAAAGACAAATGTAGATTTATAAGGAAACCTTATGTGAAAATGTGAGTTCATTACCGATATTACTTTATCATAATGATACAGAATCTCTCAAATACAAATGTGTGTGCAATTGTATTGTTCATTCACCAATTTTGAGCAAGAAAATTTGATACAAGTAATTTGACTTAACCAAATGAGTGTTCCTTGACCATGATTTATGTGCATGTAATCATACCAGACTACTATGTAAGTCGGGTTATCAAGAGCTAGCTGATCCATAAGTCAACATAGGTCTGTACAAAATAAGGTCACTAATGTGATAGACATATCACCACGCTAGGAATTACCCAAGGCCAAGCGGGTTGGGCAAAAACCTCCTGTTATGGGGCTTACCTCACAGTTTTTGAATAACTGAGAATTCCAGGGATTCAAGCTCGTTCACCCTTCTTTTCTTTTCAAGGGGTAGGGAAAGGATTTTTTTGCTTTTGCTTTTGCTTTTATCTTTTTTTTTTTTCTTTTTTTTTTGTATTTTTTCTTGATATTGAGATAATGCTGAAATATTGCTATGATGATATAAAATAATATTTTTCTTTTTCTCTTTTGCTTTGAATTTTTCTTTTGCTTCCTATGCTAGGGATACTTTCTCATATTGACTGTAGGGCAAGGGATTTTTATTCTGGGTAGGGGTGAGCTTGTCCTTTTGTCAATTCTCAAAGATTCTAGACCATGTGCATGATAGGATAGCAGGGGAAACTTTTCACTCAAGAAACCACTTCTACTATGTAGCATCATATTGAATTTGCAATGAAATCATTTTAATGTGAAAATATATGCTTGGTTCAAGTAAATAACAAGATCAGTTCTCTATGCTCAAAACTTTATTTAATTCAATTGTGGACTTTGATATAAGAGAGATTAATAATCATACCAAATAAAATCAAGATATTTATGCCTGTGAGTGTGAAAGTGCGAGATTCCAATTAAATGTTAATTTATCCAAAATAATTGAAAATATAACTGCAATACTTCAAGAATTGATAGGTACAAAAATAAAAGATGTTTTTGAAGATTTTGAGGATTTTGATGTTTTTATATTTTGATTTTGATTGATGAATTGAAAGAATAAATACTGTTACTATTTTTGAAAAATATTTTGATATAAATGGCTAAAATGAAACAATATGCAAAATACAATTTATACAAATAATGAAACGACCCAATGTTATGCATAATAATGCTTAAGATGCATAATGTTCATAGTTTATTTAAGATATTTACCATCTAAGATAGCTAATCGATATGCTCCCGATCCAAATTTAGCAGTGATGACATATGGTCCAAGCCAGTTGGGCTCAAATTTACCTTTAAGGTCTTTAGTTGCATTAGTATTTTTTTGATTTTCTCTTAATACAAGGTCGCCGATCTCAAATGATCGATGATGAACTTTCTTGAGGTATGCTCTCTTAATCTTGTTTTGGTAGGCACGAAGATTCTCCAAAGCATTGATGCACTTTTCATCTAGGAGTTCCAACTGACTAAATCTGCCAGCACGATATTCATCTCCTACTTCACTATCTTGAAGTAGTAGAGCTAAAGAAGGAACTTCTAATTCAAAGGGAAAAAATGCTTCAGAACCATAAACCAAAACAAAAGGTGAAGTGCCTATGGGGGTACGAACGCTAGTTCGATAAGCCCACAAAGCTATATATAATTGGATGTGCCAATCTCGACCAGACTTATTGACCAGTATTTTAAGGATTTTGATTAATGTTTTATTAGATGCTTCTGCTTGGCCATTACCCTGAGGATAATAGGGAGTGGACCAACGATGTTGAATTTTATATTTTTGACATAATTTTGTGACATCTTTTTTTTTTAAACAAGTTCCATTATCTGAGATGAGATTTGTAGGAATTTTGAACCTACAAATAATTTGATTAAAAATAAACTTGGAAACTTGGGTTCCAATGCAAGAAGCTAAGGGCATAGATTCAACCCATTTTGTGAAATACTTAGTGGTGGTTATTATGAATTTGTGTCCATCAGATAACACAAGGTTGATTTTTCCAATGATGTCTAAGCCCCATTTTGAAAAGTGCCAAGGAGATGAAATAGCCTGCAGTTCTTGTGCAGGCGCATGGACAAGGTCAACGTGTTTCTAGAACTTGTCGTAATGGTGCACATAATCATGTGCATAATTTTCCATGGTAGGCCAAAAATATCCTATCCTAAGGAGCTTCTTAGCAATGGCGCTACCACTAAAATGCCCCCCATAAGATCCATTGTGGGCTTCACTCAAAGCTGATCTAGATTCTACTAGATTCAAACATCTCAATAAGATGCCTTCAAAAGATATCCTATACAAGGTATTAAAAATAATTATGAAGCGACTTGCTCGTCTACGTAATAACCGATGCTAGTTGCAATTACAACCTTTAGGAAAGGTCCCATTTTGAAGAAAATTAAATATATCAGTGTACCATGGTTCAGGAGTAGTTTCGTTGATTAGAAACACATCCAAAGGTTCTAAGCATGATTTGCTTGAATTAGGTTCCTAGAGTCAATGAATAATTATGGTAGCATATTCATCATCTAACTCCAAGGGCAAAAGAGATGCAGCTGCAACCATAGCGTCAACCGCACGATTGCTAGTTTGGGGAATAACTTCCAAGGTAACTTGATCAAATAGGGATAATAATTGTAAGACATGATTTATATGGATGTAATTTATCATCTCTGGTATGATCAACATCATTTATTTGATTTATGACAAGTTGAGAATCATCGAAAACCAATAAATTTTTAATTTTCAGTGCCAAGGCAGCTCGTAATCCAAGGATTAGAGCCTCATATTCAGTAGTATTATTGGTGCAAGCAAATGTTAGTTTGAAGGACAGAGGTATAAGATGTTTCTATGGAGATATTAAAATAATACCTGCACTAGCCCCACTCATGCATCGGGCTTTGTCAAAGTATAGGGACCATTGCTCAGGATGGTCTACCTCTAATTTAAGGCATTCATTAGGAAACTCAATGATGAGGGGATGGGTAGACTCTAAGGCATAACAACTAATTGATCTGCTATGATTTGACCTTTAATAGACTTTTGTCCTATAAATGTGAGTTCAAACTCGTTTAGCGCAAGAACCCACTTAGATGTGTGACCAAATAAGTACGATCAACTCATGAGATATCGTAAAGGATCAAATTTAGCAATAACATACGTTTTTTGACTGAGCATATAATGACGTAGTTTCTGTGTAGAAAATATGACTGCGAGACATAACTTATCTAATACTGTATAACGAGTTTCATAAATGATTAAGGTTCTATTGATGTAATAATTAGCATGTTCTTTATTCTCATCGTCAAGTTGAGCTAACATAGCTCCTAAGGCAAAATCTGAAGCAAAAATGTACAAGATAAATGGACGATCAGATCTATGTGGGGAAAGCACCGGTGGTTTAAGGAGATATTGCTTAAGGAGTTAAAATGATTCCTGGAATTCATCATCCTAATGAAAAGAGACATCTTTCTTAAGATGCTTAAGAAAGGGTCTGGTTTTGTCTGCCAACTTATCGATGAAGCGACGAATAGCTTGAAGCTTACCTTGTAAAATTTGTAATTTTGATATATTGGTGGGTGCGGGCATATCTGTGATAGTCGTGATCTTGAGAGGGTCAATTTCAACACCACGTAAAGAAACTATAACCCCTAATAATTTACTAGACTTAACTCCAAATATGTATTTAGCTGGATTTAGTCGGATAAGATATTCCCTTAACTGATCAAATACTTTCCTTAAGTCATTTAAATGATCATCTTCTTTGATGGAATGAGATATAATATCATCTACATAATCATGTAGAATATCATGCATCATATCATGAAAGATATAAGTCATGGCTCATTGATAGGTTGCACTTGCATTCTTTAAGCCAAATGGCATCACTTTCCAACAAAAGGTTCCCCAAGGGGTAAGAAAGGCTGTTTTGGCCTAATCTTCAGGAGCTATCCTGAATCTGATTATAACCAGAGAATCCATCCATTAGGGATATCATTCTACTCCCAGCAGTAAAATCAATGATCTGATCCATGTTGGGAAGAGGAAAATCATCTTTAGGGCATGCAACATTAATATCTCTAAAGTCTATGCAAACCCTAACTTTGGTAGCTTCTTTCTTAGTTACTGGAACTACATTTGAGATCCATTCAGCATAATCAATAGCTTGTATAAAAATAACCTTCAAGAGTTTTTCTAATTCTCCTTTGACTAGTAAGGCCACTTTAGGATGCATTTTTCTAAGTTTTTGTTTAACAGTTTTAGCATCCGAATGGACTACTAGGTGATGCATAACTATAGAAGGGTCTAATCTTGGCATATCTTCATATGTCCAAGAAAAAATGTCTTCATATTCTTTAAGAAATGCAATGTATGTAGCTTGTTTTTCTTGACTCAATTCTGATCCAATGTTGATGATGTGAGGGTTATCTTCGGTTCCAATGTTAATTTTTATAACGTTTTCAACTTCCATATGTAGATCTCTCTCAAAATTATATGGGGCGGGTGAAATGCCTAATTCTTGTAATTCTTCCAAGGTTAGCTTGGATAATTCATCTTGAGGAGTCGTGGCCTCAAGCTGGGCTATACTAGGTATAGAGCCATCAAAATAAAATCCGTTATGTAACAATTCCTCAACGGAGACATCATGGAAGATATCCCCCTCCAAATCATCGTCGGATTCAGTAATCATCTTAGGGTAAGCTATGGATAGCATATTGCATGTAAATGGATTATCCCTTAAATGTAAAGCATCACGTTTATCCAAATAATATTGGTAACATATAATATGGTCATCATCCTAAAATGGGAAGGGCTGACCTTTACTAAGAAATAGACCCACACCACATCAGGCAGGCCATGGCTCTACCTCAAAATGTTTTTTCATGCCATTTTTGGAAGGTCCCAAACCTTTCCCTTTATATCCCAATCTAAGCATTATAGGTTTAGCTTTAACATACTCATTAGCAAAATAACAGCGAGCATACTCGTCATAATGAGTCTTGATGTTTCTAGGTATTCTTCCCCAGTCATATCCCTTATAAATAAAAGCACAACTCCAAAATTGGTAGATACTTCCCATAGGTTGTGGGAGGCCCAAGGTATGAGGAGAGGGTGGCAATTTATTTAAAATATGGGAATCTTGCATAGCAACATTTGTTTTCTCTGATACAAGAATTTTAGATAAATCGGGTAAGAGCTCGTCGGGAAGAGTGTAAGAGGTAGAAGGATCATTTCCTATGTTTTTGGATGTAGAAAACATGCCTTTGATAAGCGTAGATGTTGTAGAGATGTTGATGGACGGGTCTAAAGGTATGGAAGTTATAGGAGTAAAACAAGAAGCATTGGTTATGGGCTTATGATCTTTTTGAGGTCCTAATGTGGTTTGTTCGAAAGATGGTTGAACTATATGTAGAGGTGGAATTTATGGGGAAAAAGTAGATGATGTTATGAGTGTGTTTTTCACATGTTTGGATGTATGATGAGAATTAGGATGTGTGGATGATAGAGCAGGGTAAAATTGAACTCCAATAGGTTTTGCCAAAGCACACATATCAAAGGGTCTAGGATCACCATGAATGATAACCAGCTGATTTTTAAATTCAAATTTAACACACTGATGTAAAGTTGAGGGACTAGCTCGCATCGCGTTGATCTAAGGGTGACCCAAAAGTATATTGTACGATGTAGGGAAATGCACAATAAACACGATCATGTCTAAGGTTCTAGGACCAAATTGCAATGGAATAGTAATAACTCCACACATTTCTTGTGTTTCGTCATTGAATGCTTTTATGATCATATCAGTTCTTTTCATTTCATCACTTCTAAACCCAAATATTTGGTAGAAGTCAAAAGTGCATATGTTTAAATATGAACCATTATCAATCAAGACTCGTTTAACTACTACATCTCCAATTAGGGCAGTAATATATAAGGGGTTATCCTTATGTAGACTATGTTGTGGTATATCTCTATCCCGGAAGTCAATACAATCGACTTCTCGAGTTATGATAGTATTGGACATGGCGTCAAGTTGAATATTTTGTGGTACCATAATTTGGCTTAATGTGAGAATTAATTCATCCCTATAGGTAGGAGAAGATATTAAAAGGTCCAAAAGGGAAATTCTAGATGTAGTATTTGATAATTGTTCATTAATATTATAAGGAGGTTTAGGTTGAACATTAGGCGCATGATTCCATTTATTGGGATTTTTCAAAACAGATGGAGTTGATCCATCATTCTGAGTTTGATCTTGTTGATAATTTTGAGCCTGTTGTTGAGTAACAACTTCGATGGTACCTACAATATTATTTTCCAGATAATGAATGGGTCTTGGTCTAGCGTTTATGACTTGTTCATTAGAAAGTAATTGGTGAGAATATGGTCGAATAGTGACTCTTCTAGGAAATGGTTCTTCCGAAACCATAGAATTTTTGATGGGTTGAACAACATCTGATTCATCTTCAGAACTATTCAATTTATTTGAGGTGATTTCCATGTCACTTTCTGTCTCATATTCGGTATCACTAAGATTAGGTGTTCGAATATTATGTAGAGGTATGGCCGTAACCATGGATAAAGTTGTGTGAAATATTTATGGATCGTGAACAGGTAAATGTCCACTAATGGTTCCTACATATCAGTTAGGAGGGGGAACATTATGATGCTCAATTTGATTAGCCACCTCTTTACCATGCTGAAGAATATGGACTTATACTGAGAGGGGGGGTGAACAGTATAAGACTTAACCAATTAATAATTTTAACTTTAGATAGTAGTGGCATCAACACAACATTAATCAAGACAGAAAGCATCACACATTGAAGGCCCATTTTTAACGTGGTTCACCCAGAATGGTTGGGCTACGTCCACAAAAAATTTCTCTAAAAGTTATCTCAAAGTTCTTTGGGAATCCTTCCCAATTACAATGTTTATGAGCCTCGGCCCAAAGGAGATACCTTCCCCCAATCTGAATTTATGAGCCTCTGCTCAAAGGAGATACCTTCCCCTCTATCGATTATGAGCTTGTCAAAGGAGATACCTTCCCCTATGCTCTGGAAATGATCCCTCAGAAGATCAACTGCCTCTACCTCTTGCCGGCACGTGGAACTCCTTTCCATCGAAGACCTCCTATCCTCAATGCTTAGCCTAAGAGACCTCTGCCTTCTATGATCACGTCCACAGTAGCTCAGCAACCTGTACCAAACACAGTCAGTCGGTCTAGTACAAGTCTTCCTCTGTCTATCAGATCTGTCCAACACTTGAACAAATCAATCCTCTGCACACAAGCCTTCTCAAAGACTTGCCAAATCTGTCCTCAGGTTCTTCTCAAAGAACCAATGCTCCTCTGTCCTCAAGTTCTCTGATAGAACTCTCAAAAACTCAGCTCACAAGTCCTCTGCTAGGACCTGTCCAAATCTGCTCACAAGTCCCCACCGGAACCTATCCAAAAATTGCTCACAAGTCCCCACCGAAACCTATCCAAAACCTGCTCACAAGTCCCCACCGAAACTTGTCCAAAACCTGCTCACAAGTCCCCACCGAAACCTGTCCAAAACCACAACAAGCTCACCAAGAAAAACTTGCTTAGTATGAAATCACAAAGAGAATTGTTAGAGACCCAATGTGATTCATCAAACTCATAGAAGCATAAAGAGAATTGTTAGAGACTCAATATGTTCTATACTTAACTCCCAATCTCAATCTCAACTCAATCTCAATCTCAACTCAATCTCAATCTCAAAATAATAAGATAGATGTAGTATGCTTTTCTCAAGAACATGAAACACAACCCAACAATTGCCAACCATGCAATATCTCATATAACAATGATACTCATGTTCTTTTCACAACCCCTATCAATTAGGGTTTCAACAACAATGCTCATCAGACAAGGTTTAGTCAACCAACACCATTCAACTCAACATCAACCTTGAAGCATTCAACCAATCATCACAAGAAAAGGAAACAAGTAGAAATCCTTTTCCCTCCAAAGATATTTGAACAAAATAGCCACCAACACAATATCACCAAATGCAAAGAATAACTTGCTCAAATCAACTCAATGGAGTAAGCCCAAATCATGTATCAAGTAAAGCACTAACTTGATCAAAACAACCTCTATGGAAGCAACTCAACCATCAATATCAAAACAGCCAACTAAGGGTTTCACCATCTCAATGCAAGTAGCAAGACTTACTAACATAAACCCTAGTGCAAAAATGCTTCCTCTTCCTCAACCAGAATTATGCATTCACCCAAAAACTCATCAATGATTTTAATGCATAAACAATCTTCAATATCCAGAAAATAGGATTTACACCAACAAAAATACCTAGTAGACAACCTTTTCACTCCAAACTCAATTTCAGAAAATACACCATCAACAATATACATGGAAGAAGTTGCCCATACCTTTACTTTGATGAAGAAGGAGAACTCAAAACCTATCACAACACTTGGCCAACCTTAGTTCTCCAACCTTTGGAGAAAATGAATAACACCACCACATATGCTAAAGCGCTTTCATTGTTGCTATCCTCGTGCATCACGACCAAAATGAAATTGCCCACAACATGGGTCAAACTTGGCACCTCTGCCCAATGCTTCTTCACTCAACACACCACCACCATTGGAGCACAAGTGCCCAATGAAAAATATAATGTAATCCTATGTGTTGTCTTCCTTCAATCGCCAAGGATTTGAAAACGTAAACGTTTTCCTCAAGCCACCACCATCATCATGAGCGCTGTCCAAAAATGTAACTCCCAAAAAACATAGTTCGCAGTCTTATCAAATGTCAAAGAAACGCAATCTTCCGGACGTCAAGCGCAAGAAAATCTCGGGCAATTCAATATGGATGGACAACGAAATACAGCAAAAAACATCACTTTTACGGAGGACACAGAGCTACGAAATTGCATCGATCGAAGGTACAATTACTTTAGAAAATCATCCCCACTTATATAGCCATTTCTCCTTAATTGTTTGACGTCGGCGCTCCTCCAACGATGGCAACACGTCGGCGAATGAATTCTTTATCTGCATCGCTTAAGGGTTAAAAGACCCTTTAATAATAATTAAAATAATAATTATTATTATTTTATTAATAATAAATTAAACTTAGACCTTTGTCAAAGGTTTGAGTTAATTTAATTATTAATAATAAACATGGACCTTCAAGGTTTTTCAAGAAGTAAAAACCTTTGCATTAAGTTAAGCTTGGTTTTAATAAAAACCCTTAATGAGTCCAAATGGTTTTAAGAAAAACCTTTAACCTTGTCACCATGGTTTTAATAAAAACCCTTTAACATTATGAAGCTTCTCAAGATATTTTTGACATCACACTCTTTTTGATATCAACACAAAAATGCCTTTTGACATCAATGACAACTTATACACTTGAGCAAAGGCAATGTACCCAAAGTACCCAAAATTGCCAACAATCTCCCCCTTTGTCATTGATGGCAAACCTTTACTGAAAACACTTCTCAAGAGCCAAAACTGAAACCAACTGTGCTAACAACTGACAAACTGTGCCCATAACTAAGAATCTTCCTTTGAAGTTTTGCTCCCCCTGACTTGAAGCTCTCCTCTTCACTTTGAAGCTCTCCCCCTTACTCATATCTCTCCCCCTTTGTCATCAATGGCAAAGGGCCACCTTTGGGGCTCGGGACTAAGAAGGAGCCTCTTAGCTTAGTCCCTCCCCCACCTCCTGATGAGGTGATTAATTTTGGGGTGGGAGTACAACTCCCAATTTCTCCCTTAGATACTCAAACGTATCTCTTGGAAGAGGTTTGGTGAAGATATCTGCAATCTGCTCTTTAGTAGACACATACTCTACCTTGACCTGCTTGTCTTGCACTTTCTCCCTTAGAAAGTGATACTTGATGGAAATATGCTTTGTCCTTGAGTGCATTATCAGATTTTTGGAAATACTTATGGCACTTGTATTATCACAAAGTATGGAGATGGGTTGTTCATGCTTGACTTTGAAATCCTCTAAGGTGGTTTTCATCCATAAAACTTGTGTACACCCAACCACTATCTGCTATGTATTCAGCCTCTGCTGTAGATAAGGAAACTGAAGGTTGTTTCTTACTTAGCCAAGAAACCAAACTCTTTCCCAGAAAGAATGCTCCACCACTAGTGCTTTTCTTGTCATCAATACTGCTTGCCCAATCTGCATCTGTATAAGCTGTGAGAGTGAAATCATCACCTTTGGGATACCAAAGCCCAAAGTCCATAGTGCCCTTCCAGATATTTGAATATCCTCTTAACTACTATAACATGAGAATCTTTAGGAGCTGCCTGAAATCTTGCTACTAACCCAACTGCTTGCATGATATCTGGTCTGGTAGTTGTAACATATAATAAACTGCCAATCATTGATCTGTACAACCTCTGATCTACCACTGGAGATTCATCATCTTTACTCATCTTGCATCCTGTAATCATTGGAGTACATACTAGTTTGTTGTCCATCATCCCAAATTTCTTCAACATTTCTTTGATATACTTTCCTTGAGAGAGAAATACACCATATTTTGATTGAGCAATCTGAAGACCTAAAAAGAATGACAGCTCTCCAATCATAGACATCTCAAATTCCTTTTGCATGGTGTTAGCAAAATCTTTGCACATCTGAGTATTATTTCCCCCAAAAATAATATCATCAACATAGACAACCATAATCAGCATATCATCACCTTCATCCTTAATATACAAATTGCTATCTGCCACACCTTTCCTGAAGCCTTGCTCATGAAGATACCTGTCAAGTCTTGAGTACCAAGCCCTAGGTGCTTGCTTTAACCCATACAAGGCCTTTTTCAGTTTACACACATAGTCTGACTGTTCTGAGAGAGACACTCCTTCTGGCTGTTCTATGTAGACTTCTTCTTCCAACACCCCATTTAGAAAAGCTGACTTTACATCCATTTGATATACCTTGAATGATTTGAAGCTTGAAAGGGCCAAAAACATTTTGATAGCTTCAAGACGAGCAACAGGAGCAAACGTCTCTTCGAAATCAACACCTTCTACTTGAGCATAACCTTTGCAGACTAACCTAGCTTTGTTTTTGACAATATTTCCATCCTCATTGAGTTTATTTCTGAATATCCATTTTGTGCCAATGACATTCTTGTCCTTAGGTCTTGGAACCAATTCCCAAGTTTCACTTTTCTCTATTTGATTTAGCTCTTCATCCATTGCTTTTACCCAAAACTTATCTGCACATGCTTCACCGAAATATTTTGGCTCAATTTGAGATAATAATGAAACATTTGTAGAATCATGTGAGGGAATGACTCTTCTTCTTGTTTGCCTCCTATTTGGATCACCAATGATCAAATATTTGGGATGATGTTTCTGAACATATCGTGAAGGAGTTTTGGGAAGCAGATGTTGTCTTTCCTCTTCTTCATCTGAAACCTCTCTGAATTCTTCTTGACAAATTTCATCACTGAGTTCCTGGACTGGTTCTCTTATCCCTGTCTTTTCATCAACTGTTACATTTATGCTCTCTACAACTGTATGAGTTCTTTTGTTGAAGCATCTGTAGGCCTTGCTTCTCTTGGAATACCCAAGAAAGATTCCCTCATCACATCTAGGATCAAACTTACCCAAATTCTGATCTTCCCTTCTGATGAAGCACTTACTCCCAAACACTTTGAAGTATTTTACTGTAGCTGGTCTTCCTTTCCACAACTCATAAGGAGTTTTATGATGATTGACTCTAAGTTGGGCCCTGGTGATAATGTAGACTGTTGTCTTGACTGCCTCTTTCCAAAAGCCATCTGAAAGTTTTGACTCATTTAACATAGCTCTAGCCATATTTTCAATAGTTCTGTTTTTCCTTTCAACTACTCCATTTTGTTGAGGAGTTCTTGTTGCTTGAATATTCTCTTTTGATTCCTTGTTGCTCACAGTATTCCACAAATTCATTTGAAGTGAACTCTCCTCCTCTATCTGATCTTAAACATTTGATTCTCTTGTCGGTCTCATTTTCAACCATTTCTTTGAAAGCTTTAAATTTTTCAAAAGCTTCAGATTTTTCTTTGAGAAAAGTAACCCAAGTCATTCTAGAATAATCATCTATAAAAAGCATGAAGTAGCTTTCTCCCTGAATGCTCTGAGTTCGGTAGGGCCACATAAATCAGTATGAATAAGATCCAATGGTTTTGAAGAAGTATACCCTTTTGATTTGAAACTGGTTTTGGTCTGTTTTCCATGTTGACAAGGACCGCAAATGATGTTATGGGGCCTTTTTATTTTGGGCAAGTCTCTAACTGCTTCCTTGTTACTAATATTGACAAGATTATCAAAGCTCAAATGCCCCAATATTTTATGCCATAACCAACTCTCATCTTCTTGAGTTAGAAAACACTTTTCCTTTTTTATCTCACTTAGCATGTAAAGATTGTTTGGAGTCCTTGTAGCACTAGCAATGAGTTTTCCATTTTTTTCTTTACTTATCTCACATCTATCTCAAAAGAAAGATACTATGTGCCCTTGATCACAAAGTTGACTCACACTTAGAAGATTATGTCTTAGGCCTTCTACATAAAGCACATTTTCTGTTTTGGATTTCCCATCCAAACTAAGAGTCCCTTTACCACAGATTTTAGCTGACCTGTTATCTCCAAAACTGACTGTTCCTCTGTTTGTTTCTTTTAAGACCAAAAAATTTTCCTTTTCACCAGTCATATGTTTTGAACAACCACTATCAAGATACCATTTCTCTACTTTGTCTAGAGCATGAAAAGCAGTTTGAGCTATCATTGACTTAGATTTGATCTCATTTTTCTTTTTAGTGAACTCAAGGCTAGATCTATCCAAACTGCACATCCTTGCTATATGCCCAAAATTATTGCACTTGTAACACATGACATCTTTATTCATAAGAGGTGCAAAAGAGTTAACATTTTCCTTACTATGTCTATTCACAGACTTATTGCAATGCATAGCTTTGTGACCAAATTTCTTGCAGGAAAAACAATAGCCATGGAAAGTATTATGTAACCTGTTTTGATGCCTTGGATGATTGTTCTTCTTGTGACCAACTGGAATCCATCGCTCTTCAGGATGAAGATTGATCTTGCTCGAAGACCCTATTTCTTGAATGGTGATACCATCCTTCTTTTGCTTTTCACACGGAGTATTCTATCTGAGAGCCAACTGTTCCAACTTCACTCTAAGAGACATAACCTCTTCTTCTAGTTTCTCGCAATCGGCTTCCTTTCCTTTGAGAACCTCTGTTAGAACCTGTTCAACCTTCTTCCCTTCTTCAGCTAGAATTTTGAAGTCTATAACACTTTGAGACAATTCTGATCTTGCTATCTTTTCTTCCTGACATTGATGCTTGAGAACAGAATTCTCTTCCCTAAATTTCTCAAGCTTTCTCAAAGCCAAGAAGAATTCACCTTTGAGATCGAACTCAACCTCTTCATCTCTTTCGAATCTGTATGATCCTCTGATAGATCCTTCTCCAAGCTGTTAGGCTCTTTCCGGAGAGACCCGCTCGATACCAATTGAAGAACATGGACTTATACCGAGAGGGGAGGGGTGAACAAGTATAAGACTTAACCAATTAATAATTTTAACTTTAGATAGCAAGTGGCATCAACACAACATTAATCAAGATAGAAAGCATCACACATTGAAGGCCCATTTTTAACGTGGTTCACCCAGAATGGTTGGGCTACGTCCACAAAACTTTTCTCTAAAAGTTATCTCAAAGTTCTTTGGGAATCCTTCCCAATTACAATGTTTATGAGCCTCGGCCCAAAGGAGATACCTTCCCCAATCATAATTTATGAGCCTCGCTCAAAGAGAACTCCACAATTTATGAGCCTCTCCTCAAAGGAGATACCTTCCCCTCTGCTCTAGAAATGATCCCTCGGAAGATCAACCGCCTCTACCTCTTGCCAAGCACGTGGAACTCCTTTCCACCGAAGACCTCCTATCCTCAATGCTTAGCCTAAGAGACCTCTGCCTTCTATGATCACGTCCATAGTAGCTCAGCAACCTGTACCAAACATAGTCAATCGGTCTAGTACAAGTCTTCCTCTGTCTGTCAGATCTGTCCAACACTTGAACAAATCAATCCTCTGCACACAAGCCTTCTCAAAGACTTGCCAAATCTGTCCTCAGGTTCTTCTCAAAGAACCAATGCACCTCTATCCTCAAGTTCTCTGATAGAACTCTCAAAAACTCAGCTCACAAGTCCTCTGCTAGGACCTGTCCAAATCTGCTCACAAGTCCCCATCAGAACCTGTCCAAAAATTGCTCACAAGTCCCCACCGAAACCTGTCCAAAAACTGCTCACAAGTCCCCATCGAAACCTGTCCAAAACCTGCTCACAAGTCCCCACCAGAACCTGTCCAAAACCTCAACAAGCTCACCAAGAAAAACTTTCTTAGCAGGAAACCACAAAGTGAATTGTTAGAGACCCAATGTGATTCATCAAACTCATAGAAGCATAAAGAGAATTGTTAGAGACTCAATATGTTCTATACTCAACTCCCAATCTCAATCTCAAATCTGGGGAATACAAAATACTCAAATCAACTCAAATCAAACTCAACTCAATCTCAATCTCAAAAGGATAAGATAGATGTAGTATGCTTTTCTCAAGAACATGAAACACAACCCAACAATTGCCAACCATGCAATATCTCATATAACAATGATACTCATGTTATTTTCACCAACCAATTAGGGTTTCAACAACAATGCTCATCAGACAAGGTTTAGTCAACCAACACCATTCAACTCAACATCAACCTTGAAGCATTCAACCAATCATCACAAGAAAAGGAAACAAGTAGAAATCCTTTTCCCTCCAAAGATATTTGAACAAAATAGCCACCAACACAATATCACCAAATGCAAAGAATAACTTGCTCAAATCAACTCAATGGAGTAAGCCCAAATCATGTATCAAGTAAAGCACTAACTTGATCAAAACAACCTCTATGGAAGCAACTCAACCATCAATATCAAAACAGCCAACTAAGGGTTTCACCATCTCAATGCAAGTAGCAAGACTTACTAACATAAACCCTAGTGCAAAAATGCTTCCTCTTCCTCAACCAGAATTATGCATTCACCCAAAAACTCATCAATGATTTTAATGCATAAACAATCTTCAATATCCAGAAAATAGGATTTACACCAACAAAAATACCTAGTAGACAACCTTTTCACTCCAAACTCAATTTCAGAAAATACACCATCAACAATATACATGGAAGAAGTTGCCCATACCTTTACTTTGATGAAGAAGGAGAACTCAAAACCTATCACAACACTTGGCCAACCTTAGTTCTCCAACCTTTGGAGAAAATGAATAACACCACCACATATGCTAAAGCGCTTTCATTGTTGCTATCCTCGTGCATCACGACCAAAATGAAATTGCCCACAACATGGGTCAAACTTGGCACCTCTGCCCAATGCTTCTTCACTCAACACACCACCACCATTGGAGCACAAGTGCCCAATGAAAAATATAATGTAATCCTATGTGTTGTCTTCCTTCAATCGCCAAGGATTTGAAAACGTAAACGTTTTCCTCAAGCCACCACCATCATCATGAGCGCTGTCCAAAAACGTAACTCCAAAAAAACATAGTTCGCAGTCTTATCAAATGTCAGAGAAACGCAATCTTCCGGACGTCAAGCGCAAGAAAAGCTTGGGCAATTCAATATGGATGGACAACGAAATACAATGAAAACCATCACTTTTACGGAGGACACAGAGCTACGAAATTGCATCGATCGAAGGTACCATTACTTTAGAAAATCATCCCCACTTATATAGCCATTTCTCCTTAATTGTTTGACGTCGGCGCTCCTCCAACGATGGCAACACGTCGGCGAATGAATTCTTTATCTGCGTCGCTTAAGGGTTAAAAGACCCTTTAATAATAATTAAAATAATAATTATTATTATTTTATTAATAATAAATTAAACTTAGACCTTTGTCAAAGGTTTGAGTTAATTTAATTATTAATAATAAACATGGACCTTCAAGGTTTTTCAAGAAGTAAAAACCTTTGCATTAAGTTAAGCTTGGTTTTAATAAAAACCCTTAATGAGTCCAAATGGTTTTAAGAAAAACCTTTAACCTTGTCACCATGGTTTTAATAAAAACCCTTTAACATTATGAAGCTTCTCAAGATATTTTTGACATCACACTCTTTTTGATATCAACACAAAAATGCCTTTTGACATCAATGACAACTTATACACTTGAGCAAAGGCAATGTACCCAAAGTACCCAAAATTGCCAACACATGCTTTGGTAAAGGATGTTGAAATATGTCCAATGATTGATTGGCATTCTGATTCTAATTTTGGGGAATGTTATTTTGAGCATTATTAGGAGGATTTTGTTTAGGTTGAAATGCTTGCACCTCCATCTCATTGTTATCAATCAGGTCTTGTATTTTATGTTTTAATATTTTACAAGAGTTGGTAGCGTGTCCAGGTCCTCTATGGAAATCACAGTGTAAATCAACTTTGTATTCGGGTATAGTTGGATCAGGTTCCTAGATATTTGGTAATTGGATCAATCCTCGTGCTAGTAATTACGGGAGAATGGTTGATAAAGGTTGATTTAACCTAGTAAATTCTTGGGGTGGTTTATTAGGAGGTTTCAATATAAATTTCTCTGTTGTTTTCGCAACATTAATAGTAGCAATATTTCTACTATCAGTGACTCCATCGCCCACAACTTGTTTATTTTTATATTGATTTCTAGATGTTTTCTCATCATATTTCTTTTTAAGTTGACCTCTCCTAATAAGAGCATCTTCCACTCTTCGAGCTAAATCTATAGCTTGATCGAAGGTGGTCAAGGTAGCAGTTGATAACTCATAGGATAGTTGTTCTTGTAAATTATTGATAAAGATATCTAGCATTTCCCGATAAGGTAACACAAAGTGCAATTTTCCTATCAACTGTCTCCATCGAGCTAGGAAATCAGCAAAACATTCATCTTTGTCTTGTTTTAGGTTGTAAAAATCTTTAATGGTTACATGCCTTTCAATGTAGGCACTAAATTGATGCACAAAAGACTTGGCGGTTTCTTCGAAATTTCTCAAAGAATGAGTGGGTAGTTGATAATACCATTCTAATGCCATCCCTCCTAAACTTTTTGGGAACATTTTTAGTAATAACAAATCATCATGTGATATATCATGACATGTTATCCTAAACATATGAAGATGCTCTATGGTATCTTCATTTCCTTTGTATATTGGTAGGATAGACATAGGAAAGTGTTTAGGATATGGTTGTGCTACAACTATAGGATCTAGAGGCTAACTACACATCTCTCGATAATTGTACTAGGGACGGTAGGGATCTATCTGGTCCATGCGGGAGACTAATTGTTTCACCATGGATTCCAGATTACCAGTTTTTCCACCATATTGGTTTGGTGGTACATGAGTATGGGATTTGTGAGCATAGGATGGAGTGACGTAAGGATTAGATGCTATATTTTTGTTATGCAAATGGTTGGTAGGAAGAGTATTATGAAGAAGATTTGTTGTAGCATTTTGTTGTACCCCAGATTGTTGGAAATTGGTATTTGGTTTTGTTTTAGGCTTTTGTTGATTTTAGGTATGTTGATCAATAACTTGGTGAAATAGAGTAGTGAATGATGGTTTATTTTGTGTAGGAATAACCCTAGGCTTTGTAACAGGCACTCTAGATGGTTGGGTAACCTGTTGGAGTTGCATGTTTTTGATTATAGTGGCCATATCCAAATTGGATGGTCCAGCTTGATCACTTTCTTGATCAAAGAAGGACAAGGGATTAGTGCGTGTGTGATATATGTCTTCTAGGGTTGCTTGACCGTCACTAATTTGATCCTTGTCCATATGGACTACTCTATTAAGAGTGCCAATATTAGTATTAAGGAACTTCCAAAAATGTTCCATGTTCTCAAAAGTAAGAGCTCCTTCCGGATATATTTTAGGAGATGAGGATCCTTCCTCTCTAACAATTTCTCTTTTTTCATTTGCATCAAAAAAATCTTCTTCTTGTTGTTCTAGGGTTCCTTCTTCCTGAATTGGGTCTTTAAGAAGGACATCTGGTTTATTTATCATTTTTCCTAACCAATCTTCTTCTACTTCAGTCTGTTTTCCATTCCTGAGTCTAGTCATTATGTTTAAATTTAGAATTTAGAAAATATATATTAATATATTTGCAACAAATTTGGGAGGTATATATTTTAATTATATACCTACTATAATGCTTAAAAGAAAATGTTTTGATTTTTGTTATGATTTTGTTTTGTTTTTTATTTTTTTTATTTTTTTTTATTTTTGTTTTGTTTTTATGATTATAAAGACAACAAACAACACACTAAATGCAAGAAATAATAATAATAAAAGAATGGCTTAGTTTTCTATAAATAGTTTATATATGTCATTGATAGGATCAAGTTCATCAGGAGTCATGAAATGCTCCTCTTCAAATTGGAAATGGTTTTTTAGGAACTTAACAAAGTGTGCTATGGTGATGTTATCTACTTCTAACTCTGTCTTGTAAAAATAGAGCTCATGGCAATACTCTCGATATAACACAGCTCTAGGAACTCTATTCCATCTCTTTCTATCCATAGGAACGACCTCTTGATCCTCTATACGAGATAGAAATTTATGTACTACAACTACATTGTCGAGGTATTCCTAAAAGGTGTACAATTCAAAAGACACAAGGGCTATTTTATCTGCTAACCACCTATGGCAAGCTCTCTGAAGCTCATGATACAAGGTCACTTGATCAGGATCCAAGATTCTATCTAGGACAAACCTCTTGATTTGCCTAAGTTCGGTTGATCTAGACTCAATGATATTCAATCTCCTATTAAGTTCGTCCCATAAAGGTTGAACCCTATTTGTTTGAGGTACTCTAAGTACAGAAGTAATCTCTATAGCTGCTAATTGATTCTCAAAATTAATGGTGATAGCTCATATTTTATTATAATCTACCATCTAAATATGATATGCAATATTTGATTCTAAATGCATTTATGTTTTGCTTTTTGTTTTGGATTTTTTTCAAAAGGTTTTTAGTTTTCACATCGGGTTCACCAAAATGTATCGCTCCAAATTTTTTGCATCCTTACCTTCAGGCTATAGGATCCGTGCCCGAAAGGGGGATGCGAGAAGGATGGGACAATAAATCAGACTGAGAGGCCCTTTGAAGGTCCTACCTCTCGGGGGAGGGGTATAAGGGTGAATTTTTGACGGATGGTGGGTTCACCAGGAAACTTTTGAGTGGCAGTTTCCACACCTAGGTTGATGATAGGTTTGATGTGTTCATTTTATATTCAATCATTCAATTCCTATGTTTTTCAAAGATGAATTTAGGCTAATATATATGTCGATGCTAATTTTTATGGATACAAAAAACATGAATAAATGTTGAACACATAGAATGTGCTAAATAGGGCAGAATATACCTTATTCTGGATGTCTGAATGAATATTCTATGATTTGTAGAAGTCCAAATTGTCTTGAATCATACAGAATCATCTGAAATTGCACAGAATTGTCTCAGATCATAGTCAGCCATCTGAGATCAAATAGGATTGTCGACGATCTGACGAATTCATCAAATGAATTCGTCAGAAACCTACAATCATAAAAATAGATACAATATACCAAAAATGCAACTGCAAAAGCAAGGGGAAATGATAGAAATAATAATGAATTTACCTAAATGGTATATCTAGATAGAAATTAAAATGAAATGCATCAATTTGATAATTTATTTTGACTTCATCATATATCTATGCTAAATGAGGTGAACTCTAGGATGCATAAATATAATAACCTAAGATAATGCACAAAGAAATGCAAAAAAATAATAAGGAAATGCAAACTCTGGGCTCTGATTGCCCCCAATATGGACTATAGTCAGGATCACCTCCAATCGTACGAGATTGTCTACGCTCCTCGAAAGGATCTTTCGAAATCATCTGGAATCACCTGCGATGATCCAAGCTTGCTCCGACTAAAAAACAGTAAAATTCCTGTGAGAAAACATGAAATACAGAATGCAAATGATGGTGCGAGGATGCTCTAATGCATACAGAACTAACTTTGTAGGGAAATCCATCAACTAGGGGGTTTAGGGGGATAAACTGAGAAAATCCTAATTTATAGAGGATTAGGGAGAGGTTAGGAGGTTGGAAATCATCCTAATTTGGGAGATCTCCAATGGGGGAGACTCTAACTGCGCAGACACACTTTCTGCCCAAGTTAGAGAAGTTGAAACAGAAGCTAATTATGAAAATTTGGTTTTGGGACGAAATCATCTGGACGTTTTGTTCCAGACGAATTCGTCAGATCTGTGATGATTTCGTCTGATCTGTAATGATATCGTCCAACGGTCAAAACAAATCCTAAAAATGGCACAAAAATTGAGGAAAGCGGTTAACGGGCGGTTTGGGTTTAAAATTCAAATTTTTATCTTTTTACTAAGGTTTAATTGCACCAATTTTAGGGTGCTACACTATCTTACTCATGGATGAAATAGTGAAGAGGATATTTAATAAAACTAGTGAAGAAATATTACATGCATTCAAATTTTATTCACATGGTTAATACCTAATATTTATTCAGATAAAATATTTAATGCTCTAAATGATAAATTGAGTTTATTTATCAAGTATTCTAAAGAAGGGAATTTTACTACCTTTATAGGAAATCTTCATGAATTTTTTATAAGTCTTTTTGGGAATATCAAGACATTATTGTATTCAATACAAAAGAGTGTTTAATGATGTATCTTTCATTAATTATTTTTGAACTCTTTCAAGGAAAGATACAAGTTGAAAGAAATGCTTCATATGATTATTTTAAGGAAGAATCATCAAATCCAAGTCAATATTATTATGATCTACAAACTCATCATATTGAAGGAGAATCTTTAGTAACAGTGAAAGGTTGAGAAATAAAAAGTAACCAAATAAGTCAGATAAAAAAGTAAGATGTATCATAAAAGAAGACACTAAAGAAAAGAAATAAAAATAAGAATAGAATAAATCACATTAGAAAGGTAAAACATGATTTGTTACATGTAACTTCATAAATTGATCTTAAAGAGATAGGTTGAATACCATATTGTGGACTAAAGTCTTCAATAAACAAATAATGTAATATAGGGGTGTGTTGAATATATTACATTATTTAGTACATTCTAATGTACCACCTTTGGTATATATTTAGATTAGGAAAGAGTGTCATATTTTAGAGTTTGAGTATTTACTTTACGCAATGTAATAAATGCACAAGTATTATTAAAGTGTGCAAAGTATTTTGGTATTGTAAATGTGTATAGTTTTCCATGTGCACACGATTCCATAGAATAGGAAGTTGAAGAGTCTCTAGAAAAATGAATTCCAAGAGTGATCCATATGAAGAGCCACTTTACATCCTATATGTATATGATATTACTTGTTTTATAAGATGTAAATATGGATACTTGAGATATTGATTCAATAGAAATATTATTTTTGTGAGCATTTATTAATAGTAATTTTATGAGTTATAGTTGAAGTTATTTTGAGTTTTATACTTTAAGAATATTACCATTATTATATATTTCATATTGCAACTTTATTTTGATCTTTTGGTTAATTTTATCTTAATTACTTAGCTTCAAAATCTAACAAAGGAGATGTGGAGTCTAGTAGTTAGGGAGATTGTAGTGAGTGTATCAATTTTTAGGATGTGGTATGCACTTCTTTTATATGGACTAATTGTATCCTTTTTTTATTATCATACACCTTTCCTAACAACATGTATGATTTTGAGGTATTTATACAGTTATGAAATTATGATTTGTGTTTGATCTATTTGTGTATTGATATTGTGATGATTTAGCATGATTTAATTCTAATTAGTTGTTGCTTTGATGATATGATGATATGATATGGTTATGATTATTTTCTTTACTAATTATGCAAATGTTGATTATTTATAGTAGGCATTTTCAATGTATTGTTTAGTGATGACTTTATAAGTTAGATAAAGAATAAACGCTAAAGAAAATTGTGCCATTTATTTTGTTGAGTGTTGACATAAGGGTCTAATAATAGATAAGCACTTAGATGTATGCTATGAGTGGTGGTATTTAGACTTGATAAAATACAAGAACTCATTTGTTTCTTATTTTTGCAAAATGTTATCTTTTGAGCCTAGACAACACTTGCACATTTTCACGAGATGGAAACTTAATATCATTAAGCTTAAATGGTGGCCTAATGCACCACATAAAATATTATCATTTAAGACATGATGAGGTACCTGTAATATGTACAAGATATATGTATTTTTTGTTAGTAGAGTTAGTTGTTAGTAGTTAGTAATGTAAGTTTTGAGAAGTATACCCAAATGATTTAGTGCATGCTTTGAGAGGTATACCTGAAATATTTTATGCATGCTTTGAGAGGCATACCCAAAGGATTCTACACATGCTTTGAGAGGCATACCCAAAGGATTTTATGCATGCTTTGAGATGTGTACCAAAAGGATTTTATTCACATTTTGAGAGGCATAACTGAAGGATGTTATGCATGCTTTGGGAGTTGTACCTAAAGGACTTTATGCATGCTTTGAGAGGCATACTCGAAGGATTTTATGCACACTCTGACAGGTATACATAAAGGATTTTATGTATACTTTGAGAGGTATAGAGGTACACTCAAATAATTTTATGCACACTTTGAGAGACATACCCAAAGGACTTTATGCATACTTTGAGAGGCATACCCGAAGGATTTTATGCAATTGAGTAATTGTATATTTTGTCTTGATAGGTGTTTCCTAAGTAGGAATTGAAATGTGTGAGTATTTATGATGGATATAGATTACCTTTTGAATTGTATGTGTTTTAGGAGCATGTTACCCCCTTGATAGGAGAAATATTTTAATGAAATGTGATATTGTGTCTTAGATTTTATTGATATATTAGAAAGGGTAACAAGAGTATGTAAGTCTATTACTTGATGCATATGCAAAAATTTACATGTGAGGAATTAGACTTAATATTCATCACCACCTCTGATGTGTGAAAGAAAATAAGATTTGGATGAAAAATCTATTGCTAAATGTGCCAATAAGGGCCACTTTGAAATCATATGACCCAAATACCATACCCATAATATAATTATGAATATGCAATTTAGGTGGATATGATAAACAAGTTTGTTTGAAAGGCATATTAGATCATGCTTTTAGTTGTGAAGATAAAGGATTTTCTAGATGTTAGTTTCTTGAATATTTGAATGCATAATATGAGACTTTCGGATCACAGGTCCCTTACCTAACACATATGCAAATATTTATAGATACATGAGGAATGGATCTGGTACCCGAGAGAACATATGATGTGTTGAAATATTGGAGAATTTTTTATAGCACAAAATCTCATACATCGAGGGTACCACTCTCATATGGACAATCAAAGAAAAAGTAAATCCTTTCTCCTTTGCTTGGTGTATGTACAAATAATTGTATATGCATAGAATATGGGAAAAAGGAATCTCCTATTCTTGGAGGTCCATATGGTAGCATGGCCCCTAGTCTAAAAGATCTATTATGGGTGTGAAGATAACATCTCCACTGGTTTATAGACTTTTAAGAAGCTTAAATATTTGATAATATACTACTTGGTATTATCATAAATGATTATGGATATGCAAAGTATTGATTACCAAATCCTAATGTTTCTTAAGGGTCTACAAATCAATGAAGATATTTTTTGTGTTGATTAATTTGATTGATTAATTTTTGGAATTTTGATAGAATATTTTTAGAATATACTAATTTAGAATTTTATTGGCCAATGTAGCACCCTAAAATTGGTGCAATAAACCTTAGCAATAATTAAAATTACCTTAGTAATAATTCAAATTCAAATTTTCAACCCCGAACCGCATTTTAACCACTCTCATTGTTTTCCATGCCATTTTTAGGATTTGTTGTGACCATTGGACGATATCGTCACCGATCAGACGATATCGCCTCAAATCGGACAATTTCTTATGGACTAGGACATCCAGATGATTTCGTCCCAAAAATGATTTTTCATAATTAGCTTATGTTTCAATGGCGTCTCTAACCTGGGCAAAAGCGTGTCTGTGCGGTTAGAGGCTTCCCCCATTGGAGATATTCCAAATTGGGATGATATCCAACCTCCCAACCTCCTTCCTATGCCTATTTAATCTTAGGCCCTCCCCTTGACATTCCCCTGGCTGAATTTTTTTATACTTTGAGTTTTACATGCATTAGAATATCTTAGACTACCATTTGCCTTCATATTTGTCCAAGTTTGTTTGCAGGAACTTTATTGTTTTTCAACTGGAGCAATCTCAGATCGTCGTAGATGATCCTGTACAATTCGAGACAATTTCGCACCAATTCGAGATGATTTTGACTGCAATCAACATTGGGGGAAATCAGTGCCCTAAGTTTGCATTCTTTCTCCATTATCTATTGTTTTGTTCTGCATTAGTTAAACTTATTACCATTTTGCATCCTGGAGTTCACCCATGTAGCTTAAATACGTAATAAAATCATGATTAGCTATTAAAGAATGATAATTTACTTACATTTCTATTTGGGATTATCTTATTAACATCATTATTATCATTTCACATCATTTTCCTTTATTAGCATAGCTGCATTTTCTGTATTCTGTGTCTACTTCTTTGATTGCAAGTCTCTGACAAATTCGTCTGACGAATTTGTCAGATCTCAGATGATCTTGTCTGATCACAGACGATCCTGTCAAATTCTAGGTGATCCTGACTGCTTCAAAAATTAGAACCTCCATCAGACATCCGAATCAGATATGGTTTCTTAATCTAGCTTATTCTCTGTGTTTTCTGTTTAAATATATTTTTTGTATTCATTTAAATCTGCATTTCATATAGAACATTTTAGATTCATTTGGCCAAACCTAGGATTTGAATGATTAAAGATAAAATTGAACATATCAAACACATTCCCAACCTAGGCGTGGAAACTACCATTCAAAAGTTTCCTAGTGAACCCACCATTCGTCAAAAAATTACCTTAATATACCTCCCCTGAGAGGCAGGACCTTTAAAGTGCCTCTCAGTATGAGGAATTGTCCCATCATTCCCACATCCCCATTCCGGGTGTGGATACTTTAGCCTGAAGGTAAGGGTGCGGAAAATTTGGAACGATACATTTTGGTGAACCCGACGTGAAACTAAAACCTTTTGAAAATGAAAATGAAAACAAAAACAAAAACATAGATGCATTTAAAATCATTAGAAAACTACTAAGTTGCATATCATGTTTAGATGGTAGCTCCTAAGAAAAGTCTAGTTGTCACTATAAATGTTGAAAACCAATTAGCAACCATAGAAATCAATTCTGTGCTTAGTGTACCTGAAATAGATAGAAACCAAACTTTGTGGGACAAACTTAATAGGAGACTAGGTATCATTTCATCTAGGTCAATAGAACTTAAACAAATCAAGAGGCTTGTCCTAGATAGAATCCTGGATCCTCATCAACTCATTTTTATCATGAACTTCAGAGAGCTTGCCATAGGTGGGTAGCTTATAGGAGAGCTCTTGTGTCTTCAGAATTGTTCACCTTCGAGGAATACCTCGAGAACACAACGACTATACACCAATTCCTAGGTCATGTAGAAGATCAAGAGGTCGTTCTTATGGATAGGGAAATATGGAGGAGAGTTCCTAGAGCTATGTTATATCTAGAGTATTGCCACGAGCTTTACTTCTACAAAACAGAATCTGAAATAGACAATATCACTATAGCACTTTTTATCAAATTTTTGAAAGAAAATTTTCAATTTGAAGAAGAACATTTCATGACTCCTGAAGAACTCGAGCCCGTTAATGATATTTATAAATTGTTTATAGAAAACTAGATCATTGCTTTCATTATTATTATTTCTTGCATTTTGTGTGTTGTTTCTTATCTTTATAATATTTTTATAAAAAAACAAGAAAAACCAAAAAAAAAAATATAACAAAAACCAAAACATTTTATTTTAAATACTATAGTAGGTATATAATTAAAATATATACCTCTTAAAGCTTGTTGTATATATATATATATATATATGTATTTGCTGAAACATAAGTTTAAGCACAATGACTAGACTTAGGAATGGCAAACAAACTGAAGAAGAAGAACAAGAAGATTGGTTAGGTAAGAAAAAAAATAATTTAAATGCCCTTCTTGAGGATCCAATTCCAGAAGAAGAAAATCTAGAATAGCCAGAAGATGACCTAGTTGAAGAAAATGAACAACAAGAAAATGTTAGAGAGGAAGGATCCTCATCCCCTAGAATGGCTCCAGACGGAACTATTACTTTTGATAACATAGATCATTTCTGGAAATTCTTCAACAATAATATTAGTGCTCTTAATATGGTAGTTCATATTGATAGAGGACAGATTAGTGATACTCAAGCAGCCATGGAACATATGTTTGACATACACACTAATCCCTTGTCTTTCGTTGATCAAGAAAGTGATAAAGCTGGACCATCCAATATGGATATGGCCGCTATAATTCAGAACATGCAAAAACAACAGGTTACCCGACCTCCTAAGGAACCTATTATTGAGCCTAAAATCATTCCCACACAAAATAGACCTTCATTCACTGCTTTATTGTGCCAAACTATTGATCAATATGCTTCAAATCGATAAAAACCTAAAGATAAGCCAAACACCAATTTTCAACAATCTGGGATACAACATAATACAACTTCAAAACTTCTTCATAACACCCTTCCTACCAACAATTTACACAATATCAATATAGCATCTAATCTTCATGTCCCTCCATCATATGCTCACAAATCTCATATTAATGCCCTATCGAACCAATATGGTGGGCAAACCAGTAATCTGGAAGCCATGGTGAAACAGTTAGCTTCTCGCATGGACTAGATAGATCCCTACCGTCCCTCGTACAATTATTGAGAGATGTGTAGTCAACCTCTAGATCCTATAGTTGTAGCACAACCATACCCTAAACACTTTCCCATGCCCGTCCTGCCTATATATAAAGGAACTGAAGATCCCATAGAGCATCTTCACATGTTTAGGATAGTGTGTCATGATATATCACATGATGACTTGTTATTACTAAAAATTTTCTCAAAAAGTTTAGGAGGAATGGCATTAGAATGGTACTATCAATTGCCCACTCATTCTTTGAGAAATTTTGAAGAGACCACTGAATCTTTTGTGCATCAATTTAGTGCCTATATCGAAAGGCATGTAACCATTAAAGATTTGTACAACTTAAAACAAGACAAAGATGAATGTTTTGCTGATTTCTTAGCTAGATGGAAGTAGTTGCCAGGAAAACTACACTTTGTGCTACCTTATAGGGAGATGTTGGACATTTTTATTAATAATTTGCAAGAACAAATATCTTATGAGTTATCAACTGCTACCTTAACTACCTTCGATCAGGCTATAGACTTAGCTCGAAGAGTAGAAGATGATCTCATTAGGAGAGGCTAGCTTAGGAAGAAATATGATGAGAAAACATCTAGAAATCAATATAAAAACAAACAAGTTGTAGGTGACGGAGTCACTGACAGCAAAAATGTTGCTAATATCAATACAACGAAGACAACAAAAAAATTTATATTGAAAACTCCTGATAAAACTCCTCGAGAGTTTACTAGATTGAATCAACCATTATCAACTATTCTAACCCAATTACTAGAAAGATGTTTGATTCAATTACCAGCTATCCAAGAGCCTGATCCAACCATACCTGGATACAGAGCCGATTTACACTGTGATTTCCATAGATGGCATGGAAACTCTACCAACTCTTGTAAAATGTTAAAAAATAAAATACAATATCTGATTGATAATAATGAGATGGAGGTGCAAGCCTTCCAACCTAAAAAAAATGCTCCTAATACTGCTCAAAATAACATTCCCCAAAATCAAAATCAAAATGCTAATCAATCATTAGATATATTTCAACATACTTTACCAAGACATGGTAAAGAGGTGGTCAATCAAATTGAGCATCATAATGTCCCTCCTCCTACCCGATATGTAGGAACTATTAGCGAACATTTACCTAATCATGATTTACAAAAATGTGACAACTTTATCCATGGTCACAACCAGGCCCCTACATAGTATTCAAACACCAGATCTCAGTGATGTAGAATCAGATACTAAAAGTGACATAGACATCACCTCAAATGAATCGAATAATTCTGAAGACAAATCATACCCTATTCAACCTATCATAGATTCTATGGTTCCAGAAGAACCATTTCCTAGAAGAGTTACTACTCGACCCTCTTCTAATCAGTTCCTTTCTAATGAACAAGCTATAAATACCAGACCAAGACCTTTTCAGCATCCTCAATATAACATTGTAGGTACCATCGGAGTTGTTACTAGACAACAAGCTCAAAATTCTCAACAAGATCAAATTCAAAATGATGGATCAGCCCCATTTGTTTTGAAAAATCCCAATAAAGGGAATCATGCTCCTAATGTTCAACCTAAACCTCCTTACAATATTAATGAAAAATTATCCAATACTACAGCCAGAATTTCCCTTTTGGATTTATTAAGATCTTCTCCTATCCATAGAGGTGAATTGATGCTCACATTAAGCCAAATGATGGTACCACAAAACATTCAACTTGAAGCCATGGCCAATACTATCATCACTAGAGAAGTCGATTGTATTGACTTTCGAGATAAAGATATACCACAACATAGTTTACATAAGGATAACCCCTTATATATTACTACCCTAATAGGAGATGTAGCATTTAAAAGGGTCTTGATTGATAATGGTTCATCTCTAAATATTTGCACCTTTGACTTCTACCAAATATTTGGGTTTAGAAGTGATGAAATGAAGAAAACTGACATGATCATAAAAGCTTTCAATGACGAAACACAAGAAACATGTGGAGTTATCACCATCCCATTGCAAGTTGGTCCGAGAACCTTAGATACGACCGTGTTTATTGTATATTGCCCCGCATCATACAATATACTCTTGGGTCGTCCTTGGATCAATGCAATGCGAGCTGTCCCATCAACTTTACACCAATGTGTTAAATTCGAATTTAAAAATCAATTGGTCACTATCCATGGTGATCCCAGACCCTTTGATATGTGTGCTTTGGAAGAACCTGTTGGAGTTCAATTTTGCCTTGCTCTGTCATCCACACATCCTAATTCTTATTTTTTATCTAAAACTATGAAACACACACCCATAACTTCATCTATTTCTCCTCCATTAATTTCACCTTCCTATATATCTCAACAATCTTCTAAACAAACCCCTCTAGAACCTCAAAAATATCTTAAATCCACAACCAATCCTTCATGTTCCTTCCCTATAATTTCAAAACCTATAGACCCATCTATTAACACCTCTACATTATCTACATCTATCATACCTTCCACATCTAAAGATATAGGGAATGATCCTTCTACATCTTATGCTCTTTTCGATGAACTCTTACCTGATTTATCTAAAATTCTTATATCAGAAAAAACAAATGCTTCTATGCAAAATTCCATTATCTTAAGTAATTTGCCACCATCTCCTCGTACTTTGGGCCTCCCACAACCTATGGTAAGTACTTACCAAGTCGAGAGTTGTGCCTTCATTTATAAGGGATATGACTGGGGAAGAATACCCAAGAACATCAAAACTCATCATGATGGATATGCTCGATGTTATTTTACTAATGAGTATATTAAAGCTAAACCTATAATGCTTAAAATGGGATATAAAGGGAAAGGCTTGGGACCTTTCCAAGATGGTATGAAAGAACCCTTTGAGGTAGAACCATGGCCCGCCTGATGTGGTGTGGGCCTATTTCCTAGTAAGGGTCAACCCTTCCCTTTTGAAAATGATGATCAACTCATATGTTATCAAGATTATTTGGATGGGCGTGATGATTTGCCTCTAAAAAATCAACCATTTACATGCAATATGCTATCCATAGCTTATCCCGAAATGATTGATGAATTCAATGATGAGTTGGAAGGAGATATTTTCCATGATGTCTCCGTTGAAGAGATGTTACATAATGGTTTTTATTTTTATGGTTCTATACCTACTATAGCCCAACTTGAGGCCACGACTCCTCAAGATGAATTATACAAGTTAACATTAAAATAATTACAAGAATTGTGCGTTTCACCCGCCCCACCTAATTTTGAAAGAGATCTACACATAGAAGTAGAAAATTTCATTAAAGTTAACATTGGAACTAAGGATAATCCCCACATAATCAATATTGGATCAGAATTAAGTCAAGAAAAACAAGAGCAATACATTGCATTCCTTAAAGAATATGAATATGTCTTCACTTGGACATATGAAGATATGCCAGGTTTAGACCCTTTTGTAGTCATGCATCACCTAGTAGTCCATCCGGATGCTAAACCTGTTAAACAAAAACTTAGAAAAATGCATCCCAAAGTGGCCTTGCTAGTCAAAGGGGAGTTAGAAAAAATCCTGAATGTTGTTTTTATACAAGCTATTTATTATGTTGAATGGATCTCGAATGTAGTTCTAATCACCAAGAAAGAAGCTACCAAAGTTAGGGTTTGCACAGACTTTAGAAATATTAATGCTGCATGCCCTAAATATGATTTTCCTCTTCCAAATATGGATCAAATCATTGATTTTACTGCTAGAAGTGGAATGATATCCCTAATGGATGGATTTTTTAGTTATAATCAGATCAGGATAGCTCCTGAAGATCAGGCTAAAACAACCTTTATTACCCCCTGGGGTACCTTTTGTTGGAAAGTGATGCCATTCGGCCTAAAGAACGCAGGTGCAACCTATCAATGAGCTATGACGTATATTTTTCATGACATGATGCATGATATCCTACATGATTACGTAGATGATATCATAGCTCATTCCATCAAAGAAGATGATCATTTAAATGACTTAAGGATAGTGTTTGATCGGTTAAGGGAATATCTTATCCGACTAAATCTAGATAAATGCATATTCGGAGTTAAGTTCGATAAACTATTAGGGGTTATAGTTTCTTTACGTGGCATTGAAATTGACCCTCTCAATATTGCGACTATCATAGATATGCCCGCACCCACCAATATATCTGAGTTACGAAGTTTATAGGGTAAGCTTCAAGCTATCCGTCGCTTCATCGATAAGCTGGCGGACAAAACCGGTCCCTTTCTTAAGCTCCTTAAGAAGGATGCCCCTTTTACTTGGGACGATGAATGTAAGGAAGATTTTTAACTTCTCAAATAATACCTCCTTAACCCACTTGTGATTTCATCGCATAGACCTGATCACCCATTTATCCTGTATATTTCAGCTTCAGATTTTGCTTTAGGAGCTATGTTAGCTCAACTTGACGATGAGAAAATAAAACGTGCTAATTATTATATTAGCCAAAATTTAATTAGTTATGAAACCCGCTACACAGCATTAGAAAAACTGTCTAGAAGTCATATTTTCTACACAAAAATTATGCCATTATATGCTCAATCAAAAAACATATGTCATTGCTAAATATGATCCATTGCGGTATCTCATGAGTCAACCTTATTTATCGGGTCGCACAGCAAAGTGGGTTCTTGCTTTAAGTGAGTTTGAGCTCATGTTTATAGGACAAAAGTCTATTAAGGATCAAATCATAGAATATCAATTAGCTGCTGCACCCTTAGAGTCTACCCATCCCCTCATCATTGAGTTTCCTGATGAATGCCTTCAATTAGAGGCAGACCATGTTGAACAATGGTCCCTATACTTTGATGGAGCCCGATGCATGAGTGGAGCTGGTGCAGGTATTATTTTAATATCTCACAAAAACACATTATACCTTTTTCCTTTAAATTAACATTTGCTTGCACCAATAATACTGCTGAATATGAAGCTCTAATCCTTGGATTACGAGTTGCATTGGCGCTACAAATAAAAAATCTGCTAGTTTTTGGTTATTCTCAACTTGTTATAAACCAAATTAATGAAGTTTATCAGACCAAAGATGATAAATTGTGCCCATATAAAGCATATGTTTTACAATTAATATCTTTATTTGATCAAGTTACCTTGGAAGCTATTCCTCAAACTAGCAACCGCGTAGCTAACACTATGGCCGCAACTGCATCTCTTCTGCCATTGGAGTTAGATGACGAATATGCCACCATAATTATTCGTCGACTCCAGGAAACCGCTTCAAATAAGTCATGCTTAGAACCTTTGGATGTGTTTCTAATCAATGAAACTACTCCTGAACCTTGGTATACGAATATATTTGATTTTCTTCACAATGGGACTTTCCCTGCTAGTTTTAATAGAAACTAGCGTCGATTATTACGTAGACAAGCAAGTCGATTTGTAATAATTGGCAGTACTTTATATAGGAGATCTTTTGAAGGTATCCTATTGATATGTTTAAATTTAGAAGAATCCAGATCAGATTTGAGTGAAGCCCATGATGGATCTTGTGGAGGACACTTCAGTGGTAGTGTCATTGCTAAAAAAATCCTTAGGATAGGATACTTTTGGCTACCATGGAGAATGATGCACATGATTATGTGAGCCATTGCGACAAGTTCCAGAAGCATGCTGACCTTGTCCATGCCCCTACCCAAGAGCTGCAGGCTATTTCATCTCCTTGGCCCTTTTAAAAATGGGGCTTAGACATTATTGGCAAAATTAATCCTATGTCATCTGATGGACACAAATTCATCATAACTGCCACTGAGTATTTCATGAACTGGGTTGAAGCTATACCTTTAGCTTCTTGCACTGGAACACAAGTCTCTAAATTTATTTTTAATCAAATCATTTGTAGGTTCGGAATTCTTGCAAATCTCATCTTAGATAATGGAACTTGTTTCAAAAATAAATATGTTAAGAAACTACGTCAAAAATATAAGATTCAACATCGCTGGTCCACTCCCTATTATCCTCAGGGTAATGGCCAAGAAGAAGCATCCAATAAAACCTTAATCAAAATTCTCAAAAAATTGGTCAATAAATTTGGCCATGACTGGCACATTCAATTATATCCAGCTTTGTGGGCTTATCGAACTAGTGTTCGTACTCCCACAGGTACTTCACCTTTTATTTTGGTTTATGGCGCTGAAGCCGTTTTTCCCTTTGAATTAGAAGTTCCTTCTTTGGCTCTACTACTTCAAGATACCGAAGTAGGAGATGAATATCGAGCTGGCAGACTCAGTCAGCTGGAGCTCCTAGATGAAAAGCGCATCAATGCTTTGGAGCATCTTCGTGCCTACCAAAACAAGCTTAAAAGATCATATGCTAAGAAATTTCGTCATCGATCCTTTGAGGTCGACGATCTTGTTTTAAAAGAAAATCAAAAAAATACTAATGCAACTAAAGACCTTAAAGGTAAATTTGAGCCCAACTGGCTTGGACCATATATTATCACTACTAAATTTGATTCGAGAGCATACAAATTATCTACCTTAGATGGTAAAGAACTTAAAGAACCCATGAACATTTAGCATATTAAAAGTTACTATGCATAAAAAATTGGTCATTTCATCATTGTATATATTTGTTTAAAATATTTCAAAAAACCACTATCTTGTATTTCTTTCAATTTATAAATTCAAAAACACCAAAAACATCCAAATCATCAAAAACTTCAAAAACATCTTTTATTTTTGTACTTCTCAAATTGTGACATATTGCAATTATATTTTCAGTTATTTTGGATAAATTAGCATTTATTTGGAATCCTGCACTTTCACATTCACATGAATAAATGTCTTGATTTATTTGGTATGATTACTAATCTCTCTTATATCAATGTCCACAAAATTCAATTAAATAAAGTTTGAGCATAGAGAATTGATCTTGTTATTTACTTAAACCAAGAATATCCTTTCACAATAAAATGATTATATTTGTAATGTCCATGCTAGGCTACATAGTAGAAGTGGTCTCTTGAGCAAAAAGTTTCCCCTACTATCCTATCATGCACATGGTCTAGAATCTTTGAGAATTGACAAAAGATAAAGCTCACCCCTACCCAAAATAAAAATCCCTTGCTCTACAGCTAATCCGAGCAAGTATCCCTAGTATAGGAAGAAATGAAAAGTTCAAGAAAAAGAGAAAAAGAAAAAGGCTATTTTAGCATTATCTCAAATATCAAAGCAAAAGATACAAAAAACAAAAAAGAGAAAAGAAAAAGAACGAAGAAAGCAAAAGAAAGCAAAAGCAAAAGCAATAAAATCCCTTTCCCTACCCCTTGAAAAGAAAAGAAGGGTTGATGAGCTTGAATCCCTAGAATTCTCAATTATTCAAAAACTGTGAGGTAAGCCCCATAAAAGGTGGTTTATGCCCAACCTGTTTTGCCTTGGGTAACTCCTAGCATGGTGATATGTCTGTCACATTAGCGACCTTCTTTTGTACAGACCTATGTCTATTTATGGATTAGCTAGCTCTTGATAAACCGACTTACATAGTAGTCTGGTGTGGTTATATGCATCTAAATCATGGTTAATGAACACTTAGTTGGTTAATTCAAATCACTTGTATCAAATTATCTTGCTCAAAACTGGTAAATGAACAATACAATCACACACACATTTGTATTTGAGAGATTTTGTGTATCATTATGATAAATCAAGATCGAAAATGAACTCACATACGCACATGGGATTCCTTATAAATCTAACTTTTGTCTTTAAGATACTTTGAAATATTTTTGCAAATTGTCTGGAATAATTTCATTTTCTTCTCTGAGAACAGTTGTTTAGTATAAATAAAACTACATGCATTACCAAAAAAAATCAAAATCATGCAATAAAGTTACATTTATATATAAATTTTTACTTTTGCGACGATGGTATATTTCCAAAACCAAAATTGGAATTTTATGCCTAGCACAAGTCCTCATCTTCATATTTTCTGTTTATTTTCAACAATTAAAAATCAATCATGCAATAAAATTATTATTTTCTTCTTCGGATTTCACGATGATGGTATAAGTTTATACCTAAATATTCTATGCCTAGCACAAACCATTGTTTTAATTTTATTTTCCCATTTATTCCAAATCATAAAAACCATGACTTAAATCATTATGTTACACAATTATGCTTTACAAACAAACAAACACTTATTCTATTTTATGTCATTATGTTCCAATTCAATTTTGCAACTATGGTATAAATTCTAAGGAATTGTTCAAAATTTTATCACACTTAGGAATTTATGCCTAGCAAATCATTTTAAAATATTTCATGCATACTATTTTTATGAAAATCTGAAAACAAATCATCATCAAACCATCATCATTTCTATCACAACACAAAGTCTTAAGACAGTCTCTTAAGCACTCTTTTACTTTTAACAATATTTCTATACTGGGATTAGCTTGACGACCGAGTGAGCGACGACTCCATGAAATGGTCTATAACAGTGACAATGTCCTTTGAAATTATTGTTAGAAGTCTCTTTTTATTTTTCATCAAATCACATCACAACAATCAATTTGTTTACATCAGATTATTTCATTTAAATTTTAAAAGCATGAAATTCTAAATTAAAGCATTCTAAACTAAGTTTAGACCCTTACCCGTAGCCCGCACCGGACCTTTGTCGATCTGTCCGCTGTCTCGACCATCTTGTCTGCTGAGCTCTAGAAATTAGTAAAAATGAACAGTAACAATGAATTAGGGTTTTACCCTATTTTTCTTAATTTTATTCAAAAACAATTAAAAATATTTTTAAAATTTTGTTTTTCCATGTTTTTACCTCAAAAGTTCGATTTGGGTAAAAACACGGAGGGGGCACCATAGTAAGCTGTCGTACGATTCGACCTAGAATTTTTGCCTAAACATGGGAATAATTTTGCTTCCTTGTAGATCGAGAAGAACTCATCTTTAACGCATTTTCTTCAAAAAATTTGCTAAAGAGGGGGCAAAATGTAGCACCCTAAAATTGGCACAGTAAACCTTAGCAATAATTAAAATTACCTTAGTAATAATTCAAATTCAAATTTTCAATCCCGAACTGCCTTTTAACTGCTCTCCTTGTTTTTTGCACCACTTTTAGGATTTCTTGTGACCGTTGGACGATATTGTCACCGATCAGAAGATATCGCCTCAGATCGGACAATTTCATCTGGACTAGGACGTCCAGATGATTTCGTCTCAAAACTAATTTTTCATAATTAGCTTCTATTTCAATGGCATCTCTAACCTGGGAAAAAGCGTGTCTGCGCAGTTAGAGACTTCCCCCATTAGAGATCTCCCAAATTGGAATGATCTCCAACCTCCCAACCTCCTTCCTATGCCTATTTAATCTTAGGCCCTCCCCTTGACATTCCCCTGGCTGAATTTTTCTGTACTTCGAGTTTTACATGCATTAGAATATCTTAGACTACGATTTGCCTTCATATTTGTCCAAGTTTGTTTACAGGAACTTTATTGTTTTTCAGTCGTAGCAAGCTCAGATCGTCGCAGACAATCCTGTACAATTCGAGACGATTTCGCACCAATTCGAGATGATTTTGACTGCAGTCAACATTGGAGGCAATCAGTGCCCTGAGTTTGCATTCTTTCTCCATTATCTATTATTTTGTTCTGCATTAGTTAAAATTATTACCATTTTGCATCCTAGAGTTCACACATGTAGCTTAAATACGTAATAAAATCATGATTAGCTATTAAAGCATGATAATTTACTTGCATTTCTATTTGGGATTATCTTATTAACATAATTATTATCATTTCACATCATTTTACTTTATCAGCATAGCTGCATTTTCCATATTCTGTGTCTACTTCTCTGATTGCAGGTCTTTGATGAATTCATTTGACGAATTCGTCAGATCTCAGATGATCCTATCCGATCGCAGACGATCCTATCAAATTCCAGGCGATCCTAACTGCTTAAAAAATTAGAACCTCCATCAGACATCCGGATCAGATATGGTTTCTTAATCTAACTTATTCTTTGTGTTTTATGTTTACATCTATTTTCTATATTCATTTAAATCTGCATTTCATATAGAACAGTTTAGATTCCTTTGGCCAAACCTAGGATTTGAATGATTAAAGATAAAATTGAACATATCAAACACAGTCCCAACCTAGGCATGGAAACTGCCATTCAAAAGTTTCCTGGTGAACCCACCATCCGTTGAAAAATCACCTTAATACACCTCCCCCGAGAGGCGGGACCTTTAAAGGGCCTCTCAGTCCGAGGTATTATCCCATCCTTCCCACATCCCCCTTTCGGGCACGGATCCTTTAGCCTGAAGGTAAGGGTGCGGAAAATTTGGAACGATACAGCCAACATGTTGGCAGATGGATTCACCTCCCCTAGTTTTTCACCTAACATTTATATAGATACTTTGTATAAATATGAGGTGTCAAAATGAGGGACTTGAGTCCACCTGACAACATGTTGGATAATTTTGATATTGTAGATTGAGAAGAAGTTTAAGGCAATGATGTTCTGAAGTTTAAGATATTTTTTGATACAAAGCTAAATGGTGAAAAATAGTGTTTCTTGAACTTTCTAAGTCAAGAAAGGAAGAGGAAAGTCAACCAGTTTAGAAAGAGATATCTTAAAAAATATTGAAAAAGAAGGAACAAGAAAAATAAAAATCCATGTTAGTTCAAACAGCTCTCCATGTGCAAAATGAAGGAAATCAGTGGTATATTGATAGTGGTTGCTCAAGCCATATGATAGGTGATAAAAGTAAATTTCTTTCTCTCAAGAAAATAAATGGAGGAATGGTAAAATTTGGTGATAACACTTCAACTAAAATTGTTGGAAAAAGGACTTTGAGTTTGGACAATGGAAGATCAAAAACATAAAAAGTGTTATATGTTGAGGGATTTAAGTACAACTTACTAAGTGCAAATAAACTATGTGATAAAGGACACACACTTACTTTTCATCCAAATGGATGTGAGATCAAGAAATCCAAAATAGGAAAGCTTATTGCAGATGCCAGTAGAACTACAAACAATCTCTACATGTTGAGTGATATCAAGGGGGAAAAATACTTTTTGTCAAAAGAGGATGAGATCTAGTTATGGCATAGAAGGATGGGTCACTTGAATTTTGACAACATAGTGAAAATAAGCAACAAACAAGCAGTCAGAGATTTGCCCAAAATAACAAAACCACCAAACATAGTTTGTGCACAATGTCAGCATGGCAAGCAAGTAAGAACAAGTTTCAGATCAAAATAATTTACTTCATCCAAGCCTTTGGAACTAGTTCACACTGATCTATGTGGTCCTACAAGGACAAAAATTTTACAAGGTGAAAGTTACTTCATGCTATTTATTGATGATTTCTCTAGAATGACTTGGGTAACATTATTAAAAGAAAAATTAGAAGCATTTGAAAAATTCAAGGCATTCAAGGCACTAGTAGAAAATGAAATAGGCAAAAGGATCAAATTTTTAAGATCAGATAGAGGAAGAGAATTCATTTTAGGTGAATTTATAGAATTTTGTGAGCGGCATGAAATCAAGAGACTATTTTTAGCAGTAAGAACTCCACAACATAATGGAGTAATTTAAAGGAAAAAAAAACTATTTAGGGTATGGACATAGCTATGTTAAATGAGTCTAATATTTTAGATAGTTTTTGGAAAGAAGTAGTTCATACAACAATTTACATTATCAATAGAGATCAAGTAAGAGTAAATCACCATAAAATACCATATGAGATTTGGAAGGGAAGACCAACTATTGTAAAATATTTCAATTTTTTTGGAAGTAAATGTTATATCATACAAGAAGAGAAAATTTTGGGTAAGTTTTATTCTAGATGCGATGAGGGTATCTTCCTTGTGTATTCCAAAAATATCAAAGCCTATAATTGATATAATAAAATATCACATACAATTGTGGAAAGTTCAAATGTAAGAGTTGATGAAGAGATAGATCCAAGAGAATCAACTCAAGAGATTGTATATCAAGAAGGAGAAAGTTGTAGATAAGGTGAATAAATAGAATAGACACCAAGAGTACCAAAGATAACTTCTAGATATGTGCAAAAGAATTATCCAAGAGAATTTATTATTGGGAATCCATATGAGAGACAAACAAGGAGGAAGATAATAATAATAGATAAACATGCAAATATTTCTCTACTATCTAAAATTGAGCCCAAGAATTTCATTAAAGTAAGAGAATATAAGCATTGGATAAATGCAATGGAAGAAGAGTTAGACCAAATAGAAAAGAGTGATACTTGGGAACTTGTCCCACATCCAAAAGGAAAGAATGTAATTGGCACCAAAAGGGTCTACAAAAAAATAAGTTAAATGAATATGGTCAGGTTTTCAGAAACAAAGCAAGATTGGTATGCAAAGGATATGCACAAGTTGAAGGGATTGATTTTGAAGAGACTTTTGCTCCTGTTGCACATCTTGAGGCTATAAGAATGTTTTTGGCATCAATTTTTAGAAATTTTAAGGTATATCAGATGGATGTAAATTCATACATTCTAAATGGTTAATTAGAATAAGAAGTCTACATTGAGAAACTAGATGGTTTCAACCTAACAGATACTCCAGACTATGTATGAAAATTAAAGAAAGCTCTTTATGGACTTAAGAAAGACCCTAGGGCTTGGTACTCAAGGTTGGAAAGTATCTCCAAGAGCAGGGTTTCAAGAAAGGTATACTTGATTGCAATCTATACATCAAAAATGAAGGATATGACTTGTTGATTATAGTGGTCTATGTGGATGATATCATTTTTGGAGGCAATAATGATAAGATGTGTCAAAAATTTGTAAAATGCATGCAGAATGAGTTTGAGATGTCAATGCTTGGTGAGCTGTATTTCTTTCTTGGTTTTAAAATTTTATAGTTAGACAAAGCTATATTTCTCTCTCAGACCAAGTATATCAAAGAAATGTTGAGGAAATTTAAACTAGAGGATTGCAAATTTGTAATTACCCCCATGGTTACAAAATTCAAGTTGATTAAATATTATGAATATCCTAAGGTAAATCAAACATTGTATAGATTCATGATTGGAATTTTACTATATGTCATAGCTAAAAAACTAGATATAATGCAGGCAATGGGATTAGTGTCAATATTTCAAGTAGAACCAAAGGAAAAACATGTACAGGTAGTAAAGAGAATCCTTAGGTATCTAAAAGGAACTATGGAATTTGGACTATGATATCCTAGGGGTAAAAATTTCACTCTCACAAAATACACAGATGTAGATTGGGCAAGTAGTGTTGATGAAAGAAAGAGCACAAGTGGAGAAGCATTATTTCTTGGATATTTTTTAGTCTCTTGGCTAAGAAAGAAACAAGATTCAATATCCCTATCCACAAAAAATATATACATTTCGGTAGTTTCTTGTTGTACACAGGTTTTATGGATGAAGTAAACTTTACAAGATTTCAAAATAGAGCATGATCATCCAATCTCCATACTTTGTGACAATACAAGTGCCATAAATATTTCAAATAATCCAGTAATGCATTCAAGGACCAAGCACATTCTGATCAAATATCATTTTTTGAGAGAGCATGTAACAAATCAAAAAGTTAAATTATAATATGTTTCTACAAAGGAACAAATTTTTGACATATTTACCAAGCCACTTCCAAAGGAAACCTTTGAGTATCTCAGAGGAAATTTGGGAGTAGTCTTACTCCCATCCCAAAATTAATCACCTCAAGGAGAGGAGGTGGTGTGGGGGCTATGCTAAAATATCTTATTTTTAGCCCCAAGGAACCCTTTGCCATTGATTTCAAAGGAGGAGATATTTCAGTAAGGGGGAGAGATTTCAATAAGGGGGAGCAACTTATCAAGGGGAGTAATTTTGGTATCTAGTTGCACTAAAAGAATATTTTATGAAAGGGTTGCCATCAATGATAAAGGGGGATATTGTTGGAAATATTGAGTACATTGAGTTGTCATTGATGTCAAAGGTTTGATGCCAAAAGGTGCAATGATATTTAAGGCAGGAATATTCTTCATGGTTGATGCATTTATGAGGTTGGACAGTTACTCAAGGAAATATTTTTAAAGGAAAATATTATAATATTTAAATATCATGTTTAAATATTATAAAGAAAATGTTTAAGATATTTGGGCCAAAAGGTTTAACAACTTGAGACAAAGAGGTTTAAATACTTGAGACAAGGGATTGAAAATATAAAGGTTTGAAAGCATGGGCAAAAAAGGTTTTTGATAAAAAAGGTTTAAAAGTTTGAGGACCAAGGTTTACATGGGACACAAGTTGGCATTATTTATTTCCAAAGGTTTTAAGTATTTATGGGCCTAAAAGATTATGTTATAATATTTTAATTAAATATTATAACTCAACTTTCAAAATGGGACTTAGGTGCCAACATATAAGTCTATGTTATAATATTTTAATATTATAACCAAAGTTTAAAAGGAACTAAGGTGCAAACGTGTGGGAGTTATTCAAAATGCAAGCTGACGTCATGGAGTTTTGAAGACTTTATCTTATGCATATAAATACCCATTATTTCTCCTTCATTTAACTAATGCAAGCTTTGATATGTTATGATTTGTGAATATTTTATGTGAACGACAGACTTTAGAGATACAGCAAAATATTAAGGTGTGCATGAGCTGAAAGCGTCTTATCCGAAGTGCATGCCTACTATGTTACACCCAACTAGGGTAGCCTAGTGGTTGGTTGGCTCATGTAAGCGCTGTTAGAGGGAAGGTCGCATGGTCAAAACCCATGGATGCCATTTTGCTAGGCAAACAAGGTTTCAAATTATGTGTAGAGAATAATGATAAATTTTGGAGGCACTCCTTTTGGTTTTATTGGCTATGCAAGCGTAGCTGGTCACAGGCACTTTGTGAAGGTGTTGCACCAGGGAGGTCATGGTTTTGAATCACGTTGTGCATGAGGTACTTAAAATTTTTACTATTGCATTGACTTGATTGAGGTGGTCGAGGCAATTTACAAGGAGCATTAAAATAAGTTGATTTTTATTTTACCTTGGACTTAGTAGAGGCTATAATGTGTGAAACTATTATTTGTTCCTACATTGTGCATGAAGGCATTATCCTTATAAATTTCAAGTGGGATTTTTATGGTGTATTGAGATATTGGAAAGTTGTATTTTGCTTAGTATATAAGAGGGTTAAGGTTGCATGATTAAAGTGGGAGTTTTATGGTGTATTAGGATTTGAAAATTGTACTATTGTCTAAAGTGTGTTAAGGGCTTTCTTTTGCTATATTAAAAGAGGGAGATAAAAGGTGTATTATGTTCTTTTGTTGATTGTATTTATTCTTGACATTTTGAAGGGTTTGGTTTATATTTAAAAGCTTTATCTTGTGAAACCAAGGAAGATTAATAGAGAATTATTTTTAGAAATTAATGTGCACATATTTTGAGAAGAGTTTTATGTGAATTTTTGAAGAGGATTTTTTGTTAATTTATTTTGAAGTGGCAAAAGAAAATATATTATTTGAGACAGGTTTTTGAGGGCACATATTCATCAAGATAAATTGAGGTATGGTGATTTAACTCATTCTCAAGGTGGTGAAATAAGAATTGAGTGAGTGTGCATTAGTGCTTGAAAGTAAGTTTGGTTTTGTATAAAATTGAAAACACATGTGCTAGGGTTTGAAAACAAGTTGTGCATATGTATTGAATATTTTGAAATTAAAAGTGCAAGTGTTTGAGAACATAAGTGTATATTGCTTTGAGTGAAATTGTAAAGGTGCAAGTGTTGTAGATCAGATTTGTAAAAGGAAATATGTATGATTGTTCATATTTGGTTTTGGGTATATATATGAGCATTGTGTATATGCAATATTTAGAGAATGCTTTGAGTAGGTTTTTATGGGTAGCTTGAGAAGATATTTGAGTAAGTTTGAGCAGGATTTTGTGGGTAGTTTGAGTAGATATTTGAGCAGGTTTGAGTAGGTTTTTATAGATAGTTTTGAGAAAATATTTGATCATTGATTTGATCATGTTTTAGCAAGCCTAGTGAGTAGGATTGGAGCAAAGTTGAGTAAGCCTTGTGAGAAGGCTTGGAGTAGATTTTAGAAAAAAGGATTGGTGTCTCCTATGGATAGAGGTACATGAACCAGAGTTGAGGGGATTGAGGTCTCCTGTGGATATATGTCCATGAAATTGATCATAGGGGATTGGAGTATTTCTTGGATAGAGTCCCATAAATATTGTAATAGGGAATTAGTTCCCAAGAGATTTATTGAGAGAATTTATAAGAAATATTTTCTCTATGGATGTAACCCACATTGGAATAACCATATTAAATCCATGTCTCTCATGTGTGTGATGATTTATGCATTGCTTTACTACTACTATTGATGATATTGGTTAACACTATTATGGAAATTTATTGCAATTGATAATATTGGATAATATTGATTGGGAAAGAAAAGTAAAATTTTTATCTTATACTATTCACCTCCCTATTAGTATAAGCTTGTGTTCTTAAATTAATAAGAAGGATATCATTTTATATATTTCTTTGTCATTTTATGATTACATGATTTGCATTTATCATTTTTATTTCATAATTTTTTAGCTATATGATTTTTGCATATCTATAGTAGTGATCATGGCCAAACCTCAGCTAAAATTTCATAATCTATCATTAATTACCTGTGTTCTTAATTTTATTAAAGTGCAAGTACCACTGCTTTAGGTTGGAATGGCTTGTAGGAGCTACCATCCTACCCTGTGATGGTTAGTAGAGCCTATCACTCTACCCTGTGATGACCTCATAGCTGAATCACAAAACCAAAGAGGCAATAAATTCATTGAATGTAGGCTTCACTTGTGAGTGTTTCTACACTTAATTTTACTCCTTTTCATAGAAAAATATAGAATTTCAGGTTTTAAATGAGAAATTTATAAGAAATATTAAATTTAAAATATTATGCATGTGATCACTCCTAGGTCCACCAGTATTTGCTACTAGTCGCTATTGAGTAAAGTGGCCCCTATTTCTTACTACTTCTATGTTATACAATCTTTTTTGTACACCGTATTACATAGATATGGCCTATGTTTAATGTCTGTTTGGTTTTGCATGCTTTTTTCGTATAAAAAATCTAATATCATTCTAGGGTTTGTATTTTGAATTTTCTAAAATTAAAATGTTCTTATCTAGGAATTTTAAAATTTAAAATTTTTCTTTGTGTATTAGCTAAAAATCATTTATTGCTCTATGTTATATTTTTTTTTTGTATTAAATAAAACAAAATCACACACACCATGAATCATTGAACATCAGCGAGTTGAGATTCACACCCAACCATTGACCAAGACTAACATTGGTAGCCTTTGTCACCACCTTGTTGGCTTATTTATGAGTACTTTGCACCCTATTTTTGCCAAGGCAAGTCCAATAACTATCATTTCCAAGGAATATAGCACACATTTCTTTTCAAAGGGGTATATCATTGATCGATATGAACTAGGTAAGGATTGGTAGGACCTAGACTTCCTCATTGAATTTGGACTTCATCACAAAATCTTAGTGGGTTTCATAATCTAGACTTCATCACCAGGCCTATGTGTGGGAGGATATAGGTGAAATATATTTAACTAAGTATTTCATCAACAAAATCAAAACATGAATTAACAAGAAATATTATCAATGAATCAAAATACACAAACCAATCTAGGAATTTAAATGAGATAATAATTTGTATACTTTATCTATTTCCTTTCCTATATGCATAATAAAAACATAATGGCCACCACACATAGTCATGCTTAGTCATAGACTAAAGCTACAAGAAATGTACATGGAGTGATTTGGAATTCACACCCAACCACTAATTAATACTAATTATGGTGGCCTTCACCACCATCTCGTTAGCTTTTTTGTGAATACTTCACACCCTATGTTGGTCAAGGCCAGTCCAAGAACCATCATATCTAAGGAATATAGCACATTATCTTTCCAAATAGATATATCATTGTCTGAGGTGAACTAGGTGACGATTGGTAGGACCTGGACTCCCTCATCAAATGTGGACTTCATCACCAAATCTCGATGATTTTCATGATCTATACTTCATCACCAGGCCTATTTATGAGGGTATATAGGTGAAATCCATTTAATTGAGTATTTCATCAACAAAATCAAAACATAAATAAGAAAGCAATATTATGAACAAATCAAAATACACAAACCATTTTAGGAACCACAAAGAAATATTTAAACAATATTGTCATTTGTATACTTTATCTATTTTGTTAACTATATTCATAATAAAAACATTATGGTCACCACATGTAGTCATGCTCAATCATAGACTAAAGCTATATAAAATGTACAAGGATACCTAGAGAACCTTTTTTATAGTCTAGTTGACCTACTTATGTTAAAAAATTTTCCTTGTAGTTGTCATGACAATAATTCCACTCATGAGGTATCTAAGAATCGGCATAACCCTACTAGGATGACATGAATTGGACCTCCACATGATATAGAAAACATTCTTCTTAAAAATTTTCCATCTCATGCTATATCTAGACAAGATCAACCCATTGAGGGTCCAAGTAGAGGGGTAGCACAAATTCCTATCCCTAATAGATCCATAAATCCATCCAAAATGGGAGCATAATATAGTCTATTATTTGGTTTAGATGAGTCGGATACTCCTCTTGATCATCCTTGGTTGAGTAAAAAACTTAATCATCTAGATATATGACCCTAATGCTACTAATAGAGTACCTTCTTCCATTTGTACTCACTTTGAGGATGAGTGAGATGAATATTTAGTGCATCATATCCTTACACACGGAGAGTTTTCTAAAATGACACATCATACTCCTGCACCATTTTTACATGAGGATCACACTCCTATGGTTGAACATCAAGTCAAAATAGCTTCTCTTTATCAAGTTAAAAGGGTAGTTATCCCTACTTTGCACATAAAAATAGCTAAATCCTCTTGTATTAAGATGAGACACTATAGATCACATACAATTGATGACACAGATCAGTTACCTAGGCCAAATACCAATCAAAGAGAGTAGTTACTCCAATCACAATTGGATGATTTACTTATAGAAATAGAGTGCCTAGATAATGAACATGTAGAGCAACACATATTACATTGTCAAAGGTGTATGAGCATAGGTTGCATGAAGAAATAATTTTTTGTTAGTCTTACAATGACACTGTGATGGGGGATGGGAGGACCAGAAACAAACACAGACTATTCCAAAAAATTTCATTAAAATTTCATTCTATTAGCTGGGAAAATGCATACAATAATAGCCCGCAGGCTTACAAAGACCAGTGCCCAGCCTAGTTTTCTCTAACAGCACTCCCTAAGTACGTTCTCCAGTCCACCACCTCCTCTAATACATTGAACTGGGTTTTTATAGAGGCCCCGACCCTCTGAAACACCTTACACAAAAATTGGTCCACCAACCCGATTTATTACAATCTCTGAGTTTTTATCGAGGTCTCGACCCTCTAGGCCATTAATGACCCACCTACATGAAAGTATTAATCAAAACCTACAAAATCAGCTTCCCCCATCGAGTCTTCAATTTTCCTTTCGTAATTGGCCAACTCCCTGATCCGCCATGAAAGCACGCATTTAATAGGCCCTTGACCTGCAACCGTTGCTCTGTCAGAATGTCCATCGGGGACTGTTGCCTCTTTTTCCACGTGTGTGACCATCCATGTGGCCATTTCTTCTTTGCTTTCTTTTGGTCGTGATATCACGACCTATCGTGATATCACGTCGAAATTCCCTCGCATCCTCTCTTCTACTTTTGTGTCGTGATATTGCGACGTCATGATATCACAACCCATTCGCCTCCTTGCCTTGCCTTTTCTTTTACGTCACGATATCGTGACATCGCAATATCATGGTGTCATGATATCAATACCATTTCACCCTCAAGCCCTTTGCTCCATTTTTCATCGTGACATCGCGACGTCGTGATATCGCGACCACTCCCCCTCTAAGCCCCTTGCTTCATTTTTCATCGTGACATCACGACGTCGCGATATCGTGATGTCGCGATATAATGACCACTCCACCTCCAAGCCCCTTGCTCTATTTTTTGTTGCGATATCATGACCATTTCACCTTCCACCCCTTGCTCCCTGAGTCTTCGCTCCGACGTCACGATTTCATGACGTCACAAAATCGCGACGTCGAGATTTCGCCACTAGCCTCCACCTTCACTTCTGCTTCATGTCATGATTTCACGATGTCATGATATCGTGATGTCGCGATATCATGACGTCACGATATCATGACCTCCCTGCCTCTCCGCCCTTCCTTCAACTTTATGTCATGATTTCGCGACGTCATGATATCACGACCAACCTCTGCCTTGTCCTCTAAAAACTTAGAAAAATTTTGGTCGATGCCAGATTGCCCTATTGTTGTCGGATGCTCCTGCATCAGACACCCGAGGTTAGTGGAGAAGTAATATTCACTTCTGCATGGTCTGGTTGCTGCCTTCTACAACACCCCCAGACATTATTCTGCCTCTGCAGTCTATTCCAACTCCTTCTCCTGGCTAGAACAACTTCTGTCCTTCTCTAGACAGATTCTCCCACTACTGCACACTTCCTCATCTACACCCTGCTTACACTCCTCCCGGCCAGATAAATTTTTGCCTTCTTCCAGGCAGATCCTGGCACTGTTGCACTCTTCTTTGCATGCAGCCTTCTTCAGCTTCAACTTCTGAAGCACTCCATCTTCTCTCTTTCTTTGTTTCTCCTCATGCTATTTGCGCAGCTCCCTTTGCAGGGATTTCACTTGCCTCTACAAATATCTCTTAAGCAGTTCCTCCTGCAGGGCTTGCACTTGCATCATTGTCATCATCATTTTTTTTTTTTCATAGATCCTGGTGTAACTGCCTCATGTCTGACGATCTGTTACACACTCGAGGATCCTAAACTCTCTCTCCTCTCTCAGAACCCTACCACAGATCCTGGCGCAAACTACCTCACGGTCGACGATCTGTTTATGCACTCAGAATCACTAGATCTGATACCACTTGATGGGGGACGGGAGGACCGAAAACAAACACTCAGACTATTCCAAAAAATTTCTTTAAAATTTCATTCTATTAGCTGGGAAAATGCATACAATAAAAGCTCGCAAGCTTACAAAGACCAGTGCCCGACCCGGTTTTCTCTAACAGCACTCCCTAAGTCCGTTCTCTAGTCCACCACCTCATCTAATACATTGAACTAGGTTTTTATAGAGGCCCTGACCCTCTGAAATACCTTACATGAAAATTGGTCCACCAACCCAATTTATTACAATCTCTGAGTTTTTATCGAGGTCTCAACCCTCTCGGCCATTAATGACCCACCTGCATGAAAGTATTAATCAAAACCTGCAAAATTGACTTCCCCCATCGAGTCTTCAATTTTACTTTCGTAATTGGCCAACTCCATGATCCACCATGAAAGCACAAATTTAATAGGCCCTTGACCTGCAATCGTCGCTCTGTCAGAATGTCCATCGGGGATTGTTGCCTCTTTTTCCATGCACGTGACCGTCCACGTGACCATTTCTTCTTTGCTTTCTTTCGGTCGTGATATCGTGACCTGTCATGATATCGCACCGAAATTCCCTCACGTCCTCTCTTCTGCTTTTGTGTCATGATATCGCAACGTCGTGATATCGCGACCCATTCGCCTCCTTGCCTTGCATTTTCTTTTACGTCATGATATCGCGACGTCACGATATCACGACGTCGCGATATCGTAGTGTCGCGATATCGTGACCATTTTTCCCTCAAGCCCTTTGCTCCATTTTTTTTCATGACATCGCGACGTCGCGATATCGTGACCACTCCCCCTTCGATCCCCTTGCTTCATTTTTTGTCATGACATCGCAACGTCGCGATATTGCGACATCATGATATCGCGACCACTCCACCTCTAAGCCCCTTGCTTTGTTTTTCATCATGATTTTGCAACGTCGTGGTATCGTGACGTCATGATATCATGACCATTTCACCTTTCGCCCCTTGCTCTGCTGAGTCTTCGCTCCGATGTCATGATTTCATGATGTCATGAAATCACGACATTGCGATTTTGCCACCAGCCTCCACCATCACTTTCGCTTCATGTCATGATTTTATGATGTCACGATATCACGACATCGTGATATCGCGACCTCCCTACCTCTCCGCCCTTCCTTCAGCTTTATGTCATGATTTTGCGATGTCATGATTTTGCGACATCACGATTTCATGACCAACCTCTGCCTTGTCCTCTAAAAACTTAGAAAAATTCTGGTTGATGCCAGATTGCCCTGTTGTTGCCAGATGCTCCTGCATCACACTGAGAGGGGGGGGTGAATCAGTGTAGCTCTATAAAATTAAATTTACAACTCTTAATACCGCAACAATTAAAACTTATTACTAGATACAACAAGTATAACAAATGAGCATCACACAACACAAGATTTAACAAGGTTCACCAATGTGGCTACTCCTCAAAAATTGACTACTTGGACTACCATACAAATCCAAATTTTGCAAAGCACCAAATTTACAATCAATTTACCAGCACCCACTGTAAGGAGCACCAACCCCTTATTTATGTACACTAATAGAAAGGAGCACCAACCCCTTATTTATCTGCACCAACAGAAAGGAGCACCAACCCTTATAGTTTTATGAAGATATCTGATACTTGCTCTATAGTTGGAACAAAATCCAACTTAACCTCACCTTCCTTGGGCAATGGTTTTGTGAAGATATCTGATACTTGCTCTATAGTTGGAACAAAATCCAACTTAACCTCACCTTTCGTAACTTTCTCCTTCAAAAAGTGATACCTGATAGCAATGTGTTTTATGCATGAATGCATAACCAGATTCTTGGAGGTTAATGGCACTGGTGTTATCACACTTAACTGATATTGGCTCACTGAAGCTAATACCAAGATCTTTCAGGGTTTGTTTCATCCACAATACCTACGTACAACATGTTGTCACTGTAATATATTCTTCCTCTACTATTAATAAAGAAACTAAATCTTGTTTCTTACTATGCCACGTGACCAATCTATCTCCAAGATAGAATGCACCTCCATTGGTACTCTTTCTGTCATCGACACCTCCTACCCAATCTGCATCTCAATACAAAATAAGGGTGAAGTCTTTACCTTTAGGATACCATAACCCATACTCCATAGTACCCTTGAGGTACCGAAGAATCCTCTTCAGTGCTATCACATGAGTCTTCTTGGGATTAGCCTGAAATCATGCTACCATGCATACTGCCTACAAAATATCTGGTCTGGTAGTCATCGAGTACAGATAAGCTCCTAATCATAGATCTCGTACATGGTTTGATCAACAGGTGAAGATTTGTCATCCTTGCTCAAGTTGCAACCTGTGGTCATGGGAGTGCTAACTGGCTTACAATCCTCCATTGTGAACTTTTTAACATCTCTTTCACATATTTAACTTGAGAAATAAATATTCCCTTATTATTTTGATTAACTTGCAACCCGAGGAAATACGAAAGTTCACCAATAATTGACATTTCAAATTCTTTTTGCATCTTATTTGCTAAATCTTTACACGACTCATCTTTGCTGCTGCCAAATATGATATCATCTATGTATACAACAAGAACAATAATATGCCCATTTTTTGTTTTGACATACAAATTACTATCCACCATACCTTTCTTAAACCCTTGTTGAGTGAGATAGTTGTCTAGCATTGCATACCATGCTCAGGGTGCCTGTTTTAAGCCATATAATGCTTTCTTTAACTTGCAAACCAAGTTGGGATCATCACCAAGTTGGAAACCATCTAGCTGCTCAATATAGACCTCTTCTTCAAGTTTCCCATTCAAAAATGCTGATTTCACATCCATTTGATAAACTTTGAAATTATTGTAAATTGCTAAAGATAGAAACATTCTAATTGCCTCTAGTCTAGCCACAGGTGCAAAGGTTTCCTCAAAGTCAATGCCTTCAACTTGTGCATAACCCTTACATACCAATCTTGTTTTATTTCTTACTACCTATCCGTCTTCATTCAATTTGTTTCAAAAAATCCATTTAGTCACGATTATATTTTTATTTGCAGGTCTAGGTACTAACTCCCAAGTTTTGTTTTTCTTGATCTAATCTAATTCTTCATTTATTTCCTTCATCCAACTTTCATCTTTGCTTGCGTCAACAACATTTTTGGGCTCAATGCTAGATAATAGAGAGTAGTTACTTACTACTCTTCTTCTTGTTTGAACACCAACTTTGGGGTCTCCAATTATTTGCTCTCTAGGATGATTTTTTTGCTAGCTGCCTGTTTTGAATTTATTATTTTCTTCCACTTCTGAATCACAACTTAAATCATCTGAGTCAATTTTTTGTATCTTTTTCGTTTCGTTTTCCTTATCTCCTTCAATAACCTCTTCATAAATTGGGTAGTTCTTTTCATAGCTAATTACTCGTTCTCTACCTTCATCAAATTTAACATCGGCACTATCCATAATTTTCTTTAGCCTCTTGTTGTAGCATTTGTAAGCTTCTTCAAACTTACCAAGATTATCTTCAGTTATTTTGATGTAGCACTTGCTACCAAAAACTTTGAGGTATTTTGCTATTGCCCTTTTACCGAACCACAAATCATAAGGAGTTTTGCTTTCATGTGTTCTCAGCATGTACCTATTTTGGATATACACCGTAGTATGGACTACTTATTTCCAAAGTCTTTCTGGTACTCTACTTTCATCCAACATAGTCCGTGCCATTTCCTGCACTGTCCTGTTCTTTATTTCTACCACTCCATTCTACTAAGGTGTCCTGGCTGCTGAAAACTGTCTCCTAATACCGTATTTTTCATAGTACTCTATAAACTCCTTTGAAATGAATTCTCCTCCTCTATATGATCTTAAAAATTTGATCCTCTTTCATGTTTCATTCTCAACTTGGTTTTTGAAAGTCTTGAACATTTCAAAAGCTTTTGATTTATGCTTCAAGAAAAATATCCATGTCATTCTGGAATATTCATCAATGCACAACATAAAATATTTTTCACCATTTATGCTTTGTGTACTCATGGGTCCACATAAATCAATGTGTATTAGTTCCAAAGGTTTTCTTGTGTAGTACTATTTTGTTTTGAATGTGACTCTAGTTTGTTTCCCCTTTTGGCATGAAGCACAAATGCTATTTGCAGGTTTGCTGATGGTGGGAATATCTCTCACTACCCTTTTTGAGTTGATTTTTACTAGATTATCAAAACTGATATGACCGAGTCTCTTGTGCCACAACCAATTTTCTTCTTCCTATCCAATAAAACAATCTCCTTCTGAAGTCTTTGAGAGCATGTACAGGTTTCCAGATGTCCTTGATCCAGTTGCTATCAATTTTCCACTATTTGTTTTTCTAAATTCACAACCCTACTTCTTAAAAACTACTTCATGACCTTTATCACAAATCTAACTTACGCTCAACAAGTTATGTTTCAAACCATCCACAAACAAGACTTCTTCTGACTTAATTTTTCCATCACTAATTTTAACTAAACCTTTGCAAACTATCTTAGCTCCATCATTATTTTCAAACTTTACTGAACCACCTTCATATTTTTGTAACTTTTCAAATTTTTGTTTGTCACCTATCATATGAATGGAGCATCCACTATAAAGTATCCATGGTACATATTTATTCTATGCTTTAAAGGTTGTTTGTACGGTTAAGGATTCATTTTCTTCCTTAAGTCGCTCTTTTTCTTTCCACTCTATTTTGATAGTAGTTTTGGGCTCTTGTTTTGCCTTTCTCTTATCAATAGCTTGTGCATGTTTTTTGGGAAGTTTTCTATTTTGTATCATCCTATTTGGTTGAAATTTTCTTCCCTAAAACTGATTTGATGCAAATGTACTTCTACAGTTTCTTGTAATGTGCCCAAAATTATGACAGTTATAACATTCTAATGTATAATTCATCAGAGGAGAAAAAGCATTTCTACTGGTGAACTTCCTTGGTCTTACATTATATTTGCGATCTGAGATTTTATGTCCATAGCCATTGCATTTAAAACAGAAACCAGAAAAGGGATAACTGAACCTGGGTGATGGTCTTTGCCATGTTGTTGTAGGAGCCATAGGTCTTCTTCTTCTTTGATGTGTGACATTGGTGAATTCATCATTGTCAATTCTCCTTTCGTGCCTAGCATTATTACTTTCTTTTGCATGAGACGTTTTTATTTGATCAACTTGTTTCTTATCTTCATTCTTTATGGATTCTACATTTCTGGCCTTTGATCCATTTGATGATTCTCCTTCGACGAAACCTAGGCCAAATTTGATGCTTGTAGGCATTTGGTCATTTATAATCTTATCCAAATTCATAAAAATTTCTTCACGTTTGTGATAGCAACTAATTTTGTGATTCATCTCTTCTATCTGCATCCGTAAACCAACATTCTCTTCTTCTAGTTTGTAGCAATAATCTATTTTCATGGTAATTTGTACTTCGAGATCTTCAAATATTTTCTTGTATTCTTTTATCTGTACTTTCATACTGGTTATGATTTCATTTGCATCCTCAAGATTTTTTGAAATTTTCTTATTCTTTTTCCTCTCTATTTTCCACTCTTCAAGTGTATATATCAAATCACCTTCTAGATCTACTTCAACATTAGGGTTTTCACCACATACTTAAGATTTCACTCCTTCCTTGTCTGATTTTACTTCTTCAAATGCCATGAAAAGAGCTTCACCTATTTCCTCTTCAGAATCCTCACCGGAGCTGTCTTCTGTTGAACTGGAATTCCTGGAGATGAAATTTTTCTTCTTGAAGTTGCCTTTTCTGAAATTCATTTTCTTCTTCCAGTCACTTCTTTCTTGGTGCGATCCTTCATCATTTTTGTTCTTCTCATTAAGTGGACATTTATTCACAAAATTCCCAATGCCTCCACAGTTGAAACATTTAAATGGTATCTTTTCTCTATATTTTTAATTTTCCCTTTTTAGTTTTCTAACAAAGTTTGCTTCCATTTCATCTGATGTCTCTTCTTCCTTGGAATCTTGTTTTGCATTTTTATTTTTAAGGGCTTTAAAAGCTGCTTCTCTTTTTATGGGTTTAGATCTTCCTATCCTCATCTCATATGCATTCAAAGAACCATACATATCATCTATACTAAAATAATTTATATTTTTAGCTTCTTTTATTGTTGAGACTTTAGAATCAAACCTTTGAGGAAGATATCTTATTACCTTTTTCACGATGGTAGAGTCTTCGATATCCTCATCGAGTCCTCTGATCACATTAATGATTCCATTAACTCTCAGCATATATGCCTCAATGTTTTCATCATCATTCATATTTAATGCTTTGAACTAAGCTCAATGTTTCTATAACTTGGCCTCCTTGATCTTATCATCTCCTTCATGAATACTCCTTAGTTTGTTCCATATTTCTTTTGCTATTTTACAGCTCATGATCTTTACTAGTTCACTGTCTGCTAATCCGCACATGATAACATTATTTTCTTTTGAGTTATTTTCAAATAGTTTATTTTCATCAGCCTCTTTTGGAGGAGTGATGGTTATTGTGTATCCACTAACTATTGAATCCCAGATGTCGTATCCCAAAGCACAAAGATATGTCTACATCTTGATTCTCTAGAATGCATAATTAGATCCATCAAATAATGGTGCTTTGTTTGATGAGAAGCCTTCACCACCTACCATTGTGTTACTTCCAAGATCACCCTAGCTGGTTAAGCTTGTACAAGAACTTAGCTCTGATACCAATTGTTAGTCTTACAATGACACTGAGAGGGGGGTTGAATCAAGGTAGCTCTATAAACTTAAATTTATAGCTCTTAATACCATAGTAATTAAAACTTATTACTAGATACAAAAAGTATAAAAAATGAGCATCACACAACACAAGATTTAACGAGGTTCACCAATGTGGCTACTCCTCAAAAATTGACTTCTTGGACTACCATCCAAATCCAACCTTTGCAAAGCACCAACTTTACAATCAATTTATCAACACCCACTGTAAGAAGCACCAACCCCTTATTTATCTACACCAATAGAAAGGAGCACCAACCCATTATTTATTTGCACCAACAAAAAGGAGCACCAACCCCTTATTTATCTGCATCAACAAAAAGGAGCACCAACCCTTGATGCCAAGTTGCAACCTGAACTTCAATTTGAATCTATAAGTTTGACAGTAAGATACCTTTGCTTTTGCAAGACCCTGACTGGTCTTCTTCACCTTTGTGTTCTCTATGCACTCTGCTCTCTTTGCGCAATCACTTTGCACACTCTGCTTCGTTACAATCGAACTTCACGATCGTCTTCTCCCTTTTGCGCACTCTGCTCTCTTTGCAAATTTCACACTTAGCATGATTCGACATGACTTGCTCTCTACGCACAATGACCGTATTTCACACACATTCCACCATCTTGTCAATTCTCCAAACAACCCTCCTTTTATAACAATATTTTTTATGATGAAAACCCTAATCTTAGTCGGCTATAAATCCTAATCTTAGTCGACTTTCATAACAACTGTAAACCCTAATTTTAGTCGACTGTCATCGGTCTTCATCGGCTTCAACTCAAGAAGATTTTTGTTTTATCCATCGCTTGATGATTTCATTCTGGACAGATCCTGTAATCGCCATACTGACTTTTGATCACTCTTCGTATTTCAGTAGTATGAAATCACTCTATAACTGCCCTTGTAAATTCCGTAGTGATGTCGATCCACTGTCATACTTCTCATTTTAGTCGAGTTCTCCTTATTGACTTGCACATTTATGACCTGTCACGAAATCATGACATTTCTGCCTCTGTAGCTTATTTTTTTGCTATTGCCACGAAAATACATGTCGCGATATCGCAACACTTTTACTTACTTTCTCTCTCCCGTTTTAGTTGTGAAAATGCGACATGTTGCGAAATCATGACACTTTTTTTACTTGTTCTCTTTCTTTGAACTTGTCACAAAATCGTGACACTTTTTCTTGCTTTCTCTTTCTCTTCCAACATGTCATGAAATCATGACAGTTTTTCCACTTGCCTTTTTCTCTTCCAACATGTCACGAAATCACGATAGTTTTTCCTGCTTTTTCTCTCTTCCAACATGTCACGAAATCACGATAGTTTTTCTTGCTTTTTATCTCTCTTCCAACATGTCACGAAATCGTGACAATTTTTCTTGCTTTTTCTCTCTCTTCCAACATGTGAAATTGTGACCGTTTTTCTTGCCTGCTGTATATGTCACGATATCGTGACACTTTTCTTGTATTTTTTCTTTGATCTTTTGCATATGGGCCACTTTGGTCTTTTTGGAAAATCACTGTACATACTTTGAATAACCTTTGAACTCCTGTCTTCTACATCTAAATAGCTTTTGAACTTCCTATCCACTGCATCAACAGATCTATCTGACTGTGTTGACAACAATGACAATACTGTTGCTGCACCTTGCTCAACATTGTTGAACAAATATTTCATGAGGATCAAATGAATAGGCTATTCTATGATGAAATCCTAACACCTAGAACATATAGGAAATAGGCTAACCTAAGGTACACTATACAATATCAGGATTTGCCTCCTAGGTAGATTGAAAATCATCCTCCTCCCACCTCCATTCATCATATCGTGACACTTTTCTTACTTGTATTTTTTCTTTGATCTTTTGCATATGGGCCACTTTGGTATTTTTGAAAAATCACTGTACATACTCTAAATAACCTTTGAACTCCTGTCTTCTACATCTGAATAGCTTTTGAACTTCCTATCCACTACATCAACAGATCTATCTGACTGTGTTGACAACAATGACAATACTATTGCTGCACCTTGCTCAACATTGTTGAACAAATATTTCATGAGGATCAAATGAATAGGCTATTCTATGATGAAATCCTAACACCTAGAACATATAGGAAATAGGCTAACCTAAGGTACACTATACAATATCAGGATTTGCCTCCTAGGTAGTTTGAAAATCATCCTCCTCCCACCTCCATTCATCAATCCTAACCATGCCAATTTCAAGTGGTAAATCAATTTGAATATGAAATATATGAAGATATAGAACCCAAGTACCAATATCATGCTTATCTTGAGTCACTTGGTGAATATGTGGTGAATTATTACATTTCACCACCTTGATCTAACAAGAATTTACCACCACCATCTCCTAAGAAACCAATTCAAAAAATGAGATCATATCTCAAGCATACAAGGTCCTTATAGAGTGAATAAAATCACTACAAAATTAAGGAATGGGTTACCAAAAATGACATTGCATATATTATGAAATCAACCTCTCCACCCATAAGTTCCTTGTCCTACGTATCCAGGGTAATCTGAAATGACTAAAATGGATAAATTCAGAGGAGACGATGATGCTCAAGAGCACATGACAAGTTTTATGAACTTTTATTTCTATTTGTAGGATGATGATGCTTTGTTGTTAAGAACCTTCTTTATAACACTATTTGGATCATATTTAGAGTGGTATAATCAATTATCGTGACATAGCATCACTAGCTTTGCATAGCTAGCCAATGCCTTCCTAGAACACTTCTCATTTGGATTCAATAATAAGGCTAACTTAACTAACTTATAAAACCTATGTCAATTCAATGATGAGCCAATTATGGACTATAAAAATAGGTGGCAAAAAATAATATCTAAATTGCATTTAATCATACCTATTTTAGAACTCACTAGAATGTTTACAAAAATCTACTTAAATCACATCTCGCTTCTTTTATAGTTGTAGAAGTATCCAATATTTGAAGATTATTTGGTGAAATCCAAATTTATTGAGGACATCAAGGTCTAAGAGGGAGACATAAAATTATGCAAGGAGTGGAATAAGAACCCTCAAAACAACTATAATAAAATAAAACCAGCTCTGGTAAATCAAATTATTTTGAACATGCCTAAAATGGAGAAAGCTCCTCAACAACCTAATTATCAAGCTCAGCCCCCTCCAGTGCATTACAATAATTAGTGCCAATCAAATCAAGCACAGGATAAGCCCTACCATCCTTCTTGTACCTATACACCATTGCCCAAAATTTTGGTGTCCTTAATTAATAGATAATGTGAAGCTAAGGTGATTACCTTACCTAAAATTTGATTGATAGATCCTACACACCTAAAAACTAATGGGTATATAGAGGATTTACATCATTCTTATCATCATAAAAAAGGTCATGATATACAAATGTGCTATGGATTCAAAAACCTGGTACAAAACATGTTGGATAAGAATCAATTACAAATTGATAACCCTCTTGCCCTGGATAATTACTAGATGGGTATTTTCAAATATCCCTTTCCCACTGATAATGCCAAATACAACCAAACTAGGCAGGCCAATGAGATACATACGGATACACCTACACATGGATTCATAGGTATGATTAACTTTGTAACAAGAAATAGAAGGTACAATCAAGTCGAGCCACCTATAGTTCCCATATGAATTTCTTTTGCACCATAGAAAGAGCTAGCTCAAAACCTACTACTATGTCCACAATATCAACCAGTGGTAACCATCAAAAATGTGCTTATACAAAGCCTAAAAATAACCTCAGCTAAGCTCTCCATATATGAGCTTATTCAAAAAGCTCCTAGACATAAGGAAGCAATCATGGAAATTCAAAAATCTATTGAGCTTCAGCCCCGAGATCCTAATGCATTCACTAATTTTGTGGGGTATGTCCATAAGTGTAAAGAGCATGTGGTAACCTTCTATGGCCATGAGATAAAATAAGTACTAGCTAACATAGTGGATCCCTCATTACACATAATCGCTTGCATAAATTAGATATCGTACAAGTGAGGGTTGATTGATACAGGCTCATCGATCAACATAATAACAATGACCACTTTATAACATCTAAGTCTTCCAACATCACAAATAGTGGCATCTATATTTATGCTACAATATTTCAACAATGTTTTGTGCTTGATAGTAGATACAATAGTGCTACCTTTCAGGTGGGACTAAAAACAATTTCTATATTGTGCCACGTGTTGGAAGAAGTGATGTAATACAACATATTGCTCAATTTTCATTGGATATGGTACATGAAATATGTGCCTTCAATTTTACATCAGAGTATCAAATATTTTAATGAAGGATAGGTTCATGTATTCCCTTCGAATTATGAACCATTTAAATATATCAATCAAGTTAGAAACTGAGGGAGTTTTTTCTACCCTTAATGCATTCAAACATTGGACCAAGTTCCTCCATTAAGCATCCAGAGTGCCAACCAAAATTATTCCATGCTGAGATATACACCTCATCATTGCCACCTTCACCTAAATCATTGGCTACTTTTGATAAATCTTCATCATCATTGAATCCTCCAATCAAACAAAAGTTAAAAGCACCTATGGAAGACCCCCCAGAGGTCATACTTAACACCTTTATGGTAGAAATTTTTATTCCTATGGAAGATGATGAATTGCCTACCACTATGGATGACATACCTAAAACCGCATCACCCGCTTCATCAACAACCTCATCCACACCCCAAGTGACCATTCACTTGGCTAATCTTGGGCTCACAAAATATTTAGTACAAAATGTAACATTTACGCTAATTATTAAGTCTATGCAAGACATGGGAAGATCTTGTGTTCCTCCATTTCCTATTGAAACCATTGTACCCCTAGGAATACCACCCAATCAGAATAATTTCATATATGTGAGTTTTGATTAGTACATAGATCAATCTCCTATGATCAACTATGATAATGAGCCATTCACAGGAAATATATACTATATATTGAATTCTAATTTTGCTCTACAATATTTTTACTATTTTCATTTGCATAGAAATTATTTAGTTCTATACGAGAAGGTACTGAGGAAAACATACCAACTACTATATCAATTATCGATAGATAAATTTGGTTTAGGGTATTCCATCCATGTGCTATATGATATTTTGGATGATTCTCTACAATGCCTAAGCCTAGGTTCTAGGGAGGACATTGATGATAAGAAATATACTGACTGTGGTTATTCTCATTTGTTGGGAGATCACCTTCCAATCACAATTATTTCCATGGATCCTCACAAAACTATCAGTAAACCATTTGATGAAGCTCCCTACCAAGAAAAATCCAAACTCGATGATAATCCTAAAAATGATTAGATTGACAAATATGATCAATACAAGGAAGCAATAGAGATAGCATATTTAGGTCCTCGCTACCTTCATCATCTTAATAACTATAGAGAGGATGTCAAGCTTGTTAGGCCCCCTATTAACATAGATGACATCTATCAAATGGTGTTTCCTCCCTCACCTAACTGGAGGTAGTTGCTACCACCAAATAACCCCATCATTTTATCTACTCCTAAAGCGGATCCTAAAATCCCATTAGCTCCTAAGTCACATCTAGCACATGTAGAGGTATCAATAATCAATTGGTTCTACCCATATGGTAATGAAAATCACCAACCATCCATAAATATAGTTTTCATTGGCCTAATTGTGCCTCTCCATAATCCCAATAATCCTTCAAAGCCATTGTACCTCAATCATGAAGCCATTGAATTTGACTGTATTGCATTTCCACCATCATATGAGGAGTTCTTCCCCCTATGAAGAATTGCTACAACATTTCCATTTCTCTTTAGGACCTGCTCATGATGTCTATAATGCTGAGGTTGAATATAATATGAAATATCATCCAAATAAAGTTGATGACATCCATATGATCCCTACACCTCATCAACTTGAGGAGGGTTCCCATATGTCAATTGAGGAGACTTTTGATGTGGATACTAGCAGTGACCCTAACCATCCTAAGAAAGTCAAATTTGAAGATATTTTATCACTTGAAGAGCATATCATCTTCATACCTCTTTTGATAGAAAATTATAACATATTTTCTTGGTCATATAAAGACATATTGGGTATTTATCCAAAGTTTGTTACACATAACCTTAATTTAGACCCTAATATGAAGTCATTCAAGCAAAAGCTTAGGAAAATGCATCCAAAAATCACCTTAATGGTTATGAGTTACAAAAATTGTTGGATGTGGAATTCATTCAGCCAACTGATTATTTGGAATGGGTATCTAATATGGTACCCATAGGAAAACCTAATGGAAAATTTTGTATTTGCATGGATTTAAAATATCTAAATAAAGCAATGCCTAAGGATGAATACCCTTTACCGAATATCGATGCTCTAATAGATGCAACTACTGGTCACAAAATGTTATCCCTTATGGATAAAATTTTAGGCTATAATATAATTCAGGTCAATCCTAAAGATCAACACAAAACAACCTTTACCACACCATGTGAAACATTTTTCTATAAAGTTATACCATTTGATCTTAAAAATGTTGGTGCAATCTATCAACAGGCCATGAAATATATTTTTCATGAATATATGCATAAGATACTGGAATATTATATATATTATTTTCTTTCCAAATATCTCTTGCATGAAGAGTATGCAGACGTTACACGAAAAGTCTTCGATCCCTTGATAGAGCATAATGTTAGGTTGAATCCTAAGTAGTGTGTTTTTGACGTTATATCAAGAATTTTTTTAGGATTTATAGTCTCTAATAGAAGGATCAAATTAGATCCTACAAATATCAAATAAATTATAGAAATACATCCCCCACTAACATTAAAGAGCTTTGTAGCTTGCAAGGCAAGGTAGCATCCATAAAATGCTTCATAGCATAATTATCGGATAAATGTCAACCCATGAATCAATTACTACATGAGGGGGTCCCATTAAATTGGTATGAGGAATGTCAAAAGGTCTTTTATGGGATAAAATAGTACCTAGTATCATCACCAATATTAGCTCCACCTTGACCAGTATTACCTTTTTTGCTATATATTTCAGCAACAAATATTTCTCTAGGAACCATGTTGGCCCAGAAGAACAAAGAAAAAAAAGAACAGGCTATCTATTACATTAGTCGCTCTTTGGTTAGTTATGAGGTAAAGTATTCATACATCAAAAATATTTCACTTAGTAGTGGTGTTCGATACCAAAAAGCTTTTGCACTACATGTTAAATGATACAACATATGTCGTATCAAAATAAAATCTTTTGCAGTACATGATGAATCACACATCAAAATACATGAACTGCAAAGTGGATCATGCTATTGATGAAATTTGATCTTGAATTCATTATTCAAAAATCCATCAAAGGTTAGGTCATAGTTGATCAGTTAGTAGAGGCTCCTCATTAGGATGGTAAGCCTCTTGTAATTGAACTACTTGATGATGCAGGGTTTGCACTATTAGAATCAGCTAAATCCAAAGAACCAAAAAATAAAGCAAACACAACTTTGTTATTTTATGGTTCCAAATGCGAGAAAGGGGGCAGTGTAGGAATCATGTTTTCACACAAGGAGCTCATATGCCCTTGTATTTTAAACTCAATTTCCCTTACACCAAAAATAATATTGAAAATGAGGCCCTCATTTTGGGTCTCCAAATAGTTATCACCATGAAGACTAAAAAGCTTATTATCTTTGGTGACTCCTTACTCATCATAAACTAATTCAAAGGCATTTATCAATGTAGATGTCCTATCTTGAAATCTTAAAAAAAACTTATGGACACATTATTAGCCAAAATGGAATGGTATGACATAAAGGTAGTCCCTCATATGTCTAATTGCTTCATGCATACAATGGCATCTTTGGTATATGTAATCCCATAGAATCCCTTCAACAATTTTACAACCATCCATGTTAAAATGATCTCACAATTAGTGATGTTGCATGAGGCTTTGCACAATAAATAATCAGTTCACATGATTTAGATAGAACTAAGTCATGATTGATTCTACAAGGCATAAGACTTTTTTGAAATGGGCATATTGGGGGTCCTTGATCTCGTAGGGTCATTCAAATATTGGAATAACCATTCATCACAAGGTTGTCTCTCAATTTGCATTTGTGCATAATGAATCACAACGAGAATAAGTTGATCAATCAATTGAAGCTCAAGCTTATCAATATTGGCTCATCACATTAAAATAGTATTTTAAACTTGGTAATATCCCTTAGGGATTGTCGTATACCACAAAATGATAATTTAAACAAAAAGTGACAAAGTATGTCTTACTAGAAGATATTATTTATTGTTGGAGCTATGATGGAATCCTCCTTAATTATCTCGAGCCCCATGAGTCTGCTTGAATAATATCACAAGCTCATGATGGTACCTATGGTGGCCATTTTAGTCACATGGCTATAATAAAGTGTATTACTAGAATGGGTTATTATTGGCCCATAATGGAAAAGTATTTCTACATGTATGTCATGAAGTGCATAAATTATTAGCATCATACCAATCTCTCACACTTGCCATCTTAGATCTTGCAATCGATTCAATTGGTATGGTATTTTTCTTAGTAGGTATTTGATCTAATTGGGAATATCTCTCCTCCATATTCAAACCATCACATGTTAATTATAATGGCTAATTATTACTTTACCAAATGGATGGAAGCAATCTATTTAAAAACTTTGATTGGGGCTCGTATTGCGAAGTTCATACTTCATAACATTATGTGTCATTTAGGTATTCCATAAAAAATAATATTAGATGATGGGAAAAAAATCAAGAACAAAGATGTGTGGGCTTTAATTTTAAAATATAACATTTAATACAAATTTTCAACACCCTCTTATCCATAAGAATATGGGTAGGCAGAGGCCTCTAATAAAACTTTAGTTGCCATATTAAATAAAATTGTCAAGGAAAATCATAAATATTGTCACCTTCAATTACCTCTAGCTTTATGGGCTTATCAAACTATCATTTGGACACCCATTTGGGCAACCCCATTTTTTCTAATATATGGAACTAGGGCCAATATGCCCTTGGAATTAAAAATTCCATAATTATGCATCTCATTGAAAGAGTTCATCAATGATGACACCTCGTGATAAGCTCACCTTGATCAATTGACCCTTCTTGATGAACGATGAATCAATGATCTTGAGCATCTACGTGTTTATAAAGATCATCTTAAACAATATTATAACACTAAATTCCATCCAAGAGATTTTAAAGTTTGGGATATTGTTCTCAAAGAGAACCAACATAAATAAAACCTACCACCTTATTTATAATATAAATTTGTGGTGAATTGGTTAGGTCACTTCATCGTAATAGAGAAAATATGACCAAGAACTTATCACCTAACTTCCCTAGAAGGTTTTGAGGAGTCCAATCCTCTCAAAATTCTTCATCTATGGGTATTGTCTACGTAAATCATAAAATAATAAAAAATACAAAAACAATAAAATCATCAAAAATTCTAAACAAATCAAAAAACATAAAAACACAAAAATTATACAAAAATATTAAAATACAAAAATATTTACATTATGTTATCATGCATTTCATTATATGCACTAATTAGTTGCATTGCATTAGGCATCTTCATCCATTGCATTTGCACTAGGATAAGTTGTGTTTACATTCTTATGAATGACACCATGTTTGTATGTCAATCATGAATCTCAAATCAACCTTGTCAATCATCAACATGCATAATTTTCTTTATGGGATTTTGCTTATTAAGATATCCTCATAAATTAGGATAAATATCATATGAATATCAACAATAATATTTAGATGGCCATTGACTATTTTATGCACTCCTTTTAGTTTGGAAAAAACCTATAGAGAAAACTACTGAGTTGCTATAGGGTGTATACTAGGGTTTTTGGTCATTTAGCCATCCCTAGTTATATTTTTAGATTTTTTAGAAAGCTATATTATATTTTAGAAGGTAAATTATAATTTTGATAGTACCTTGCATATGTCAAAATTCCAACATAGTTCTACACATTAACAATTCAAGTCTAAACAAGGAAAGATGACACTACAAATTGGTCCTTGTCAAATTAAGTGAAAGTTTTGCCTTGCTCACCTTATTACGTGTACAGTCTATGATGTTGAGAATTGAAAAAATGATAAGCTCCCCCTACCCAAACAATCCACTTGTGCTTCTTACAAAATGAGCAAATCCCCAAAATAATGTAAAATAAATAGTGATTTTCATCACTAAGAAAATCCCTTGCTAAAAAAAAAAAAAACCAATGGTTTTCACCACTAAGCATGAGAAAGTATCCCAAGCAATAAAATAAAATAAGAGAGTAAGGAGCTTGAATATATAGAATTTTTAGTATTCAAAATCCATGGGTAATCTCCATTACAACAATGTGTTGAATGAAACCTACATGGCAATGGAGTAGCCTTACACGAGGTGATATGTTTATAACATTAGCAACCTTATTTTATACAGAACAATTTCAACTTATGAATGAGCTAGCTTTTGGTGACTTGTATTGCCTACTAGTCTAGTCTACCTACATTCAAATTCAAGATACAATGGCCATAAGGTGATCCTCATTACAGTAATGGGTTGAATGAAACTCACTTGATAATGAGATAGTCTTTATGCCTCAACTAATAAATTCACTTTGTACACACATGGATAATGAATATATGGGTATTCTTAAAAGGATTGTATCTTTTAGGAGTCTGGTGTAGTCAGTATACAACTTTTGATCAATAAACTAGGGTGTTTGAGTCTCACATAAAACCTTAAAAATCCCATTATAGAAAAAAATCATCTCAGCAACAATCATGGTTTTCTTTATGAGATTTTGTTTATTAAGGGGTCCTCATAAAATAGGATAGATACTAGATGAATATCAGCAATGATATTTAGATGGCCATTGAATTTTTATGTACACCTTTTAGTTTGCAAAAGCTTATAGGCAAAGCCCCTACATTTCATGTATTTTATCTCACATATGCATGTACAAATGTATAACGCTTATGATAAGGGCTAAAATTTTAACTAATGATTCTTATACATTTTGTGGTGTCTGCCATTAGTCTGTTAAACATAAATTATTTATTATATTTCAAATGATTAAAGCATACATGTACAATCTACATTAGATCATCCACATGAAATTAATGCATTACATACACACTATATCCACCATATCACAACAAAAATTAAATGCATAATAAATTTAAAAAAATCTAAAAACATACATTTAACATTAAATACTACATCCATATACATGTACATAATAGTACATCCATACATCTATATTACAAAATCTAATCATACATCCATCATATAATCATTGCATGTCATTAGTACATCACATGTATAAAAAAATACATCATCATATAAGCATTACACCCATCAATGCATACATAACATAAAATAAAAGCATACTATAAACACATGATGAGTCATAAAAAGAGATCATATATATATAATATATATATATATATATATATATATATATATATATATATATATATGTGAAATGTAAAGTACATAATGGTACAAAAATTACCCACAAGCTACAACTGTGTAGGTCCTCAAAAATTACACTCAAAAATGCTAAATACATAAGTGATTTATCAAGCGGGGCCTGCAACCCTAGAGTCACATCCACTCCCAGCCTCATACCTACAAGGATGCCTAGAATTTCTAGTCATTGATCTCTCTGGACATGCTGCTGACCTGTGAATGGGCCACATTGATGACTATATAGACTCACTATATCAGCTCTACTAAGATCCCCTTTCTATATATCTCTCAGTTATACTCCCATAATGTAGTCTGATCTGACTCTCTAGATCCACTATGTAGGTTGCATCAAATTTATGTTGGGCCACATACTCCTCTAGGAGGCTTCATAGTCTACCAATATCTATATATCTATCTAATGTTATCAATCCCTAAATAGCTATATTGAAGGAGGTAGCCTGACCTACAATCATGGATATCAATTAAATCTATAAAGCATCTCACTTTGGTATCCTGGCATCCCTCTCTATGATTCTAGCCATCATTTGTATCCACAGAGTGTCCCTATCTGCAGTAACCCTATCAACCTCTCTCTAAGTGGTGGCCACCTAGTCCTTGAGGATATCTCTATCCTTGGAGAACCCCCTCCACTACTACTATCCACTACTTAGTTGACTCTAGACTATACAAAGATTCATATCCTACTTCATAAACCACCCTGTGTAGTCAATAACTATGCTTGCAACTGAGCCATATCACTTATAAGGTCATCCTAATCACCTTGTATCGCTCCAAATTTTTTGCATCCTTACCTTCAGGCTATAGGATCCGTTCCTGAAAGGAGGATGGGAAAAGGATGTCACGGTACCTTAGACTGAAAGGACTTGCGAAGGTCTCGCCTCTCAAGTGAGGTGTATTTTGATGATTTTTCGACGGATGGTGGGTTCACCAGGAAACATTTAATGGCAATTTCCATGCCTAGGTTTGGAATGTGTTTTTATGTGTTTGTTTTTAGCCTTAAGCATTCATATCCTAGGTTTGGCCAAATGAATCTAAATTAATCTATATGAAAGTGCAGATTTAATGAATGCAGAAAACAAAATTAAGATAGAAAACAGAGAAATAAAAGAAGAATACCTGATCCGGATGTCTGATGGAGATTCTGATGTTTGAAGCAGTCAGGATCACCTCTGATTTGACATGATCATCTGAGATCAGACAAGATCGTCTGAGATCTGACGAATTCATCAGAGACCTGCAAACAGAAAAACAAATGCAAAATACAAAGAATGCCACTGTGATAACAGAGGGAAACAACACAAAATGACAATATGAATACTAAACAATAGTTATGAATAGAAATTCAAACAAATTATGATATTCTAATGAGAAATTATGATCTTATCATGCAACCTAAACTATATGGGTGAACTCCAAATGCAAAATAATAATAAATAAGGAAAAAACTAACTTAAATGCAGAATAAAACAACAAAAGGTATAAGAGAAAGCGCAAACTCTAGGCACTGATTGCCCCCAATGCAAATTGCAGTTGAAATCATCTGGAAGCAATGAAATCATCTCGAATTATGACAGGATCATCCGAGATTTGAACGAGATCATCTGCGACAATATGAGCTTGCTCCAGCTGAAAATCAATGAGGTCCCTACAAGAAAACTTCAAAATAACAAATACAAAATGACACTCTAGGTATTCTAATGCACGCAAAATCAAGTTACAGGGAAATTCAGCCAGGGGTTGGGAAGGGAAGGTCCTAAGGATTAAATAGGCTTAGAGGAGTATTTAGGAGGTTGGAGATCATCCCTATTTGGGAGATATCCAACGGGGGAGGGTCCCTAATGACGCAGACATGCTTTTGCCTGGATTAGAGACCCGTTGGAACAGAAGCTAATTGTGCAAAATCAGTTTGTGACAAGATCGTTTGGACGTCCTAGCCTAGACGAAATCATCAGATCTGGGGCGATATCATCTGATCGGCAATGATATCATCAAACGGTCAAAACAACCTCTAAAAATGGTGTGAAAAATGGGGAAACGGATTACCCCGGGCGATTTGGGAGGTTAAAATTTGAATTTAAATTATTTACTAGGATGAATGTAATTATTACAATTTCACTGTGCCAATTTTAGGGTGCTACATTTTGCCCCCTCTTTAGCAAATTTTCCAAAGAAAATGCGTTAAAGATGAGTTCTTCTCGATCTATGAGAAAGCAAAAAATTATTCCCATTTTTAGGCAACGATTCTTGGTTGAATCGTACGACAACTTACTATGGTGCCCCCTCCGTGTTTTTACCCAAATCGAATGTTTGAGGTAAAAACGCAGAAAAGCAAAATTAATTTTGAATTATTTTTGAATAAAATTAAAAAATAGGGTAAAACCGTAATTCATTTTTACTGTTCATTTTTACTGGTTTTAGAGCTCTGGAAGCAAAAATGGTGGAGACGATGCACAGATCAACAGAGGTCCGGCGCGGGCTACGGGTAAGAGTCTAAACTTAGTTTAGAATGCTTTAATTTTATTTTACATGATTTTTAGGTAAATTTTAATTTATTGTTGAGCATCATAGCCTTTTTTGGGCTGTCGACATCGTCGGGACGAAATCGTCTCAATTTCGCCAATTTCGTCCAAAGGCGAAATCGACGAAAGGGGGACGATTTCGGCAAATTAGGGACGATTTCGACCTGCGAAATTGGAAACGATTATGCTCAAATTTGGGATGATATCGTCCAATAGTGGATGATATCATCAATTGCATAAAATTGAACTTATTTTAACTTGCATTTTTAATCACTTGAGTTGTTATTAATGGTTGTTTGTTGTTTATGTTGCAGAGAGGTTTGTTAAAAAGCAGTGAATGGAAGTATGGAGGTTTGAGAGATGACTTGGACACTCTTACATAGGAAGAGAGGGATCAGCTGGCACAGGCTGGCTTACAGCATGTGGCAGAGATGCCACAAGTGTCTACAGACATGGGGCTACTGACAGCCCTAGCAGAGAGGTGGTATCCGGGTTCTTCATGTTTTTGGCTACCGACAGGGGAGATGACTCCCACTCTAGAGGATGTATGGAGGATTCTAAGAATCCCCATACAAGGATAGTTGATCACTCCTACGGCCAATTAGGGCCATGCTATGGGATGATTGTGCGGTGACCCGAGATTCACCCTGGAGAAGGGCGGAGTTAACATCGAGGCACTGCGCCAGATGCCTGGGGCATCTAGACTCACACGGGTTCTAGTTGGAGTAGTTGGTGGACTTTTGCTGTGCCACCAGAGTGGGTGCAGGGTGCCATGGATGCTCATAGATGTGATCTACGATATGCGAGACCATGGCTACAGGTTTGCTTGGGGCAGCTATGTGCTATGTCGATTGTACAGGATCTTGCATGGGGTCGTGTACAAGGGCGACCGATGTCTAGTGATGACATCGCTCCTACAAGTTTGGTGCTAGGAGCATATTGCAGTGCGAAGGCCGGTAGGGCTTCCTCTGATAGGGATTGATGGGGAGAGGCCTCGAGTTTTCTATTGGTGGCTCTAGAGAGGGTCACAACGATGGATCGACCTTTCGATGTCCCGAAGACTACTAGATGACCTAGTCCTAGACCAGATTACCTGGAGGCCATGGCACAAGCACCCAGGGTGGGTTGAGGATGGACAGGAGCTAGCTCATGTTAGGCGAGTGTGTTGGCTATGAAAGGAGAGGGGAGAGGTGGAGCTCCACCACTATGACCGAGTTTTGCGTCAGTTCGGTCTGTAGCAGGGGATCCCATCTTTCAGGGATTATGAGTTTTCCTGGACTATCTGGGATAACACTACAGTGAGCGGGGCTCCAGACATGCAGCATTTCTGGAGTCAGGACTCAGACGATGCCCCCATTCAGCCAGTGGATGGGGATGATGCAAGGGTAGCCGATGGCTATGATGCCTGGTACATAGGCATCCGCCCTCCTTGGATGACGAGGGCTTAGGTTTTGATACACGTAGTTATGCATCAAATAGGGAGGCAGTGCCATAAAACTATGGAGGCGGCCTAGGGTCATGGTGGGAGAGAGCTGAGGAGGTCGCATGCATAGGATAGGCCATGGAAAAGGGAGAGGAGGGAGGCGAGACCCCATTCTCCATAGAGAGAGAGGCCACCATCGCCCGATAAGGGCAAGGGTGTTGACACAGGGGAGAGTAGCGAGACAGCTACTCTCTGAGTGAAGAGAGATCGTCTTCGAGAATAGGTGCAGACATTGCAGGACGAGGCTACATGCCATCGAGCTGAGGTTACCCAGATCAGAGATGAGATTGCATGCCTCAGGGCATGAGGTGGAGGAGCAAGCACATAGGAGCTGGTGTGGTCGATTGCTCAGACTGTGTTCTACCAGGGCATCTACTTTCAGATGGTGCCAGAGGGTCAGAGGGTACAGCTACCAGTCGGCATTGCTGACCCTATCAAGATTGGGTCCTCAAGGACTTCATCCCGATAGAGGACTAGGACTCACAATACTACTCATACTACGATGGGGCCACCTTGTCCACCTCAGGGTGGGGGAGGAGATGAGGTTGAGAGCTCGAGGGGCTCTCGAGGCTAGAGGACTACATTACACTGTATAGATTGATATGTAGGTTTATTATTTTTGATAGAGGATTGAGTATGCCAAGGTACAGATTGTGGCATACCAATCCAGTTTTGAGATGATGTATATATATTTGTGATATATATAGATGAGATATTTTTTTTATCATATGACTTGTGTTATGTGTATGTTTATGATGCTTTTATGTTTGATTGATTGATTTGATAATTGGATTGAGGATTCATGAAATTATGTCATTTTGAAAATTTATAATTTTGATGTCATGCGGTAATATTTTAAATGAAATAATATGATGTAACAAATTGGTTGTTTGTAATGTGATGTGGTAAAAAATAAAAAGAGACTTCTAACAATAATTTCAAAGGACATTGTCGCTATTATAGACCATTTCATGGAGTCACTGCTCACTCGGTCGTCAAGCTAATCCCAGTATAGAAATATTGTTAAAAGTAAAAGAATGCTTAAGAGACTGTCTTAAGACTTTGGTGCAATGGTGAAAATGATGGTTTGTTTTTCAGATTTTCATAAAAAAAAAAAAAAAAAATAGTATGCATTAAATAATGATTTTTGCTAGGCATAAATTCCTAAGTGTGATAATTTTTGGATAATTCCTTAGGAATTATATCATCTTTGCAAAATTGAAGGTTGACATAATGACATGAAATAGTGATAATGTGCATGCTTTGTGTTTAAAAAAAATAACTGTGTAATAGTATGATTTAAGTCATATGGTTTTCATGATTTTTAAATAAATGGTGAATAAAAATTGTTACAATGGTTTGTGCTAGGCATAGAATATGTAGATATAAACTTATACCATCATCGCGAAAATCAAAGAAAAATAGATAGTTTTATTGCATGGTTGGTTTTTTTAATAAACAGAAAATATGAAGATGAGGACTTGAGCTAGGCATAAAATTCCAATTTTGGTTTTGGAACTATACCATCGTCGCGAAAGTCGACAAAATTTATATATATATATATATATATATATATATATATGTTTTGATTGTATGGTTTTGAAAGAAATTTTTGATTTTTCTATTATATAGTTGTCTTTATGGTAAACAACTGTAGTTGAATTATTCCAAACAAGTTGCAAAAATAATATTTCAAAGTATTTTGAAGACAAAAGTTAGATTTATAAGGAATCCCATGTGCATATGTGAATTCATTTCCAATCTTGATTTATCATAATGATACACAAAATCTCTCAAATACAAATGTGTGTGCAATTGCTTTGTGCATTTACCAAGTTTTGAGCAAGATAATATGATACAAGTGATTTGAAGAAACCAAATAAGTGTTCATTAACCATGATGTAAATGCATATAACCATACCAGACTACTATGTAGATTGGATTATCAAGAGCTAGCTAATCCATAAGTAGACATAGGTCTGTACAAAAGAAGGTCGCTAATGTGACAGACATATCGCCATGCTAGGAGTTACCCAAGGCCAAGCAGGTTGGGCACAAACCACCTGTTATGGGGCTTACCTCATAGTTTTCAAATAATTGAGAATTCTAGGGATTCAAGCTCATCAACCCTTCTTTTCTTTTCAACGGGTAGGGAAAGGGATTTTATTGCTTTCTTGCTTTCTGCTTTCTTTTGCTTTTCTTTTGAACTTTGCTTCTTTTTCTTTTTGTATTTTTTTTTCTTTGCTTGATTTTTGAGATAGTGCTTGAAATATTGCTGTAATGATATAAAATAACATTTTTCTTTTCTCTTTTTTTCTTGAACTTTTATTTTCTTTTTTCTTTGCTAGGGATACTTGCTCGGATTAGCTGTAGAGCAAGGGATTTTTATTCTGGGTAGGGGTGAGCTTGTCCTTTTGCCAATTCTCAAAGATTCTAGACCATGCGCATGATAGGATAGCAGGGGAAACTTTTTGCTCAAGAAATCACATCTACTATATAGCAAAACCTGGAAATTACAAATATAATCATTTTATTGTGAAAAGATGTGCTTGGTTTAAGTAAATAACAAGATCAATTCTCTATGCTCAAACTTTATTTAATTGAATTTTGTGAATTTTGATATAAGAGAGATTAGTAATCATGCCAGATAAAATCAAGATATTTATTTTTGTGAGTGTGCAAGTGAGAGATTCCAAATAAATGCTAATTTATCCAAAATAATTTGAAACATATAACTGCAATAATTGTAAGAAAATATATATAAATACTTTTTGAGAAGTTTTGAGAATATTGACTCTCTCTTTCTTCTTTATATTGTTTTGGTTTCGAAAGAGTCAAGCATATTGTTGTTTTTATATTTTTATCATTATTTTGTTTTTTTGGTTTTATTTTTGTTTTTGAACAAAAAATTTAACAAGTGCCATAAATAAATGCAACAAATAGTTTTGAATATTTTGATGATTATGAATGTTTTTGGTGTTTTTGAATTTATAAATTTGAAAGAAATACAAGATAATGATTTTGAACAAATATATACATGGATGAAATGACCAAATTTATACATAGTAACGTTTAAGATGCAAAATATTCATGGGTTCTTTAAGTTATTTACCATATAAGGTAGACAATTTGTATTCTCCTGATTCAAATTTAGCAGTAATAATGTATGGTCCAAGCCAGTTGGGCTCAAATTTACCTTTAATGTCCTTAGTTGTATTAGTATTTTTTTTATTTTCTTTTAAAACAAGGTCGTCGATCTCAAAGGATCGATGACGCACTTTTTTAGCATATGATCTTTTAAGCTTGTTTTGGTAGGCACGGAGATGCTCCAAAGCATTGATGCATTTTTCATCTATGAGTTCTAGCTGACTGAGTCTGCCAGCTCGATATGCATCTCCTACTTCGGTATCTTGAAGTAGTAGAGCCAAAGAAGGAACTTCTAATTCAAAGGGAAAAACTGCTTCATCACCATAAACCAAAACAAATGGTGAAGTTCCCGTGGGGGTTCGAACACTAGTTCGATAGGCCCACAAGGCTGGATATAACTGAATGTGCCAGTCACGACCAGTTTTGTTGACCAATCTTTTGAGATTTTGATTAAGGTTTTGTTAGATGCTTCTTCTTGACCATTACCCTGAGGATAATAGGGAGTGGACCAGCGATGTTGAATCTTATATTTTTGGCATAATTTTTTAACATCTTTATTTTTGAAACAAGTTCCATTGTCAGAGATGAGATTTGTAGGAATTTTGAACCTGCAAATGATTTGATTAAAAATAAATTTAGAGACTTGTGTGCCAGTGTAGGAAGCTAAAGGCATAGCTTCAACCCACTTCGTGAAATACTCGGTGGCGGTTATGATGAACTTGTGTCCATCAGATGACACAAGATTTATTTTTCCAATAATATCTAAACCCCATTTGGAAAAGGGCCAAGGAGATGAAATAGCCTATAGATCTTGTGCAGGCGCATGGACAAGGTCAGCATGTTTTTGGCACTTGTCGTAATGGCGCACATACTCATGTGCATCCGTTTCCATGGTAGGCCAAAAGTATCCTATCCGAAGGAGCTTTTTAGCAAAGACAATACCACTAAAGTGTCCTCCACAAGATCCATCGTGGGCTTCACTCAAGGCTGATTTAGACTCTTCTAAGTTTAAACATCTTAATAGGATACCTTCAAAAGATCTCCTATATAAAGTATTGCCAATTATTACAAATCGACTTGCTTGTCTACGTAATAACCGATGTTGGTTGCTATTAGAATTGGCAGGGAAAGTCCCATTTTGGAGAAAATCAAGTATGTCCATATACCTAGGTTCAGAAGTAGTTTCATTGATTATAAACACATCCAAAGGCTCTGAGCATGATTTATGTGAAGCGGGTTCCTGGAGTCGACAAATAATGATAGTGGCATATTCATCATCTAACTCCAAGGGCAGGAGAGATGCAGCTGTGGCCATAGCATCAGCTACATGGTTGCTAGTTCGAGGAATAGCTTCCAAGGTAACTTGATCAAATAGAGGCATTAATTGTAAAAAATAGGCCTTATATGGGTGCAGTTTATCATCTTTGGTCTAATAAACTTCATTAATTTGGTTTATAACCAGTTGAGAATCACCAAAAACTAATAGATGTTTAATTTTTAGCGTCAGGGCAGCTCGTAATCCAAGGATTAGAGCTTCATACTCAACAGTATTGTTGGTGCAAGCAAATGTCAATTTGAAGGATAGAGGAATAAGATTTTTTTGTAGGGATATTAAAATAATACCCACACCAGCCCCACTCATGCATCGGGCTCCATCAAAGTATAAGGACCATTGTTCAGTATGGTCTGCCTCTAATTGAAGGCATTCATCCGGAAACTCGATGATGAGGGGATGGGTAGACGCTAAGGGTGCAGCAGCTAATTGATCTACTATGATTTGACCCTTAACAGAATTTTGTCCTATGAATGTGAGATAAAACTCGCTTAGAGCAAGAACCCACTTGGCTGTGCGACCCGATAAATAAGGTCGACTCATGAGATACCTTAAGGGATTGTATTTAGCAATGACATAAGTTTTCTGACTAAGCATATAATGTCGTAATTTTTGAGTAGCAAAAATGACTACTAGACATAGTTTTTCTAATGCTGTGTAGCGGGTTTCATAACTGATGAAGGTTCGGCTAATATAATAATTAGCATGTTCTCTCTTTTCATTATCAAGCTAAGCTAACATAGCCCCTAAGGTAGAATCTAAAGCTAAAATATATAGGAGGAATGGGCGATCAGGTTTAGGTGGTGAAAGCACAGGTGGATTAAGGATGTATTGTTTCAGAAGTTCAAAAGCTTCTTGACATTCGTTGTCCCAATTAAAAGGGACATCCTTTTTAAGGAGTTTAAGAAAGGGACCGGTTTTGTCCACTAGATTATCGATGAAGTGACGAATAGCTTGAAGCTTACCTTGTAAACTTCGTAACTCAGATATATTAGTAGGTGCGGGCATATTAGTGATAGCCGTAATTTTGAGAGGGTCGATTTCGATACCACGTAAAGAAACTAAAACCCCTAATAGTTTGTCAGACTTAACTTCGAATATGCGTTTTGCTGGATTTAATCGAATGAGATATTCTCATGATCGATTAAACACTTTTCTCAAATCATCTAAATGATTATCTTCAATAATAGAGCGAGCTATAATATCATCTACATAATAATGTAGGATATCATGCATCATATCATGAAAAATATAGGTCATAGCTCGTTGATAGGTTGCACCTGCGTTCTTTAAGCCAAATGGCATCACTTTTCAGCAAAAGGTACCCCAGGGGGTAATAAAGGTTGTTTTAGCCTGATCTTCAAGAGCTATCCTGATCTGATTATAACCGGAGAATCCATCCATTAAGGACATCATCCCACTTTTGGTAGTAAAGTCAATGATTTGATCCATGTTTGGAAGAGGAAAGTCATATTTAGGGCATGCAACATTAATATCTCTAAAATCTGTGCAAACCCTAACTTTGGTAGCTTCTTTCTTGGTGACTGGAACTACGTTTGATATTCATTCAGCATAATCAATAGCTTGTATAAAAACAACATTTAGGAGTTTTTCTAACTCCCCTTTGACTAGCAAAGCCACTTTGGGATGCATTTTTCTAAGTTTTTGTTTAACAGGTTTAGCATCTTGATGGACCACTAGATGATGCATGACTACAGAAGGGTCTAGACCTGGCATATCTTCATATGTCCAAGCGAAAACATCTTCATACTCTTTAAGGAATGCAATGTATTGTTCTTGTTTTTCTTGACTTAATTCGGATCCAATATTAATTATGTGAGGATTATCTTCAGTTCCAATATTAATTTTAATGACATTTTCTACCTCCATGTGTAGGTCTCTTTCAAAATTAGGTGGGGTGGGTGAAACACCCAATTCTTGTAATTCTTGTAAGGTTAATTTGGATAATTCATTCTGAGGATTAGTAGTCTCAAGTTGGGCTATAGTTGGTATAGAACCATCAAAATAAAATCCATTGTGTAACATCTCTTCAACAGAGACATCATGGAAGATATCTCCTTCCAACTCTTCATCAGGGTCAGCAATCATTTCAGGATAAGCTATGGATAGCATGTTACATGAAAACGACTGATTTTTAAGAGGCAAACCAACATGCCTATCCAAATAATCTTGATAACATATGAGATGATCATCATCTTCAAAAGGAAAGGGTTGACCCTTACTAGGAAATAGGCCCACACCACAGCGGGCAGGCCACGGTTCTACCTCGAAAGGTTCTTTCATGCCATTTTGGAAAGGTCCCAAGCCTTTCCCTTTATATCCCATTTTAAGCATCATGGGTTTAGCTTTAATATATTCATTGGTAAAATAACACCAAGCGTATCCCTCATGATGAGTTTTGATATTTCGAGGGATTTGTCCCCAGTCATATCCTTTATAAATGAAGGCACAACTCCCGACTTGGTAAGTACTTCCCATGGGTTGTGGGAGGCCCAAAGTACGAGGATATGGCGGCAAGTTATTTAAAAGAATGGAATCTTGTATGAAAGCATTTGTCTTTTCTGATATTAAGGTTGTGGATAAATCTGGTAAAATTTCATCGAAAAGGGCATAATATGTAGAAGGATTATTTCCTATATCTTGAGATGTGGAAGGTATGATAGTTGTTTCTGTGGGTTTCAAAATTATAGGGATAGAACTTGAAGGATTGGTTGTAGATTTAAGATATTTTTGAGGTTCTAGAGTGATTTGTGTAGAGGATTGTTGATCTAAATAGGAGGATGAAATTAATGGAGGGGAAATAGGTGAAGTTATGGGTGTGTGTTTCACATGTTTAGATGAAAAATAAGAACTAGGATGTGTGGATGATAGAGCGGGGAAAAATTGCACTCCAACAGGTTCTGCCAAAGCACACATATCAAAGGGTCTAGGGTCACCATGGATAGTGACCAACTGATTTTTAAATTCGAATTTAACACATTGGTGTAAAGTTGATAGGACCACTCGCATCGCATTGATCCAAGGGTGACCCAAAATTATATTGTATGATGCTGGGCAATGTAAAATAAACACGATTGTTTCTAGGGTTCTAGGACCAACTTGCAATGGGATGGTAATAACTCCACACATTTCTTGTGTTTCGTCATTGAAAGCTTTGATAATCATATCAATTTTCTTCATTTCATCACTTTTATAGCCAAATCATTGGTAGAAGTCAAAAGTGCAAATGTTTAGAGATGAGCCATTATCAAAGAGGACTCGTTTGATAGCTACATCTCCAATTAGAGCAGTAATATATAAGGGATTGTCCTTATGTAAACTGTGTTGTGGGATATCTTTATCCCGGAAGTCAATACAATCAACCTCTCGAGTGATGATAGTATTGGCCATAGCTTCAGGTTGGATGTCTTGAGGTACCATCATTTGGCTCAATGTAAGCATCAACTCATCCCTATGGGTGGGAGAAGATCTTAACAAATCCAAAAGGGAAATTCTAGCTATAGTATTGGACAATTGCTCATTAATATTGTAAGGGGGTTTAGGTTGAACATTAGGAGCATGATTCCCTTTATTGGGATTTTTCAAAACAAATAGAACTGATCCATAATTTTGATTTGATTCTTGTTGATAATTTTGAGCCTATTGTCGGGTAACGACTCCAATGGTACCTACAATGTTATATTGAGGACGTTTAACTGGACTCGGTCTAGCATTTATGGCTTGTTCATTAGGAAGGAATTGATTAGAAGAGGGTCGAGTAGTAACTCTTCTAGGAAATGGTTCTTCTAGAACCATGGCATCTGTGACGGGTTGAATAGGATCTGATTCATTTTCAAAACTATTCGATTGGTTTGAAGTAATGTCTAGTTCACTTTCACTATCTGATTCTACATCACTAGAATCAGAAGTTTGAATATTATGTAAGGGACTGCTCGTAACCAGGGATAAGGTTGTATCAAATATTTGAGGATCTAAATTTAGTAAATGTCCACTAATAGTTCCTACATATCGGGTAGGAGGAGGAACATTATGATGTTCGATTTGATTTGCCACCTCTTTACCATGTCTTGGTAAAGGGTGTTGAAATATGTCTAATGTTTGATTAGCATTTTGATTTTGATTTTGGGGAATAGTCTTTTGAGTATTATTAGGAGGATTTTGTTTAGGTTGGAAGGGTTGCACTTCCATTTCATTATTATCAATCAAATCCTGTATTTTATGTTTCAACCTTTTACAAGCATTGGTAGAGTGTCCAGGTCCTCTATGGAAATCACGGTGTAAGTCAACTCTGTATCCGGGTATAGTTGGATCATGTTCTCGGATAGCTGGTAATTGGATCAAACCTCTTTCGAGTAATTGAGGTAAAATAGTTGATAAGGGTTGATTTAATCTAGTAAATTCTCGAGGAGGCTTATCAGGAGGTTTTATTATAAATTTTTCTGTTGTCTTCATTGCATTGATATTAGCAACATTTTTGCTGTCAGTGACTCCATCACCGACAACTTGTTTGTTTTTATATTGATTTCTAGATGTTTTCTCATCATCCTTCTTCCTAAGTTGGCATCTCCTAATGAGGGCATCTTCTACTCTTCGAGCTAAATCTATAGCCTGATCGAAGGTAGTTAAAGTAGCAGTTGATAGTTCATAAGATATTTGTTCTTGTAAATTATTGATAAAAATGTCCAACATTTCCCTATAAGGTAGCACAAAGTGCAGTTTTCCTATCAATTGCCTCCATCTAGCTAAGAAATCGGCAAAACATTCATCCTTGTCTTGTTTTAAGTTGTATAAATCTTTAATGGTTACATGTCGCTCGATGTAGGCACTAAATTGATGGACAAATGATTCAATTGTTTCTTCAAAGTTTCTCAAAAAATGAGTGGGCAATTGATAGTACCACTCTAATGCCATTCCACCTAAACTTTTCGGGAACATTTTTAGTAATAGCAAGTCATCATGCGATATATCATGACATGCTATCCTAAACATGCGAAGATGCTCTATGGGATCTTCGGTTCCTTTATATATAGGCAATATAGGCATGGGAAAATGCTTAGGGTATGGTTGAGCTACAACTATTGGATCCAAAGGTTGAATACATATCTCTCGATAATTATACGAGGGATAGTAGGGATCTATCTGGTCCATACACGAAGCTAATTGTTTCACCATGGCTTCCAGATTACTAGTTTGCCCCCCATATTGGTTTGGTAGGGCATTGACATGGGTTTTATGAGCATATGATGGAGGGACATGAAGATTATATGCCAGGTTACTATTGTGTAAATTGTTGGTAGGAAAAGTGTTATGAAGGAACTTTGAAGTTGTATTATGATGTATTCCAGATTGTTGAAAATTGGCATTTGGCTTCGTTTTAGGTTTTTGTTTACTTGAAGCATATTGCTCAATATTTTGGCGAAATAAAGTAGTGAAGGAAGGTTTCTTTTGTGTGGGAATGATTTTAGGTTGAATAACAGGTTCCTTAGGAGGTTGGGTAACCTGTTGTTTTGACATGTTTTGAATCATAGTGACCATGTCTATATTGGATGGCCCAGCCTTGTCACTTTCTTGGTCAATGAAATACAAGGGATTAGTGCGCACATCATACATATATTCCATGGCTACTTGAGTGTTACTAATTTTCCCTTTATCAATATGAACTGCCACATTAAGGGCATCAATGTTATCATCAAGAAATTTCTTGAAATGATCTATGTTGTCAAAAGCAATAGTTCCATCTGGAGCCACTCTAGGGGATGAGGATCCATCCTCTTTAACACTTCCTTCTTGTTCATTATCTTCACCTAGGTCATGTTCTGATTGATATAGATTTTTTCCTTCCGGAATTGGATCTCCAGGAAGGACATTTGGGTCTCTAGTTGTATCTTGTAACCAATATTCTTCTTCTCCTAAAGTTTCTTTACCATTCCTAAGTTTAGTCATGGTGCTTTAATTTTTATTTGAGCAAATATATATATATTTTTTATATATATATATATATATATATATATATATATATATATATATATATATATATATATGCAACAAGATTAAGAGGTATATATTTACTATATACCTACTACAATATTTGAAATGAAATGTTTAAGTTTTTGCTATGTTTTTAGTTTTTTTTTAGTTTTAGTTTTTGTTTTTGAAATAATATTGTAAAGACAACAAATAACACAAATAAATGCAAGAAAATAAGACTGAAAGTAATAATCTAGTTTTCTATAAACAATTTATAAATATCATTAATAGGCTCGAGTTGTTCAGGAGTCATGAAGTGTTCTTCTTCAAATTGAAAGTTTTCTTTTAAAAATTTAATGAAAAGAGCTATAGTGATATTATCTGTCTCAGATGTTGGTTGATAGAAGTAAAGCTCGTGGCAATACTCTCGATATAACACGACTCGAGGAACTCTATTCCATCTTTCCCTATCTGTAAGAACAACCTCTTGGTCTTCTACACAACCTAGGAACTGGTGTACAATGGCTGCGTTCTCGAGGTATTCCTCGAAGGTGAACAATTTTGAAGATACAAGAGCTCTCCTATAGGCTAACCATCTATGGCAGGCTCTCTGAAGTTCATGATAAAAGACTAGTTGATGAGGATCCAGGATTCTATCTAGGACTGACCTCTTGATTTGTTTAAGTTCTGTTCACCTAGATGAAATGACACTAAGTCTCCTATCAAGTTTGTCCCACAAGAGTTGATTTCTATCTGTTTTAGGCACACTAAGTACAGAATTGACTTCTATGGCTACCAATTGGTTTTCTACATTTATAGTAACTGCTAATATTTTCTTAGGAGCTACCATCTAAACATGATATTAAACTTAAATGATTTAAAATGCATCTGTGTCTTAGTTGTTCTATATTTTTCTTTGTTTTTGTTTTCAAAAGGTTTATAATGCATTCACGTCGGGTTCACCAAAATGTATTGCTCCAAATTTTTTGCATCCTTACCTTCAGGCTATAGGATCCATGCCCAAAAGGAGGATGGGAAAAGGATGTCGCGGTACCTCGGACTGAGAGGACTTGCGAAGGTCCCACCTCTCAAGGGAGGTGTATTTTGATGATTTTTCGACGGATGGTGGGTTCACCAGGAAACATTTAATGGCAGTTTCCACGCCTAGGTTTGGAATGTGTTTTTATGTGTTCGTTTTTAGCCTTAAGCATTCATATCCTAGGTTTGTCCAAATGAATCTAAATTAATCTATATGAAAGTGTAGATTTAATGAATGCAAAAAACAAAATTAAGACAGAAAATAGAGAAATAAAAGAAGAATACCTGATCCGGATGTCTGATGGAGATTCTAATGTTTGAAGCAGTCAGGATCGCCTCTGATTTGACATGATCATCTGAGATCAAACAAGGTTGTCTGAGATCTGACGAATTCGTCAGACGAATTCGTCAGAGACCTGCAAACATAAAAACAAATGCAAAATACAAAGAATGCCACTGTGATAATAGAGGGAAACAACACAAAATGACAATATGAATCCTAAACAATAGTTATGAATAGAAATTCAAACAAATTATGATATTCTAATGAGAAATTATGATCTTATCATGCAACCTAAACTATATGGGTGAACTCCAAATGCAAAATAATAAGAAATAAGGAAAAAACTAACTTAAATGCAGAATAAAATAGCAAAAGGTATAAGAGAAAGCACAAACTTTGGGCACTGATTTCCCCCAATGTAGATTGCAGTCGAAATCATCTGGAAGCAATGAAATTGTCTCGAATTATGACAAGGTCATCCAAGATTTGAACGAGATCGTCTGCGATGATCTGAGCTTTCTCTGGCTGAAAATCAATGAGGTCCCTGCAAGAAAACTTCAAAATAACAAATACAAAATGACGCTCTAGGTATTCTAATGCACGCAAAATCAAGTTACAGGGAAATTCAGCCAAGGGTTGGGAAGGGAAGGTCCTAAGGATTAAATAGGCTTAGGGGAGTAGTTAGGAGGTTGGAGATCATCCCTATTTGGGAGATCTCCAATGGGGGAGGGTCCCTAACGACGCAGACATGCTTATGCCCGGATTAGAGGCCCGTTGGAACATAAGCTAATTGTGCAAAATTAGTTTTGTGACAAGATCGTTTGGACGTCCTAGCCCAGATGAAATTGTCAGATCTGGGGCGATATCGTCTGATCGGAGACGATATCGTCAAACGATCAAAACAACCTCTAAAAATTTCATGAAAAATGGGGAAATGGATTACCCGACGGTTAACGTGCAGTTTGGGAGGTTAAAATTTGAATTTAAATTATTTACTAGGATGAATGTAATTATTACAATTTCACTGCGCCAATTTTAGGGTGCTACACACCCTTAAGCTTAGCATATGGATCCTATTACTACTCTATAGCCTAGCCCCACTCCCTATTAGTCCTATGATTAACTCATCACTCTACCTCATCTCCACTCTCCATTGCTACCTCCATAGGCCTACCCATCAGACCATCTCCTTGCCATATTTGGGTGATCCATTAGGTGTCATACTATGAACTTATGCTTGGGTTGTCCAACCCAGTATCAAACACTATAAGATCCTCCTCCTCTATGAGTGCCTCTACATGAGGCCACTCTAGTTTCACCTCATTGCCTCGATGATGATAGATAACAGTTTCCTCTAGGACATCCTAGAATATTTCAAACTACCATGTAACCTGAGAGTAGTGGAAATACTTCTACTCAATTCCATGTCACATAATTAGCCATCATCCTCATCTCACCCACCCCAAATACTCTACACCATTGGCCAGTGATGGTAATCCATGTAGGGTCTCCACACTACTTGATACCATTGTAATCTATCCAATAATCTAATGTAGTATGCCAATATCCCTACCTCTAGCCAACTCTACCTAAACTCTTAGTCCTGTTACCATTGATATGTATAACTAATATTGGTGTTCCCTAGCTCAGTGTATGGCACTGGTAGTCCTACCAATCAATCCACATGGATGTGCTTCCATCCCCAAATATGGAGGAGCATACTGCAAAAAAATATTGCATGAATTATATGTTGTATCTCGTATAACTCATCATACATATGAGAAAATAGAGTATTTCCCCATACCATAATAATTGGGTGCTAGATATTGCACTCCAATAAATCCTACACCATGTCTAGGAGGTTCCAATGGAACCTCACTCCTAAATAATCTAGTAGTAGAATTTTGGAGATGATAGACATCGCTACTTCTTGGAACCAAATGAATACATAGGCATCATACCATGCTCTGATCAAGACAATATCATGGTCCATCTAGGCTAGCGCAACATGAGCTTCCACCCCAAATATCTATTACAACACTCACAAGCACTGTAGAAGGAGAGTAGAGGTGATAGCACATCCCTCAATAGGGATCCAAAATATCTTGTAGACATCCTCTAAAGTTATAGTCATATCACCAGTTGGGAGAAAAAAAGTGTTGGTCTTGGTGTCCAATCAATGAGCTAGATCTACCAGATATACCTAATCCAACATAACTATAGGAAGGTGCACCACTTGTCTGAGTCCAATCACCCCAAACCACACCCAGTCATCATTATCAAGCTCTCCTCACAAATAATTAAGTAGGGTGGGTTCCCTATAGTGGGACATCAACATCTGATGCACAACAATAACACACAAATCAACACATAATGCACAAAAAATACAAAAATATGCAATAAAAATAAAAAATAAAATAAAATAATTAAAGAAAATCAATAAAGTTGGGTAGCTGCTCTAGGAACTGATGGTCGCTAGGCACGATAGTTGGACCCTAGGATGGCCACTCCAATGATAAAAATATTTGATTTTTAGGTTTCAAAAGCGATCACCCTACCCCAGGATGACCCCCACCCATCCAAAGGGGAGCCGCTATTGCCTATGATGGCATTGTAGTGGCATCTAACTTGGGGTTCGACCCCATGCTAAACATGCTAAAACATTAAACCTACCCCTCTAAGCTAGCCTACTCTAGATATTCCTAATCTAGGGTGAGGTTTATTTCCAATGGTTTAGTGAGGTTAATTTTTCCCATTACTTAATGAGGTTCATTTTTAATTTGTGAAATTAACAAGAGGGATTGATATTTCTAACTTCATAGCTCTATCTCCTTTGCTTGTAGAGGCCTTTGGATGATATGTCATGGTAGTAAGTTGATTTTTTGGTAGTTTTCCTTGTCAGATATTCTTACCTTGACCTCACTCCTTTTTATCTCACTACCATCTATCAAAATGACATTAAAAATTGGAATATTTGTTGTTATATTTTCCAAATTTCTTGACCGCTTTGAGGTGCAATGGTCGTATTTCGGTGTGATTGTACTACCTCAAGAAAACCTCGTAATTTGAAAATTTCTATAATTGTACCCTAGGATGACCTCTAAATGGTAGTAAATGCACACATCTGGCCAGCATCATGAGCTTCAAATTGGACATTTAAAAGCCTCTAATGGTCCACTTTCATAAAAAATATCAAAAAGTAACAAAAAAATCAATTAAACAAAATATCAAGTGCACCTCATACCTAGTAATTTACCCTATACACTTGGCGGTTGCAGTAAATTGATATCCATGCAATATGATAAGATGAGTAAATTACCATAAGGCCACTTGAACCAAAATCATTCATTGATGAATCAAATTATCTTCACTTCAATCCTAAGCAGGTCATGCAGTTAAACTTCTCCAAGGGAATGAGGTATACATTTCACTCTTCTATGAAGTTTCATTAGATTATCAAACATAGCGATTCACCTTGAGCTTTAATTGAATTGCTATCATCTTAACTCCCTAAGAAATCCATGTGGCTAGATTGCTCCATGGGATAGAGATGTACAATTTCTAAAAATGGTTAAAATCATAGCTGTAACGGGACTTTCCCTTTTACATTTGTTATCATATTGCAACACTCAAGCAATTCATCTTGGTTAATCCACTTGTCTCTTTCATCACTTACCATTTCCTCATTGAATATTCACTTGAGGGAGTAGTCATAATCACATAATTCATAATAAAAATTAATAATTAAACACTCAATAATGCAAAATTGCGTTCATCCAAGAATAATTTCTAACAACTATCACAAGATTCCCTATTTGCTGAGGTAAAAAGCAAAAATGCTAAACTAAACCTTTGTCGGTTTGAACTAACGATCCATGTAGTAACACAAAACTACATGGATACCTTCAAATTTGTCAAAGTTTTATATAAATTAAGTACCCTAAAGTGTTGGAGGTAATGATTTAAATATGCATGCTCTTTTTGTGATTGGAGCATCTAAAGTTGACCAGCTCAAAGAACATCAATCAACCTTCAATTTGATGTTAGGATGTCTATTTTTGCTCAGTGTTGTGCTTTCATACAATGCATCACAAAAAGGGATATCTATAGATACCTAAAACATGTCATGTTGTGGAGGCTACTCATATGGACATATTTTCAGGCCATATGACCCACCTTGGGCATCCCTAAGGCTTATTAGTGGTTCTTACCACTCAAACAGGGGTAACTTATATTTTGTATCCTAGACCATTATACCCAGGAGTGGCCTCCAATAGTCACTAGACCCTATGATGGCCAGTAGTCATGACCACTCCACCCTGGGATGACTCCACCTATAAAAAAATTGGGCTTCTTGAGCTAAGCTAAATCAGTTACAGGGCATTTTATCTTCAATGATTAAGCACGAGAAGGCTCTATAGGTGATGTTTGGTCTTCCTAGAGCCTAACCAATTCTTGGTTCTTGGATTCTTTTGCAAGACAAGATTACCATTTTCAAAACTTATAAGAAAATCCCAATCCTTCATGATGTAGATCAAATTCAAATGCAATGATATATTATTAGTTTGTGTAATAGAGACAACATACTCTCATAAGAAATGAAGTGCTACCCAAATCTAGCCATGGAGCTTGCATTTTCATGAATGGAGTCTCTTGGAATATGAAGACCATATTCAAAAATTCTTTGCCATCAAGTGATCATGTTTCATAATATTTTCTGCAATTCAATCATGCTTCAAGTGTGCAATCCTTGAACATCAATTCAAAAAACCAACCCAGGCAATTTCTCACATCGATCATGAAGGAACATTATTCTATTTAGTAGTTGCTTCACCCCAAAGTGGTCTGCTGGTGTAGCTACTGGACCCTATGATGGCTAGCAAGCCTAACCATTTTCTCCCATGATAGCCTCTTAGTGAAATCTAATTTTTATGTGTTTTCTAGTTATAGTATCTTTAGAAGCATTTAATTTCTATTTTAGCATAGTTTTATTTATATTTCATGCATATGTTTATCCTTTTCAACATATTTCTTTCAATTGCTTATCATGGAAATGGAACTCATCATGATAGGTTACTCACATGCTATTAATATATTGTAAGTGTTCTTGTGTGTAGGTTTTAGATATAAGTAGGAGCTATTCAAAATAAATATCATTCAATATTTATCTCACCATGCAGAGGTTACTAAGAAAACCTCCTTATAATTAGTTTTGAGAGTGCAAAGGTTCTATGAGATATATATACTTTTGGGTTCTATATTGTAATTTGTATCAAATTGGTATCTATCCCTAAGAGAGATATCTTTGTAACTGCCTTGTAAAGGAATATTTCAATATTAATGAGAAGGACACCATTTTCTATATTTATTTGTCATTTTATGGTTACATGATTTGTATTTGTCAATTTTATTTCATAATTGTTTAGGTGTATGGTTTTTACATATCTACAATTAGTAGTCATAATTGATTGTGCTCATCCTTTGTCTAATGCACATACAAGAATTTTATGTACGTGAGGTATGGGATGTGAACAACCAAAGATACCACTGATATATGAGGAAATTTAGGATGGTTATGATAGGAAATTATAGTTTATGGTGTCTATTGAGGTGGAAGTTCTCTATCCATTAACCAACATATGAATGTTTGTATAAACAAATTCATAATATCTACTCATTTTTATGGGCATTTTGAAGCCATGTGTTTTCTATCATGTATATTATTTAGGATTTATTTTTTATTGCATACTTGTATAATAAACTATTTGAGCTAATAATAATCTAAAAATATAGTATCTAGTGAGGTTTAAAAGCAATTTCAAGCCTATAAGTCATTTGATTTATATAATCTTGTAACCTGAATGATTTATTAGATAGGTGGAAAGAGGTGAGAGATTTATTAATTTATGGTTTACTATTTTAGTAAACCAAGCAGCTAAGAAGACACCATAAATCCAGTGTCTAGCGAGTCTTATAGATAATTGCAGGACTACAAGGTATTGGATCGATATAGTTTCTTAATCTGGGTGGTTCATTCAAATAAAAATTTGTAAGACTTTGATTTATGTTTGATTATATGCTAATATAGTAACTAGATGGCTAAGAATATCCTATAGATCCAGTGCTTGGTAAATCTTACAAATAATTGTAGGTCTACAAGATATTGGATCTATAAAGTTTTCTAGTCCACATGGTTTGATTGAAAAGCAACTAGTGAGGTTTAGATTTGTGTATGATTGCATGTTTATGCAATAAACTAGATGGAAAGTAAAGATACCATTGATCTAGTGCCTGGTAAGGCTTATAAGTAATTATAGACCTAAAATATATTGGATCAATGATACTTTTCAATACAACTAACTTATAAAAAGAAGCTTGTAAGAGTTTAATTTACGTTTGATTGTAATCTTAGATGGTAAACCAATTAGGTAAGAGAACCCCATTCAAATAGTATCTAATGAGACTCACAAATAATTGTGGATCCATGAGATATTGGTTGAATAAGGCTTCCTAACCTGGGTGGTTTATCAAATAAATTATGTTTGATGAAATTAATGAGTAAATGTCATGATAGATTTGATAGGTCATGTTGAAGTGTTGAAATTATCCTATGTTGCATGACATACCTACAAATAATTGTAATATTACAATGCATCAAAGGAGAAGAAGCAATGCTCCAAAAGGGCCTATTAAATAATATTGAGAGTTAGAGTAAATGTTTCATTTTTGTTGAAAATAGTGTTGATACAAAGTGTTGAAAATATGATGTGAAATTTTAGGGACAAAAGAAAGAGATAAGGATGGGTTATTAGGGCCATGAATGGTCATGCCATACATAAATTAACCCAAGAGAGGGAGAAGAAGAGAAGAAATGTGATGAGATAAAAAATAAAGTAGAATAAACATGGAAGGAGTTCATTGTTATTATTGTCAGATGTCCCAAAGTTGGGATAGAATAAATGGGAGAGGTTGGGTTATCAGGCCCGCAAATGATCACATCATACATAATTTAATCCAAGAGAAGAAAAATAAGAGAGGAAATATGATATATGGGAAAGGAAATTAGAATAAATTGAAGAGAAAACAAAAGGATTTTGTGGTACTAAGAGTATCACTTAACATGAGCCTTTGCTATGTGGATGCAATGTAAATGAATTTTGTAAACAGGTAGGATGAATGTTTGCATCATCACAAAAATCCTCTTGAATCTATAATATGATCAAGAAATCCAAGTAGTCATGTAAGAGGTATAGTGTGCATTATTTTGGTCTAATATTTTTGCATTTAGTCATATAAGCAAGCAAGCAAGTGATATAGTATTTTATGCATAATACCTTTTGAGGTGGATAATATTGATTGATTATTTGTAATATTTTACATCTAATATGGCTAGGTGATATGATCTTGAACTAAATTTTTTAATTATGATAAAGGTTCCTAACCAATTAGGTTTGAATTTCTCTTTAATGTCATATTTGGAATTGGTTATTTTGGTTTTCTTTGAGGACCAAGTCCCCAATTTCAAATGTTAGTGGATGCACTTTCTTGTGATAGGTGTGTCATAATTTATTGTGATATGTTATTAGGTATTATAAGGCATTAAAGTGTCTCTCTTCCAAAAATTCTAATTGTTGTAGGTGAGTTAGGCGGTATTCATCACCTATCAAATAATATTACATGCGGAATCCTAGAGATGGTATTTCTCATTCAAAAGGGAAGACACCTTCCATGCCATAAACTAGATCATAGAGTGTTTCCCTTGTAGGGTTTTGTACACTAGTACAATATACCCATAGGGCTATCTATAGTTGTAAATGCTAATCTGAGCCATTCTTGTTGAATAACTTCTTGAGAATATTTATTAATATTTATTATATGATTCTTATTATCCATTTACTTGTGGGTAATATGGTGTTGACCATTTTTGTTAAATTTTTTATTTTGCACATAACTTGGTGACTTCCTTGTTTTTGAAAGGGGTTTCATTATCTATAATTAGGGTGGATAAAATTTGATAATGACTGATGATTTGGTTAAGTTTGAATTTGTATACTTGGATTCCTATTGTTGTGGATAGGGGTATTTCATTGATTTATTTGGTGAAGTATTCATTGGTTGTGATGATGAATTTATGACCATTAGATGATTGAGGGTTGATTTTACCTATAATATCTAGTCACCAAGAGGAGAAAGGCTAAGGTGACATGATTGGTTACAATTATTGAGAGGGAGCATGAACAAGGTTATCATGTCATTGACACTTGGCATATCTCTTAACATAGTCATGGGTGTATTTATCCATATATGGATAATAATAACCCATTCTAAGGAGCTTTATGGCTATGGCTAGTCCACTAAAATAGCCACCACATGATCCATCATGGGCTTCTTTGATGATTGTTTGGGCTTCCTATACATTTATGCATATAAGGAGTATGCCCTTAAAAGGGAGATGATATAAGATATATCTAGTGATGATATATTTATAGAATTTAAACCTAAATTATCTTTGTTATTGAGAATTGAATCCTTTGGGAAACATCCCTTATTTAAGGAATATAAGGATGTCCTGATACCAAGGTTCTTGGGGTGAAACTGATTCATTGGTGCAAGTATTTAGGCATTGTAGACATGAATTTAATGTGTAAGGCTCACTTATTGGTCTTATAATAATGGAGGATTCCTTATATTCTAATTCTAAAGGAATGATGGATGTGCGATGGCCATGGCATTGGCATGATGATTTCTTGATTGTGGAATGGATTCTATGTTGATTTGGTCAAAGCAAGTTATCAACTTATCTATGATGTCCTTGTAGGGTTTTAGTTTATCATATTTGGTTTGATAAATACCATTGACTTGGTTGATCATAAATTTTAAATCACCATATACTCTTAAAGTCTTGATTTCGAGCTTCAATGTCTCTAAAACCTAAAAGTAAAGCTTTGTGTTTTTATGTATTATATGTGCATTAAAAATAAAGTTTAAAGGATAATGGTATGAGTTTATATTGTGGTGTGACCAAGATGATACTTTCTCCTACGTATTTTACACATATTTATCCATCAAAGTACAAGGTCCAATATTTAGATTCTTGGGTTTCTATAGTTAGAATTGTTTCATCAAGGAAAGAGATGTTTATAGGATGCTTTGATTATAAAGGTATGATGACAAGTTTATTGGCTAAAACTTGCCCTTTTCATGATTTTTTATTAACAAATTCAACATAAAAATCACTAAGGGCTATGACCCCTTTGGTAGTCCTTCTTGATAGCAAAGGTTTTAGCATGAGATATCATAGGGGATATACCCTTGCTATAACATAGGTATTTTGGTTGAGCATGTAATGTATTAATTTGAGGGAAGAGAAAACTACCATGTATAGCTTCTCCAATGGTACGTAACGATTCGTGTAACTCACCAAATTTTTTATTATATAGTAGATGGCCCTTTCTCAATGTTGATCATCATATTGATCTAGTGAGGCTCAAAGGTTATGTTCAATAGAAACTATGTATAAAAATAATGGTTGGTCTAAACTTGGTAGTATTAAGATAGGTGTCAATAAATAAATCTTCAAGGCTTCAAAGGCATTTTGAAACTCATATACCAGAATTTTACATCTTTCTTTATAAACATGAAGAAGGGTTGACATTTGTTTGCTAATGTTGAGATGAATTTGAAAATAGCTTACAATTTTCCTTGGAGGCTACATAGTTCAATCAAATTTATGGGTGGTGGAAGTTTTGTTACTGCTGCAACATTGGAAGGGTCAGTTTAATGCCTTGATAGGATATAATAAACCCTAATAGTTTCCCTGATGTTACCTCAAAAATATATTTTTGGGGTTTTAGCCTAACTTTATATTATTATAGTCTTTTCAAAATAAAACTTAGGTCATGAAAATGGTTTATTATTTCTTTAGAGTGGCCTAAGTGGTCATCTACATAGTATTCTATAGTGTTGTGCATAATATCATGAAAATGTATGTCATGGCTCTTTGATATGTTGCTCCTAATTTTTTGAGACCAAATGACATAACTTGATAGCATAAGGTTCCCTAAGGGGTCATGAAAGCTATTTTAGATTGGTATTCTAAAGCAATATTTATTTTATTATAACGTAAAAATCCATCCATTAAAGATAGCATTTCAAATCTCATGGTGAATTCTACTATCATGTCTATGTTTGGTAAAGGAAATTCATATTTTGGAAATGCATGGTTTATGTCTCTAAAATCTATGTAATTTTTAATGGATCATTTCTTCTTAGGAATAGAAACAATGTTGGAGATCTAATATGAATATTCTATGGCTTTTATGAAACCAGCATCTAAGAGTTTTTTTAGTTCATATTTTATCAAAAGAGTGACTTTAGGATGTATGTTTATCAGGTTTTGTTTGACATGTTTGGCATCTAGAAATACAACTAAATAATGTACTACTAATGAGGGATCAAGTCCTGGTATATCATTATATGTCCAATAAAAAATGTCATGATATTATTTTAGTAGGTTTGTATATTTTGTTTTTACATCTTGGGTTAGCACTTTCCCAATTTGACAAGTCAAGGTGTAACATCCCCTCCATCTAACTACCTTTATGATTGATATTTTTTTAGAATGAGATATTACTGATAAACATGGTGAGTTCAACAATAGATCTCAACCTCATAAATAGCAGATCAGTAGCACCTAGAGCTCATATTCTAGGTAGAAATATATGGGTGTATGCATAAGGTAAGGTGGGATATGATGATTAGTGCTTAAATCACCATATTTGTGAGTACATGGAATCTCACTAGAATAAAATTCATATGGGTCATGATGATTTTGAATGCATCTTGTGTGTGCTTGTTTGTTTTATGCATCTATATATAAATAAATACATATGGTTGTCATTGGTTATTTTTTCATTTGTGTTACAACTTCTCTGGTTATATTAATCTATGTATATAATAATATAATATAAAATATATAGAAATATAAATAAAAATAATAATAATTGTAATAAATTTATATAAAAGAGTTATACTAAAAAAAATGTAATAATAAATAAAACTAATGCTAACATGGTCATCCAATGGATGGGCCATCCAATATTTGTCCAAACAAGTTTAGTTGCATGGCCAACATATGTGTCGATGGGTTTAGCTAGTCTTCATATTTAAAAGCAAGAATAGCATGGATGTAAAAAGGGCATTCTCTCCTACTTTTTAATTCTAATATCCTTTTTTTGATATAATCAGCTTCACAAGAATGTATATGTCTTCCATCCACTCACATATAATCAATATTTTGAGGTCAGTTTCAATTTTATTAGGCTTGTGATATTTTTCACTCAAACTAAAACTAAAAGTATTTGCCCTCTCACTTTATATTTTGGGTTACCTATGATATAAATATTACCAAATGTAAACCTAACTGTAAGGTCTCTTTACATTTGGAAAAGTTACATAGAGCCTTAGGGAAATGCTAGTGCTAATATGTTGTTGCAATGGTAGTATATCTATTAAAAAACTGAATGCATCCTTCAACAAATATAATTTGTATTGTTATAAAATTAGTTGAATGTTTTTAAGCTTAGCTTGGAAATTTGTTATTTCAGAGATACATTTTTAAGAAGGTGTTCTCTACCATAGTTGATCATGGTAGAAAAATTACATTAAAAAAAATTCACTTTGATTTGTGTATCATTGATGGACTTGGTTAAACCAAAAGTGGTCTACTTTAATTGTTTAAATTACACAATTAAAAATTATTCCTACACCCATCCCAATTATGTGACAAAAATAGCTTTATAACCATTATTAAAGTTTTTCCTACATCTATCTTGAATGAGAAGCTTGTGCAAAGAACAATCATTTTATTTAGAATTGTTGTGGTAAATGATTTCTTGGAAAACAAAATCTCTTTTACAAGTAGAAAGGTATGAAATTGAATTTTTGTCATGGATAATAGGATGTCCATTTAAATAACTTCACACCACCTTTCTATATAAACTATTAGCCTACTTTGTGAAAAATAAATATGAGTTCTTACCTTGTAAATCATGCATGAGTTTTATCTTTGGTTTATAATTTGTGTAGTAAATACAATAAAGTGTGATGCAAGGTTATAGTGGTTATATTTGAAAACTTTATTATGTAAACTTAACATGATTTCAAAATTATATATTATCATGTAAGAGTGTTGTCTTTTAAGCAATACTTAAATGAGAAAAATACCTTCTTTGCACAAATCTATAGTTATTAAATGTGAAAAAGAGAAATAATTTTGTGTGATAAGTATATTTAGTCTTTAATTCATAGAAGTTATTTTATTATTGCATTGCTATAGTTTTAAATAACTAAACAATTGTAATGAATAAACTAATATTACTGGAAAAATTAGTAATAATTAAGATGAATCACTTTCATAAGTTTCATGAAAGAACTGGTGGAGATCTACGAACACAGTTATCTAAGCAATAGTCATATAGTATCTTTATATGAAAATGTTATTTGTCTCCAAAATATATTTAAAAAACATAAGCCTATTAACCTTGAACTTAAGATGAACTCTCTCTTATCCATCGAGTAGGATGGTTATCATGGTGTTTCATAAATAAGTATGGACATCCAATATTGGTTATTATAATATCTCATCGAGAAGGATGGACATCCACCCAACACTGATAATTGCAGATTGAGAAATTATTGTGAATCGATATCAGTTATTTTTTGGAAATCCACCTTGGATTATTTCCATGAACAAGTAATGATAGGTGGTATGAGAGACTCTCTCTAGGCTGATAGGCGAGTAGTACATGAGGGGTCCCATGGTATATGCTCATCTAGGGAATTTCTAGCAGATTACCATGGTATCACTGGGGAAGCTAGATCTTGAATCTAGAATATCTAGCAAAGAGTTGAAGCTAGAATATCCAACAAAGAGTTGGTATGGGATAACTATTTTTTCATTTGATGCATAGCTTGGGTTACCTAGTATCAAAATAGAGAAATGGTGGGTTCTAGTTGAATCTAGGGAAGGTGGAATCATAGCAAGGAACTATGCATTCTAACACTATACTCTAGGATAAAAAGGTAGTAAATTCACATGTACCTTGGGCAAACTTTTAGGACAATAATCTTAAACATACCATTCTAAGGGATGGGGAACTATGTATCCACCCTTTTAGGTGTTATGGGCCCTAGAAGGATAACCGCATATTGTGAACGTCAACCTCTAGGAAAGGAGATGAATGTGTTCACCTAATGGAACCTATTGTAGGATTTGGCCAATCTCGAATGTTTAAGGGACTATCTACAGTGGTCAATTACCTTGAAACAGATATCCACATGCATATGTACTAATTACTATTGGGTGCATAATATTTCTATGAGTTTGATAGAAATTGTTTACTTGGTGTTATGGACAACTAGGAGAGTAGAATTTTTCCAATATCTTAATACCATCACCATCGAGCCATATAACCAATATTTGTTCCCCATAGCTCAGGTTGTGGCACTGGCAGTTCTATCGATTAGTCCACACGTATGTTCTTCCATCCCCAAATATGAAGGAGAAAATTGCACCCTAATCCTACATGCCTCCAATGTTGTATCTCACATAACTCATCATACATATGAGCCAATAGAGTACTTCCCCATACCATAATAATTGGGTGCTAGAGATCACACTCCAGTAAATCCTAAACCATGTCTAGGAGGTTCCAAGGGAACCTCACTCCTAAAAAAATTGGTAGTAGGATGTTGGATATCATATATATCACTACTTATTGGTACTAAATGAGTACCTTGGTATCATACCATGCTCTGATCAAGATACCACCGTGGTCCATCTAGGCTAGTGTAACATGAGCTTCCACCCAAAATATCTGCTACAACACTCATAGAAATTGTATAAGGGGAGTAGAGGTGATAGCACATCCCTCAATAGGGATAAAAAATATCTTGTAGATATCTTCTAAATTCACAATTATCTCACCAGTTGGGAGATGAAAAGTATTGGTATTTTTGTCCCATTGATGAGCCAGGGCCATCAAATATACCTAATCTAATATAACTATAGGAAGGCACACCACATGTATAATTCCAATCACCCAAAACCACACCCAATAATCATTATCAAGCTCTCCCCACAAATCGGTAAGCAAGGTGGATTTCCTACAGTGGGCCATAAAAATATGATGTCCAAATATCACACATAAATCAACACACAATGCATAAAAAATCCAAAAATATGTAATAAAAATTAGAAATAAAAATAAAAAAATTTAAAGAAAATCAATAATATATGATAGCCACCAGGTGTGACCATTGTACCCTAGGATTTCCAACCCAATTATTAAGAATTTTACTGTTGGATTTCAAACATGGTCATCCTACCCTAGGATAGCACCCCCCCAACCAAAGGGGAGCCGCTTTTGCCTAGGATGGCCTCGTAGTGGCATCTAACTCAGGGTTCGATCCCATGCTAAAAATGCTAAAATATTAAACCTACTCCTCTACACTATCTTACTCTAGATATTCCTAAGATAGGATGAGGTTTGTTTCCAATGGTTTAGTGTGGTTATTTTTTCCCATTACTTAATGAGGTTCATTTTTTATTTGTGAAATTAAAAAGAGAGGGATTGAGATTTCTAACTTTTTAGCTCCAACTCCTCCACTCGTAGAGGCCTCTGGATGATCTATCATGGTAGTGGGTTGATTTTTTGGTAGCGTTCCTTGTCATATAATATCTCCTTCACCTCACTTATGTTTCTTTCACTACCAGCTATCACAATGACATTAAAATTTGAAAAAATTGCTTTTATATTTTCCAAATTTCTTGACCATTCTAGGGTGCAGTGGTCACAATTTGGTGTGAACGTCCTACCCTAGGACAACCTCATAATTTGCAAATTGCCATCATTATACCCTAGGATGGCCTATAAATTGTAATAAATGTACACATTCTGTAAGCATCATAAGCATAAAATTGGACATTTAACAGCCTCTAATGGTCCAATTTCATCCAAAATTTCAAAAAATAACAAAAAATTTAATTAAACAAAATCTCAAGTGTGCCTCGTACCTAAAAATTTACCCTATACACTTTGCGATTACAAAAATTTGCTATCCATGCAATATGGTAAGATGAGTAAATTACCATAAGGCCACTTGAACAAAAATAATTCATTTATGAATCAAAATGTCTTCACTTCAATCCCCAAGAAGGTCATGTATCCAAACTAATCCAAGGGAATGAGGCATACATTGCACTCTTCTATGAAGTTTCATCAGATCATCGAACATAGTGATTCACATTGATCTTTAATTGAATTGCTATCATCTTAACTCCCTAAGAAATCCATGTGGTTATATTGCTCCATGGTATAGAGATGTACAATTTCTAAAAATGGTTGAAACCACAACTGTAATAATACTTTCCCTTCTACATTTGTTATCCTATTGCAACGCTCAATCAAGTCATGATAAAGCGACTTGTCACTTTCATCACTAGCCATTTCCTCATTGACTTATCACTTGAGGGTGTAGTAATAATCACAAAATTCATAATCAAAATAAATAATTAAACACTCAATCATGCAAATTACATTCATCCAAGAATCAGTGCTAACAACTATCACAACCTTCCCTATTTGCTGGGGAAAAAAGAAAAATTTTTAAAGTAAACCTTTATCAGTCTTAACTTGATGATATATTGATCAGTAACCAAATGTATTCGATGAATAATTTTTAAATACAAAATGCTATAGACTATAGATAGCTTTAGGAAATATTCACGGTAACCACTAACCTATTAACCTAAATCAATTTACCTTCTACTTGCCATCCATAATATCAGTAAAATAGATAACTTAACCTAGGTGAATAGTAAATAAAAATTTACCTAGTGGTAAAAAGTAATTAATTACTTTTTACCATGTGGTAACTAAAAACTACATAATGTAGGAGATGGGAAAATATCCCAAATTATGGAATATTATTCTAACATCCCCCCTTATTACATTATTTGGGTAATACATACATATCCTCCTATACAAAAAATATTTGGCTAAAGTATATAACTACCCCAATACAGTGAAGAAGATGTTGATCTGCTGGTTCTTTGCTCTGTCATAATGCTTTGGCTGCTCCTAAGCAAAAAGTGGTTATTCCTCACTTTGTCTTCACGCCAACAAATTTCCTTATGGTAATCACATCATCCAACTGAATTGCATGGGTAACCAGCCGCTACAATTGCTAGGTGTAGTAGAATAGATCACTTCATACAAGGTTCATTCATTTACAATATGAATTTACAAAAGATAAGGTAGCTAAGGTGTCGGTCGCTACCAAAAATGCATCCTTATAAGTTCCCCCCTTCTCGTTGCAAAACATAGTGTAATTAATTTCTGAAGAAAGTGTGACTAAGGTGTCGGTCAAAATGCACCCTTATAAGTCATCTTCCCTATTTACAAAAATCAGTGAAGAAAAGAAATGGATATCCCCCCTCAATTGCAAAAAAGTGTGCAACGCAAGAATGTTGTGAAGGATTTTACAAATATTGCCTCCTAGACAATTGTACACCACAAAAAATCGCTCCTCTTGTTACAAGTACTTAAAACACCTATATTTTGGTATTTATGAAGCCTAAAAGAGGTACAAGCACCCCTTATTGCAAGGTCTTCAAACAAAAAAATTATGCTATTTATGAAGCCTAAAAGAAGAGTGAGAGAAAATGTTGCTTTTGCCCAAGGGACACATGTGTTTTCCCTCTACAAAACTATTTTAGCAATTTAGCACTCCTTGTGCTATCTTTGAACCAGAAATAGAATCAGAATGAGACACTTCACAAGAAATATGGTTTCTGTGTTGTGCCTTTTCCATGTTAGTTTTGCTTGTTTTGAAACCAACATTGAATGGTGTCATGGTTGTCATTTTTACAATTTGTGCAAAACTATGATTTCTAGGCAATTTTATCAAAAAATTGCACCAATTTGTCCATTCTTATTGTAAGTACTTCAAGCATGATTGCTATTATGAAGTCTAAAATAAAAGGTTTTAATGTTGATGACTTGGAATTTTCTGATTGCCTTTGACAAGTTTTAGTTTCCTCTTATCAAAATCTATGTTTGAAGGAAGAAAGGAATTATCCCCCCTTAGTGCAAAGGATTGCAACTTTTAAGGTTCCTTTTTTTTTAAAACTTGTTCTTTCTTTTGATTACCCTAAAAGAGTACCAAAATATTATTCACTCAAATAGATATTTAATGGCACCTGCCTTAACTCCCTTCAAGAAGGATGAAAAGTTTGAGGAAATTAAGCCAAACAAATAAGAATGAATTAGAGGTTTTGTTGATTTAGGAGAGAATATCTAGTTATTTTGGCTTTAAATCTGTGCAAGGATTTACACAAATTTGTGAAATTTTGGGGTTTAGTGTGTTCTTGATTCTATGACTTATACTTGCAAAAGAAATAATGCAATAATCAAACAAGAATGCCCACAAAATTCTTACAACCTAGGTGTCGGATGTAACCGAAAATGCACCTAATTTTCCAATAAAGGTGTTGAGTAAAATCGAAAATGCACATTTTAATTTTTGCAAAAAAAGGTGTGGTTTGTGTTGTGCAAAAAATGATATTTTTATGTCTCCTACTTTGTTTTCCAATTTTGTAAAAGAAGTACAATGTTGTCTTCTCCCCGAAATTTTGCAAAATTAACAATTTTGAGCACTCCTTCCAAGACAAGTCGACACACGACCCGCATTTGGAAGGCTTCCATAACTAGTCGACACATGACTTAGTTTTTGTAGACCCAAGGTCTTCAATTTCTTCATGAGACAAATTTATTCTCTCAAAACAATTGATTAAAAAAATTGGAGAATGAAAAATATTAGGAGTCTCAATTTGCAAAAGAAATTTGTTTCAAGTATTGTCTATTGTCTCTCTATTTATTATTAGGAGAAAACAACACAAAAAAAACTTTTTCTTTGTTTTAAATTTCAATGTATAAATTTAATTTAATTTAGCATAATTTAATTAATAAAAAAAAATTGATAAAAAAATCACTTAATTTAAAAAAAAAAATGATTTTGATAACAAAATAGATTAATTTATTAATTAAAAAACTAAAAATAAATAAATAAAAATACAAAAGAAATAAAAATTACCTTTTTTTTTTAATTTGTGCTACGCCTTGCAAAAATATGTTTTCGGCGCCATCGGGAGTCGAACTCCCGACCCCGCGGCCGTTAGCCCAACGACTGGCGCTCCTGCAAATCGGGCTACGCCACCCAATGGGAAGGGAAGGGTAAGTCCTTCCCTTTCTTCCCATCTCCACTGTGAAGCAGGAAAAAAAATCCCATGGGATTAATCCCACATCGCCCTGCAGGCGATGCTTCACGGGAATAAAAGGGCTATCATGCCCTTCATGCTTCGATTGCCTGCGGAAAAATGAATGTCATGCTGTGGCTTTTTTTGCTGCGGCCAAGTGGCGCATGGCCAGTATACCATGCATCGCATCCGGTGGTGTGTGGCCAGTCTACCACGTGTCACCTCATCTATCTGCCTTGGATTCCATGCTCGAGGTCTAGTTAGGTCTAGTCAGCTGCGTCCTATCAGCCTCGGGTTCGGTGCCCGAGGTCTAATCAACTGCATCTTTTCAGTGCCTCAAAAAATGTGTCTGATCTACCTCGGGATCCAATCCAATCCAGCAGCCTCATCCAACCCAATGCCTCAAAAAACATGTTCGATCCACCTCGAGATCCGGTCTAGTCCAACAGCCCCTGTGAGCCACTTTGGGAGTCGTGCAAACAGAATGGGTTGTCACACCCGTCTTGTCCAGATGCCTCAGTATCCTCAGGATGTACCAGGTAGAACCCAATTAATGATACCAATGATGATATATTGATCAGTAACTAAATGTATTCGATGAATATTTAAATACAAAATGCTATAGACTATAGATAGCTTTAGGAAATATTCACGGTAACCACTAACCTATTAACCTAAATCAATTTGCCTACTACTTGTCGTCCATAATATCGATCAAATAGATAACTTAACCTAGGTGAATAGTAAATAAATATTTACCTAGTGGTAAAAAGTAATTAATTACTTTTTACCATGTGGTAACTAAAAACTACCTAATGTAGAAGATGGGAAAATATCCCAAATGATGGAATATTATTCTAACACAACTAACGGTCCATGTTGTAACACAAAACTACCTGAATACCTTAATATTTGTAAAATTTTTACACAAATTAAGTCACCTAAAGTGTTGGAGGTAATGATTCAAATATGCATGCTCTTTTTTTTATTGGGGCATATAAATTGACCAGATTAATGAATATCAATCAACCTTCAATTTGATTTTAGGATGTCCGTTTGCTCAGTGTTGTGCTTTAACATAATACATCCCAAAAAGGGGTATCTATAGACACCTAAAACATGTCATGTTTATGAGGCTACTCATATGGACATATTTTTAGTCCATATGGCCCATCTTGGGCATCCCCAAGGCTTAGTAGTTGTCATTACCACTCAAATATGGCAACTTATATTTTGTAGCTTGGAAAACCATACCCAGGAGTGGCCTCCAATAGTCGTTAGACCCTATGATGGCCAATAGTCATGATCGCTCCACCCTAGGATGACTGCACATGTAATAAAATTGGGCTCTCTTAGCTAAGCCAAATTAGTTACAAGGTAGTTAAGATTCAATGGTTAAGCACGAGAATGTTCTAGAAGCGATGTTTGGTATTCCTAGAGCCTAATCAATTCTTGGGTATTGGCTTCTTTTGCAAGCCAATATTACCATTTCAAAAACTTATAAGAAGAGACCAATACTTCATGATGTAGATCAAATTCAAATGCAACAAAGTGCTATCAGTTTGTGTAATAGAGAGAACATACTCTCATAAACAATAGAGTGCTACCCAAATACAACCATGGATATTGCATTTGCATGAATGGAGTCTCTTGGAGTTTTAATACCATATTAAAAAATTCTTTGCCATAAAGTGGCCTTGTTTTGTGTTATTTTCTATAATTCAATCATGCTTCAAGTGCATAATCCTTGAAAATCAATTTAGTAAACCAACACAAGAAATTTCCTACATTGATCATGAAGGAATAGTCTTATGTTAAATGGCCACTTCACCCCAAAGTGGCCCACATGCATAGCTGTTGGACCCTATGATGGCTAGTAGACCTTACCATTTTCTCCCATGATGGCTAGTAGACCTTACCATTTTCTCCCATGATGGCCTCTTAGTGAAATCTACTTTTTATGTATTCTTTGGTTACAATAGCTTTAGTAGCATTTAATTTCTATTTAGCATAGTTTTATTTAGTTTTCATGCATATTTTTATCATTTTCAACATCTTTATTTCAATTTCTTATCTTGGAAATGGAACTCATCATGAGAGGTTCCTAATTTTCTATTAATGTATTGTATTGTTCTTGTGTGTAGGTTTTAGATCTCAGAAGGAGCTATTCAACATAAATATTTATTAATATTTATCTCACCATGCAGAGGTTGCTAAGAAACCTTCCTTCTAATCAGTTTTGAGAGTGAAAATATTCTACGGGATACATTTTTTTTTGGGTTCTATATTGTAATTTGTATCAAATTTGTATCTATCCCTAAGAGGGATATCTTTGTAACCACATTGTAAAGGAATATTTCAATATTAATAAGGATACTATTTTCTATATTTATTTGTCATTTTATGGTTACATGATTTGCATTTGTCAATTTGATTTCATAATTATTTAGGTGTATGCTTTTTACATGTCTACAATTAGTAGTCATCATCGATTGTGTTCATTCTTTGTCTAATGCACATGCAAGAATTTTATGTATGTGAGGCATGGGATGTGAACAACCAAATATGCCACTGATATATAAGGAAATTTAGGATAGTTATGATAGTTATGATAGCTTATGGTATCTATTGAGGTGGAAGAAGTTCTCTATCCATTAACTAAAATATGAATGTTTGCATAAATAGATTGATAATATCCACCCATCTTTATGGGCATTTTGAAACCATTTGTTTGCTATCATGTAGATTTTTTAGCATTTGTTTTTTATTGCATACTTGTATAATATACCATTTGAGCTAACAATACTCTAAAAATATAGTATCTAGTAAGGATTACAAGTAATTTCAAGCCTATAAGTCATTGTATTTATAGAATATTATAACTTTAATGATCTATTATATAGGTAGCAAGAGGTGAGATATTGATTCATTGATGGTTTACTATTGTAGAAAACCAAGTAGCTAAGACACCATCAATCCAGTGTCTAGTGAGGCTTATGGAAAATTGTAGGAATACAAGGCATTGGATCGATATAGTTTCTTAGTAAGAGTGGTTCATTCAAATAACAACTTGTGAGACTTTGATTTGTATTTTATTATATGGTAATATAGTAAACTAGATGGCTAAGAATAACTTATAGATCTAATGATTGGTAAATCTTACAAATAATTGTAGAACTACAAGATATTGGATCTATAATTTTTTCTAGTCCACATGGTTTGATTGAAAAGCAACTAGTTAGGTTTAGATTTGTGTATGATTGCATGTTTATGCAATAAACTAGGTGGAAATTAAAGACACCACTGATCTAGTACCTGGTAAGGATTAAAAGTAATTGTAGACCTACAATATATTGGATCAATGACACTTCTCAATCCATATGACTTATAAAAATAATCTTGTAAGAGTTTAATTTATGTTTGATTGTGATATTAGATGGTAAACCAATTAGGGAAGAGAACCCCATTCAACTAATATCTGGTGAGACTCATAAATAATTGTGGGTCCATGAGATATTGGTTGAATAAGGCTTCCTAACCTAGGTGGTTTATCAAATAAGTTGTGTTTGATGAAATTAATGAGTAAATGTCATGATAGATTTGATAGGTCATGTTGAAGTGTTGAAATTATCCTATGTTGCATGATATGCCTACAACGAATTGTAAGATTACAATTCATAAAAGGAGAAGAAGCAATGATCCAAAAGGGATTATTATATTATCATGAGAGTTGGAGTAAATGATTCATTTTTGTTGAAAATAGTGTTGATACAAAGTGTTGAAAATATGATGTGGACTTTGAGGGACAAAATAAAGGGATAAGGATGGGTTATTAGGGCCATGAATTGTCATGCCATACATAAATTAACCAAAGAGATGAAGAAGAAGAGAAGAAATATGATGTGAGAGAAAGATAAAGTAGAAGAAATATGGAAGGAGTTGATTGCTGTTATTGTTAGATGTCCCAAAGTTGGGATAGAAGAAATTGGAGAGGTCGGGTCATCAGGGCCACAAATGATCACATAATACATCATTGAACCCAAGATAAGGAGAAGAAAAGAGGAAATATGATATATGGGAAAGGAAAGTAGAATAAATTGAAGAGAAAACAAAAGCATTTTGTGGGACTAAGAGTATCACATAACATGAGGCTTTGCTATGTGCATGCAATGGAAATGAATTTTGTAAATAGGTAGGATGAATTTTTACATCATCATGAGAATCCTCTTGACTCAATAATACTATCAAGCAATCCAAGTAGTCATGTAAGAGACATAGTGTGTATTATTTTGGTCTAATATTTTTGCACTTAGTCATATGAGCAAACAAGCAAGTGATATAGTATTTTATATATAATAAATTTTGAGGTGCATAATGTTGATTGATTATTTGTGCTCTTCTACATCTAATGTAGCTAGGTGATAGGATATTGAACCAAATTTTGTAATGATGATAAAGGGTCCTAACCAATTAGGCTTCAATTTTCCTTTAAGGTCATCTTTGGATTTGTTATTTTTTTATTTTCTTTGAGGACCAAGTCCCCAATTTCAAAGGATAGTGGATGCACTTTCTTGTGATAGGTGTGTCATAATTTATTGTGATATGTTATTAGTTTTTATAAGGCATTAACATGTCTCTCTTCCAATAATTCTAATTGTTGTAAATGACCTAGGCGGTATTCATCACCTATCAAGGAATATTACATGAGGACTCCTATATATGGTATTTCTCATTCAAAAGGAAATACAACTTCCATGCCATAAACTAGAGCATAGAGTGTTTCCCTTGTAGGTATTTGTACACTGGTACGATATATCCATAGGGCTAGATATAGTTGTAAATGCTAATTTGAGCCATTCTTGTTGAATAACTGTAGACACCCAAAAGTCACACATTGTTGTTTCTACTTATCCATAGGCAATTCCAAAAATCCCTAGGCTATTTTAGGCTATTATAGTCATGCGTAGTCATGCATAGTTATGTGTAGTCATATGTAGTAAAACGTAGATTGCCATAGTTTGCCATAGCAGTGTGTAGACTCCCATACATAATTTTTAGGTCCAAAACCCTAATAATCCTTCAAAACCACATACTGAGCTTTGAGATATCCTTAAATAGCCTATTAGCACTCAATTGAGACCCCCACAGGCTATTAATTGAGAAAAATAATTAACAAGTCAATTCCAAAAATCTAATTTAATGTTGAGTTCACTTAAGTCTCCTTTTTAGGGTAAATTTGATTAATTAACCTTTAATTTTTTAATTAATGCTAACTGCACCCTCCCACATGCATGAAATTAGGGTTTTTTAAGATGTTTCTTTTAATCATGTCCTAAATTGACTTAAGGCCTCCTAATCAGTATTATCTCTAATCCATCCTCACACTTGTGTGAGGATGAGATATTTCTCATAAGGAATGTGATGTTGCCACATTGCATTTCTTAACCTAACCCTAGTCAAAATTCAACCTAGGTTTAGTCTATATAACTCTCCCCTTGCACCTTGCCATTGCCTATAAATAGGGGGTCCTAAACCCCTAATTATATCTCTCTCAAAAAGTTAACAAAGTACAAAAACTCTACAAAAATAGAAAAAAACATTGAATATTCAGTTCTTGGTATACACAGTCGGACTTCAAAAGCACACAGAGGCACACTAGTTGCCTAGGAATTGATCCACCAAATGGATTTTACAGAAGGGACCTCACAGCTTAGATCACCCCTTGCCCTACGAATCTGGTCCTAATTTGCCCCCTAGGTGGCGAAGTGGGTCTACAGTGTCCAGATCGACCCAAAGCTCCATTTTAGTGTTTTATACCCATTCTTACAGTTTATTTCAAATTTTTGCATATATTATCATTCAATTTGTCTATATCACTATGGGGTCTAACTAAGGTAAGCCCCTCTACACACTAACACCCTTTTGCAGGTCATTAGGAGATCTAAAGAGTAAAAACAACAACAATCAAGCAAACCATATGGTGGCGCACATACAAAGGGATGACTGTAGAAGGCATCAGATTGATTATAAAATTGTTATGAAAAGAAATGGATAAATGGCATCATGTCCCTCTTGTAACATGTATCTTTTAATATCAATGAAATACAATTTCTTGGTGTAAACTCAGCTAAAAGAGACCAACAAAATGGACTCCAATCACATAACACAAATGCAATAATGGAAGAAAACTGCAAATTGATATTCTTCTCATTCCTAAATTCACACCCCTTATACAAAAGATTACAATCCATCATATATCAACCAAAAAAAAAATAAACCCTAAAGAAACCCTAAAAATATTTTTTTCTAAAACTGCTAAAAATAGATCTTCTTTCTAAAAACTACTAAAAATAGAAATGAGTCATATTGTGCCCAAATTCGGTGCACACATCCCTATTACAATAAAGAAAATTAATTTAAAATATTAGGTCTCAAATTAAGGTATAACAAAATATAATAAACTTCTAACAACTAAAAAAACCCAAAAAACTCGGGAAACTATTCTAAAAGCTAATTTTGGGTCACTAGATGGATGAGTTAGGTCCCAAATTCATGATTTTTGGAGGTTCAAGAGGATTAGAGATCATCCTTATTCATAACACACATGTGGAGCCACCTATTAAATTTCAACGTAAATGGGTGTACGGTTCATAATTTATGGCTTCGACAAGGTGCATCATTTCTCTATTTAATGCATCATTTGCTTATGTGTTGAATTATCAAATGTCATTTTCTACCCGTTTCATTCTGGAATGATCGATGGGACCCCCACAATGGATAGTGCTAGATTAATTTTTTTATAAATCTAACATTGTCCTTTATTTTGTGTCTTACAGGTACCAAAGCTATCTACCACAGAGACCTCCAAAAATCTAAGAACCACCCTAGGTCATCAAAACCCTGATATGAAGCCTCAATCCATCACTAGAGACTGGTGTGGATCAAGTTTCACTCTCCATCAACTCACCTCCCTAGACATCTAGCAACCCCACAAGAGCAGTTTTTTAGATTTCATCATCGTAAAATCCCCCACTTTTGCAACTGGGCCATGGATTTCATCACCAGTGGTTACTTGCAGAGTGGGATAGGATTAGATGCCTTCATCCACAAGGCTAATATAATTCATGGACATGATAATTGTTATTCTTGACTAAGCCCACACGAGGGTGAAATGAAAGCATGGGTATGCTGATAGCAGGTCTTAGATAGTACCACCTATTTTTGTGAGAGGATATAGTGAAATCACTTAAGCACAGTGGGTTCTCCCCATTTAGGATATCATTTTACTGTACCTTACATACACCATTTGCACATTGTGATACCATTATATTCTATGCATATTTAGGTGTTGCAGTAGGTTTGATATCGATGACAATCCTAATTTTCTAGAGTATCCACTCCATTATCCTTGATTCTACATAGGGAGTACCAACATTACAACAAAAAAAAAAACAAAAACACATTTATTTTTAAAATTTATAATTGATTCTGGTCTATCGTTGTTTGCATGATCACATACCCATCTCAACACATCATACTATATTTTGTTTTATCACATACAAAATGTCACTTGTTTCACATTTACATTAGACACAGTCCAATCTGTATCACACAAGGTTTATTTCTAAAAACTTAGCACACATGCTGCAATGCCTATGGTCACTCGTAGTAGAGCATGTGAGCAAGCGTGCTTCATAGAGGAGATGCTTGTCACTTCCTCTAGTCAATCCACTCTTACTCCTTCGACACTGAATTGGAAGATCATAGATACATTTGATTCACATATGGAATCTGATATACATTTCACACACATGATTCCTCTAGATTAGACATCAACCTTGAGTGAAGTCCTTGCTACTTCACTCACATAGGATTACCCGCTTCTTTTAGACCCATCCTCACCTAATCCACCGACCATGTCCTATGACAATGTGATCTACATAGAGCCAGGACAACCTCATCTATTATTTACTGTAGATGAGGAGGTCATACCTACTTCTCCTACTTTTGCACATCCCTTCTTCCAAAATATATCTCAATCCCATTTTGAAAGTGACTCACCACCCCTAAACTATACCCATCCAGAAGTTACATCATTTTCCCCTACCGTAGTAATGGTGTCTTACACATCATCCTCTATTGTAGGAAACTAGAAGCCATCCTTCCAAATTGCACAACTTCCTCCCCAATAGGAACCACAAGCATCCCCTCAAACCTCACATCCATACTCTTCACAATAGTCTCAGTCATCACCTTCTCAAGAGCTATTTTTCACCATATCTAAAGGCATATACCAACCACCCCTCAAGAGCAAGATGCGCAAATCCAAGAGGGAGTGTACATATACACTTTCCCCGAGACCCAAGATCCTACCTTGGTAGCCTTCCCACAAATATCCCCAGGTATCCAAATTTTATGATACCCAACCTTCAGAGCCACCTTTGTCTCTAGTGACCTTTAGGATACCACCACCTCCTCCTTTTTAGGCTCCCACTACCAATCTCCATCCTATCTATGGACCGATATCGACAGCTTAACCATCCACTTAGCCAAGCTATTCTATATAGTTTATATTCCCTACTACCTACCCTCCAATATAGAGATAGATTCCATACTTTGATACCTCATCTCATCCACCCTTAATACCGGTGATGAGCATCAGAAATGCTCATATTTTGTACATCATTTCTTGATTATTATACGACTATATAATAAGGATTGCATATATTTATGAATTATTATGTAATTATTTGATGAGATTATGCATGTTACCTAATTTGTGTATTTTTAGTGTGTTTTGTGGAATTACATTTGGTTTAGTTAGATTTGGATTAGTCGAGGTCTTTTTGATGGACCTGACACTTTTTTTCTTTGGGGATCAATGCAGAGAACATAGGCATCTTCCTCTTCCAAGAAGAAGCCAAGAGAAAGTAGGTTCCTTCCTCTTCTAGGAAGGCACCAAGAGAACGTAGGCACCTTCCTCTTCCAGGAAGGTGCCAAGGAAAGACAAGCACCTTCCTCCTCCAGGAAGGTGCCAAAGGGAAGGAAGCACCTTCCTCTCATAAGGAAGGCATCGATGAGAAGGCGAGCGCCTTCCTCCCATAAGGAAGGCACCACTAGAAGGCAAGCACCTTCCTCTCATAGGAAGGCACCAATAGAAGGTAAGCACCTTCCTCTTCCATGAAGGCACCAATGACAATAAGACACCTTCCATATAGGTAAGGCACTCGATATACTTAGGCACCTTCCTCATAGGTAATGCACCTCTGTTCTTCAATTGTTGACCAAATTTGCATGATGTGGACAATAGCGACTGGTGTAGTTTCAAATATACATCATGTAGAGCTAAATTGGAGATCACACAATTGTATGAAAGCGTCTTACCAATGCCAGACAAGGCACAAACCAATCAGTGAACATGCCACCGTTAGAACAAAATGCCAGTTTTAAGCAAATGTCGATTGCATTCACCAAACTATCTTAATTTATTCTAGGATGAATCGACTGTTGTAACTTATTTGTAACAGAAGTTATATGGGTGTGTTATATAAATACACATAGACCGCTATGAGATATATAGATTGATATAGATTTATATAGAGTTATAGAGACAGATAGAAGAGATAGATATTGTAACACTTTGATAAATATATTACAGTTCTAAGAGTTCTAAGCGTGTTTTTAGCTAGGAGGAAGCTGCTGGAGCCTGGGCCCACTCTAAGCCAGTATTTATTCCCCACTTTTCTTGTGTTTTCTAGATTAGTTTATTGCTTTTATAGGATCATTTACCGCATTGCTATTTCTAGTATTTGCAGTAGATTTATTTTTAGGAATGTGTGAATGTTTTATTTTCATAGATTTAATTATTTTCTTCTTACGTAAATTATTGAGGAGCGCATGAGTGATTGACAACCATTTTGAAAATACCCCCCAATAGTAGAATTAGCAAGATTCATCTCAAGTGGTATTGTAAGAAATCTCATTCCAAACCCTTCGTAAGTTTACGAAGCTCCCTGGGTTGATAAATTAAATGCACGGGCATGTGACAAAAGTAGGAAAAAGTTAACCTTGTTTGGCCGGAAAAATTTTGGTGTCGTTGCTAGGGAAGCGTCTCAACTAGATTATTTACAATACCCTAAAACATTCCATCTGACCTTGTATGAGTTATTCGAGAAGAAGAGGACCGGACGATCGGTTTATAATAACCAATCCATCAAAACCTGAGTCAGTCGATCATTTTGAATTTGAATTAGACTCGCTCGACCCACCAGCAATCCATTGGAGTGAGGAACCGGACTTTATACAAAGTGCCTCCTCATCCCATCAATGTGGGGAAGAACGAATCATCATAAATCCCCTGTTTAATAGGACTCCCTTAGAGGAAGCCCTATTGTGGAAAGCTATAGAAGATCGGATGATCTCACCAGACAACCTTAGAGCTTTGACTCAGAAACTCTTAAATGACCGTAATGCCATAAGAACTACATTAGAAACCACATTTCCTAAAAAAATGGTTGATAACGATGAAGTCTCATCTGGATTTAGTTTCCCGATAGAGGAAGGAGTGGGAGATGCCAAAATGAAAAAAATATCCCCTGCTCACCTTTCAGCCTTTAGAGGATACCCAACTGAGGACCCTGACCTATTTTTATTTAAGTTTGATGTCTTATGTAGGTCTATGGACTACAAATCCGATACGCAGAAGTTGAAACTCTTTCCTTCTACATTGGATGATGCAGCTCTATGGTGGTTCATCGGTCTAGGAGATAAACATATTGCCACGTGGGACCAGATGAATAGGCTCTTTTTAGAGCAATACAAAGATTTTAGGAGAGCAAGAGAATCCAGGGAGGAGTTCCTAAGCATGACATAGAAAGAAGATGAGTCTCTCAAGGAGTACTGGAAGATATTCAACTTTAATCTTCAATGATCTCCTCACGTGAGACTATCTGATAAGTCCCTCAAAAGCATATTTTTGAGAGGACTTACAAATGAATCACTCGAGGCTCTTAAAATGATATCCAGAGGTGATGTCTACCAACATGCTATGGAAGACATTTGATAACTATGCTGGAACTACTCAATAAGGTGAGGTAAGGCCACCTCCAGAACCATGAATGCGACTATTTTAGTCACAAAGACAAAATTAGGTAACATGCTGGAGGATTTAAAGAGCAAAATGCTCTCATCTCTAGAATTGCAGATGGATACGCTACTATTAGAGAAAAAGAAGTAATAAAATGAGGTAGCATTGGCTTATTTATATCCAAAATGTAGAGGGAGGCATGCAAAGAATGCATGCCCAGAGAACAAAGTTAGATTATGCATAGTTTGTAGGCTGAATCATAAAACTTTATTATGTCTGCAACTGCCCAGTAATCAGGAGGAGGCTGAAAGCATAGATGCCTATTTCATAGGCAATCAGAAGAGTTGGCCACAGCCCCCTACGAGTAATATGCCAATCAGAATTTTTCCATATGGGGGAGGACCATAAATGCACCAAGGACTACCTCAACCACATAACATGGGGTGGTGGGGGCCATCACCCTAGTCTAACACACCCCCAACAACATTCCCAAACTAGCATCCATGGATGCCATATCCATATCCTAGGCAACAGTGGAGAGGCCACACTACATGGAATCAGGCTCCATAGAACGTAGCACCTACTCACCCCCAATAGAATTTATCAACATTTCTAGTAGTAAGACCTACACAGCTACCTGCACAACCGATGGCAAATCCAAATAACAGGGTGAACCAACTAGCATACAATGTGAAGGATGAGATGTATCCTATGTACAATATTCATCTTAGGTCAGGTAGGCATCTAGGATTAGGAACACCTCTACTGGTATAAGAGGAGGAGGTAGAAGAAACACCTTTGGTAGAGGAGGAAGAAACACTTGAGAGAGCAAAGGCTTCATTTCCCAACCGGCTACAAGAACAGAGAAAAGTAACACAGTCAGATTTTGACATCTTGTCAAGCTAGAAGAACCTCATAGTGACAATTCCATTATTCCAAGCAATTTGAGATGTTCCAATATATACCAAGGAAATCAGAGAGATGTGTCTAAGGAAGCTAGGATGAAGAGAAACCTAGACTATCAACATCTTGGGTAAACTAGTAGATTTGATGATGGGTAGAACATGCCATTCAAAGTATGCAAACCCATGCAGCCCGGTGTTGACTATAAAAATTGAGGGACATTCCCTATACAATAATTTGGTCGATACCATAGTATTCATCAATGTAATATCTTAGGATACCATGCAGAGGCTACAGATCATGAACCTAAAACCCACCATGATAGTGCTACAACTGGTCGATCGATCAACCATAGCACCAGAAGGAATGTTGGAAGATGTGATAGTAGTGGTCAGTGCATGGGAATACCCAGTTGACTTTTTAGTCTTGCAATCCAAAACTAGGCTAGGTGGTTACCCACTGATCTTGGGGAGGCCATGGTTGGTAATAGATGATGCTTACATTAGCTATCGATATGGGCCGATGAGCATCTTCGATGGGAAAAATGTTAAAAGGTTGACCATTTCGCCCCTATCATAGTCCGTTGACTTAGTAGGAGAACCCATGTTCACCAAGCATGGAAATCTAGAGTTGTCCATGATCCATCCAGTGATGACATTGGAGGAGTTGATAGACGAAGACAAAGATGGTGCTATTGTGGATTTTCTCCATAGAGAGCCCTCCATCTCCGCACCTGGATCACCGTTTACTGGCACCCAAGATCACCATGTTCGGTAGATACACGTTGGGCTAGGAATAACGTTAAATGTCAATAGTAGGTTGATTCCCACACAACTGACAAAATTATAAGAGCTCCTGGTAAGGCAACAACAAGAATTTTCATGGGATTACTTAGATATGCAGGGCATCAACCCAGAGATCTATACCCATCGGATTTATCTAGATGATTAGGCAACTCCAAGATAGTAGTCATAGAGAAGAATGAACCTGACAATAAAAGATATTATAAAGGAAGAACTGCATAAACTCTTGGCTGTCGGATTCATATATCTGATTTCTGATAGTGAGTGGGTATCACCGTTAGTTGTGGTACCTAAAAAGAATGGGAAGTGGCAAATCTATGTGGACTATAGAACATTGAATAAAGCAACCAAGAAAGACCACTTCTCGCTCCCATTTATTGATCAGGTCTTGGACACACTCTCAGGGAGGAAGTAATTCTCCTTTCTAGATGGATTCAATGGATACAATCAGATCCATATAGGAGAAGAAGATCAAGATAAGACAATGTTCACCTGCCCATGGGGAACGTTTGCCTAAAGGGTATTTCCTTTCGGACTGTGCAACGCACCTACCACCTTTCAAAGGGTGGTGCTTAGCATATTCTCAGACATGATGGGATACGGGGTCAAGGTATACATGGATGACTTCACTGTCTATGGAGAAACCTTTGAGGAGGCAATGACAAACTTGGAAAGAGTGCTCGATAGAAGCAAGAAAAATAATTTATCCCTAAGTAACAAAAAATGCTTTATGATGATGCAAGAAGGCATCGTATTGGGGCACCACCTATTTTTAGAAGGAATAAAGGTTGATAAAAGGAATATTGAGGTCATAGGGGACCTACCTAGCCCTAGAACACAAAAATAGGTGAGTATTTTTCTTGGATCAGTCGGGTACTATTGGCGATTTATCACCAAATTTAGCAAAATTGCCAAACCACTGCACACTCTATTATCTAAGGATGTGGAGTTCAATTGGATGGAACACTGTGAAGAAGCATTCCCATTGCTTAAGGAGAAACTAATATCTGCACCAATTTTAAGAGGACCAAATTGGGCCATACCGTTCCATATCTACTGTGATGCATCCAACGGTGCGATTGGAGTAGTCCTCGGAAAAAATATGGTGAAGAATTTTACACCATTTATTATGTCATTAAAAACATGGTAGGAGAAAATCTCAACTACATGGTGACAGAGAAGGAGTTCCTCGTAGTTGTCCATGCTATAAACAAATTCCACCACTATATCATCGAATATAAGGTATTTTTCCATATGGACCATGCGGCTATCAGATACCTAATGAGCAAGCTAGCCATTGGTGGAAGAATTATCAGATGGCTATTGCTACTATAGGAATTCAACATCACCATAGTCAAAAAACCAGGCAAGGATAATGTTGTGGCAGATTTTCTATCTAGATTGATACCAACAGACCATAAAGCAGTGGAAGACCATTTTTTGGACGAACATTTATTCACTATTAGTGATAAAATCCCATGGTATTCAGATATAGCCAATTACTTGGCCACTCGAAGGACCTCACCTACTCTCTCTTTCTGAGAAAAGCAGTTGGTCATAGATAAAAGCACATCATTCCTATGGATAGATGCCCCTCCAACCTCAGGTACACCTGGATCCTTTCAATAAGTGGGGCATGGACTTCATGGGACTGTTTAATCCACCTTAAATGGGGAGGAGGTTTATTTCGGTATGTACGAATTACATTACCAAATGGGTTGAAGTTCATGCATTGAGGGATTCAAAGGAAATAATAGTTACCGATTTCTTATTTGCCCATATTTTTACATGATTTGGGGTCCCTAGGGAGATAAAAACAAACCAAGGGCCTCAATTTACCTCCAATTTGATCAAGGAGCTGATGGAGCAATATAGAGTTTGGCATAATAAAACTATTACCTACCATCCATAGGCAAATGGGCAAGTGGAAGTGACAAATAGAGAAATAGAGAACATCCTGATGAATATCATGTAGCAACATAGGAAATATTTGGCTCCACGGTTTCCAGAGGTAGTCTAGGCATATAACACCACATGGAAATCCACCACAAGCTTTACACCTTTCCTATTGGTCTATGGGAAAAACACGATGATGCCCATAAAATTTGAAATCAAGACGCTGAGAATGGCTTCAGAATTGAACTTGAGCTTGGATGAAGCTCAAGAACAAAGGATTTGGTAGCTAGATCAGCTGGATGAAATTCATTTAGATGCTTTGCAGAGAATAGAAATTATACAGAAGCAAAGAAAGTGGTGGCATGATATTCACATTAAACTAAAGCAGTTCCAAGAAGGGGAATGGGTACTGTTGTATGATTCTCAGTTCCAAGAGAGGGAAGGTAGCCTTATGTAGATATGGATGGGGCTGTATGAGGTGTTAGAGCTCATCAATAATGGGGCAGTGTGCGTTAAGACAATTGATGATAGCAACACCGTGTTAACAGTAAATGGCCACCGAATACACCCCTATAACACGTCTGAAACATTACAGGTAGAATCTAGAATAGGCATGGGGGAGACCCCATCTTGTTAGATCTAGATCGAAATCCCACAGGTGAATGGTGGGCATGGAAGTGCTCACCCAAAATTAGTTAATGTAGTTTTTTCTTACAATGTGTTTTTGCAGGGACAATGCCCGCATGTAAGCTATAGGCATCCTAACCCAGGGCCTAACAGGAATGGAATGCTTCTAACTGCATTTATTTTCCTTTATTTTTTGGTTGATTTTTGTAGGTGGAGGACCTGACAACACGAGGAATAGGTATCTAGGAAACTAGGTCTGATTCGGCTCAGCATTCTGACACAGGCTCATAGGTAGAAGTGAAGGCAGCATGAGGAAAGACCGAGAAGGCTTGATCACCCTTTCCTGGTCAATTGCAGCATGATTTTCAAGAATAAAGGTGCCTTCATTATAAAGAAGGTTCCCTGCAAGAATAAAGGTGCCTTCCTTATAAAGAAGGTGCCCCACCAGAATAAAGGTTCCTTCCTTATAAAGAAGGCACCCCACCAGAAGAAGGCGCCTTCCTTATAGAGAAGGCGCACATAAGAGTTCTAAAAAAAAAAGGCAAAAAATATATATGTATACATCAAGAAGGCACATAGAAAAAAAAAGAGTAGAGCCCAAGGCAACTTCCATATCGATAAGGCACATGCAGACTGAGGCACCTTCCACATCGAGAAGGCACATACATATCGAGGCACCTTCCACATCAGGAAGGCGCATATAGACCAAGGTTCCTTCCACATTGGGAAGGCACATACAGACCAAGGCGCCTTCCACATTGGGAAGGCGCATACAGACCAAGGTGCCTTCCACATCGAGAAGGCACATATAGATCAAGGTGCCTTCCACATCAGGAAGGCACATGCAGACCAAGGTGCCTTACACATTGAGAAGGTGCATACAGATAGAGGCACCTTCCACATCAGGAAGGCGCAAGCAATCAGAGGTGTCTTCCACCATCGAAAGGTGCATCCATTTGGGAAGCATCAACAACATCGAGAAGCAATTATATAAGTGCCTTCCACATCGGGAAGGTACCAAAGAGCACCTTCCATGTACAACCAACACTCAAACCTCCTAGATGCCTCGATCGAGACACAGCCACCACATGAACGAGTGAAATCAGATGACCATACCCCTCCCCCATGTCACAAATTGGTGAATCACTGATCTTCACAATGCATGAACCACCCAATCAGGTATGCGCATGTTAATTCAAATTTTTATATAATCATTTATAAATTATGTGGTACCAAAAAAATATCATCGTCATAAAAATTGTATCCTCCCATAGCTGAAACCACATGCCAATGATATGGATCGAAATAAATGCAAGAGTAAGACGCCTTCCCTATAAGAAGGCACCTTATTGAAGAAGGAAATATAGAAAAAAAAATGCAGTAGGGAATGAAGGCACCATGGGAGGAAGGTCGAAGAATCACATAGTGAAGAAGAATGAGCCGAGTGACACGAAAGGAATTAGGGGGGCTATAAGAACGTAGTTCAAGGCCAAAGGATGGCTCAAATATTGTACCCTAGTTAGTTAGGTCTAGGATGTGGAGGTAGCCAAGGAATTGTTTGCCTCCTTGAGAGACGATGTAGCTCAGGTGCAAGGAGTGGAAATTCCAGTCACCCCCGAATACATCTCGCAGGCGACTGGATTACCCCTCACGGGGGAATGCAACTACAAAGGTGGACTATTGAAGCAGTACACCGAAGTACTAATTCCTGGAGAGACAATGCAGATAGATAAGGAAGGGCTACCCAAAAATAACCTCCCCATGCACTTGTGGAAGATATTCGAGCAGGTTTCTCAATTTCTTACATGCATCGGGAAGTATACCCATCTACACGCCAACCATATGCAATTTTTGAACCACCTGGTGTATGGAAGGAAGTTGAACATGCCTTTCTATCTAGAAAATGCCCTTAAGGATGAATCAACTAGGTATCAAAAAGGAGCACCATCCACCTTAGCTCACCATGGGATGATATCATTTCTAGTCTACCATGCAGAAGCATGTACACAGAACCTTGACACAGAGGGAGATGGCGGTCGAGTAATGTAGTAGGATGCTATTGCCAAAGTAGGGCAAGCAGAGGGAAGCCTTGAGGAGGAAATGATGAGTATCGAGCAATCAACATTGTCCTATTTCATAGAGGAAATAGGGCATTCCCCAGTGCCCAAATGTACAAAATAATTAGGGCATTCTCCAGTGCCTGACTGCATAAGGGAAATAGGGTATTCCCCAATGCCTGAACATGAAGAGGAGGGAGTGCCACTTACTAGCAATGAGACCAAGTTCTGACTGCCAGGCCCTAGGAGGAAATTATTGTGGTGACTCCTCCTCTCAATAGAAGAGGAACAAGGTGACCCAAAAATCAATGTGGTGGCCCAAACCCTCTGAGAATTGATAAACTAGAGCCCACAAGATGCAGGGACCTAAGGGATCAATGATCATGTTGACGTGGCCTTGGACGAGGTGCTGGAGTGGTAAACCAATTACTAGATGGCCCAAAAAATTTTGGAAGACTTCCAGAACAATCATATATGGGAGTTGAAGGAGCGGGAAGAACGAATCGCCCACCTCGAGCAGCCGGTCTGGCAGTTGTGAGAGGAGAACCAGCTACTCCAGGCCAGAGGAATAGAAAGGAAAGACATGTCGGCCCAAACCAACTGGGCAATAGAAATTCTAAAAAAATTCTCCCACCTCTATAGAATGAGTCTTTTCTTTGAGAGAAATTTGATCGGACGCCCGTCAGAGCAGCCTAGAAACAGGGGAGAATTCCCTTGCTTTTAGGAATGAAAGGGAGAGAAGTACCGCAACACCCACTGTCATCGTCCTTAGTGATACAGAGCAGGAGGATGGTCAATAGTAGTAGATAGGGTCATAGGATAAGGAGGAGCTTCCTAGATAGACAGAACTTGAGGGGTTGACGCAGGATAGACAAGGGTACAAAGAAGTACCCCTAGGGATGACAATGCAAAATGAAGAGAATACCCTAGGTGCGATAGCACAGAATGAAACGAATGCTCTAGGGACTGCAGAGCAGGCCCCTTAGAGTGATGAGATGACTGCCAAGAAGAGGAAGAAGACCCCTATTTGAGCTACTATATTTTTTGTAGAGGCCAAAGGAAAAAGGCCTAGGACGGCTCGAAATAAGGTGACGATGACCTTCATCGAGCCAGAAGAGGACGAGTGGGATATGTAGCTATTCACAAAAAGGTGAACACAATTCGAATGGTTGCTCAAGGAGATGAAAGTAGCCAAAGAGGCCAGGAAGGCAGCCTCAAATATGCGAGGAGACTCTGGCATCTACGTTAATCCGGTAGAGGATAGCCAATTTTGGGATATTTACGGTTCATCCCGGGGACGACCCTCCATGATGAGAAGGTATCTTGAATGGTGGGGGGTATATGGCCCCAAATTGGAGGCCACTACTATTGCAAAGGACAACACTGGCTTACTCTTGAAGTAGCCCAGTTATACAAAGCCCAAGTAGTTCATTCCAGGAGAGACAATTTAGATATCCCTCTCGCAGTAGTTAGACCTCCAGACGTTGACCTATGGCAAGCCACAGAGACTGCATTCCAGTTAGAAAAAATGACACTGGCTAGATTGCTATCAATAGTGTCCAAAACAAGGAGAGGACAACCTATAGTCACACCCACATAGAGGAGGCAGACACGGGTTGCAGGTATATTTGGATCCACCAAGAGACGGTGACGATAAGGGGTCAGCAAGACTACCTATATTTTTTATGCCATGAGGGCATGGCATATGTTAAGCGTGGGGGGATGATGAGCATCATAAATGCTCATATTTTGTACATCATTTCTTGATTATTATGCGGCTATATAATAAGGATTGCATATATTTATGAATGATTATGTAATTATTTTATGAAATTATGCGTGTTACCTAATTTGTGTGTTTTTAGTGTGTTTTGTGGAATTGTAGTTGGTTTAGTTAGATTTGGATCAGTCGAGGTCTTTTTGATGAACCTAGCACTTTGTTTCTTTGGGGATCAATGCAAAAAACATAGACACCTTCCTCTTCTAGGAAGGCACCAAGAGAAATTAGGTGCCTTCCTCTTCTAGGAAGGTTCCAAGAGAACGTAGGTGCCTTCCTATTCTAGTAAGGCACCAAGAGTAAGTAGGCGCCTTCCTCTTCTAGGAATGCACCAAGGAAAGACAATCACATTCCTCCTCTAGGAAGGCACCAAAGGGAAGGAAGCACCTTCCTCTCATAAGGAAGGCACCGACAAGAAGGTGATCGCCTTCCTCCCACAAGGAAGGTGCCACTAGAATGCAAGCACCTTCCACTCATAGGAAGGCACCAACAGAAGGTAAGCATCTTCCTCTTCTAGGAAGGTTCCAACGACAGTAAGACACCTTCCATATAGGGAAGGTGCCCGATATACTTAGATGCCTTCCTCATAGGGAAGACACCTTATTTCTTCACCCGTTGACCAAATTTACACGATGTGGACAACAACAACTAGTGCATTTTCAACTCTATATCATGTAGAGCTAAATTGGATATCACACCAATGTATGAAAGCGTCTTACCAATGCCAGGTGAAGCATGAACCAATCACCGAACACACCATCGTTAGAACCAAATGCTAATTTTAAGCAGACATCAATTGCATTCACCAGACTATCTTAATTTAGTCTGGGATGAATCGACTGTTGTAACTTATTTGTAATAGAAGTTCTTTGGGTGTGTTATATAAACACACATAGACCACTCTGAGATATATAGATTGATATAGATTTATATAGTGTTATAGAGATAGATAGAAGAGATAGATATTGTAACACTTTGATAAATATATTACAGTTCTAAGAGTTCTAAGAGCATGTTCAGTTGGAAGGAAGCTACTGGAGCTTGGGCCCACTCCAAGCCAGTATTTCTTCCCCATTTTTCTTCTATTTTCTATATTATTTTATTGCTTTTATAGGATCATTTACCACATTGCTATTTCTAGTATTTGCAATAGATTCATTTTCAAGAATGTGTGAATGTTTTATTTCCATAGATTTAATTATTTTCTTCTTATGTAAATTATTGAGGAGTGCATGAGTGATTGACAACCATTTTGAAAACACCCCTCAATAGTAGAATTAGCAAGACTCATCTCAAGTGGTATTGTAAGCAATCTCTTTCCAGATCCTTCACAAGTTTACAAAGCTCCTTGGGTTGATAAATTAAATGCACGAGCATGTGAAAAAAGTAGAAAAAATTTAACCTTGTTTGGCAAGCAACAACCAATAGCTCCAAAACCTACACCATTACCAGTTACACCCAATTTCTTTATGCCTCCCCCAACTTGGTCATCACCACCTATGGCCCAACCATTATAGTAGGCTCCAACCCAACAAGTACCTATGCCACAACCACACGTTTCCCAGTCACAATACTATTATCCTCAACAGACACCTACCCCACAACCTAGTGTGCCCGTAGATACGACAACACATGTCGCTCAATACCCACCTTACCAAGATCAGGTGCAACCATACTCTTCACAATACTAGGAAGAGCAACAATACCAGTATCCGCCACATCCACAGGGGCAGCCTACCATAGCTCAGTCCCCCACTTCTATGACACCCGAACTTCAACTCTTACGAGATGAAGTCAAAATGTTGAACCTATGCACCTCTAGCTATGGGCCACAAAAGCCTTGTTATGATGAACTGTGCAATGAGCTAGTCCACCCATCAGTTCCCATTCCTCCCTACCCCTATCGCTTTGAAATACCAAAATTCAACAAGTATAGAGGTAAGGAAGACCCTAGAGAGCATGTGAGCAATTACCGCTCGTCCTGCTACCAACTTCATAGTAGTAACCCCCTCATGTTGCGTACCTTCTCCCTATCCCTCACCAGGCCAGCACTGGATTGGTACAACATGCTCCCACGCCATAGCCTGTATACCTTTGAGCAGCTGGCCAACTCCTTCCTAGAGCACTTTTCCATCAACATCAAGAAAAAGACCACATTTTTTGATGTGTACGCCTTACGATAGGCAGACGATGAGCCCATCACTGAGTTTATTTCCATATGGAGAGTGATTATCCATGACCTCACCCATAGCCTCCCCACTATGGAGCTCATGACACTCTTTTCCAAGAGTTGCCACAAACACATTTCCACATCCCTCCAGCTTCACCAAAGCCGTACCTTTGAAGATGCCATTTCACAAGCAAAAGTGATTGAAGACATTAAGGTTCAATCTAGAAAGATTAAGTTGAGAGCCAAATCCAACTATAACTCCAACTTTTGCTTCAATAGACCCACACCAAATCAACCTTACCCTCGGCCACCGCAAGCCAACCAAGTCGCAGCTGCTACTCTAGCACTAGCACCAACCCCTCCACCCTATACACCACAAGCACAAGCATTCCAAGCCAATGCTCCTGCTCCACCTCGACCACAATAATACCGAGGCATGCGCCCACAAGTTCCACCGTGCAACTTCACACCCTTATCCGAACCATTACCAACCTTGTTCCATAGATTGTACGAGGGCAACCATCTCGTTCTACCTAAGATCCACCCATTGGATCCAAATTCACCCAAGCCTCATGACTATAATGAGTAGCTCTTTTATCCTTTCCATAGGTAGCGTGGCCATAATATCGATTCATGTCGCTCCTTCCATGGGCAAGTTCAAGACCTAATCGATAGGGGCACCATTCAGGTAGCAAACCCTCTAGCCCCACAGAATCAAAACTTAGGGATCTTTCAAAACCCTCTACCAGATCATAGAGGACCCAATCCCCCTAGACCTCTAAACAATCCCCCAACTCCACCTCACCAAGTGAATAGTGTACAGCGTGATCCTCCATCACGCGGTGTAGTAGGTATGATCAACCTCACTACAAGGAACCAACGGTACCCATCGTGCTAGACAACACCTATTGTTTCTCCCCCTGTCCAGTTCACATTACCACAAACATCTCAAATGTCTAATACTGTACCTCCACCACCTCAAAATATGATTACCATCCATGGTAGCCTAACCCACCAGTTACGTAATGCCCCCACATGGCTATCCATATTTGACCTCCTACAGCAATCTCAACCCCATCGTGAGGCATTGAATGACATCCTACGTTCCATTGACCTAGAGACACATGACACAAATACCTTTGTCAATTTTGTAGGAAATATCCCACGCTGCCTCCAACCTTCAATCAACTTCCATGACCATGAGATAATGGAACTCATAGGAGAAGGAGCAGATCCCCTCTCCACATACAAGCCATGATCAATGATATCACCTACAAGTGGGTACTCATTGATACGGGCTCATCCATTAGTATCATATCCACAATAGCTCTACATCACCTGCACATCCCTCAAGCCCATTTTGCCATGCCTTCCCTTGACCTGCATGCTTTCGATGGCTCCATGAGACCTACCATAGGATCCATAGTCTTACCAATCCACGTAGGTATCCGTACCATCTCTATCCTCTTTCACATCATCCAAGGAGAAATGCAATACAATATTCTCCTAGGTCACCCATGGATTAGAGACATGTAGTGTGTCCCATCCACACTACACCATTGCCTTAAGTACATCCACAATGGACTAGTTCACTATGTCCCAACCGATGGAGACCCATTTAAGTTTTGCAATGTGGTAGACCTTCCACCTGCACCATCATTTTCATCCTCCCAATTATTTCCCGTGTCTTCACATCAGTCGGTAGGAGCATCGATATCCTCCCCAACTTCCACCTCAATATCCCAATGTTCATCAAGAGCACAAGCCTCGATGTCCACACCATTAGCACCATCTTTCATGGGACCCAAAACCTCTACCATGCCTTTCTCATCGCCATCCTTATGGCCTCCACAATCATCCCAACCTCTACCATTCCAATTTCCACCCATGGTGCCGCAACCACCATCACCACCCATTATACAACCTATCACCTTACCTCCTCCATCCTTGCCTACGAAAGCCCCTATCCTTCCTACGCCACAAACACCTCCTCTTCCCTTTTGACCTAAGCCTAGGACATTCACATCTCCACGTAGCCCAACGCCTAAGAAGATACCTTCCCCTTCACAAGATACATAGACCAAACATCCTATTCAAGACACAACAACCAAACACCATGAACAGGAACAACCGACACTCAGTCCAGATGAACAACTTCCACACCCTTTGGCCACCACCATTAGGGAATCCCAATTTTCACCCTCCTCATCTGATTTTGATATGCCACCCCAGTCACTAGATCGTGCCACACCACGCATATCCATTTTCATGACAAATAGTGGCCCAGGAGACTATAATATACGTGATGCCCATGTATGTGACCCCCTATCCAATCTACCCAAGACTTTGGCCATCCCTCAGCCTCAATGTTGACTATTGGAACCATTGTCCAACTAGGAAGTCCTAACAACCATACCAACTTTGTGTACATGAGAGTCGACTCTTCGATCCCCCCACCAACTTCTCCACCACCACAATCTAGCTCTGATGATGCACTTACTCACCTAGCCAACCCTCATTTTGCCTTACACTACCTCAAGCATTTCCATTGGCATGGATTCAAGCTTGGCCATTATGAGAAAGGGTTATGTACACCCATTAACCCTCGTGTTCGATCACCTACCAACAAAACTGGTCTAGGTTATCACCCAACCACCATCTATACATTAGAAGATGAGATCCAAGATTTATCCCTACATCCTCCTCCACGTCCAACACACACCTTGGAAGAGTATATCGATATGGATATATTAGAAGACATGCCTTCACCCACTTCCACCATCATAGTCCCCTATGACTTCTTCCAAGAATCTCCTACAGCTGATACCTCTTTATTCTGTGATGTTGAGAGATTGGCAGAACACTTTGCTACCTTATCCCTAGCTGCTCCACCAATAGAGCCTGATCCAATCCCACCTGATCCACCACCGATACGTATAGTCATGTTCCTACCTATACATAGGCAACTCTAGAGAGCAGCCTCTCATCCTCGTTCACCTCCAGTTGTCCTATGACCTCCCTTGAGCCTCTTAGGACATGCACAAATCATTGAACCTCCCTCACCAGAGTCCTCCCCACCTACTTCACCTACAACATCGATCAACATGGTTGAAGTAGACTTACACTCTCCCCTCCGCTATAGCCACCAACGAATTTGAGATGATACCCCAAACCCAAACTTTATCGATCTCGCACATATCTCACACATACCAGTACCTAGAGACTTCCTTCTTTCTCCTCACATCTTATGGGTAGCAAATGCCCCTTCCTCATCCATGTCATCCCAAGCCCCTCAGGTCCATCACACAAGTATTTACATAGATGATGAATATGAGTTCAGTGAGGCCATTGATGACTTCAACCTCATTCCTGTCCCTAAACAATTGTGCGATGGATCTCGCATGCTCATCGAGGACACAATCAATGTCGACATTGGTGATGATCCAAAAAATCCACACATCCTCAAATTAGTCGCTAGCCTCTCACCCGAGGAGCGCATCACCTTCACAAACTTCCTATGCAAGTACATAAAAGTTTTTGCATGGTCATACAAAGACATGCTGGGACTTGACCCTATTGTAGTGGTTCATAATCTTATACTAGATCCCAATGCCAAATAGGTAAGACAAAAGTTACGACGCATGCATCCAACTATCGCATTGATAGTAAAGTCTAAGCTCCAAAAGCTCCTAGACATCGACTTCATTGTACCCATCGACTATCCCGAGTGGGTATCCAACATGGTCCCTGTACCTAAGCCATCTGATGAAGTTCGTGTTTGCACAAATTTTTGTGACCTAAACAAAGCTTGTCCCAAAGACAACTTCCCTCTACCCAACATTGACTCCCTCGTTGACTCCATCATAGGTCACAAAATTATCTCCCTCATGGATGGATTTTTAGGATACAATCAAATCAGGATCAACCCAGCTGATCAACACAAAACCTCCTTTACAACACCCTGGGGGACCTTTTGCTACAAGGTCATGCCCTTTGGCCTCAAAAATGTTGGGGCAACCTATCAACGAGCCATGACCTACATATTTCATGATTTAATGCACAAAAATATTGAGGATTATGTGGATGATCTTATCACTAAGTCCAAGAAATATGTTGACCATCTCGAAGATCTCCATCAAATTTTTGATCGATTATTAGAACACAACGTGTGCCTCAACCCTAAGAAGTGCGTGTTTGGTGTTACATCAGGAAAAATACTAGGGTTCATTGTCTCCCAATGAGGCATTGAGGTAGATCCTAGTAAGGTGAAAGCCATCATCGAGATGCCTCCTCCTACCACACTAAAGCAATTGTGTAGCCTCCAAGGCAAGATCACTTCTATCCATAGATTTATAGCACAATTATTAGAAAAATGCCAACCATTCAATCATCTCCTACAAAAAGGAGTACACTTCAAATGGGATGATAACTATCAAGGAGCATTTGATGCTATCAAAACCTACCTTACATCACCACCGGTCATGTCACCACTGCACCCACAATTACCATTGACTCTATACATCTCAGCCACAAAACTTGCGCTAGGTACACTCCTAGCTCAAAATAATGCTCTCGACAAAGAGTAGGCTATCTACTACATTAGCCGCACACTAGTTAGTTATGAAACGAGATACGGATACATGGAAAAGCTATGCCTAGCAATAGTATTCGCTACTCAGAAGTTAAGACACTACATGTTAAACCACACAACTTTTGTCATCACCCGAGATAATCCCCTTCGGTACATGATGAACAAGAGTTATCACAATTCATGCACAGCCAAATGGATCATGCTCCTAACTAAATTCGACCTAGAATTCATCTCCCAAAAATCCATCAAAGGGCAAGTCATCATCGACCAACTGGCCAAAGCCCCTCTAACTGACAATCAACCCCTCATCATCCAGCTCCCTGATGATTCCATATTCCACATAACCAAAGCCGAAGAATATGTCGAACCCAAAGTCGAAGCTGAACTCACCCTATTCTTCGATGGTTCCATATGTCTCCATGTTGGGGGTGTAGGCATTGTCTTCTTTACACCTGAAGGAGAGCCACTCCCATTTTCATTCAAACTTGACTTCCCTTGTACCAACAACAATGTAGAATATGAAGCCCTAATCCTAGGACTAAAACAAGCACACTCCATGCACATCAAATGCCTCCACATCATAGGTGATTCACTCCTCATAGTCAATCAAGTGCAGGAACTCTGGCTATGCAACTACCCAGTCCTCCAGTAGTACAAGAAAATTGCCCAACAACTCCTATCCCAATTTGAGTGGTACGACCTCGAAGCCACTCCATGATCATCAAACCATTTTGTAGACACTATGGCCTCCTTAGGGTCCCTCATTCCACAAAACCCAACATCTGACACAACATCCATATCCATTCATACGCTTACATAATCTGCTATATCACCCACACCTCCCATAGATGATGGTGGTGTGTATGTGGTAAACACCGAACCTCACGACCCATGGTTCTCATAGATCAAAGAGTATATCAAACTAGGATTCTTACCATGTGATTTACCCCATGCCCAATGCTGAACCTTTAAACAAAGAGTGATATCCGCTACACCTTGTTGGGGGACATCCTTTACCACCGTAGCTATGATGACATGCTCTTGCGTTGCCTAGAACCACAAGAATCACAATGGGTTGTACAAGAAATCCATGATGGTACTTGTGGTGGCCATTTTAGTGGCATGGCAATCACCAAACACATCCTCCGTATGGGCTACTACTGGCCCAAAATGGAGCAAGACTACTATGAGTATGTCAAACGTTGCATCAAATGCCAACAACATGCCAACCTAATGCATCTACCTTCCCAAGCACTTCAACCAATCCAGTCCATGTGGCCCTTCTCCCAATGGGGCCTAGATCTAATTGGATAGATTACACCAGCTTCCTCAAGCAATCACAAGTTCATCATCACTGCCATAGAATATTTTACCAAGTGGGTCAAAGCCATCCCACTGGTCCAAACCATAGGAGCCAAAATAGCAGCATTCATCATAGAGCATATCATATGCCACTTTGGAATTCCCTCCCAAATCATTTTGGATAATGGGAAATCCTTTAAAAACAAGACTATTCGAGCCCTGTGTGATAGATTTCACATACACCATAGCTTTTCTACCCCATATTACCCTCAAGGAAATGGCTAGGTAGAAGCCATGAACAAAACCATCTACTCCATTCTCCGTAAAACTGTAGCAGAGTCTCACCGAGACTGGCATAATCAAATACCCCTAGCATTATGGGCATATCGTACGAGCATCCGTACTCCTACTGGGGCAACACCTTTTTCACTTGTATATGGGGCAGAAGCTATCATGCCCCTTGAGCTTGAGATACCCTCCTTAAGGATATCTATGAAGGATTTCATTGATGATGACATCGCTCGCCAAGCTCGCTTAGATCAATTAACACTTCTTGATGAGCATCGCATTCATGCAATCGAGCACACATGAGTCTATCAAGATCACCTTTGTCATGCCTACAATAGTAAGGTACATCAATGCAAGTTCAAAATCGATGACCTGGTTCTCAAAGAGAACCAACAAATCACAAGTCAACCTCACCAACAACATGAAAAATTTACCCCAAACTGGTTAGGGCCATTCATTATCACACACAAATACGGTTCAAGAGCATATCATCTAGCCAATCTTGAAGGCCTTAATGAACCTGAACCCATCAACATCTTGCACCTTCATGCATTCAATGCATGATGCATAAACACATGCACCATCATGAGTGCCACACATCATTAGCATAAATCACTAAACACATCACCACGTAGATATGTTATCTTGTTTTATTATTTCACTATACATGTACTTTCACCTTTATGCCATTTTTATGCTCTAGGTATTTGTTTTTCCTTTTGTAGGACTTACACCATCAGTAGGAGAGTACTACAACATCCTCACTCACCACCATGCAGGACCATCCATAGCCACAACAGACACCCATTACACCGATTGATCTAGCCCGACCACCAGTTGCCCTTCATACTAGGTGCTCTCCACATTCATCCCATTCAGGCCATCATACCTCACCTCGATGCCATTCCCCTCACCAGTGAGGTTCATCCTATTCACCCCACTCTAGAGACAACCAGGTCACCCTATCCTCTTTTGATGAAAAAGAGGAATCCACCCAACCCCAAGAACAAGGGTCACCCTCCCATCCGTATAATGATCTTAGACATCACTATTCACCCATAAATCATCCCCATCACCCCATAGGAGCCTATCACCCTCCTAATAGAGGATACACTCCTCACCCATCTCACCCTACATCACTACCCACTTTGCTTCCCAATGGTGAGTCCACCTACTCCCAAGCTTTGCAAGCTCATGTTGCACAAGCCGCTCAAGTCGCCTCCATGGGCATGCCTATATCCCATGCATGCCATCATTTAGGGCCATCCCCCATGCCCCCCATACTCAAGATAAAACCATCTCCCCTATGAGGCTTGCCTTTCCAATCACCCAAGCCTTTTCATTCCTCCCCTTCATCCTCGAGGTCTTCTCCATCCTCTCGTGCCTACCAAGCCATGCCACACACATCCCGACCTCCATCACCACCATCACCAACACCATTGCTCCCACACCATGAGATACAACATCTCTTCTCCTACATCGAGGCTCTAGAGCTACAGATGAGCCACTATCACTGCCATGTTCACCCATGCCAGTCTCCCATGACCCATACACCTTCACCTTCATGTAGATCCACACTTCGATCTCATGCCCAACCTACATTGGACCCCCGACCTATGCCCTCGTAGGTAGACCGACCTTCGTCACCTCCAGTGGAGCCCTATATTTACCCCATGCCAGTCCCATTCACACCATTTTCCAAAATGTTCTACCATCTCGTGCATCAGGGCATCATTGATTTACCCGAGATTCGACCCATGGATCCCTCGCATCCTAAACCGCGTAACTATCATGAGAACCAATACTGCATTTACCATCACCAACCAGGCCATGACATTGAAGAGTGTAGAACATTCAAAAACCTGGTGAACAACATGCTACATGGCGATCAGACCCCATCACCGGAGCGTCTCACCCCGCTAAGCCGACTTGTCAGTCCTCCATGTCGCACCACTCCCAGGACCTTGCCACCTCGCAACACCCTGATAGTGCCCACCCGCTACATTCATAACATTTCCAACTATAGCTCCAGCCATAATCCTAGCTGCATCAGCACTTCACCATCCCACTCCCGACCTGACCCACGCCACTTCACTCGATAGTAGTCCTAGTAGTGCTTCCTTCTTCTTTCCTGCTTCTTCTACTTCTTACAGTAGCTGACTCACTTCTTCTCTTCTTTCTCTTGGATTTAGGTAATCCCCTTTTCTTGTTGGTTACCAAAGTCTATTTCTTCTCACTTCTTCCATCTGTACATTCTACGCTTACATCCTTCCTCGCTTGATGACTATTACACACATTTTTGTAGCTCACAACTTATACACCCATTACACACACACACCCCACACATTGGGGCAACCATGATCATAGCATCACACTTTTTGTCATCATAACACACTCTACTCATCTGTAGATAAATTTACCATAAACTCCTTCATCTTCATGTCACAAACTTCTTCTTGTAGATATTGCATTCCTCCACTTGCATCGTTTACATTTACATCCATTGCACATATTCATATGCTTTACATTTAAACTTTTAATTCATGTTTGTACATTCTTCCCCAAAATGCGCCTTAGCAAGAGTAACAAACGCACTTGTTAGCATCACCACCTGGATGTCCATTCCTCCTTTTCAAGGTCAAGGTATACATAGGTGTCGTGTTCGACTTTGACTACTCTTTAGTTCAGTCAATCCAGTGTCACCCATAGCTACCAAGGCTTGTACATTCTTCTTATGGATCTTTAGGCTGGTTCAACTTCTCTCATGGACCATACACAAATAGGTTATACATTAAACAATTTTGAGTCTAGGGAAGAAAACATCTAGAGTAGATATCACCATCTAGTGAATGGTATCCCCTGCTCATCCTATCACTTGCATGGTCAACATACGACCTGGGGATAAACAAAGGGATCAAGCATAAGCAAAAATAAAATGATTGGGTAGAAAACAAACGTCATCACCCATACAAAAAGAGCACCACGAGAAAATACAAAAAGAGCACCACCAATCAAAAAAGAAGAAAAATAAAGAAAAGAGCACCACAATCATTAGGTCAACACTAGAAGAGGGGTAGAAAACAAAAGGAAATGCCTCTTGATATCACACATGTTATGCTTATCACCTTTGGTCCTTAGGTTCAACATAACACCATGGGATGATTTCCATCGCTAGCAATAGGCTCCAAGAGCCTGCCTACCAGTGGAATAGTCTTACAGGTGGCAACATATCTATAACATTAGCATCTCGCTTTTATATAGATCACTATTGCAGATGGATGAGCTAGCTAGTCCGATAGCATCTACAATGGGTTAATCCTACCTCCCTCAAAATAGATAAATGAACCTTACACATGCACACACATAGGTCCATGATAGATTTTGAACCAACCTGATTAATTATAAGTTGCCACAATACTTGTATAGCTAAGGGTCTGAGATTTGATTGTCACAACTATGTTGGTCAAAGCCATTACACATGCCTTACATTATCCAACTTCCCTAAAATCATGGGATGGATAGCATCCATATAGGTAAATATCATGATACAAGTGCTTCCTTGGTGCATTTCAGTACGTCCATACATGCATCCATGCATCTATGTCATATATATTTAGTACACATTATAGCTATGCATTCATCCTACATACATTTAAATAGCAAATCACATCATTGCATTCATCCTACATGCATTCACTACAAAATCACATTTGATATGACATCATACCACATTCAAAATACAATCATCATACTATTCTACAAGTTCATTCATACCACAGAATGATAATAGATCTAAACCATGTCACACATGTATATCTATTTATCATACATACCTACAAACTATGTTACACTATCTATGCAAACATAAAAGGAACACATTTCAAACCATCAAAATGACACATGTATATAAATAACCAAAATCAGAATATATATATATCATCAATACAAAATGCCCTAAGGCTACAATCTGGGACCATGCCCATCATCATCTAGCATCAAAAATGCCAACAGGCTACAATACATAGAAATCCTAACTACCACCATGAGTCTCCCCATGACCCTCATGGCTCACTCACCTCTTCGTAGCCTTGCTCGACTCTGCTCGAAACTCTAGAATCGAATCCATGATAGGCTAATCCTGCACCTCAGGCCTAGCACCCACCTGGTCCACTGTAGCAGCACTATGCTAGCGATGATGTGATGAGGCCCTCACCCATGATCAAGTCTTCGAATGTGAAACCACCTGATCATAATCAGGAAGAGGAATCCCATGCACCGATAGAGTAGTCTCACACAGTATCTTCCTAGCAGTCTCCATAGCCAACTGACCAGACAACCCATAATAGTCTGAGCCTGCCTCACCATCGTAGCCCACATCTGATCCATCTCATCCACTACCCCAGAATATCTGATCTGAGCAGCCTCTCCCTGCCTATGGAGCTCAGCCTCCAACTATCAAACCCTATCCTGTAGCTCTTGTACCTCCTCCTCAACATCCCACCTCTTCGAGAGATCAACAAGAATCTGCAGGGCCACACCAACAAAAACACCAACATCAATGGTATCGTCCATACCACCTATATCAAGAGCCTCACCCCTCTCCTCCTGTACTCCAGCGACCTGCTCCATCATCACATCAACACCCATCGTTACCTCCTCCACTCTCACTCCTTGGGTGCTCGCTGCCTCACCCAAGCATCATCATGACCATCATAGAGGAACCTCCTCCTCATCACCCGCTACACCCTCCACATCCAATTAGTCATTAATCCAATCACAAACCATCAATAAAATTTATAAACTACAATAGTTAAATTTGACACACATTTCAAGACATAATAAAATGCACTAATCACATGATAAAACACATCAACAAAACAGTCGCATATTTGGATACCTATTTTATCATTTTATGGTAAAAGTTCAAACAAATGCGAAAAATAGTACATATTTGGCTCCCAACAGTCAAATATAAGTTCACCCACATACCCATGGTGGCGTGAAATTCAAAATATGATCAATTCATTCAACATATAAAAAAAAAACGTATTTTTGAATACCCATTTGCCAATTTAGAGGTAAAAATTTCGACAAAATTCAAAAATAACTTACAAATCAACATAGAGTTCAAAGTCAACTTTACCATAAATACACCAAAATTGAAAACACATCAGAAGACACAATTAAAAAATAATAGTCATATTTTTGAATACCCATTTGCCCACTTAGTGGTAAAAATTCAAATAAATGTTGAATATAGTCTAAATCGGGCTCCCTATAGCTCATTTTCAAATTTCACATTACCCACACTTTGGCACGTAAATCAAAGGCGGGTCAAATGAAGTCATCCACAAAAACAATCAACATTTTTGGATACCCATTTTGCCCTTCTAAGGTGAAATTTTCATCCATTTCCAAAAATACTACCTCTAAAATAGTAGATCTAAATGTTTAAATTTACTATTTTACACCTACAAGCAACAAATTCTGAAACCACACAAAACAAAATCAAAAAAATAAAACAGTTGCAAAATGGGATACCCATTTCCCATTTTAGCAGACAAAATGCAATAACATGTCAATGTCAGTACATTGTTACTTAAAAAATAGACGGTCATACTTCACACCTACTCTACCCTTCACCCGGTCAAATCGGCACTAAAACAAGTCCAATCCAGAAACCGATCACATTTTTGGATACCCATTTGGCTTGTTTATCACTATGTTTTCAAATTTTAATTAAAAATTACTAAAATTTTTAAAACGGGATGAAAACCTCCCCCCCTCATTCACATTTCTAGAGAGAAAAAACAAAACACAAATAAAATAAGGACAAAGGACACTTACCGATGGATCCCCATACCTGCTGCCAACGCTCTACATCCCCTCCTCATCATCGCCCCCTAAGTCATCAACCACATTCTTCATGCATCATCAAATGCTCCCAGGAGTTACTTTCCAACACTCTACACTAACAAAATGAGCCAATTCCAACAAAATTTTCCCTTAAATAGATCTTAATCACCGATTCACCCCTCGAGGGGTGAACCCAGATCCAATTCACCCCCCAGGTGGTGATTTAGGTCAAAATCACCCCCTGGGTGGTGAATTCAGCCAAAACACTCCAAAATCACCCAAATTACCCCCAAAACCCTAGGAAAGCAAGAAAACTTCTTACAAAACCCTAGGAACCCCACAAAACTTACTTCTACTTTGTTTTTCTTTATCATTTTCATCATGCATTGGTATTTTATCAATCATTGCATCATCAACTCACCACACTTCATTCGCCTCATTGTTGATTCCTCGTTTGAGGGGGTATTCATATCCAATGTCAGCTTTGCATGCAACCACAAAATTGAAAATCCAAAAGTGTGATTAGCACATTTATCTACAAATTTTTTTGTTGAATATTATCATATGAAATAATCTCAATCACAACCAGACATGGATTATATCACGAGAGTTATGCATAACAATGGAAAGGTCACCTTGGAATTCATGGAGCACAATGAATGACACGGGTGACTAATCCAGTGCAGCATTTGAAGGACTTCACTCTAGCATTCATGGAGCACAATGAATGACACATTTGAATAATTCAAATTTTAACTAACTCAAATGGTTTGACACTTGTCTCCATGTTCTCATCAATCAATCAACAACAAAAAATTAGATAGGCTTTTGTCCTATTCATACTTTTGGACCATGTTGATCTGGTCACAAAAGCAAAGCAATCAAAAGTTGTCGTTCTCAAGCAACTGGTATGGCATCGTAAATATCATATGGACTCAGCAAAATCACATCATTGCATTCACAATCATTCATTTTCATTTTTCAACATTGTTTTTTATTTATTTCCTCTTCTCCTTCTTTCCTTCTTCTCTTCTCTCCCTTGGACATCGAATTAATTTGTATGGTCACGCTTCGAGTGGTTACATATCATTTGATTGGATTTCATTCCCATTCTATCCCTTTTCCTTCTGCACAAACCCTTCACATTTTTGTATTAAACTATGTTCTACACAGTATAGTACAAAAAGGGGCAAAATGTAGACACCCAAAAGTCACACATTGTTATTTCTACATATCCATAGGTGATTCCAGACATCCCTAGGCTATTGTAGGCTATTGTAGACTATCGTAGTCATGCGTAGTTATGCGTAGTCATGCGTAGTCATACGTAGATTGCCATAGTTTACCATAGCAGTGTGTAGACTCCCATATATAGATTTTAGGTCCGAAACCCTAATAAGCCTTCAAAACCACATCCCAAGCATTGGGATATCCTTCAATAGCTTATTTGCACTCAATTGAGGCCCCCATGGGCTATTAATTGGAAAAAATAATTAACAAGTCAATTCCAAAAATCTAATTTAATGTTGACTTCACTTAAGTCACCTTTTTAGGGTAAATTTGATTAATTAACCTCTAATCCTTAATTAATGCTAATTGCACCCTCCCACATGTGTGAAATTAGGGTTTTTTAGGATGTTTCTTTTAATCATGTCCTAAATTGACTTAAGGTCTCCTAATCAAGATTAGCTCTAATCCATCCTCACACATGTGTGAGGATGAGATATTTCTCATAAGGAATGTGATGTTGCCACATTGCACTTCCTAACCTAACCCTATTCATAATTCAACCTAGGTTTATTCTATCTAACTCCCCCCTGCACCTTGCCATTGCCTATAAATAATGGGTCCTAAACCCCTAATTATCTCTCTCTCCAAAAGTTAACAAAGTACAAAAACTCTGTAGAAATGGAAAGCGAACATTGAATAGTTTGTTCTCGATGCACACAGTCGGACTTCAATAGTACACAGAGGCACACCAGCTTCCTAGGAATCGATCCATCAAAGGTATTTTGTAGAAGGGACCTCACAACTCATATCACCCCTTGCCCTACAAATCTGGCCCTAATTCACCCCCTGGGTGGTGAAGTGGGTCTACAATGTCCAGATAGACCCAGATCTGGTAGGTAAGCTCCATTTTAGTGTTTTATGCCCATTCTTATAGTTTATTTCAATTTTCTGCATATATTATCAGTTGATTTGTCTATATCACTATGGGGCCTAACTAAGGCAAACCCCTCTATGTACTAACACCTTTTTGTAGGTCATTAGGAGATCTAAAGAGGAATAACAATAGCAATCAAGCAAACCATGCAGTGGCCCACATACAAAGAAGCCCACCTTCATTGAGGGATAACTGAAGAAGGCATTAGATTGATTGTAAAATTATTATGAAAATAAATGGATAAAGGGAATCATGTCCCTCTTGTAACACATATCTTTTAATATCAATGAAATACAATTTCTCCATTTGATGCATCATTTGCTTATGTGTTGAATTATCAAATGTCATTTTCTGCCCATTTCAATTACTTCTTGAGAATTTTGATTAATATCTTATTGGATGATTATTCTTATCCATTTCCTTGTGGGTAATATGGTGTTGACCATTTTTTTTTAATTTTGTATTTGGCACATAACTTGGTGACTTCCTTGTTTTGAAAGGGGTTTCATTATCTATAATTAGGATGGATAAAATTTGATAATGACTAATGATTTGGTTAAGGTTGAATTTGTATACTTGGATTCCTATTGTGGTGGATAGGGGTATTGCCTTGACTCATTTGGTGTAGTATTCATTGGCTATGATGATGAATTTATGGCCATTAGATGATTGAGGGTTGATTTTACCTATAATGTCTAGTACCCAAGAGGAGAAAGGCCAAGGTGACATGATTGGTTGCAATTATTGAGAGGGATCATGGATAAGGTTGTCATGCCATTGACACTTGTCATATCTCTTAATATAGTCATGGGTGTATTTCTTCATATATGGCCAATAATAACCTATTATAAGCAGCTTTATGGTTATGGCTAGTCCACTAAAATAGCCACCACATGATCCATCATGGGCTTCTTTGATGATTGTTTGGTATTCCTATACATTTATGCATCTAAGGAGAATGCCCTTAAAATAGCAATGATATAAGATATATCTAGTGATGATATATTTATAGGATTTCAACCTAAATTATCTTTGTTATTGATAATTGAATCCTTTTGGTAACATCCCTTCTTTAAGGAATCTAAGGATGTCCTAGTCCAAAGGTTCTTGGGGTGAAAATGATCCATTGGTGCAAATTTTTAGGGGTTGTAGACATAAATTTAATGTCGAAGGATCATTTACTGGTCTTATGATAATGGAGGCTTCCTTGTCTTTTAATTCTAAAGGAATGAGGGATGTGCGATGGACATGGCATTGGTATGATGATTGCTTGATTGTGGAATGGCTTCTATGTCAATTTTGTCAAAAAAATTTATCAACTTATCTATGATGTACTTGTAGGGTTTTAGTTTGTCATGTTTGGTTTGATAAATACCATTTCCTTGGTTGATCACCAATTAAAAATCACAAATTATTGATTTTGAGCTTCAATGTCGCTCTAAAATCTAAAATTAAAGCTTTGTGTTTTGATGTATTATTTGTGCATTAAAAATAAAGTTTAAAGGACAAAGGTATGAGTTTATGTTGTGGTGTGACCAAGATGATATTTGATCCTACATCTTTGGCACATCTTGCTTCATAAAAGTACAAGGTCCAATATTTAGGCTCTTGGGTTTCTATAGTTAGAATTGTTTCATCAAGGAAAGAGATGTTTATAGGATGTTTTGATTCTAAAGGTATAGTGACAAGTTTATTAGATATAACTTACCCTTTTAGTGATTTTTGAATAACAACTTCAACATCAAACTCACTAAGGGCTATGACCCCTTTGGCAGTCCTTCTTGATAGGTAAGATTTTGGCATGAGATATCATAGGGGATATACCCTTGCTATGACATAGGTCTTTTGGCTGAGCATGTAATGTATTAATTTTAGGGAAGAGAAAATTACTAGGTATAGTTTATCCAATGGTATGTAATGATTCTTGTAACTCACCAAAGTTTTTCTTATATAGTATATGGCCCTTTCTCAATGTTGATCATCATATTGAGCTAGTAAGGCTCCAAGGGTATGTTCAATAGCAACTATATATAATAATAATGGTTGGTATATATTTTGTAGTATTAATATAGGTCTCAATAGATAAATATCCAAGGCTTTAAATGACTTTTGACACTCACTATCCCATTTGAATTTTACATCTTTCCTTAGAAACCTGGAGAAGGGTTGACATTTGTTTGCTAATGGTGAGATGAATTTGAAAATAGCTTACAATTTTCCTTGGAGGCTACATAGTTCAATAAAAATTGTGGGTGGTGGAAATTTTGTTATTGCTACAATATTATAAGGGTCAAAGTTAATTCCTTGATGGAATATAATAAACCCTAATATTTTTCTTGATGTTATCCCAAAAATATTTTTTTACGGTTTAAGCCTAAATTTATATTCTTATAGTCTTTTCAAAATACATCTTAGGTCATGAAAATGGTTTCTTATTTCTTTAGAATTGCCTAAGAGGTCATATACATAGTATTCTATAGTTTTGTGAATAACATCATGAAAAATGTATGTCATGGCTCTTTGATATGTTGCTCCTAGTTTTTTGAGACCAAATGACATAACTTGACAGTAGAAGGTTCAATAAGGGGCCGTGAAAGCTATTTTATATTGGTATTCTAAATCAATATTTATTTGGTTATAACCTAAAAATACATCCATTAAATATAGCATTTTAGATCTCATGGTGAATTCTACTATCATGTCTATGTTTGGTAAAGGAATTTCATCTTTTGAACATGCATGGTTTATGTCTCTGAAATCTATGCAAATTTTAATGGATCCTTTATTCTTAGCAATAGGAAAAATGTTGGAGATCTAATATGAAAATTCTATGGCTTTTAGGAAACCAACATCTAAGAGTCTTTGTAGTTCATATTTTATCAAAATAATGACTTTAGGATGTATATTTGTTAGGTTTTATTTTATATGTTTGGCATCTAGCGAGGGGTCAAGTCCTAGCATATCATTATATGTCCAATCAAAAATATCATGATATTATTTTAGTAGGTTTGTATATTCTATTTTTTCATCTTGGGTTAGAAATTTTCCAATTTGACAAGTCAAGGTGTAACACCCCCTCCATATTGCTACCTTTATGCTTGCTATTATTTTAGAATAAGATATTACTGATAAAATTTGTGAGTTTAGGCATAGGTCTAAACCTCAGAAAAAGTATATCAATAACACCTAGATCTCATCTTCCAGGTGGAAATATATGGATGTATTCATAAGGTAAGGTGGGATATGATGTTTAGTGCTTAAAATTACCACGGTTGTGAGTACATGGAATATCACTGGAACAAAATTCATATAGAGTCATGATGATTTTTGAATGCATCTTGTGTGTACTTGATTTTTTTATGCATGTCTATAAATAAATGTATATGGTTACCAAACATTTGGTTATTTTTGCATTTGTGTTACTTCTCTGGTTCTATTAATGTATGTATATAATAATATAATACAAAGTATATAGAAATATAAATAAAAATAATAGTAAAAATAAGAAAATTATATAAAATAGTTATACTAAAAAAAATAATAGATAAAAACTAATGCTAACATGGTCATCCAATGGATAGGCCACTCGACATTTGTCCAAATAAGTTTAGTTGCATGGTCAAAATATGTGTCGATGGGTTTAGCTAATATTTATTTTTAAAAGTAGGAATATCATGGATGTAAAAAGGGCATTATATCATACTTTTGAATTCTAATATCCTTTTTTTGGGATAATCAGCTTCATAAGAATTTATGTGTCTTCCATCCACTCATAGCTAACCGATATTTTGAGGTCAGTTTCAATTTTATTAGGCTTGTGATATGTTTCACTAAAAATAAAACTAAAAGTATTTTCCCTCTCACTTTCTATTCTAGGTTACCTATGATATACATATTACCAAATGTAAACCTAATTGTAAGGTCTCTTTACATTTGGAAAAGTTACATAGAGCCTTAGTGAAATGTTGGTGCTGATATGTTGTTGCAATGGTAGTATATCTATTTAAAAACTGAATGCGTCCTTCAACAAATATAATATATTTTGTTATAAAATTAGTTGAATTTTTTAATTTTAGATTTGAACTTTTTTATTTTGAGATACGTTTTTCAGAAGCTACTCTCTACCAGATTTTATTTGTGTTATTGACGGTCTTGGTTAAACCAACAATGGTCTACTTTAATAGTTTAAATTCCACAATTGAAAATTATTCCTACACCCATCCCGCATATGTGGCGAAAATAACTTTATAACCATTATTAAAGTTTTTCCTACGTCTATCTTGAATGAGAATATTGTGCATAGAAAAATCATTTTCTTTAGCATTGTTGTGGTAAATGATTTATTGGAAAACAAAATCTATTTTACAAGTAGAAAGGTATGACATTGTATTATTGTCATGGATAATAGGATGTCCATTTAAATAACTTCATGCAACCTTTCTATAGAAACTATTAGCCTAATTTGTGAAAAATAGATATGATTTCTTACCTTGTAAATCATGCACGAGTTTTTATCTTTGCTTTATAATTTGTGTAGTAAATACAATAAAGTGTGATATGAGGTTATAGTGGTTATATTTAAAAACTTTATCATGTAAAATTAACATGATTTTAAAATTATATATTATCATGTAAGAGTGTTGTCTTTTATGCAATACTTAAATGATAAAAAAAACTTATTTGCATGAATCTATAGTTATTAAATGTGAAAAAGAGAAATACTTTTGTGTGATAAGTATATCTAGTCTTTAATTCATTGAAGTTATTTTATTATTGCATTGCTATAGTTTTAAATAACTAAAAAATTGTAATGAATAAACTAATTATTGGAAAAATTAGTAATAATTAAGATGAATCACTTTTATAAGTTTCATGGAATAATTGGTGGAGAGCTAAGAATACAATTAGCCAAGCAATAGTCATATAGTATCTTTATATGAAAATTGTATTTGTCTCCAAAATATATTTAAAAAATATAAGCTTATTAACCTTGAACTCAAGATGAACTCTCTCTTATCCATTTATTTGAATGGTTATAATGATGTCTCATCAATAAGTATGGACATCCATCATTGGTTATTATGATGTCTCATCAATAAGGATGGACACCCACTCAACATCGACAATTGCAGGTTGAGCAATTATTGTGAATCGATATCAACCATTTTTTGGAAATCCACCTTGGATGAGAAGGTCCTATTGCCATGAACAAGTAATAAGAGGTGGTATGGGAGACTCTCTGGAGGTTTTATAGGTGAGTAGTATGTGAGGGGTCCCACGGTCTATGCTTATCTAGGGAATTTATAGCAGATTACCAAGGTATTATTGGGGAAACTAGACCTTGAAGCTAGAAGATCCATAGAAGAGTTGGTATGGGATAACTCTTTGACATTCAATGCATAGCTTGGGATACCTGGTATCAAACTAGATAAATGGTCAGCCCTAGATAAATCCAAGGAAGGTGGACTCACAACTAGGCACTAGGCATTCTAACGCTATACCCTAGCATGGAGAAGATAGTAAATTCATATGTACCTTGGGAAAATTTTTAGGATAAGAATCCTAAACATACCATGCTAAGGGATGGGGAACTATGCATCCAACATTTCAGGTGTTATGGGCCGTATAATGATAATCCCATGTTGTGAACATCAACCTCCAAGAAAGTTGATGAATGTGTTCACCTAATGGTACCTATTGCAAGATTATCAAATGTTTAAGGGACTAGCTGTAGTGGTCAATTAACTTGAAATATATATCCACATGCCTATGTACTTATTACTATTGGATTTTTCATAGTATTTCTATGAGTTTGATCAAAAAAATTTACTTGGTGTTATGGAAAAATATGTGAGTAGACTTGGGGTGTTATAGTTGGTATCATAGCCTAGGTTATGAAAATCTAGGCCAAGTTAATTAACATAGCTCTTGTTGCATATAGGAAAATTGTGGGCTCTTCCAAAAAAATTGCATTGGCTCAGTAAGATGCACTTGTTGAAGGTTTGAGAAAGGGACTAATGAGGCTCATAAGGGATTCTAAAAAATAATCTAGGGAAGAAGCACCCCGTAGGCTTGTTAGAAAAGACAAGGAACCTATAGCAAAAAAAACCCCTCAAAAAGAGGATAATTTGGCTAAAATGGTACAATTGCTATAAGAACAAATGAATCAATAGTGAGAGCATATGGAACTACAAAGGGTTTAGTCACAAAAACAAATGAATCAAAAAAGATAAAACATGGAAAAATAGAGAATAGAGAATCTAGTTTACTGAGATAATAAAATAGTAGAGGATAAAATTGGCTCAACAATAGGAACTGATTGTTCAACAATAAAAATTGATTGAAAATTTATCTAAAAGAAAGGAGCTAGAGGAGGGTCAAGGTGATTTGCCCAAAGGTTCTAGTCGAAAGAAAGTTGGTATGGAATTGAAAAAGGATTTAAGAAAAATTGACATCACTAAATTTGATGGCAAAGGTGATGGTGAGGCAACAAAAAATTGGTTGAGCGAAGTTGAAGGGTATTACGCTATTAATCCCCTCTCATATGAGTCTAAAATAGCATGGGTAGTGGCTCACTTGGCAGGACCAACAATGGACTTGTGGACAACATATAAGAAAAACAAACATGTCAAGGCAGTAGATGTTCCTTGGGATACATTCCTAAAAGAATTCAGAACTATATTTCTAGCTCTACAATTTTACATAGAAAAATTTAGATAATTCACCAATTTAAATAAGATAATATTACTATCATATAATATTATTAGATATTTGTATAGTTGTTGAAATGTATACTTGAATACGATCACAAAGAAGAACTCAAGGTACAACAATTTCTTATGGGACTACATCCGAGTTTGGGTCTCTTGTGGGCCTATTGAAACCAAAGGATTTGATAGAAGCCTATGATACAACTCGTTTTGAGGAGTTAAACCAAAATAATAAAAAGGATTATTATCAAAAAGCAAAAAGGAAAATAGATAAGTCTAAGAAGAGAAAATATACTAGAAATACAAAAGGGACCAAGGCTCAGTATAAAAAGTTCAAAGGTGGAGACCGTTATAGAAGAGATGATAGAAATAGAGGAATATTTTAGAACAAAGGTAGACAAGACAAAAAGAACTATAGAAATGATCATAATTCCTTTGCACAGAATTCAAGAAAGGAATCTACATCTCAAGTTAGGAGTGAAGAAGGTAGAAATAACAAGGCTCCCCTTGAAGGATGCTACATATGCACTGGAGCTCATTACGCTAATCAATATCCACATAGAGCATACAAGAAGAAAGCAACTGAGGAGGCCACACACAAAATATATGCAACAACAAGTAATTTTGCACTCACTGGTCAAGCTACACATTTTATTTTAAAAGGGAGGATATATGATAAAGATGTCTAAATTTTAATTGATAGTGGAGCTATTTTGATAAAATACATACCGAAAAGTCTTGTATATATGGCAAATGGGTGGAAGGTCGAATATGGGTCAGGATAGACCTATATGGTCAATCAATGTTTATTTGATCCTCAAATCACCTTACCTCAGGGAAAGACCAGATGGCACCTATATGTAGCTCCATTACATGCCTTTGATATTATTTTAGGTGTAGATTGGCTTAGAGTGCATAAATCTCTACTAAATTTTGAGGAAATATGGGTGGATTTTACAGATGATACTAAGCAATGAGTTTGACTCCATTGTGGTCGAGACTCACTCAAACCATACTATATGTCTGCTATGCAAGTAAAGAGAGCTTTAAGGAAAGGAAGTAAGCTCTATATAGTCAAATTGAATAAAAAAGAGGATACTAAATCTAGTTTGGGTTTATTTCAACAATATCTAGTGTTGAATGAATTTAGGGATGTATTTCTAGAGGACTTGCCATGTTTTCCACCTCAAAGAGAATTTGATTTCTCAATAGAATTATTACTTGGTGTAGCACCTATTGCTTGAGATCCCTATAGAATGACTCCCATAGAACTACAAGAATTGAAGACCCAACTACAATATTTATTAGAAAAAGGGTATATCAAGCCAAGTGTGTCTCCATGGGGTGCACCAGTTCTTTTTGTGAAGAAGAAGGATGGATCATTGAGGTTATGTATTGATTACAGAATGCTCAACAAAATGATAATCAAGAACAAATATTCACTACCTAGAATCGATGACCTATTTGATAAACTAAAAGGGGCTATGATATTTTTAAAGATTGACCTTAGGTTAGGGTATCACCAGTTGAAAATAAAGGAAGAAGATACTCACAAAATTGCATTTAAAACTAGATATGGTCATTATGAGTTCACAATATTACCCTTTGGTTTAACAAATGCTCCTACAACATTTATGAATTTAATGAACAATGCATTTTGGGAGTAGTTGGATCAATTTTTTTAGTGTTTCTTGATGACATACTCATTTAATCCAAAAACAAAGAGGAACACGATCAACAGATGATATTAGTTTAGGAAATCCTTAGAAAAAATTAGCTATATGGAAAATGATCCAAATGTGAGTTCTACACTCCTCAAGTACAATACTTGGGATATATAATTTATGTCGAAGGAGTTGTAGTAGATGCCAAGAATATTGAAGCCATAATAAGTTGGCCTGAACCAACTAATGTATATGAAGTAAGAAGTTTTATGGACATGGATAGGTATTATAGGTGATTTGTAAAAGAAATTTTGAAATTTTACCATACTATAACTAATCTACAAAGGAAAGAAAAGCTTTCAAGTGGACTACTCAATCTGAAGAAGCTTTTATAGTACTTAAATAAAAGCTAACTACAACACCTATCCTTAGAATACCTAATCCAAATAAGTCATTCATATTCTACATCGATGCCTCCATGGAGGGAATAGGAGGAATTTTGATGCAAGAAGTAGTTATAGCCTATGAGTCTAGGAAACTTAAAAAGCATGAAGTGAATTATGCTACTCATGACTTAGAACTAGTTGTTGTGGTACATGCTCTTAAAATTTGGTGGCATTATCTACTTGGTAAGCCCTTCAAACTTAAAATTGATCATCAAAGCCTTAGATATATCTTTACTCAACCATTACTAAATGCTAGGCAATGATGATGGATGGAATTTTTAGCAAAGTATGATTTTGGAATTGAATATATTAAGGGTAAATAAAATATGATAGTTGTAGAAGAAGGCATATAAATACCATGACACAATGTTAGTTTGGACTAAGAGGTCATATTAAAGAATTGTAGAAGGTAGATGAATTTTGTCTACAACATTAATATCAGGTCGAGCAAGTACCTAACAGGGACAAGGATTTCAAAGTTAAAGAATTTTTGCTATACTTTAGAGACCAAATAGTTATTCCAAATAATGAAAAATTAAGAAAAAATATTATTTAAGAAGATCATTATACCCCATCCTCTACACACATGAGAGGGGTTAAAATGGAAGAGAATTTTTAAAAAATACTATTATTGGCTAGGGATGAAAATATATAAAACAAAATTTGTAGCCAGATGTCTAGAATGTCAAAAGGTCAAGGCTGAGCACCTACATCCAACAGGTCAATTGTATCCATATGAAATCCCTACACAAAAATGGCAAGTCATCTCCATGGATTTCATAGTTGGCCTTCCAAAGACTCATTTTAGACATGATACTATTCTAGTTGTAGTAGATAAATTGACCAAGGTAGCTCATTTTATACCTAGAAATGTGCAAGATGATGCACCCATAGTTGCTCAAAATTTTTCTAGAGAAATAGTTTGTTTACATGGCTTTCCTGAAGTAATCATATTCGAAAGGGATTTCAGATTCACATAAAAATTTTGGTAAACCTTGCACCAAGCTTAGGGTACAAAGATTAACATTAGCACTACCTACCATCCAAATATTGATGGGTAGACTGAGAGAGTTAACCAGGTATTAGAGGATATGTTGAGAATGTATTGCATGGATCATCAGAGTAAATGGGAATATTATCTCTATTTGGTTGAGTTTACATATAATAATAGCTATCATGCTACATTGGGCATAGCTCCATTCAAGGCCCTGTATGGGTAGTGTAGAACACCTTTGTCTTAGGATAATATAGAATATCGGGTAGTGATCGGTTCGAACACAGTGAAACAAATGGAAGAGCAACTTAAGGAAAATTTCCAAAGACTTAAAGAAGCCTCAGATTGGAAAAATATCTATGCTAATATTAAGAGAATGCCAAGAGAATTATCTATGGGAGACAAAGTATTCTTACGAGTTAAACCATCCAAAATCTCAATCAAATCCACCAAACTCAGCCCTAGGTTTGTAGGACCATTCGAGATCATTGATAAAATTAGTCCATTCACCTATAAATTGGCCCTACCACCCAATTTGTCTAAGATCCATGATACTTTCCATGTGTCTCTACTCCAAAAATATGTGGCTGATCCTTCACATGTATGGAATGTTTCCCATTTGTAGATGTTAGACCCACAACACATTGAAGTTCACCTTGTCTGGATCCTCAAATTTTGAACAAAGAAATTTATAAAAATAGATATAGATTAGTGCAAGGTCTAGTGCGACCACTATTCTAATAGAAATACCACATGGGAAGATGTGGCTATTATGAAAAGACAATTTCCATATTTGTTTAAAAACTAATATATGTCTGAACATTGATAAATATATGTATATGCATGTTCTAGTTTTGTAATACATGTTTTTAGTTTTACATCTGGAAGAATGTTTTAAATATTTTACATGATGGTGCATAAAGGTATAAATATTGATGTGGAAATGCATAATTTCAATTGTAAACATAGGGACTATGTTTAATATTAGAGCAGAAGAATGTAACATCCTCTCCATCTTGCTACCTTTTGTGCTTGCTATTTTTTTAGAATGTGATACTAATAAACTTTGTGAGTGTGGGAATAGGTATAGACCTCAAAATAAGTAGATCAGTAGCACCTGGAGCTCATCTTCCAGGAAGAAATATATAGGTGTATGTGTAAGGTAAGGTGGGATATGATGTTTTGTGCTTAAAAACACCACGATTGTGAGTACATGGAAGCTCACTGGAACAAAATTAATATAGGGTCATGATGATTATTGAATGCATCTTGTGTGTGCTTGTTTTTTTGAAGCATCCATCTATAAAGAAATGCATATGGTTGCCAAAAATTTGATTTTTTTGCATTTTTGTTACAACTTTGGTTCTATTAATGTATGTATATAGTAATATAATATAAAATATATAGAAATATAAATAAAATAATAATAATAATAAATAACAAAATTATATAAAAAAATATTTATACTAAATAATAATAATAATAATAAATAAAACTAATGCTAACATGGTCATCCAAGAATGGGCCACCCGACATTCATCCAAACAAGTTTAGTTGCATGGCTGACATATGTGTTGATAAGTTTAGCTAATATTCATGTTTAAAAGGAGGAATAACATGGATGGAAAAGATTTATTCTCTCCTACTTTTGAATTCTAACATCCTTTTGCTAGGATAATTGACTTCATGATATTGTGTGTCTTCCATCCATTCACAGCTAATTGGCATTTCGAGGTCAGTTTCCTTGTATTATATACAAAGAAATATTTGTGTATGGTCCTTATGGCTGCTCTTTTACTTTGAATGTATTATAGTTCGAAAATATTTTTCATTATTCTGTGTTGGTGCTATTCTTTCAAAATATCTCTTATTGCTTGACTACTTTATAGTTTTTATTAAAAAAATATCTTCTGTCATGTATCAATTTTAATACACCTTCTGTTAATTTAGTTGTATAATTTACTACTAAGTGACTGTATATAAACTATGCTCTTGATTATTAGAATCGAGTAACAAAGGTTGATATATGCATAAAACCTAACAAATTTGTACTATTTTATGAATGATATATATATATATATTCTATACTAGGTAAGACTATATGGATGAAGGTGTGTCTATGGTAATATGTGAGTATGAATATTTTTATGCATTATATTATGCATTCATGTAAACCATGGTAACCCAAAATGCTCACCCTATTCTTTCTACCATTGAGACAAAGTTGTTCGATCACTAGAAATAATAGAATAGAGATGTGGTAGCTAGTAAAGCATAGTTGGGTGTACTATTTTGGTAGCTCACAAAGTTATATCTAAAAAGTCACAACAAAATAGTCATACTTGAAATGACATCTTACTAATGGATTTATTTTTAAATGTCAAGTAGGTGTTATTGTCAAGACTTTTGTTGTTTTCACCTTGAATTATTTTTGTAAGAGATACATATTTTGGATTCCATTGTCTCTACAAAATTACTGAATGGACAAAATGTAAATACTTTAATTTTAAATATTTTATTCACAAGGGACAATGTATTAATGTTAGGATGTTTGCATACTATCATTTATGTTTTAAAATTTGGTCCATTATAGACTATTTGATTACTCTAAATATTGCAAACCATGAAAACTTTATAATAAACCTATGGTCATTTGTATAAATCCATTTACATGTTAATGCCAGTCAGTAGAAAGTATAGTGTAAGCATATTCTCTTTCCATAATGTATCAGTTAAGCACGATTTTGTATGTGAAGACCCAATTCAAGTCTCTTATACATCATCAATTAGAAAAACTTACGCTTGTGTTACTAAATGAACAAACCTGAAGCTATTAGAGGTTCTGGTAGGATTAGATATCCATCCTTATATGCTTGGTTATAAAAATTTTAGATTCAATGCTCCATGTGTCTTTGTTTTATTTCCAGCATTGTTTATTAAATTCTCCCCAGGATATTTCCTTGAATATTTACCTTATTATGAAGAATAAAATCAGGTTCTAAACTCCATAGGTAATTATTTGAATTTTATTAGGCTTGTGATACATTTTAGTAAAACTAAAACTAAAATTATTTGCCCTCTCACTTTATATTCTAGGTTACTGGTGATATACATATTTCCAAATATAAACCTAACTGTAAGGTCTCATTATATTTGGAAAAATTATGTAGAGCCTTAGTGAAACATTGGTGCTGATATGTTGTTGTAATGGTGGTATATCTATTTAAAAACTAAATGCATCCTTCAACAAATATACTTTATTTTGTTATAAAATTAGTTGAATGTTTTTAATATTAGCTATGAACTTATTATTTTTGAGATACATTTTCCATAAGGTGCTCTCTACCAAATTTTATCTTGGTAGCTAAATTACATTAAAAAACCTTTTTCCACTTTTATTTTTGTGTCGCTCGTGCGCTTGGTTAAACCAATAATGGTCTACTTTAATTGTTTAAATTCCACAATTAAAAATTATTCCTAAACCCATCTTGAGTATGTGGAAAAAATAGCTTTATAACCATTATTAAAGGTGTTCCTACATCTATATTCAATGAGAAGCTTATGAAAAGAATAATCATTTTATTTATCATTGTTATGGTAAACGATTTCTTGGAAAACAAAATATATTTTAAACGTAGAAAGGTATGAAATTGTATTGCTATCGTGGATTTATAGGATGTCCATTTAAATAACTTCATGCCACCTTTCTATATAAACTATTAGCCTGCTTTGAGAAAAAGAAATATGAGTTCTTACCTTGTAAATCATGCATGAGTTTTTATCTTTGCATTACAACTTGTGTAGTAAATACAATAAAGTGTGATGCAATGTTATAGTCGTTATATTGGAAAACTGTATTATGTAAAATTAACATTATTTCAAAATTATATATTATCATGTAAGAGTGTTGTCTTTTATGCAATACTTAAATGATAAAAATACCTTATTTGCATGAATCTATAGTTATTAAATGTGAAAAAGAGAAATACTTTTGTGTGATAAGTATATTTAGTCTTTAATTCATAGAAGTTGTTTTATTATTGCATTGCTATAGTTTTAAATAACTAAACAATTGTAATGAATAAACTAAGATTATTGGAAAAATTAGTAATAATTAAGATGAATCACTTTTATAAGTTTGAATGAAGAATTGGTGGAGAGCTAATAAGTTAGCTAAGCAATAGTCATATAGTATATGTATATGAAAATGGTATTTGTCTCCAAAATATGTTTAAAAAACATAAGCTTATTAAACTTGAACTCAATCCTAATTCTCTCTTATCCATCAAGTCGGATGGTTATAATGATGTCTCATCAAGAAGGATGGACATCCATAATTGGTTATTATGATGTCTCATCGAGAAGGATGGACATCCACCCAGCACTGATAATTGTAGGTTGAGCAATTGTTGTGAATTGATATCAACCATTTTTTGGAAATCTACCTTGGATGAGTAGGTCCTATTACCATGAACAAGTAGCAAGATGTGGTATGGGACACTCTCTCTAGGTTGATAGGTGAGTAGTACATGAGGGGTTCCACCATCTATGTTCATATGGGGAATTGCTAGCAGATTACCAAGGTAATATTGAGGAATCTATAACTCTAAGCTAGAAGGTCCAACAAAGATTTGGTATGGGATAAATCTTCATCATTTGATGTATAGCTTGGGATACCTGGTCCTAAATCAAATAAATGGTGGGCCCTAATGAATCCTAAGAAGGTGAACTCATAGCTAGGAACTAGGCATTCTAATGTTATACCCTAGAATGGAAAATATAGTAAATTCACATGTGCCCTAGGTAGAATTTTAGGAAAATAATCCTAAAAATACCATGCTAAGGGACAAGGAACTATGCGTCCACCCTTCCATGTGTTATGGGCCCTGGAAGGATAACCCTATACCATGAACATCAACTTCTAGGAAAGGATATGAATGTGTTAACCTAATGGGACCTATTATGGGATTTGGAAAATCTCAAATGTTTAAGGGACCATCTTCAATGGTCAATTATCTTGAAATGGATATCCATGTGCCTATGTACTAATTATTGTTGGGTGTTGCATAATATTTCTACAAGTTTGATCAAAAAAATTTACTTGGTGTTATGGACAACCAGGTGAGTAGACCTGGGTTGCTACAAAAGGGTTTTGTTTTGTATCGATTTTAAAATCTATTATTTATTTGATCAAGTTTTGTGATTCATATTTAAAATAAGGAGGGAAAGTTAGTACCCCTAATTATGCATGTTCTTATGGATCTAGTAATATTTTTTCTAGTTAAGATTGTTGTACAGAGTCCAAATTAAAGATATGTTTAAGTGATTATTCAATATAGGTTTGATCAGAGGACTTCTCAATGTCACCATATTTTGAATCTACTATTGATTTTGGGTGTATTATTATCAACATGTTAATGCTAGCAAAGCATATAGCTTTGTGAAGTAACCATAACTCTTATTCATCTTAGTCACCCCATTAGGAGCCATGTAAATATTTGGAATAATTATCCTCATTGTCCTCCTCTAATAGAGGTGACAACTCATTTTTTTTGGATAAATCTATTCCCACATTGTTCTATCCAAGTTTCTATTTCTATATATCCTTTGATACATTTTTCATATCGACCTAGGAATTTGCCTTGGTATCCCATGTTGGTCAACATTTGCTTAGCTATAGAAAATGTGGATGACATGTAAGATGAGGTTTATGTTAATCCATTGGGTGTGCAATTATATCCTTAGATTATTTCATCAAATGTGGTTCTCCCATAAATGAAAGCATAGGTTTCTATTTGGATTTTTATCCCTTTCCTACTAGGTAAGCCTTTGGTATGAGGGGATAACAACATGATCACTAATTCTACAAATGGGTTGGGATTTTGATGGATCAAGTTTATTTGATCCTTGGAAGAATCTTGGGGATCATCCTCTAAATTTATAAGGGGTTCCTCCAATAATTTTTTTTCTTTTTTTCCTTTAGGTTCATTGTATGATAATGTTGGTTGTACTAAGATGCAAATACTCAGTTCTTAAATATCTAAGGCATTACATAAGGCAAATAATTATAGATATCCAAGGACATGGATAATCCTTAATTGATATTCACATTTCAAATATTGATGTAAGGTGGAAGGTATTGCCATCATGGACTGTATCCAAGGTCTTCCAGGGAACATGTTGTATGTTACATCACATGATATAACACAAAAGAGAGTATTTAGAATGCACAGTACTACCTTTAAGGGTAATGTGATGGTATCTGTCACATTTTTTTCTTCATTATAAAATACCCTAATATTAAGTTCAAATGTTTGTAAATATTTATTCCTAAGTCAAAATTTTGTAAAAATTTGATATTGCAAATATTTAAGGTTGATCTGTTATCTACCAATACTCTCTTGATATGTTTGTTGCCTATTTGAGCTATGATAAAAAGGGATGAATTCCATGATATTTTTTCAAGGGGTGCATATATTTCATGGAATGCTAGGATATTACTAATTACCCCAGTAAATCCAATAATGTTGGTGATGTCATTAGGTGATATATCTTGAGAGACTTCTTGCTCACTCAAACGTTTAGTAGTATCTTCATAGGTGGATGATATCCTTAGTAATTCTAGAAGGTAATTTATTTTTTGGAATTTCTTCTAATTTTTAGCAAAGGTCAAATAAATGTAAAGTGTTTTGAGGAGGTGTGAGGACAAAAGGTGAATTCTTAGGAATATTTTTCTTAGTGTTGCAAGGAATGTTAGCATATACAACCTATTCATGAGCTATAGCTTATGTAAAGGGGTATTACATTAATATTTAAAAATATTGTTAATGTGCTGAGCGCTCCTCCTCATTCTGTTGAGGAGGTTGGTTGGTTGGTTACCCAACCAACCATAAAACACTATATTTAAACCCTTTGGAAATCAATGAAATAACTTCACATTTTTGTCTTTGGAAAGTATTTATTCATGGTATCAGAGTGAGGCACACGAGGTAGGCAAGGAGCTGAGGGTGAGACATGACGTGGAGCCCGAAGAACACAGTCCTAAAATTGACGTGTAGACCGTAGACTGAGGACAACCCTAAAACTGACACATAGACCATAGATCGAGGATACATGGCAAGACACAAACAACACAGCTCTAAACCTAATGCGTAGACCATAGGATACATGGTAGGACATAGGACAATGATATGTGGCAATGCGTGGTAGTGACTATGCAAGACTCGTGGGTGTGACATGGCGACATGGGGTGGAGACTAGGTGTGACTCATGCGTATGACATGGGGACAAGTGGTAAACTAGGAGTGGGTGAGGGCAAAAGGTAAACAAAGGCGTGATTAACCAAAGGTAATTGAAAGCCTTATTGATGCCTCCACCCTTTAAAGGCATCTTTGCCTTCCTTTCCCATGCATGTGGGATAAAGGAGGCATAATGTTTTTTAATCCTTATTTTATCTCATAGGAAATAAGAAGTGCATAATGGCTGGTGGTTTCAACCAGTGTTATAGCGTAGGTGGTGGCCACATTTCTTGATAGGGGAGAGGTCTCGAGTTCCAATCCCCATGGAAATGAACAAAACTCAATTTTTTTTTGAAGGGCAGTAAAGATATTTTTGTTCCACTAGTTTTGAGGAATAAAGTGTTAATGCGTTGGTCACTCCTCCTCAGTCCCAACAGGACTCACTAACGAGGTTTTTCAGATTCTCTCTCATGGTAGAGAGGTGGGGGGTTCCAACCCCATCGAACGTCATCCTTTTGTATGCCTTCATTGAGGTTAAAATGTGTTTGGTGTATTCATTGTACTCATCGATGTACATAGCTGAGGTGTTTTGGCTTTCCCTTCTTGGTGCATGAGGTTGTGGGTTTGAAACCGTCTGCCACCCAAATTTTTTGATGCACTTTGTATGATAAATTATTGAAAAAAATAAAAACAACATTTCAAAAAAATTGTTGCAAAACTATTATTATCAAACATGAACCATTCACCAATATGCAGAAATATCAAATCATTCATCCACAATACATTATCCACAATAACAATCCACAAATGAGAGAGAGATAGATAATACCCTTAAGGTAGGGAAACACCAATAATAATCCTTAAGGAAGGAATAACTCCACAAGATCTCCCAAGATGAGAGGCCACTTCGTGGGCACGACGATTACATAAGATTCTTCTTCAATGATATGAATACTTACAATGACAAATATCTCTTCTTTATATATCCATATTCTTATTCTACTTTGGAGAGCCTACTACTAATATTATATTATATTAAAATATAATATAATATTATAATACAATCAACCTTGGGTTATGTGTGGCCCATGCCAAACCTTATACAATATAATAATATATCCCCAAATATCTATTCCTAGGTACCCTACCATGCCACCCTCCTTACAAATGTTTCGTCCTTGAAACATATGAAGAAACCTGATAGTATGATTTGCTAAGAAATGTTAGCAATTGGTACCAATCTCGCTCATCCATCCATCCAAGTGAAACCCGATGATGCTGGTACGCCATTTTGTTACTTGAGTATCCAAATATGCTTCGTTGGCTCCACGCTTCTACTGCTGTATTTTGATAACTTGAATGATGGGTCCACTTGTTCCTTGATGCTAATGAACCATGCTGAAAACCATGATCACTATGCTTTCTTTGCCAAACACTGCCATAGTTGGTGCCCTGCTGATTACATGTAGAACCATAATATTGTTGCCTTGAACCATACCTCCAATATTGTTTTTGCTCATGGTGGTGTGGATGGCGATATGGTGCAACCTTTACTTGATGTTCTACCTTATTTGACTTCTCAACATTTGGCTCCATTATTTTAAATTCCTCTACAGATTGTTCTTTCATGTTCTCTTTGTTTGGTGTGTACTTGTGCTCTTCTATCAAAGCTTCCTTGGACTCTGTTATCGTTATTTCCACTGAATTAGTTTTTGCTACTTCTTCCATGGACTCTTTTGTTGCTACGGCCTTCTTGGATTTTGTTTCAGGTTCTTCAATTTGTTTCTCTACAACCGCTTCTTGATTTTCCTTGGATCCTTGCTCCTTAAGCTGAGAAATATCCTGTAATGTTATCTTCTTTTTCCTGTACCATAACTTCATAAAATTCTTTTGCACATTAATGTTAACAGTACCCAAAGAATCTAACCAAGGATAACCAAGAACAATATCCTTATAATCCATCTCAATAGCATAGAAATCTGAATGTAAAACATATTTATCCATGGTGATCTTTAAATATTCAAAAATATGAACATTCTCACCCTCTAGCTGTATGTCCTTGATTTTTGTTGCTTGAACTTGCAATTTCTTAGCCAAATAAATATTAATAAAATTATATCTACTAACAGGGTCAATGGAAATAATAACCTGTTCCTTTTGAATGCTTCCATGAACCTGCATAATAGACTTTTTAGATTCAAACAAATTCCTTTGTCCATTTTCTAATTTATCTTCTACCAAAGGTATGGTTTCCTTTGTCTGCATATTGACATCTTGTTTATCTTCCCTGACCTTTTCCTCTTTCTTCTTGAGTAATTTGATTTCTTTTTCATAGTCTTCATTTTGTTTCTTGAAAACTTCCCATTCTCCTTTTATTGTATTTCGCTCATTTTGAGTTTCTTGTTGTTTCTTTTCAAGGTCTTCGATGAAATTTATTATGCGATCTACATAATATGTGAAGAACACAAGCTTATACTGAGAGGGGGGGTGAACAGTATAAGACCTCTTTTTACTTTTCCTTTATACTTCAAAACAGTAAAGCAATATATCCAAAGCAATATCAAAACAATGCACAAGATCATCCACAAAGTGACACAACAATTTTAACGTGGTTCATCCACAAAACTTTTCTCTAAAAGTTATCTCAAAGTTCTTTGGGAAACCTTCCCAATTACAATGTTTATGAGCCTCGGCTCAAAGGAGATACCTTCCCCCAATCTGAATTTATGAGCCTCTCGCTCAAAGGAGATACCTTCCCCTACCTCCGCTCTCGGTTGGTGATCCTCTAGAAGACCTCTCGCCTCTCGCTGCCCTTAGCAAATGGAACTCTATCCATAGAAGACACCTGTCTTCCCTGCTCTGGCTGGAGACCTCTGTCCTCAACTCTATCACCTCAAAAGTTGGTCCTCGAATCTGCACTAAACATAGTCCTTCGGTCTAGCACAAATGTCCTCGAGTTCTTCTCATAGAACCAATGCACCTCTGTCCTCAAGTTCTCTGATAGAACTATCAAACTCAGCTTCACAAGTCCTCTGCTAGGACCTGTCCAAATCTGCTCACAAGTCCCCAAAGGAACCTATCCAAAACCTCGCTCACAAGTCCCCAATGGAACCTGTCCAAAACCTGCTCACAAGTCCCCAATGGAACCTGTCCAAAACCTACTCACAAGTTCATCAAGAAAAACTTGCTTGGCATGAACCCACAAAGAGAATGGTTAGAGACCCAATGTGATTCATCAACCTCATAGAAGCATAAAGAGAATTGTTAGAGACTCAATATGTTCTATACTTAACTCCCAATCTCAATCTCAACTCAATCTCAAATCTCATAAGAATAAGATAGATGTAATATGCTTTTCTCAAGAACATGAAACACAACCCAACAATTGCCAACCAAGCAATATCTCATATAACAATGATACTCATGTTCTTTCCAACAACCAATATCTTTTCTCAACCAATTAGGGCTTCAACAACAATGCTCAAAGACAAGGTTTAACCAACATCATTCAACTCAACATTAACCTTGAAGCATTCAACCAATCATCACAAGAAAAGGAAACAAGTAGAAATCCTTTTCCCTCCAAAGATATTTGAACAAAACAGCCACCCACACAATATCACCAAATGCAAAGAATAACTTGTTCAAATCAACTCAATGGAGTAAGCCCAATATCATGAATCAAGTAAAAGCAATAACTTGATCAAACAACCTCTATGGAAGCAACTCAACCATCAACCTCAAAACAGCCAACCAAGGGTTTCACCAACTCAAAGCAAGTAGCAAGACTCACAAACATAAACCCTAGTGCACAATGCTTCCACTACCTCAAACCAGAATTATGCATTCACCAAAACTCTCATCAATGATAACAATGCATAAGTAGTCTTCAACAAACCAGAAAATAGGATTTACACCCAACCAAAGGAAACCTAGTTGAATACCTTTTCACTCCAATCTTATTTCAGGAAAACATACACCAATCATACTCATAAGAAGAATGTGCCCATACCTTATTGAAGATGAAGAAGATCTCACAAATTTGTCATAACCATAACCACCTTTTTGCCAAACTCAAGAAGGTTAGTAGACAACATATTTCTTTAATATTTCCTCAAGAATATTCCTTGGTCCAAATATAATCAAGGTTCTATGTCTTCTTCTTTCAACCTCATTCAACAAATCATACATAACATATTTCTTATATTCACCTTATCTACTCCATAAAAACTATTACCCATATTTTCAAAACAAATATATAAATTAAATTGCTAGCCCTTATATCTCCCTAATACCACAATATCCTTTTAATTAACCAATAACCATTTAAATCAAATGTCTACCCCTTATATCTCCTAACACCACAATACAATTAATTAAAAACCAATTTTACACAATCCTTATATCTCCCGACTTGCACAACACACTATCAATAATAAAACCTTTATTGCATACCTTAAATTTTCTTCCTATCACCATGATTGTTCAACCTAGCATCACTTGTTGATCCAACGCTCCCACAAACAAACCATGTGGGTTATCACTGTTATATCTAACAAGAATTTACGAATCTCTCACGCCTGTGCATGAAACACATCACATGTCACTAACACTCAAACTTGTGCTACCATCCAATCATTTGTTTTGACCCTGTTACTTTGCACCTGCATTCTCAACCGAGGATGAGCGCCACATGGATACGTGTTTTGACCTCCTTCTCACACTGGTGCTAAGACCTCAAAATCTGAACCTTGGAAATCCATGAGCTATTTTTGTTTCTGTCGTGTGTCAAACGAGGTGCAACCCTTTTATGCGTGTTTTTGATCTCTGCGTAGCTTCATCAATGGGCTCTCACACTTTTGACCACGCAATCGCCTGTCTTCCTCCTTCGCTAGTGCAGATGATGTCGAAAATGAAATGCACGAAAATTGATATCAAATCCTTCGCCCAACTTTAATGAAATCCATTGCCACATTTTATATGCACTATGATGCATTGATTAACACGTCGGCACTTTTAATTTAATTTAAAATTTTAATTTAAATTTTAAATAAATAAAATTTAAACTAAATATTTAAAATTAAATATCTTCATCACCGGGGCACCTTTTTCAACGAAACGAAGAGCCAACTTGGGTTTTAAGAAAAACCCATTTCAAATCTGTTGCCCATGGTTTTAAATAAAACCTTTTATTTTGTCTGCCTTGGTTTTCACAAAAACCCTTCCTTAAACTTGGATCCTTTTGACCTCAAATCAAATTCCTTCACAGCTTCTTGACATCAATGACAACATCTACACTTGAGCAAAGGCAATGTACCCAAGGTACCCAAAATTGCCAACAATCTCCCCCTTTGTCATTGATGGCAAACCTTTATCGAAAAACACTTCTCAAGAGCCAAAACTGAAACTAATCAGCCCACAACTGAGAATCTACCTTTGAAGTTTTGCTCCCCCTGACTTGAAGCTTTCCTCTTCACTTGAAGCTCTCCCCCTTACTCATATCTCTCCCCCTTTGTCATCAATGGCAAAGGGCCACCTTTGGGGCTCGGGACTAAGAATGAGCCTCTTAGCTTAGTCCCTCCCCCACCTCCTGTTGAGGTGATTAATTCGGGGTGGGAGTAAAACTCCCATTAGGCACTGATCATCATCAGCGTCTATAACTTCCTTGTCGGGCCTTCTCTTGAACTCTTTGTCCATATTCCTGTTCCTGTCATTGTTCTTGTTCTTTTTCTTATCCCTGTTCTTTTCCATGCCTTGATCCTTGGACCTGATCATGCCACTGTTCCTGTTCCTATACCTTGGAATTTCAGCTCTACACTGTCTGGCTATGTGACCTTCATTGTTGCACTTATAACAAGTAACAATGTTATTTCTTTTAGGCATACCTGTTCTTTGAATCCACCAGTTCTGACCAAACCTGTTCTGACCAAACCTGTTTTGACCAAACCTGTTCCCAACTTTCCACCTTCTCCCGTTCTCGATATTTGTCTTGCAATAAACTGCCTTGTGCCCAAACTGATTGCAAGAGTAGCAATATCCATGAAAGAAATTACTACTTCTGAAACTATCATTTACCTTCTTCACTTGAGCCATGCAATGTGAAGACCATGTGACCAAACCTGTGACAAGCAAAACATCTGCCTTGAAACTTTCCTTTATTTGACCTCTTAGGTCCTGAAAACTTCTTCTTCTTCTCATTCTGAATTCTATTTTTTGTTTTTGTGCATCTATCATTCAAGGACTCATGATCTGAAATACTTTCCTCATCAGAACTCTCTTTCTTTTGGAGTCTCTTACTAGACTCTCCAACTTGTTTCTTGTGAGGCTTAACAAAACCAAGACCTGTTTTATCTGTTGTCTTTCTTTGACCTTTGATAAGAGATTTAACCTTTTTGGAGCTTTCTTGAAACCTATACAGCTTATCCTTGTACTCTTTATTTTCCTCTTTCAAAGAAGCCATTTTCTGATCTAATTCACTATACTCAAGCACCTTAGATTCTAACTCATTCTTGAGTTCTTGTGCCTTAGCCATAGAGACGTCAAGACTTTCTATAAGTTTATCTCTCTCCATGCAACATTCATCTAACTTATCCTTGAGTCTAGCATTCTTCTTTCTTTCCTTTTTCAAAACACTAAGAGCATTAGTAAGTTCACATTCAAGATCCTCTATTTGATTGCACTTTGAATTATCAAGGCCTTTTTCAGATTTCTTATCACTAGAGGTGCTACCCTTTTCAAAAACCATACATGCATCTTCCTTATCATTTTCTGAAGCATCCTCATACATACTAGCAACCAATTCATTATTTGTGCAATCATCCTCAAGGTGACCAAAATTTCCACATCTAAGACATTTCATGATAATGAATCTATGTTTCGGTTCTTCCTCTTTTTCTGATATGAACAACATCTCATTTTCATTATCACTTGAAGAACTTTCACTATCACTACTAGAACACTTACTTGCTTTGTCTAGGTAGAAACTTTTCTTGTGTTTGTGAGAGTACCTCTTTCCTTGATTGCTTTGCTCATCTTTAATCTTCCTTTGATGCCTATGCCTTTCAGAATCTTTGCTCTTACAGTCCTGTTTATCTTCATCACTTTCATCCTTGGCAACAGTACAGTCAGTAGCATAATGGCCAAATTTTCCACAATAAAAACATCTTACGTTTTTCATATTTTTGTGCTTTCTAGAGAACTTGCCTTTCTTGCTGTAATATGCCTCTTCATCACTAGAAGACTCATCACTCTCTTGAAACTGTTTACCTTTGGAAAAATCCATTGTGTTCTTTACTAGCTTTTCCTTCAAGCTGTTAAACCTTTCCGAAGGAACTCGCTCTGATACCAATTGAAGAACACAAGCTTATACTGAGAGGGGGTGAACAGTATAAGACCACTTTTTACTTTTCCTTTATACTTCAAAATAGTAAAGCAACATATCCAAAGCAATATCAAAACAATGCACAAGATCATCCACAAAGTGACACAACAATTTTAACGTGGTTCATCCACAAAACTTTTCTCTAAAAGTTATCTCAAAGTTCTTTGGGAAACCTTCCCAATTACAATGTTTATGAGCCTCGGCTCAAAGGAGATACCTTCCCCCAATCTGAATTTATGAGCCTCTGCTCAAAGGAGATACCTTCCCCTACCTCTGCTCCGGTTGGTGATCCTCTAGAAGACCTCTGCCTCCGCTGCCCTTAGCAAATGGAACTCTATCCATAGAAGACACCTGTCTTCCCTGCTCTGGCTGGAGACCTCTGTCCTCAACTCTATCACCTCAAAAGTTGGTCCTCGAATTCTGCACTAAACACAGTCCTTCGGTCTAGCACAAATGTCCTCGAGTTCTTCTCATAGAACCAATGCACCTCTGTCCTCAAGTTCTCTGATAGAACTATCAAACTCAGCTTCACAAGTCCTCTGCTAGGACCTGTCCAAATCTGCTCACAAGTCCCCAAAGGAACCTATCCAAAACCTGCTCACAAGTCCCCAATGGAACCTGTCCAAAACCTGCTCACAAGTCCCCAATGGAACCTGTCCAAAACCTGCTCACAAGTTCATCAAGAAAAACTTGCTTGGCATGAACCCACAAAGAGAATGGTTAGAGACCCAATGTGATTCATCAACCTCATAGAAGCATAAAGAGAATTGTTAGAGACTCAATATGTTCTATACTTAACTCCCAATCTCAATCTCAACTCAATCTCAAATCTCATAAGAATAAGATAGATGTAATATGCTTTTCTCAAGAACATGAAACACAACCCAACAATTGCCAACCAAGCAATATCTCATATAACAATGATACTCATGTTCTTTCCAACAACCAATATCTTTTCTCAACCAATTAGGGCTTCAACAACAATGCTCAAAGACAAGGTTTAACCAACATCATTCAACTCAACATTAACCTTGAAGCATTCAACCAATCATCACAAGAAAAGGAAACAAGTAGAAATCCTTTTCCCTCCAAAGATATTTGAACAAAATAACCACCCACACAATATCACCAAATGCAAAGAATAACTTGTTCAAATCAACTCAATGGAGTAAGCCCAATATCATGAATCAAGTAAAAGCAATAACTTGATCAAACAACCTCTATGGAAGCAACTCAACCATCAACCTCAAAACAGCCAACCAAGGGTTTCACCAACTCAAAGCAAGTAGCAAGACTCACAAACATAAACCCTAGTGCACAATGCTTCCACTACCTCAAACCAGAATTATGCATTCACCAAAACTCTCATCAATGATAACAATGCATAAGTAGTCTTCAACAAACCAGAAAATAGGATTTACACCCAACCAAAGGAAACCTAGTTGAATACCTTTTCACTCCAATCTTATTTCAGGAAAACATACACCAATCATACTCATAAGAAGAATGTGCCCATACCTTATTGAAGATGAAGAAGATCTCACAAATTTGTCATAACCATAACCACCTTTTTGCCAAACTCAAGAAGGTTAGTAGACAACATATTTCTTTAATATTTCCTCAAGAATATTCCTTGGTCCAAATATAATCAAGGTTCTATGTCTTCTTCTTTCAACCTCATTCAACAAATCATACATAACATATTTCTTATATTCACCTTATCTACTCCATAAAAACTATTACCCATATTTTCAAAACAAATATTTAAATTAAATTGCTAGCCCTTATATCTCCCTAATACCACAATATCCTTTTAATTAACCAATAACCATTTAAATCAAATGTCTACCCCTTATATCTCCTAACACCACAATACAATTAATTAAAAACCAATTTTACACAATCCTTATATCTCCCGATTTGCACAACACACTATCAATAATAAAACCTTTATTGCATACCTTAAATTTTCTTCCCTTATGCACTGCGGATGATTTGTTTCAACCTGGCATCACTTGTTGATCCAGCGCTCCCAGCAAACGGAAGTGCCACGTGGGTTGATCACTTGTTATATCTGACGAAGAATGTACGAATCTCTCATGCCGATGCATGAAACACATCACGGTGTCACTAACACTCAAACTTGTGCTACCATCCAATCGTTTGTTTTGACTCTGCATTACTTTGCTGACCGTGCGTTCTCAACCGGAGGATGAGCGCCACATGGATACGTGTTTCGACCTCCTTCTCACACCGGTGCTAAGACCTCAAAATCTGAACCTTGGAAATCCGTGTGCTATTTTTGTTTCTGTCGTGTGTCAAACGAAGTGCAACCCTTTTATGCGTGTTTTCGATCTCCGCGTAGCTTCATCAATGGGCTCTCACACTTTTGACCACGCAATCGCCTGTCTTCCTCCTTCGCTGGCGCAGACGATGTCGAAAATGAAATGCACGAAAATTGATATCAAATCCTTCGCTCAACTTTAATGAAATCCATTGCCACATTTTATATGCACTATGATGCATTGATTAACATGTCGACACTTTTAATTTAATTTAAAATTTTAATTTAAATTTTAAATAAATAAAATTTAAACTAAATATTTAAAATTAAATATCTTCATCACCGGGGCACCTTTTTCAATGAAACGAAAAGCCAACTTGGGTTTTAAGAAAAACCCATTTCAAATCTGTTGCCCATGGTTTTAAATAAAACCTTTTATTTTGTCTGCCTTGGTTTTCACAAAAACCCTTCCTTGAACTTGGATCCTTTTGACATCAAATCAAATTCCTTCAAATGCTTCTTGACATCAATGACAACATCTACACTTGAGCAAAGGCAATGTACCCAAGGTACCCAAAATTGCCAACAATATGGGTCCCATTTAATCAAGAATGCATGCTCTATTTCATCCCAAGTGTATTCATTATTCCTTTCTTCACAAAACTTATTCAACCAAAACAAAGCTTTCCCTTGAAGACATATACCAAGCATGGATTTCCCCCATGAGGCATTACAATATCGAGATCTAAAATTTTTCCACCATTCTCGAGCATCAATATCATCTTCTCAAGAAAAACGTTGGAATACCATTGTTCATGCCCTAATGCAACTAGGGTTTTTTGATAATAAATATCATGCCCTAATGCAAACTAGGGTTTTATGGAAAAAAAATATCTTCCCACCAAGTTGAAGCTAAAAATCCCAAAGACAACTACATCTGCAATTTTTCTTCCAAACAAAATAAAGTGCAACTGATTTGCTTACCCGAACTAAACAAATTATCTTTAGAAAAATTCGCGACTTGAAAATTCGTCACTTTCCTTATTCCAGATGGCTGAATTCAAAAGGTCGTATCTCCCTCAATATTTCTCAAATTCCTTCATATGACCACTCATTTTAAATCTCTTCAAATTTCGCACAATCTGATCCAAGAATCGCCTCAATCGGATTAGCTGTCGCAAATATATGGCTTCTGAAATATGAGACGTTTTTCCATAAAAAATCTATGAAATTCGTCACTATCCTTGTTCTGGATACTAACTTCAAAAGGTCGTATCTCCATAAATACTGCTCAGATTCCATCATATGACCACTCATTTTAAATCTCTTCAAATTTTGCACAATCTAATCCAAGAATCACTTGAATCGGATAAACTTGCACAGAGATATGGCTCATGAAAGATGAGATGTTTTTCCAAAAAAAAAATTGCCCTAATTCTAGGGTTTCACACAAAAATCCCCACTTTGCCAAAATTGTTGCTCTGATACCACTTGTTGCATAACTTTATTATTATTAAGCATGAAACATTCACCAATATGTAGAAATATCAAATCATTCATCCACAATACATTATCCACAATAACAATCCACAAATGAGAGAGAGATAGATAATACCCTTAAAGTAGGGCAACACCAATAATAATCCTTAAGCAAGGAATAACTCCACAAGATCTCCCAAGATGAGAGGCCACTTCGTGGGCATGACGATTACATAAGATTATTCTTCAATGATATGAATACTTACAATGACAAATATCTCTTCTTTATATATCCATATTCTTATTCTACTTTGGAGAGCCTACTACTAATATTATCTTATATTAAAATATAATATAATATTATAATACAATCAACCTTGGGTTATGTGTGGCCCATGCCAACCCTTATACAATATAATAATATATCCCCAAATATCTATTCCTAGGTACCCTACCAAAAACCAACATTTTTTTTTTTATTTTTTTTGCTCCAAAGCATTTTTTTTTTTTTTGCAATTTTGTTTTTTGCTCCAAAGCAATATTTTTTTGCCAAAAGTTATTTTAAAAGAAAAATTGCAACAAGAACATGAAGAAAGGTTGTTTCCCAAAATTGAAAGCCACTGACCTGGATGTTATTCCCACTGTGAATTTTACCAAAACAATAGGGGGGAGTTCAAGCACACTTCTTTCTTGCAAAATTCTAAAATAAAGGGGGACATTAATACATCAAGACACTTTCATAATGGTAACTATTCACAAATATCTCTCAGACTCCCAATTGTTGAAAGGTCGTAACTTTGTTTCGTGGAAGACAAATATGAGAGCTATTCTTCAGGTAGAATATTTATGGGATGTAGTAACTGGCACTACAAAATGCCCTCAAATAGTAGGGCCAGATCAAGAAGCTTGGGATAAAAAAGATAATAAAGGTCTCATGTTTCTCCTACTTGCTACTACAGATGAGGTCCAACCTCATATCTATGATGCCAAGACTAGTCAAGCAACTTGGTATGCCTTTATTATGGTGTATAAATGAAGGAATAAATCCACCATTCTACACCTTCAAACCCAAATGCATACCCTTAGTATGAATTCTGAGGAAAAAGTTGATCTATTTCTTTGCAGAGTGGCAAAACTAAAGGTAAAATTGAATGTTATGGGAAAACCAGTAGATGACGATGTTTTGAACTCTATTATCTTGTGAGCATTGCCAGATTCCTATAAAATGTTGATCACTTCTCTCAATGTCTCTGGTAGACAAGTGAATTTTGTGGAATTGGTAAATTTGCTTCAGACTGAGGATAAATCAGGTTCAAAAATATGAGGTACCCGATAATTCTCTTTCCACTCAACAAAATAATAAGAATCAAGGTCAGTTTCAAAAAGGGGTTTCTTACTCCAAGGAAAAATGGAAACAAAGTTAGAAGAAAGATAAATATTGCAATATTTGTGATATGAACAGCCATGACACCAATAGGTATTGTTTCAAAAACAAGCAACAAAATGATCAACCTCATAGAAATAAAAGGAAAGAAAAATAACAATATAAAAATAAACATAAGCAACCCAAGGGACATGTTTCTTATGCTAACTCCACCTTAGACTCAAATACTTCTGGTTCTAATTTTGATTCTAACTCAAAAGAGCACACAAGGTGTTCATAACCAATACTTCATCTTCTCAGATAGATGTCATATGGCATATTGATTCGGCTTCTAGTAAGCATATGAATGGAGACAAATCTTGGTTTGAAACATTTGAGGAGAAAGAGGGAAATATTTTTACCATTGTTGATAATCAAGTCTACCAGTTAAAAGGTGAAGGAAATGTATCTGTCACTCTTCTACATGGTAGATGTCAAATAGAGAAGGTTATCTATGTCCCTGGATTATCCAATAATGTATTTTTAGTTCCTCATATTCTGGATAGGAATATGAATGTTGTATTCTGCATTGTAAAAGGCAAGAAGAGATGTTTTATAAGAAAAAATAGTAAACATTTACAACTGGTTCCTATCAACATGGCTTGATAATTCTAGATGCTCTTTCAACTCCTCATGTTGCTCTGGCTGCAACTACAAAGGATGCCACTTCTCTCTAGAATAGAATATATGGGTATCTCATTTTAGGATATTTTCTCGAGTTAAGCAAATATGAAATGGTAAGAGAACTTCCTCATCTCTTTTCCATCTTACCAATTTTCCAAGATTTTTTAGTAGGGAAACAAAACTAGGTACCTTTTGAAGCTAGCTCATCCAAAGCTAAGAAACCTTTGGAGTTGGTGCACATCGATCTATGCAGTCCTATGACAACCAATTATGATGGAAATAAGTACTTTCAATTATTTGTTGATTATTACTCCCAAAAAATGTGGGTATTATTCCTCCAATTGAAATCAAAAGTATTTTCATACTTCAAGCAGTTCAAGAAACTAGTTGAAAAATATTTTGGATGCTTCATCAAAACCCTTCAATCAGATCGAGGGGGGAATATACTGCCAAAGAATTTTCATCATTTATAACAAAACATGGGGATAAAGCATCAACTAAAAACCATTTATACAACATAACAAAATGGTATTGTTGAAAGAAGAAATTGCTCCATTGTTGAAATTGTTCGATGTATGATAAAAGGAGCACATATTGAATATAAATATTGGGTAGAAGAAGCAAATACAACATCATATATCCTGAATAGAGCACCCACAAGGGATCTACAAGGAAAAATCCCACAAGAAGCATGAAGTGGTAAGAAGCCCTCCATTTCTCATCTAAAAGTGTTTGGATGTAAAGCTTTCATGCACATTCTAAAATATAAAAGGAGGAAGTTAGATGAGAAGACCTTGCAATGTATATTTCTTGGTTATGACAAGCATTAAAAATGATATCACTTGATAGATCCTATAACCAAGAAATCACACATAAGTAGAGATGTAGTATTTGATGAAGCTTTCACATCTACTAATACCTCTACAATAGTATATCATGAGGATGATCCTAAGAAGGAGGTTTCACCCCCTAAAAAAAATATTCCAAAATGGTATACCAACACTTTGAGAGATTCCAAATTGAGCTCACTTTCAGATCTAACACTAAATCATCCCTGTACACATAGTGTCACTCAACAAAAGAAGGTAGCAACATCATCTTCTAAAGTAGATGAACTTTATCACCAATTTGATGAATTATCTATGAATATAGGTGAATATGGATACACAAATATAGAGGATGAACGGTTCTATCTTATAGTGTTAGATTAAAATGACACTACAACAACTCAAGAAGCCCTTAGTAAAGCTCATTGGAAGGCAGTTATGAAAACAGAACATACATATCTCATGAAAAATCACACATGGAAGCTTGTAAATATACCTTCAGGAAAGAAACCCATTGGTTGTAAGTGGGTATTCAAAGTAAATTATAAGGTAGATGGTACAATTGATAAGCATAAAGCCCGTCTAATTGCAAAGCACTATGCTAAAAAATAAGACATAGATTATGAAGAGACATTCGTCCCTACTACAAAAATGACTACCATTTAAGTATTGTGTGCTATGGTAGCTCATTTTGGGTGGAAGTTACATAAGATGGATTTAAAAAGTGCCTTTATTAATGGTGATTTACAAGAAGAAGTATACATGCCCCAAACTGAAGGATTTATTGTGAAAGGACAAGAACATAAAGTTTATAAGTTAATCAAATCCTTGTATGGGCTAAAACAAGCTCCTCAAGATTGGTACATCAAAATTGATAGTCACCTATTACAACATGGATTCCAATGAAGTCCATCAGATGTGAATATCTATATAAAGAACAATGGTTCTGACATAGTGATTCTAGTGCTATATGTAGATGATTTTATCATAACATGTAGTTCAAAAAGTATGATTGATACAGTGAAAATGATCTCAAATCATATTTTGAAATGACAGATCTGGGACTCCTACATTACTATATTGGTTTAGAAGTAACTAAAAAAAAACATCATATTAGAGTTACATAGAAGAAATATGCCAAGACCTTGATTAAAAAATATCACATGAGTGATAATTCTAAAGCTACTCCCATGGAAGTAGGACTTAAGTTTTCTAGATATGGTCAATCTCCATAGGTAGATGGCACTCTCTATCATCAACTGATCGGGATTCTATTATACCTAACCAATATCAGGCATGATCTTAGTTTTGTTGTGGAGTACCTTTCACGGTTCATGCAAGAACCCAAAGTAAGTCATTGGAAAGCAACAAAAATAGTTCTACATTATGTTCATGGTACAACAGATTTTGGCTTGGAATACAAAAAGAATAACAAGTTTTATCTACAAGGGTACACAGACTTCGACTATGCTGGATCTATTGATGATCAGAAATCAACATCTAGATATATATTTCATCTTGGGTTTAGACCTATCTCTTGGCATAGAAAAAAGTGGTAGGTGGTTTCTATTTCTTCTACAAAGGTAGAATATCATGTAGCCAATGGAGCAGTTTGTGAGATAATATGGCTACATCACATTCTTACAAATATGGGTCTTCTAAATAATCTTACACTACATTTGTTTTATGACAATCAAGGTGTTTTGAACCTTGCCAAGAATCCAATGTTTCATGATCATACCAAATACATTGACACAAGATGTTAGTTCATTCGATATGAAGTTCCAAAGCATCATATACAACTCCAATACATTTCTACTGAAGAGCAAGTTGCAGATATTTTCACCAAATCACTTGGACGAGTCAATATTGAAGTTTTTTGCAAAGCTCTCTACATTTTCCATTAATGTAATAAGGGGGGATGTTATCATATACAACCTATTCATGGGCTCTAGCTTATGTAAAGAGGTATTACATTAATATTTAAAAATTTTGTTAATGTACTGAGTGCTCCTCCTCATTCCGTTGAGGAGGTTGGTTGGTTGGTTACCCAAACAACCATAAACCATTGTATTTAAACCCTTTGTAAATCAATGAAAGCACTTCTAATTTTTATGTCTTTGGTAGGTCTTTCTTCAAGTAATAACTAAATACGGTTGATCAAAGGATTGGCTTCTTGATTTTTGTCTAGTCATTACATATGATGGTCTTGATAAATACATTATGCCTAAAAAGTTGGCAAATTTTTTATCATGTGGTGGCAAGGGATTTTGAAAGATCTCTAAATTTTTGTTGGGGGAATCTTGTTGGTTGAAAAATATCTTACCTTCTTCTATAATATCTTAAATAATTTTCTTTAGAGAAATGCATTTATTGGTTAGTATCCTTCTGTGTGATGGTACTCATAATGTTCGTCATGCTTATACTAGTTAGTCAATTATTTGGTTGTATACTAAGGTATAATGGATGTTATTTCTAGAAAATTTGAATCAAGGAGCATATTTAACATGATAGCTTGACTTTTTCTAGTATTTGTATATTACCTTTTGGGTTTATCTTGTCTTTGTACCAATAGTTTTTAAGTAGTATTTTAAGTTGTATTTATATTATTGGTTTGATGGGGATCTATTACATCATCTTGTATGACATGTTTGTTCTTGTATTGTCCTTTGTGGGAAGTTTTTCTTCCTCTTTATTTTTGTATTTGATTTGTCCTAAAATTATGAGGATGACTTACATTCTTTTAGCCATGTCTATGACTTCTTCAAAAGAGTTTATGTTTGTCATTTCTAAAGAATATGATAGTTGTTCATGGATATTTATTATGAAAATATGTAAGATTTTCTTAGGAGGAGGAATATATTGAAGTCTTCCCACTAAACTTCTCCATTTGGCTAGGAAATTTAAGAAGTGTTTAGTCTTGGATTGTTTAAGTTGGTATAGGTCATCTATGGTGACCTTCTCTTCTATATAGACTAAAAATTATTTTACAAAAGCTTTCATAAGCTCTTTGAATTTCTTGATGGAATGAAAAGGTATTTGGAAATACTATTCTAAGGCTAAATCGATAAGACTTTTGGGGAATAACCTAAGGAGTAGTTTTTCATCATGATTGATGTCACTACATGCTATTTGAAATAACCTTAAGTGGTTGATGGGGTCTTGCTTCCCATTGTACATTTGGAACTTAGGAGTTTCAAATTTCTTTGGGAAAGGGTGGTTGACTATTATAAGATCCAATGTTTCATTATAGAATTTTTCAAAAGAATATTTTAATTTGGATGACCCTTGAAGAAAGTAAATTTTATGTTGAAGTTCTTCAAATTTTAAGTCTCTTTTCAAGGTCTTGGATTTTAGCTTTAATATTTTAGAAATCATTAAATGAGGGATTGTGTACGTTATGGATAGTTAAAAAAAGGTTGTGTAAGAGCTTGAGACACAAAATATAATGTCATAAAAGATGAATTATCTTGGATAAATATCCTAGTTGGAGGAGATTGGTTAATCCCTAAGTTATGAGTTAGAAAGGGGCTTGTGGAGTTAGGGTTTGTAATAGGTATTGTGATACTAGGAAAATATTAAAATAGGATGTATGCTAAGTGTTGTATCTTGAAGAATCGATTAAAAAGAACTACACCCTTGCTTCCAAAATTTAGTAGCTCAAATATTTTTGATAGGTTTTGGTTATGTTGATTGGGGTTATTTTTGGAAAACATTCCTTCATAGACATATTGGCCCATTTTGATTCTACTCTAAACCTCTCTACCAATGGAAATATCATTTGAAGAATCCCTAGATTCTTTGGTCTATCAAATTCCTCATGTGCACTAGTGAACTTGCTCTGTTGATTTGATAAAATATAATCTTGCATATGTGTAAGTCATATTCTCCCATCATCAATAGTCTACAATGACCCTCATGCCATTAGTCAATCTAAGCCATCAATAAATTTTTATTAAGAAAAACCTTGCATGATAAAATAAATGGACCAAAATCATTGATGAAACTTCAAGAGATTTGATTTAATCTATTGTCATGTAGATAATTTTTCAAAATATTTCCTTGAAAACATCAATAGATAAAAATGACCAGAGGAGACTCATAGATAATATAGATTTCATCAAATCAACTCATGTGATCCTTTGAATAACCAAGAAAATATCTATGACCTAGATCTTCACATCACATGATGTGGATAGGTAATATTTGCTTGATGGGTTGGTATGGATCATTAGGATGCATCACCAATAAACCTCAATGATCTAGATCTAATATTGAAACATGATATATGGCTAAGATTTGGTCTTGAGTATTAAACATGAGTTGCAAGAAGATCTTCCATGTGTCATAATAGATGGATTCGATTTATTAGATAAATCCTCAACGACCAAAATTCCACCCTCAAAATGACTTCAACAACCAAGATTCAATGATGAAATGACCATTTTGTAGGAAAATATGGTAAAATAAATCTTGAGTTATTTTTACAATTAAGATTGACTCTTGCATTGACATCGATAATCATGATTAATTCAAAAAATTTGGGTCACAATCCAACAGTCATGCAAGCACTCCAATGGTTAGGATTAAACCTTGAAATAACCTAGATGGATATGATTGAGTGATAGAAAAGATAAGAATTATAAGTGATGAAAAGGATTTATAAACAAATAGGATTTACCCTTCATATCTCTTCAACAACTATGATTAACCCAAGAATATAGTGGTAATTCACTAAGGTGCTTCAACAGTTTGGACTAAATGATAAACAATATCATGTTAAAAGCATGCAATCTACAATAACTATGATTCATCCTTCGAACAACCTCAATGGATAAGATTGAATTTTCCAAACTCAACAAAAATAAAAAGGAAATATAAGTGCCAAATTCAATGGAAGATATTAAATAATTAAGGAACATTGATGGCCCAAATCCATTTCCTGTAAACCTAAGAGCATGTGAAAATGATTATTTTAGATTGACACCCAAGAGGTTTTAACCACCAAAATTTTAAATGTGGTGGATAAAATGTGGTAAATACAAAGAGTACAATGATATATTTTTGTGGTATTTATGGCTAAAGCATACAACCAACCTATCCTAATCATTACAAATTAACCCCCACTATAAGAGTTATCACCATAAATCTTCAATTCATAGAAGAGTCTTCAAAGAGAAGCTACTATCCAAAGAGTATTTTACAAATTTATATATGATAACCATGTAGCTTACTGTGCTATTTAAGTACACACCCTAGATAATTCACCATCGCCTCATCAAGTGAGAGTAGAACTATGGTTGAAATTAGGAAACTCATAAAATCCAAGCCTTATGGGAAAGTTCCTAGGAAATAAATTACTGAGGATGTGGTCTAATTCTCAAATAATTTTGGGGTAGACAAAATTCTCACCATAGAGCAATGGGATGAGCTATATTAGACAACCATATTCAAATATATGACCAAGGAGAACCACCAATGGCATGTGATTCCACTAAAAATACTTTTTTAAAAGGCCCAAAGTAGCTAGAGGATAAAATACCCATTTTATAACTGGTGGGTTTTGAATTTGGAAAGAATTATCTACTTGAGATTTTATAACTCCTATAACTTTTTGTACTACTTTATGATATCCTATGAACCCAAAGGTAGAATCTTCAAATATAAGGATGGACAATCAATATTCAGGCTCATAGTCAATTCTTTCAAGATAGTATTTCAACTCTTCCCTGCTACACTAGGAATATATTGATGGGTAATCTTTCGGTAGACATGGTACATGACATATCTATTGATATTATAAAAAAATTAGGTATGATGAGAGAATTACTTGTAGATTCCCTCTAAGAAAAATATGTTAAAATGGTGGATGATGGTTTTCTTTGATATGATTATTATCATCTTAGGAATAGAGGACCTATCTCTCGTTAGTAAGGAGGTAATATACTTATTGCTCAAAAATAATAAAAATGGGCCAATTCAATTGTACAAGTGGGAAGATTTAATTTACAACAAAATGCATGAGTAGTTCATTGGATTCAAAAAGGAAATTAGGGAAGATTTAGATAAAATGTCCACTTTCTCCTACTATTCTATATTCATGCATTTTATAGTAGGACAACTTAGTCCAAAAAAAATTGTTATTTTGGGAGGGAATCCTTATATTCAAGATAAATTTCCCTGGATACATGAAGGAGAGTCCAACTAAACCCAAAGTTTTGGGGAATTTTTAATAAGCATCCATCATATCCTATATGGGTTCACCACTAGTAGGTTGAGGACTAGGATGGTAAAGGTTTTGCTTTAAAATCATGTACAAGACTATTTTATTATAGAGCACTTTATATATATAAGAGCACATATGTCCAAGTTATCTCCTGAGGCCCTTAAATTTTTTTTACCAATGACTATAGCTTCTCTAGAAATGAACAGGAAAGTGGGTGAAGAAGCTAAAATTAGAATGTATAAGAGGTAAAGGAGAATGTTTTGGCTTAGTATCCCTTGTAAAATAGGCCATTAAATATAAAAATGCTACCAAATTATACTACAAGCAATTTAAAAATGGATGAATTTGGCTTCACAAAAATTGCCTAGAGATCTTATAACCCTAAAGGCCACTACTAGGAACTCATTAAAAATGTGGGCTCACAAATCATGGTTATACTTAAAGTAGGTGCATTTGAGGATGAACTCAAGGAGGCCTTTATTAAGATATTTCCATTACAACTAATATGGGATAGGTACCCAATCAATGTTAGGGTACACTCATAAATTGAATATGTTTGGGATTATCCAATAGAGTTAGTAAGACTAAGAAATAATTCAATTTATGTGATTGCACCAAATATTAGAGTAATTCTCCATGAATAATTTTTTGATCCCTTATTGGAAACACTTGGCCAAGAACCAACCTAAGTGAAAATTAGGGTAGAGCCTATCTCTTTAGCTAAGGTAGTGATGAAAAATCTCCAATTCACTAAGTATATTTTGAAGGTAATTATGTATCTAGTACAGGTAAATAAATTATCCAATATACTTCCCCTAAGGCTCAACAACTCATCCCAACATCCTCTCAATTTGATATTTCATTTTAAAGCAAGCTTTGGTTAGCGTTGCACCAACCTACATTCATCCCCAAATCCTTGATTTTTAATAATAAAGAGGTTATATTGTCATGTTATATACAAATAAAAATTAAAACCACTAGGGGATTTCTAACCTACTAAGGTACCATGAATTAAAGTTAGCAAGTCTTACCACATATCCCAAACATAAAAGGGCTACACTTGGGAAACTTTCCTTATAAGATTTAACTAATTATATGTTAGTTAAAGTATAAGAGTTTTGGTATTATTATCCCTTCGATGATAAGGAACTTGAAGCAATTGCTATGGAGAAGGACATCCAAGATATAGAAATTTATCTAACTACCTAGACTTCAAGGGTCCCACCTATGATAGTGTTATTCATATTACCAGCAATGGTGAGATCATTTAAAGTGGATTAAAAAATAGGGGCTACACACATAGAAATCATAGATGATCCATTGGCATTATACAAGATGTTAGCTTCAGTTCAAGAGAAGACAATACAATATCTATAGAAAGACAAGATATTTACTAGCAAAAAATAGTAATTTTTGGTAAGGCTCAAGGATCTTGAAGAATAGAGTTTAGTAAATATGATAGTAGACCCATCATCATCTCTTCAAGTGAGTTAAAAAGGTAGAGCCTAAGATTATTTTCAAAAGGTTTTATTGTTCTACGTTTTTTTAGAAATACAAGATAAGGGTGTATTCGATACTATAGGGTGAATTGAATACCTTGGCCTACGTATTCAAGAATATCAACACTATCATTGTATCAGTAGAGGGCATTATGATTCTCTTGGAGATAGTTTGAAAAAATATATGAGGAGATACATGAAAAGAAGGTGATCATAGAATATGGCACAGTGTATGACTGCTATGAAGAGTTTATCAAAGTATCAATGTTCCTTAGAAAGATACCTAGTTGGGATAGTTTTGTCAAGAAAAAGGAAACTTGGGAGGAGGAAATCAATGTAAAATTGAGGTAGGTTGGAATATCACTAGAGGAATGCATGTGTAGAAAATTTTGATGTTTTCATTTTTTATAAAATTCAAGATTTTGACTGTGATGAGGATGATGAGCATAATTTAGCTCAATGAGTCAATATTTTGGCCAAGATGTTTGACTACTTGTATATATTATCCTAGGAAAATATTTTTTGTTTTTAAAAGTCAAAATAATAAGAATCTACAATCCATATATACAATAAGGTTCACTATCTCCTTTTGTGATGAATTCTATGGAAAATTTGACAACCTAATGGGAATAGCTCAGGTAAAACATAGATAGAATAAATTAAAAGATATTAGTAAAGGCAATATTTAAGAAACATAGGGTGAAAATAAACCAAGAAAAAGTAAAAGGATACATAGAGGTAAAAAGGATAAAAATAAAGAAGAAGGCTCAAGGTAAAAAGCCATAAATATAAAGTAAAAATCCAATGATCGAGAAGCATCCGGATGTAAGTACCAAATGAAACAATCCAAAGTAGTCATAAATGAATTGGTTACACCTCAAAATCAAATGATTGAGAAGCAACCATGTGTAATAACCCAATGAAATAATACAAATTAATTATAATTGAATTGGTTACACTTCAAGCTATAAATACAAGTGCTAGCTCGAGGAATGATCAAGTATCTGCATAACCAAATTCTACCAAGGTATTCTAGTATATTGTCTTTATTATTTGTATTCTCTTTGTGTCTTGTCTCCCTTTGCCACCTCTTATTCTTCCTCATGGTTGTGTAGATCCCAAAATTACTTAGGAAGTATTCATCTTATTGAGATCATTTCTAGCAGCTAGATCAAAAGTTAGGAGGCTCTTTGTTACTATAGTAGAATAAAAAGTTATGGATTTTTATTACATTATTTGAACAAAAATTCAATATTGTATTGATTAAGTGAGATCTTGGTTATTTGAACTAGACTATTTTTGTAAAGATAATTTTATATAAATCCTACTTTGTCCTATGAGAAATACCTTATCCCATTGTATATGTTTTTCATATATGCATGTTCCATTATTTGAATGTATAAATGGCATATTATTTTACTGGTTAGTTCCAATTATGTTCATTGCATTATTTGAATAGATGTCATTGATTTAGTTCTTACCTTGTTATTTTTCTATTATTAAAGTTGTTCAAACCCTTGCTATAAATGACAAGAGATAAGAAACCAATCTACTGATAGGTATATAATTTTATGAACATTATAAATCTTTGTTATTTTTAATAAATAATCTTTATTTTTGATACTTGGTCAATTGTAAATGATAAAAAAAACACTCTATTTAGGGTTTCCTTACCTAAATCAATTTTTTTAATAGGATTAAATTTAGTTTTTTTGAGTTGAAGAGGTGGATTTACTAGATTCTTCAGTACTAGTTGGAATCAGGAAAACTTAGTGGTATGATAATTACGAAGGGATGCTGAATTCTCCTTAACAACATTTGGCTCTATTATCTAGGATTGAAGGTTTAATTTTCACCATTCCAATAGTCTGGCATCATTGCTAGGGATTTTAAACCTTTAAGTCTATATTTGATCATATTTTCATAGGTTTTGTCCTATAATAAATTTTCAAATTTCAAAACCAATGATCATGGGTGTTGACAATTCTTAGGGTCTTAACATTTCTTGCTATGTTGGGTTAGTAACTATAATTCCCTTGAATCCCTTAAGTGAGATTATTTTTTTGCAATATCAAGAGTTATTGAGATGAGAAACATTGGTCAAATAATATTTAATGGATATTATTCTTTTTCGCATACCCATGCTGACAAATCTATTCATATTCAAATCCAAAATTTAAATTTCAAAGAAATAAGAGAGAGATTGAATCTGACATCTATGTGAAGTAGTAGTAAAGAGTTGTACCTCTCCATGCCAAACCCAGAGGTACTTCTCAAATATCATAGAAATATTGTAATTGCATTTTATTCTATTTACAACATCAATCCAAATTCAAGCCTAGTACTACCTATTATTAATCATCTGGTAGTAAATATGGCAAACATTAATACAAACCCCAATATCAATTTATGGAGAAACAATAGGTATAGACCTTTCGTTATACCCAATAATCCACATCCCTCCCTGGTAAGGGTATGTTGGAGAATATTGCATTATTTGATCATAGATTAGAGTTTGAGTCTTTACTTTATGTAATGTAATAAATGCATAAGTATTATTAAAGTGTGCATAATATTCAATAACGTAAATGTTCACATTAATCCATGTATACATGTGTCCATAGATTAGGAAAAAATAGTAAATATGTGTATTATATTCAATAATGTAAATGTGCACATTAGTTAATGTGTACGTGTGTCCATAGATTAGGAAAATATAGTGAAGAGTCATATTACAAGTGTACATCAAATAGAGCTCCATATGTGTGCAAAAGAGAGCCAAGAGTCACAAGGTATGGAAGAGTCATAGCCATCCAAGAGTCATTGTAGAAAGGCTATTTATACATGTTATAGTCTTGAGTTATGAGATACTTGATACTTACAAAGTGATTGTACTATTGAGATCCATTATACACTCTTTAGGAGTCATTGTAATATATAATCCATTCATATTCATATACTAAATTGATTTCTTATTCTTTATTACATTTGATATTGCATTCTATTAATTATTGTACTTAAATTCTTGTGGTTGGATCATTGAATAATAATATTTAAAAGCTAACAATGATATTAAAGCGACAACAAGGTTTTCTCTTGCACATGTTTTAAAGTTGTAAATGATATTTCCACTAGTTAAGGAGAAACCAGTGAAGTTGAAGAAATTACGTTTGGAAAAGAAAAGAAAAGAAGATAACATTTTTGGTGTGTTGAAGTAAAACCAATGAAGTTTTAAGATTTACCTATTCCAAGAGAAAATTTGGAATAGAAGGAAATTTACAGGTCTTGAAGATAGACAATTATATTGATGAGATTAAGAGACACAAGAAGGAGGTCCTATTGAAAATTTTGACAGGTTGAAGAATATTATATATTTCTATTTGGCTAGAGTCTTTCCATAGGGTTAAAGGAAAACTTATGAGGACTAGGATTCAACATAGCTTTATTTCCACTAGATTTGAGAATAACAAGTGAAGTTTATTGATTTTAGAATTCTGAAAATTTGAATGTATTTGGTTGCTACTATCTAAGGTTTTTATTGCAGAAAATTAGTTCTTAGAATTTCAGAAGCTTCCTACAATAGATAGAAGAAAAATTCACCTTTGGTTGCTTAAAATTTTATGTGCTTTCCTCATGCAAGGATTAGTTTTGAGTTGCAGCAAAAATGTAGACATTGCAAATTAAGGAGGTACAAGAAAGAAGCCTCATTGAAGATTGTAGATTAAATACTATATACACTGAAGATTGAGGAGATCCAAAAAGGATACCACCATTGCAGATCTGAGAAAGAATATTTGGAAGGCCTAATAAAAAAGGTACATTGAAATTTTGAAGGAGAAAGAAGATAATTTGAGAAGCTATAGAATTTTTGAAACCCAAGTGAAGAGGTTTCAAGTAAATTTGGAAGAAGAAAAAAGAAGGCTAAAGAAGCCTATTGAAGGAGTTGAATAAGTGGAAATTAGATGATATTTGTATAAAGCTCAAGGTAGAATATTACAAGTAGGAGAAGATCAACAAACCCAAAAGGAGAAGGATTTGGCAAGAAGTTTACCAAATTTTGGAAAGCATTTTTGAAGACTTCAAGACATTCAGATTTTTGAGGAAGAGGCCAGTGAAAGAGGCCAAATTTGAAGTCAGAATTTGACAAGAATATTGGAGGAGAAAAAGAATAAAAGAGGCCACTATATTTGAGAATTTTTAGGACAACCATAAAATATTTTGAAGGCTAATTTGCAAAGAAGAAGGTTGCTGATTTTTGAGGCAGAAGTTGAAGGATCATAGGACAGAAAATTGAAGAAGATATAGAGATGTATATTGGAGAAGATTTGGGAAGATTTTGAAGATCCCTTGAACAACCAATTGAAGGAAGGCTTGACAGCAAAAGAAGGCAGAAATTTGAAGGAGATAGAAGAGATTCTTGGACAACAAGATAAGGAGGAGAAATCAGATTTTTGAAGCAGCAATTTGAAGAGATTTGAGCTGCAAAAATGAGCAGCATTAGAAGGAGAAAATGGAGCTGCATTTTGGAAAACTTTGGGGTAGATTTTAGAGATTTTTGGACAGCAAGAAAGATGATATTTGGGCAGCAATTAGAGCTGTAAAATTGATAAGTTTATATCAGAAAAGTGAAAGTAAGTGAAGCTGCAAATTTTATAAATTCAAAACAGCAAAAAGGTGAATCAAATCATCAAGGAGATTGGCTACAAAAGGAGGCCAAAAATTTATGTGATATTGGTGCTAAATTTTTTTATTATTAAAGCATTAAAACCAGTCTACGTTAAGTATTTGAGAGCACCATATTAGATTTATTAAATTCATAAAAAAGAAGATGAAATAGAGAGTCTTCAATCAAAATAATATGGTAGCATTCTTGTCCTAAAATATGCATAATATAAACAGCAAAAGGAGGTGTTAGATATTGCATAAAAGAAAAGAAGTAATAAAGGAAAAAAAATTAGTGTTTATTACTTTCATTTTCTAACATCAAAGTATAGCCTAATAGTATACAAATACAAGGCAAAGTTTATAAGGATGTAAGGTTCAAGTATATAATCAAGTGTAGTTAAATCTATAGCATAGTAAGGCTTCAAGGAGGCAACATAAACCATTGCAAGAAAGTGTAAAGCAAGGTAGAAAAGAGAAGAACCATAAAATATTGGAAGAGTCACCACTAGAGCCATTCATTTCAGGTCTCCAAGCAAGCATCTAAAGTGAAAAAGGGTAAAATGAGCATTGATAAAATGAAGCAAAAAACATCTACTGCACGTCCAACCATCAAAGAAGAGTGCATAGGTTACATTACAGGGGGCAGAAGAATCATTTACGTTACATAGCCATTACAAGATTAAAAGGTAGCAATGGTCACTAGAAGCAGTGTAGATTGGTTTGAGTGCTTGACATTGGTAAGGTTAAGGTTGTTCTAATATTTTGCTACCGCTACATGTGCGAGCCATTCTGTTTGTTCCTTGCAAATGTTTGAAGTAGGTACCAACAGAGGAAGTTAAAGGACAAACCCAAGTCTGCATTCTTTATCGTATATTTCATGTGTGCCAATAATTATTTTTCTAAAGTTGGGAGGCATAAGGTTGATGATTTTTTTATTTACCTAATGTTTAATTAAATAATTTAATTTATACCATAATTAATAATAAGGTAATAGGAGGAATAAGAAATTAAATGGAAAATTAATACCTTAGAAACTTTATTAGAGTATTTTGGAATATTTTGAAGATTATTGAAGGATTAATTTAGAGCTTTGGGAAGTTAAGTTTTTGTAATTAATTTATTTAATTTGAAGTTCAAATTTGAATATTTACAAATAATTTATTTTAGAGAGAAGGTTTCCTACATAAAATTAGGAATAATAATTTTGCAAATATTAGTCTACAAAATTTAATAATTTCTTATTTGGGAGTTAAAAGGATTTCAACACCAATAAAGGATTTTGAAATTTAGAATTTATTTAATCATATATTTGAAATTTGGGTGATATAAGGAATTCAATATAGAGTTTTGGAAAGTAGAAAAATTGCATCAAGATTGATATTTAGTCTCTAATTCAAAAATTAAAGAGACATAATTTTGAAGACTTGGAAAATTGAAATTGTATCCAAATTATTGTTTGATAAGTTTAACTAGGGAGAAATAAGGTATTCACCTTAGAGAATACAAATTGAAGATTGTATTGAAATTTTAATTAAAAAACTAGGAAATCATAAGATTGTCAACTTCAAAGGTTTAGACTAAAGGAATTATGGATTATTGGTACATAGATTCTGAAGCAAGTAAACATATGACTGGAAACAAAATATGGTTCAATGCTTTACAAGAAAAATATGAAAAATTAGTTGCTATAGCAAATAGTAAGACTTGTGAAGTAAAAGGGATAAAAAATGTTCTAGTCAATCTAACTAATGTTTTATATGTTCCTGGATTGACTATCAATATTCTTTTAGTTTCTCAACTTATAAATCAAAATATGACAATAGAATTCAAAGTTATCAAAGTAAATAAACAATATCCTATTCTCAAACAAGAAAAAGAAAATTGGATCAATTATGATCCCAATTTATCTATTGTATCCATACATCAAAATTCAATCAAAGAATGGAGATGATGAAGCAAAATTTTCTATATAGAAAAATAAAGGGTTACATGATTCTAAGAACAAAGAAAAAAGAAAATTCTTATACAATAATTTGATAACTATGAAAGAGTTCAAGAAACTTATAATCTTAAAACCATAGAGACTTGAATATACTAACCATTAATTTGACAAGGAGTAGAATGAATAAAGTAGAAAATAATAGCACAGGTTCTAAAACCAAGATGAATACCATATTTAAGACTAAAGTCTTCAATAACTAAATAATGTAATATAGGGGGGTGTTGGAGAATATTACATTATTTGGTCCATGACAATGTACCACCATGGGTACATGATTACATTAGGTTAAGTGTCTTAGATTAGGGTTTGAGTATTTACTTTATACAATGTAATAAATGCAAAAGTATTATAAAAGTGTGTATTATATTCAATAATGTAAATGTGCACATTTTTTTATGTGTACGTGTTTCTATATATTAGGAAAATATAGTGAAGAGTCATATTACAAGTGTATATCAAATAGAGCTCCATATGTGTGCAAAAGAGAGCTAAGAGTCACAAGGTATGGAGAGTCATAGCCATCCAAGAGTCATTGTAGAAAGGATATTTATACATGTTATAGTCTTGAGTTGTGAGACACTTACTTGTTACTTACAAAGCTATTATACTATTGAGATCCATTATACTCTTTGTGAGAGTCATTATAATAGAAGATAGTGCAATATAGAATTTCACACATTTGTTCATTTAGTGTGTAAATCCATTCATATTTATATACTGAATTGATTTCTTATTTCTATTACATTTTATATTACATTCTATTAATTTTTGTCCTTCAATTATTGTGGTTATATCATTGAATAATAAGCTTCAAAAGCTAATAGGATAGTAAATTCTTTCCAATATTTGAAGGAAATACTATTGTCACTAGTGAAGATCACCTTAGAGACTTTATAAATTCCATTGATAATATTGAAGTAGATGAATAAGATGTATTTCTCAAGTTATTCTTTCACACCTTAGAGAAATATGCTTGACCATTAGAAAATTACTATTAAATATAAACTCACTCACACACATATTGCAAATAAATATAAATTCTCAAAACAAAAAGTATTGCAATACAAAATATAAATGTAGAAAGGAATAATCTCTCAAAGTAACACAAAATCATAGGCCACTTTGAGGGGGCAACCTCATTCAATAATTTTAGTCAATTATGCAAAAATATACATACATTCCCTCTCCTCATAAATTTAAAGAATTCCTCTACCACCTAACTCTCAAGGTTGGCTTACATGCAAAATTCCAACTAAGCTAGAATATCCTACCTAAAAAATAGTTATATTATTGATAACAATCACATATAATGGAACCACTTGTCTAGGCACTTCTAAAACCACAACTATTACAAAATATTTCAAAATATTATTATGGGTGTTCCCCGTGTTTACAAAAAATTACAAAATATGACTGTGGATGTCCCCCATGTTCAACAAGAAATATTACATTATAGTGTTAGGTTGTGGTCCTAAAATAACCTTCCCTATTGAAAAGCTTTATATTCAAAGATGAATATGATGAAACTATTTTTGGAGTTGTTGAAGAGGTTCCCACATAATATATTTAGGTTGTATGCCACACCATTAGATAAAAATATTGATGATGACATGCCAATAAAGCGTATGTGATCTATGATTGAGAATGCATTCAGGTTCAAGAATGATGGAACCTTCATCATCCAACTCTAGAAGTGTAGACTACACCTAGATCCTATTACCAATAAATTTCTTGAGAGAAGATACATGGAATATTGGATGAATCTTAGAACTAGCCAGAAGGGCTAGTTTATATGCTATTGACCTGATCCTTTGCAACACTTGATAAAGACCATAATATTTTATAGAAATTTTTTGACAAACATAAAACAAAAGAGAGGATTTTTTATACAATTTCAAGTGAAGAAAACCATGTATCCTACATCAAAGCTATGTTCAATGTGGTGTTTATCAACTTATTGTTTCATATATTTTTGAGCCACTTCTAGATTGACCTTGCGTTGGTGAAGAATGGAATTATGTTGATGAAGAGTGGAATCCACAACTTGAAATTTGGAACTACTTGGAATGTAAGAAGATGACACTGGTGGAGGCTAACCATAGTTTGATTCAAAATGAATCACCTTAGTGGAAATGTGATATTTTGTGTTATACCACCATTCAACAAAAGGAAGCCACTTGGCCCAACGTGTAGGATGTTTAGAGGTGAAGAAACAATTTTTTTTTCAATCATTTATTCAGAATTTCAATTTTACCATCGTTTTGGGGATGATAGGCCAAACTCATCTTGAGTTATGTTCCCTACAACTTAAACAATTCCTACCAAAAATAATCGGTGAAGTTAGGATCCTTATCAGAGACATTTTATTTAGGTATTTCATGGGGATAAAAGATAGATTCTATGAAGTTTTGAGCAATAATGGATGCAGTGTATAGGTGGGATTAGGAACATAAATGAGCATACTTCATAATATGATGCACTATGACTATAATAAATGATTTACCTCCATATTTAGGCAACCCTTCAATGAAATCCATAGGAATATCTATCCAAACCTACTCAGGGATCAACAAAGGTTTAAGGGTACTAGACAAACTCACAATTTCACCTTTCATACATTGGTAGTGATCACATATAGCCACAAAAGTATGAATAATTTTTTTTATTAATTGCTGTAAAAGGGTACGTTTGGTCCTTGTATAAGTTTTGAGAAACCCCAAATGGCTAGTTTTTGGGGAAACATGTATTTTATAAGAATTAGGACCTTTATTATGACTGATTGGGTACAATAATATGGTCATGGCACCATAAATCATGACCATCCCAAGTATACCAAGGACATGAATGAGGATCTTCTTGAATTTTGTGGATGAGAGTTTGCAAAGAGGAGTTCTTGATTAGTTCCTTGTGTAATTTATGAATCCACTAAATATGTGGTGTGATATAGCATGTAGCATAGTCTGTTATTCATGTAGTTGGGATGAAGCATTCACCATCATTTTCTTCTTATCCTTATTATAGGTGATGTCATAAACATACCCCAATAATTTTGAAACCCAATTTTATTTTTCTAGTGTGGCCACCCATTGTTCTAAGAAATATTTGAGACTCTAATGATCATTCTTAATGGAAAATATCTCCTAATGAGATATAGTCACCAATGACTAACCACATGTAAATTGGTAATTCTTTCCTTCTCATAAGTAGACGTACCCAAATTCTAGCTTGAGAGTACCTTGCTAGTGATGTCCAAAGGTCTACCTTCTTTCATTAAAATTGCCCCAATGCTAGTTCTTAATACATCACTTACAATGAAAAAATGTTTAGAGAAATTTGATATTTCTAACATGATGGTAGTATTAATGGAATACTTCAAATAAAAAAAAATCCTTTTCGGTAGGTTCTATCCACAAAAAATAATTCTTCCTCAACATGGTTGTCAAGGGAGTTGTTATCTTGCCATAATTCTTCACAAATTTCTTGTAATAACCCATGAGTCACAATAAGCCATGAATTTCCTTTAGGGTATGAGGCTTAGGCCAATCTTGGACAACCTAAATTTTCTTGGGATCAACCTAAACTCCATCCTTAGTGATGATGTGACCCAAGTATTCAATCTCTTGCTGGAAAAAAGAACATTTGGGCATCATTGCATAAAGTTAATGGTTAGACAAAAGTTTAAGTATTTTATCTAAGTTCTAAATATGTTGTTCCCATGAGAATTATTAAATCAATATATTATAAAAAATACTAGAATGAATTTGCAAAGGAAAGGGTAAAAAATGTAATTCAGTGGACTCTAGCAGGTAGAAGGTGCATTGGTTAATCCAAATGTCATAACCATGAATTTATAATGCTCTTCATAATTTTTGAAAGCTATTTTTTAAATTTTCTCACCCTTGATTCAAATTTGATGATACCCTGATGACAAATCCAACTTGAAAAAATATTGAGCCCCATGCAACTCATCAAGTAGTTTGTCAATCCCTAGAATTAGGAATTTATTTTTAATAGTGATGTTATTGAGGTCCCGATAATCCACACATAAGCATCAAGTACCATAATTTTTTTGTGCTAATAACACTATCAAAGAATAGGGCCTAACACTAGAACTAATAACCCCAACAATATGAATCTCATGCAATATTTTCTCAATATCTGATTTTTTAGCATAAGGATACCTATATAGATGAACATTACGAGGAATACTATCAAGAAAAAGTTGCATTGCATGGTCATGTGAGAATTGAGGAGGTAATACCTTGGGTTCATAAAAAAATTGAGCATATTTGTTTAATAATCCTTTTAATTTCATTGGATGGTCTTGCTCCCCTTTTGTAAGGCCATTGATAATAAAAATTTGTGCTACCACTCCATGAGAAGAATTTTTTTAACAACTTTTCCATATTATGGGTAGAAATAAACTAAGCCACACCAACATTCATGAAACATAAGTTATATTCCTAGTGATATTGACTAAACTTCATTCATAACTCTACAAAATACCATAAAACTCCATCTAACATTCACAACCATTGTGCTCCCAAAACTATATCACACCCACCTAATGGTAGGGAAAACATGTCTATCTTGAGATTATAGTCCCCAATTTGAATTTTGACATTATAACATTTTCCTTTGCATGGTAGGGTATCTCCATTAGCAATCATGACTTCAAAGTAATTGCATATAGTAATGTAATAGCTTCCTTGTTTGACCACATGTGTATCAATGAAGTTATGTGTATTACCAGAGTCAATGATAACAATGACCCATTTTTCTTTGAAGTAGTCAATCACTTTCATTGTTTGGTGAGTGGATACTCCTACTAAAGCATGCACAAAGATTTTTGATTTGGAGTCCTCTGGATCTTTTATCTAATCTATGATTTCTCCCTCTTCAGGATCCTCCTCTTCCTTTAAATATTATGTAGTTGGTGCTTCATCCATATATAGAAAATATAATTTTTATCACACACTTGCGCCCCAGGCCATACTTTTCATCATAATTATAACATAGCTCTTGTGCCCTTCTACTCTACATCTCTTCACAAGTTGATTTTTTATAGTTGGAAATTTAGTGGTGGGACTTGTCATAGGCTTGGAAAAAAAATGGTTGAGATTGAGGAAATTTAGAGGTGCATCCTAGAGCCTTGAATTTTTATTCTACCAATTTATCCAATTGTATTGTCTATTGTAATATTTGGGATCTTAATACTTTAACCTCAAACCTAATGTCATAATTCAAACCACTCACAAAACAACTTTGGAAGGAGTTGATAGTTAAAAAAATGGTATGATTGGCAAGTTTTTTCAATTGATTTTGATACTTTTGAATGGTTAAGGTTTGTCTAAGTTTAAAAAGAGCTCTTGTAAAATATTCAAACTCACTAGGACCAAAGTTATTGAGTAGATGTTGTTCAAATTCTTGCCAAGAAAGGTTAGGTTTTACCTTCCTAAGCCATATAAACCAATGTAGTGCATATGATTCAATACGGAAAGAGGCAATTATGAAATGAATGTAGTGTGGGACATGATTAAGACTAAAATATTTTTTGACTTACAAATCCACCCCTCTGCATATTTTCCATAAAAGTTTAGGAAGACTAATTTGGGTAACTTAAAGCCATTGTTATTTGGTACAATATGTTGATGGTAGCTTGTATTTTCATCTCGAGTATCATGTTGATCCAATATATCATGTGGGGTGGGGCCATTAGAGACACGACTATCCAACTTATCAAGTGTCTTGGTGATCATATCATGGAGTATTGGAAATTTTAGAGTTGTCTTTATTTGCTCCAGGTTATCATTGAATAGACTTTGTATCTTGTTAATTATTTTTGTATTCCAATTCTTATTGCCTTTGTTGTTCATAGTACCTATAGCTATTTTCTAAGAGTTATGATCCTTTAGCGATACTTACTAAAAATAGAAGTGTGATTTCAAGGGTTACTATTTTTAGTAAGGAGCCCAAAAAGTGTTTTGGATGTTATATATCAAAATGACTAGCTTGAGAATATGATCATAATGGGATATATACCATAACACTAGTTTTGGGCATCCTTGGATTTTTTCATTTTTATTGCTTTTTTGTTGAGGCTACTGATGTGGTTGATTTTCCCTATGGAGGATCGATTTAGAAGTTAGATTTTGTGTCAACCAATCCTTTATGAAAATCTATTCTATATATTCTAATTATGAACCACTCTTGAAACTATGATGTCACCTACATGGTCTAACTCTATAATAGATATTGTCTATCTATTTTTAAATTGATTATCATAGGTAACTATTCTGACACTAACAACTGATGACCCTACACTGACTATTATTGATTGAATTTCTTGATTGTTACTGACACAGACCCTATTTTCTCATTATTTTTGGAATTGATGGTTTTTTACATATTATATTATTCTATAATTATTTTTTACTATTTTCATGTAAATAATATGGAATAGGGATGTCTTCTTTGTATGCTTAATTTATGTGATAAGGTTATGGCAACATGTTTCAGATTCACAGAACATAATTATTTTGTTACTAGAATTTTTGTTGCAGGTTTGATATTCAACATAATAGTGTATGCTAAGCTAAGGTGTATGTACTACCCATAGGCACTCTATTATACTGTAATGATGAATGATAGTGATCATACCAATATTTTAGACCACTACTCAAAGAGGATTCCACACATACCCTTGAGCACACTGCATGCCTCTCTATTAGTATGTGAGGGTAATATTATTAGATGTTGTATTCGATGTACTATGGAGAATACATGGCCAAAAATATTCCTAAGAACTAAAGGTCTCTCATAATCCTAGGGGGTCTCCTGATATACCCAAATATATGTGGGAACTCAAATTCATAGATGGGTGTTATCTAATGCTTAGGTATTGGAGCATGATCACCCCTCAGTTCACTAGACACTTAATGGGTAATCTAACTTAGCCAATAATTATAGCTCCTCCATGATATTTTAAAACACCTGACATATTTTTTCTAACCTAAATAACTAATGTAGAAAAAAATAGAGGCTAAATTTATTTTTAAGAAAAATAGCAAAAACTAGAAACACAAAATCTTATACCTAATAGTTGGAATGGTAGAAACTATCATAGTTATAGTAGAACATGGCCCTATAAAGTGCTCTAGTACCACTTGTTAGGAACCTACTATTAAAAAAACTCAATACAATAAATATTAAAAATAAACATAAATGCTCAAAGCATAAACTATTGCAATATTGAATATAAATGTATAAAGTAATAATCTCACAAAGTAACATAGAATTGTAGGCCACTTTGAGAAGACAACCTCCTTCGATACTTTCATTCAATTATGTAAAAAGATAAATACATTCCTACTCCTCATAGTTTTAAAAACTTCCTCTACAACCTAACTCCCAAGGTTGGCTTACATGCAAAATGCCACCCAAGCTAGAATCTCCTATCTACAAAATAATTTCATTCTTTATTATAGTTACGTATAATGGTGCCGCTTGTCTAGGCACTTCTAGAACCATAACTATTACAAAATATTTAAAAGCTTTATCACGGGTGTTCCCCATATTTACAAAATTTTACAAAATATTACTATGGGTGTCCCCACATTCAATAAGAAATATTACATCATAGTTTTGGGCTAGGGTCCTAATACTAACAATGGTTTAACAACCTTACAGACCAATCTATCCTAGATTTCAAAACCATGGAAGAAGTATTTCTTAGAAAAATGGGGAAAGAAAGAATGAGCGGTCCCTATTAATAGAGCTATATACCATGAAGGAAAATGATAATGATTATGTGGAAGATTTAAATAGAAAAATTTCTAAAATCATAAACAAAAAACCTATAGGATTAAGGCCAAATGATAGTTATTCTATTTTTTTTTACAAGAATGCCTTTCTTGATGATTTTAATTATGAATTAAGGCAAAGATAAAAAAGTACCATTGATCAATGCATGGAAATGGCCATATATATAGAAAGTAACATGATAGATAGTGGTACAATAAATACCTATTCCATGGAGCCTAACTTACCTAAAAGAAATCCCAAAAAAGTGGAGTTCACTATTCCCAAGAACCTAGAGAATAATCTAATCTATAATATATCCAACCAGTTGAGTTCAATAATTGAAATGTTTACTCCTATGAATAATAGAATGGATATGATAGAAAATATAAATAGAATAACTCTAAGTATTCACAATTTTAGGGTGACAATAGACACTAAGGTGATATTAGAGCTCCATTCAAGAGAAATTTCAACAAAAACTAGAAAAATAATGGTTCTAGGGAAGGAAACAAAAATTAAAATGAAAATAATAATGGAAAAGGAAAAAAATATAATCCCATCCCATCAAACAACATAGCCTCAAAATATCCTTTCTATTATTCTACCTATGATGCCCCACATATTTTTGTCAAATGTGGCATTTATTTTATTTTGTACTCCAACATTGACCTTAATGATGAAATTGATGAAGATATTAGTATTAACTTATGTTGGAATAAAAAATATGATTCTAGATAAGTGGATTTTGAAAAATAACTTGATCTATATGCTATGAATCATAAACATAAATCTCTAGTCCTTAAAAATGCACAAGTTATGGATAAGTCATCTAACACAAGATTTGAGAGAATAAAATAAGGTAAGTTTGTCCACACAGTGGAAGAGATAAAATAATTAGAAAGAATACATGTCATAAAACTTAGGAATAGAACAATAGAAGATAATATTGATAAAGGGTCTATGAATGAGAATAATGGATAGATTAGTCATAATAAGTTTACCTCATAAGAAAGAACCATGGGTAAAATAACTCAAAAAAATTGAATCATATGAAAGATAAAAATATTCTCAAGGATTCTAATATAGAAGAAGGAATTTAGAGACAAAAAATTTAATTGGTTAACCAAGAAATTGGGAAGGTAATCGATGCTAATAAATATTATTTTAATGCTAGCCTCAAAATTCCTAAACAAAAAGTCAACATTACTTTTGAGGAATTGATGACAATCCCTAAGTACAAAGACCAAGTTTGCAAATCCTTCAGGTTGGTCGATGAGTAAAAAATCCAACCAAATAGTCCCTTATGTCCAGAGAATAACAAAGCTATAGCCCCATCCATAGTAAGGCCATTTTACCTTTCTATGAGATACACATCAGGCTATGATGATTAGTATATTATTCATAATTGTCTGCTCGATAATGATGCTTCAGCTAATGTAATATCAAAGCAAGTAGCTGACCAATTAGGCTTAACTTATGTGAAAAACCACCCTCATATATTTTTAATGGATAATAGGAAGGTACCATGTGTTAGCATCATAAATGGGTTGCTTTGTGTTCTTAGACCAACACCCCAAGAAAGGTGTAGTTATGGATGTTGTAGTCATGGATGTAGATCCCGTATTTTCTATATTTTTATCTAGGCATTGGGCTAAATAACTAGGAGGAACAACCAATTGGATTTATCACATGTCACCATCCCTATGCAAGGAAAATAATAGGCATATTGGCCAACATATTTTCCAAAGATCCATTTAATAAATATTCTATTGAACTAAGAAAACACAATGATAGTCCAATTTTGTAAATTTTATTGAAAATAAAGGGTTAGGAGTGTATTTTATTTGGAATTCACATTTCTTGATCGAAGTTCTTGATGCTAAGGATATGGACCCATAATTCAAATTCAAAGCTGATGTAGAAGCTAATAATATTTTTATCACTACATTACGGACTATGAATTTTTATGGTGCAAAATATCAAATTGGAGTAGGAGCCAAAGTGATCTTGATTGACATCAATGGATATTGTATTTGTATTCCATATGGACTTGAGTTATCCTACACAAAAAATGTTTCTAAATATTAGTCTTTGTTGTTAGGTCTCAGAAATGCGAAGGAGCTAGGTATACACTACTTGATATTCAATGGGGATGCTAAACTCATAATACAATAGATTAAAGGGAAGTATAAAAAAAACACCCTAGATTAAAATAGTACAAGCAAGTCATACTATATAAAACTGACAAGTTCTTCATGTTTAACTTGCAATATATTCTTAGAAAGGAAAACCATGATGCTAACTTGTTGGCTATAAATGCTTCTGGTGTTGATATTAAAGAGATATATACTTTGTATATGGATAATTTCTCCACCATATATATCTATAGACCATCTATCCAATATAATGTCACGTACTTACAAATTTTTTAAGATGATACCACATTGTTGATTTCATGACTCTTTAGAATGAGTATTCTAGTGTCATGTGTGATGAACAAGATGAAGAAAATTTGAAAGACATCTTTGGGAAGCTTACAGAGATCATACAACTAAATACAAATAGAATTCCTAGAGGCTTCTTGTATTTAGAAATTTTATTTGATGATTTTGATAGGGCTTATAAACCACTTTTTCAAGAGTCTGAATTAGAATTTATTAATATTAAAATATATGAAGAGTACACAATATTAAAGGTTAACAAGGCCTTAAAAAAAGCTAAAAAACAACAATATGCTAGTTTTATAAAGAAAAGAAAAATATTTTTACCAGGTGTTATGATGAACTAAAGATATTCAACATTGAGTTCATGACACATATCATTCCTCTCAAAGAAGGTGCCAAACCTTTAGGAAAAAACTAAGGAAGTTTAATCCTACTTTGCACCTAGTCATGCAAAAAAGTTCAAAAATTACTAGATGCAAAGATAATAATAAAAGTCAGGTTCTCTTCCTAGATTACTAATTATATCTTGGTCATAAATAAAAATTAAGATATCAAACCTTATGTTGTTTTTTAAAACCTAAATAAGATCTCCTTAAAGGATAATTACCCACTCCCGAATATGGAACAACTACTTCAAGTTTTTTTTGGAGAATCTAGAATGTATTTGTTGGATGATTTTTTAGGGTACAACTAGATTTTGGTCAATCCAAAAAATGGATACAAGATGGATTTTACTACACCCTTGACAGCCTTTGAATACCTAAGAATACCTTTTGTTTTGATGAATGTAGGGGTAAATTTTTAGAGAGAAATGGACTTTGCTTTCAAAGGTTTGATGTTTAAAATAGTTGTTTATCTTGATGACATAACATTGTTCTATGAGTCTCCTGCAAACCACTTATTGCATTTGAAAAAGGTATTCGATAAATATAAAGAATTTGGCATCTCTTTGAACCTAAATAAATACATATTTGGAGCAAATCAAGATAAATTTCTTGGATACATTTTATCTAAGGAATAAGGATTGATCCTTAAATAATAGAAGAAATATTCAAAATCCCACCTCCAAAGAACCTAAAAGGGCATCCTCTTTCTTTGGTAAATCAACTTTACTAGAATGTTTGTTCTAGACTTTGCCAAGATTGCCAAACATAGTAATGACATGATCAAGAAGCAAGGAGATATCAAGTGGACTGAAGAAAACACTAGAGCCTTTCTAAAAATAAAAAAAGCTATTACTTAAGCCATAGTGCTAACTTGTATCAATTATTTTAAAAATTTCAATATTTTTCCTTCACTTTTGAACACACTATTATTGTAGTTTTGTCTCAAAAATATGAAGAAAATAATAATTAACCAATTGCTTTTTATGATCGAGGTGTTAAAATAGGCTCAACTAAGGTACACAATGGTAGAAAAATAGGTTTATGATCTTAGTATGGTATTAGATCATTTCAAAAGTAATTTTTGGGTTAAATCAGATGATAGCTCATATCCCTTACATTACCATCAAGTATGTCTTCATGCATGTAGAACCATCAGGTAAATTTACTAGGTGGATGGTAAAATTACTGCAATATGATGTTAATATCAAAATAATTTAGATTATAAGAGGATGGGGATTAACAAAGTATATGGTAAACAAAGAGGTTAAGCTTATGAATACCACTATTATATTTGATGAGTAGCATGAGGTAAGGATGATTAATAACTTTGATTGTAGGTAGTATGATAACATCATTTTCTACCTCCAAAATCCATCCTTTCCAAAAGATATGCCTAAGAGTAATAATAGTTCAACTAAACAATTAGCCTAGAGGTATCACTTCCATAATGGCATATTGTATTGGAAGCATCCAAATCGAGTATTTTTACTCTATATATTTGAAAAGGAAGTTCTCCAAATTCTAGAACACCATTTTGGCTTCTATGGAGGTCATTTTACACCTAAATCTATATATCACAAAATAATGAGAGCCAATTTTTATTGGTATTCTTTGTTCAAGGATGTATATCAGTTTGTAAAAAGTTGTCATAGTTACCAAATTTTTATAGGAAAGAATTTTTTTTTTGCCATGCCATTGAAACCAGTAGTAATCAATGTTCCATTCACTTAGTGGGGGTTGTATCTCATTGAATAAATTAATCCTAATTATTTTGAAGGTCAAAAATGGGTGATAACTATGAAGAAAAAAGCATGACACTATGCAAGCAATAAAGAAATCAACTCAAAGAGAAAAATAACTACACAAAATGGAATATATTTCAATTAATGGGGGGTAAGCTGAAAAACTCCTTGTTACAATTATTCTACCTTGACAGAGTTGATTTGATACAATAGATACAATGTGCTAGGGTTATCCGAAACCCTAGCTATACAAATATGAGTGTCTTCTATTGTGCTTTGATCCCAACTAAATGAGTGGGCTTCTGAGATATCCGATTTCGGGCCACTCCAGCTTCAACAACTATCCAATGTTGAATGAGAACCTATAGATCTACATACACACAAACAAACAAGGGGATTAAAAATACCTGTGAGAGCTCCACAGAGTGAGACCCTCATTTATCAATAAAATCCTAACTATAAATGAATATAATGGCATACAAAAACCTACATATTACTAAATGAAATAAAAACAAATGTGATTTACCTTGTTGAACTTGATGATGCTTCGTTATTGATCCATTGATGTGATGCCCTAATAGTAGTAGTAGGTGTGATGCAACAGATTTTGATTAGTGTTGATGATAATAGTAGCAGTGAGTGAGGGATGGGGAAATAACTAGAATGGAGGGAGACCTACGAAAAGGTAGGGTTTGGATCAAATCTCATGAGGGAATTTGGCAATGGAAATCTTTAGAGCTTATGCTTCACAAGGATCTCTTCAATGGTCTCTCTAGGTCATAAAGCATTCCAGTGCATTCCCCTTACAAGGTTGAGCATTATGAATGCTCTTATTTATAATATAGCTTAGGGTTTACTTAGGGTTTTAGCCTTACACTTTTAATCATGTGGCTAAGATTAAATCAGATCCTAATTTTGATATTACACTTTAGATGTGGCATGGATTAATGAAGATGGGTTGTGGATATTAGATTAGATCATACGAATCTAGTTAATTGGGCTTATAAATACATATTTTATAATAAATATATTATAATATAAAATATTATATTAAATATAAAATAATATTAAAATAAGCCCAATTGGGTTAGGAAATTGTGGGAAATGTCTAAAGTGGACCTTTTGAAGGTGGTAAGGGCTAAAAGTGGCTAAATGGATGACGGGAAAGGTGTATGGTGGACAATTGGGTGGTGGTATGGTTAGGATGGAGGATTAATGGTTGTAATTTGGTGTCTACAATAACATCCATAGACTATTTTACCAAGTGGGTAGAGGCAACACCAATCAAGAGATCAAAAACTTAAGTAGTTATCAAATTCATTGAAGACAACATTCTGACAAGATTTGGAGTTCTAAGAAAATTAGTCATAAAAAATCGAAAGTATTTTACCTCCTTACAAATAATTCAATTTTGTGCAAAATATGGCATAGAACTCTCTCATTCCTCAAAATATTACCCTTAATAAAATGGTTTGGCAGAGTCTTCTAATAAGAACCTGATCACTAGGATTAATATAACATTAGGAAATAATAAAATGAGTTGGGATTATGAGATGAAATTTTCTCTTTGGGATGAGAGGATCTATTTCAATAAGGGTACAAATAAATCCTCTTATGAAATCATCTATGGAGATAATCCCTACTACCTCCTTAGCTAAAATTCCATGATCCATATTTACTTTTTATAGATCACAAGAATCCATATGTTATTCAAAGAATACTAGACCAAATAGATCAACTCAAAGAGGATAGGAGGAATGCATTTCTAAAGATCACCAAAAAAACTCAAAAAGTTTTAAAAAGAAGGCTAAAGGAGGATATTTCTACGATGGTGATATAGTACTCTACTAGGATCCAAATAATTATGAGCCTAGAGAAAAGGAAAAATGGAAACCTAGTTGGCTTGGACCTTATTAGATTGCTTATGTTGTTGGTCAACACACATATAGGTTGTAGACATTGGATGGGAAATATTTTACCATTCCTATTAATGGACAACATTTAAAGAATTAGAACCTTGACCAAGGGCCAAAATAGGTATAAAATATATATATTGAGAGATATTCAACCAAATATTTTGGTGTTATTAGATGCTTCAAACTATATTTTCAGCACATATCTTGTAGTTAGAGTCATTTTTGTATCTTGAAGAATCCATAATAAAGAACTACACTTCTTCTTCCAAAATTTACTAGCTCACATATTTTTGATATATTTTAGTTATGCTTATTGGTGTTATTTTTGAAAAAAATCCTTCATAACCCTATTGGCCCATTTCAATTTTTCTCCAAACCTCTCAACCAATGGAAATGTAGCATGAATAATCCCCAGATTCTTTGGTCTATCATATTCCTCATGTGCATTAGTGAACCCACCCTATTTATTTGACCAAGTGTGATCTTGCATATGTGTCAATGAAATTATTCCATCATCAATGTTCTATAATGACCCTCATGCCATTAGTCAATCTAATCCATCAACATATATTCATTAAGCATGACCCTACATGATAGAATCAATGGTATAGAATCTTTAATAAAAATTCAAGGTATCTGATTTAATCCACTGCTACATAGATAATATACCAAAATATATCACATGAAAATATCAATGGACTAGAATTATTGGAGGAGGCTCATTGACGGTCTAGATTTTATCAAAGTAACTCACACACTTTGCTGACTAACCAAGGTAGCACCAATATCCTATATATTCACATCACATGATGTTTATGGATGATATTTTCTTAGTGGATTAGTATGGATCATTAGAATGTATCACCAACACACCTTAATGGTCTATATCTATTCCTAAAACATGATAGGCAACTAAGATTTGGTCTTGAGGGTCAAACATGAGCCACAAGTAGAGATTCCACATGTTATAATAGATGGACCTGATTTGTTAGATAAATCTTCAATGGACATGATTTTATCCTCAAAATTACTTCAAAAGTGAGGATTCAATGATGACACAAACAACCATTTTTTAGGAATAATATGATGAAATGAATCTCGAGGTATTTTTATAATCAGGATCAACTCTTGTATTGATACTAAAAGTTAATATCATTTCCAAAAATTTGGGCATGATCCAATAATCATGCAAGTACTCTAATAGCTAGGAACAAACCTTGAAACAACCTAGATGAAGAAGATGGGAAAAAAAGACAAGAATTCCAAGCAATGATAAGGATTTATCTATAGCTAGGATTTACCCTTCATATCTCTCCAATAGCTATGATTAAACTAGGAAGATAGTAGCAATTCATTAAAGCAATTCAATGGTCAAGATTTTTCTCTATATTATCTCCAATGTATAGTATCAAATGATAAGCAACACCATGTTAAAAGCATACAAGCTCTAATGGCCAAGATTCATCCCCCAAAAAGCCTCAATGGATAAGATTGAATTTTTTGAACTTGAAAAAAATCAAATGGAAATCTAAGTTTCAAATTCAACGATAGAAAATAAATCAAGTAATATTTATGGCGTAGATCCATTTCCCCTAAAACTAAGAGTGCATGAAAATAATTTTTTTAGATTGGCACCAGAGAGGTTTTAATTATCAAAATTTTTAAAGTTGTGGCTGAAATTTTATCATATACAAAGAGAACAACAAAATATTTTGGTGGTATTTATGGTTGAATCATGCAACCAACCTATCCAAATCATTACAAATTAACCCCCACTATAATATTTATTGCCATCAATCTTCAAGTCATAGAAAAGCCTTCAAAGAGAAGATACTACTCAAAGAGTATTTCTTGAAGTTATAGAAAACAACTAGATAGCTTACCATACTAGTTAAGTGCACATCCCAGAGAATTTTTCATAGCCTCATAAAGTGATAGAAAAAAACTTACCAACATTAGGAAACTCAAAAAATATAATACTTATGGGAAAGTTCCTAGGAAACCAATTACTGGGGATGTGGTATGGTTCTTGAATAATTCCATGGTAGATAAAGTATCACCATAGAGCAATAGGATGAGCTAGAGCAGATAACCATATTTATATATAGGACTGAGGAGAACCATAAATTGCATGCAAATTTACTAAAAAGGATTTTTAAAAATATCCAGAGCATCCAGAGAGTGGAATACCCATTTTCATTGGTCGGGTTAAAATTTGAGAAGAATTATCTATCTAAGAGTTTATTAATCCTCTAACTTGTCCTAGTTCATAAAATCCTATGACCCTAAATGTAAAGTCTTTAAAGATAAAAATGAATGACCAAAATTTAGGTTCATAGTTGACACCTTAAATATAGTCTTCTACCTCTCCCCTAATACACTGATTATATATTTGTGAGTAATCTCCTAATAGGCACAGTACATGATGCAATTGTCAGCCTTATAAAAAAATTTAGAAATAATGAGAATCTCTTTTAGCTTCACTATAATAAAACATATGTTAAAAGGGTGGGTTAAGAAATTCATTGATATAATTAATATCATGTTAGGAATAGAGGACCTATCTCTTGTTAGTAAGGAGGTAATATACTTGATATCCCAAAATAATTAAAATGGGCCAATTCAGTTTTACAAGTGAGAAGACTTCATTTGCAACAAAATGCATGAAGAATTCACTGCATTGAGAAAGGTAATTACAAAATATTTAGATGATATGCACACTTTCCCCTAATATTTCATATTCATGCATTTTATAGATTGTCATGTATACATGAAGGAGACCCCAATTATACCCAATGTTTGGAGGAATTTTTAAGAAGCATCCATCATATTTTATGTGGATTCACCCCTAGTAGGTGGGGACTAGAAGGGTAATTTTTTTTTTTGAAAATCATCTAGGAGACTATTTTATTATAAATGACTTTACATATATAAGAGTAAGTCCAAGTTACCTCCCAAAGCCCTTCCAAAAATTTTCATAATGACTATAGCTACTCTGGAAATGATTAGGCAAGTGGTTGAAGAAGCTAAAATTATAATGTATAGGAGGCAAGGGAGAGTTTTTTGTCTTTATTTCCCTTGTAAAATAGGCCATTACATCTACAAATGTTGCCAAAGTATGCTACAAGAAATTTTAAAATGGACAAGTTTAGCTTTTTAGAAGTTACCTAAATATCTTATGATCCTAAAGGTAACTACCAGGAACTCATGAAAAATGTGGGATCACAAATCATGGTTAGACATAGGGTAGATGCATTTGAGGATGAACTAAAGGAGGACTTGGTTAATAATTTTCTAATACAACCAATATGGGATAGGTACCCAATCAACATCAGGACACACTCACAACTTGAATATATTAAGGAATATCCAAGAGATATAGTAAGGCTAAGAAAGAATTCAGTTGAGGAGATTTCTCTAAACATTAGAGTAATGCTCCTTTAAGACTTTGTGGAACTCTTCTTGGAAACACTCGACCAGGAACTTGAAACAATTGCTATGGGGAAGGACTTCCAAGACATAAAAATAGAACCAAATATCGAGACTTTAGTGGTCCCACCTATGAGAGTACAATTCACAATATTAGCAAGGGTGGTATCATCTTAAGTGGATCAAAAAATAGGGGCTACACATGTATAAATTATAGATTATCCATTGGTATTATACAAGATAATGGCTCAAGTTCAAGAGAAGACATTATAATATTTGTACAAAAACAAAATATATTTACAGAAAAACAAATAACAATTTTTGGTAAGGCTCAATGATATTGAAGAATAAAGCCCAGTTAAGATGATAGCAACTCCACCATCATATTATCAAGTGATTTCAAAAGGTATAGCCTAATTTTATTATCAAGAGGATTTATTGTTGTGGATATATTGATAAATATAAGATAAATGTGTATTCGAGACTAAAGAGTGAATTAAAAGACTTGGCCTAGGTATTTAAGAATATAAACACTATCATTATATTAGTATAGGACATGAAGATTCTCCTAGAGATATAAAATAATAGGGTAAGCTTAATTAGAGATATTTTGAGTAGTTTGAAAAACACTATGAGGAAATACATGAAAATAAGGTGATCATCCAAGATGGCATAGTGTATGACTACTATCAAGAGTTTCTCAAAGTATCAATATTTCTTAGAGAGAGACCTATTTGGGACATTTTTGTCAATTATATGGAAGCTTATGAGGAGGAAATTAATGTAATATTAGGGTAGGTTGGAATATCACTAGAGGAATGCATGAGTGTATCCAATTTTGATGATTTCATTTTTCATAAAATTCATGATTTTGACTATGATGAGGATGATGAGCATAATTTAGCTCAACATGTCAATATTTTGGCCAAGATGTCTAAATACTTGTACAAAATCTCTTAGGAAATTTTTTTTTTTTATAAATTCAAAAGAATAGGGCTCTAGAAACCATTTATGCAATAAGGTTCATTGCCTCCTTTTGTAATGAATCCTATGGAAAAATTGGTAGTCTAATGGGAATAACTCAAGCATAATAGGAGATACATGACAAAGTCAAATATACTAATAAAGGCAATATTGAAGAAAAATGGGTGAAAATAAACCAAGCAATATCAAAAGGATGCCTAGAGGTAAAAAGGAGAAGGCTCAAGGAAAAAGGCCACAAAGAAAAATGAAAAATCCAATGATCAAGAAGTAGCCAGGTGTAAGGATCAAATGAAACAATCCAAATCAATAATAACAATATTTGTTACACCTCAAAATCCAATGGTTGAAAAGAATCCATGTGTAAAAGTAGATGAAACAATCCCAAGCAGTTATAACTAAATTGGTTACACTTCAAGCTATAAATACAAGGTGTGCCACCTAGAGTAATCATCAAGTATTTGCATAGCCAAAATTCTACCAACCTTGTATTTATCATTTGTATTCCATTTGTGTTTTGTCTCCCTTTTCCACCTCTTATTCTTCATCATTATTGTGCATGTCCCAAACTTGCTCAGAAAGGATTCAAACTACTAATATCATTTTGATGAAGAACATAAGCCTATACTGATAGGGGGAGTGAAATGTATTTGACAACTTTTTAATTTTCTTTCCCAATAAATAATAAGCAATGTATAGATATAAATATCAACAACAGTAATAAAAAGAATGCATAAATCACCACACACAATAGAGACACCAATTTAATGTGGTTCACCCAATTTGGGCTACTCCATGGAGAAAATATTTCACTAAAATTTTCTCAATCAATCTCTTGGGAATACTTTCTCTGTTACAATGTTTATGGACATCTATCCAAAGGATACACCAATAACCTAATCAAGTTCATGGATATATCCATAGGAAACCTCTTTCTCCTTAGCTCTTACTGGTGATCTTCTAGAAGAACTGCTGACCCCACTACTCTAGCTAATGGATCTCTATCCACTGAAGACACCTATCCTCACTACCCTGGCTAATGGATATCTATCCATTGGATAAAGTCATCCTCTATACTATATAACCTTCATATCTATCTCAAATTTGCACTAAACATAGTCCTTTGGTCTAGCACAAATTTTCTCAATCTCTATCTCTCATCTGGCACAAACCTATCCTCAAATCTGCACCAAAATTTGTCCTCAAATCTATACTAAACATAGTCATTTTGTCTAGCACAAATATATCCTTAATATCTATCTTCTGATATGCACTAAACACAATCCTTTGGTCTAGCAAAAATCTATCCTCAATCTCTATCCTCAATCCTTAACACAAAGCTTGACTTAATCTTAAATAAACTCTGCTAGATATACCCCAAAACTTACCCCAAAGTCTTAATAAATTAATCAATCAACTTTTCTCTCAAGTCTTATCAAAGACTTATCATAATTCTACCTTGTAAGCTTCCACACAAGCTCACATTAATATTTCTAAGTCCTCTCTAGAACTTGTCCAAATCTACTCAACAAGTCCTCACTACAACTTGTCCAAATATTCTCAATAAGTCCTCACTAGAACTTATCCAAATCTGCTCTCAATATCTATTCTCAAACTCTAATGTAAGCTCACACAAAAGCTCACACAAATATTTCCACAAGTATTATTTAAGAATTACCTCAAATCTACTCAACAAGTCCACACTAGAACTTGTCCAATATCATAGAAACATAAAAATAATTGTTAGAGACTCAATATGCTTCACATTCACCACAATGCTCAATAAATTTCAATCACTCTTTTTACCACATAAAAATATAGAGAATTTTTAGAGACTCAATATGCTTCACACTCACAAAATTTCAATCACTTTCAATCTCTCTTTTATCACAAAAATATATAGAGAATTGTTAGAGAATCAATATGTTTCACATATCAACACAATCTCTTTCTCAACTCAATTCAGAATATAGAAAAATTTGTTTCATAGAACTTGAACAATCATAACAACACATCCACTTGACTAAGCTCAATCAAATCTAATCAACCAATCAATCAATGAATTAATCCTTGCTTATAAACCCTAGTCCAAGCATAAGAACACTCACTCAAATATTTCCAACAATGCTTATCAATCAATCTCACATAATAATGATACTCATGATTTTGCAAACCCTAGTTCAAGTTCTTCACTCACTTACTTACTTCAACAACAATGCTTATCAAACAATCTTCACATAACAATGATACTCATGATCTTTGCAAAACCTAGTTCAAGTTATTCACTCACTTACTTCAACAAAAATGCTTATCAAACAAGGTTTTATCAACAACTCTATTTCAAAAAACCTTAAAGCATTAATTCAAAAAACACTCAAAAATGCTTACCAAACAATCCTTTTCACTCCAACTTTACATTTACAACATTCAACAATCACTCATTAGGAATATTTACACATACTTTTTGTTTGATGTAGAAGTGGCCTTAGAAAACCTATCTGAATCACAATTTTCTTCTTTCCAATTTCAATGGTTAGATGACAAAATATTGCTCTTAACACTTTCTCAAGTATTCCTTAAACACAAAAATAATCAAAGCTCAAATACACCTTATTGCTCCTTCTTGGAATTAAAATCCATCAAATCATACATAAAATAATTATTTGGATGCACCTTATAATCTCCAACTTAAAATAATATCCAACATCACGAAACCTCAAACAATCTTCCTAAAACACCTTATTACCCTTTTCAAACACTAAATCAAATAACACCAAAATATTTATTTTGCATCAACATTATAACTCCCCTTAAAATCTTACAAGACAAATAAATTATGTAAAAATTAATTTTTAATGTCTCAACTAATTCCTCCAAAAATTTTGTGAAGAACACAAGCTTATACTGAGAGGGGGGGTGAACAGTATAAGACCTCTTTTTACTTTCTCCTTTATACTTCAAAATAGTAAAGCAATATACCCAAAGCAATATTAAAGCAATGCACAATATCATCCACAAAGTGAAACCAATTTTAACATGGTTCACCCAAAATGGCTAGGCTACGTCCACAAAACTTTTCTCTAAAAGTTATCTCAAAGTTCTTTGGGAATCCTTCCCAATTACAATGTTTATGAGCCTCGGCCCAAAGGAGATACCTTCCCCCAATCAGAATTTATGAGCCTCTGCTCAAAGGAGATACCTTCCCCTCTGCTCTGGAAATGATCCCTCAGAAGATCAACTGCCTCTACCTCTTGCTAGCACGTGGAACTCCTTTCCACCAAAGACCTCCTGTCCTCAATGTTTAGCCTAAGAGACCTCTACCTTCTATGATCACGTCCACAGCAGCTAAGCAACCTGTACCAAACACAGTCAGTTGGTCTAGTACAAGTCTTCCTCTATATGTTAGATCTGTCCAACGCTTGAACAAATCAATCCTATACACACAAACCTTCTCAAAGACTTGCCAAATCTATCCTCAAGTTCTTCTCAAAGAACTAGTGCACCTCTATCCTCAAGTTCTATGATAGAACTATCAAACTCAGCTCACAAGTCCTTTGCTAGGACCTGTCCAAATCTGCTCACAAGTCCCCACTGGAACCTGTCCAAAACTGCTCACAAGTCCCCACCGAAACCTATCCAAAACTGCTCACAAGTCCCCACCGAAACCTGTCCAAAACTGCTCATAAGTCCCCACTGAAACCTGTCCAAAACTCAACAAGCTCAACAAGAAAAAAACTTTCTTAGTAGGAAATCACAAGGTGAATTGTTAGAGACCCAATGTGATTTTTCAAACTCATAGAAGCATAAAGAGAATTTTTAGAGACTCAATATGTCCTATACTCAACTCCCAATCTCAAACCTCAACTCAAATCAACTCAGCTCAAACTCAATCTCAAATCTGAAAACTCAACTCAATATCTGAAATGGATAGGATAGAATGCTTTCTTTCAAGAACATGAAACCCCAACAATTGCCAACTATGCAAAGAATCACATAACAATGATACTCATGTTCTTTTCACCATCAATTAGGGCTTCAACAACAATGCTCATCAAAAAAGGTTCAATCAACACCATTCAGCTCAAAACACAACCTTGAAGCATTTCACAATCAACATTAGAAAAGGAAACAAGTAGAACTCCTTTTCTCTCCAATATTGTTTGATCAAAAAACATCCACGAACTCAAATCACAATAGCACAAAACAACTTTTCAAATCATCAACAAAGGAGTAAGCCCAACACTTTAACCAAGTAAAGAATAGCTTGATTATTACCAATTTAATGAAACCAAATGTCAATCTCAAAGCTACCCACTTAAGGTTTCACAACTTCACACAAGAAGCAATTTTAACCTTAAAACATCATGTTTTCATTTCCATAATCAACCAAAAGCACTCTCAACATTACAAGAAAAATTTATCCCTTATACACCTTATTTCTTCCTTATAGTCTTATCAAAAATAAAATTTATCTCTCATAAGAATGCAATAAGATATTTCAAACAACACTTTCAAAAGAATCTTTTATCAAAAATAAAACAAGCTTTAAACTCCTTATAACTCCTAAGATGTTTTGCCCTCTAATAAACTTCCTCCATCCGCAAAATACACTTAGCAAAAATTAATTTTGAAAGTACCTTGGCCAACATCAAAAATCACGCTATGGAGAAATTGTGCACGAATTCTAACACCACCCGCTGCGTCCACTTCATGATGTAAAACCCTTTCACATTATTCGAACATGGAACCTCCCATTTGGGTAGCGTGCCAATAGCCTAGCCGCTACCGGTGCGCCAAAGGCGCCCGGTGAGGTTTAAACCTCACACTGTTAGCCTTGTTCCTTCTACGCCATGGATTAAATAAAACAATAGTGCCTCCCTTTCTTCTAACGTGAACATGAAGACGAAAACCTTACGGTAGATTTACGACAAGCGGTGAGTACAAAAAATGAACAGCATATTCATGAAAACGGCGAAGACACAGTCGAACAGCAGGTTTACAAAAACGGTGAAGACATAGTCGAACAGCAGGTTTACAAAAATGACGAAGACACAATCAGAGAAGAAATCCGAATAGCGGATCATGAAATCACAGCGAGGAGGAAATCGAACAGCAAATCACGAATTCACAGTGAGCAACTCTTTTCAAAATGCGGATCAAATGATTCTTGATTTTCATCGAGGGAGATTTATATGCATTTTTACCATAAGCTCTTGACGTCAACGAGGAGTTTAACACGTCGGCAGAGGTCTTGGCTAGCACCCACAATCTTAAAACATAGCGCCATGGGTTAGGAGAACCCATTGCAAACAATAATTTAATATTTATTTTAAAATAATTAAAGGGAACCTTAACAAGGTTTTTAATTATTTAAATAAATACTTCCTCCTGGACCCAAATGCATTAAAATAATGCATCCACCTGTAATATTTAAACCTACCAACTTGGGGTTTACAAAAGACCTTTGAAACTGTCATGTCATAACCTTCATCAAAACAAATTATTTGACATCAAATCAAATTCCTTCAAGAGCTTCTTGACATCAATGACAACTTATACACTTGAGAAAAGGCAATGTACCCAAAGTACCCAAAATTGCCAACAATCTCCCCCTTTGTCATTGATGGCAAACCTTTACTGAAAACACTTCTCAAGAGCCAAAACTAAAACCAACTATGCTAACAACTGACCAACTGTGCCCATAACTGAGAATCTTCCTTTGAAGTTTTGCTCCCCCTGACTTGAAACTCTCCTCTTCACTTTGAAGCTCTCCCCCTTACTCATATCTCTCCCCATTTGTCATCAATGGAAAATGGTCACCTTTGGGGCTCAGGACTAGGAATGAGCCTCTTAGCTTAGTCCCTCCCCCACCTCCTGATGAGGTGATTAATTCTGGGGTGGGAGTAAAACTCCCATTAGGCACTGATCATCATTAGTTTCTATAACTTCCTTGCTGAGCCTTCTCTTGAACTCTTTGTCCATATTCCTATTCTTGTCACTGTTCTTGTTCTCATCCCTGTTCTTGTCCATGCCTTGATCCTTGGACCTGATCATGCCATTTTTCTTGTTCCTGTATTCTGGAAATTCAGCTCTACACTGTCTGATTATGTGACCTTCATTGTTGCACTTGAAACACTTGACGATGTTGTTTCTCTGAGGTAAACCTGATCTTTGAATCCACCAGTTCTGACCAAACCTGTTCTGACCAAACCTATTTTGACCAAACCTATTTTGATCAAACTTGTTCCTATTATTTGCCTTGCAATAAACTGCCTTGTGCCCAAACTATTGACAAGAGTAGCAATACCCTTGAAAGAAACTAGCACTTCTAAAATTGTCATTTACCTTCTTCACTTGAGCCATGCAATGTGAAGCCATGTGACCAAACCTATGACAAGCAAAACATCTGCCTTGAAACTTTCCTTTATTTGACCTCTTGGGTCCTGAATACTTCTTCTTCTCATTATGAATTTTGTTTTTTGTTTCTATGCATCTATCATTCAAGGACTCCTTTTTTGAAATACTTTCCTCATCAGAACTCTCTTCCTTTTGGAGTCTCTTACTAGACTCTCCAACTTGTTCCTTGTGTGGTTTAACAAAACCAAGGCCTGTTTTATTTGTTGTCTTTCTTTGACCTTTGATGAGTGACTTAACATTTTTGGAGCTATCTTGAAACCTGTAAAGCTTATCCTTGTACTCTTTAGTTTCCTCTTTCAAAGAAGCCATTTTCTGTTCTAACTCACTATACTCAAGAACCTTAGACTCTAACTCATCCTTGAGTTCTTGTGTCTTAGCTATAGAGAAGTCAAGAATTTCTATAAGATCATCTCTCTCCATACAACATTCATCTAACTTATCCTTGAGTCTAGCATTCTTATTTCTTTCCTTTTTCAAAGCACTAAGAGCACTAATAAGTTCACCTTCAAGATCTACTTCACCTTCCTCTATATCTTCCTCTATTTTTTTGCTTTTTGAATCATCAAAGCCTTTTTCAGATTTCTTATCACTAGAGGTGCTACCCTTTTCAAAAACCATACATGCATCTTCCTTATAGTTTTCTGAAGCATCCTCATACATACTAGAAACCAAATCATTATTTGTGCAATCATCCTCAAGGTGACCAAATTTTCCACATCTAAGACATTTCATGATAATGAATCTATGTTTCGGTTCTTCCTCTTTTTTTGATATGAACAACATCTCATTTTCATCATCACTTGAAGAACTTTCACTATCACTACTAGAACACTTACTTGCTTTGTCTAGGTAGAAACTCTTCTTGTGCTTGTGAGAATACCTCTTTCATTGATTGTTGTGCTCATCTTTGTTCTTCCTATGATGCTTGTGCTTTTCAGAATCCTTGCTCTTAGAATCTTGTTTATCTTCATCACTTTCATTCTTGGGAATAGTACATTCGGTAGCATAATGACCAAACTTTCCACAATTGAAACATCTTATATTTTTCATACTTTTGTGCTTTCTAGAGAACTTGCATTTCTTACTCTAATATGCCTCTTCATCACTAGAAGACTCATCACTATCTTGAAGTTGTTTACCCTTGGATTTCTTGGTAGCCTTGAAAGTTGCCTCTTTCTTGACATCAACCTTCACTTGAGTTCTCAACTCAAATGCTGCAAGTATACTATGGAGCTCATCCTTTTTCAACTTATCCAAATCTTTAGCTTCCTTAATAACAGAAATATTTTCACTAAATCTATTAGGAAGAGATCTTAAAATCTTATCACAAACATCATTTTCAGCAAGCTCAATACCTAAGTCTTTCATGGAGTTAACAACCTCATCCATACGAAGCATGTAGTCACTAATATTTTCATCATCATTCATCTTGAGTTATTCAAACATACCTTTGAAGTGTCTCAACTTGGCCTTTCTGACATTTTTATCACCTGTATGAACCACCTTCAAATGTTTCCACATTTCATTGGATGTCTTGTAGTGAATCACCTTGGTGAGATCTATTTTCTGTAAGCCTTTTAGGATTGCATTCATTGACTTTGAATTGCTGTGATGTAGGAGCCTTTCTTCCTTAGTAATAGGACCATGTACAGGAATAGTGTACTCATATTCAATTACTTCCCAAACCTCATTACCAAGTGCCATTAGATGAACCTTCATCCTTGCACTCCAAAGACCAAAATCTGACCCATCAAGAATAGGTGTTGCATTGCCACTTGAATGATCCATTATGTTCTTTACTAGCTTTTCCTTCAAGCTGTTAAAATTTTCGAAGGTGCCTGCTCTGATACCAATTGAAGAACACAAGCTTATATTGAGAGGGGGGGTGAACAGTATAAGACCTCTTTTTACTTTTTCCTTTATACTTCAAAATAATAAAGCAATATACCCAAAGTAATATCAAAGCAATGCACAATATCATCCACAAAGTGACACCAATTTTAACGTGGTTCACCCAAAATGGTTGGGCTACGTCCACAAAACTTTTCTCTAAAAGTTATCTCAAATTTCTTTGGGAATCCTTCCCAATTACAATATTTATGAGCCTCGGCCCAAAGGAGATACCTTCCCCCAATCAGAATTTATGATCCTCTGCTCAAAGAAGATACCTTCTCCTCCACTCTAAAAATGATCCCTTAGAAGATCAACTACCTCTACCTCTTGCCAGCATGTGGAACTCCTTTCCACCGAAGACCTCCTGTCCTCAATGCTTAGCCTAAGATACCTCTACCTTCTATGATCACATCCACAGTAGCTCAACAACTTGTACCAAACACAGTCAGTCGATCTAGTACAAGTCTTCCTCTGTTTGTCAGATTTGTCCAACGCTTGAATAAATCAATCCTCTACACACAAGCCTTCTCAAAGACTTGCTAAATATGTCCTCAGGTTCTTCTAAAAGAACCATTGCACCTCTGTCCTTGAGTTCTCTGATAGAACTATCAAACTTAGCTCACAATTCCTCTTCTAGGACCTATCCAAATCTGCTCACAAGTCCCCACCGGAACCTGTCCAAAACTACTCACAAGTCCCCATCGAAATCTTTCCAAAACTGCTCACAAGTCCCCACCGAAACCTGTCCAAAACTGCTCACAAGTCCCCACCGGAACCTGTCCAAAACTCAGCAAGCTCACCAAGAAAAAAACTTTCTTAGTAGGAAATCATAGGGTGAATTGTTAGAGACCCAATGTGATTTGTCAAACTCATAGAAGCATAAAGATAATTGTTAGAGACTCAATATGTCCTATACTCAACTCCGAATATCAAACCTCAACTCAAATCAACTCAGCTCAAACTCAATCTCAAATCTAAAAACTCAACTCAATATCTGAAATGGATAGGATAGAATGCTTTCTTTCAAGAACATGAAACCCCAACAATTGCCAACTATGCAAAGAATCACATAACAATGATACTCATGTTCTTTTCACCATCAATTAGGGCTTCAACAACAATGCTCATCAAACAAGGTTCAATCAACACCATTCAGCTCAAAACACAACCTTGAAGCATTTCACAATCAACATTAGAAAAGGAAACAAGTAGAACTCCTTTTCTCTCCAATATTGTTTGAACAAAAAGCATCCACCAACTCAAATCACAATAGCACAAAACAAATTTTCAAATCATCAACAAAGGAGTAAGCCCAACACTTTAACCAAGTAAAGAATAGCTTGATTACTACCAATTTAATGAAAGCAAATGTCAATCTCAAAGCTGCCCACTTAAGGTTTCACAACTTCACACAAGAAGCAATTTTAACCTTAAAACATCATGCTTTCATTTCCATAATCAACCAAAAGCACTCTCAACATTACAAGAAAAATTTATCCCTTATACACCTTATTTCTCCCTTATAGTCTTATCAAAAATAAAATTTATCTCTCATAAGAATGCAATAAGATATTTCAAACAACACTTTCAAAAGAATCTTTTATCAAAAATAAAACAAGCTTTAAACTCCTTATAACTCCTAAGCTGTTTTGCCCTCTAATAAACTTCCTCCATCCGTAAAATGCACTTAGCAAAAATTAATTTGGAAAGTACCTTGGCCAACATCAAAAATCATGCTATGGATAAATTGTGCATGAATTCTAACACCACCCGCTGCGTCCACTTCATGATGTAAAACCCTTTCGCATTATTCGAACGTGGAACCTCCCATTCGGGTAGCGCGCCAACAACCTAGCCGCTACCGATGTGCCAAAGATGCCCGGTGAGGTTTAAACCTCACGCTGTTAGCCTTGTTCCTTTTGTGCCAGGGATTAAATAAAACAATAGTGCCTCCCTTTCTTCTGACGTGAACATGAAGATGAAAACCTTACGACGGATTTATGACAAGCGGTGAGTACAAAAAATGAACAGCGAATTCACGAAAACGGTGAAGACATAGTCGAACAGCAGGTTTACAAAAACAACGAAGACACAGTCGAACAGCAGGTTTATTAAAATGATGAAGACACAATCGAAGAAGAAATCTAAACAGCGGATCACAAAATCATAGCGATGAGGAAATCGAACAGCAGATCACGAATTCACAGCGAGCAACTCTTTTCAAAATGCGGATCGGATGATTCTTGATTTTCATCGAGGGAGATTTATATGCATTTTTACCATAAGCTCTTGACATCGGCGAGGATTTTAACACATCGACGGAGGTCTTTTCTAGCACCCACAATCTTAAAACATAGCGCCATGGGTTAGGAGAACCCATTGCAAACAATAATTTAATATTTATTTTAAAATAATTAAAGGGAACATTAACAAGGTTTTTAATTATTTAAATAAATACTTCCTCCTGGACCCAAATGCATTAAACTAATGCATCCACCTGTAATATTTAAACCTGCAAACTTGGGGTTTACAAAAGACCTTTGAAACTGTCATGCCATAGAATTCATCAAAATAATTTATTTGACATCAAATCAAATTCCTTCAAGAGCTTCTTGACATCAATGACAACTTATACACTTGAGCAAAGGCAATGTACCCAAAGTACCCAAAATTGCCAACATTTTGGCACTCAACTAATGCATACCTTTGTCTTCTTCCCAAAAGAGTTTCAACATGATTCAAACCACCGTCTCCCCAAGCTCCAGGAATCTTAGTTCTTTGGTGCCCACCGCATGGGCTATAGACACCCACATGAAGGAAGACTTCCTTCCTTTTCAAACTTCGTCCACCATTGATTTAAACACAAAATAAAAATATTCCTCCTATGGATTTTAACCTAGACCAATCACTACCCTCACGTCTTGCTCACTCTACGGTTGCCAAATGCGCTACCAGTGCTTGGTGACCAAGGCTCCCTCCTTGGTGGGGGAAATCCTTTTGCCTCCTCTAAGCACTTTAATAAAAATTAAATCCTCTTGTTGCACAACACGATTTGCACAAGCTCACATAGAATTAAATTTAATTCTAAGGCATGAGATACTTTGGCTAAGGTGGGGTAGTCTCCTATTTATACACACTTGGTTAATTTTCTCCCCACGTCGGCGCTCGATGTCGAATTCAATTTTTTGAATTTTGACTTAATATCCCACCTTAGGGTTATTTAAAATTAACATAAATTAAATTTTAATATATATATATATATATTTACATGGTGGAATAGATATCCGCAACAAATTTGGGTAGGTTTTCTACATTTTATGGTCACCACAATATTCTGTGATGTCCATCCCGAAATCCACCACATAGATCTTCGTGCAATCTGCCCCTATAACCACCATTCCACAATCATTTTAAACCTTTTACGCCACTGAAAGCACTAGGAAAGGGACAAGCGTTCAATACGACGAGGCCTAAGATTTGAACCTTGGACCTCCACCCCCTTATGGGTTTGGATGAACCAATTGGTCTACACCTCGGACCTAATTTTAATTAATATTAAAATTAATTAATAATTAATTTAAATAACTTATAAGTTAAGTAAATTAATTAATAAATTAATTTATAATAAAAATTATATTAATTAATATATAATTAATTTAAACTTCCTTGTATAATATTATAAATAAATATTATAATATTATTCACTTGGGCTTTCTTCTTTGCACTTTGGACCACATCTGACTTCTTGGAACCGGGTCTTGATCAACTGAAAAGGTACTATCCTTTTGCACTTATTGGAGAACCTGAAACTGATGTTGCCCACTAAAATTACCATTGAATGGTGCTGAAAGTTTGACATCAATGACCACTCACTCTTGACATCAATGACAAATCATCTACTGAAAATGTCCAACATTCTAGTAGCTAGATCAAAATTTAGGAGGCTCTTTCTTACTATAGTAGAATGAATAGTTTTGGATTTTTGTTACATTATTTGAACATAATTCTAATATTGTATTGATTAAGTGATATCTGGATCATTTGAACTAGACTCATCATGTAAATACCTTTATATGTAAATCCTATTTCCTACTTTGAGTAATTGGTCTAATTTTGTATGTTTTTCACATTTGAAGGTTGCATTATTTGAAGTAGAATTCTTATTTGAAGTAAAATTTATTTTTGGGGCCGAGTCTTCGAAATTCTTACCCTTGATAGGGGTTTTCATAGTAGAATTATTTTGTGGGTGCATCTTAGCACTAGATTCACTTGAAATTTGAGCCATTTTTTGATAAAATTCTTGAAACTTGTTTCATGATCTCTTTAATCCTTGCCCTAGATGTCGTGGAAAGGTATGGTTTTCACTTTTCTTTTATGTAGCAAATTGGAATCCATTGCCACTCAAGTTCATAGCATGATCTATTGAAAGATATATTTCTAACCCATATTGTATCCCCTGCAACATAGGCTACTAAAATATTGAGCATAAACTACAAAAATATTGGCCACTAGGGCCCAAAGGCCCTAAAAACCAACCTCTGGAGTTACTTGCACTCAATCTAGATGAAACCCTTGCACAACCACTTGCCAAAATGCTTGTTCACACATAAGTATGTGCTAGTATATGTGTTTCTCCAAATGATCTAAAAATTGGTGGAGATATGCTAGGTTTTTAGGCATATACCCTCAAAATTTAAGCTCAATTAGAATTTGGATGAGTGAGATATGACAAAAAACAAGTTTGATATTTTGGACAGTTGCAAAAAATGTCCCTCCTCACATCAAGACAAGATAAATTCTTGTTATCCCAACTATATTGGAACTATTACATGTATCTCCTCCTCAAAAATATTTATCCTCAAAGCTAAAAAAAACTAGAAAATTCTATTAGACTCCCACATTGCATCTTATTTTGGAAGATCCTACCACTTGATGAGAAACTCTTGAATCTTGCAAGATCACATCTTTGATGATTATTTTGAATTATCCTCTTTCTCTTTTGAATATTGAGTTTTGGTTAATGTTATATTTATTGAGTTAGATTAGGTATAAATTATTCTATGTTTGATACTTTAGAAAAATAAGTAGGTCTATGGCAACCTGAGAGGCCATTATAATGATCAATATTATACAACCACTAACCTAAGACCACCAGTGGTGGTGCTCCTATGATCATCGCCTGGTGGCTAATTCTACCTTAGAGTGTGAGCACTTTTGTAATGCACTCCAACCATAATGCAATAAATGTGGAATAAGCATATGTATTCTTATTTATACCATGAAGGTAGTAAACCCTGCTAGAATTCTATCATGATTGGATAATTAATTAAACCATATTTTAGGTTTCAAATCAATCCTTTTCTAAATGCCTTATTCTTCAAATTTGTGTCTTCGTAATAATAGGAATCAAAACCTTCTATTTAATTTTACATCCTAACTATAGTCGTATGGCATTGCGTTTTCGTCCACTTGTGAAGCATAGTGGATTTTTGTGAAATTATGAAGCTAATAATTGAATAAAATTCTCTATCAAAATTAGAATCTGCATCAATGTCCACCCCTATGATTTTTCATTATTGTGTTGCAATTAGGTAATAATATTAGATTATAGGAAAGATCTTGTTGTATGGGATTTTTCTTAACACTTGTTTCAAGATAGGATCATTCCAAATGATTACCCTACCAAAAATGATGTCCTTTGTTTCTCTACTAAGTGAAATCTATTGTGAACTATGGTGAAAGCTAAACAATAACATATCAATCCTAATTATTATACCTTGGGGGAGGCTTAAGGTTTCTCTCATTGATCCCTACATAATTGCCTTAGATGAAATGAATATTTACCCTTATTTGACCTTGGATAATCATGATATTACTTTGACTAACAGATCTACCAATCTAGTTTTAGCACATAGAAGATGGGTTGGTTTCATCTTGGGCAATTATAATTGGATTTTTATCCTATATATTGAAATTATCCTACATCGCGTACGTTGAGTGGGAAATGGGGACCTAAAAGAGATATGCCTCCCTTAATACTCTATCCATAACCCTATGGACATATTAGGATCCATGCCAAGGGTTGGCACTCTTTCCTCCTGACACCCGTCAACCCTCTATCTTGTTGATTAAGAAAATTGAGACTTAGTAGTTAAGTTGACCATTGACCAAGCCATACTCCATTACTATCACATGGTTGTACATTTTTGGTTATTAAATTATATGGACATGATATGTCCCACCCTTTTAAAACAACTATGGGATACATAGTCCCACATTTCTCCTATGGGATCAATGGGGACGTTTATAAGGAAAATTATTCTCTACTTTGATTGACCACCACCTGGTGGTCATGGTGGACACCAAGTGGTGGTCATGCCATAGTTGATAGGATGTTATAGAATGACATGTGGAATTCTATTCTATGGAATGTATACTAGTTGTGTTGGTCTACTATCAGGTTTGATCTACCACATGGAAAATAGTGACTTGAAATGTGTTTGATTGATGGTGGTGTTAGGCATATTAGTAATTAAACTCCTTTTTTGGAACTTGATGCAAGAATTGTTATCTCCATGAACAATAATTGATTAGTTAATTATTGGAACTCATCATATTATCCTTGGCTCTATTATATAGTTGATCATTATTTTGGGGGTCATACAATAGATAGGTTTCCCATAATGGTTTTATCAAGACCTTGGTCAAAGGTTAAATGAAATGGCTAGGAATGTAATATCATTATAAATACCAAAGGAAAAAAATTAAGATCAAATTTAGGAATATATTTTATAAATATGGATAGTTTTTTGGTGAGTTAAATGGATGTAAATATGAGCCAAAATTGATAAATATTGAAAGCAATATAAGATCCAAAATTGTGAAAAGATTGTACTTTATGTTTATAATCCAAAAATATGGTGCAATTTGGGAAAGAAAATTGTGGAAACCATGATACAAATTATGGAGAAATTTGTAGTAAATCATGACTTAAAATTACAAGACAGATATGTAATATTTTTTGATAGATTACAAGGTAAATTTGTGAATGTGTAATATTTTTTATATATTAGAAGACAAATTTAAGATTAAGATGTAATCTTGTTTGATAGATTACAAGACAAATTTATGATTGACTATAGGTAATATTTTTTGATAGGTTACAAGTCAAAAGGAGGTGTAATCTTGTTTGATAGATTGCAAGGCAAATTTGGAACTAACTAGATTATGAGAATCATAATAAAATATTGATAGTAGATCAAGTCTAATTTGGGAAGAATGGATAAGGAACCTATTCTTGAGGAAAATATAGGGTTTCCTATCAGTGTGTACTTATGTAGATTACATAGTACTTTAGAAATGTATTTGATGATGAATGCATGTAAGGATTCATTTTGTGGAAACATGAATGAATGTAGGAAGATCACATGTGGAATCTACCCTTGGAGAGATTGTGGGGTCTTTCCTTGTAAAAAACCCTAGATTAAATGGACTAATGATATATAGTTTTGAATAATGAATGCAAGGTTCATTCTTGAGGAAATTACGAGGTTTCATTCTTTCTAAATTTATATGTATCCGGTGAGCATTTCATTTATGTGTTTTCAATTTTAATGATGACCTGGATGCATATTTTGAGGTTGGGTTGTTTCCCTTCAAGGTTTTTCCTAGGATAAAACATTGTGTTATGGATCCTTATTGTGTGGATTGGTACTTCTTGTTTTTTAACTTATAATATGGATGATGCATTTATATGATATGATTACTAAAGTATTATATGATGCATGATTTTTTTTAATAAGCAATGTTCAATAAGTAAGATTGGTTTATATTTGCACTTAATGATTATTAGATCTAATAATGGATGTTGCACTTAATTTTCCAAGAATGGTTATTTCAATATGATGTAATGGTTTAAGCTTTGATTCAAGTAATAGTCTTGAAATGAATGAAGCACTCTTTATGTATTGGTTAATAATACATGTATGGTTTTCACTACAATAAATATGATTGCTTATTCAATTAGGAAGTAAGATTATAATTGAACTATAATCAATTAATTAAGTGATTAAACTTCCTAATTGAAAAGAGAGAGAAAAATTTAGATAATGAATTTAATAATAATCATGAAGGAATGTAAGGTTATATAGGAGTTTTTCACTCCTATCACGAGAGTTCACACTAACCATGTTGTAAACCTCTTGGATAATTACTACTATTAATTTATGATAGCTTAAACATACTTAAAAAATTTACATTGATGGTAGACATGTGTGATAAAAACAAATAATCTCAAGTAGATTTAAAATTTGGATTATTACATATTCTTGCAACAACTTGCACCCATAGATTTCCAAACACAAATCGATTGATTGGTTTATTTTAGAATATTCTAGACCAAAATGCTTCAGCTTCTCAACAGTTTCATCTCCACCATGCTAGCTTTCTAGATCCTTTTGACTCATCTTATAGTTGTGGAAAAATATAGTTACTTTTTGAACTCTTATCGAGATTCAACATTGTCCATTGATATGGACATGAATGGACATGATTGAGCTTATCAAACTCAATTTTGGTGCACTGCTTAGTCAAATCAAGTTACCTTTGCTTTCACATTTTTTGCTTTGGATGATCCTACCCATGGCCATGAGGACCTACCTTCAATCCACCATTCTCCTCAAAATCATACCCAATTTTTAGAACTAGGGGTGTTTGACCATTTTGACCATGAATTCAAGTAAAATCATAGTTTTGGACCTTCAACTTCTCTAGGATAGAATTGGTTCTCGGTCATGATCACTTTCTAAGAAAAGTATCTTTTGAATATTTTGATCATCTCATAGATATCACTTGTGGCCTTGGGTTGAGAGTAAGTCATATTTTTTTAGAGGGCTCCATCCTTAAACATCAAACTCACAACCATGCTATTTACAAAGTAATGCTTGTGGTTATGATCAAAATTTTTAAAAGCTGAAGTTTGACCAATCTGACTGTTGTCTTGAGCATTTTTATAGTTATGAGCACTTGAAATATGTGGTCATGTTCCTTTCAAGTTATGTGCAATTGTTCTTCCATCACACTATTTACATAGAACTACTTGTGTCCATGATCAACACTCTAAAAAGTTGGATTTTGACCCTTTTAACCATGGATTCATGAAAATTTGTGGACTTGAGAACCTCAATATCCCATAGTCATGCTCCTTATTTGAATTTCATCCTTTAAATTACTTATTATTGTGTCTTTCGTCAAGCCACGTCCTATTATGATGATATTTTTTCCTACTGAACAACATTGGCATACCTTTGAACAATGTTTTGAGCCTCATTTCAACACTTAGCCATTTATTGAAAAAATTGGCTGACCTTTCTGGTTATTTTGTCATATTTACCTAAACCTAATTTTTATCCCTATAATGTAGCCCAAATTTGACCCACACTACTAATTATTTTTCTTGTCTATTTAGTACTCCTAACACTCTTTTACAGGCCATTTTATGCTTATTTGCATTCATTTATTTTATCTATAAATTTTTACTATTTCATAGGTATTTCCTCTTTCATAATTGCATACTAATCTAATTTTCTTGTTGAATCCATGCATATTTATCTCTATTTGTCTAACCCATCTTCATTTGTAATCTTAATCTTCATATTGCTTAGTTTTATTCTCATTTTCAAGTTCATATGCTTACCTCTTTTATTTCATTTCATGCTTTCATGTTTCTTACCTTCCATGTACTCTAGATAAGCTCTTCATTTCATGCTTTTCATTTTGAATTAGTATTGGATACTAGTTACATTTACTTTCATTTTGCCTACACATGCAAATACTCTTTACTCTTTATCTCATATAAGAATTCATTGAGGCATCTACTATAGTTTCAATTAGCAACAATGGTTAAAAACCTTATTGCATTATCCTCTTCATCCCTCTTTGCAAATTTTATAAAACTTTGGAGATCATTTTCTTAAGATCTTGTAAAATCATAATGTAGAGGCCTTAAGATTCTATAATTCCATATTCTCTCCCTAGTTTCATGTCAAATTGACCTAAATAGCTTCAAAATTTAGCCTAAAAGTCAGCCAACCTCTGTCACAAAACAAAATAACCACTACCTACAATCATTGGCAAATTTGACACTTTGGATATACACAAAGCAAAAAATCCACACCTTGTCAAAAACACCATTATCAAATTTGCTACTCAGTGGTAAATTTGATAGGGGCTAAATCCATACCAAAAGGCTCAAATTATACTCAAATCTATTTTAACAAGGGGTCTGATCATTGGGGAATATGGCCTATAACCTCTCTACACTTAGATAGACCCCCAAAATAAATAAATAAAACTCTATATTTTTTTTCTCTTTTTGTAGGTTTTAAAAATGTCATCTAGTGTCAAAAATGCTAGTGGTGAATCTTATAGATAATGATAAATTTTATTAGACACCTATTTAGGTAACCCTACCATTTGGCACCTCCTAACTTGTAATTTCATTATTTTTAGTTTGCAAATATTTATTTTTTGATAAATTGGTTGTTTAAATCATATTTAATTTTGGGAAATAAATGAATTTTAGCATAGGTCTTTTTACTTCAAAACACACTTAGGAAAAAAATAAAAAAACATATGGCTTGCATTCTAGGTTAGCTTACTTGTTATACATTTCTCTTGTTTATATTAAAAGAAAAATATCTTTAGCATAGACATCATTTGAAGAAAAAATCATACTAGGCTAGCTCTTGTATTCTTTGATTTTGTGTGTTTATACTTAGCATGTATTTTAGATGATCTTTACTTTTGGTTTGAATAATATTTATCTTGTCAAATCTCAATAAAGAATCATATTAGTGATCCAAAACCTTAGGTGTTTGTTGAATAAAACTATAAATCATTGTACAAGCATAACATAAAATCAACACACATAGTCACCTTGTTTTATACTCGAAGTAGAGCCTACTTGCGTTGAATATTCCCACATATTTGGGGCCTCCTTTGGAAAGACACCTCAATTAGGGAAGCAAGGATTCCTAGTGGATTCCCCCCATGTGCATGTGAGGTTTTTGAATCTACACTATAAAAGGTCAAATAGCAAGTTGATTCATTAAAATTATAGAGCAAAATTATATAATATATGATAGGAAAAAACTAAAATTTCCAACCATCATACTAAGGAAAATGTAATTATTTGTAGAATTCTATACTAGCCTAGCTAATGATTACAAGGATAGCCTGACATAGTACTAACAATATAGGCACAACTTGGCCCTATCTAGAGCTCATGTTTAATCAAAATTCATGAAAGGAGTGGATGTCTCTTTCTTGTTCTATCTTAACCAACTATTTTTATTAACATCATCTATTATCTATAACACCCACATGTATTTAGTATATTTGTGTTACCTAAGCACACTTAGACTCTCCATCATGCCTTGTTGTTTTTCTAGATATAAAATTTATAGGAATATTTGCTTATGATTAGAGATGTTTTATGCTATTACATGTTATAGGAGACTACCTATCACTTTCTTATAATTTATTTACCTTTTATGGTTGAGAAGTGTCTATATGGCCCATGTCTCTGATGCACATGATCTCCCTTGAAATAGATCGGTCCTTATTTGTCATATTTGTTATAAATCATTACCTAAATATCAATCATTAGGCCAAGGCTACTATGATACTTTACTAAATACTATATTATAGAGCTCTCAACCATTCAAAACTTCCATCCACTCTAGCTAATTACAACGTGAGCACCTGATTATCTCATACCTAACCACTTATACCTTTAGCCTATTTAGGCAGTTGGGGCCTTTGAAGACTTAGGATAACCTAATTAAAAGTATTTTTTTACTTTTTGATTTTGCACCCAAAAAATAAAAAATTGTGCAAATCGGCTATAATGAAGAATTTGTAGTGGTTTTATCATTACTCTATTTTGAGTAATTTTTAATCCAAAAATAGGGAAAATAGCACTAAAAAGGTCATAAAAAACCCTAGACAACCTCAAGAATCCTTAAATCTATTTTTTTTGTCGTAGTTAGCCCCTTCTACACCTTTCATAGAATTTTTGAGGCCTAACTCCTTATTTTCTCAAATTCCTCAAATTTACCATTTTCCACTAGCCCTGGTTGGCCAAATATTCCACAAATACAAAATTTGATCCCGAAAACATTTTTTTTGAGTCCTAGCCCATTATTATCAGCTCATCACATTGATAATTTTGATATATAACACGCATAATTTTTTTTTAAAAGTTAGAATTTTATAAAAAAAATGGTCAAGGGACCCCCCATGATAATACAAGTAAGGGAGGCACAAAAATACATCATAAAATTGCATTGGTGTATTTGTATCATAAGGAAAACATGACAACACTTTCAAAAATTTAAACAAGATATTTTTTTTCTCAACATGATGGCATACAACCTTGTTGGAATACAACATTCTAGTAAATCTAGTATAAAAATTCTAAACATACTCTATTGATTGTATAACCCATCAAGATTAGACCTTAATTTAATGATATATTCTCCTTGCTCTCTAATTGTGTCCTTCATTTTCTCTAAATCCTTCTCCAATTGGTGATTTTATACCATTATTTTGGATATATGATCTTGTATCTAATCCCTACATGCAACCCATTTTTATCCTTAATGACAACTTCCACTACCACTTGTGTTAAAAGTGAAACAAGCCTTGGATCACTACTTTTTTCCCAATCATTTTTATTACACTAGGTATTTCCCCAAAATTTTCCCTCTGACCCATGACTACACTTTTTTTTTTAAATAAAGAGGTAAAAATTTATTGATAAAAATTCTGGATTACAGAGTACAACTGAGCTTCCAACTAGGACTCAAATAAATAGCCAAACAGGCTAAAACCACTAGACTAGAATGACACCCAAAAAAGACAACAAGAATAAACCACATTAAGTTTGTACATCCTTGTGGATCAACTCCCACAGGCGTTGAGAGTCCCCAGATGGGAGACTCTCCCAATTATCGATACTCCAAGGATCCAACATCTCAAAATCCATTTTGGCCAGGCAATCAACAACCACATTCCATTCCCTTGGAATGTGCACAAATGATATAAATTCAAACTCTTCACTAATTATGAGAATCTGAATGACTACAGAGGCCAACTGCCAATTAACTTCCTCCACCATTTTACTATTTAAAATATTAACCATAATTTGAGTGTCAGACTCGTAGATAATCCTATGCCAGCTAAGATAAAACCCCCTCTGCAAGGCCTCAAGAATTATAAGAGCTTCCATAAAATTGTTGGAGTGGACACCTCTATAAATGGAAAAGCAAAAACTGACACCACGAGTAGAATCTCTCCCAACACCACCAATGCTAGAATTTCTAGGATTACCCCTGGATGATCCATCAATATTAATTTTTAAAACTCCTCTAGGGAGTTGCCTCCACCTACCATCTCTCCTAACCTTCTTGCTGAGCTAAGGAACCCTACTAGGGCTAGAAGAGTTCACACCATCCCCAAAGAGACCAAGGGCTTGCTATACCTTCTCCTCCCTAGAATCCAAAAGAGGGTCCACATCACATTTGCTATGGATGGTTTCCTGAACCATATACAAGATCCTTTTCTAGATCTATTGAACAACCAAATAACTGCCCTGAAATATGCTTCGATTCCATTCGAGCCAAATTTTCTAGATGATGCAAGAAGGGCCAAAATTCCAAGCCACTCGAAGGAATGGGGCCTTGGTCGGAGGTCTACCCAGACTACTCCAAAACTCCACTAGGGACAACACATGAAAACATGGATGGTTCCAGGTGCTCCACCAATGGTGCCAAATGTCTCTAGCAAAGGAGCATTGAAAAAATAAATGAGAAGAGTCTTCCTAATTCTTACTACAAAGGACACAAAAATAGGGACCCTAAAATCCCCTCTTCCTCACATTATCCCAAATGAGGCATTTATTACGAGCTACCAACCAGAGAAAGAAGTTACATTTTGGCTAGGAAAATTTGTTCCACACCTTTTTCCACCAAGTGACAGGAATACTGCCATACTTTTGCTTATCAAGAACCTGATAACCATAGGCTACCGAGTAGGTTCCCTTAGGATCAGGGTTCCAAGCCAAAATATATTTACCCCTCAATGAATAACAAGGCCTCCTCATAATAATAAGAGCAAGCACCTCTCTGTCCTTGTATAGTCCCTCTTGGGGCAATTCTTGTGGATCTTTCCACCTATACATCTCCATATTTACAAAATACTAGATTTTTTTAAAGTCCTCCATATGAGACCAGCTTTCTTCTAATAAAAAAATGCTTAGGGAACATAACCTAGGATATTGATTCAATATAGAAGGGTGGCCATCCCAAGAATCCTCCCAAAAAAGAGTATTTGATCCTTAATTGCTCCTCTTTTTAGAGTGTCCTAGATAACTGAACCTTTCCCAACCAAGCTGACTCTAGGGATTTCACCCTCAGAAATACCTCTCAAGTATTTACAAGATAATATTTTAGCTCAAATCTGATCTGAGAGGTACATCATCTCCAATAAAGTTTTGCAACCAAAGCCTGCCCAAAAAGAGTTTCCTGTTGCAACCCAAGGCCTCCCTCTTGCACCGGCCTACATATATAATCCCACCTAACCAAACTCCATTTAGATTGATCAAGTTTTATAGACCATAAAAAATGTCTTGACAAAGCATCCATGTCCTTGATGAAGTGAGAGGGAGTTATTTGTATAAAACATCTATAAATGGGTAAATCTTGAACAACATATTTTAAAAGCAACACTCTACCTGCAGTGGATAGCCATCTGAAAGTCCAGTTATTCACCTTCCTTCTAAACTTATCAAGCATAGACTACTAAGAATATCTAGGTAGAGGGTGAGATGAAATTGGAATACCAAGATAAATGAAGGGGGGAGTCCCAACCTGAAATCTTAGAATGCGATCAATCCTGGCTTGAATAAGAGGAGGGGTATTGAAGAAGAAAATAGAAGACTTGTCCTCATTAATCAACTATCTAGAAGCACCAAGATATATGTCAAGAGACTGTCTAATATTGCCAACTTCCATGATAGTGGAAACTCCCAACAAAATAGTATCATCAACAAATTGATGGTGGGAAAGAGGTGGTAAACTACTATCCCACTTCCACCCCTGAATGAGACCTTGCATGACTTGAGACTTGAGAAATATTCCCAACCCTTCTGCCATAATGATAAACAAATAAGGAGATAAAGGATCTCCTTGCCTCAATCCCCTTGAGGCCTCAAATAGCTCTTATGTCTCATTATTAACAAGAATAGAGAATAAGGAAGAAGAAACACAACTTATCAGCCATATAATCCATTCCTCCTCAAATCCAAAAGCAACAAGAACTTTCTGAAGAAAGGACCATCTGACCCAATCATAGGCTTTGACCATGTCCAACTTAATGAACATAGTTTTCTCCTTAGAATTTTCCATCAAGTGAATAACTTATATAGCAATAAAAACCCCATCCAATATTTGTTAGCCAACAAAAAACCCTCCTTGGTCCTCAGAGATGAATTTTCTCAACCATATCTTCAGCCTCTAGGCAATAATTTTTGTGATGATCTTATATACAACATTGCAGAGAGCAATAGGCCTGAACATATCCAAGGAATTTTCTCTCTTTTTTGGGTATAAGCACCACAAAGGTAGCATTTAGGGCCCTTAGCATCTATTTGTTCTTTTGGGACTCATGGACTACCTACAAAAGATCAAATTTGATTAAATCCCAAAACTCCTGATAAAACTCAATCGAGAATCCATCTGGGCTTGGGGATTTTTCTTTTTTCATATTTAATACAACATTTTCCAACTCCTCAAGGGAAATTGGAACCATCAAGTGCTTATTCATCTCTCTAGAAACAATCATTGGAATATAATTTAGAATAACCTTTTCATTCTCATCATCTGATAAGGAGTCCTCCTTGAAGAAAGAGGAAAAATACCTTTTAGTCTCTTCTAAAATATCCCTAAAAGAAGATATTAGGGCACCCTAATAATTCACAAGAGATTTAATCAGGTTACCATTATTGTGAGCCTTAACTGAGTTATAAAAGAAGTATGTGTTCCTATCCCCTTCCTGAAGCCAATCTACTCGTGCTTTTTGTTTCCAAAAAATTTCTTCCCTTAGTTCCCATTCAACAAGGTCTTTCGTAGCCTCAGATTCCTCAACAAGAAGCTCCTTCTTGAATCCCTGATATCTTATCTTCCTTGAAGCTTCTTCCATCCTCCTAAGAGCTACCAGCTTAGCCAAAGAAAGGTTCCAAAAATTCATTCTATTCCATCTCTTTAATTTATGTTTTACAAATTGTAGTCACTTCATAAAGGAATACATAGCGGTGCCATGAGGAGGTTTTCCAGTGGTCCACCAGCCTCACATGAAATAATGAAGCTTAGGATCATGAAGCCACATAAGTTGAAACTTAAAGGAGGGATTATTTTTTATCCCTAACTCCAAAGTAGATATTTTGATAGGCAAATGATCAAATCCCCTACCCTCCAGAATCATAGAACTAGCACCTCTGTTATTACCCATCTAATAACTGGATATCAAAAACCTATCCAGTCTCTCTGAGATGGAAGCTTCCCCACACCTTCTATTGTGCTAAGTAAATATACCATTATATGGCTTGATGTCAACCAATTTTAGGGCCTATATATGAGCACTGAAGATAGAAGAAAAAGGCTCGATATGGTCCACCCCACCACATTTCTCCTCTAGACAAGTGATAGAGTTGAAGTCTCTAGCCAAAATCCATGGGTACAGGGGAACCAAACTTCTCACAAAGCAAATGTGCTTCCAAAAATTCACTTTACCATTGTAATCAATAGGAGCATACACATTTGTAAGTAGGATGATTTCACTAGATTCATTATCATGCCCGACCATTGAAATAGACCATCTATTGGAAATCCAAGTAAGAGGGGATATCTTAACCGGATCCCATAAACAAGCAATGCCACTAGCATATCCACATGCACCAATACACTGTCATTTCCCCCTTCTCCACAAATTGGGAGCAATATTGAACATACTATAAATAGCCAATTTAGTCTCTTGAATAAACACCACATCCGGAGAATGCACACAAACCAAATCACAAACAACTTTTTATCTGGGGATGCTATTCAACCCCCTTACATTCCATGAGAGGATAATCATTTTTGGGGGTTAGAAAAATGGGATTCCAATGTTCTCACCAAGTCTAACTCCATAAAATTCTCCCCCATTAACTTAATTTTATCTGAGTCCTTATTCCGACCCACCTTCATATTCTTATCCAAAAAACTTTTTTTAATTATTTTCTACTACAATCCCAACACTATAGGAGTTTTACATTCCAAGGATTACTGCATTAGTGACTGAGTAGGAGAGGGCATAACTAAATCTATACCACTTTCTAAAATAGTTTCCCTTATAGGGATAGACCCAACCATGTCCCCTATACTCAGATCCAAAGCCCTTTGTTCTTCATTTAAACCCCCTAGATCTGATTCCTTAAGTTCCCCATCAAGAAGAGACATTTGATTCGGCCTTGTTATATGTGCATCAGGAAGCGACATTTTAGGTATCTCCATGCACTGATAAATATCATCTAATATTTCAAAACGGTTGAGTAGATCATATGGCTGGCTATCCTTAAGGTCTTTGTTTACCCTTCATCCTCTGTTCTGGGCTTTTACCAGAACAAAACCTTCCTTATCCTATCCCCCTTCCTTTATTGGGGCTTTTCCTTTATCCAAAATTTGTCTAGACCGATAGGGCCTAGGACTTAAATCCATAGGAGAGACAAACTTGGGGTATTTTCTTTGCAGGTGGCCATATTCATGATAAATTCGACAAAAAAATGGAAGAGCTTCATAGTCAAGTTTTTGAACCCATGTAGTTGATCCAAATTGTATTTCAATAGAATCTGGAATAGGATTATTTAAGTAAATTTCAACACAAATACGAGCAACAAAGATTACATTTTTATCCATTGTCTATTGTGATGGTCCAACCGGTTTCCCAAGTAGAAGGACAATCTTATGCAAGATATCAATTCTCCAGAATTCCAATGGGAGCCATGGAAGCCACACCCATACTGGAACCCGTGATGACCGCTCCTCTAATGGGTTGAAACCCACATGCCAAGGTTTAATAAATAGTCCCACTTAGTTATAGAAATAAGGACCTCCTTCAAATTCTTTATTACGATATGCAATACAAGAGAAAACCACCATAAAATAGATGTTCGCACTCAGCATCACCTCCACATCACCTTAAGGATTCCAAGTCTTCTTGACCCAAGCCTCTACAAAGGGGAGAGAAATTTGGATGCCCAAAAATTTGCCAATAAGGGTATGTTTGATTAGATAATCCACATCTTCCACCATCGAGTCTAGTTGAACTACTAGAACTAGACTGGCTTTACATCATTCCAAACATCCATTATTCTTTAACAAGTGGTTCCCGACATGCACTGGAAAATATTGTTCCTTCCAGTCATTTTTAGATGAAAAAATATCATGAGAATGCACTCTCTGTGCCGGAATCGATGCCATCATGACATTCCTCCAAATTTTGAGACCTCCTCCAGAATTTGTTGCCATCCCTGTAGAACAGTTTTTCTTCATCAAACCCTAGCATAGTAGTTTTTCTGACCACTTGTCATGGGAATTATTACCACATTGTTTGATTGCCTTAATGACTCTTGTATATCCACAATAATATTATTAACTCCTCTCTTTAGGGATGCACGCTCTAATCTCTAACTTCACAAAAGTGCTACCTCTTACTCCAATTCTAACATTCTCTATTGATCTCACACTAGTTAAACCTCAACTTATTTTGGCATATTAATAGTTATTATTATTCTCATTTCTATGATACTTGGATACCCTTAGTATTCTAGGGTTTCTCTACTAATTCCCTACCCATTATCTCAAGTGACTCCTCTTCTAAAATTTTTATTTTAACATGCTACATTGTTGATGTCTCCCTTGAAATGATAGCTCTCCTATGAAGATACCAAACCCTTTATCTTTTGGTATGCTCATAAACCTCCATCGATACCTCTATTGTGGCATTAGCTACCACTACATCTCCCAAAGAAAAACTTTATTATTGTGCTTGACTAGTCCTTTAGCCTCTTATAGTCCATTCTAGCCATTCACCCATGAACCAAGTATCCCATGTAAGACCAATCCTCACCAACTAGTCTAGCACTAGAAGCTTCACAAGACCATTATGGGAGAGTGCCTTTGTGATTCTTCTCCATTGCAACCTAGTCATAATACTTTCCATTATACAAAAATATAATAAAGTATGCTTACATTATACTTATCTAATTCTCTTCCTCTTTAACATGAATTAAAAACAAAAAATGATGACGAATCACCACCACATATATTCCATATCCAATAAAATATTTAATATAGTAAAATACCACTACATTATAAGGTTATGAGATTTATGCCTTACATTACTACAATCTAGAAATAAAATTTTAAACATTCCATTTTTAGGGTACAAAAATACCTCATGTGCACACTACATCGACTACCTCTCAAAATTTCATCCGACCTATCATCAACTATATCACTCTTGCTACTACAATCTCTATAATTTCCATTGAATAACACAAGCTTATATTGAGATGGGGGTGAATAGTATAAGGCCACTTTTTACTTTTCTTTCCCAATCAATATTATGCAATGTAAAGATAGCAATATCAATAACAGTTTTCAAAGCAATGCACAAATCACCACACACAATAGAGACACCACAATTTACATGGTTCACGCAATGTGGGCTACCCCATGAAGAAAAATATTTCACTAAAATTTTCTCAATCAATCTCTTAGGAATCCTTTCCCTATTACAATATTTATGGACATTTGTCTAAAGGAGATACCAATCCCTTAAATTAAGTTCATGGATATCCACAGGAGACACCAATCTCCTAATCTCTGCTTTGGATGGTGATCCTCTAGAGAACCTCTACCTCCATGACCCTTATTAAATGGAACTCTATCCACAAAAGACACCTATCCTCCTACTCTAGTTGGATATATTTATCCTCAAATTTGTCACCTCCAAAGCTCTATCTCAAATTTGTACTAAACACAGTCCTTCGATCTAGCATAAATCTATCCTTAATATCTATATCTGGTTTGGCACAAACCCATCCTCAAATCTACACCAAAATCTATCCTTGATTCTATACTAAACATAGTCCTTTGGTTTAGCACAAATCTATCCTCAATATTTGTATTCAAGCCTTAACTCAAAGATTGATTCAATCTCAAATCAACTTATTTGGATCTATCCCAAACCCTAACTCAAGTTTTGAACAAATCAATCAATCAAATCTACTCACAAGCCTTCACAAAGACTTATCTCAAATTTTCCTTGCAAGCTTCCACAAAATCTCACAATAATCTATCCTCAAGTCCTCTCTAGAACTTGTCCAATCTGCTCTACAAGTCCTCACTAGAACTTGTCCAAATCTACTCAATAAGTTCTCTCAAGAACTTACATCAAGTCTGCTAAAAAATTCCACACTAGAACTTGTCCAATATCATAGACACATAAATAGAATTGTTAGAGACTCAATATGCTCTATACTTATCACAATGCTCAATCACTTTCAATCACTCTTCTTGAAACATACAGAGAATTGTTAGAGACTCAATATGCTTCACATTCACCTCAATACTCAATCACTTTATCAAGTCAATTCATAATATAGAATAGTTTATTTTATGAAACTTTAACAATCACTTCACACATCCACTTGACTAGGCTCAACCAACTCTACTCAAACAATCACTCAATGAAACAATCCTTGCTTACAAACCCTACTCCAAGCATATGAAAACTCACTCAAAATGTCTTCCAAAAATGCTCAACAATAAATCTCACATAACAATGATACTCATTTTCTTTTCAAACCTTAGTTTAATTTCTTCACTCAACAACTCACTTCAACAACAATGCTTATAAAATAATATTCACATAACAATGATACTCATGTTATTTTTCAAACCCTAGTTAAATTTATTCACACAACCAATTGTTTCAAGAACAATGCTTATAAAAAAAGGTTTTAATAATAACTATTTATTCCAGAAAACCTTGAAGCATTAACTCAACACACTCAAAAGGAAACCCTAATCAAGTCCTTTTCACTCCAAGCTTATTTTTTAGAAAACCAACCAATCAACTCAACTATGGAAGAATGTGCCCATACATTTTTCTTGATGATGAAGGAATATCATAAATCTGCCACAAACACAAACACTTCTTTTCCAAGATCAAAGAATTTATAAGAAGACAAACTCCCTCAAAAATACAATGTAAATATCAAAACACACATACACCTTATCACTCAATCTTTAAGAAAAATCATCAACATATAAAAATAATTGGCCAAATACACTTTATAATCTCCTAATTAAAATAATATTCAATACCAAGAATAATATCAATACACTCTCCTTTTAAAAATAACTCAATGCAATAAGTCCTCTCAACACTTTAAATATCCAATAGACCAATGTGACACAAATCCTTTATTTAAAAATAAAGCTAACTCCTTATTCATCTAATTTACCAAAAATAATGATTAATTAAAAACCTTTTCAACTAACCCTTTTAACTCCCTAAAACCTCATGTCAAACCTTAGGCATCATAAAAATTATATTCAAAATTTATTTCCTTTGTCTTGGTGGAACTTGAACTCACGACACAGCCTCAACTAGCATCCTAGCCACGGCTCCAACCGTCGTGTGAGCTAGGTGCTTGCTTGGGGAGTAAAGAGCACCACATGCTCTATAATGCTCCTCTAGTGTGCCTAAGCAAAAATGTATGCCACTTCCTTCGACATTTCCAACACTACCAACAAAACAATGCTACCATCATGATTCGATCGCAGGTCACTCTGCACCCAACACTCTAGCCTTTATCCACTTGCCACTAGGCCACGCTGCCTGGATGGCTCTTGAATTTTGATGCTCATCAATTTTATCCTTTATTTCTAGCACTTAAAACAATACACTTGTCTCTTTATTTGCATGAGTTCTTACACACACGATTGCATGATTTTTTCATTCGAGAAAAAGGATGAATAAATACTTTAAGGCATATTGTTTTTATATCAATTTTCTCCTTAAAACATAAATGTCGGTGCTTCGATTTTCCTTCAAACTTTAAATGCCGAAACTTTGATTTTAATTCAAACTTATTAATTTATAAATTATTCAAATTCTTTAGAATTTAAATTTTATAAATTAATTTTTTAAATCCCTTTGGCTTTATTAAAGACTTTTTATTTTACCACTTTGTATAAATAATATTTATTTATAAAATTAAAATTCAATTTGAATTTAAATATTTTATATATATTAAAAATTCCTTGGGATTTTATGAAAAACCTTTCATTTTTGCTCACCCATGGTTTTAATAAAAACCCTTTTGACTTATGCTTCCACATAATATTAAAAATATTATAAAGCTTTTTGCCTTTAACATGTGCATTGTTCCTCTTGACCTTTTGATATCAAATGTAGCTTATTCCTTGACATCAATGACAACTTAATTCCTTGAAATTAATGACAACTTTGACTCAAAATGTCTAAAAATATCCCCCTTTGTCATTTATGGCAACCCAAATTATTTTTACTAGGAACGTAATCTTTTCTTTGTTCTGCTCCCCCTGGGACATTGCTCCCCTGGATCAATGCTCTTTTCAAATCTCTCCTCTTTACTCAAGTACCAAATATCTCCCCCTTATTCAAATATTTCCCCCTTTTACATCAATGGCAAAGGGTAACCTTTGGGGCTTAGGTATAATAATGATCCTCTTAGCTTAGCCCCTCCTCCACATTCTCTTGAGGTGGTTAATTCTAGGGTGGGAGTATTTCTACTCCCATAAATCACTATTCTTTATATTTATCTTCTTTTCTTCTTATCTAATCCTTCTGATTCCTTTGACTATTCCTTTCCATGTTCATGTTCCTGTACATTTCCATATTCTTGTTCATGTTCCTATTCTTGTTCTTTTTCATATCCATGTTCCTATTCTTGTTCCTATTCATATCCATATTCTTGTTCCTATTCCTGTTCTTATTCCTATTCATATCCATGTTCTTGTTCCTATTCATACTTGATTCTAGAATGTCTACTCTACACCACTTTGTTGTGTGTCCATCATTATTGCACTTATAACACTTAATGTTATTATTTATTGGAGGTGCAAATATCTTAGGATTTCTCCTAGTGAAGCCATATCCTCTTCTGTCATGAACCCTGCAATTCATTGCCTTGTGACCAAACTGATTATATGAGTAGCAATACCCATTGAAAATCTATTTATTCCCATATACCTATCTTTCATGTGTCCTGCACTATGAAGCCATGTGTCCAAACCTATGACATGAAAAATATATTCCATTGAAGCCTCCTTGTCTTGACCTCATTGATCTCTTAGTCTCTCTTGACCTATTCTGATTGTTGTTCCATATGTTTTCTTTTTATGCATTGTTCCTATCCTTGTTGAACTTTTTGTTGTCCAAATCATCCTTAGATGTCTCACTTTCTCTTACACTGTCTTCTTCTGAAGTGTCTTCATATTAAGTTTCTTCTCCTTCAGAACTTGAGGTTGAATTTCCTTCACATTTCTTTTGTTCCTATTCAAATACAAGATATATTTTGCTTGATTTAGGCTTTTGTACCTTTATGAACTTATCTAAGTTCTTTGACCTATTTTTGAACCCTTGTAGCTTGACTTTTAAGTTTTCTAAATCTTCCATTAATAGGGCTACTTATTGTACTAACATTTCACATTCTAACTCCTTTACTTCTAGCTTATGCTTGAACTTCTTTGTCTTAGCATTTCATTTTTCTAGATCCTCTATAAGCTTTCTTCTCTCTTCATCACATTCTTGAAACTAAAATTCAAGTTTAGAGTTTTTCTTTCTTACCTTCTTTACTATTTCAAGAGAATAAATGAGTTCTACCTTGATATCATATCCTTCTTTATTTGATTCTTCCTCTATTTGTTTGCCTTTGTCCATATATTCATTTTCTTTTTACTTTTCTTCTTGTAGCACCTCAAATTTGACCCATTTGCATGAGAACATAAAAAAATTGTAAAAACATCATGTTTGCATTTATTACCTCAAAATTTGTGCCTATTTGATGAGATCGTACTATGACCTCCGAAATCGTAGTACGACCTCCAAAATCATAGCACGATTTTAGTCTTACGATCCTTGCGATCGGCGTACGATATCGTCGATCGTAATACGATCTTGCCCAGAAACAAAAAATTCAAAAAAGGAAAATGACAAAAATTAGTTGAACAATTTTTGTCCCTACTTGTGTAACTGTGTGGGAAATGCGAGATCGGATCCATTCGGCCTCACCCAGCTTAGAAGAAGTTATAACAATTCAACCTCCTCCCTATTCTGGACACTCCTCCCTGCTTATTTAACCAGACCCCTCCCTCTGAAATTCTCCTGGCCTCCTTGCACTTTAGAAAACTTCGCATAATTTTGCATCCTAGCTCTGGTTATTTCATTATTTGCTCATAGGATCGGAGGACATTATCATAGATCAGAGGAATTTTTTGCAGATCGGAGGATACGATATTGTGATCATAGTATGACTTTACGAGTTTGGGATACGATCTCGCTCAGAAGGCTATGATATCTATAGTTGGTTTGGGGGCAACCTCAAGCTCTAGTTTACATATTCTGCTATTCATCTAGTTAATATACATTGCATTTAGCATTCTTCATCACATAAAGCATTAGATTTAATCATTTGCATTCCTAGAGTTCACCTAATTTCATATAATTACATATTTCATATATTGTAATACATTAATTCATCAATGCATATCATTATAGCTATTTAAGTGTATTCATTTAATCATAGTTAAGCTTGCAATCATAAGTAAATCTCTAGACTTTCTATTTTATATACTCTATCCATGAATCTACTATTGTCTATCAAAATCAGATCTATTTATCACTATTCATAATATGATCTCGTAGATCGTAATACGATCTTGCGGTTCGTAGTACGATATCGACCTACTACATATGATCTAGACTGCATACAAAAATTAGAATCTTCAATAGACATCCAGATACAAGTAAGAGTTTAAAATCATTTTTTTAGTATTGTACTATATTTTGCATTATATTTTCTATTATTTGCTATCTGCATTTGAATTAAAATTGCATATAGGTTAGATTAATTGCATATTGGCCAAACTTAGGTGTATGCATGATTTGATCAAAACAAACACATCAAAACAAATCCCAAACCTAGGCTCGAAAACTACCACAAAATGTTTCCTGGTGAACCCAACCCATTCATCAAAAAATCACCATAAGAGGGTATGAACTCAAGTACCTCTCCTCTGAGGTGTAGGCCATCCATTCTCCCATTCCCCTCTAAGGCATGGATCCATCAGCCTTGAGGAAAGGAGTGCGAGAATTTTTGGGCTACATTCTTTGGTGAACCCGACGTGAAACACATAAATACCGTTCTGATTCATAAAACAAAAAAAAAAAATCAAAGTCATTAGTTACACAATTGCATATCATCATAGATGGTAGATTACAATAGAAGAAGAGCCATTCTAATTAATGTTAGTACATCATTGTCAATCCAAGAAATCTCTTCAATAGTTGGGAGTCCTAACTTAACATCTCAAGAACATTGGAACGAACTTGATAGAAGATTAGATATCATAGAAGCCAAAAAATCTGAACTTAAACAAATCATAAGGGTTGATCTATCTAGAATCCTGGATCCTGATAGATTATCCTTTTATAATGACATTAGAAGAGCTTGTGAGAGATGGTTAGAAGATAAGAGAGTCATTATTTCCCCAAGCCTATATTCTTTTGAAGACTATCTTGAGAATGCAATTGTAGTACACAAGTTCTTGTCTCGTGTAGAGGATCAAGAAGTTGTCTTAGAAGATAAAAGAAGATTTAATAGAGTTCCTAGAGTTGTGCTCTATCATGAATATTATCATGAGCTATACTTTTGTATGCCTGATTATGAAGTTGATTGTATCACCATAGCTCACTTCATAAAGTTCTTGAAAATAAATTTCCAATTTGAAGAAGAACACTATATGACACCTAGAGAGTTGGAACCTATTAATGATATTCATAAACATTTTCAAGAAAATTAAGATATAATATCTACACTATAATATTTTCTATTATTTTTTCTTCATTCTCTACAATTTAAAACTACAAAAACCCAAAAAAAATATCATATTAATTAGGTATATATATAATATATACCCCCAAAATTTGAATGCATATATATAAAACATATATATTTGCAAAAACCTAATCTATCAAAATACCTAGAATTTTAAGGAATGGTAAACAAATAGAAGATGAGTTTATGCAAGAACCACCTTAGGAAGAGCCCACTCAGGGTGATCCTGATAGACCAATTATTGAAGATTATGTAACTTCAGAATCAGATGAGGAAGACATAAATAAAGAAGAAGGACAATACAATATTCAACCTCAAACGGATGAGGAAGGTAATCTCATATTTAAATCTACACAACATTTTACCGAATTCATAAAAGATAATATAGAAGTCATCAATCAAGTAATAGAAATAGAAGGTCAACTTCCCCCTGGAGATTACTCTATGGAGGCTGCTTTAGAAGCTACTCTTCGATTGGCTGGAAGACCGATGCCATACATAAAACATAGTCAAGCTGGCCCATCTCAAAATGTGAATCAAACTCCAACTCAAAACATCAATCAATCAACACCTACAACAAATCCAAATCCTCAACAGAAATTACAAACTTCTGCTACAAACCAAAATACTTCTATACCAAGAAAGGTTAGGAAAATACCAAATCCTAACAAGAATCAACAAAAGGTTCAACATAACATAGTTCCATATTATAACACCATTCCTACAAGCAATTTACATAATAGTGTTTCAATTGGAAATCCTTATGTAACACAATCTTATCTTCAAAGACCTAATAATATGATGCAACAGAATCAACTTGTTGGACAACCACATGGCCTTGAAGCTATGGTTAAATAGTTAGCTTCTCGCCTAGACCAGATAGATCCCTACCATCCCTCATACAATTATCGAGAGATGTGTAGCCAACCCTTGGATCCTATGGTGGTTGCCCAACCATACCCTAAACACTTCCCTATGCATGTTCTCCCGATATATAAAGGAACTGAAGATCCTATTGAGCATCTTCATATGTTTAGGACAACTTGTCATGATATCTCATATGATGACTTGTTGTTGCTAAATATATTCCCGAAAAGTCTCGGAGGCATGGCATTAGAGTGGTACTATCAGTTGCCTACAAATTCTTTGAGAAACTTTGAAGAGATAGCAGAAATGTTTGTCCATCAATTTAGTGCTTACATAGAGAGGCACATGACCATTAAGGATTTATACAACTTAAAATAGGGCAAATATGAGAGCTTTGCTGAATTATTGACTAAGTGGAGATAATTTCTAGGAAGATTGCATTTTGCATTACCTCATCATGAGATGTTGGATATTTTTATCGGTAATTTGCAAGAGCAATTATCTTATGAACTTTCTACAGCTACAATAACCACCTTTGATCAAGCTATAGATTTAGCAAGGAGAGTTGAAGATGCTCTCATTAGAAGAGGTCAGTTTAAGAAGAAATATGAAGATAAGTCTTCTAAAAATCAATACAAGAATAAACAAGTGGTAGGTGATGGAGTCACTGATAGTAGAAATACCGCACTTGTCAATACTACAGAAGCAATGAATAAATTTGTATTGAAAATTCTAGATAAACCTCCAAGAGAGTTTACAAAGTTAAATCAACCTTTAACCATAATTTTACCTCAACTATTGGAACGAGGTTTAATTCAGTTGCCCAACATACGACAACCAGATACAACTGCAACTAGATTTAGAGCTGATTTGCATTGCAATTTCCATAGAGTGGATGGACATTCAACCAATTCTTGTAAGAGATTGAAACATATGATACAATATTTGATTGATAATAACAAAATGTCGATGGAAAGTTTCCCACCAAAATAGAATGTTCAAAATAATGCTCAGAATAATACACAACAAAATCAAACTTAGAATGCAAATCAGACCTTGGACATTTTCCAACATCCTTTACCTAAGCATGGTAAAGAAGTGGTAAATCAAGTGGAACATCATAACGTTCCTCCTCCAACTAGGTATGTTGGAACTATTAGTGGTTTTATACCTAATCAACATTCAGAAACATCATTTGGAACTACATTATCTATGGTCACAAGTAGACCCATGCATAACATTCAAATATCATATCCAGATGATACAGAGAGTGAAACAGAAAGTGAGTTGGATATTACTTCCAACAATTCGAATAGCTCTGAAGATGAATCAGAGGCTATTCTTCCTATCATAGACTTGATGGTCCCTGAAGAACCATTTCCTAGGAGGGTCACAACATGACCTTCATCACAACAATTTCTCCCTAATGAGAAAGCAGTGAATGCTAGACCTCGACCCATCTATTATGGACATAATAATGTTGTAGGTACCATCGGAGTTGTTACTAGACAACAAGCACAAAATTCTCAAATACAAGATCAAAATCAAAATGATAAATCAGCTCCATTCATATTAAAAGCTCCTACAAAATGGAATAATACATCAAGTACACAACCAAAACCTCCTTATGATATTAATGAGCAGCTTGCTAACATTACAACAAGGATTTCTCTCTTGGATCTTTTAAGGACTTCTTCTATACATAGAGAAGAATTGATGCATACATTGAGTACAATGATGGTACCACAAGATATACAACTTGAGGCTATTATAAATATTGTTATGCCTCATGAAATAGATTGTATTGATTTTTGAGATAGAGATATTCCTCTTCATAGTATGCATAAAGATAATCCTTTATATATTACAACATTGATTGGAGATGTAGCAGTCAAAAGAGTTCTAATTGATAATGGTTCATCCCTAAATATTTGCACTTTTGATTTCTACCAAATATTTGGATTTAGAAGTGATGAAATGAAGAGAACTGATATGATCATAAAATATTTTAATGATGAGATGCAAGAAACATGTGGAGTTATATCAATTCCATTGCAGGTTGGTCCAAGAACTTTGGATACGACTGTGTTTGTTGTACATTGCCCTGCATCGTACAACATACTCTTAGGTCATCCTTGGATCAATGCAATGAGAGTTGTACCATCCACCTTGCACCAATGTGTTAAATTTGAATTTAAAAATCAATTGGTTACCATTCATGGTGATCCTAGACCATTTGACATGTGCGCTTTGGCAGAACCGATTGGGGTTCAATTTTGCCCCGCTTTGTCTGCCACTCACCCTAATTCAGTTGCATCTTCTAAACGTGCAAAAATATCACCTAAACCATCATCATATTCACCTCCATTAATTATATCTCCATATTTACCACCTACATCTTTAACACCTCCATATTCTACACTTCCTACACCTCCATCTAGTTCTACATCCACATCTTCTGAACCTACATCTTCTTCATCTACATCAACATCTCTTCCATATACATCTACACAATTTATATTTACAACATCTAAAACTATAGAAGATATTCCTTCTACTTCATATTCTCTTACAGATGAATATTTACCCGATTTATCCATAATTCTCACAACATCAGAAGAGGAAAAATTCTCCACGCAAGATTCTCTTGCCTTAACTCAATTACCGCCATCTCCTCGGACATTGGGCTTGCCACAACCTATGGGAAGCATATATCATGTTGGGAGTTGTGCATTTATTTATAAGGGATATGATTGGGGTAGAATAAGACCCATGACTATCATAATTGATCATGATGGATTTGCCAGGTGTTATTTTTTTGATAAATATGAAAAATCAAAACCTATGATGCTTAAATTAGGATATAAAGGTAAAGGTTTAGGACCTTTCCAAAATGGTATAAAAGAACCCTTAGAGATAGAAGAATGGCCTGCCAGATGTGGAATAGGCCTTTTTCCTAGGAAGTGTCAACCATTCCCATTCGAGGATGATGATCATTTAATCCCATATCAAGACTACCTAGATCAACAAGAATACCTTAAATCTATGGGTAGGATGTTCTCTTGTAATATGTTATCCATAGCTTATCCAAAAATGATTGCTGAACCAGATGAACAATTGGAAGGAGATATCTTCCATGACATTTCTGTTGAAGAAATCTTACATAATGGGTTTTATTTTGATGGATCTATACCACGTATAGCCCATATTGATGCTATAACCCCTCAAGAAGAATTAGCCAAGTTAACCTTGGAAGAATTACAAGAAATGGGTGTTTCACCCGCTCCACCTAATTTTGAAAGAGATCTAAATATTGAAGTGGAAAATGTTTTAGAAGTCAATATTGGTACAGAAGAGAATCCTCGCATAGTCAATATTGGATCAGAATTAAGTGAAGAAAAACAAAAATAGTACGTTGCATTTCTCATAGAATACAGTGATGTATTTGCTTGGACATATGCAGATATGCCTGGTCTAGATCCTTCTATGGTTATGCACCATCTAGTAGTGCATCCGGATGCGAAACCAGTTAAACAAAAACTTAGAAAGATGCATCCTAAGGTTGCTCTACTAGTCAAAAGTGAGTTGCAAAAACTCCTAGATGTCATTTTTATTCAAGCCATTGACTATGCTGAATGGATTTCTAATGTTGTTCCTGTAACTAAGAAAGAAGCTACCAAGATTAGGGTTTGCATGGATTTTAGAGACATTAATGTTGCATGCCCTAAAGATGATTTTCCTCTTCCTAATATGGATCAAATCATTGATTTTATAGTCGGAAGTGGAATGTTATCCCTTATGGATGGCTTTTTAGGATATAATCAAATTAGAATAGCTCCTGAAGATCAAGCTAAAACAACTTTTATTACCCCTTGGGGAACATTTTGTTGGAAAGTAATACCATTTGGTTTAAAGAATACAGGTGCAACATATCAGAGAGCTATGACATACATCTTTCATGATATGATGTATGATATTCTACATGATTATGTGGATGATATTATAGCTCGCTCAGCTAAAGAGGATGATCACATAGATGATTTAAGAAAAGTATTTGATCGGTTAAGAGAATACCTTATCCATTTAAACCCAGCTAAATGTGTATTTGGAGTTAAATCAGGTAAATTATTGGGGGTTATTGTTTCTTTGCATGGCATAGAAATTGATCCCCTCAAAATTAAGGCTATCTTAGATATGCCACCTCCTAAAAATATATCTGAATTATGAAGTTTACAAGGTAAGCTTCAATCTATCCATCGCTTCATAGATAAGTTGGCGGATAAAACAAGACCTTTTCTTAAACTACTTAAAAATAATATCCCTTTTCAATGGGATGATGAATGTAAAGAAGCTTTTGAACATCTTAAACAATATCTTTTAAATCCTCCTATGCTTGTTCCTCCTAAGCCTGATCGTCCATTTATTTTATATATTTCTGCTTTAGAACTTGCACTTGGAGCTATGTTAGCTCAAATTGATGATGAGAAGAAAGAACGAGTGACTTATTATATTAGCAGAACATTAATAAGTTATGAAACTCATTATACTTCATTAGAGAAACTCTGTTTAGTAGTTGTCTTTTCTACGCAAAAATTGTATCATTATATGCTTAGTCAGAAAACTTATGTCATTGCTAAATCTGATCCATTAAGGTACTTGATGAGTCGACCTTATCTATCGGGTCACACAACTAAGTGGGTTCTTTCTCTAAGTGAGTTTGAACTCATGTTCATAGGTCAAAAATCTATTAAAGGTCAAATTATAGCTGATCAATTAGTTGCTGCACCTTTAGAATCTACTCATCCCCTCACCATTGAGTTTCCTGATGAATGCCTCAATCTAGAGGAAGATCATTCTAAAACATGGTCTTTATATTTTGATGGAGCTCGATGCATGAGTGGTGCTAGTGTAGGTATTATTTTAATATCTCCTCAAAAGCACCTCATACCTTTATCTTTTAAATTGCAATTTTCTTGCACTAATAATACTATTGAATATGAGGCTCTAATTCTTGGATTACGAGCTACCCTAGCATTAAAAATAAAATATTTATTAGTTTTTGGTGATTCTCAGCTTGTGATAAATCAAATCAATGATATTTATCAGACACAAGATGAGAAAATTCACCCTTATAAAGCTTATGTACTTCAATTAATATCATTGTTTGAAAAAGTCACTTTAGAAGCTATTCCTAGAACTAGTAACCATGCTATTGATGCTATGGCTGCAATTGCTTCCTTATTGCCTTTGGAGTTGGATGATGAATATGCTACTATCATTATTCACCGAATCCAAGAACCCACTTCTGCTAAGTCATGTTTAGAGCCATTAGATGTGTTTCTAATCAATGAAACTACTCCTGAGCCTTGGTATATAGATATCTTCAACTTTCTCCAAAAAGGAACTTTCCCTGAAGGTCTTGATAGAAATCAACGTAGAGTTACGTAAGTTCGAATAATTATTGGTAATACCTTGTATAGAAGATATTTTGAAGGTATCTTACTAAGGTGTTTAAATTCAGAAGAGTCTAAGAAAGCTTTGAGTGAAGCCCATGATGGATCTTGTGGAGGACACTTTAGTGGTAGTGCCATTGCTAAGAAGCTCCTTAGAATAGGATATTTTTGGCCTACCATGGAAAAGGATGCACATGATTATGTGCATCATTGTGACAAGTGTCAAAAGCATGTTGACCTTGTCCATGCTCCTACTCAAGAACTCCAAGCTATATCCTCCCCTTGGCCCTTTTCTAAATGGGGTCTAGACATCATTGGTAAAATAAATCATGTTTCATCTGATGGTCATAAATTCATAATAACTACAACTGAGTATTTTACGAAGTGGGTAGAAGCTATACCTTTAGCTTCTTGCATGGGAGCTCAAGTTTCCAAATTCATTCTTAATCAAATCATTTGTAGATTTGGAATCCCATCAAATCTTATTTCAGACAATGGAACTTGTTTTAAGAACAAAGATGTTAAAAAATTATGTCAAAAATATAAAATTCAACATCGTTGGTCTACTCCCTATTATCCATAGGGTAATGGCCAAGCTGAAGCATCTAATAAAACTCTAATTAAAATCCTTAAAATATTGGTTAATAAATCAGGCCGTGATTGGCATGTACAATTGTATCCTGCCTTGTGGGCTTATCGAACTAGTATTCGTACTCCCACTGGCGCTACACCTTTTGTCTTGGTTTATGGTGCTGAAGTTGTTTTTCCATTCGAGCTAGAAGTTCCTTCTTTAGCCCTTTTACTTCAAGATGTTGAAGTAGGAGATGAATATCGCATTGGTAGACTTAGTCAGCTGGAACTTCTAGATGAAAAATGCATTCATGCTTTAGAGCACCTTCGTGCCTATCAAGACAAACTTAAAAGAGCATATTCAAAGAAAGTTCATAATCGATCTTTTGAAATTGGTGATCTAGTCTTAAAAGAAAATAAAAAAATACAAATGCAAGAAAAGACCTTAAAGGTAAATTTCAGCCTAATTGGCTTGGACCATATATCATCACTACTAAATTTGGATCAGGTGCATATCGATTGGTGACCTTGGATGGAAAATATCTCAAGGAACCCATGAATATTATGCATCTCAAAAGATATTATGCCTAAAATCAAAAGTTTCATCACTGTATATAATTGTATATAATTTTCACATTTTAGCAATTTAAAATTTCAAAATCAAATAAAAATAAAAAAAGTATTAAAATATCCAAAAATATTTTAATTATTTGCATTGTCATTTCCTAAAATTTTGAAGCTATATTTTCCTTTATTTTGGATAAATTCAGAAGTTATCTTGAACCATGCACTTAATTTCACATAATTATTATTTTGATTTTATCGCTATGATTATAAATCTCTCTTGTATCAAAGATCACTATTATTTCATTAAATAATATTTTGAGTTTTGGGAAATGATCTTGCTACTTCTTGAACCAAGTACACACTTTCACATATTAAAATGATTTGTTGCAAATTCAAAAAATGATACTACATAGTAGTCTTAGTCTCTTAAGCAAAAAGTTTCCCCTACTATCCTATCATGCGCATGGTCTAGAATTTTTGAGAATTGGAAAAAGGACAAGCTCACCCCTACCCGAATAAAATCCCTTGCTCTACGCCTAATCTGAGCAAGTACCCCGAAAAGAAATAAAAGAAAGAAAAAGAAGAGAGAAAATCAAGAAAAGTGTTCCATTACAAAGCAATAAAATCCCCTTGTTCAAAACACAAAATGAACAAAATCCCTACCCCTTAAAAGTGAAGAAAAGAAGGGTGAATGAGCTTGAATCCCTGGAATTCTCAATTATTCAAAAATCATGAGGTAAGCCCCATAACAGGTGATTTATGCCCAACTTGCTTGGCCTTGGGTAATTCCTTTTCGCGTGGTGATATGTCTGTCACATTAGCGACCTTCTTTTGTATAGACCTATGTCCGCTTGTGGATTAGCTAGCTTTTGGTGACTTGACTCACATAGTAGTCTGGTACGGTCTCATGCACAAAAATCATGGTTAATGAACCCTACATTTGCACACACATTGGTTCATTCAAGTTTGCTTGCATCACTACCTTACTCAAAATTGGTAAATGAACATTACAAAGCACACACATTTGATCCTTGAGAGATTTTGTGTCATTATGATATATCAAAATGGATAATGAACTCACATATGCACACACTGGGTTCTTGATAAATTTGAATTTGTCTTTGAAATAAATTAAAATATTTCTTTGAAATATTTGTTAGAAACATTAATCATTCATCTCTTAAGAAATTGCATTTTCAAAATCATATATAATCATGCATTTTTATTTTGACTTCGCGATGATGGTATAATTCCTAAGTAATTATTATTACAAATTTCACACTTAGGAACATTATGCCTAGCGCAAGTTATCTTCATAAATTTTTATGCTTAATTTTAGTTCATCAAAAATCTTCCAAAAAACATGCAATAAAACTATTATAAATTTTCATTTGATTTTCGTGATGATGGTATGATTCCTAAGTAATTATTATTCAACCTTCACACTTAGGAATTCCATGCCTAGCACAAGTCATCCTTCTAAATTTTTCATGTCCAAAATTATTACATAAAAACAAAAATTTCATAATCTTTTAAAACATATGACGTAATCATTTTCTCTTACAAATTGCATTTTAAAAAGAATAAACAAATTTCATCTCATCATGCATTTCATTTTAATTTTCATGATGATGGTATAATTCCTAAGTAATTATTTTTTTGCAAATTCACACTTAGGAATTCTATGCCTAGCGCAAGTCATCCTTCCAAATTTTCATGCTTAAAATCATTTCAAATCCTGTTCCAAAACAACATCAAATCTCATATTTATCATCATCACAAAAACCTTAAGAATTATTCTTAAGCAACCAACCATTTTAGCAATATTAATTTTCTTCACAACAGGATCAAAAGCTTCATGACCTAGCGAGAATTCACCTCCACCAATGGTCATATAACAACACAACATCCTTGGAGATACATATTGCTAATATTTTTTCAAATATCTTATCACACAAAATCCAATTCCCTTTTCACATACATTCTATCATTCCATCTATTTTTAAGCATGATAAAAGCAAAATATTTATACAAAGCATGATTACTTGAAATATAAAAGCATGATTAAAATGCAAATTCATCACACAAGTACACAAAGTCACATCAATAGAAAGATCATATATATAATATATCATCCAATATATACATCATCAAAATCGACTGGTATGCCACAATATCTAACATCGGCATACTCAGTCACCAAAAATAGAATCTAGGGTCCATCCCTAAACCCCCCTAGAGCCCCTAGAGCTCTGAGCATCATCACCTCCACCAGGTGGTGGTGGTGGCCAAAACTATCCTACTACTATATGTGTTCAGGAGGACGTCACTCTAGAAGTAGAGCGAGATGAAGATCCTACCCGAATTGGACCTACGATATCTGTAGGCATCTCCTATCTCTAATTAGATGGTATGGCCACAAAATACAAAGTCTGATAAAATGTGGTCTGATGAATAGACCACACCAGCTCATCCCCTAATCCGCTCCTCCTCGAATGAGTCACCTATGAAGGTGTCAGAGTGGGAACCACCACTCCCTAAGTCCTTGCTGCCTGGCTCAACTGAGCCCTAGCCTATGCTAACTCGGTCTCCAGAGACTCGATCTTGGTCTTTTGGGTAGAATTATCTACCCTCAACCATGTAATCTCAACATCCTACTCTGTAGTGCCACTACTCTCTCCTACCTCCAAAATCCTCTTGCCCTTCTCGAGCAACTTCGATCACTCTACCTATTGAGGAGGTGCTCCTCCCTTTTATGGGGGTGATCCTCTCCTCTCCTGTCTACCCCTATGGCCCCACTACCCCTATATCAAGTGGCCATACCGTGTGCAAGGATGACGTCTCCCTGAGACCACATGTGGATAAATCTAGTGTTGCTAAAATATTCGGTTAGCTACCCAATGAACTGCACTCCTCCACACTATCAACCTGATAGGCCTAATTCTAGTGTACCACTGATGGTATCTATCCATCACCCCTGCATCGTCTCCTATTGTCATCTCCACTAGAGCATCATCTAGCTCTAGATCCAAAAATTTAGTCAGATCGGGAGCCCCACTAAAGGTGGTAGGATCCCAAGTAGACCAAGCAAAAATGACATTCCTATACTATGGAATGTCCTACTGTAGACCAAATTGGTATTGCACCCAATAAAAATGGTGCAACTCCACCTCTCCCTCATGCATTTGGACCCAAATGGTCCATCTGATCCATGCCAACTCATAGGCATCCTCCTACCACCCTAGAATCTCTCTCCATGACCGCCATGTGATGTCATCTACCAATAAATCATCCATGAGCCACCTTAGAACAAGAATGCTAGCCCATCTACCCCATCCTCCCTAAAGAGGCCAATAGAACACCCTCGACCTATCATCTACCATGCCAGGCTCACCATCTACCACTCTAACCAATGGAAGCCCTATAGGCCACTGGATGGCTATGTGCTCCCAGCACCAGACCTATAGGAATGAAGTCAAAATGAGGCCCTTCCCCTTCTTGTAGATGACTCTATGTAAAAATATATAGAGCCAACACAAGAGGAAGGGACCCCAAGAAAAATGGACCCTCTAGTCCCTCATATCACACACCACCTCTACTAGTGTCCATGGCAGATGTACTCCACTAAGATGACATAGAATCAAACCACCCACCATGCCACTCAACAATAATATAAGTTGAGAGACCCCCTCTATCCTACTGAGTCTCTCCAATGGAACTCCCCCTTCCTTAAAAGGAAGCTCAAATCTCCCATCAATCTTTATAAATCCTAGCCTTGGTTACCAGATGTGGTAACCCAAATACCCCATAGTGGCAACCTCAAGATCCGCCAGACATCCTCTAATGTTAGAGCCATCTCTCCTGTGGGTAGCCAAAAACAAGAAGACTCTGGATACCATCTCTCAGCCAACATCGTAAGAAGTCTCATATCAATCCCAATCTATGGTATTTCTACCACATGTTTGAGGCCCACCACCTCTAAAGTAGCCAACTCATCATCCATGAGGGCATCTCGGTCTACCTGTAATGTAGCATGCCTCCACTCCCTATTCTTCAGTTCTACCATCTATCAAAAATAAAACACAAAATCAAAATTAGTGATCAGATTAAAAAATAAAATCGAATAAATACAATGCAAAATCGTACTAAAAAAGACAATATCGTATCAATTTTATGATATCATAACATTCGATATCATTGAAATCGATACAATTTTGGCAATATCGTACCAATTTCATCAATATCGTATGATACGATATTGCGAAATTGATATGATTTTGTGAAATCATTACGATTTCGCAACTAGGGCTACGCGATGACAACCATGCCCTAAAATTGCCAAATTAAATCCAAATTCAACAAAAAACAATAAAAATCTACCCTAAATAAGTTAGAAATGCATACCCAGAGTGCTCCATCTCCAGCCCGGACCAAATCAGTGCGATGTGAAGCTCCTGCCATATTTTTCTCCAAAGCTCTAAAAGGTAAAAAGGTAAAAAAGCAAATGAATTACTTTTTCATTTTATTTTTCTTATTTATTCATTTTACTCCTAATTTTTTGAGTTTTTACCCAAACATTAAATTTGGTATAAAAACTCGAAGGGGGTACCATAAACATCATATCTCGAAACAATTTGCATAAAAACTCAAAATCATCAACAAAATTTGCAATAAAAATTTTGCTTTCTCGTAAAGCGTGTCACACTTTTCTTTAACACAATTTCTTTCAAACTGCACTAAAGAGGGGGCAAAATGTAGCACCTCAAATTTGACCCATTTGCATGAGAACATAAAAAAATTGTAAAAACATCATGTTTGCATTTATTACCTCAAAATTTATGCCTATTTGATGAGATCGTACTACGACCTCTAAAATCGTAGTACAACCTCCAAAATCGTAGCATGATTTTAGTCTTACGATCCTTGTGATCGGCGTACGATATCGTCGATCGTAATACGATCTTGCCCAGAAATAGAAAATTCAAAAAAGGAAAATGACAAAAATTAGTTGAACGATTTTTGTCCCCGCTTGTGTAACTGTGCGGGAAATGCGAGATCGGATCCGTTCGGCCTCGCCCAACTTAGAAGAAGTTATAACAATTCAACCTCCTCCCTATTCTGGACACTCCTCCCTACTTATTTAACCAGACCCCTCCCTCTAAAATTCTCTTAGCCTCCTTGCACTTTTAGAAAACTTCGCATAATTTTGCATCCTAGCTCTAGTTATTTCATTATTTGCTTGCAAGATCGGAGGACATTGTTGCAGATCGAAGGATTTTGTTGCATATCGAAGGACTTTGTTGTAGATTGGAGGCTATGATATCACCTGTAGTTGGTTTGGGGGCAACCTCAAGCTCTGGTTTGCATATTCTACTATTCATCTAGTTAATCTACATTGCATTTAGCATTCTTCATCACATAAAGTATTAGATTTAATCATTTGCATTCCTGGAGTTCACCTAATTTCATATAATTGCACATTTCATATATTGTAATACATTAATTCATCAATGCATATCATTATAACTATTTAAGTGTATTCATTTAATCATAGTTAAGCTTGCAATCATAAGTAAATCTCTAGACTTTCTATTTTATATACTCTATCCATGAATCTGTTGTTGTCTATCAAAATCGGATCTGTCTGTCATTGTTCATAATACGATCTCGTAGATCGTAATACGATCCTACGGTTCATAGTACGATATCGACCTACTATGTATGATCTGGACTGCATACAAAAATCAGAATCTTCAACAGACATCCGGATACAAGTAAGAGTTTAAAATCATTTTTTTAGTACTGTACTGTATTTTGCATTATGTTTTCTATTATTTGTTGTCTGCATTTGAATTAAAATTGCATATAGGTTAGATTAATTGCATATTGGCCAAACTTAGGTGTATGCGTGATTTGATCAAAACAAACACATCAAAACAAATCCCAAACCTAGGCTCGGAAACTACCACAAAATATTTCCTGGTGAACCCAACCCATTCATCAAAAAATCACCATAAGAGGGTATGAACTCAAGTACCTCTCCTCTGAGGTGTAGGCCATCCATTCTCCCATTCCCCTCTAAGGCGCGGATCCATCAGCCTTGAGGAAAGGAGTGCAAGAATTTTTGGGCTACACTTATATAGGATCACTTTATTCTTCTTCTTCTAGTGCCATTAGAATATTCTCTTTTGGTCCTTCAAGTGCATCCTCATATTCATCATCACTGAAACTATAGCCAGTCCTTGTACAACTATCTTCAATATATCCAAAGTTACCACATATAAAATACTTGAGAATTATTGGTGCCTTTTTTTGGACTTCTTTTTCTTCAATCATAAATAGGACTTCATCTCTATCATTATCTAAAAAACTAGTATCACTATCACTTGAGTACTTACTTTCCTTATCTGCATATTAGCTCCCCTTTTGCCTTTGAAAGAACTTCTTTCCTTGTTTGATTTGTCCATCCTTGCTTTTATTTTTGTGCCATTATCTTTCTGATTCCCTGTTTCTATGATCCTATTTTTCTTCATCATTGTTATTCTTTGCTTCTTGAAAATTAGTTGCATAGTGATCATACTTTCCATAATTGAAACATTTAACGAATTTTATCTCTAGATATTCTTTAATCCTTATTAATTCTGCCATAATTAGCTTCTTCATCATTGGATGACTCATTTCTTGATTCTGAATTCTTACCCTTTGTCTTATTTTTCTTTTAAGGTTGCTTCCTTTTAGGTATTAGGTTATTTTGTTCTCATCTCAAAAGCTGTAATAATACCAAGCAACATATCTCTTGTCAAATAATCACCATCTTTTGATTCTTCTATAGCTAAAATATTTTCACTAAACCTCTTTGGAAGAGACCTTAATATCTTATCACAAACATCTTATTCATCCACATTAAGTCCACGTCATTACATAGTACTAACAACCTCATTGATTCAAAGTAGATACGTACTAATAGTTTCCTCATCCTTCATTCTTAACTCTTTAAATTGTACTTTGAGATTTTGTATCTTTTCTTTCTTGACACATTTATATACTTCATATATATTTTGCAACTTATCTCACATTCCTTTTGCATCTGGACAATGTATAAATTTTATGGACTCTGTTCTATGCAAACCTCTCAAAATTGCATTCATTGTTTTTGAATTATAATGTTGTAGAAGCTTACCTTCCTTATATGTAGATGGATCAACTAGTTGTATGTATCCATTTTCAACTGATTCCCAAATTTCATTGCCAAGTACCTTAAAATAAATCTTCATTCTCAAACTCTAATATATATAATCACTTCCATAAAATACTGGTGTTGGATTATCTGATGATCCATTCTTATAATCCATTGTGTTCTTGTAAGTTTTTCCTTAAATTTGTTAAAATCTTCCGAAGTAACCCGCTTTGATACCAATTTAAGAACACAAGCTTATACTAAGAGGGACGATGAACAGTATAAGAGCACTTTTTACTTTTATTTCCCAATCAATATTATGCAATGTAAAGATATTAATATAAATAGTAGTAATCAAATCAATGCACAAATCACCACACACAATAGAGAAATCATAATTTACGTGGTTCACCCAATGTGGGCTAATCCACAAAGAAAATATTTCACTAAAATTTTCTCAATCAATCTCTTGGGAATCTTTTACCTATTACAATTTTTATGGACCTCTGTCCAAAGGAGATACCAATCCCCTAAATTAGGTTCATGGATCTCTATCCATAGGAGACACCAATATCCTAATATTTTCTCTGGATGGTGATACTATATAAGACCTTTGCCTCCAAAATCCTTAGCAAATGGAACTCTATCCATAGAATACACTTTTCTTCCCTACTCTGGCTGGAGATATCTATCCTCAAATCTATCACCTCTAGAGATCTATCTCAAATATGTACTAAACATAGTCCTTCGTTATAGCACAAATTTATCCTTAATATTTGTATTTGATCTGGCACAAATCTATCCTCAAATATACACCAAACTCTATCCTCAATTCTATACTAAAAACGGTCCTTCGGTCTAGCAAAAATATGTTATCAATATATATCTTCAAGCCTTAACTCAAATCTTGATTCAATCTCAAATCAACTCATCTAGATCTATCCCAAACACTAACTCAATGTTTAAACAAATAAATCAATCAAATCTGCTCATAAGCCTTCATAAAGACTTATCTCAAATCCACCTTGCAAGCTTCCAAAAAAGCTCACAATAATCTATCCTCAAGTCCTCTCTAGAACTTTTCCAATCTGCTCTATAATTCCTCACTAGAATTTGTCCAAATCTACTAAATAAGTTCTCTCAAGAACTTATCTAAATCTTCTCTAAATCTATATTATAAGCTTCCACAAAAGCTTACCCAAATCTGTCCACAAGTCTTCTCAAATACTTACCTCAAGTCTGCTCAACAAGTCAACACTAGAACTTGTCCAATATCATAGATACATAAAGAGAATTTTTAAAGACTCGATATGCTCTATACTCATCACAATGCTCAATCACTATTTTAGAAACATGCATAGAATTGTTAGAGACTCAATATGCTTCACATTCACCTCAATACTCAATCACTTTCTCAAGTCAATTTAGAATATAGAATAGTTTGTTTTATGGAACTTGAACAATCATTGCACACATCTAATTGACTAGGCTCAACCAACTCTACTCAAATAATAACTCAATGAAACAATACTTGCTTACAAACCCTAGTACAAGCATATGAACACTCACTCAAAATTTCTTCCAATAATTCTCAACAATCAATCTCACATAACAATGATACTCATGTTCTTTTCAAACCTTATTTCAAGTTTTTCACTCAACAACTCACTTCAACAACAATGCTTATAAAACAATATTCACATAACAATGATACTCATGTTCTTTTCAAACCCTAGTTCAAGTTCTTCACACAACCAATGGTTTCAACAACAATGCTTATAAAACAAGGTTTTAATAATAACTCTTTATTCCAGAAAACCTTGAAGCATTAACTCAACACACTCAAAATGAAACCCTAATCAAGTCCTTTTCACTCCAAGCTTATTTTCTAGAAAACCAACCAATCAAATCAACTATGGAATAATGTGCCCATACCTTTTTCTTTATGATGAAGGAATCTCATAAATCTGCCACAACCACAAACACTTCTTTTCCAAGCTTAAAGAATTTATATGATGATAAATTCCCTCAAAAATACAATGTAAATATCAAAACACACATACACTTTATCCCTCCATATTTAAGAAAACATTCATAAACATATAAAAATAATTGGTCAAATACACCTTATAATCTCCAATTAAAATAATATTCAATACCAAGAATAATATCAATACATTCTCCTTTTCAAAATAACTCAATGCAAGAAGTCCTCTCAACACTTTAAATCTCCATAAGACCAATGTGACACATCATTTATTCAAAAATAAATCTAACAACTTATTCCTTCGATTCACCAAAAATAATGATTAATTAAAAACTTTTTCAACTAACCCTTTTAACTCCCTAATACCTCATGTCAAACCTTAGGCATCATAAAAATTATATTTAAAATTTATTACCTTTGCCTTGGTGGGACTCGAACTCATGATGCAGCCTCAACCAATGTCCTAGCCACAACTCCAACCATCATGTGAGCTATGTGCTTGCTTGAGGAGTAAAGAGCACCACATGCTCTATAATGCTCCTATAGTGTGCCTAAGAAAAAATGTACGATGCTTCCTTCAACGTTTCCAACACTACCAAAAAGACAATGCTGCCAGCATGGTTTGATCTCTGTGCTCAGCACTCTATCCTCCATCCCCTTGCCACTAGGCCACACTGTCTGGATGACTCTTGAATTTTTGTGCTCATCGATTTTAACCTTATTTGTTGGCACTTAAAACAATACACTTGTCTCTTTCTTCGCATGAGTTCTTACACACACGATTGCATTCTTTTTTCATTCGAGCAAAAGGATAATTAAATACCTCTAAGGCATATTGTTTTTATATCAATTTCCTCCTTCAAACATAAACATCGGTGCTTTGATTTTCCTTCAAAATTTAAACGTCAAAACTTTGATTTTACTTCAAACTTATTAATTTATAAATTATTTAAATTATTTAGAATTTAAATTTTATAAATTAATTTTTTAAATCCCTTTGGCTTTATTAAAGCCTTTTTTATTTTACCACTTTGTATAAATAATATTTATTTATAAAATTTAAATTCAATTTGAATTTAAATATTTTGTAAATATTAAAACTCCCTTGGGTTTTATGAAAAACCTTTCATTTTCGCTCACCCATGGTTTTAATAAAAATCCTTCTAATTTATGCTTCCACATAACATTAAAATATTATGAAGCTTTTTTCCTTTAACTTGTGCATTTTTCCTCTTGACCTTTTGATATCAACGGTAGCTTATTCCTTGATATCAATGACAACTTCATTCCTTGACTTCAATGAAAAATTTGACTCAAAATGTCCAACATCCATAGCAATTACCTAGACCTTTATCTAAATTTCCTTTTAATTCACTACAAATTTAGTAGTTATATCACTGTCATATCCTTATAACCTCTAAAATTATGCCATCCACTTAGTTTGTTCAAACAATACTATATATCCTGATGTTGTGCTAATTATTGTGTATCTATCAGCTCTCTATAATTTATTGTTTCTCTCCTACACATAACTCTTGATAATTGTAGCTTTTACAACTAATAAATTCTTAATTGGCTCTAGAAGTCATATTGTTGACAACTTCATCTTTGGTAAGCCAACTATGTTAATCACCTATCACATACATACTAATTAACACACTTGGCTAGCCCTTATAATGCCATTATCATAATTTGTGTAAACATAGATAGATCATCATTACCAATATTAACCATAGATCTACTCACATGTTATAACTAGCCTAGATTATGTTGGATGTACTTTCCCAAGCCATGACACTCATTTCTCTTTTCTAGTAATGACCTCTTCACCTTTTTAAGTGTATTACATTTACCAACACTCATTATTTCCTAACATAAGATACATTGGTACTCATGCCCCACTCTAATCTTGACATGTGTCATAAAGTAAATAAATCGCATGGGCTATGAACTACCACTATCATATGCATCTTTTCTTCCTTTATCCTCATGTGTGATTTAATGAGTTTCCTTTGGAAAAATAGATTTCTTCTCTAAAAATAAAGGGGGGACACTATAGCAAATTTTATTTCATCTCACTGAGCACTTGGGACATCACACAAACTAGCCAATTTTCCCATTATAAAATTGGGGCATCTACATCAAATTTTTGACACATTTATTACATAATAAATGTATCAAAAAGGGACAAAACATAGACACCTAATTTTGTGTACATCAGTCTACTATAACCTTGGGGTATTAATATTCACTATTAATCTTTGTAAAAAAATATATACTTTTGTTAAAGGTAGCCTTGAAAAAGGATATATTTGACAAGTATAAATACACTCATAACCAACAACCAATTCCACTCAAGTTTGGGTATTACAAAGTGGTATCTTTTTATAGCATTAATATTTTCCAGAACTTCATTAAAAAATAGTGTAAAAATACCTTTATTGAAATAGGTTTTAAAACAACTCTCCAATAAATGCACATATGCTCATACACCCATAATAGTTGTCATCCTAAAGTTTCCTAAGAAATCAACCCAAGCACATGGTGTGTGCAACCCAAAATAATGTGGAATATTTCTCTATAGTGACCAAATGCTATAGTCCCTTTCATCCATAGTGACTAACATTATGGGACCCTTTAATTCATGATGACTAATTATATGGATCCTTTTTCATCTATGGTAATTAATACCATGGGCACCCATTTTATGCATGGAGGCTAATTCTATGAATCCCTTTTCATTTGTAATGACTAACATCATGTATCCCTTTCTTTATCACAACAACTAACACCATGGATCCCTTTTTTTACCATAGTGACTAATGTCACAAACTCCTTTTCACTATGGTGGCCAACATCACAAATATTTTCTTGACCACTAACTACTTTTGTGGACCCTTTTTTATCCATAGTGACCAAATGTAGTAGACCCTTAGTATATAGTAGTGAAATTACATGGATCCTTGGAATCCCCACTCCTATAAATCATATAAAAATGTGTTTGAAGCCTCCAGGTGTCATTTTCTACCCTAAGACATATCTTAATACATTATCAACATGTTTTTGACACACCCATAACTAGGCACATACCATCTAGTGTGCTCATATTGGCTAGATTAGTAGGCTAAGTTGATAGGCATGAAGTTAATGTATCCATAATTACCTGATTCTAATACTTATATTACAAATAGGCTTGATTTCAATCCAAATGTAATTTACAATAACAAAATCTAACCTACATTTACATAGCAAGTCAATCATGCCACATATACCAGTAAATACATTTAGTATCCAATTCAATCTTGCTCCTCTAACAATGCTTAAACTAAATATATTTTATATTTCCATTTGCCAATTAATCAACCGATATTTTCATAATACTATTTTATTGGTTGCCCCTATAGACTATTCCTAAGTATACATCAAAGCTAACCATATCATTACCTAGTATATTTTGATTGGCCAATCATGCTTAGTACCACTTGATGTGGCATCACATCATTTGTTGTCTAGATCCACTTTGAATTGACTATTCTTGCATAATGTAATGATGATTAACTTTCCAAAATACCTTTAAAATAGCTCCAAAAAGCCTCAATAAATATCATCCTCATGATAGCATAGATATGATATGAATATATGCTAACAAAGTGCTACTAAATTTTTGATTGTATGCTAATAACATTCTACTAATATTTCTAATGATCTAAAAAGCTCTTAATAAAAATATTCTATCTTCATATAACTCGATCTTCATCTCATCCCTTTAGCATGATGTGTCTCCAATTTGGGTACCCTATAGACATATCCCATTGTTAATTTTACTCTAATGGATGAAATATGAGATTCTCTCTATATATTGATGGTGGATTATCCATTTTCCTATCTCTTCTTCCAACTATCTCTCTATCAACCTAGTTTTAGTACCTCAAGAAGAGAATACATCCTTCTCCTAATGCTAGGCTCTCATCATCCATTGTATTAGCATTTCTTGATCCCTCTTCACAACATTATTCTTTTCTCTATCTCCTTTGATATTGGTTCATAGTTAATTTTTGCATTTGCATGATAAGCTAGTTGCTTGTTCATTTACATTGCAAAAGTGTTACATCATATAGAATTTGGTTATTTTATACCTTTATCACAAGTAACAACTTTATTTTCTCTATTATCATTATTTTTTATATATTTGCTTAATAAATTTTATGTTCTTACACCTATTTGCCATTAATTTTTAATTTTTCTATAAAATGGATAGGGATGTTGGAGTTTATTATATTATTTAATACTTGTAAATATGTGGTGTGAAAATAGTCTTGTAAATATTTATTTTTCATTTAGTAATCATTACATATTTTTCATTATTAGGAGTCAATAAAATATATTTTTCATATGAGAAATATGAAGAGTCATGTCTCCCTAATTTTTGAAAAGATGAATAGTTTGTGAAAGTTGAAATGTCAAGTCTTTATAAAGGCTATTTTTAGAGAGGTCATGTAATGTGTAATGCATGTGTGTGAGTATTATAATATTATGGGGTGTTACAATATATATATATATATATATATATATATATATATATATATATATATATATATATATATATATATGTATATATATATATATATATATATATATATATATATATATGTATATATATATATATATATATATATATATATATATATATATATATATATGTATATGTATATATATATATATATATATATATATATATATATATTGAATTTACATGGTGTAATCGATAGCCGCCATGAATCCGAGCAGGTTGTCTAGCTTTTATGGCCACCATAGTATTCTGCGATGTCTACCCCGGAAGCTTCCACATAGATATTCATGCAGTATGCCCCTATAACCACCATGCCATAATCATTTTAAACCTTTTACATCGCTGAAAGCACCAGGAAAGGGACAAGCATTCAGTCCGATGAGGCTTGAGATTTGAAACTTGGACCTTCACCTCCCTTATGGGGTTTGGATGAACCAATTGGTCTACATCTTGGACCTATAGCATATCTGCAACATGTGAGGGGAGAGATTTGAACCTGGGCCTCTCAATTACAACTGAAGAGTTTTAACTACCCACTTGTTCTCCAACTCCTCTACACGAGTGGATAGGTGTTACAATATATTAGTTTGTACTATAAGTTATTTTTATACTTGATATTTGAAATTGAATAAATTGTGAGTTTATGAGTTGCATATATTTATGATAAATTGTAGGTATTATGAGAATTATTGAGATGTTTGAGAATTGTTGAATATTTAATATAGATTATATGCTAACAATGGTATCAAATACATATTTGAGATAAATAATTTTAAAAATAACATCCATGTTTGAGAAGAAATAGGGTTGAAAAGAGCATCCATTATTTATATAAATCAAGTTGAATAGTGCACCCACATATGAAGTCCAAGCTAAAAATATCAGAGTTGTGCAAACAAAAGTAAGCATAGTATTGAAGTAATGAGGAGTAGACCAAAATATAAATCATAATCCCATTTTTTTGGAGATCTGTAACTCTCTATCCTTCAAGAAACATTTTAGATTTCAATCTATGTGGATCAAACATTCCAGTTTCAAAGATAACTTAATTCAGTGGTGGCAGCATCCAGTCAGGGGTAGTGCAACTTTTAAACTTGTTGGAAAATTAAAGTTTGTTAAGGAAAAGCTTCAAAATTGGAACAAATAGGTCTTTAGGAACCTCTTTGAAAATAAAAAATAGGTTGTTGAAAGTTTGAATATAATTGATCAGAGGATTTAACATGGTGATGCTGATGAAGTCTATTGGAGGGAAAAATCAAGGGCTCTTTGGTTGAAATATGGAGATTCAAATTCCAAGTTTTTTCACATCACCACGCTTAGAAACAGAAGTAATAACAAGATAAAATTTTTTAAAAAAGTAGATGGTTCTATTACTCAGGGCTTAATAGAAATAAGAAAGGAGGCAGTAACTTATTTCAATTCTATCCTTGGTCAGGAATCGCAGTGCAATGAGGAGGCCAAAGATATTCTCTTGCAATCCATTCCTAGCATTATAAATGAGGATATAAAGCTTAAGATTCTAGCTCCCTTTTATGATGAGGAAATTAATGAATCCTTATTTAGCATGGATCCAGACAAAGCCCCGGGACCCTATGGCTTTCCTCCTCATTTCTATCAAGGTTTTTGGAACATTGTAAGTGAGGATGTAATTTTTGCTGTCATAGAATTCCAAGAAAACAATCATATCCCAAAAGGTCTCAACTCTACTTTTATTTCTCTAATTCCTAATAAGCAAACCCCTGAATCTATGGCTGACTTCAGGCCAATCAGTCTGTGCAATGTTTCTTACAAGATCCTAACTAAATCCATTGCAAATAGAATAAGAGATGTTCTACCTTGCATCAAAGATCCATGCCAGGGAAGCTCTATCCAAGGCAGGTCAATCTTGGATGGAGTTATCACAGTTCATGAAGCTCTAAACTCTACTAATAATACTAACATGTCTATTTTTTCCCTCAAGCTTGATATGAACAAATCATATGATAGGCTAAATTGGGACTTTCTGATTATTGTCCTCCTTAAGTTTGGTTTTCACCACCAATGGGTTAATTTGATCAAAGAATTCATTTCTAAAGCATGGTTCTGGATTCTGATTAATGGAACAACTACTAGTTACTTTCAAAGTCATAGAGGAATTCGGTAGGGGGACCCTATCAACCCCATGTTATTCATAATTATGATAGAAGATTTAGGCAGAACCATAAAAAATGCTTACATTTCAAGGCTAATATCAGGAATCAATGCAACATCTCTCACTAGGGCTGTTTCTTGCCAAGAATTCATCGATGATACCCTTCTATTGACTAAGGCATCGATGGTTGAGGCCAAAAGAATTAAATACATCCTGCAACTCTATGAGGACGCTACTGGTCAAAAAGTTAATTTCAGTAAAAGCAAGTTATATTTCTTGAACACCCCCATTTAGAGGTAAGGAAGGATTGCAAAAATTTTAGGGTGTGATATAGCAAACCTCCCCACTTTGTATCTTGGTCTCCCTCTTTTAATTGGTTCTTCGAGAGAGTCAATGTGGAACAGGATTATTGAAAGAATTCAAAAAAAACTTCTTGTATGGAAAGGTCATCTTCTATCTCAAGCAAGAAATCTAACCCTCACTAAGGCCTCTCTTCAGAGCATTATAGTCTATTTATTCTCCATTTTCAAAGCCCCTATGAAGGTTTTCCAAAAAATTGAGAAACTCCAAAAATAATTTCTATGGACTGGATCAGACGAGAAAAAAAGGATACACCTTGTAGGATGAACCAAAGTGTGCAGACCCAGGAAAAATGGGGGCTTAGGTCTAAGGAGAATTGCTCATATGAATTTAGCTTTACTAGCTAAGAAGGCATGGTGCCTCATTTCTGGTGAAGAAAATGAATGGAAAACTATCATCAAATGAAAGTATCTTCAAAATATGGAATTTCTAAGTGACTCAATTCCAATCAGAGGTTCTACTTTTTGGAAAGCAATTCTCAATTGTAAGGAAATCTTTAAAAAAGGTTTAATATGGGTTTTAGGTAATGGTGAGAGGATAAATTTTTGGAATGATAGGTGGGTTAAGGATGAACCTCTAATGCAATATCCTAACTTAGACTGAATCAGATATATCATGAAAGAACTCATTGGCAAAAAATTCTCTGATTATATGGTTAAGGACAGAGGCAAAATGAAGTGGAAACAAATAAGGATTAAGGGATTTCAAGTGAAATCAAATGATATTTGTAATATTCTCAGGAAACAGTTTATCCCCATGAGACCCAAGGAAGATCAACTGACCTGGGCTCCTATTGAAAATGAGTAGTTCACTGTTAAATCAGCTTACAAGCTTCTGCTTGATGATGAGGATTTTATCCTCCAAAAGGACTTAGTTTGGATAAAAAATTTAATTTCAAAAATTGTAGTATTTTCATGGCTAGTTATCCAAGGAAGAATTATAAACATTGATAATATTATGTGTAAAGGTATTTGTATTACTAATCGTTGTTATCTATTTAGGGCTAATTAGGAGACCATTTATCACATTTTCCTTTAGTGCCATTTTTCCTTTACTATCCTAAGTGGGGTTTTTCAGGCCTTCAATATTTCCTAGGTTAAACCAACCATCGTACTTGATTTTTTCGTCTAGTGTTCTTGCCTCTTTTCAAGCCAAAGACTTAGATACATGTGGAAAATTTGTCTCAATCACTATCTTTGGTAGGTGTGGTTAGAAAGGAACCATGGAGTCTTTAATGAGTCTATCCATGATAATCGAACTATCATTGCCATGATAATATCCTTTGCCAACAAGAATGTGAACCTTATCTATTTTGATAGTCATAAACCTCATATTTAGGAGACCACGATTGCTCAATATTTATGCTTAACCTTGTTAGATGAGTCTGTGCCTAGGGTAGTCAACACCTAAGCCAATGTTAAGTGCTCCCCACCTCCTACGGGTTGGTTTAAGCTTAATTTTTATGGAGCGGCTAAGGACAATCCTGGTAGAGCAAGTTCTAGTAGCATTGTGCAAGATCATTATGGGAATATGATGCTTGTGTTTTCCAAATATTTGGGAACAAGGACGGACAATGAATATGAAGCTAGAGATATGTGGAGAGGCCTTCAAATGACCCAAGACTTAGAAGGCAATTTGATCATAGAAGGAGACTTTATGCATGTTATAAATCTCCTCAATAATTGGAAAACACCTCCTTGGAGGATTAAAACAATTGTTGAAGAGGCTAGGATTCTTTTCCAGGGAAGATAGGACAAAAAATCCCAACATGTCTTTTGGGAAGCTAACAAAGTTGTTGATAAGCTGGCCAATTTGGGTGTCTATGGTGATAGACTTTTCAAATGGGAACACGAAATATCGAGTGAAGTAGAGGAGCTTATTCAACAAGAATTCAAAGAATGATAGTCGAATTTACCAACAGGGAAGGCACTGTAATTTTGAAGGCTATGAGTATTCCCGTATTTTTTTTGAAATGGACTCACAATAAAAATTATCCGAGCTATCAGTCTTGGTGGATGCTGCTTGGAAATACCACAAAGACTAATGGGGATAGTCACATGTCAGATAATATGGCTCCTAGTCATCTTAGTAATTTGAGGTTGGTTGATAATCACAGGGTAGGAAAGAAACAACAATATAAGAATTCGAACTAGAGCCACGTGGACCACCAGATAACCACCACCATAAATCTAGCTAGTAGGTTAACTTCTCCAAGGATGATTGGCCAAGATGGGATATGGTCTCAAAGCATGTCATATATAGAAGAAAGCAATTACCAAAGAATTATTAAGAGTAACTATCAATACAAAGCTTGTGGGAGTTTTTTTCAGTACTCTGCTATGTGTGTCTGCAACTTTTTTTTCTCCACTATTTCAAGGAAGGGATCTGTGTCTGCTTCTTTTTTGTAATTATGATGCAGGTGTGTTTTATCAGGGTATACCCAAAATTTTTTATGGGAAGTTTTTTTTTGATAACAGGCTATGTGGCTTACCGGATGTAATGACTTTGGTGGCATGTAGATTTTACATATATAGGATCCTTAGTAAGGACATGTTCATCAACAACCCTGGGTTGTTTTTTGTAAAAGGTTTTGGGTCAACCTATAAAACCCGGTATTAATGCTATAGTATCTTATCTACCAAAAAAAATATAATACAATAGAGAAATGTAGATCCATAATTGAAAGAAGATCCATGAAATAAAGAAACTAATGTGAAGTTGACATTAAAAGAGCTTTAGATAAAAGTGTAGGAGAAAAGAAAAATCCAATATTGAAGTGAGAAATGGAATGAGTACATAGAAAATAGAATGATACCTACAAGTTTCTAGATAAATCTAAGTGTAGGAGTAGAAGCATAAACTAGAATAGGGGAGTAAAACAACTATTAATAGAGATTGCAAGTAATGCCTAGTGATGAAGGTGTTATAATTTTTGGGAAATGAGTTATAATATTTTTGAAGTGTGGAAGATTTATAGGATAAAATATGTGCACGTGGAATATTATTTGAGCATTCAAAGATATGACAACATAAATATTCAGATTAACCTTTGAATTATTTGGTTTAATAAAATATTTAAGAAGAAGAGATTAAATTTTTTTCTAAAAGAATATATTAAGAAAGGAAAATAAAAGAAGGATTGGAGAAATTTAAAATAAAGGAGATTAAAAGTTAGAGGAAGTAATCAATCAAAAGGAAACATAATTAAATTAAATAATGCAAAATTAATTTATGGTGAAGAATATATTGGAAGAAGTTATATTAAATAAAGGATATTTTAAATGATGTGAGAAAAATTACATTAAGTTAAAGAAAGATTTTATTATATTAAGTTGAAAATAGATTTTAAGAAAGAAGGTTGAGGAAGAATTAATTATATTTATGAAAGTGTAAAACTATTAAAAGAAAATAAAATTGAGGATAATTAATTAAATAAATGAGAAGAATATTTTCAGATTTGAAGAAAGAAGAATATTTAAAAGGAACCTTGAAAGAATTTTTTTTGAATAAAATAATTTTAAATTTTTTTGGTAGGTAAGATAGCTTATATTAAACGGGTTTTAGCTGGATCCCAAAAATAAGAGAATAAACATAGATGGAAGAGAAATAAGCTAAGCTGAGCAAGGGACCCACACAGGGGCACCAAATAATCTAAAAAAACTAAGGCCAAGAAAAAAACCAAAATATAGAGTGCCCACTCTTGGAAAACTCAAATAAAATAGACTATATTTGAGCATTACCCACATAGGGGCTACTTTGAGGATACACTAGAACATAGGTGAAACCCACGCAAGGGATGTAATAAAGAAAACCATACCCAACATAAGACCCATGCAGGGATATAAGTGAAACCAACCAAACTAGAAAAATTCCCACATAGGGGATCAAAATCCAAGAGAAAAACATAGACCATCCACACAGGGAAACCATACAAGATAAAAAACCAACCCTGTGACTAAGCAGTTTTGATATTTTATTTTTTAGAACCATTTTTGTCATGCTTCTTGATCAGCAGCTTCAAGGCTTCACTAGTGCTATCCATGGAATTGATTATGTTGTTAAATATGGTGATGTAGATCTTTCCATGAATAGCTACAAGTAGTTCAGAATTATAATTTACCATCATCTGAATGTGTTGAGGGGAATTTTAGCTTGATTCAAAGATCATATTTTTGAGGTAGGTATATCTCCTATTTTGAGTGGTGCTCTCTTCCATATTGACCTTTTGTTTTGAAATATTGCATAGAGAAGGACCAGGATTAGGGGATGGATTCACCTTAGAGGCAGGGGATTAAAATTGTAAAGATAGCTTCCCCACTAGTCTCTTTAGGAAGGGACTCGGAAGGACTGAGGGTAGGTGAGGATGGAGGCATGTTCAACTGAAGTAGAGAGGCTAAAATGGTATATGGAAGGGTGGCTTCGACATGATGGAAAATTATGGAAAAAAATCCTTGATGGGTTGGCAAGGTTTGGGAATTTCTCTTTCTAGCATTGTGAATGGAATATATGATCGAACGATAGAGAAATTCTGGGATGTTAACTAGATTAAATCCTCTAAGGTGATTAACAAGAGCTACATGAAAACTATACAATTGTTTTGAAGGATCATCAATAGTGATATATTGTAGTATAGGGACAATTACCTTTGGCCATGGAGCAGGGAGAGACTTGCGCTCAACCACAATTCCTTTCCATTTGAAAGTCTTGGAATAATTTAGAAACCCTTTAAGCTTTGGATCCCAATTGTGATGGTATCTATGCAACACATACCTAGTAGTAGGTAGCTCAGTAATTTTAGCCATTATATTAATAGTAACTTAACTTTAGAGGTTACGAACAATGACACAGATATTATTCCAATTATTTATGAAAGCCTTCTTGATATCCTGCTCAGCTCCCTTAAAATTTTTGAGGAAGGGAATAAGACCCTATACTTCCAAAAAATACTAGGATAGGGGATCAAGATATATATTGGAAGGTTCAAGAAAATCCATGGGGGTAGGGTGAAAATTTGGAAAGACATAGGAAAAATAGAAAATTTGGGCTAACCGATCTCCACCTCCTAGGGTACACAAAGGTGAATAACACCAGACAATGAAAAGTCTCAAATTGGACATGGATTTAAAATACCCCTTAGCACAAAATTAGGGCTTAATGAAGGCCACAAAAGGAAATATGATGATCACAGGGCAATTGATAGTTAGCCATCGAGAAGAGGCAAAAAATATCTCTAACACAACATGAGAAAAATAATCGTAGGGGATATCATATCTAAGAAGGTTATCTATTTGAGCCATTAACTATAGATTTTGAAAATGAGAAGACTTCACAAGCTTTTAGAAAATCACATTAAACAAGGCTTGATACTTAGCACAATTTGCACAAGCAAACAAAGTACATTAACAAACAAAGAGATTGGTAATTAGGAATGCAGCCTTATTGGTATGAGAAACTGGAATGAAAATGTTAGTGAAAGTGTGACGAATGATATGGAAAGAGGAGTGAAACATAAGAGTGAGGAATGGAGTGTGTTGGAATGGTCAACATAAAAATAGAGAACAATGGGATGGGACAAACCAATCCTTTTGAGGAGATACCTAGTCCACCATAAAACAGAGAAACATTTTAGGATCAAATGCGTAGATCCAAATTATCAGTAGTAGCATTAAGAACACTTTGGAGAAAATAATTTTAATTTTGAATTAGGGAGTTAAAAGTTTTTCTACTAAATAATTGAAGTTAATATTGCAAGTAACATAGTCAATGGAAATATTTGAATAAATTTTAAGGAATTAGAATGGGTTAAACATGTGTTAGGAGAATTGGTATAACAATTGAGGGAAATACTTTTAAGGAGTTCAAAGAACATTAAGGTCATTTGAAACATTTAATTTTTTTTTGGAAAGGATAGTTATTGAAGAATTTTTAATTCTATTTTTAGAAAGGGTTCCATATTAATTTAAGTAGTGATTGAAACCTAGACTTGGCATACACAGTTTAAATATGTTGCAAACATCTTTATACAAAAATATAAAAAAAAAAGGGATAAGGGAAAAGAAATAAACAAAAGAAAAAAAGCATTCAATATGCATCACTAGAGGATAGTTAACATAAACGAAAGTAAACTAAAAATATCTTACAATCCATATCTCAAGAAGATAATAAATATGAAAACCGTTTGTCAATAGAATTATTGATCCATTTACAATCTATTCTCAATGAAAAATGGAGATTTTTCAATACTTCAATGCTACATAAATTGTATTTCCAATGAAGCTAATGACTATTATAAAAAATTTAGTACAATACCTATTATTGTATGGAAAATAATACACAAGGAAAAAATTACTCTTAATGTTCTTAAGGTAAAAAGGAAAGAAAATTTTCAAAAAATAAGAAACAAACCAAATATGAAGAATGCATGTGACCTTATCCAAAATAAATATGTAAGTTGTGATACTAGTAATTTGAGATCTATAATAGCAAATGTGTGTGATACTCAAAGTATTACAAATAATGTTTATATTTATGATAAAATAAATGACAGTGATAGCAATAGTTCAAATTGTGAAGGTAATGATAGATAAAACAATTATAAAAATAACCCTAGTTGTGAAGACAATAATAGGAATAATGATGGTCTACGTTGTGTTGATAAATATAAAGAATTTGAATTGTACCAAAGATATTGGTATAGAATTATTGATAGGATATAGTGATACAAATTCAAAAAAATGAGCAAGTAATAAAAATAACATACCAACAATAAGAACAAAATTTAAATATCTTGAATGAATAGGTAATAATTAATCAGGGATAGATAAAATAATTTTTGAGATAGAAATATTTGTGACTAAAAATGATAACATTGTAATAGATAAAAAGGACACCAAATTCATAACAAGAAACGATAAATTCAATATTGATATAAGAAAAAATAATACAAGTAATAGTGAGTTCAGATGTAGTCATTGTGATAGGTATGGACATACATCAGAGAAAATTTGAGACCTCTATCATTGTGAATTTTGTGGAGGAAATAACCATTACCAAATATATTATTATTATTATCAAGAAAAAACAACAAACTAAAAATTAATTATGGATGTATGAGATTGAAAAAATGGAATAAGATAAGATAAATGTTGAGTTAGTTTTATAAAAGAAAAGAAATTTTGAAAAATAATTTACCTATGCGAAAATCAAAATAAATCTACTAAATAAAATGACAAGAACATAAATATTGTGGCTAATATCAATTGTGTGACAAGAAATAGTAATAAGGAATGATAACACTATGATACAAAAGACAAGGGATAGGTTGCATCAACTATCAGTATTGGGATAAATACATGTAGTACTTGAATAAGGAGAAATACAAAGATGTAAACAATTATCAAGGTACAACATAATCATGAAGAAGTACAAGTGAAGCATCCAAAAACCTGTACACAATAAAAGAATAATAGTCACAATAGATGAACACAAATGACATGCAATGTAACACAATATGATAAAAAAGAAAGTATTGAATTGGATTCCTTTTTATTGATAATAACTTGTTTTCATCATCATGAATTACAATAACATCCGTTTAGGGAGTTCGATACCACAATACAATAAGTACAATAAGAAATTGAGAGGATTTGATTCTCCTCTCATAATAATACTAGTGCACTTTAGGGTTCTATTGCACCCATGAACTATCTCGAGTAGGGTTTCTTCATGACCTCCTCAAGAGGTGATGATGTCCATCTCTTGCGATCCTTCTTCCTATAGAAAACTAAAGCTTGCACACAAGAAAACAAACATGGCTAATAGCATGTATCGATATAATATTAATCAAAAGTGATAAACAATGCAAATCTAGAAAATGAGTGCATGAAATGAAATCTATCTAAGCTAACATTTATTAAACTGTAAATCAAATAAATGCTAACATCTATTAAAGATAGGAAATATAAAAACAAATATGAATCTGACAACACATCGTTGCTTGAAATCCTAAAGATTTATCTCACTTCAAATGAGGGTGAGTGTCATTATATAGATTTCTCAAAATAAATCTAATAATAGCACATACGTGATTTGATTTGTTTTTGTTATTTAATTTTAAATTATTAATTTAATTTGGATATGCATGATTTGATTTTTTTATATTTATGATTTAAATTAAATATTTAATTTGGATATGCATGATTTGATTTGTTTTTTATATTTATGATTAAAATATTTAATTTGATTTATGTGTGATCCATTGCATGGGTGAATGTGCAACTAACAATGACTATAGTTCACTTGCAAATAAGTATTTTTTTCTTGTGCTTGATTGATCTGGATGATGAGAGGTGGAACTTTGAGTGGAGTGGTGATGACATGGAGGGGGAATGGAAGGGTAAATGTTCTCGTGAGGAGGGGTGAATGGTTGTGTATATTAGGTAATAATTAATCAGTTAATCAATTAATTAATTAATACTCTAGGCCAATAATTATATAATTTAATGTTTTTTAGTTTAATTAATTTTAATATACTAATTAATTATGATTAAAAAATTAGTATTTTATGTGTTTTATTTTGGTATTGCCTATTTAGGTCTGACCAAGGTGGGTCATATGGTCTTTAGGGAGTCCATATATGTAGTCTCCTCAATAAGACGTGTTTTAGGTGTCTAAATATGCCCCTTTTTGGGCTACATTGTGTGAAAACACAACACAAAGCAAAAATAGATTACCTAGAGTCAAATTGAGGGTTGTTGATGTTCATTGATCTTATCAATGTTAAATACCCCAATCATGAAAAGAACATATATTTTCAAACCATTGCTTTTGACAAGTTAAATAACTTGGTTTTAGTAAACCTTTCAACCAATATTATGACTTTGAGGTATACTTGACCTTGGTAGAATTTTTAGTCATGGGGAGACACTTTGGGTCTATGAGCCTCCATGCTGCATGAATTCCAAGAATTTGTTTAATTGATTTTTTTGCTTTTGACATAGAAAATAGGGAAGTGTATGATAGTCTCTAGTAATGATTCTTAAATGAATAAAACTTGCATGATTGAGTGTTTTATTATTGATTTTATTATGAATTTTATGATGTAATGAATACCCCCTCAAGTGACAAGTCAATGAGCAAATGGAAAAATTATGAAAGAGACAAGTCGCTTGACCAAGATGATTTGATTTGGGTTTGGTAGGACCATTACAAAATTTTAAGGGCTCATGCCCCATTACAACCTTGATTTGACCCATTTATTACTTCTTTTTGGTGAGTTATCTTATGGTAGTGTATTCATCCCACCAAATTGCATAGACAATCAATCACTGCAATCACTATATTTATAGAGTAAATCACTAGATATGAAATTCACTCAATTTTTTTTTAGATTTTTATGTGACCAAAGGGGTTAGGTGCCTTTGGATCCTTTTGATGTTGACCAAAGGGCTTAAGCACCTTTGGGGCTTTTGGATGGTGATTTGACCAAAGGTCTTAAGTGCCTTTGGGGCTTTTGGATGGTGATTTGACCAAAGGGCTTAAGTGTCTTTGGGGCTTTTGGATGTTTATTTGACCAAAGGACTTAAGTAAATTTGGGGATTTTGGATGGTGATTTGACCAAAGGGCTTAAGTGCCTTTGGGGTGTTTGAATGGTGATTTGACCAAAGGGTTTAAGTGCCTTTGGGACTTTTGGATGGTGATTTTACCAAAGGGCTTAGGTGCCTATGGATTATTTTGAATTGATGTGACCAAAGGGCTTAGGTGCCTTTGGAGTGTTTTGGATGCAAATGTGAATGCAATGATGGATGATGGATGGATGATGCCTAGACTTTGTAGGATGGATGCATAAATGTATGTATGTATGTGATGTACTTATGAAAGGTAAAATATGAAGGGATGTTCTTAGTGATAAAACATAATAAATGAATCTAAGACATAGTAACAACTAAGTGTAAGCACCACAAATGTATAAAAGTCATCAATCAAAATGTTAACCTTTCACAAAAGTCATACATTTGAAATCCAACCATATGTAAGATAATAAAAATGTAGATGATGGATGGGTGACCAATAATATGCTATGAGGGAACAAAAATGGTTTGCATGAGACTCAAACACCCTAGTTGACTAGTCAAAATATGTATATTGACTACACATGACTCAAAAAGATAAAAGTCTGCTAGGAAGATCCAAATATACAATATCCATGTGTGTGCATGTGATGTTTATTAATGATGAATAAGACTATCCCATTGTTAGGTAAGTTTCATTCAACTCATTTTTGTAATGAGTATCACCTTATGGTCATCCTTATTTCAATTTTGGATGCAGTTGTACTAGACTACTAGGCAATACAAGACACAAAAACTAGCTCATTTGTAAGCTGATATTGGTTTGTACAAAAGGTCGCTAATGTGGCATACATATTGCCACATGTAATACTACCCCATTTCTAGGAGGGTTTCATTCAATCCATTGTTGTAATGGAGATTATCCCACAACTTTTGAATATTAATGATTCCAGGGATTCAAGCTCATTATCCCCTTATTTTATTTTGATTTCTTTGATTGGGGATTCTTGCTCATTTTTTATGAGGAACAAGGATATTTATTTGCTTTAGTGGTGAAAACCATTTTTTTGTCTTTTTTTTTTAGGGATACTTGCTCGATTTTGATGAGAAAGGGATTTTATTTCTTTGGGTAGGGGGATTTTGTATTTTTTTCAATATACAACATTCTAGACCATGCTCATAATAGGATGAGCAATGGAGACCTTTTAGTTAAGGGGAAAGGACTACTTTGCAGCTTCGTCCTTCCTTGTTCAAAATTGGATTTTAATGTGTGATTTTGTGTTTGGTATTTTGAGATATGCAAGGTTCTATCAAAGCAAGATCCTACCTTATAAAATCAAGATAGATTTCTACAAAATTTCAAAGGAAAACTAGGAATGGCTGAATGACCGAAACCCTAGTGAACACCCTATAACAACTTATTGGTTGTGTTGAAAAATATAGTTACTCAAAAAATGGGAATGTGGATGATGTAATATGAGAAATGTGGAGGTTTTCCTAAGAAAAATGTAAATGTTGATGATTGATAAGGTTGATTAAGAAGGATATAAATCATACAAGCATGGTGCTTATTTGTGGTAAGGCAAGAACAATATATACCAATGGAAATTTAATGAACTAATATGCCTAATGCAACTAGTCAATGAATGCAATGATATGAAATGCATGATGAATGTAATACAAATGCAATATTTTTTATGTATTTTTCATGATTTTATATTGCTTTTGTTGATTTTTTATTTTAGATTTTTTTTAGGAGGAAGGTGTGATACCTTAAGCACCCCTAGAATGTATGGTGAATTATGAATGCGGGGAAGGTGCAATACCTTAAGATTACCCAATTTATTTATAATTGTGATATTGATTGTGGGGAAGGTGTGATACCTTTAAAATATTGTTGGACATTTTGATTCCCTAAGCTAAAATGTTGTCATTGATGTCAAAAGGTTATTTGATGTCAAAAGGATCTATGATGGTATGCACTATGTTTTGTGAAATTGCAAGGAAGGGTTTTTAATCAAAACCAATGTAGGAAAAATAAAAGGTTTTATTTTAAACCATGGATGGCAGATTTGAAATAATTTTTTCTTAAAACCCAAGTTGGATTTTCGTTTCATCGAAAAATGTGCCCCGATGATGGAGATATTTAATTTTAAAGGTTTAGTTTAAATTTTAATTTATTTAAAATTTAAATTTTCAATTTTCAATTAAACAAATTATTTTCCATCCCTTTTTCGCTGACGTAGAAATGATTTCTTCCCCCATCCACATCGTGTATAAAATTCACATCTTTAGCAAATAAAAAGGTCTCAGAAATTTGTAAGAAAGAATCCTCATTGCCAAAGTTAATCCACCTTCGAATCGTGCATTTTTGACTGCCGTAGGATTGGGTGAGGCATTGTTTAAAAATCATGGGTGATAATAGGAAGCATAAGGAGCACAAGGCAAAATATCTTCCACATGGGAATATTAGCCCACTTTGTGGATGGAGGGAGTGTAAAGGTGCACTCACTGCAGGTCTCAGGTTCGAGTCACCTGAAATTCATTTTTTTGCATGGTTTGCTGTCACCATAATTTTCAGAGCCAAAAATAATTTATTTTCTAATAATATTGTGATTGCGGCATATTTTCAAATAGGCTTATTCATCTTCATAAAAGGTATGGGCAAATTATCCTATTAATTGGTTATGGTAGTTGATTTATGAAATATCATTGGAGAGAAAATGATTGATTGTGGTTTCCTTTTCGAAAGTGTGTGAATAAATACTTCAAGATTTTTTGAATTGAGAGTTGTGATTAAACCTTATTTTATAAGCATTGTTATTCAAACCATTGGTTGAGTGAAATGTTTGAGTTAATTCTTCAAGGTTTTCTAAATTGAGAGTTGAGATTAAAACCTTGTTTTATAAGCATTGTTGTTGAAGCCCATTTCTTGTGCAAAGAACTTGAACTTGAGTTAGAGAAGAACATGAGTATCATTTTTATGTGATATTAGTGATTGAGCATTGTTGGAAACATTTTGAGTTGGTTGATACATGCTTGGAATAGGTATTGTGAGAAAGTATTGATATTTAAGGTGATTGGTTGAGTTGAGTTGATTGAGCCTAGTCAAGTGAGTGTGTGAAGTGGTTGTTCAAGTTCCATGAAACAAACTATTCTATATTCTAATTTGAGTTGAGATTGATTTGAGTTGAGATTGATATTTGAGAATAGAACATATTGAGTCTCTAACAATTCTATTTATGCTTCTATAATATTGAACTAAGTTGATATTTATTTGAATTGATATTGATTTGAGTTGAGATTGAGCTTTGATAATAGAACATATTGAGTCTCTAACAATTCTCTTTATGCTTCTATAAGATTGAGCTAAGTTGAGATTGATTTGAATTGAGATTGGGATTTGAGTATAGAACATAATTGAGTCTCTAACAATTCTCTTTATGCTTCTATGATATTGAGTTGAGATATTGATTGAGCATTGAGTATAGAACATATTGAGTCTCTAACAATTATCTTTATGATTCTATTGGACAAGTTCTGTGTGGACTTGTTAAGTTGATTTGAGGTAAGTCTTTGAGAAGGCTTGTGGACTAATTTTGTGTAAGATTTTGTGAAAGCTTACTATGAAAATTTGAGCAAGTCCTAGAGAGGACTTGTTGAGCATATTTGAACAAGTTCTGAGTCAACTTTTTGAGTAGATTTGAGTAGGTTCTGAGTGAGCCTATTGAGCATATTTGGACAAGTTATGAGTGATATTATTAATCATATTTGAACAAGTTCTAAGTGAGCTTGTTGAGAAAATTTGGACAAGTTCTGAGTGATATTGTTGAGCAAATTTGGACAAGTTCTGAGTGAGCTTGTTGAGTAGATTTGGATAGGTTCTGAGTAGACCTATTGAGAAGATTTAAGAAGGTTCTGAGTGAACTTATTGATAGAGCTTTGGAGGTGACATAGTATAGAGGACAAAGTCTTAGTGGATAGATATCCAACAACCAAGACAATTGAAGATATATATGAGTGAGGAGTCTTCAAGTGGAGAGAGATCCACCAGTCAGTGCAGTCGAGAGACAGAGTCTTCTAGAATATCACTAGCTAGAGCAGAAGGGGAAAGAATTCTCCTGTGGAAGAGATCCATGAACTTGAGATTTAGGGGATCAACATCTCCTTTGGATAGAGATCCATAAACATTGTAATTGGGAAAGATTCCCAAGATATTGATTGAGAAATTTTTAGAAAAATATTTTCTCCGTGGAGTAACCCACATTGGTTGAACCACATAAATTGTTGTGTCTCTATTGTGGATGGTGTTTTGTGTATTTATTTGATTACTGCTATTGATACTGCTATCTATACACTGCATAATATTGAATTGAAAATAAAAGTAAAAAGTGGTCTTATACTGTTCACCCCCTCCTCTTAGTATAAGCTTGTGTTGTTCACATCCCCAGTGGTTACTATGCTGGATATGATATGATTGGCTTGGCTAGGAGGAGTGATAGGAACCAACCCCCCTATTGTGGCACCAAATTTTGTGCAATGCCAATGTCCTGATGGGCTAAAAAAAATGAACCATTTGAGTGGAGATCATTTTATTCCATCATTTCTTCCACCAACTACTTGAACGCATAATAGTTTAAAATGTCATGCATATTCAGATGATGATAAGTACAGTAGAGGATTTCACTATTTGACCTAGGTTTAGGTTTTCTTAGTTTTATTTGTGGTAATTTTATTGTATGTGCCTCATGCAATTTTTGAAATAAGGCCACAAAAGTCATAAAAAATTTGACATACCAACAACGTAGCTTGTCAGGTTTATGAGGCTATGGTTGATCTTAGGGTTGAATACGATATGATGTGACCTAAACTATGGCTTGTAAAGGTAAGTTAAGCAATCCATATGTGGTAAAATCCTCCCCATCGATAAGATCTTGGATCACATTTTTGAATGCAAGGCAATTGTTAATATCATGACGTTCTATTCAATGATAGAGGCAAAAGTGATCCTCCCTATAACCCTTAGGCTTAACCCTATTTGGGTCTTATGGGTGTATGTCAGTTAAATTAATTGCTTTTACTTCTTGCAAATTTTGAAAAATGGGCAACATGGGCTTAGATATCAGAGTCCAGGTATAAGTTTGGTATTTTAAATGATGTGGATGCGATGGATTAGTTTGATAAGGTGGTTGGGTTGTGTATCTTAGTCACCTACTTAGGTTGCTCTTCTTGATTTTTTGGCATAGGTAACAGACCCTTGAATATTCCTATTTGTTAATTTTTGGTCATAAGAAGATTATTTATTTAAAGACCATTCTTTTCAAGCATATCGTATACCTTTTTCTTAAATTTGATACATGATTGGATGTCATGACCATTTACTCAATGGTAAGAGCAATATAGGTCCTCTCGATACCACTCAAGTTTTGACCTATTAGTATACAAAGGGTAAATCTCTAGTGGATCGATAGATTTGGCCTCAAATAATTTATTAAAGAGTTATTCCAAATATTCAAGTAATGGTGTATAATTACGAGGCAGGTGGTATTGTTGTTTTTGGCCATGATTTTATTGAGAATCAATATTGGACTGCATAGGAGGTGGTTGGGCCTAACAATCAAGAGGTTGAGGTTTTTTATGACTCAAGTGTAACTCAATGCTTATGAGTCAATTCAAGATCCATTGTAAATAATTTTTTTAGTGACTCACTTGGAACATAATACTAGCTATCCTATCCAAGATGTGTTGTGAGACTAGTGGTTGGAACTGTTGGATGGTTTCTGATGAAGTTGAAGAGTAATTGGTAGGTTGTGGAGGTGGATTGGGTGGATGTATCTGGAGATAATTAGGTAGGTGTGTATTAGAAGTCCTCAATATTTGAGCAGATGTGGATGGCTCATGATGATCTCATCTAGTGAGTATATCCACACACTCTTGTTCCTGGTTTAGCTCATGCTCTTGTCCTAACTTAGAGTGTTCAACTATGGTAGCTTGATTATCCCCATTTTGGTGTAGTGGGTACATATGTTCTTTGTGGATATGTGGAGGAATATGGAGTAGGTGTGACTAAATTCAGCAATGGTAGCACTTGTGGTATGGAGGGAATGTTGGATGGAGCTATAAGTTGCATAGATTGATTTAGAGAACTCTGGTTCCCTTTCATAACATTTATCATTCCCACAAACTCATGAGAAGATGCATTTGTATTTGGATAAGTCATGGATACCTCATCAACTTGTCTAGAGTGATTTGATTGTCTCCAATTTTTGGAGGATGAATAAAAAATGGTACCAATGGGTTTCAACCTAGTAGGAGGATGATCTAGATCCTTGATCGACTTGATGATAGGCATGAATATAATATTAGGCACTATGTATTCACCAAGTTCAATATTGGTAAAGTGAATTGTATCCTTAGTTGTGGTGGATGAAGATGATATGATATGATCTTATTCATCCATGATAACTATGGATTCTTCCTTGTTGGTAGGAGTAGGAAGGTTTTCTATCGATATGTTGAAGATGGTTGTGGGAGTCTCCATTATTGACCCTTTCACCTCTTCCTTTCTTGAAGAAACTAAGTATGAAGGAGGAGTGGTAGTAAAAACTTATGGTATCGATGATGGTGAAGATAGCTTCATGACAAACCATGGGGTTGAATATAGACTCTGGATAATATTGTTGGGTTTAGTGTCCAGGTGTGTGGATGGTAGGGTAGACTCCTACAGATGATCATACTTAATTTTAAGGTGTCTAGATCAGCATGAACCAAATGGACCTAACCTTCATGCATGTATTATATGCTTTGATGCACGATGGAGTGGACACACTCCATGTCTCTCATCTAAGGCCTTCCTAGAAGTATGTTGTATTATCTTACACCTTCCAAGATGTAACACAATGTAGGTATAGTATTTTGTCTAACCTAAATAGGGAGGAATATCATGTCCATAGTGGGGGATAAAGTGTCGTTAAACACTAGCAAGGTGAATGTGGATGCTACAATGTGCAAATATGGAAGGTTGAGATGTTTCAGTATAGTTGTGGTAATAATTTTTATTATGGATCCTATTTCAACCAATACTCGCTTATAGGGGATCCTGTTGATGTACACAATGATGTACAAATGAGGGTTTTGTAAATTTGTAGGCACATATTTGATATTGTGATCCTAAAAGGTTATAATAGGATATTTTTGCCTTTGTATGTATCCCATAAATTTGGTGAAATCATCAAAATATTATGGTTGTAACTTGATTGAATTTAAAATCCCCATGAGTGTTTCCTAAAGCTTGGGGTATTATTGTATTAACTCACCCATGGTCATGTAGGTTGATGGTGTACGCATACTTTGCATAGGCCTACTCTGGATTGTCACCATTGGTTGAGGTGGTGGGTTTTGTATGGGAGTTTGAGGCGACAAAGGCTACAACATAGAAGGAGTGTGGACTTCCCTACTAGACCCCTCAATAGACCTATTATATATGGTCATGTTCTAGGATCAACATTGGCTAACTGAGTAATCCACTCGATCATGTAGATGACCCATTGGTGTTCCCTTGGTAGAGTTACCTTGGTGGTTGGATTATATGGGTGAGGGGTTGACCTTGTAATAACTCTTAGTGCATCATGTGGAAATGAGGATATCCTCAAGACTATATTAGATATGTTTAGGACCTCCTTGTATTTATTTGCTTCACTGAATTGTGGCTAATCCCAGCTATGTGTAGTTATCATGTTGTTTTGATTACACAAAATATAAGGAAACAATCAAAGCATACAAATTATTATCTTGTTTAAAAAATTATTTGTGAATCCTATATTCTCTTGTGTATTTTGATATATTTCTATTTTTTTTACATGTTTGCTTTTCATTGATGATAATACTTATTTTAATGGTTTTCACCTAGATGCTCACACACACTAACTTGGTGATGAAATCCAAGTTGTGAAACCCACCAAGGCTTAGTGATGAAATCCAAACCCAATGAGGGAGCCCAGATCCTACCAATCCTCATCCAATTCACCATGGTGAGTGATACACCCTCTAAAGAGGAATGCATGCTATTTTCCATGGCTACGATGATTCTTGGACTGGACTTGGCCAAAATGGGGTAAAACTAACAATATTCAAGCCAACAAGGTACAGATGAAACCCATCATTGCTAGTCTTGATTAATGGTTGGTGATGAAGTCCAACTCGTTAATATTTAAGATGTGTCATGGTGTGTGGGGTTATTTTTATTTTTATGCAAAGAAAAATAAATCATTGATCACTCTATGAATTTTTACTACTACATAAATAAAACTTTATATTCCTACGAAAAATGATGTTTAACTTCAAAAATCTAAAATATGCAGATACCTACATGATTAGCCTAGGATCAGGCAACAAGCAAATAGTAAAATATGAATTATAAAGGGGGTTGTCTCAAATAGAAATGGCTTCAAACAGTGGCCATCCTATACATAGGTGGTGACCAACAGAGATTGTACCACAGAGGGATAGTCATAGAAAAGATCCATCTAGACCAAAGGCAGTCGTAGATAGACCTATGATTTTTCTTATCTATTATTTGTAAGTTAAATTTTTTCTATAAATTTTATTCAAAAACACAGAGAATTAGATCAGGTACTTACCATGAAAGCCTACGTTTGATGAAGATCCCACTATTTGCTTTTACTATTTTCTAATCCGAGGCCTACAACCTACAAATAGAAAATCTGATAGCAATTAGCAGAATAAATAAAAATAAGGTACTAGGTCTGATCGTGATCACCACTGAAATGTTTAAAAACCCATGCACAATAAACTAATAATAATCACAATATATGAACACAAAATACATGTGATGTAACACAATATGATAAACAATAAAGTATTGAATAAGATCCTTTTTTATTGATAATAGCTTATTTTCATCATCATGAATTACAATCATATCCCTTTAGGGATTTTGATACCACGATACAATAAATACAATAAGTAATCAAGAGTATTTGATTCTCCTCTCAGAATAATACTGGTTTACTTTGGGGTTCTCTCGCACCCATGAACTATCTCGAGCAAGGTTTCTTCATGAAATCCTCAAGAGGTGATGATGTTCATCTCTTGCATTCCTTCTTCCCATAGAAACTTGAAAGATTGTACACAAGAAAATAAACATAGTTAATAGCATGTGTGGATATAATATTAATAGAAAGTGATAAACAATGCAAATATAGCAAATGAGTGCATGAAATAAAATCTAAGCTGGCGTTATAAGATAGAAAATACAGAAAATAAATTTGAATCTGACAACACTTCATTACTTGAAATCCTAAAGCTCAATCTCTCTTCAAATGAGGGTGAGTGTCATTATATAGATTTATCGAAAGAAAAATTAATGGTACATGCTTGATTTGATTTATTTTTGTTATTTAATTTTAAACTATTTATTTAATTTGGATATACATGATTTGATTTGTTTTTATATTTATGATTTAAATTAAATATTTAATTTGGATATGCATGATTTGATTTATTTTTTATATTTATGATTTAAATTAAATATTTAATTTGGATATGCATGATTTGATTTGTTTTTTATATTTATTATTTAAATTAAATATTTAATTTGGATATGCATGATTTGATTTATTTTTTATATTTATGATTTAATTTAATTATTTACTTTGGATATGCATGATTTGATTTATTTTTTATTATGATTTAAATTAAATATTTAATTTAATTTATGCATGATCCTTTGTGTGGGTGAATGTGCAACTAACAGTGACTAGATTTCACTTGTGGATAAGGATTTTTTTCTTGTGCTTGACTGATCTGGATGATAAGAGATGGAACTATGAGCTGAGTGGTGATGACATGGAGGGGGGAAAAAGAATAAAAGTTCCTACGAGGAGGGGTGAGTGGTTGTGTAGCTTAGGTAATAATTAATCAATCAATAAATTAATTAATACTTTAGGCCAATGAGTATATAATTTAATATTAATTAGTTTAATTAATATTAATATACTAATTAAGTACGATTAACTAATTAGTATTTTATATGTTTGATTTTGGTATTGCCCGTTTAAGTGGTGAAAACCACTGTTTTGGCCCTAGGGCTGCCCAAGGTGGGTCATATGGTCTTTAGGGAGTTCATATAGGTAGTCTCCTCAATATGACGTGTTTTAGGTGTCTACAAAAATATGTGATCAAGAATACTAAATCAAATGAAGACAATGAACCTTATACCAAATAATGTAATACAAGGGGTATTGGATTTTATTACATTATTTAGTACTTGTAAATATATGGTGTGAGAAGAGTCTTATAAATTTTAGTTTGTTATTTGGTAATCATTAAAAGTTTTTTATTATTAGGAATAAATAAAATATATATTCTCTTATGATAAATATGAAGATTCATGTATCCTAGATGTTTAAGGATATAAATAGTTTGTTGAAGTTAAAATGTAAAGAATCTTTGTGAAGGCTATTTGTAGATAGGTCATGTAATGTGTAATGTATGTATGTGAGTATTTTAATATTATGATGTGTTACAATACATTGGTTTGTATTAGTAGATATTGTAATAATTGCTATTTGGAAGTGAATATATTGTGAGTTCATGAGTTGCATATATTTGTGATAAATTCTATTGTGAGAATTATTGAGATATTTGAGAATTGTTAAATATTGAATATAGCTTATATGCTAAATCATTGAAAAAAATATAGCTTATATGCTATCTAGGGGTCTAACTAGGAAGACAAGGAAAATCATTATTTTCCTTATATCTCAATGGAACCTTTAATGCTAATCAACATTATCATTTTGTTTGTAGTGTTGTTCATTTGTTTATAGGAAGTTATCATGGAACCCAGAGCATAATAAAATCATCATCTTTCTAGAATTATATACCTCACAATAAGATTGACAACTAACAAAATCTAGGTAAATTTATTCCATACCTTGTTGTCTTCTTTTTTAATAATATAATTATCCTACTTAGATAATATCATCTAGATACCTATTATTTCCTAGTTTATCACAACTAACATGGTAAAATAAATGAACCTAGCATATTTTGCATGTAGAAAGGCATATATTTCCTTTTGTCTTAGGCATAAAACTTAACACACAAATAGCTACACTTGGGCTAATTTGTCTATTTTTCACATATCAATTGTATCTTCCATATTCATAAAAGAAAAGGTTATGTTGCCAATGCATGTCATTCAAATAGTATTTCATGTAGAGCAATTAATGTCTACATTGTATCTTTATATTTTTGCACTTCCTTTTTTCCTATATTTTATCATAGATTAGGCTATATAAGGTTTACATCAAGGATCTTAATAGAATAAACATATATGTTTGTTAATGGATTTATAAAACATAACTTTTAGGCTCCATATATTGTATATGTAGGTAATTTTACCAACCTTATAGCATCCACTAGTTTGCCACCCTATAAATTATTCTATGACAAGGATGTTGTATTACCAATCAATTTCTAATTTCCTTTACTACAAGATTTATAGTGTTATTTACATTGCACAACTTATCCAAATTGGGGACCCACTTAAAGTTTTAGGATTAATTTGAAAATTTTCTTGCACCAGGATTTTTTCAAAATTTTTGATTACATTGAAGTTTTAAAATTGTTGATATTTTTTGCATCTTGAAGACATGGATTTTTTTTGGTAAGTTTATATACAAAATAGGTTTTATAAGAGGATCCCAAAACCTTATAAAAAAAAGGGTCATAACATTGATTTCTTAGGAATTGCCTTAGTAAATGGAAATAAACATAAATAGAAAGGGAAAAACTAGAAAAAACCCTTCATCCAGTAAAGAGATCAGATTCTAGTACCAACCAATAAGACCCAATTTTATAAAAAACACCATCCTCCATTACTATCAGTCTAGGATCCACCCATGTATGGATACAATGCACCTTATATCTTCAAAAAAACTCCCTATCAGACCATAGCTACTCATGAGCAATCCATATGGAAGGTTGAGTCCCACTCAACATGCAACAGGAAAAGTCAAAATTGTATTCCCACCCAGACCTGAGTAGGGAGAGTAGGAAGGCCAAGAATAGTCTAAAACTAGATATCCTACCCAAATACTAGAAGTAATAAATTTAAGTTTAGAAATTTGGAGAGGATCCCCACCCAGGGATGGCCTGAGATGCAACTCAGGGTGTAGTAGAGCAGCAAGCAGCCACACGAGCAAAGCAACAAAAATCAATGAGATACATTCCAAGGCACAGTAGCAGGATAGTCTAGGAAATGGTATTAGGGCCCTCAAAGAAACAACAATAAGAAGCCTCTACTTGAGCCTATGAAATGGAATAGCACTATCATGGATATATACAGGACAAGATATCCCTATGCAAACCAATTTGAACTATGAGGAAGCAAGAAGGAGTCAGGGACAATAGTAGTAGGCATAAATAAAGGATTCTCAAAAGCCAAAACTAAATGAGGTATGAGTAACCACAACTGCAAGCACATCGATCTCCACCCCAAGACTAGAAAATACAAAATAAAACCCCAAGAATTCTAATAGAATGGACTAGGAACTCACCATCCTTGCTCATGAATAGTTCCAAGGAACTATAACTAGGACTGGGGATAACTCAGTATTAGGAAGAGGCCCACCCCCTAAGGCAAATATCATGCTCTGAGAGTCCACCAAGAATCAGGACCAAAAAGTAGAAGCCCTTTAATAGGAAACCAAAATAAAAAACCTATGAATCCCAAGTGAAAAGTGGTAGTAGGTACAAAGAAGGGATCCTCAGAAGCCTAAAATAAGGGAGCCATAGGTCTGCATGCATTGATCACAAGTACCCTTCCCAAAATTGAGACATGTAGCAGATAACCCTAAGCACCCCAAAAAAAAGAACTAGGAACCCCCCATACTTTCTCACAAAAAACTTTAGGAAATTGGAACTCAGACTGGGAACAACTCAATCACAGGAAGAGGTCCACCTCTAATGCAATAAAAATACTTTGATTGTCCACCAAATAGTAGATCTAACAAGAAGAAGCCTCTAAAAAGGAAACTAAAAAGGGCCCCACCCAAAGGGATGGGGCCGCCAGCAACCAAAGGCATCCCAAAGAGGAGTCACTGGCAAAGAGGAAACTTCCCCCCCAAACAAACCCCATTGAATTGAGGACCTCACATGATGCACTATGAAGCCATAAAAAACCCAACCTGCAACCACAACAGACCAAGAAATCCCTAGGAACTGGCTCCAAGTAAAAAACCTGCAAAAAAAACCAAGGGAAAGGAGCAACTATTGGAAAAGGAGCCAAAAGAGGGTAAGGATCTCCCTCCAATGAGATCATATGCTACAAAATTATTCCCATAGTGGGATGACTTGGGATGAGTCAGGAACTAGACAAGAACCAAGGGAGGGGGAGCAAGGAGAGGGAGCAGGTCCCTCCCCCTATCCCTTGACCATCACCACCAAAGACTTGGATTTAGTTGTAGTGATTCGAATTGAATATTTTGAATAATTGCATATTAATTACATTATATCAAACCAAATATTTTTAAAAATTCAAAATTTTATAGTTTCCCTAAGGTTAAAAAAATTAAATTTCATTTTAGGGTTATGCAAATTTTGTCACTTTTGCCCTACAATTTGATTTAGATTTAAAATAGCCATAACATTTGCCACAAAAATCTATTTGAGATTATTCAAAAAATAGTGGAAATATCTTGAGACCATCTATACAATTATACTAAGTTACCAAAAATACCCAAAATATTTTCCTTTTTGAAGAAAAGTGTTTCGTAAAGAATTAAAAATTTTATCAAGAAGCTCATCCAAAAAAATAAATATCAAATACCATTGGTCTACTACCTCACTCGATAATGTCCCATTGGCCTAGACAAAAGAATACAAAACCTAAAATCTTTTAATAATTCATTTTTCCCAAGTCTTCCACTTAAACCCCATTGGTTAGATATCTCATGCGATTGCATCCCATTGGCTCGAATGAAACATTTGATCGCACCCCATTGGTTGTTTTAAAAAATTTTATCCTAAAGTTTCCAATGGTCTCAATTGTGTAATAAATATTTCCCTCTTTTTTGATCGTAAATTTGATTTACCATAAAAAACCTAAGTCTAAATCTGGTGTACCATCCAATTTCACCCCATTGTCTTGGCCAATTGCATCCCATTGGTTGGATGACTTAACCGCTCACCTCCCATTGGATGATTAAAAATGACTCATTAAAATCTCCATCTTAAGTATTTTGCCTAATTATTCTCCATCGACCGTATCATTCAAATGTATCCCGTTGGTCGGATATCTCAACCAATGACATCCCATTGGCCACCAAAAAATATTAAAACTCTTACTAATATTTTTAATGGAAGTTAGAGTTTTAATCAGGAGAATTTTATTTTGAAGCTAAAAATTTATTAAAAATCATTTAAACGAGTCGAGCAAGAAGTCATTTAATCGGGTGAATTTGAATTTTGGAACCAACAACAATATTAAAATTCCTTAAATTGGGAGAGTTTAAATTTTGGAGCCCAAACTTTAATCCATTCAAGCAAGTGAGCTAATTAAATCCCATTCATGAGGATGAGTGAGCTAATTAAATCCCATTGGTGAGGATGAACTAATCAATTATGTCTCATTGGTTATCAAAATTTTATTTTTTTCTAAGGCCCCTTCCTTCGAACCTTATAGATATTATAAAGGATTAACTTGGAGTTTAAGTCGAGACCAAGGCATTATAATTTGAGTGTTAAGATTTAATCAAGAAGGTATAATACTAAAGAATAAAACCTTATACCTTAGAGATAAAAAGATAGCATAATGTAAATAAAACCTAAGTACAAAATATTAAATATGATATAATACAAATTTTATTATATTGGAGCTAAAGATATAAAAAAGAATTAATGTCATTATTAAAATAATAATAAAGGTAGGGTCTGAGAGCTTGGTTCAATGATCAAAATGCTTTTGTAGGATCACAAATACCAAGGTTCCAATCCCTCAGGCCCCGTAGTACCTATGGGTGTATCGCATCGACATAGCCAGCTACGTAAAAGGCTTACCTAATGTAACTAGAGGTTATAGTGGCAACAAGGAGTGAGATTTGAACACACGAAGAGACATAGAAAATTGTAACGAGTTATTGATTCCTCTAGTATAATAAAATAATAATAATAAAGGTAAATAAATAAATAAATATGAATCAATATTAATAAATTTTTGACATTAGAGTTGATTTAATACAATGAAATTAAAATTAAAATTTACTTCTAATATTAAAAGCCAAAACATTAGAAAACAATAAAAAATTTAAAAAAATAAAAATTAATAAAGAAAATAATGTTAAACCTTAGGAAGTCTTTAAATAAATTTAAAATCATTGATATTAATAATAATAATAACAAATTCTGATTTTATTTTCCTACCAAAGGAACTAATATTGATTGTCTTTGATTTTTAGGCAATAGATGAAGGTCGAACAGTAAAAGCTGAAGGACAAAGAAGACTTTTAGGTGACTAAAATGGGTCGTAAAAGATACTGAAAGTCAAATCATTAAGGTTACATTCACTGAACTTGGACCTAATTTTAGACCAATTGGAATGTGACATTTTAGCTACCCAAATATTCATGAAGACAATTCTAATCAGTTAGAGATCAATGGATGAAATTGTAGATCTAAATCAATAAAATCCCCAAATTGATACATCATCTATCAGGATAATGACATACATCTCATCTGCCATTGTAAACCACCAGGATACAATGACAAAGAACTAAGAAATTTAAATTGTAAGGCTATAAAAAGACATGAAGGACCCATTATAAAGGGTTGGATGCCAATTTTAGATATAGACATTTTAGTAAATTTTCTTTTGTTAGAGTAGGTTGTTCATAGCTCACGTTCACCTAAGTAATTTATTTCCTTTTTATTTAGTTATTCCATGTATTTTCCCCACCCACTTATGTGTGTATATTTCATTTATATCATATATATATAATGAGATGTTACATATTTATTTCTTAGATATTATGGGGATATTTTTAGGTTTGACTATTCCTAGGGATTGTGGGGATATTTTTAGGTATATTTAGAGGGTTGAGATTATTTCTCCCATAGTGGTTACTAAAAGGAATGATAAACAGATCATTCCAAGCTGCAAGGATCTCAAGTGTTAATAGAACACAAAATTCAACCAAAACAAGAATATGAAAGTAAATTGATAGCATAAGCTTATAAATAGATATGCAAAAAATAGAGCAACAATATCATATATTAGATCTAAAAATGGAACATCCTTTCTAAGTACAATGAAGATGCCTTGCTTATATAGGCAAGGATGATCAACTATAGCGGTAGGATCAAGCTAAGGATAAATATCCACCGTATAAAATTAATAAGTGATATGGTCCATAGATATATAACCGCTATGGAGATAAAGAATATCAACCCTCCAAATATACCTAAAACTATCCCCATAACTCCTAGGAATAGTCAAACCTAAAAATATTCCCATAATATCTAAGAAATAAATATGTAACATCTCATAATATCTAAATAAGATAAATGAAATATCCACACATATGTAGATGGGTAAAATACATGGAATAACTAAATAAAAGGAAAATAAATTACGTAGGTGAACATGAGATAAGGTAAACAACCTACTCTAACAGTTACAAATCTATGGACCATATTACACATTCATTTTGTATGGTGGATATTTATCCTTATATTGATAATACTCCTATGGTTGATCATCCTTTCCTATATAAGCAAGGCACCTTCATTTTTACTTAGTGTTCCTTTTTTAGATCTAATATATGATATTGTTGCTCTTTGTTTTGTATATCTATTTCTAAGCTTATGCTGTCAATTTTTTTTTAGATTCTTGTTTTGGTTGAATGTGGTGTTTTTTTAATACTTAAGATCTTTGCAACTTAGAATTATCTGGTTATCATTCCTTTCATGGCATCAGAGTAATATGTGTTGTAGTCATAAATTTTTGAGTGTTGTGTAGTTGTTTCTCTTGCAAGTTCAAAGATTGGTGTGGAAGCTTCATTTTTTGTGATCGGGTCCTTGGTGGAGATTTTGGCTAGTTTGTGTAACTCCTTCCATTTTCAGATCATTATCATCCTCCTAAAATATCTTCTTCCCATACAACAATAACCTCATTCCCTTGCATTTTTCCTATGATTTTTAACATTTTCCTTTTTAAGCAGGGTCACCAATACAACCCATTTTTTTATTTTGCATATATATCCTGATAGAATGTGAATTTTTCTATGAAAATTTTTGGAGGTTTGTAGATGCATTCATATGATCTGTGCCCAAAATTTCAGCTCATTTGGATAAGTATTCTTCAAGTTATCATGATTTTATGGAAACCTATAATTTTTAGTAAATATATATATATATATATATATATATATATATATATATATATATATATATATATATATATATATATATATATATATCTTCATCAAAGATTTGATTTTTTTGCATTCTTTTACATAATATGTAAAAGAAGCTGATAGACCATCCCCTAAAATTTCAAAGCATTTGGATCCATATTCAAACAGTAACAATAATTTTACATAGAATCCTTTAAACTGGGATGAAGTGAAGAAGATGTCACCAATGAATTATGAAATAAATATCCAAGAATGTATAAGCCCAAACCAACACCAAAATAGGGTAGAATATATTCCCAATCAACATCCAAAAGATCAATATGCACAAAACGATGAGTGTGAAAAATTGGAAGAGGTGTTTGAAGAGCATCCATCAAGGAAGAATCACCAATGTCCTATTGCATAAGTTATGATGAGCCCATGGAAGAAACAAGAGAAATAAGTGAAGGCTTAGAATCCTCAAAATAATCAATATGGTCTCCAAGATCTCCAAGTGAGAGTCCAACTAAAGATAAAATATTTGTATCCAACTCCTGTAAGAGCACATCATCCAATGTGAAAGAAATAGGAGAATAAAATGGTGGACAAGGTGGCTCACTCAAAGAGGGAGGGTATACCAAAAAATAGTCCACAAAGTAAGAAGTACATGGAGGAGATACAATGTATACATCATCATAAAATAAATGAGTGAGGTCCTCATACATATCAATAAAATCACATGTATAACTCTTAATGAAGAGAGAGGCAATACCATCCAAGAATTCATCCATATGTAAGGATGTAATATGCCATGAAATCTTTGTTGTATATGCTGCAACATCAACATGATCATCCACATAAGACAAGTTTGGAGATGTATCCTGTAAAATATTTAAAGTAGGTACTATAGCATCAACATCATCATCCAAAACATCATGAGATAGTGACTCCAAAAACAAATATGCAATGTCACAAATGATGTTCTCCATGCAAGAAATTTTAAGAGAAGGTGCCTTGGGTAAAAACTTTATTTTCAACATATGATAAGCAAGGTGAGGTGTGTTCTTGTGAACTCCAATAAAATTTTGAAGCTCCTCACAAACTAAATAATAAAGCATGCTAGATATCCTTAAATTGTTCATGAACCATGTCCTATACTCCTTATCCTTCACCATTGGTTTGGGTTTTGGAGTTATGAAAAAAGGATCCAAACCTTCACTTTGACATAATGAACAAAGTACCTTAAACCATGCTTCAAAAATTTCAACATTTGCCTCTATGCTAAGTTAAAAAAAAAGGAAGTTTCCAAGATGTCCTCAAAATTAGAAGAGTCCCACCCCCCCCAAAAAAATCAAATACCATTATAATGTGAAAGTTCTAGTGTGATTTCACAAGGTGGTGCAAAATACCAAAAAATCACATCAATGCACAAATGAAGCCTCTAACTCTAAAAAGTCTCCAAAGGAATTACCAAAAGAATCCCCTCTTTCAAACTAAGTACCTCAATGAGGAAGATTGGCACAAGAGGATGCACCACAAAAAAGCAAGGGAAGTCAAATACAAATGACTCCTAAAAAAAAACAATGTGTAGGCTCCACCAATATTGAACACCAAGTAAGCTAATCACAAAGTTCCAAACTAAGTGGACAAACGGAAAATTAAGGAAGATGGGACTTTATAACAATAGTCCATATACTGGTTCAAGTGCAAAACCATTTTTCACAATGCAATATTGAGAGTGCAGTCATAATATCATTTTAAATATCTAAATATATATCCAAAAAAATAGAAATTTATAGACATCAAAAAAGTGATTTTACAGGCCTAAAAACAATTTCGTTGAGCAACTTCCAATATTTCTCCTGAAATGACGAGTTTACTAAATCTAGTAACATCACTGTAACTATCATAATACAACTCCATATTCTATGAATATTTATAGGAAGGTATATAATATTATTTTACACACTTTGTAAAAAAATATGCAAAAACTTAGAAGTTTTGATAAATATATACACATATTACTAAAAAAATGCAGGTTTTCATAAAATCAATATATATCAAAAAATATTGATCTAAATGAGCTAAAATTTTGGGCACAAATAAAATGAACGCATATAAAGACCTCCAAAAACTTTTGTGGAAAAATTGCATTTCTATAAGGAGATACATGTAAAATATAAAAATGGGCTAGATTGGTGACCCTACCAAAAAAGGAAATGCTCAAGAAGAAAAATGCTTAGGATAGATCCAAGGGAATGAGGCTATTGTAGTATGGGTAGAATAGATTTTATAAGTCTGGTTATGATTTGAAAATAGGAGTGAAACAAAATAGCCAAAAAACTCCACCAAGGACCCGATCACAAAAACTAAATCTTCCACACCGTTCTTCGAACCTGCAAGAGAAACAACTGCACAACACTCACAAATGGATGACTACAACACCTATTGCTCTGATGTCATGAAAGGAATGATAATTAGATCATTCCAAGTTTCAAGGATATCAAGTGTTAACATAACACCAAATTCAACCAAAATAAGAATCTGAAAGCAAATTGATAGCATAAGCTTACAAATAGATATGCAAAAAAGAGAGCAACAATATGATATATTAGATCTGAAAACATAACATCCTCTCTAAGTACAATGAATTTACCTTGCTCATATAGGTAAGGATAATAAACCATAGTAGTAGGATCAAGCTAAGAATAAATATCCACTGTATAAAAGGAATAAGTGATATGGTCCATAGATCTGTAACCACTATGGAGAGAAAGAATATCAACCCTCCAAATATACCTAAAAATATCCCCATAAATCCAAGGAATAGTCAACCTAAAAATATCCCCATAATATCTATGAAATAAATATGTAACATCTCATAATATCTAAATAAGATAAATTAAATATCCACACATAAGTGGGTGGATAAAATACATGGAATAACTAAATAAAAGAAAAATAAATAACCTAGGTGAACATGAGATAAGGTAAACAACCTACTATAACAGTTACAAATATATGGACCATATTACACATTCATTTTGTATGATGGATATTTATACTTATCTTGATCATACTAATATGGTTGATCATCCTTAAAGGCACCTTCATTGTACTTAGTGTTCCTTTTTTAGATCTAATATATGATGTTGTTGCTCTTTATTTTGTATATCTATTTCCAAGCTTTTGTTGTCAATTTGTTTTTAGATTCTTGTTTTGGTTGAATGTGGTGTTTTTTTAATACTTAAGATCCTTGTAGATTGGAATGATATGATTATCATTACTTTCATGGCATTAGAGTAATAGGTGTTGTAGTCATCAATTTTTGAGTGTTGTTTAGTTGTTTCTCTTGCAAGTTCAAAGATTGGTGTGGAAGCTTCATTTTTTGTGATCGGGTCCTTGGTGGAGGTTTTGGCTAGTTTGTGTCTCTCCTTCCATTGTTAGATCATCATCATCCTCCTGAAATATCTTCTTCCCATACAACAATAACCTCATTCCCTTGCATTTGTCCTATGATTTGTTTTTTTAGCATTTCCCTTTTTAAGCAAGGTCACCAATACAACTCATTTTTTATTTTGCATATATATCCTTATAGAATATGCTTTTTCTATGATAATTTTTGGATTTTTGTAGATGCATTCATATGATCTGTTCCCAAAATTTTAGCTCATTTGGATAAGGATTCTTCATGCTATCATGATTTTATGGAAACCTATAATTTTTAGTAATCTATATATATCTTCATCAAATATTTGATGTTTTTGCATTTTTTTACATAATATGTAAAATCAGCTGATAGACCTTCCCCTAAAATTTCAAAGCATTTGGATCCATATTCAAACAGTTACAATAATTTTACTATTTTTAGTAAACTCGTCCTTTTGGGAGACAGATTTGGATTTGCTCAGTAAATTTTTTTCTAGGCATATAAAATCATGTTTTTTGATATGTTTCTAAAATTTTAGATTGATTGGATTTGTATTTATACATTTATGATGATTTTATGACTTCATTCTCAATATTGCTTTGTGAAAAGGTTTTTGCACTTGAACCGATATATGGACTATTGTTATAAAGTCCCATATTCCTTCATTTGTTGTTTGTCCACTTAGTTTGGACATTTATGATCAGATTACTTGGTGTTTAGTATTGGTAGAGCCTACACATTGTTGTACTTGAGGAGTCCTTTGTATTTGACTTCCCTTGCTTTGTTGTGGTGCATCCTCTTGTGCCAATATTCCTCACTTAGTTTGAAGGAGGGGATTCTTTTGGGAATTCCTTTGGATATTTTTCAAAGTTTAAAGGCTTCAATTGTGCATTGGTGTGATTTTGTTGTATTTTGCACCACCTTGTGAAATCACACTAGACCTCTCACAATATAATGGTATTTGATTTTGGGGGAGCTCTTCTAATTTTGAAAACATCTTGGAAACTTTTTTTTTTAAAACTTACCATAGAGGAAAATGTTGAAGCTTTTGAAGTATGGTTTAAGATACTTTGTTGATTATTTCAAAGTGAAGGTTTGGATCCTTTGTTCATAACTTCAAAACCCAAACCAATGGTGAAGGATAATGAGTATAAGACATGGTTCATGAATAATTTAAAGATATCTAGAATGCTTTATTATTCATTTTGTGGGGAGATTCAAAATTTTATTGGAGTTCACAAGAAAATACCTCACTTTGCTTATCATATGTTAAAATTTTTTTTTTTACCCCAGGTAACTTCTCTTACAATTTCTTGCATGGAGGACATCATTTATGACATTGCATCTTTGTTTTTGGAGTCACTATCTCATGATGTTTTGGATGATGAGATTGATGCTACAGTATCTACATCAGATATTTTACAAGACACATCTCCAAACTTATTTTATGTGGATGATCATGTTTATGTTGCAAAATATACAACAAATATTTCATGGCATGTTACATCCTTACAAATAAATGACTTCTTGGATGGTATTGCCTCTCTCTTCATTAAGAGTCACACATGTGATTTTATTGACATGTATGAGAGCTCACTCATTTATTTGATGGTAATGTATATATTGTATCTCCTCCATGTACTTCTTCCTTTATGGACCCTTTTTTGGTGTGCCCTCCTTATTTTAGTGAGCCACCTTGTCCACCATTTCCGTATATTGTTTCTTTCACATTGGATGATGTAATCCTATAGGATTTGGATACAAATATTTTATCTTCGATCATACTATCACTTGGAGATCCTAAAAATCATATTGATTATTTTGAGGATTCTAAGTCTCCACCTATTTCTCTTACTACTCCGATGGTCTCATCATCACCTATGCAACAAAAAATTGGTAATTCTTCCTTAATATATACTCTTCACACATCTCTTTCACTTTTGCACACTCATGGTTTTGTGCACATTGATCTTTTGGATGTTGATTAGGACTATATTCTACCCTATTTTGGTGTTGGTTTGGGCTTCTACATTCTTGGAGATTCATTTCATAATTCATTGGTGATATTTTCTTTACTTCAGCTCAATTTAAAGGATTCTATGTCATCATTCTAAATTTTATTCCCATCTTCTCACACTCACTTGGAGTGGAAATACATTCGGTGGATGCTTCATGGCTACTTTATTCCTCATGGGAGATACATTGTTCATTGTAGAGGCATCCACTTCTTCATAAGAATTCTTCATGGAGCTCATCATCCTAGGGGGTGTTGGGAGAACTCCTTGGCTCCATTCTTACTTCTTCTTCTCTCTTTCTAGTAGGATGGGTTTCTCTCTTTGTACATGAGTACCTAATAAGGCCTTGTTGCTAAATTCATACTTTGGATATGTCACTTTATTTTTTGACACCTAGCTTAACTTGAGGGGGGTGTTAGAGTAGTTTTTTTTACCTTAGATCATGTTCAGCTAGGTAATTTATTTCCTTTATATTTAGTTATTCCATGTATTTTCCCCACCCACTTATGTGTGGATATGTTGAGTGGTGTTTTAACCCGATTGTGAAAACACACTCTCCTGTAGGATCCGAGTCCTAAATCCTCTGCTTGCAAAGAAAAAACGATTTCTCCAAGGTTCTTATTATGCTAATTATTGATTATCAAGGATGCTGTTTAAAATGAAATGCTAAGAACACCTTAGGGTTTGCAAGTGGATGTTAACAAGGGGCACTGTGGTTTATTAATTTTGAACTTTCAATGGACTCAAAATGAATAAAATCTGTTTTAACCTTTAATTCTGATGGATTTTCAGTGATTTATTCAAACACAATAATTAAACTGCTGAAAATAAAATATGGGTTTGAAAAGCAAAGACAAAAGTAAACAAAAGTAACAATAAGAATAGATTACGATCGGAAAAGTTGTCATTAATCGGATGAAACCGAAGATACTGAGGCTTTCTACATGCAACCTAACCTAATGAACCTGCACATCCACACAATCCAAATAGGCCAGGTGCGAGTCTCGAGGGTTTCTGTGGTAATTCCAGAAAATAGGCATTCGCATGAAGCAACCAAGAGATCTTGCATTAACTTCACCTAAAAACCTAAGAAATCTGGAAGGGAAATATAAACATTAAATCATGCATGCAAAAGTTACTCCTTCTTTCTCATCCAATAAGATGCCAACTCTCTGTATTTGTATTTAAATGATATCTCGATTACATTCAAAAATGTTCCAGGTGTAAAAGAAAATCCCAGAACAAAAAGAAGGAAATTGCCCAAGTACGGGCCCAGAATAGCACAAAGCTCTCGTCTCTGCAACTCCGTATTCGGCAATTTCCAACCCCCTCTTCGATTTGCAATTCTGGTCTTATAATGTTTGACGTGGCTCTTCGATCTTCTCTGTCGCTTCATTTCACCTTCCTGCACATGACCCCTCAAATTCTTGCTTTTTCCCGCTTTGATTCACGCTCAAATTTGAAAACGCTTCGAAATTCATCTCTGCATGTAACGCCTCTGCAAGTTTGACACCTGCGCGCCACGTGTCCTACTTTTCCGTGTCCTGTGTAACGGCTTCCTGCGAAAGAACCTGACAAAACTGCAAGTCCGCCTGTTCACCTTCCCGGCCGCGAAATGGCGACATGTCGCGAAATCGTGACATGTCGCGATATCGCTACATGCTTTCCTACCGTACGCCTTCATCTACTCCCCGTAGCGATGTCGCGACCATTTTTCGTTTGTCTACCTCCGGAAACTTCTCGTAGCGATATCGCTACCCTTTTAACCCTTTGAGCCTTCTTTCTCGCATAGGGGTAGCGATATCGCTACCACTTTTCTCTCGGACCTCCTGGGCAACTTTGCGTCGCGACATCGCGACCATTATCATTCTCTTGCCTTCCTTCGACAAACCGTCGTGATATCGCTACCGCTTTTATTTTCGAACCTGCTTGCCACAAACCGTCGCGATATCGCTACCGCTTTTATCTTCCGTACGCCTTGGCAAAACTTGTCGCGATATCGCGACATTTTTCCCCCTCGGACCTTCATGCAGCTTTCTATCGCGATATCGCTACCACTTTTTCTTTTCGTACGCCTTCCCAAAACACGTCGCGAAATCGTGACCATTTTCTCCGTCCGTACGCTTTGGCAAAACACGTCACGAAATCGCGACCATTTTCTCCGTCCGTACACCTTTGCAAAACACATCACGAAATCGCGACAATTCTCACTTTCTCCATCCGTACACCTTTCCAAAACACGTCGCGAAATCGTGACACTTCTCTGCTTCGAGCCTGATTTTCATTTTCGTCGTGATTTCGCGACATCTTCCTTGTACCGTACAACTTTGCCAAAATGCGTCGCGAAATCGTGACACCTTTCATCATCCGTACGTTTCTGCAAAACTCGTCGCGAAATCGTGACCATTCTCATCCTTTTCCAACGGCGTGTCGCGATTTCGCGACATCATTTATTTTCTTCTCAACAGCATGTCGCGATTTCGCGACACCTTTTCTTTTCTTCTCAGCTGACATGTCGCGATTTCGTGACATCCTTTTCATCCTGGTCACCGACACGTCGCGATTTCGTGACACTTTTTTTGTTTTGTTGCCGTTGACCGCGTTGACCGCGATTTCGTGACATGTCGCGATTTCGCTACCTGTCGCGATTTCGCGACCCCTTTCTACACTTGTGCATTTTCTCTTTTTCTTCAATTCTGGCATCTGGGTCACTGAGATCCTTCCTGAAAACCTGCAAAAAGGTGGGTCCCCACCAAGTGGGGTGTGTTGTGGATCAACCACAACAAATGGCGACTCTGCTGTCAAATGCTCTTGAGCATTTTAGTAAGAACCCAACCTGAAACATATCACAAACTCGCAAATACATGTTAGCACATAAGCAAAATAACAAATGCCCAAAGATCAAAGTACATGAATCATCGGAATCATCAAGTATTAGCTCGAGTGTGTGCAATGTGTTTTCATTCCCTATCGTTTGAAATTGATCAACATTCCATTATCGGTTTTGCATGAATGCATATATGGGATGGTGAATGATTTGTGTACCCTAAATGAATGTGCAAGGAGATTTTGCTTCCATAAAGGGCATGGTACTTCTTCTAATACTATGTACAAGCATTCAAGATTGCCAAACCCTCTTAGGATCCACGAGTTCATTATCTTATTGTATCCCAAAGTTGGTTATGAGTCCCTACTATCTAGAACCCATGTGCAAGTGAATGTGAAATCAGAACTTTGGGGAATCAGACTCCCAACCAACCGAGATGAGAGTTTAACCTTATCCTTACTATTCTGATTTAGAGTTCATTACCTCACTTTAAGCAAAATAATTAAACCGAGTTATGGAAGAAATGGTCATGCTAGTCTAACCCTCTAGACAATCGGTGGTCTTGTTTTTTAGGCAAGACATGATGCCATGCATGGGCATATCTAACCCCACAATCCAAAACTTATCTCCATTTCTTTGGACCTTGGGGATGACTACCCATCCCTTGTAGAGGACAAGTAGTACGATCCTTACAATCCCAAAATAAAGATGAGATGGGAAAAATTTATTTATTTATTTATTTCTTGGACCTTGGGGATGACTACCCATCCTGGTTAGGGACAAGTAGTACGATCCTTACAATCCAAACCTTAGATATAAATCATTAATTTTGTTGCTTAAACCTTGGGGATGACTACCCATCCTTTGCAGAGGACAAATAGTACGATCCTTACAATCCAAGACTGATGAGAATGGAAAATATTAATTTTATTACTTAGACCTTGGGGATGACTACCCATCCTTTGTAGAGGACAAATAGTACGATCCTTACAATCCAAGACTAATTATGAAATGAAAACATAGGAGCTTTGGGGAATCAGATTCTCAACCAACCGAGATGAGAATTTACACCCTATCCTTACTACTCCATGTGGGCTTTAAGTTCTATGGAAGTGGTCAAAACCACTGTTTTTAGGATCATGTTGCATAATAGGATAGACATGAAAATACTTCTTTCGCCCAACCTTTCCTTCCAAGTTAGGTTTTGATCATTTTGCTCAAGATCCTTTTTAATTTATGAGACGTGCTTGGTTCTAGATATCTCAAGACTCAGTTTCCAACCTTAGGAGCTACTTACATTTATGTTATAACATAACCCTAAGAGAATTTGACATACTTTCATGGCTTGTACATAAGATGCATATGTAACTAAAATGAAATGTATGTGAGGTGAGATGGAATATGAATGCCTTATCTTTGCAAATGAAATGATATGTCATGCAAAACTGATTCTTTCATGTATCACAAAATCAAACAATATAACTTAATATGCTTGTGTTACTTGGTGGAGCCTTTACAAGATAATTCCAATATTTCATATTCTCCTAACCCTAAGCATAAGTTGGCATCTCAATTTATTTATTTTTTTATTTTTTTTTTTTCAAAATTAACAACATGTCAATCGAAATCAAATCCACAACCAAAATCCTAGCTAAGCTAACAATCCTAAATCAAACAAAATCTGAAAATCCTAAACAATGAAACAAGATCTGAAAATCCCACCAAAATCAAAGAATGATATGAAAGTCCCACAACCTAAGGGCTAAAATAATGTTTTAGAATCTTCCCATTAACCGGCAGCATGAAATCTTTCCCTTCTAAGGTTTTTAGCCTGAAGGTGTTCTTCCCAAGGATCTCTGAAATCTGATATGGGCCCAACCAAAGACAATCAAACTTTTGATGATTCCCTTTTTCCTCATGTCTTTTGTCCCATAGTAACACCAAATCTGAAATTCTGAATGATTTAACTTTGGCCCTTCTATCAAACCATCTCTTGATGACTTCCTGGTGTTTGTTCATGTGATTCATGGCTTCTTCTCTCTTTTCATCAAGGTGCAATAACCGGCTCAATCTAGCTTCAACTTGATCATCTGTCCCCATGTACTCTTGTATGAAATGTAAGGTCTGCAACTTCAAATTTGCTGGAAATATCGGGTCTTGCCCATAGACCAAATGATAGGGAGTATTCCCTATGGATTCTTTCACTCTGGTCCTATCTGCCCAAAGGGCAAACTTTAGTTGACTGTGCCAGTCCCGAGGGTTCTTTTCCAGCAACTTCTTAATAGTATTCAACAAATTCTTATTTGAAGACTCGGCCAACCCATTTCCTTGAGGATAGTAATTGGATGCAAATTTCAAGCTCACTTTATTATCATATGCCCACTCTGCAAATTGTGTGGAAATGAAAGCTTTACCATTGTCACTGACAATAGAGTCGGGCATCCCAAATCTTGTTATAATTTGATCCTCAAGAAATTTAATCACAACATCTGTGGTGGCATGTTTAGTAGGAATCGCCTCTGTCCACCTTGTACAATAGTCTGTAGCTGTCAAAATGAATTTGTGAGAATCAGAAGAATTTGGGTTAATAACCCCGATAAAATCCAGTCCCCACTGTGCAAACGGTCTCGTTTCAACTACAGGTTGCAACGGCATGGCTGCATTTCTTTCTCTATTTGCAGCCACTTGACAGATGTGACAAGATCGCACATGAGCATGTGCATCTTTGAATATATGAGGCCAATAATATCCTGCCCGCTAGGATTTGGTGTCTTGTAGCATTGGCTGCACCATGACCGGTTCCATGCTTGCCATGAAATTCTTGCAACACCCGGCGGCTTCATCTTTGCTCAAGCATCTCGGGTAGATACCTTCATGATTTTTCCTGTAAAGCACACCGGACTTTATCAGATAGTTAACAGATTTAAGCCTTAAAGCTCTCCTCCGTGTTGAATTCAAATTAGAAGGGCACTTACCGGTCAATAAAAATTGCACAATATCAACATACCAGTCCTCCTTAGCCATGTATTCCGTGTTTGAGCATTGACCTGTTATTTGCGGATCATTTTCTGCGATCGCCTTTGCCAGTCCTTGTCCTCGAACTAGTTTCATTGGTTGGATTTCGAGATCAAATTCTTGGATGGTTGCAATCCACTTTCCTCTCTTTTCACCTAGTTCATTACGTTAAAAACATGGTCTTGACAATAGAATCGGGCACGATGGCGATAATTCTGCTGTGCACGATGTAGTGCCTAAATTTTTTCACAGTTTTAAAAAGTGCATACATTTGCTTATCAAGGATTGAATACCTTAATTGGGCATCTTTTAGGGGGGCACTTAAAAACGCAATGGGCTTTTCGGCACTATCCTCACCTTTTTGGGTTAAGACACTCGCCAAGGAGTGCTCCGATGCAAAAGCATAAATGTAAAAAGGCTTGGAATAGTCTGGGCTTATCAAGACCGGGGCTTTGGAAATGGCATCTTTGATATTCTGGAAAGCCACTCTACTTTCCTCGTTCCACCTTACGTCCACATCTTTCTTGAGCATCTGGTTTAGAGGTTTAGCTATCTCAGCAAAGCTAGAAATGAACTTCCTCACAAAATTGACTTGCCCAAAGAAAGACCTCAATTCTTTTTTACTGCTCGGGAGAGGTAGGTCTTGGATAGCTTGTATCCTTTCTGGGTCGATGGATATTCCCTCCTTTGAAATAATGTGACCTAGCAGTTTCCCTTCTGTCACTCCAAAAATGCATTTCTTGGGATTTAATGAAATTCCATGTTCCCTGCATCTTTGAAGCACTTTCTTCAAATCTTTAACATGATCCTCTCTCTTCTTCGAGAAAACTGGGATATCATCCACATACACGATGATGCATTTGCCTATTAGTCCTTTGAATGCGTAATCCATGGCGCGTTGAAAAGTTGCACCAGCATTTAACGATCCGAACGACATTCTCTTATATGCAAATGTCCCCCACTTGGTAGTGAAGGCTGTTTTCATCCTGTCATCCAGATGTATAAGAACTTGGTTGTACCAGAATATCCATCGAGAAAGGACATCATTTCAGATCCATTTACCATTTGCAAAATTTCATCGATTGATGGTAATGGATAATTATCTTTTTGAGAGGCTTTATTAAGATTTCGAAAATCTATGCACAGCCTAATCTCTCCACTCTTTTTTCTTACTGGAACGAGGTTGGCCACCCGGGTTGAGTGCCTAACAGGAAAAATGATTTTCGCTTCCAATAATATTTTAACCTCCTTTTCGATCAAAGGCTCCAATAGCGGGTTAACAACTCGTTGTCTTTGCCTAAAAGGCTTGGAGTCTGGCTTCAAAGGGATGGTATGCGTGATAATGTTCTGGTTGTAAGTCTTGGCTCATTGTAGTTCCAAGCAATACAATCTATGTAATGCTTCAAAGCCTGTATTATATTGCTCCTTTCTTCCTCTGTACATGCCTTTGCTATGTACACCTCCTTTGGATTGTCTGCACTCCCCAGATTAATTGAATCGCATGCATCTTTGGGGAGCGGGACTCTTTTTCTTTTCTTGTTCTTGCATTCCATGTCGAACATCTTTTCTAATGAAACCACGTCTTTAGGAATTTTGTTGGATTGATACGCAGTTTCACTTTCTTCTGTTTCATCCTCCCACCTTTGTTCCTCATCGATCACTTGATTTTCAAAAATACCCGAGTTTGTGACAAACTTGAAGATGTGCCTGTCACACTCAAAAACCTGGAAATTCTTCACATTATCAGGTATTGATGGACAAGGAACCAGCTCAATGGAAAACTTTTTACATCTTTTTATATCCACCGGGTTTAACATGCCCGTGGCGACTGCAAGAGAGTCTGCTATTCGATTTCCTCTCCTAGAAATAAGGGCTATGTTGAATGCATCAAACTCCTCCATGAGGTCCATAACCCTAGTCCTATAAAGGCTCAGTCTTTTGTCGTGGCATGTATACTGTCCTTTGATTTGCTTGACAACCAACTCAGAATCTCCCAAAACCTTCAAGCATTTAACATGTTTGCTCAATGCTAGACGTAAACCGTAGATCAATGCTTCGTATTCCGCCACATTGTTTGTGCAAGGAAATTGCAGTCTGTAGGCAGCCAATAATGGTTTACCTCCTGGACCAGTGAGCTCGACTCCAGCTCCTGCTCCCTGTCTAGATTTTGATCCATCAAACTTGAGCAACCACGTGTAATCCTTTTCCTCAGAAGAACCACCATGACACACTTCTTCTTTAAGTTCATCAGCAACTTTCTCAACATCAAGAGCATAGACCCCTAGGTCTGGCTCAAAAAACTGAACCTCATTCGGCTTGTTAAAATCCGTTATAATCTCCTTAAGCCTCGGTTCGTTTTCCACTCTGATTTGGTTAGCAATGCCCTTCCATGGCAGCCACATATGCGAGCAGTCTGTTGCAAAATAGCCATTCAACATTTTCATCCAATCTCTCGCAAGTAACATTCCATACCTACTTGGGATGTTAACCACCAAAATGTCTACAACCTGCTTGACCCTGGGTTCAGAATTTAATTGAATCTTGACATCATATAAGGTCCCTACTACATTTACCTCTGAACGGTCCAATTGCAAGACCGTGCATTTGGATGAAACCGGTTGTAGACCCAACATTTGACATATCTCCGTAGGCATGAGGTTGCTCGTGGCTCCTGTGTCTACCAAACAGTTATGCAAGTTCTTACCCGCAATTCTTAGAGTTAATAAGAATGGCGGGACATCCCTTCTCTCCTTTCACAAAATCAGATGGGATTCAGCTCTTTTTTCCTTCCACATCGGATCAGGTGAGTTCAAAGCTCTTATCAACGCCTCCTTTTGACCAGGCAATTTAGCTGCGTCCAGGAATGAAAGGCTAGATTTGGACTTCTTCATATCCTCCACTACGTCATAATTTGGTTTTTCGAATTTGATTGTCTTCTGGACGTCATTAGACATTTCTCTTCTGAGTGGAGGGGGAGGGTTGTTACTTGCCTTTGTATCTGGAGGAAGAATAGAACTGTTTGGAGGTGTTGATGAGGTTTTAGGGGCTTTAGACTTACTCCTCAAATGGTACCCATGAGTCCCCTTTCTGAAATCTCGAAAAGCTTGCACCTCCTGTTCCAAAACTTTGTCTTCTTCCTCCTCGCTCTCACCCTCTTGGTGATATACTGTTTCCATCACCATAATATTTTCATCTTGCTGATACGATGGATCCTCATTTGATACCAGTTCCAAATCATCAACTTGTGCCTGAAGACAATGAGTGTATCTAGCGATCTCGGGACAATTCCTCTCATTGTGTTCTTTTGTGTTATGTAACCTCGCACCCTCTTTCCCATGCCAAATCTGAAAGATTCAAAAGAGAATTGGATTGGCTAGGGCCTGTAGAAGCATCTAATTGATTAGCAATGGGAGCAGGAACTCCCCCATTGTTTGGCTTAGTGTTCCAGTGCCTCCCTCTATTGTTAAAATTCTGACTTGGGTGAGGGGCACGGGACTCATGCTTCTATTGTTGAACCCTGTCATTACTTAGTTTATGCACTAGTTTCTTGAGCTCTTCGACTTCCGAAAAGACATCCTTCGGTGGAACCACATTGTTGTTAACCCCCATTGGATTTGCATAATTGATGGGGTCTTGATTCCACATTTGGGTGGGGTTCTGAGGAATTGGATTCCCATATGGATTGATACCTTGAATTGGGATTGGATTCGGAACAGGAACTATGGCTTGAGGATTGACTTGACTAGTTTCCTGCGTAGTTGATTGACTGTTCGCAAAAATGCAAGAACAGGTGGAATGGCTGTGATTGGTTGGATTGGAATGGGTGCATATGCGGGTGCTGGTGGATACGGCTACTGATATGGGAAGGCGTTCATACTTGGCATTTGTGGTGCCATGAGTTGATTTTCCTGGGGAACTTGACCATATGGAGCACCCTGTCCCAACATAGGCATCTGGGTAAACCCGTAGCCTTGCGGTGTCAATTGCTGCTCAATAGTCATGGCTTCATTATAGGCCAAAGCCAGCGTGGTGACCTGAGGATTACGCCTTGCAAACATGGCTGTCATGGGGTCCAATGCCCCAAAATATATCTGCAAAGCTACTGCAGGATCGATGGCAAAATGTCTAATTGCTCTGTTATAGTTCTTTTGGAATCTCTGATTAAACATTCGGATTGGTTCCCCTTGGCCCCGTTTGCATGTAATAAACCGATTGTAAATAGTTGCGGGATCTAAGGGCGACCTAAATTGATTGACAAATGCATTTTCCATTTGTGTCCAAGAGGTGATTGAACCAGTTGGCAAGCATATATACCATTCATATGCTATTGGATCCAAGCTCATGGGGAAAAGTCTGCGGGCTACATCTTCATGCTGAACTTGCGACCTAATTAAAACATCTCTATAGGCTTGGATATGTTCTTCTACTGTTCTTAGGCCATCTGGCTTGTATTTAGGCAGAAATATTTCAATGTTCTTGGGGATTTCATGGATATCCCCAACAATATTCAAAGGAGTATTGTTAGCTCCATACCAAGGAGCTGCTGGAGCTTGAGCCATTTGACTCGGAATTGATGTGAGACAGGACCTACAATAGCAGAAGAAATATTACAAACTATAGGCACACTAGGGGCAACGGATATTATTGGCGTAGGTCCACTCGACGTTCCCTGGAGAAAACAGGCCTTTTGCTACTGGAGTGCTTACGACTTGCTTGACTTTACCCTTGGGAGTACCAGTAAGGTCGTGAAAAATGGTTTCTCCGGTTGTTTGAGACCTGGTCGCAATACGGCGTGGTGGGTCCAGCCTACCTGAGGAAACCCTCGGCTAGTTCGAAGAAAACCTGCAACAAACACAAAAATAGTGTTGCAGTTTAGCCGTAAATAATTTCAGAATTAAATCAAAAACAAAATATTCAGATATAAAAATTGAAATAGATAAACCGATTCGGGCCCTCCTTCTAGCGCCAATCTGTTGAGTGGTGTTTTAACCCGATTGTGAAAACACACTCTCCTGTAGGATCCGAGTCCTAAATCCTCTGCTTGCAAAGAAAAAACGATTTCTCCAAGGTTCTTATTATGCTAATTATTGATTATCAAGAATGCTGCTTAAAATGAAATGCTAAGAACACCTTAGGGTTTGCAAGTGGATGTTAACAAGGGGCACTGTGGTTTATTAATTTTGAACTTTCAATGGACTCAAAATGAATAAAATCTGTTTTAACCTTTAATTCTGATGGATTTTCAGTGATTTATTCAAACACAGTAATTAAGCTGCTGAAAATAAAATATGGGTTTGAAAAGCAAAAACAAAAGTAAACAAAAGTAACAATAAGAATAGATTACAGTCAGAAAGTTGTCATTAATCGGATGAAACCAAAGATACTGAGGCTTTCTACATGCAACCTAACCTAATGAACCTGCACATCCACACAATCCAAATAGGCCAGGTGCGAGTCTCGAGGGTTTATGTGGTAATTCCAGAAAATAGGCATTCGCATGAAGCAACCAAGAGATCTTGCATTAACTTCACCTAAAAACCTAAGAAATCTGGAAGGGAAATATAAACATTAAATCATGCATGCAAAAGTTACTCCTTCTTTCTCATCCAATAAGATGCCAACTCTCTGTATTTGTATTTAAATGATATCTCGATTACATTCAAAAATGTTCCAGGTGTAAAAGAAAATCCCAGAACAAAAAGAAGGAAATTGCCCAAGTACGGGCCCAGAATAGCACAAAGCTCTCGTCTCTGCAACTCCGTATTCGGCAATTTCCAACCCCCTCTTCGATTTGCAATTCTGGTCTTATAATGTTTGACGCGGCTCTTCGATCTTCTCTGTCGCTTCATTTCACCTTCCTGCACATGACCCCTCAAATTCCTGCTTTTTCCCGCTTTGATTCACGCTCAAATTTGAAAACGCTTCGAAATTCATCTCTGCATGTAACGCCTCTGCAAGTTTGACACCTGCGCGCCACGTGTCCCGCATTTTCTACGCCCCCTGTAACGCTTTCTTGCGAAAGAACCTGACAAAACTGCAAGTCCGCCTGTTCATCTTCTTAGCCGCGATATGGCGACATGTCGCGAAATCGCGACATGTCGCGATATCGCTACATGTTTCCCGACCGTACGCCTTCATCAGCTCCCCGTAGCGATGTCGCGACCGTTTTTCGTTTGTCTACCTCCGCAACTTCTCGTAGCGAACGCGATATCGCTACCCTTTTAACCCTTTGAGTCTTCTTTCCTCGAATGGTAGCGATATCGCTACCACTTTCTCCATCGGGCCTCCTTGGCAACTTTACGTCGCGACATCGCGACCATTATCATTCTCTTGCCTTCCTTCGACAAACCGTCACGATATCGCTACCGCTTTTATTTTTGAACCTGCTTGCCACAAACCATCGTGATATCGCTACCGCTTTTATCTTCCGTACGCCTTGGCAAAACTTGTCGCGATATCACGACGTTTTTCCCCCTCAGACCTTCATGCAGCTTCTGTCACGATATCGCTACCGCTTTTTCTTTCCGTACGCCTCCCCGAAACACGTCGTGAAATCGTGACCATTTTTCTGTTCCGCACGCCTTGGCAAAACACGTCGTGAAATCGCGACCATTTTCTCCGTCCGTACAGTTTGCCAAAACACGTCGCGAAATCGTGACCATTTTCTCCATCCGTACACCTTTCCAAAACACGTCGCGAAATCGCGACACTTCTCTGCTTCGAGCCTGATTTTCATTTCCGTCACGATTTCGCGACATCTTCCTTGTACCGTACAACTTTGCCAAAATGCATCGCGAAATCGCGACACCTTTCATCATCCGTACGTTTCTGCAAAACTCGTCGCGAAATCGCGACCATTCTCTTCCTTTTCCAACGGCGTGTCGCGATTTCGCGACATCATTTATTTTCTTCTCAACAGCATGTCGCGATTTCGTGACACCTTTTCTTTTCTTCTCAGCTGAATGTCGCGATTTCGCGACATCCTTTTCATCCTGGTCACCGACACGTCGCGATTTCGTGACACTTTTTCTGTTTTGTTGCCGTTGACCGCGTTGACCGCGATTTCGCGACATGTCGCGATTTCGCTACCTGTCGCGATTTTGCGACCCCTTTCTACACTTGTGCATTTTCTCTTTTTCTTCAATTCTGGCATCTGGGTCACTGAGATCCTTCCCTGAAAACCTGCAAAAAGGTGGGTCCCCAATTTTGGGGTGTGTTGTGGATCAACCACAACAGGATATTTTATTTATTTTATGTAGATATTATGAGATGTTACATATTTATTTCTTAAAAATTATGGGGATATTTTTAGGTTTGATTTTTTCCTAGGGGTTATGGGGATATTTTTAGGTATAGTTTGAGGGTTGAGATTATTTCTCACATAGCAGTTACAAATCTATGGACCATATCACACATTCCTTTTGTACGGTGGATATTTATCCTTAGTTTGATCATACTGATATGGTTGATCATCCTTGCCTATATAAGCAAGACACCTTCATTGTAATTAGTGTTTCTTTTTTAAATCTAATATATAATATTGTTGCTCTTTATTTTGCATATCTATTTGTAAACTTATGCTATCAATTTCCTTTCAAATTCTTGTTTTGGTTGAATGTGGTATTCTATTAGTACTTGAGATCCTTGCAGCTTGGAATGATCTATTTATCATTCTTTTCATATTTGTTTTTGGTAGTTTGATGAGCATTTATGCCCATATATTTTATACTTGGAGAATTTATGCCTTTTAATCATTTATTGCAAGTCTTTATGAATGTAATTAATGAATACCTGATTAATACAATTTATTGAAGTACTTGGTGTAATCTACACATGTTGATAGTGGTCATGCTGGAGTTAATTTTAATGTATTGTTTCTCTTCCCTATGAAGATAGTACCATTGTAGCCTCATATTGTGTGATAGTTGATCAATGTTAATACTGGTTTACTCAAATTATGGTTTAGTTGATCGATAGTTGTCCTTAGCCTCAAAATTGGCTTCTTCAATAGATTCTACATAAATATTCATACTACAATAGCTCGTTATATTTTCTCTTTAGCATTATCCTTTTGAATTTTTTTAATATTGTTAGATTCGGAGTAAATTAGTTGAATTTTAGATTTTTAAGATTATTTCACATCTTTAACTTCTTTTAGTTTTAGAATATACATTGTTGTAGAGAATAATGATTGTAATTGTAAAGTAATGAATGATATATGTTGATGACATATAAGGTAGCAAGCCTAGAATATTACTGTGTTCTAATTTATTGATGCAAATCATGATACTGAAATTTTATAATCTAATAATTGGTTGAATATTAAGCTAGATTTATGTTTTACAATTTTAAATAATATATTGACACTCACCCTTGTTAATAGTTATGTGTTCCCATTGAGTTATCCATTGGATTCCCTTATCCCATAATTTTATTTAGAATATTTGATAAGAACATAACCGGGTTAGACCAACCTTTTTTTTGGTAGATAAGATACTACAACATTAATATCGGGTTTTACAGGTTGACCTAAAACCTTTAGACCAACCTTACCAGAACCTTGTGGAAATTGATTATCTTCTTTCAAGAGAGGACATCTTGACAAGTCCTAACTATTGGTATATATTTGTAATTGGACATATGTATCACTCAACAAGAAATGGTGCTAGAAGGAGGGCCTTAAGTGTTTGATTCATTGTCACTTTAAGCTATGAATTGCTAATGTTCTAAGTCATCTAAGCCCTCAATGCTCAACAAAAACTGATGCTAGTTAGAGCTATTCATTTCATAATTAGTTCAAATCATTGAATTATTTACTATTAAAGTTTACTACAATGTTTTAATTTTGATAGATGTTGATTCATTGTTTTTACTTATTATATTATCTTAGTTTTCTATAATTTTTTTATATTTTTCATATTTTCATATCTTTCTTTTTGTATATACCATTTCTCAAACTATAATACCTTTTTGTCACACTTTCTTCACTCATTTAACTTCACCAATGATAGTTTTTGCACCTTGGTTAGGTGGTAGTAGTCCATTGAATATCCCTATACTAGCCCATGATATGCCCAAAAATGTAGAAAAGTCTCTACCTAGATACAAATAGAATGGATCTATAATAGTTGAAGAATACATTCAAGCATACAAATATGCTTTTATTATACTGCAGGTTGAGCACAAAAATGTTGCTTGTAGGATTTTACCTCTTACCTTAGATGAAATAGCATATGACTATTATATTAGCTTACCAAAAAATTCCATCACCTACAAGGTTGAGCTGGAAACAACATTTATTAATCAGTTCAAGCTACCTATATATCCTGCTATCATCTACCATCAATTTACCTCAATAAGAAGAGAGCCTAGTGAGCCTTTAAGGCTATTTAACACCAAATTTCACAAGATTTACAATAGGCTTACTTCACCTTATACTCTTAATGAAGAAGTAACTATTCAAATGTATTACAAAGCTTTAGATCCTTTAACATCTATGTTTGTAAGAAGAGCTCCTAATATCACTACATTGCTCATGGTATATAGTGAAGTTTAATAGTTGAACAATAATTGATACCTCAAGGATTTGGTATGGGACAAATACCTTCCATAGGACAACCAGGTTCCTATAACCAGATTCCCATGATTAATCAAGATTTATCTCAATAGTTTCTATTGATAAATGCTTTACAGTATTCTAACTATAATCAACCATCTAATACTATCCCTACACCTACTTTCCCAACCATCCCTATGTATCCAAATAACCAATATACCACCCATACGAATATTAATAATAATTCTCAAATAACACCAACATTTATGAATGCTACCCCAAACTCAATGACAACATTCCCAAATTTGAATGTAAATTCAAATCAGAATGTACCCACTTTTGTGAATCCAAACCCTTTTTCCAATAACACAAATCAGACTATATCTCAGATTAATAATAAGATTGTACAAATAAAAAATTTATAAATATTATTTTAAAAACTCAGTTGTGATATGATTCAGTTGCATAAGTAAGCACCTCAGGATACATTTTCTAATAATATTAAAAATAATATTAATAATATTGATTTCAATGTCCAAGAAAATAATACCCAATGGGATACACAACCAAATGATGGAGGAGTACCCAACCCCATGGTCAATCAAAATTAGTCCAACATAGTAGTCAATATTTCAGATTTAGCATTGAATAATTATGGTGGAATGAATTCCCCTCCACCACATAATGAAGATAACTAGCTTGAATCTGAGACAACCTTAGATATAATCTAGAAAGAAATGGAAAATATAGAAATAATGCATAATGAAGATAATACAAATCTTGTTAACAATCAATTAGATGACAACCTAGGAGCTTCCACAAATTCAGATGAACTTGCTAAAACTAACTATCAAGAAATCCAACTTATTCTAGATAATGATAAAAAAAAATGAAAATTTTAGAGTCAGTAATCATTAATGAGGATTGTAGCAATCAATTTAATCAAAATTTAGGGATTAAATTAGTTTTAGAAACATATGAACCATTATAAGTGGATGAAGATGAATCTAAAAATAAATTTGAAGATTACATAGAAGATGTGGTAGAATTTCACCACTTGTTTTAGGAAGATAATGATTATAATATTTAGAATAAATATGAGGAATCATTCATTTATTTCACACCTTTCAAAGAAATATTCATCTCACCTAAGGTGTAGAACATTGAAATCCCTGTCTTACTTAAAGATCATATAATTCCTACAATTCCTATAGTCAAAAAATAACATGCCATTGTTAGAAGTAGAGAAAGCTCTAGAATTGAATAATATTGGATATAATATTATTTAATACCTTATTAAAGCTAAGGAAAATGGTCTTTTACTTGAGATAGTTCAGTTGGTAATCACAAATATTTGTTGTTTGAGAGAGAAGAAACTACAAAGGCTACTCACGATTTGGTGGCTATGAATAAAGAAAAGATAGAATTTTCACCTTTATTGTTGACTGCTAGAATTCTTGGTAAAATTTTTCATAATTATCTATTGGATTCAAATGTTGTTGGTAATGAAATACCATATGTTGTTAACAAAGAATTAGAGTTGACTCCTACTCACACCAGTAATAAGGTTGTTACATTGAACAAGATAGAGGTAGATGTTATTGAGGTACTAAATCAAGTTCATAAATAGCTAACTACTAAACCTAGGATACAAAATTACAATGATCCTCATATGTTAGATATCCTAGATGCCTATAAATTATTGGCTTGAAACTATGAATGGTGATTTAGCAATAAAATTTTTAGAAATAGGTTCAAGATTGAAAGAATTCATATCTGATCATAAGAACAAGGATAGTATTCTAAGCACTGAATTGAATTTAGAAATTTACACCTTGTTGGTAGAAACTATAATTGAAGATAAAATTTAAATAATAGATATCTCAAAAAGTAAACAAAAATAAATTGAAGACCAGTTAAGGACTTCTGAGTTTGAGGAATAAAAATCTAAATGTGGAAGTGTTAATGGAATCAAATCAAGTTGGTGGGGTGAAAGGGGTAAAACAAAAGTTTTCAACTTTGTAGGACTGATGTTGCTATGGGATAAGACTCATAAAATCCAGTATTCTTACCATTACATGAGTCTCCCAACTGATCAAAACCATATCTCGAATCCTAGAAAATCTAATATGACCCCTGTTATGTACATAGTTTATATATTGTTTCAGTTTTGATTTTTCATGTTAAGTTGTTTTTTTTTTTTTTTTTTCTACTTTTTCATTTTTAGTGTTTAGGTGTTTGTTTAATTTTTTTCATTTGATTAGTTCATTTTATTTTGTGAAAGTCCTTGTCTATTTCATGTTTTAGTCTTCAATTTCATATTGCTTTTCCTCCCTTAAATTTTGATAAGTGGATTTTTATTGCAATCAAATTTTTGTTCCTCTAAAGGAAATATTCCTTATCAATTGAGGATGAATTATTAATTTTTTAGAAATTAGGTGAAGTTAAGAATTAGTGATTCATATCATTTGGTTTTGTTCTTTGATTATGGGTCTAAAACATATAAAATTGGAAAAATGTAACATAATGTTGAAGCTTCACATTCATCAATAACATTAAATGATTCTTAGATCATCAGGATGAAGTCATCTTGCTTTGATGATTAGGAAAAAATATATACACTCTAATTTTAGCCTTACATATCCCTAACCCAAAAGCACATTCAATATTTGTAATTAATGAAAATACTTCTTAATCAAGAAGGAAAATATTAATAATGCAATAAACTAGAGTGCTTGGGTGATCTGAATAACCTCTATCAAGGCTATATACACCTATCTAGAAGTAGAGCAATAACTAGAAGGAATCGAGGTCATCTCCACCAAAGCTATAAACGCTTGACTGGTAATGGAGCAATCCAAAAGTAAATCATTTTTATGAGTGACATCTTTAGTATCCTAGATTCTAAATAAAGTGATAAAATCTTGATGGACCTAAAGAATGGAAATGAATGCACTAGCACACACGTTGAACTAAAGCAAAATAGAGCATTGATTTTAAATGAAGTTTGTTTATCCCCATTTTCTCATAATATTGCCAAGTGAATTGCATTTCATTAGTTAAAATTTCACTTATTTCAAGATAGGTTGTTGTTGGCAAATATGTAGTCATGTGTCATCTTATACTATTGGTTTAGCTACCAGCTTATGTACTTGGGTTTGGAGCCCTTTTAAACCCCGCACTTAATCAATTTTACCTACCAAAAAACAAATGCTCAGGAGCATTTTCTAGCAAATTCACCATTTATTGTTTCCATTGCATAAATTACCCCAATTGGGGACCCACTTGAAGTTTTGGGTTTAATTTAAAAATTTGCTTGCACTAATATTTAAAAAAAAAAATTGATTACATTGAGGTTTTAAAATTGTTGGCATTTTTGTATCTTGAAGGCTTGGATTTAGCTGTAGTAATTCAGATTGAATATTTTCATTATTTTCATCTTAATCGCATTATATCAAACCAAATATTCCAGAAAATTACGAAGGTTAAAAAAATTAAATTTCATTTTAGGGTTATGCAAATTTCGTCACTTTTGCCCTACAATTTGATGTAAATTTAAAATGGCCATAACTTTTGCCAGAAAACTTTGTTTGAGTTGATTCAAAAATTTGTGGAAATATCTTAAGTACATCTATAGAATGATACTAAGTTTTTAGAAAATTAGATGTTAATTGTTTCTAGAAATAGCAATTTTCCAAAGTAGCATGTGAATTCCTAGTTGAAATATCTCATAATACAAAATGCATTTTTGATACTTCTTAATAGATTTGGATACCCATTTGGAACATTTAGAAACATGGTAAGTTTAATCAAAATCTAAGCATTTTTAATTTTGACCTAATTTTTGCACTATAGGAAGTAAGACACCTAATTTTGCTTTTATTCTAAGGTTCAGTCAGAAAAAATAAGTGGTCCTTGTTAAGTAGGATATATCACCTAATTCCATATTATTTTACAAATAAATATATGTGGTATGAATGAAGTTCGGGCATCTTAGCAAATGACGTCACATTGTCTCAGGCAAAAGAATAAGGGCATCCGATTGGTCAAAGATCATCAAGAAAGTATTTTAATTTTTCTGAAGCCTAAACATCTCGTACCTCATGAAAGTTTATAAAATTAAAATTTACCTAAGTATTTCACTTAAATCCTATTGGCTCAAGTGAAACACCCGATCACACCCCATTGGTTGCTCTAATTTATTTTTCTTTCATAAGGCTCCTAAACCCTAAGTCATCTACTAAACCTCACCCGATCACATCCCGTTGAGCAACTATCTTAGATGGTCACATCCCATTGGTTGTTTAAAAAAATTCTCTCCTAATTTACTAAGGGTTGAATATATGCAAAATACTTTTTCTTTTGAAGAAAAGTGTTCCCCAAAGAATTAAAAGTTTTATCAAGAAGCTCAGCCAAAAACTTAAATATCAAATACCATTGGGTGACTATCTTTGTTGATTGCATCCCATTGGTTGGATACCTCACTCGATCATGTTGAAAGAACACAAAACTTAAAGTCTTTTAATAATTCTTTTTTTCTTGTCTTCCACAACTATCTCACCTGATCACATCCCATTGGCTCGAATGAAACACCTAATCGCACCCCATTAGTTGTTTTAAATTTTTTATCCTAAAGTTCCCAAGGACCTCAGCTGCATAATCTAAAGTTCCCTCTTTTTCATCCTTGAATTTTATTTACCATAAAAAAACTAAGTCTAAATTGGGTGTACCATCCAATTACATCCCATTGGTTGGCTATCTTGCTTGATTGCATCCCATTAGTCAAATGAATTAACCATTCACCTCTCATTGAATGATTAAACATAACTCATTAAAATATTAGCCTTAAGTCTTTTGTCTAATTTTTCTCCATCGTTCTTATCATCCGAATGTATCCCATTGGTCGAATATCTCAACCGACGACACCCCATTGGCCACCAAAAAAGATTAAAAATCTTATTAAAGTTTTTAATGGAAGTTTGAGTTATAATGAGGAGAATTTAATTTTGGAGCTAAAAATTTATTAAAAACCATTTTAAAAAATCGGGAAAGAAGTCATTTAATCATGTGAGTTTTAATTTTGGAATCGACAAAATATTAAAATTCCTTAAATCAAGAGAGTTTAATTTTTGGAGCCCAAACTTTATAAAAAATTGTTTAATCAAGTCAGGTGAGTGAGCTGATTAAATCCAATTGGATAGGATGAGTGAGATGATTAAAGCCCATTGGTCAGGATGAGCTAGCTAATTATGTCCTATTGGTTATCAAAAATTTATATTTTTCTAAGGTTCTCTTCCTTCGGACCTTATAGGTATTAAAAAGGATTAACTTGGAGTTTAAGCCAAGATCGAGGTATTAGAATTTGAGGGTTAAACTTTAATCTAGAAGGGATAATAATAAAGAATAAAATATTTGACCATAGAGATATAGAGATATCATGATGTAAATAAAACCTAAGTACAAAATATTAAATATGATATAATAAAAGGTTTATTATATTGGAGCTAAAGATATAAAAAAAATTAATGTCATAATTAAGAATAAAATAGTTGTAAGTGCAATGCCCCTATTGTGGTAGATAATTATTATTCTAATGAATCTTTATATTTTCAGGTCAAGAAGGAGACTGCCCCAAAGAAAATCCATCCTCTTGAGGGCATCTCCATAAAATTGCCTCCCCTTTTGGATTCCAAGGTTTCCTGTTGGTCCAATATATCTAAAAGAGACCACCTCGAGGACCTCCATGACATTATGAAGGCCTTAGGAAGAGTGTACAAGATGACGTATTCCCTAATTTCTTAGGAAGAGACCCTCTTGGATGAGTACAAGGATCAATTTGATATCCTAGAGGAGTTTAAGAGTCCCGTGGGGTCTACTAGTCATGATGTAGTTGGCCAAATGAATATTTAGTTTTTGTAGATCCTAGTTTCCCATGTGTGGGATTTTATCTTCTATTTTATTTTTCTACCACCCCTATGAGGGTCTTTTTTAATGGTTTCTTTTACAACTGCTCCTACATGGAATTTTTAGAATGACACTCCTCCATGTCCCTGAGGAGGCTACCTTTTTTATTCTGGAGGTTTTTATATTTTTGGGTTTCCTTATTTTTATCATGGCCCCTATGTGGGTTTATGATAAATTTTGTCTCTAGCCCCTGTGTGGGCCTCTACTCCTCCCTAGTAGCCTTGAGAGGGCTTCCATTTTTGTCTTAGGAGGTCTAATTTTTTTTTGGATTTTAGTTTTATTTTGCCATGTCTTTCCACTAGATTATTACTCGGTTTACATCCACTATTGTAAAAGGTTACGAGATCCTTTCAAAACCCCTATACCAATAAAAAATAATAATAAAGGTAAATAAATAAATAAATATGAATCAATATTAATAAAAATTTTAACATTAGAGTTTATTTAATACATTGGAATTAAAATTAAAATTTAATTATAATATTAAAATCCAAAACATTAGAAAATGATAAAAATTAAAAAAAAACTAATATTAAACCTTAGGAAGTCTTTTAATAAATTTAAAATCAATGATATTAATAATAATAATAACAAATTCTGAAATTATTTTCCCACCAAAGGAACTAATATTGATTGTCTTCGATTTTTAGGTAATAAACGAAGGCCAAAAAGTGAAAGCCAAAGTACAAAAATACTTTCAGGTGATTGAACCAGGCTATGAAAGATACAGAAATCTGAAGCATTAGGGATACATTCACTAAACCTAGACTTGATTTAAATCCAATTGGAATGTGATGATTCAACTGCCCAAAGCTTCATGAATACACTTCTAATCAGTTAGAGATAAATGGATGAAATTACAGATCTGAATCAAGAAAATCCTCAAAACAACACATCATCTATCAAGACAATGACATACATCTCATCTACCACTATAAACCACTAGGATACAATAGCAAAGCACTAAAGAATTTAAATTGTAAGGCTATGAAGGAACCATTATAAAGGGTTAGATGCCATTTTTAGATATAGATATTAAACTTTTTCTTGCTTTGGTAGTTTGATGAGCATTTGTACCCCTATCATTTGTACTTGGAGAATTTATGCCTTGTAATCATCTGATGCAAGTCTTTTTGAATGTAATGATTGAATACCTGATTAATACAATTCATTAAAGTTCTTGGTGTAATTTGTGCATGTTGATGGTGGTTACACTGGAGTTAATTTTAATTCATTTTTTCTCCTCTCTAAAGATAGCATCATCTTAGCCTCAAGTTGTGTGACAATTGATCGATGTTAAGACATGTTTACCATAGAATTGACTTCTTAAATAGATTTTGAAGCCTATCCTTTTGAATTTTTTAAATATTTTTAGATTAGGAGTAAATTAGTTGAATTTCAAATTTTGAAGCTTATTTCACATTTTATACTTCTTTTAGTTTTAGAATATACATTGTTGTAGAGAATAATGATTACAATTGTAAAGCAATGAATGATATATGTTGATGAAATCTAAGGTAGCAAGCCTAGAATATTGCTCTGTTCTATTTTATTGATGCAATATGTGATAATAAAATTTTATACTCTGATAATTGACTGAATATTAAGCTAAATTTATGTTTTATAAGTTTAAAAAATTAATTGACACTCACCATTGTTAAATGTTATGTGTTCTCATTGAGTTATCCATCTGATTCCCTTCTTAGATACATTGATTTTGAAAATTTGATAAGAACATAACTAAGTTAGATCAATCTTACCATATTCTTGGGGAAATCAATTATCTCCTTTCAAGAGAGGACATCCTGACAAGTCCTTGTTGTTGGTATATATTTGTAATTGGACAAATGTATCACTCAACACAAAGTAGCTTAAACTACAAGATATCAATATTGATCCAATTTAGGAAAGAATAAAAACATTAATATCCTTAGCTAATTAGAAAAATAGTTTAAAATAATAGTGTAACATTAGGAGGCTATCAAAATGTGGTTTAATAAATGTAATACCCTAGGTATAACTCACCTGTTTGTCCCTATTTTAGTCTTATTCTATAAAAATATAAAGTAAATTTTTTTGATCAAACTCATAGAAAGTTTAAGCAACACCCAACATGAATTAGTACATAGGCATAGAGTTACTCATTTTGATGAAAATTGATCATTGCATACGGTCCCTTAAATAGTCGAGATTGGCCAAATATTGCAATAGGTGTCATCTTGTGAACACATTTGTCTCCTTTACTAGAGGTCTATGTTCACGGTATGGGGTTGTCCTTCCAAGGCCCATATCACCTAGAAGGGTGGATGCATAATTCCCTACCCCATAGCATGGTGTGCTTAGGATCCTTGTCCTAAAATTCTACTTGAGGCACATATATTTTTGTTTTCTTCTCCATGCTAGGGTATAGCATTAGTATACCTAGTGCCTAATTGAGAGTCCAACATACTATGGAGTCAATTAGGGCCCACCATTTCTTTGGCTTGGGACCAGGTATCTCAGGTTATGTTACGATTGATGAGGAGTTGTACCATTCCAACTTGTCATTGAACCTTCTAGCTCTAGTATCTAGCTTCCCCTAGACTTGATGTTCTACTAGCAATTCCTCAATTGAAAATAAGACATGAGATCCCTCATGGTACCAGCCTAAAGGTGGCATCCCATATCACCCCTTGTTACTTTTTAATGGCAATAGGACCTCTTGTCTAGGGTATGATTACCAGAAAGTAGTTGATATTGGTTCACAAAAATTGCCCTTCCTACAATTATCAGTGTTGGGTGGATGCTCATCTATATCGATGTAGCATCTAAATATTTTCTCTTATCTTAGCATTTATTCCATCCTCCTTGATGGAATGGGTTTAATTTGGTCACTAGTAAAGGTTTACTAAATTCATAGTTTCTTTTTAAAAATATCCTTTTAGGAAGGAATACATGCCACCAAATATACCAATATACATTCTATTTCATCAATATTACTTATAAACATCTTTTACTTTTATGCATTCAAAAGATAATGAACATATAAAACTTAATTCTATTATCTATCTCAATACCATCATTGAAATAATAACTATCTAATCATAAAAAACTTTTATAAATTAATCCTCTTTTAACTATAAAGGAAATATGTATTTATCACTTAAAAAAAGAATATTATACCTAAATACGTATGCTTCGGTTCATAATAAATATTTATAACTCTACATAAAAATAAATTTACAATATTATCAATAAATAATTTAATAATGAATATATATATATATATATAAATATAATTTTTATTTATTGAATTTCACATTGCAAATAGACAATAATATTTTTACTCCTTTCGACATCTAAATTGTAATTCGGCTTTCACATCTACTTTATCATTCTATGTTACACCCATGCTAAAGTCAAAAGTTATTAATTTATAATAGCCTAAATTAATCTAATATTAAAATCAAATTTTAATTACCTTAAATCTAATGTTAAAGTCACTCTACCAAAATGTCACTTCTACGTGTGTCAAACCAAGATTCTATTGTAATAAACTATTTTCTCAAAGAGGAGATACTCAGATTACAATTAAATATGTCACTTTACAATTGCATGCTAAATCTTAATAGACATGAAAATGCTTTACAAAAAGTCTTCTCATGCTCTTATATAATAAAGGAATTTTGTTATTTAAAATAAACTATTTAAAGCTCATAAAATAAAAGACTTTTTATAAACTGTTTTAAAAAGTCAACATTTTCAACTTTAATTACAAAGGACTTTAAAATAACCAAAATATACGTTGACTTATATAAGACTTTAGCTAGTCTATTAAACCTTTTTATAATTTTCAAAGGACTCTTAATATAGGGAAGGAGATATTTTATTTTCACATATGTAATACTAGAGATTAACATTACCTAACCAAACTATTGATATATAATGTTTTTTATTGACTACATAGAACCTATAAATTCAATGTTTTAAGGGATTTCCCTTAATAAAAAAAAAAATTCTAAACTTTATCCATGGCTTAGTTTAATTATAAGCTTTCTAATTTTTACCAACAACTATTATTTTCCTTTGCTAAGGGGCTGCTTTGTGAACCGTGATTGCTTATTAAAAATGTCTTCTTTATTATATATATATATATATATATATATATATATATATATATATATATATATATATATATATAGTTTAAAACATGTGACTAAGCTACTTATTTATATATTATTTAATATATTAATAAATCTACTTTCTATATTACCATACAAAACTCTACCAAAGGTAAGGATGATTAAATATTCTTACATTTTGAAGAAAAAGACAACTAAACTGAAGAAATTTTAAATATAAGTAAATCTATTATAAAAAGTTCATTCACTGGAGCAATCATCTCGCTAAATCCTATACACATAGCCAATTTCAACTATAGGCTGAAAGACAATTTGCTCTAATTATGTGAATTGTTATTGGGTTAGATTTTTTTATATTGGGTAAAAAATTAGGGTTTTGAAAGGGGACCCAATTCTTCTACAAGAGAGGCCTGATTATATTGGAAAATAAAAACCTTAGGCCAACAAAAGAAATCCTAGCAAAATTTACACACCTGTCTCCTAGAAATGAATGATGCTAAAGAAACACTAACAAAAAAATGAATTACAAAGATATTGCCCAAATAGACTAGAATCAGATTAAGCATTGTCTTTTAGCTCAATGACCTTTGTAGAAATTGAAAACCCACTTCAATCAATTTCTAATATTATTCAATCTATTAGGCTGACCTTCAACCTCCAATGCAACTATTATTTGTAATGGTTATGGAAATTTATTATCCCAAATTCTATTTTGACCACTATCCACCTCCATATTAGCCATAACATCAACTACATGATTACCTTCTATATAGAAATAACCAATTACAAAATCACTCATCTATTTTAGGATCATTGAAGATTCCTTTATAATTTTAATTATAAACCTATTCTCTATTTCTCCTTATTTCAAATCTCTAATAATGTTTAGAGATCCCCCTTGGAACATAAATTTTCTATAACCTCTATTATAAACCTGATGAACTCAAAAAAAAGCTTTGGCTTTTCCATATGGTTGGTCTATACTCTATAATACTCTGCATAAGCCCATAAAATTTAACCTTTATTATTTCTAATCACTTCACCCCTCCTGATCTTCCTAGATTTCCTTTGGTTGCCCCATCAAAGTTAAGTATTATCCAATCTTGTCTTGGTTTCATTCATCTTGTGTTCACTCTTTTTTGGTTTGAGTCCATTATGCATGGTTTGGATTATTTTACCTTCCACCCTTCAACAATCATTATTTCTTCTCTTTTGTCATACCCTTTAACCTTTGGGAGAATGGATAAATTTTCTTCAATAGCATCTTTGATTATTTTGAATATATATACTTCATTCTTCCTCTTATTACTAAATATGTGTCTATTCCTTTTCCACCATATGCCCCATAAATAGTGAGGGAGAATTCGGCTCCATAATCTCGTCAGGATCTCACTTACAAAGGGAGATATCCATTGGTTAAACAAATCTCTAAAGGTTTGTGGTATGCTCCACTTGACTAAAAGAGAGTTCATTATAGCATAGAAAACTTTATTTGAACCCTCACAATGGTTGAATAAGTGGTCTAGTGACTCATTATCCTTCTGGAATAAAGAACATATATTTGTTATTTGGAATCTTAGATTTGTTATCTTAAATATTTGTTGGTATTTTCAAAGCAATGTTAGCAAGCTTTAAAGGCATTCAAAATGGACAACTATGAATTAGTTTAACGGCAAGTCTAAATTACACCTTACCCTGGCATATTTCAAGGTAGAAATATGTCATCAAATCACCTTAACGAATTAATTGATTTATAGTAAAGCTGAAGGTTTAGATCACAAAAATATGTGGTTTATATAGACTTATATCCACTACATTAGCTAATGGTAAAGATATATAAAGGTTTCTTGAGAGGTTACATTATTATATAGTGTGTGACCTAACAAAGACTCAATCTTAAAAACCATTGCAAACATATGATGCTATCTAATTAAAATAAAATAGTTAAAGAATATTTTTTTACATTATCAAATAAATTGAATGAAAAAGTAAGTTAAACCTTAGTTTCCAAATAGTACGTTGAGCTATTGCATTTCAATTTTAATTACTTTTACATCTTAAAATATTATCAATTCGTTTGGTTAATCGTCATACTGATAACAACATAATATTAAACCAGATATACATATGATACTCAGTGAAATATGGCCAAAGACTAGATTTCGGTAGCTCATCTAGTTTCCAAAGACCACAGTAAACTTTCATCAACATTCCACACTATCCTCTTGCTTATAGGTGCATAAACCAACGAAAAGAAGAATTTGGGGTAATTTTTGGGTCAACCTGACCTTAATATTGAATGCAAATATGATAAAAACATTTTTCAAACAATATAATAGGCATATGCAACATACAACATGAATTTAATAATTAAAAAAATTATTTATTTTCCATTCATAGTTATGATGTGTGTTGGTGACTGCAAACCCAATCATTCAACCATCCAATTCATTTCTATGTAAACAAATAAAAAGTGACTCAAGGGTTCATGTTTCTCAATAGATATCCATAATAGAATGATTACCATAGTGATGCTATGACTTATTACCAGATGTCAACTAAACTTTACCACTCTATTATTTTTCCTAGATGTTGGCTAAGCTTAAAATTGAATAATAACATATAAATACAATTTCATATACAAATAAAAATAGGTCATGCATATCAAGCAAATGTTTTAGAAAAGGAAATCACACAAAGCCAATTATTTCAAAAAATTAGACAAAGAGCTTGTTAGAATCCAACCTAGAAAATATCATGATGGCAATCGAAGGACTTCTTTTTATCAAGCTAGAGTCAAAGACTTCACAGCACCAAAGATATTTGGTAGAAGTTCTCTTCCAAATTATCGACCCCCAAAATAGTCTTACTTCCTTTTTCCTTTTTTTTATAAGATATTAAACTCATTCAGCCAATGCCACATAGATAATTTGCATTCTTAATCATTTAAAAACAATTGTCAAGTGGTTATATCCTTCAAAATGCCACATAGGGTGCCATGTATTTAATAACCTTTATTATTGTTATATATATATATATATATATATATATGTTTATTTATTTCAATATCATTTTTTTACTTTATTTAATTTTTTCTCATAAATAATGTATTTTACTATTATATTTTATTTATTTATTTATTATTATTAATAATATTTTTAAATTATATTTCTTTAAATTAAGAAAATTCCTAATAACATTCCAACATCATTTGACAATCATTCAAGCATTGATACCAAATCCATAAAACATGTGCATAATATGAATAGTCTTATCATGCAAATACTAACACTATGCAGTCAGCAGGTAGGATGTTTCCTAAATGAAGTTGTCTCAATGAGCTTCCATGTAATTATAGGATGAGGTGATTTTTAAGCACTAAAAATCATATCCCACCTTACCTTATGCAAACCATATCAATATTTTCACCTGAAGGTGGGTACTTGGTTCCTTTGATTTTTTCACTTGAAGGTAAACACTTGTTCTTGCACTCACAAAAACTTATCAATAGTACATCGATCTAAAGATAACAAAAAAAAAACATATAACAAAATAGAGGAAATGTTACATTCTCCCCCACTGAGATTAAAAATAGTCCCTGTGTTTGCAATAAAATTTATGAATTTCCACATCATTACTTAACATCCATTCATCAATATTCTATTCATTTCACATTTATATAGATACAAAAGTAAAAATAAAAAACATGCATATATATATATATATATATATATATATATATATATATATATATATATATACAATATTTTCACCTGAAGGTGGGTACTTGGTTCCTTTGATTTTTTCACTTGAAGGTAAACACTTGTTCTTGCACTCACAAAAACTTATCAATAGTACATCGATCTAAAGATAACAAAAAAAAAACATATAACAAAATAGAGGAAATGTTACATTCTCCCCCACTGAGATTAAAAATAGTCCCTGTGTTTGCAATAAAATTTATGAATTTCCACATCATTACTTAACATCCATTCATCAATATTCTATTCATTTCACATTTATATAGATACAAAAGTAAAAATAAAAAACATGCTATATATATATATATATATATATATATATATATATATATATATATATATATATATATATATCAATATTCATTCAAACAAATACAAAAATTATTTTCTCATGATAGCCACATCTTCTCATGTGGTATTTTTATCAGAATAATGGTCCTATTGAACCCTACACTAATCAATATTTTTTTCTAAGTTGTTTTTTTTTGCAACCATAATTTTACCAGGGTGGACTTTAATGTGTTGTGGGTTCGACATATGCAAATGGGAAACATTCCATACATGTGAGGGATTCACCACATATTTTTAAAGGAGAGACATATGGAAAATATCATGGATTTTAGACAAACATGGTAGAAAGGCCAATCTATAGGTGAATAAATTAATTTTATCAGTAATCTCAAATGGTCTCACAAATCTAGGTTTGAGTTTGGTAGATTTAATTAAGTTTTTTTATGGTTTTACTCTCAATAATATTCTATCACCTACAGAGAATTATTTTGGTATTATTTTAAGGTTAGAATAGATCTTCTAGTTATCTAAGGCTTCCTTCAACCTTTAGCGATTTTATTTCAATTACTTCTCCATTTGTTTTATAGTGTTCAGATTGATCACTACCCAATCTTCCAGATTATCCCAAGTTAAAGGTGTTCTACATCTTTACCCATACAGGGCTTTAGATAAAGCTATGCCCAATGTGGCATGAAAAATATTATTATATGTAAACTTAGCCAAATAGAGATATTCCTCCCATTTTCTCTAATGATCCATACCATACATTTGTAGCATGTTTGCTACAATAGGTTATCCTTGACTATAAATTTCTTATTTCCATCAGGTCCTTACTCGACTTGAGTTAGAGTCAATTTCTTCTAGACTATGTAGAGTTTATATTATTTTCCAATAGCCCTCTTAACTAGCATAGTTGATAAAAAGTGAGATCTAGCCACTTGTCTTCAAAATTTAATAGAGCCTTATGTACCTTAAGCTATTCTACATCCAAGACAATATCAAATGCATGTAAGGTATCTACATATAAGTGTCATTTGATTTTTCCATGAGGTAAGGTGATTTGTGGGATCAAATAGATACTGATTGATCTTATAGGTCTGTCCTAACCTATACTTAACCTCCCACTTATTTGCCATAAATACAGGTCTTTTCGATATGTACTTTATCAAATTAATAGAAATATATATTATTTATTTTACAAAAAAGTGTATTTTGGCCAGTGGGAGTGGTATTACCTATTGTTATTTATATTTTATGTGTATCCTCCTTAGTTGCTTTCTTCTTGTTAGCTTTATGCGGGAATTGATTAGCATAATGTGCTCTAGTGCATATGCAACAACCATCAAGGGGAGCTTTGTTCTTCCTTCTCTCTCCATTATTGAACTACGATGTAGACTCCTTCCTTGAATTCTATGCCAAGGATTTTTTATCATTCCTAAATTTCTTATCTTGTCTACCATTGTAGTTTTGAGATTTTTCCCTGTCTCTATTTCTATCATCACTTCTATATCGATCTTTATCCCATATATCATGACCAAAATTATTTCTTCTTCGAGGGTCATCCTTTTATTTTTCTATATCTCTCTAATAGTAAGCCTTATTTTTTTATTATTATTTCCTCATGATGGGTCAAATCATATGCTTTTGAAATATACTTTGGTTTGAATAAACCAACCATAGACCATATTCTTGGATGCAACCTCAAAATGAACTTTTGTACCTTAAGTTCTTCAATATTATCATATTCAAGTACATAATTTAAAAACCACACAAATTTTTGATAATAGTTAAGGATAGGCATATTTTATTGATGCAAGTTGATAAATTTTAAAAATTTCTCTACATAGAACTATCGAGTCAAAATTTTATTTTTGAAATCCTTCAAAAAAATTTCCCAAGAAACATCAACTAGTTCAACATGATTGGCCTTTTTGCAAGTCATCCATCAATCCAGGTTTGTGCCAATGAGGTGAAACACTGCCAAAGAAGTATTTTATTTTGATGATATCCTTTTAATTGATTAATATGCTTCTTTCTCATTAATATAGTTTTTTATCTTCTCACCATCTCCACTACCATCAAATTTAGATATGTCAATATTTCTCAAATCCTTATTAAGTTCAACACTAACTTTATTTTGACTAGAACCCTTAGGTAAATCATTCTGAATTTTTTTAGGATCTTTTCTTTTAGATAAATTTTCAATCAACTTCTATTATTGAGCTATCAATTCTTGTTGTTGAGCCAATTGTGCCTTCTATTGTTCCATATGCTCAGTCAACTGAACCCTCTATTGTTCCATATGATCTCTTTGTTGGTTCATTTGTTCTTGCAACTAAGTTCTCTATTATTCCATATGTTCTCTTTGCTAATTAATTTTTTCTTACAGTAATTGCATCATTTTAGCCAAGTTATCTTCTTTTTGATGGGTTTTTCTTATTAAAGGTTCCTTGCCCTTCCTAACAAATCTACACGGAGATTGTAACAATATAAATCAACAATTGAATGCAGGACCTACCAAAAGAAGATGCTACATGGGAACCTAAAAGTATTTTCCAATAATTTCTAGCTTTGAGGATAAATCTTTCCAAGGAGGTGAGCCATGTTACAACCCTAATATAGCTAGTTGACTATATTGCTCTAATCATTATTTTTCATTGATTTAGTATTAAGTAATATAGCTAGTGTACTATATTGCTCTAATAATTACTTTTCATTGATTTAGTATTAAGTAGGGTAGATTGATTTATATTTGATCATATATCATCATTAATTTCATTTGTATTATTTGTAAGGACTAAGCCCTCATTAGTCACGAAGGACTTAGCCCTCCTAAAGTAGAAATATTAATTCACTTCCATCTCAATTATATATTTGTATTCAATTATTGATTTATATTGTTACAAGTGGTATCAGAGAAATAATTTTGTGCAAGTGGGAAAACATAGGATATTAAGTTTTAGAACATTATAAATTATCGTAATAAATTTTTCAGACTCATTCTGGTTTGCTTGGTTTCCATCCGCCATCAGTGGAGAATTTGCGTCATTAATTTTCGCATCATTAATTGATCGTCACAAATTTATTTTTAAAGGCTAATGTTTTGTCAATTAATTAATGTGGAATACCTAAATTTATTTATGGAAGACTAAATTTTCCAAAGAATTTAGTGGCTCGCATTTATTTTTTAAAAATATAAGGTTTCAAAGCATTCATATGAGTGTCTAATCGAAGATAAGGTTATGCTTTCCCAGGAAAACATATAAAGACTCATCGTATATGTATTGCACTGGTGCACCATTAGAAATGAATAAACTAGCTTGGTGGTGTCTAAGGAGCAAGCAACTACCTTAGGCTTTAATTTTTTATTATCAATATTCATAGCCACGCATGCAAAAAATTGTGATGTCCTTTTCTCTCCAAATAGCAGATTCAGAAAAAAATAGTGGTTTTAATATTCTTACAGTAAATTTTAGTAGGCAATTCATTTTGAGAAATTAGTGCATCTGGAGTTACTCCTATGTGGGTGTTAGATGTACCACATTACGAATTAACAAACCACTCACTGTTCATATTATCCTGGCAAGATGAATAGTATTCCAAGGTGACCTATCCAGCATAATGAGTTCCACGTAACCACTCCTCTAGTTCCAGTAATATCAGGTAAGGATAAGGTGTACGTAATATGAAATCAATGATTAAAACACTAAAAATATTAATGGCCCAAGACCTATTGATCAAACATAAATGAATAAATGAGTCCACGAGCAGCCAATAAACAAGCCCAAATTGTCACATGTACCTTGATCATATTTATAATCTAAGGTTTATTTCATGTATATTAGAACTCCTTTATCCCACATCCTTTATGGAGTAAGCAAGCAAACATTTTATAAATGACAGTGGGCTATAAGTCGATTGTGACTTCAGTCACACAAAATGGCTAGCTTACACATATGTAAATTTTTGACCTCTTTGCAGCATCTAAATCCCTCACTCCACGTGTCTTTGATTGAGTTGTGATTCCTTCTTCCATGCATCCTTTGGTGTCTGTATATCTTCATTCTATTTGTAGCTTATTCATCATCTAATTCCTTGTCGTATTCAATAGTCCAGTTTCTTTGTCCTATCTATCATCAAATTGTTGCATCATTGTCTACTTGTTAGTCTAGTAACCATATTCTCATGTTCGATTGCCCAATATAATCTCAATTTGTTGTCTAGTTGGTATTGTGGTCATATCTGGTGTCATTGAGCATGTGTCATCTAGTTGGCCTCATGTATCCTTGCATTTTAGTTGGTGTCTAGTCCTGCTAGTGGTTATCATATTGCACTGCTAGTATTGGGTGGTGTCAAGTCCATAAATTGGTCTTCCATCATTGTTATCATTGGGTGTTAATCAATCCTCTTTTTAGCCAATAACTATCCAATCGCTTGAAACTAGAAATTTCTAAAGTAGCCATTGGAATTTCAAAAGGGAAACTAACCATTGGATAAAAGACTGTGGATATAACCATTGGAAAAATTGACCCTTGGAAATATAATCATTGAAAATAAAATTCAAAATCTACGTTGTAGTTGGAGCGACATTGGAAGCGAAAAAAAACCCAATTTTTTTCAAATTAACCAATTGTGAAATTCAAAGATAAATTTTTAAGCAAAATTTTTTGGCAAGTGCATGAGAGGAAGGTGGTCTAAAGGACCAAATGGGTGAATTTATAACATAGATAATACACATGACGGATCATTAAAGTCACCTAGATGACCTCCAAGGAATAAAGGTACACAATACAAATCTCCTTTATGCATTAATATATTTTATCCCAACCATCCCATTATCAAATCCATGGCTTCTTCCAACTCATTTCATGAAAATATCACAAATGAGGAAATGGAAGACACCAATTCCAATAACCAAGATGTCCAATCATGTATATCTCACCTAGTGAATAGTATGAACTCCATGACTACAATGCTACAACAATTATTGAATAAACCAAACCAAGAAGTTCCTCATTCCCCACATAATTACCATATAAGGCATGCTAGTGAGGATCAAGATATAGAGAAATATTATCAACAAGAAATATGGCCTACAGGTGTTAATATACTATGTGCTAATATGCCTACATTTGAGGGTGGTGATCCACATGATTGGATAGATAAAATGGAAGGCATTTTAGAACTATATCGGGTTCCCAAATCCAAAAAAGTTTCTTATACTTCATCCAAACTAGGTAAAGAAGCTTATCAATGGTTTTCTTGGAAAAAATGTAAGCATAGTCGACCCATCATATGGATTGAATTCAAGAAAATTTTTCTCAAAATATTTGATGAACGAATTTTATCCTTGTACATGGTTCATTTGTTGGCACTTAAACAAACTGGTTTAGTAAGGGATTATATTTTAGAGTTCACTAGTCTTCTCTCTTATACAAGAAACTTACCATTGGATGTGGTGGTATCAAATTTTAGAAATGGTTTGAAAGAGAATATTTAGATTGAGTTAGACCTACATGATCCATACTCCTTATATGACAATATTAAAATTGCTATGTTGGTTGAGAAAAAGGTATATAATCAGAAACTCTTCATACATGACTTCTATAATCATCCTCAATATCGTAACAATTCCTTTCGTAGAAATGAGTAACCATAAAGATACTACTGTTATAAATTTTACAATCACCATCCAAAAGATCAAGCATGTGTACGAAGACAAAACTTCCAAATAGAATATGATAATAGGGAAGATGAAGAAGAGGAAGAGGATATCATTTCACATGACTCTTCGGTGCCCGAAGAACAAAATAAAAAAAATGAAGCAACGTGTGATGAAGACACTATGGCTATCTCAGTATATGATATTATGGTATAAAGCTCACCATACAATCAAGGTACCAGGATTCATTTGACATAAGAGGATAAATGTGTTAATAGATTCAGGTAGTACTCAACTTTATTGACATAAAAGCTGCAAAGGAATTGAAATTATACATTCACTTCTCTAATCAAGATAAGTTTCAAGTTTTGGTTGCAAATGGAGGAAACACTCAATGTATTGGTAGAACATCTTCAGTATCAATACAAATGGGTAGTTATACTTGGAAAGAAACTCTTTTTGTCATGAGTTTAGAAAATTCAGAGGTTATTTTAGGAGTTGAATGGTTAGAAAAATTAGACACGATCACTTTTAATTTCAAAAAACTATTTGTGGAATGGGAAAAAAGTGGAAGGACTATTTGACTACAAGGAATTACAAATCCTCCATAAAATATAGTTAGTTCTCACATCATGGAGAAAATATTAAGGAAAGGAAGTTATGGATTCATAGATCAAATCAATTGTGTGGAAAAGCAAGCACAAGATAACCCTAAAATTCAATCAAAGGATCTTGAGGATATTGTGGCTAACTATGATGATGTTTTCCAAGAACCAAAAGGACTACCTCCTAAAATATCTCATGACCATGCCATACACCTTGTTCTAGGAAGTATTTTTCCTAATGTCCATCCTTATCGTTACCATCAACCTCAAAAAACAAAAATTGAGAAAATTGTCCAAGAACTTTTAGAACATGGAGTCATTCATCATAGTACTAGTCCTTATTCTTCACCAATGGTTTTGGCACATTGTAAAGATGATTCTTGGTGTATGTGTCCTGATTTTCATCCTCTCAAAAAAATCACCATCAAGGATAAATTCCCTATTCCTATCATTGATGATTTATTAGATGAATTACATGGTGCAATTTTTTTTACAAAATTGGATCTATGCTCTGATTTTCACCAAATTAGAGTTAGGGATGAGGACATTCCTAAAACCACCTTTCATTCTCATGAAGGTCACTATGAATTCTTGGTCATACCTTTTGGTCTCATTAATGCTTCATCCACACTCCAAAGTCTCATGAACCATGCATTTCACCCATTCTTTCATAAATTTGTCATAGTATTTTTTGATGATATCCTCATATATAGTAAAACATGGAAGGATCATTTGATGCATGTGGGAAAGGTTCTTCATATATTACACAAGGAAAATATTTTTTTCAAACACTCTAAATTATCTTTTGGGGTTCAATAAGTTGAGTATTTGGGTCATATAATTTCTCATGGAGTTAAAGTGGATCCTAATAATATTAAGGCCATTCAGGATTGGCATTTACCTTAAACCATCAAGAAAATTCATGGTTTTTTGGGTCTTACTAGATACTATCATAATTTTGTGCACAAATATGGTAAAATTGTAGCTCCTCTCATGAATCTCACAAAAAAGGATGTTTTAAATTGGTATGAAGTAGTAAATCAAGCATTCACAACTCTTAAAGAAGCAATGTGTACTACTCCAGTTTTGGCAACCCTAGATTTTCACAAACTATTTGTGATTGAATGTGATGCTTCAGAAAATGGTATTGAAGCAGTACTAATGCAGGAAGGGCATCCCTTGGAATTCAAAAGTAAACAAATTTCAAGAAAAAAATTGGGAAGGTCCACATATGAGAAAGAAATGTTGGCTATTCTACACACAACGGAGAAATGGAGACACTACTTAATTAGTAGATGCTTTATTATTAATACAAATCATAGTAGTCTCAAGCATTTTTTAGAACAATGATTCTCTCATCCTGAGCAAAATAAATGGTTAACAAAACTATTGGGATATGATTTTGTTATTGAATATAATAAAGGTAAATAAAATGTGACAACAGATGCATTGTCACGTAAATATAAATATGAAGTGGTTATCAATGATATTTTAGGTCCTTGTTCCCAATGGGTTTCTCAGATCTAAAAGGAATGGTTGTCAAATACATAAACTGCTCAAATAATTTGGGAATTGATATTAGGATAATCCAAGTATCCTCTTTTTTCCTATGAGGACAAGGTATTAGGAAGAAAGAATCGTATTTACATGCCAAATAATTCTACAATCAAATCCAAGATTCTAGAAAAATCACATGCTTCCCCATCAGTAGGACATTTAGGTGTTTTGAAGACATATATAAGGGTAAAATAATACTTTTATTGGAAAGGACTAAAATCCAAGGTTAACACATGGGTGGCTAAATGTGAAATATGCCAGTGCAATAAGGGTGAAACAGTAAAATCTCCAGGATTGCTTCAACCACTACCTATTCTAGATCATCAATGGGAACATATTTCAATGGATTTTATTGAAGTAGGCAAAATAGTAATTTTTGTGGTAGTGGATCACCTCTCCAAATATGCTCACTTAAATGCACTACAAAATCTATTTTCTATAAGCAAAGTGGCTAAGGTATTTATGGACTCAATTTTAAAATTGCATGAAATACCAAAAAATATTGTAAGTGATCATGATCCCATATTTACTAGAAATTTTTAGAAATAATTATTTCATCTTAGTGGTACCAAGTTGAATATGTCTTCTGCATACCATCCTCAAAAAAATGACCAAACTAAGATAGTTAACAAATTTTTGGGTACCTATCTAAGATTTTTTGCTCAAGATAAATAGTATAAATGGAGTCATTGGCTTTCCTTGGCAGAATGGTGGTACAACACTTCGTACCATTATTCCATCAAGATGTCTCCATTTGAAGCATTGTATGGAATCAAACCACCAACAATAGTAGATTATGTTCCAGGTTCTTCCAAAGTGGCCCAAGTAGATGACTGGTTCTAGAAAAAATAATCAATGGTCAACATTCTCAAAGATAAACCCAGGTGTTGTAGGTGAGTTGGAGAGGAGAGGGCAATACTCCAAGGGAGGTCCCAAGTTCGAATCTCCACCCTACCAAAAAGCTGAATTGGGTACCCAAAATCCAATTAATAATGTTGGTGTGGGCAGGGCTGGGTGTGACCCCCGGGTGACTTTGACGGTGTAGAACCCCCTGTTCATGGTCTCTTAGACCAAGGCGGCCCCGTAAGGAGTTTTTTGCTATAAAAAAAAACATTTTCAAAGATAATTTGGTCCAAGTACAAAATCACATGAAGCAGCAACAAGACACTCACCATTCTAAAGGATAGTTTAGTACATGTGATATGGTGTTCCTACGTTTGCAACCCTACAAACAATTATCATTGAATATCAAGACCATTCAAAAGTTGGTTCCATGATTTTATGGTCCTTACAAAATAGTGTGCCACATTGGAGAAGTAACATATCAACTAGAGCTTCCTCCCTCATCCCGTATACATCTAGTATTTCATGTTTCCTGTCTCAAAAATGTGATCGAATAAAAAGTACATTCTTAGTTAGAATTACCAGTACTTGATGAAGGACGTATCTATCTTCAGACTGAAGTAATTTTACAAATTAGAGCACGTATGCTGAGATCCTATCACATAAAATAATTTCTCATCAAATGGTAGGACCTACCAAAAGAAGATATTTAAATGGGAACCAAAAATTATTTTCTAGTTATTTCCAACTTTGAGGATAAATATTTTCGATGAGGGGAGCCATGTTACAACCCTAATATAGCTAGTCAGCTATATTGCTCTAATTATTATTTATCATTGATTTAGTATTAAGTAATATATCTAGTCAGCTATATTTATCTAATCATTATTTGTCATTGATTTAGTATTAAGTAGGGTAGATTGATTTATATTTGACAATATATCATCATTAATTTCATTTTGCATTATTTGCAAGGACTAAGCCCTCCTTAGTGGTGAAGGACTTAGCCCTCCTAAAGTGGTAATATTCATTCACTTCCATATCGATTATCTCTTTGCATTCAATTGTTGATTTATATTGTTATAGATCTTCTACCCCAACTTCTCTTTCTAACTCTCTTATGATCCTCCTTAGTCCCTTCCTCGAATCTCAACAAGCACCTCTTGTTGAGTTAATACAACTTTATTGGAAGAGCTCACCATTTTTCCTGGATGCAAAAAGAACTATGTTAATTGAAATTCATATAATGGCCTAGAGTTTCACAACCTAGGCTCTAATAACAACTGTAACACCCTAGGTATAACTCACCTAGTTGTCCCTATTTCAGTCTTATTCTCTAAAAATACAAAGTAATTTTTTTAATCAAACTCAAAAATTTTAAGTAACACCCAACATTAATTAGTACATAGGCATAGAGTTACTCATTTCAAGGAAACTGACCACTAATATGGTCCCTCAAATGGTCGATATTGGCCAAATCCCACAATAGGTGTCATTTTGTGAACACATTCATCTCCTTTACTAGAGGTCTATGTTCATGGCATGGGGTTGTCCTTCTAGGACCCATATCACCTAGAAGGGTGGATGCATAATTCCTCGCCCCATAGCATGGTGTGCTTATAATCCTTGATATAAAATTTTGTCCAAGGCAAAAATGTTTTTGTTTTCTTCTCCTTGCTAGGGTATAGCATTAGTATGCCTAGTACCTATTTGAGAGTCCAAAATACTATGGATTCAATTAGGGCCTATAATTTTTTTGGCTCGAGACCAGGTATCTCAGTATATTTTATGATTGATGAGGAGTTATCCCATTCTAACTTGTCATTGAATATTCTAGCTCTAGTATCTAACTTCCACTAGAATTAGTGTTTAGCTAGCAATTCCCTAATAAAATATAATACATGAGACCCCTCATGGTATTACTCATATACCATCCTAGAGGTAGCATCCCATATCACCCTCTATTACATGTTCATGGTAATATGACCTCTTGTCCAAGTTAGGATTACCAGAAAGTGGATAATATTGATTCATAGCAATTTCCCTTCCTGTAATTATCGGTATTGGATGGATGCTCATCTGTATCAATGTAGCATCTAAATATTTCCTCTTGTGTTAGCATTTATTCCATCCTCCTTGATGGAATACGTTCAATTTGGTCACTAGTAAAGGTTTAATAAATTCATAGTTTCTTTTTTGAAAATATCCTTTTAGGAAGGAATACATGCCATAAAATATACCAATATACATTATATTTCATAAACAATACCTATAAATATATTTTAATTTTATGTATTCAAAAGATAATGAACATACAAAACTTAATTATATTATTTTTTTTGGTAAATAAAAGTCTTCATTAATTACTGGGTTTTGCAGGTTAACCCAAAACCTATTACAATATCCAACCTTCTACTGAGATTGTAGATCCTAGTCATCCTTGAAGCTTTCTTAACAGAACTTGTGTTGAATCCCCTACAACACCTTACTAACAAGGCACACCCATACCTAAACATAACTGTAAACATTACTTACATTAACAGGAAATTGAAGTTTGGAACTTTGCACTTGTGAAACCTGTTGCTTGCCCATTTCCTATTCTCTGTCGGAATCCTCCAAGGATTACACCCTATTACCTTCATTTCCAATTTGGTATGATTTATAGGGAAACCCCATAGTTATTACCAGCTCCATGGGGAAAGAACACCCATTCATATTTCTCCTTAATGGGTAGGTTTCTTTTCATGACTAATAATGTTTTCCACTTCACGTGGCATACCTTGTGTCCATGTCACAAAACTACCAACATCAACACCTATGTTGGGTAATTTGGCAGCTGACCTGTTGGCCTCATGGTACACGTGATGAGGCCTCCTATTCTGTCTTGCCGTAAAAAGGATCCTCACTTCATGGATGACTCCCTCGATTCTCCAAGGAGATTTTTTGCCATTGGTTAATAGGTTGATGATGTTCATAGAATCATCTTCAATCATCAAGTTACCTTGAGTTGCTTGGGCTACTTGCAACCCTCTCTAAAGGGCTCTAGTTTCTGCTTCATTATTATTTCTGATTCCCAATGGTTCAGTGAAGGCCTTGACCAAATTTCCTTGATGATCCTTGATTATTCCTCCAGCTCTAGCTCTTCTCGGGTTCTCCTTGGCTGCACCATCAAAATTTAGATTAAACCAACCCTGGGGGGGTGGCTCCCAAGAAATCCCATTTTTGGGATTGGGCAAAGGAATGGAAGGTTTGTCCTCAATACCTAAGGTCTAAGCTAATTGTTTTTCTTGGGGAGGAATTGAGTGGTTCTCATCCACTAAGATGCTAAAGTTTTATTTTGCAAAGAGAATAATAATGTTGAGGATGGTTTTTGGGTTGTGAATGTTATACTTAAAGGCTCTATGGTTCCTTTCTATCCAAATCTGCTAGAGAAAATGAAGCCAAAATATTTTCCATAGGTACTTAAGTTTTAGGCTAACAAAGGGTTGAGGCCATTAATGGAACACTTCGGATATAAGAGTAGGCTTAACCCACGAGATCCTAAAGGCTTGGAAAAGTTCATCCAGGATGGACTCCGCTCACGGACACTCCAAAAAAAAGTGTTGGGTTGTCTCCCATCCCGCCCCTGCACATGTAGCAACGATTAGCAATAACCATACCTTTGGATAACATATTGTCCATAGTGAGGATTTTTCCTTGAATCACCAGCCATGAAAAAAAAATATTTTAGGAATTAAGCCTTTGATCCAAACCAAGCTCGGTTGAAATTGTTGACCTTCCACATTGAGAAGCAAATTATAGGTAGACTTAACTGTGCAGTCACCACTTTCATTCTCAGCCCAAACAATGTGATCTTCATACTCTCTAGAGGGAATAATTTGCTGAGTTAAAATGTTATAAATCTCTTCAGACTTCACTTCAAAACCCTGTACTCTGATGTGTTTCCACCTGTTGATATTTATATCCTACCACATATAATTTGCAACATTCTTGCCAATATGCTGCTCCATATGCTCTTGAATCCTAGCCAAATGAGGATTCTGGGATAACTCAGCTCTCACCCACCGATCCTTCCAAAATTCTATTGTTTGCCCATTTCCTATAATCCATCTAAGACCTTTCTTGACAAGATCCCTGCTCATGAGGATTGCCTTCCAAAAAGCAGACCCCCTGCTTACTAAGTTGTCATTAAGGAAGTTCACACCTTGGAGGTATTTACTCCTAACTATGGCAGTCCATTCATTATCGACCTTAGTCAATAATCGCCATGCTTGTTTGGCTAACATAGTTGTATTGAGATGAGCAACTCTCCTCAATCCTAACCCCCATCAGCTTTAGGTTTGCAAACCTTGTTCCAACATACTAAATGGATCCTTTTCTTATCCTTAGTCCCTGACCAGAGAATTTTTTTTTCAAGCTGCTCAATTTTGTGATACACCTTGTTGGGAGCTCTGAAAACTGATAGGAAGTAAAAGGGTATACCTTGAAGTGAAGCCATAGTTAAAATTTCTTTGCCTGCTTGAGATAACAAATGTCCTTTCCAGCCTGCTAGATTTTTTTGGATCCTCTCTAGAACTATGTTCCACATTGATCCTTTAGGTTTCCTCGTAAATAGAGGAAGACCTAAATAGGATGTGGGAAGGGATGCAATCTGACATTCCATGATCCTTGCTATGTTGTTTTTCCTAGGAATGGGGGTATTGATGAAATAAAGTTTGCTCTTATCAAAATTCACTTTCTGTCTAGCCACTTCTTCATACATTATGACAATATTATTAATCCTTCTTGCCAAAACCATAGAAGCCAAATTCAGTAGCAATGTATCATCAACAAATTTTTGATGTGTCACTGGGATAGTTAACGATGTGGCCTTGATACCTGATATGAGTCCAGTTACCGCTACTGCCTTAATGGTTCTTCCCAAAGCCTCAGCTACGATGATGAACAACATACGACTTATGGGATCTCCTTGTCTTAGACCACATTTTCTTTGAAAAAACCTGCAGTAGACCCATTAACCAAAACTAAAAAATAAGGCTTAGAAATACACTCTCTTATTAACTTGACCCATTTCATGTTGAAGCCAAATTTTAATAAAACTGCCTCTAGGAATTCCCAATTTATCCTGTCATAAGATTTTTTCATGTCTAAATTTAAATCCATTACTACTTTTTTGTTCTAAGTGGCTGTATGAAGAGCCTCATGAACAATAATAACTGCATTTAAGATTGATCTTCCTTGTACAGAACTTCCTTGACTTGGATCAATGATAACCGATAGAACTTTCTTCAAACAGTTGGCTAAAACTTTGGACAAAATTTTATAGGATATATTAAACAGGCTAACCGGACTAAAGTCAGCCATAGTCTTGGGGTTGGGGCCTTTAGGGATCAAAGCAATGAAATTTGAATTGAAACCCCTTGGAATATGATTTGAACTTTGTAACTCCTTGATTGCAACAATAACTTCTGCTCCAAAAATATCCCAACAAACTTGTAAAAATCACGGTGAAAACCCATCCGGCCCAGGAGCAATAACTTAATTCTATTATCAATATCAATAACATCATCAAAATCATAAATATCTAATCATAAATAAAATTTTATAAATTAATCTTCTTTTAACCATTAAGTAAATATGTCTTTATCACTTAAAAGAAGAATATTATACCTAAATATGTATGCTTCAGTTCATCTAAATATTTATAACTCTACATAAAAATAAATTTACAATATTATCAATAAACAATTTAATAACGAATACACACACACAGATATATATATATTATTTTTACTTATTAAATTTCACATTACAAATAGACAATAATATTTTTACTCTTATCAAGATCTAAATTGTAATTCGGCTTTGAAATATACTTTGTCATTCTATGTTACACCTATGCTAAAGTCAAAATTTATTAATTTATAAAAGCCTAAATTAATCTAATATTAAAATCAAATTTTAAGTACCTTAACTCTAATGTTAAAGTCACTCTACTAGAATGTCTCTTCTACATGTGTCAAACCAAGATTCTATTGTAATAAACTATTTTATTAAAGAGGGGATGCTCAGATTACAATCAACTATGTCACTTTACAATTGCACATTAAATCTTAATAGCCACGAAACTGCTTTTCAAAAAGTCATCTCATGCTATTATAAAATAAAGGACTTTTATTTTTTTAAATAAACTATTTAAAGCTCATAAAATATAATACTTTTTATAAACTATTTTAAGAAGTCAACCTTTTCAACTTTAATTACAAAGTACTTTAAAATAACCAAAATATGCATTGACTTATATAAAACTGTAACAACCCAAGTCTACTCACCTAGCTATCAAAAACAAAATTTTAAAATTTCGATTTAACCAACCACAAATGTCATACATTGACATAAGCACACCCAACTTTGTATTAGTATTTAACTATAACAACCTAGGTCTACTCACCTAGTTTTCAAAAATGCAATTTTAAAATTTTAGTTTAACCAAACACAAATGTCATACATTGACTTAAGCACACCCAACTTTGTATTAGTATTTAGGCATAGATATTCACACTTCGAGATCTCATACCATTGTAGATAGAATACCAAGTGCTGAGGATGGGCCAAATTCTTGCTATATATTACCTTACATGAGATCCATCCTATCCATACTCGAGTTCTAGATATCATTATGGGGTTGCCCTTCCAGGGCCCATATCATTTGGAAGGGTGGATGCATTATTTTGCCCTTCTTGTATCATGGAGGACTTAGATCTATGATTCTATTCTTACCCTAATGGTCCACTGACCCAATTTTTAAAATATAATTAAACCTTTAGGTCTATGCTAGAGTTAGCATAGCTATACTAGTGCCTGATTATTGACCTTCACCTAAGGTGTTATTAGGGTCCGCCAATACTTTGGCTTTTAGACCAGGTTTCTTAGACCAACCTCTAGTTGACGGTAATGTTACCCATACCATCTACCACTGGACCTTACAACCACAAATACCAGCTCCCTAGTCTTGAGTTTTATTGATAATTCCACAACTAGTTATGGTTCATGAGAACCCTCACGTATTACATTGTACGATAACCTAGAACGATGTCACATTCCATAATTCATTACTCTTGATAGAATGGGATCCACTGATTCATATGGTAATGCTAAAGAATGGTTATCCTCGATTCACAATAGTTGCCACTGCATACTATCGTAGTTAGGTGAGGACATCCTTCTCGATGTCTCATACCATTATTCTTAATAATATCTTATTATGTTGGGTATATGATTAATTGTCCTTTGTGGCATCGTTTAGTTAGTTTACACTTATAGGATCATAACTATACTTTAATAATACAACATAAACTAACCTGCTATAGTAAATAAAATATGAGACCTTAGTATACCATTGCAAATATTACAAGATCATGAGATTGATCAAACAAAAATATGTTATATAACTAATTTTATTCAATTTCCTAATAAAACAGTTCAAGTAATACAATCAATAGTTTTTGAAATAATCATCTTATGTTGCAAACCTAATAATACCATGATATTAAGATTCTCCCTTTCTAAAATTTATATTTTACTACTATATTATCCCAAAAATATTAAATAAAGAACCTAATCCTATATTTTATTTATTTATTTATTTTTTAATATACTTTAAAGTAAATAGAGTTTAACTTTACCTTTGAATTTTTTTTATCGGATATTAATCTTCATTCTTCCTTTTGTATCTAGATGTAGGCAGATCATAAACAAACTCTCCTATGGTTGTATAGATTAATCAACTCAATTTACGTCAAAATAAATAATATTTAATAAATTATGTTGTGAATTTTCTTTAATGATATGGAGACTTAAAAGCTACCCCATGAAACACCTCATATTATGAATTTGAGCAGCTTGAAGAACCTAAATAGCTCGCAGGGAATCGTTATAAGTGTATTTTTCAAAAATAGAGAAGACGTTTTCCACCTGAACACTAATAATGATAACCATGCTATGTTCTTTGGAAATATAAAGGACTATGATTATGCTTTAATAGTTTTAACATCTCATCATTACTTCAGCCTAATATAACCAACCTAATTAGGTAAAGTCTTAATATACCCAAATTATCTCCTAAACAAGGCAATGAACTTCATCAAACATATTATGATTTTTTTTTTTTAATTATGAAACTTAGTATCTAAAGAAAAATTATTCGGTGCTTCACTTAGATACAACATGAACAATAATGAATACCAAAACTATTAAATCAAACAAGATAGTATAATGACAAATGGATTCTACATTGCCACAACCTGTCTATATCAAATACGTTTTTAATCCTATGAATGTCAGATATTCGTCGACAAAACTTCTTAATTTGCATTTTTGATAATAGAAGTTTTAATATCAACTAGTTTTAAATCTGGAAAATAATTTTTAGAAAGCTCACTATCTATGACATATGGGATGCATTATCTAACACATAAAACTTTCAATTGCTTAGTATAATATGACAATCACATACTAATATTTCTTCTAACAAATGAATAGTGTAACAAATGGATACAAGTCTATCATTTTTGGATATGAACACTAGTACAGATAACTCTCAGAGATGCTTTGGAAAGTAAGCTACCAAACACATGATAATTATAGCATAAGTTTTCTAGTGAATTTTATACTTAACAAAAATTTTAACAACTTACACAAATGCACAAGTAATTGGCTGGGTTAAATAGGAGAAGATATTATTGGGCTTGAGTTTTGGTATAAATAAGAAGACGATTCTAGAAGTAACACAAATTATGATACAATTTTCCTAATTATTTTTCAGCATAAATTAAAAACACAATAAATTTGATTTAGCTATGAATTCATTTTGGCCATTTGAAACATCTTCAAAGCTAGAATGTGAAAAATAATTTTTTATATTCTTTTTCCTTTTAAATGTCTTCAACAACATAAAATTGAAGCACTAATAGTTTAATATACAAATATCTTTCTATAATTAAAACTACTGAACTGCAACTTCTAAAAATGAAAAATAATGAAATCTTTCTAATGGTTCCAAATACGTCATTCAAAGCCTATATTAAACCAAATAAAATTTGGGGACTTAATAAACAAACATATACACTGAACAATTGTTTTTCTTATCAACAATTTTGGATCCTATCATCTCAAGAAAAGCAGCCACATACTTGAAATGTCAAATATCACTTTTATAGTATGCTTCATTGAAATAGAAATCATGTAAATATATAACATGAATCATATTTTGTATTTGTTATCGACACAAGCTTGGGAAAATAACAGGGATCCAAGAAGGTACACAATTCTTCTTCAAGGCATGAGAAAAGTGTTGCCTAGTTATGGATCAACATGGCTCATGATAGCTAATGCAAACAAAGCACTCTCTATATGCATTACCTAATTTTACATACATATATATATATATATATATATATATATATATATATATATATATATATCCATAATACATTTTACAACTATCCAGTGGTTTTATTTTGAATTATTTTAACCTAGATTTTAGTATATTTTAGAATACTCCTATAACATCTTAACATACACAGGCAATAAACAAATATGATTTTCAATCCGTATAAAGTCTAGACCAAACATGGCTCCAATGGTGAAGACTATATTTTGTCCTCCCTTCCAATAGCTACCATGCACATTATTCCACTTTCTTTTGTGAAATATCAATTGGAATATATAATACGGATGAAGACGAAGATGATTCATACATTTTAGTCACTTCTTTTTTAAAAGAAAACTAAGTCGGTTCCTTAATTTTGGCAATAATTTCAAATGGATCCATGAATCTAGGGGTAAGTTTAGTAGACTTTTATGGAATTCTTAGTAGATTTATCCCTCAAAGAATTTTATTGACCATAGCACAATCAACATAGCTCTTATATCAATTTGTGGCTTCTATGAACCACTAGCGTATTTTTAGTTGGACCTCCTTTTCACAGTTTTTGGTTTGATCATTGCTCGATATTATAGTCATCAAAAGTATTTATACTTATGCCCATACAAGATTTTTAATAGGGTTATGCCCATCCTGGCATAAGCTCACAATATATATCAAAAAAAAATTATATGATTGACCCTCTTGATTTGTCCTATCAAGGCTGATTAAACATTATTCAAATGAATAGGTTAGATCAAAATTTATACTAGGTCTGCTACCTATTTGAAATAATCCTAGGTTTTTCCAATTTGTCCCTCAAATTACTAATAAAAAAAGTTTATTACTAGCTTTTTTTTGACAAAATTCATATTGGTATATTACCTGCAGCTGCTTAAATATGAAGAGGATCATCTTTAGTTGGTTTCCTTTTATCTACTATTTTTGAGCATTGACTAGCATAATGATCTATTGCTCTAGAAACATAACACACATTTGGACCTCTGTTATTTTATCTTTTCTGATCCTTGTCCTGGTTAACACCATTCTTTTCTATTTTTGAAGTCATAACTCTTTGTGTAGCTTTATTTGAAAAATTACTCCTATCTTGTTGTACTTTGTAACCTTGATATTTCCTTTTATTCTTGTTATCTTTTCTATACGAGTCACTGTCTCTGCCTCAAATATTTAGGTTGACGTTGGCCAACAAGAGTCCCAATTATGGGGTGTAAACCCAATACAAACTTATGAGCTTTGAATTCCTCACGTTTATCATATTCTAGAGCATATTTCAAAAGTTGGACAAATATTTGATAATAATCAATTATATACATATTCTCCTAGTGTAAATTGGTAAATTTGGCATACTTATCAATATAGAATTGTGGCATAAGGAATCATTCGTAAATACATTCCAATGGTATCAAAAACATTTTTCTAGCTGGTTTTCTTGTAAGTGGTCCACCAATCCCTGGTTGGACCCGTTAGATGTGCCATTGCCCAAGTAGTTCTTGATTCTTCATAAAGGGGTTGGATAGAGAAGTACCCTTAAACATCACTTAACTAATTACCAACTAATTCATCATCACCCTTTTCATTAAACTTGGAAATATTTAACTTCTTAATTTCCTTCTACAATTCTACATTGACATTCCTTCTTGAAGATGCTTCTATAAATTCACTTACCTTCTATGACTCCTTTATTTTAGTCATATTATCAATTAAATTCTGTTGTTGTATGATAATTTCCTACTGTTAGGACATCTATGGCCTCTGGTGATATATTCACTCATTTGGGCCCTTTCCATCTCCATTTTTTCCATTTGTTGATTCAGTTGTTCTTGCATAAACTGAATCATTATTGTCATGTTCTCATCATTCCGAATGGCCTTATATGCAACTGGATATTTCTATTTTCTTATTATACATCGAGTTAATTCAGTAGTTTGTGCTCTTTTTGACTCCCTCATGAGTCATATTAGTCCTTTTCTTAGGACTTCTACATTATCCTATTATAGATTAGAATTTTCTCTTTTTGAGGTCCTCACCATACCTGATGACAAAAGAGCTATGTGAATTCAACAAATCACATATTTGTATCCTAAGATTTTTTGCAACCTTGGATTTGATACCAACTGTAACAACCTAGGTCTACTCACCTAGTTGTTAAAAACACAATTTCAAAATTTTGGTTTAACCAAAAACACAAATGTCATACTTTGACGTAAGCACACCCAACTTTGTATTAGTATTTATTCATAGATGTTCACACTTGAGATCTCATACCACTAAAAATGAAATCCTTAGTGCTCAGGACCGGCCAAATTCTCACTATATATTATCTTACATGAGATCCATATTCTCCTTATTCAATTTCTATATCTTGGTCTAGGGTTGCCCTTCTAGGGCCCATATCACTTGGAAGGGTGGACGCACTATTTTACCCATCTTGTAGCATGGAGGACTTAGATATATGATCCTATTCTTGTCCTAATGGTCCACTAATCCAATTTTTAAAACATAATTAAATATATTTAGGTCCATGCTAGAGTTAGCATAGCTATGCTAGTGTCTGATTATTGAACTTCACCTAAGGTGTTATCAACATCCACCAATACTCTAGCTTTCAGACCAGGTGTCTCATACCAACCCTTAGTTGGCAGTAATGCTACCCATACCATCTACCACTAGACCTTCCAACCCCAAGGACAAACTCCCTAGTCTTAATTTTTATTGGTAATTTCATAAGTGGTTATGGTTCATGATAACCCTCACGTACTACATCATATGATAACCTAGAATGATATCTCATTCCATAATAAATTACTCTTTATAGCATGAGATCCATTGATACTTCTATAAATGCTATAGAAATGTTGTACTTGATTCACAATAGCCACCATTGCATACTATCAAAGTTGGGTGAGGACATCCTTCCTAATGTCTCTTACCATTTTTTGGTCACAAATCTGCTTAAGTACAAGATTTCATCACTTGTGCACCCTAGACTCGACCAACATTGAAAGGCCGAGGGAAAAATAAAATTCCTTCGAACCGATCTCCAGAGAGGGCTAGCTCCCTTACTAAATTCTACACTGTTTGAAGACTAGGGATGCAACCCTCTCTGGAGATTGATTTGAAGGAATTTTCTTTTTCCCTCGACCTTTCAATGTTGGCCAAGTCTAGGGTGCACAAATGATGAAATCTTGTACTTAGGCAGATTTGTGACCAACATTTTTTGGCACGCCCAGTGGGACACTAAAAGTTTCACTTTCAATAGTATTGAGGTTTAATGTTATCCTTCATGCTGTATAGTTAGAACATTTGGTGACTCAACACTACCCAGAAGCCTCTGAACATGGAGACAGTGAGAGTTGTACTTCATGATCACAAGATCGAAGGCCAAAAAATTTGAAAATCCCATTGAGTTTTTTGAACTTAACAACCAAAAATTAAGTAGACACCCTAAGTTGGTCTCCCCACCACTTACGTCCTCTACAACATCCTCACAAATTGCTGGTGTATTTTATGTTCCTTCAAGTTCATCTAGTACTGCTACTAGTTTTCCACCTCCTCAGCCACACACACCAGTCCAAATGGCCCATAATATTCCACCAAGGTAGTTCTTAGCATGGAATAGTTCGGGAGCCTTGAATTTATAGGCACAAAATCTAATCCCTCAAGCTTCTTTGAAAGCTTTGCCGACCTATGATGGTACTGGTAAAACTGCTTATGAGCATATTCAAGATGTAGCTTCTTTGACGACCATCCATGACATAACGGATGAAGACGTGATGATAAAATTTTTGGTGTTGTCACTGAGATGGAAATTGTTGTATTGGTACCAATCATTGCAACTAGGCACTATTGCATCATGGGATTAATTAGGAGAGATGTTAATCAAAAACTTTCATTAACAAGTCGATCCATTTTCCTTGTTGCATCAATTTAATGTAATTCAAAGGTATCCACAAGAGGAGATAACGGACTTCAATGTCATATTTACCAGAAGTTGGTAGAGAGTTCCTGAAGGTCTTCAACCCACTCATGAGCAAGCTGCATTCTATTATCTCAGAGCTTTTAACACAGAAATTAGATTGGCTATCCGAAATTCCAACGTGACTACATTCCCAGAGCTATTTGAACAAGCACAAAAGATGAAAGCAGACTTGATTGCCATAGGTAGGCTTCCCCCAAAGGTAACAATGCCTATATTACCTGATCTTCCTCAAAATTTGTATTCTGGTTCATTTTCACAGCCTATGTCTTCCATGTATCCTATTCCATCATGGATCTCAAGTGTGCCTCAGATCACACCCATTCCAGTTCGCCAGCTCCCTGCTCCAACTATTCCATAATTGCCTGCACCAAGCATTCTGTAATTACTAGATCCCACTTCATTCCTAGCATTACCTACATTGCCAGAACCTCTACCTATACTGGCACCTCCTACGTCTCAAATCCTATTCCTTACACAACACTATTACAAGAGGTAAAATCTGCTAATTTAGCTATAAGAGCAATGGGAAATAAAATCACAATTATTGAAAGAAAGCAGGTCGAGAGAGATTTCCAACCTGGGAGATTTCAACCTTCGTCGATCACTAAAGAACAAGCAACTTCAACAAGCAAAGTTCCTGAGAAGAACCCGACTGTGTTGACGAATGAGGAAGCTAGCCCTGCAAAAATAACATATTGGTGCTCTACATGTAATGATCCACATGGTGAGGAGACTTATATGGTTCATTTTAACTATGTACAAACATTGGCCAAAATCTCTTCTGGAGGACAAGTTAACATGATTACTGAGGTAGATCATAATTTTATGGTTCCATCTGAAGAACAAGTCTCAGTTCTCACGAGAACTGGGAAGAAGCTAGTCATGGTAGATCCAGTAGATATGGAACCATTAAGGGTATCGACTGATCCAAATATGCAAAATGAGAAGAAACAAGTACAAGTGAAAACTCCTGCTTCAATACCAAAGCTAGATTCACATGTTCTATTAAAAGATCTTTTGCCACCACGAGCAAAGGAAATATTGCAAGAAAAAGCCATAGCTTCGTAGGCAAGAGCTGAAACAAAGGAACAAGCCAGAGAAAAGCTCAAGTACCCATATTTGACTAAAAGACTGAGGGTAGAAGCCACTCAAAAATATCGGAGCAAATATGAAGCCACTATTGAAAAGAGGGAGTCTGGTGCATCTACATACAATATTGTTGAATAATTGAAGAAGATTCCAGCCAAGGTTAGTCTTTATGATGCATTACAATTACTTGGGCAAGTTGATTTGTTACAAGAATCATTTAAGTCTATGAAAGATAATAAGAAGAATCCTACCTAGACTATTTTTGCTCAAACATTAACTACTTTAGCCACTAGAAAAAATAGACCACCCCCATTTTATTTTTCACTCAGGATGGAGGGTTGGATAGTGCACAACTGCATGATTTATTCTGGTGCTGCGACAACTATCATGCCAAAGGTAGTTTGTGAAGTCATGGGTATGGAGTATACAATAAGTAGCCTTGGTGTCTTGCATTTGGACGGGACTCCCATGAAAATAGTGGGTGTAATCAAGGATATTCCTATTGTTCTACATAGTATGCCTCAAATTATAGTAATTCAAGAGGTAGTTGTGGTTGATTTGGAACCATATTTCAGTATGTGTTTATCTAGAGAATTCACTACCAAGCTGGGAGGCTACCTTTCTCTGGATTATTCTCACTTGGATATTCCTTTAAATGGAAGAAGAATCCGGATCTACAATGAGAAGCCTTCTACTTTTCATATAGATAATATGGAAGAAGAAGAAAAGTCCACACATTCTGTCAACATGATAACTGAAGAATTATAAAATCTTGATTTGATGGATGAAGTCCTGGATGAGCTTCGCTTAGAGGATGAGTTTTCAATGCTCGATTTTAATGCCACGATGGAAACTAAAATTGGTTGTTACTCCATTACAAAGCTTGAAGAGGTTGAAATAAAGATGCATCTTGATCAAGATGATCAAGACTCTATGCTCGATTAATTATGGAAGTTGTATTTTGATGGAGAAACATGTAAAAATGGTGCAGGAGCAGGGATTATTCTTATTTCTCCCTCTAGCCTATAGAAAACATATTCATATCGACTGACCTAGAGTTGTACTAACAATGCTACTACGTATGAAGTGTTGTGCCTAGGTTTGAAGAAGGCAAAAAAATTGGGGATTGAACAATTGTAGATTTTTGGTGACTCTGAATTGATTGTGAATCAAGTAACGAACAAGTGCATCTCCAAGCAGCATTATCTCAAGGTGTACCACAACAAATTTTGGGACCTGTTTGAGGCTTTCACAACATTGAATATTCAATCCATTTCACAAGAGCTAAATAAGCATGCTGATCTTCTAGCATCTCTTGGAGCAAACTTCTCTCCGATTGAGCATGTAGTGAGGAAACCTAAGACCGTAAGGTTAGTTTACAGACCTTCGGTCCCGGAAAAGAACATGTATTGGAAAGTATTCAAAAGTGATGAGCATATTGTAAATTTTTTGATAAGAGAAGCGAGTACTATGGAATAGATAACACTTGATGAGGAGGAAGCCAAAGGGCTTATTCAACTAAGGAATAATCATATCCCAAAAGGATTGATTACACTTGAAAGCCTTTTTGATCAAAATGATAGGGCTGATAAGCATAGGATCAAAGTAGATGAGGAGTATACTGAAATGGATTTGGGTCCCCAAAAATCGATAAATATTGGGATGGATTGTACTCTCGAGGAGTTAGAACAAATCAGAGATTTATGTCATGAATTTCCTAACACAGTTGCTTGGAGTTACCATGATTTGAAGGGATATAACAAATATGTAATACTTGAGTTGCATGATGGGGTGAAACCCTTCAGACAAAATCAAAGACCAGTTAATCCCAAGATTGAAGTATTGATGAAGGTGGAGCTTCTTAAAATGTTGGATTCTAAAATCATTTACCCCATAAAGCATTCAACTTGGGTGGCAAATCTGGTCCTAGTATGAAAAAAGAATGGAGATATTCGCCTATGTGTTGATTTTCAAAATTTGAATCAAGCCTCACTAAAATATCATTATCCTCTGGCTCAGATTGACCAGATTCTTCATGTGGTTGTGGGAGCTCAGATATTCTCTCTAGTGGATGGATTATTTGGGTATAACCAGATTTAGGTCAGGGATGAGGACCAACATAAAACAACGTTCACCACAAAATGGGGAACCTTTGCTTACCAGCGAATGTCGTTTGGACTCTCAAATGCTGGTGCAAATTTTTAAAGGGAAATGGATGTGGATTTTTGTGAGTTTTTAAATCACATTATTATGGTTTATTTGGATGATATGATTGTTTTTTATCACAATAGGGAGGAGCACGGATCTCATTTAAGGCAAGTATTTGAAAAATGTCAAGAATTTGGCATATCTATTAATCCAAAAAGGTCGATTTTTTTTGTAAAGGAGGGAAAGCTCATAGGACATGTAATTTCAAAAAATGGCCTAGATATTGATCCATCTAGGGCCCAATCTTTTTTGAAGCTTCCATTGCTAGCCAATAATAAGGATTTGCAATCTTTTTTTGGGTAAATTAATTTTGTTCAAAAGTTTGTTGCAGATTTCACTCAAGTAATAAGGCCAATGACAGAGCTTTTAAAGAAAAATGCTGAATTTAAATGGACTGAGCAGAGGAAGCAATCATTTGAGGACATCAAAGAAAGGATCACTCAAGCTCCGGTCCTAGTGAACCCTGATTATTCCAAGGATTTTATCCTTTATGTTGTTGGTGAACAAGAAGCTTATGCAGCGGTGCTTACACAAAAGGGAGATGATGAAAATGAACGTTTGATTGCTTTCCTAAGCCAAGTCATCCAACCACATCAAGAGAAGTATAACTTCATTGAGAAACAAGTGTATGCGGTAATGAAATATCTAAAGAAGTTTTGGCACTTTGTTTCACAGAGTAAAACAATAGTTTATGTTGTTCATCCAGATGTCCGAAATTTTATCATACAAGGAGAACTTGGAAATAGGAGAGCTAGCTGGGTTTCTAAAATTCAGGAATTTGATGTTGAGATCTGACCAACCAAACTTGTCTGAGGTCGAGAATTGTGCCAAGAGCTTGCAAAGAATGCTTCCTCTGGATCCACAATTCATGAGTATGAGCATGTAGTAGATAATTGTAATTTTGACAATCATTCTATAGTGGATCAAGATTGGACAGAGGAGCTGATTGAATATTTTTATTCTGGGAAATGTCCTTCACATCTGAATGCCTCACAGAGAAGAAGATTTATATTACAAGCCCTCAAGTATGTCTTGCTTCCAAATGGATTGTTTCATAAGAATATTGATGGGGTTCTTCTTAGATGTGTCAAAGAATCAAAGAAGGAGAAAATTTTAGAAGAATTCCATTATGGATTATCAGGAGGTCATTATGTAGGTAGACCCATGGCATTAAATATTATTTGAGTAGGCTATTTTTGGCCTACTATTTTTGTAGACGCCTTCAAAGTTAGTCAAAAATGTGATAAGTGTCAAAGATACATCGGTAGAACCAAGAATGCATCATTACCTCTTCACCCGATTCAAGTAGAAGTACCATTTCAGCAATGGGACCTAGAATTTATTGGGGTCATTGATCCTAACTCATCTATTGGTCACAAGTACATCTTGACTGCAACTGACTATTTCACTATATGGACTGAATAAATTCCAACTAAAGAGGTGGATCAAGCCACGGTCATCACTTTTCTTAAGGGGTTGATCACTCGCTTTGGTATCCCAGATGCGATTATAACATATAATGAAACTCCTTTCATAGGTGCCAAAATAAGTGAATTTGCGGGTAAGTATGGAATTTATTTGAAAACTTCATCTAATTATTATCCACAGGGGAATGGCTTGGCCAAATCTACAAACAAAAATTTGCTTTGAATTTTGAAGAGGACCCTTGGAAACAATAAGTAGAGCTGGCACTTAATTTTGAATCAAGCATTGTGGGCTGATCGCATCTTGGTGAAAAAATATATCAAGACATCCCCTTATTCATTGGTATATGGCAAAGAAGCGGTTTTTCCAATTCATATTGAATTACCGACCCTCCAAACTTGGCATTTGATTGATGATGAGGATGACGAATCTGATTCTATGAACATGATATTAGCTCAACTTTTACAGTTGGAAGAAGAACGAGAGAAATCATACCAGGATTTTATAGAACATGCTAAGATGACAAAGAAATGGTTCGGTAAAAAGGTCTCTGAAAGGACTTTTAAGGTTGGTGATCTTGTATTGAAGTGGAATGAAAAGAAATCAAAGCCTAGCAAACATCACAAGTTCGAGGCAATATGGGAAGGTCCATTTCAAATCATAGGTGCCAATCAAGTTAATTCTTTTTATTTGCAAGATATGGATGGTCATGCATTGTTAATTCCAGTTAATGGTCTTCATTTGAAGGCCTATTATCAGTAAAAAAAAAAAATGAAAAAGTGTGCAGAGCCCGGGACTTCACAGGAGGTCACCCATCCGAGTACTACTCTAGGAAGGTTATGCTTAACTACGAAGTTCTTTAAAAACTTGAAAACCAAAAAAATCAAGCTGGATGAGGTGTTTAGGGGGTCCAAGGTTCTGGAGGTGTAAAAAAAAAAAAAAAAAGCAAAGGCTTGCATTTTCCCCGCTTTGCGCTCTAAAACATGGCCTTACCTTGGAACCCTTGTTTTTGGGATTTTGGCTGCGTTTTTCTTTTCCATGCCTCCCCCATGCAAGACATTTAAAAAAAAAAAAAACACTCTCCACTCCCTCCATGCTCAATTTGAAATTTGAATTCCAAAATTTGAATTTTCCCTCCCATACCCTTTTTTTTTAAATAAAAAAAGACATAACCCGAAATTCCTTTTTCGGGCCTCCGAAACACCCATTTCGGACTTCAAATAAAATATTATAAAAATTCATTCCATCCCTCTCGTTCCTTCATGCCCGAAACACCCTTTTTGGATCCCGAAATAGTGTTCTCGGGATCCCGAAACCCTTCCCTCTCGCCCTTTGACTAGTCAACCAAAAAAAAAAACAAATTAACGTGCTCATGCATGCCCAAAATTTCTTCATATTCCCCCCGAAATAGCCTTTTCAGGTCCTTGAAAACATTATTTCGAGTCCCGAAAAAGCCCTTTCGGACCTCCCAATATACATGTCTTCCACCACTCCCGAAATTCCCATTCCCTCCCCCGAATAAACCATTTCGGCCATTTGAAAAAAAAAACAAAAAAAAAATAATATTTTCCAAAAGCAAAAACAACCCCTCCTCTGCTTCGCTTTTCTCTTTTCTAGAAAGCTCATTCCTCGTTCGATTTTCCATCCTTTTCGCTTCCATTCCAAAAAAAAAAGCAATGATACTAAAATAAGAAAAACCCTTATGCATTTAAATCCTTTCGCTCGTATTTTTTACCATGCACCCCCCTTCTTCGTGTTGCACTATTCATAAATTCTGCTCATTAACATTTCTCACTCCGCTCACTCATTACACTTTCTAAAAAAAAAAAACTACCACTTCTCACATTTCAAGAAGTGGTAAGAAGCATAAAAATAAAAAATAAAAGCATCATTGGAATGCATGCGGTGCCCATGAAATTAGAAAGCTTTACAACGGATGTGTATGGAAATTTATAAAAAGGAGGCCCATCATTTTGTTTTCAATCAAAGCATTTGCAGGGTTCCTATATCAAAGTCTTGTGAATCCCATTTTCTCCAGGGTTTGTTGTTCATTGCTCCATATTCAAAGGAAGCTGAAGATGGGGAGGAAAGCTGCAGAGGCCAAGAAGGTGAATGTACAAAAAAGTCCTGAGATTGTGAAGAATCCGTGAAGAGCTCGAGAAGAAAAGGTTGAATATATGGAACTAAAACCTTATGATGATCGCTTGGGATAGATTAAAGATTGCAATATCACCAACAAGGGAGTAGAAATACTGCGTCTAGATGTTGAGTTTGCTGCACAACATATGTCTACTAGGAGTCTCAGGACTATAGAATTTCATTCTCATATCTCTTGGTACTTGTGTACACCTGTGCATCCATGTCCTGGGCTGATCTGGGCAATTGCACAATGCTACAACACTACTGCAAGAGCTATCCAAAATGCCCATAGAGAAGTATTGTTTAGTATCTCGATTAGTTCCATAAAGGATGTGTTTGTTTGCGGTGCACAACTTTCATCTTCTACTACATTAAAAAAATTTAGTTTTAAGGAGGAGGAGAGGTATCAACCTACCATTCAGATGTGGCAGTTCATGGAGAGCCAGTTATTAAAGACCCCACGATTGGGAGAGTTTCCAAAAATGCCGACACCATTGAAAAGTTTCAAGAGCCCAGATTTGTATTCAATGATAGCATGGCTAACAGGATTATCTTCAGATTTTGCAAAAAGTGGCAAGCATCATTGGTGCAATTCATTTCGCAGTCAGGGTTTTATGCTCCAACTGCCATGACAGCAACTCCAAATTCAATTTTCTTTGATTGGGCAATTTTCTTAGAAATGAGGATACATTCACAATTGAGAAAGGTACAAAATGGAGATCTTACCTTTAGGCATTGTTCCCTCTTGACATGGTATTTTTTCTACCATATGCACTCTCGTTTTGCTTTTGTAGCAATAAATAAGACAGATGAAGCAGGAAAAGCATTACCAGTATACTCATGGACTCAGATTTTGTCCAAGAATGAGTCCTAATATAACTTCAATAGAATGTTTTTAGGACCTGCTTTGGAGATAATGTATGGAGTATGCAATAGAGTGCCTCGGGCCCTACAAGCATAAGTGGTTGATAAAAAAAAAGGTGATTTTTTCTTACTAACCCAGGTAGTTAGAGTGTATGGTTTTACTGGTAAACCTTTTTTGCTACCATATTTTACAATTGAACATCTTTTTGCCTTGGAAGTAGCCCGACAAAGTGATTTTATAAATGATACCTATGGGTCAGGTAATAGAAAAAAATACATGTGTTATGCCTTTCAAGTTTGGTGATATCACAATTACTCAGTGTGGGCAGAATGAAATGATTGTTGAGACACTCTATGATCATGGATTGGTTGAGCTCCCCCAATGATGGAAGTATGATCCTTTGGGTATTTTTTCTAGTTTCATCAAGGCAAAAACATTTCATTTTTGCCCCAGAGAAGATATTGTGTGACAAAGGAACAATCCTAAAGGGCATGACATTGAATGGCATGTAGAGAATATGATGTCACTTCCTCCTTGGCATTATTTTTATGAAATGGAGGTTGAATATGATCCTGCCAATCACTTAGAACAGGTTCCTCCTGAAGGTTTGTTTGAGCAAATGAAGACCAAATTGCCTAATTGGTCTGATGAAAATATTTTCAATTGGTGGATCATGAGAGTTCATCAAAATAAGCTCAAAATAAAATATTCAATGGCTATAAATGACTCTTTTTCAAATATTTATGATGATAATTATGAGAAGTATCAGCCCCTCTCCTTTGCTGATTTGGTGCCTAAAAGTATTAGTAGTCTAGGTAAAGAACAAGAAATGATCTGACAAGTGGAGGTATTGAAAAAAGAGAGGATTGTTATTGAAGAAGAAGAGCAAGAGCAATTTCTACAAAATAAAATGAGTGTAGCCATGGAAATTCCTTTCCCTCACATAGCGAAGAAGCCTAGGAGTGGAGCACATTCTATGCTGAGCATAAAATAGTCTTCATCACAAGCAATTGAGCCAACACACTCTGATTTAATGGTGACATCGATTTATCTGAACATGGGGAAGGAAAAATCTAAAGGAGAAGAAAATATTGTGATACAACAATGTTTACCATCGGCTCAAATGATCATAAGCACAAAAGGAGAGGAACCCATAGGTATGCATTTTCCTTATTCTTCTCTCATTAATAAGCATTTGGTGACCACTATTTTTTCATCCACAGTTCCTATGTCTACTTCACCTCCCATCACATCCACCTCTCTCATTTCCACTTATGTCCCATAGTCATAGGTCACTAGTGCTTCTTCAGTTTCACCCATTCCATACTTTTCTCTTGCCTTCAGTTCATTTGCATCTGCCCCAAATCCATTTGCCCTTCCATTACCCTATGTTTCATCTTCCATACCTTCACATTCTTCCATAAGCATGCAAGCACCTCTTCGAGTAAGCATAGATGATATCCCCTCCACTTCCATTCTTGTGGTTGAATCCAATCCCCAACAAGCTATTTTCTCTCTTCCCCAATTTTTGCCATGGAGGAGCCACTAGTCTCTGAGATAGAGATGTTACCTAAGCGCTCAATAGTAGAAAAACTTAGTAAGGCACAACAAAGTTCATCTAGGTGGTGGAAGAATCGTAAGATAAAGGATTCACTAGCCATGGCACAACCAGTAAAGAAAGTGACTTTTGATCCCATAGCAATGGAGAAGCACACGGTGACCATGATTCCTCGGGTTCATAAACCTGAAAGAGAAATGACATCTAGTGACTATTCATTCCAAGCTGTCATTGAGGACCTCACAAAGAAGCATCCAATTGAGCACATGGGCACCATACAGGAGGTATCAAGTTCCATGTATATGCAGGCAAAACATTACAAGGATCTTCTCATTCATGCTAAAGAGAAAATCAAAAAGTTTGAGGAAGCCTTAGAGGAACAACAGGCTAAATTTGATGCAACACAATTCGAATCTCAATAGTGGTAGCAACAGGTGGTGCATTTGGAAAGTGACATAATAGAGAGCAAGTAGATAGCTACACAGTTTTAGGCAGCCGAGTATTAAGCACAACTAAAAATTCAAGCTTTACAGGATCAGCTTTAGAACTTGCATAATCAATTGGCAGCAAAATTAATGCACTCTGTGTCCCTCACCAAGGACAATATTAAGGATGTCCCTCACTAAGGACAAGATTAAGGAAGCTCGAAGTCATATGTTGACTAATTGTAATAAAATGGTGACCAAGGCTACATTAGTGCTCTTGTTCCTTCAGGATGTTCAGGCAGCTATTTCATATGGTGGACCTATAATAGACAGCATGGAGCAAGATTTAGAGCCAAAATTGGAAATGGCCATGAAGATCCAAGCAATGACTCAAATAAATCTCAAGATGTGTCCAATGAGTGACATAGTCCATGCTTGGGTGAGTGCTAAAATAACATTACACAGTTATTTCTCCAAGATGAATTTGATTAAAGAAGCTCATTAGTTGCAAGAGACTTTTGAGCATGAAAGACATATTTCATTGGTTTATTTTGAAACACTTGCAGATAATTATTTTCCTAGTTTTGTTGATGATCAAGGAAATATTTTGGCAAAGAAAGACCTGGATACATTATGGGTTGTTTTCATGATGAATACTTCAGATATTGATAATTTGGAGGAGCCCATAACCGAAGAGCATGTGTTACCATTACTGAGAAAGTTCATTCGCATTGAATCTGGATTATTGGAGCTTAGTAAAAGGGCCAAACATCTTGATATAGAAAAGGTTGAGACTTTTTGATATCTTGTGGGTACTCTCAAATCTCGAGAGGTGATTACCATAGATGGATGGGCTGAAGTAGTTGCGATATATGAATCCATCGCAACACATCTCAAAAATCAAGACAAAGCTGATACAAGTAGCTAACCATCAGATGCAGCTGCAAGTGGGAACTCTGTACCCAATGAATAAAGGCCTGGAATCAATTACATTCAGGTGAGTTGAATACCCCGTGAGCCACCAAAAATGTTGGCATTTTTGCCACATTGGAATTTTGTTGTAGTGTTCCACATTGACATTTTGTTGTAATCATTGGTGCCACATTGAAAAGTGTTTTTTTAAGTGTTTTCACACATTGAACACTTTTTCCTATGGATGTAATTTTGGGTGAAGTTTGGTGCAAATATTCCTTGAAAAGAGATTAATATTGATAAAGATAATTCTTGAGGTGATATGATCGCTGAAGCTACCAATTTTAAGCATGTGCTCTTGATTCCAGTGCAATATTGTTCATTTTCAAGGCATTGACCACTTCGTGGGCATGCATTTCCAAGGTGCCACCATGGAGATTGAAACTGGACCGATGATTTGTGTTGAAGCTTGATATGCCATGTGATAAAATCAATAGTTATTTTATTTGGCATTTGCTCATTGGTTCATTGTTGTGGTCGAGGAGAAAGTTGTTGCTATTGGTGGCTGAGTGGCCGACACTTTGCCTCCACATGTATTTAATGAAAGAGGCAAAAAAATCTATAAATACTAATCAAATTCTTATTGTAAAGGGAGGTTAGATATTTTGCAAGAAATCTCTCTAAGTTCTCTGCATCAATAGAAGAGACTTGACTTCTAAAATTTGCAAGCATTCTTATGTGTGTGATTTCCTTCTTTTTTTTAAATCATTTCTATTTATGCTCATGCTCTTGCTGTTAAGTTTTGAATTCTGCATTTTGAATTCAAACGTTGCTAGTTAGTGAGTAGATTTTGAAATGCGATCCGAAGGTTATCTCTACAAAGGTGTGAGTTAAATTCTATTGTTTTCCTTTTATTATATGTTGTTATAAAACTTGGTGGAATTTTTGTTGTTAGTCTGCACCAAATTCTACACTTCGGCCTATGGCTATATTTCCCTTTCTTTCAGTTATTTTTCAATTTCTTTCCTGCATCCCTAGTATTAAAATAGTGTAGAATTTATTAAGGGAGCCATCCCTCTCTGGAGATCGGTTCGAAGGAATTTTTTTTTTCCCTTGGCCTTTCAATGTTGGTCGAGTCTAGGGCACACAAGTGATGAAATATTGTACTTAGGTAGATTTGTGACCAACACCATTATTCTCATCGCAAGGGCTAGGTGGATTGGTAAGACGTTGGGCACTTACTAGGAGGAGACCCAGGTTCAAACCTCGTAGGCATTCCCACTCTATGGCAAAGGTAGTAGTCTGACTAGAATCCACTAAGTGTGCACCGGCTTAATGACGATGATACCAACCCCAAGCCACTAGGGGTCTCCCTCACTTCAGGACATGTTTACCAAGGTGAGGTAGGGGTTATAGTGGTAGCTCCATGATTTGATGCTATGATTGGAGGTAATGTGATTTGACCCTGTGACTAGTTGTTCAAAAAGGAAAGGAATTTGCCAATTCCCCTATGTATAAAAAAAATCTTATTATGTTGGGTATATGATTCAATGTCCTTTATGGCCTCGTTTAGTTGGTTTACACTTACAAGATCATAAATATAATTTAATAATACAACATAAAATAACCTACTATAGTAAATACAATATGAGACCTTAGTCTACCATTGAAAATATTACATGAGCATGAGATTAATCAAACAAAAATATGTTATATAACTGATTTTATTCAATTTCTTGATAAAAGAGTTCAAATAATACAATCAAAAAATTTCAAAATAACCATCCTATGCTGTAAATCTAATAATACCATGATATTAGGATTCTCCCTTTCTAAAATTTATAGTTTACTCATATATTATCCCAAGAATATTAAATAAATAATCTAATCCTATATTTTATTTTTATGTTTTTAATATACTTTAAACTAAATAGAGTTTTACTTTACCTTTGAATTTTTTCATCAGATATTATTCTTCATTCTTCCTTTTGTATCCAGACATAGGGAGATCATAAACAAACTCTCCTATGGTTGTATAAATTAATCAACCTCAATTCACATCAATATAAATAATATTTAATAAATTATGTTGTCAATTTTCTTTAATGATATGGAGACTTAAAATCTACCCCATGAAACACCTCATATTATGAATTTGAGCAACTTGAAGAACCTAAAGAGCTCGTAGGGAATTGTTATAAGTGTATTTTTTGAAAACAAAGAAGACGTGTTCCACCTGAACACTAATAATGATAACCATGCTATGTTCTTTGGAAATATAAAGGACTATGATTATGCTTTAATAGTTTTAACATCTCATCATTACTTCAGCCTAATATAACCAACCTAATTAGGTAAAGTCTTAATATACCCAAATTATCTCTTAAAAAAGGCGATGAACTTCATCAAACATACTATGGATTTTTTTTTAAATTATGAAACTTAGTATCTAAAGAAAAATTATTTGGTGCTTCACTTAGATACAACATGCACAATAATGAAGACCAACACTATTAAATAAAAAAATATAGTATAATGACAAATGGATTCTAAAATGCCACAACCTGTCTATATCAAATACATTTTTAATCCTATGAATGTCAGATATCCATTGATGAAACTTCTTAATATGCATTTTTGATAATAGAAGTTTTAATATCAACTAGTTTTAAAGCTGGAAAATGATTTTTAGAAAGCTCACTATCTATAACATATGGGATGCATTATCTAATAAATAGAACTTTCAATTGCTTACTATAATACGATGATCATATACTAATATTTCTTCTAACAAATGAATAGTGTAATAGATGGATACAAGTCTATAATTTTTGGATACGAACATTAGTATGAATAACTCTCAGAGATGCTTTGGAAAGTAAGCTACCAAACATAGGATAATGATAGCATAAGCTTTCCAAAGAAGTTTATACTTAACAAAAGGTTTAACAACTTAAAAAAATGCACAAGTAATTGGTTGGGTTAAATAGGAGAAGATGTCACCAGGTTTGAGTTTTGGTATAAATAAGAAGAGACTTCTAGAAGTAACACAAATTATGATACAACTTTCCCGGTTATTTTCCAACATCAATTAAAAACATAAAATAAATTTGATTTAACTATGAATTCATTTTGGCCATTTGAAACATCTTCAAAGCTAGAATGTGAAAAATGAAATTTTTTTATTTTTTATCATTTAAAATGTCTTCAACAACATAAAATTGAAGCACTAACAATTTAATATACAAATCTCTTTCTATAATTAAAACTACTGAACTACAACTTCTAAAAATGAAAAATAATGAAATATTTCTAATGTTTCCAAATAGGTCATTCACAGCCTATATTAAACCAAATAAAATTTAGGGACTTAATGATCAAACATATATATTTAAATTTTTTTTTTTTTATCAACAATGTTGGATCCTACCGTCTCAAGAAAAGCAACCTCATACTTGAAATGTCAAATATCACTTTTATAGTATGCTTCATTGGAAGATAAATCATGTAAATATATATAACATGAATCAGACTCTACATTTGTTATTGGCATAAGCTTGAGCAAATAGTGGGGATCCAAGGAGGTACACAATTCTTCTTCAAAGCATGAGATATTAGTTGCTTGGTTTTGGATCAGCATGGCTCATGATAGCTAATGCAAAAAAAGCACTCTCTACATGCATTACCTAATTTTACATAAAATATATATATATATATATATATATATATATATATATATATATATATATATCCATAATATATTTTACAGCTATCCAGTGGTTTCCTTTTGAATTATCTTAACCCATATTTTAGTATATTTTAGAATACTCCTATAACATCTTAATATACACAGGCAACAAAAAAACATGATTTTCAATCCGTATAAAGTCCAGACCAAACCTGGCTCCAATGGTAAAGACTACACTGTGTCCTCCCTTCCAATAGCTACCATGCACACTATTCCTCTTCCTTTTGCAAAATATCAAGCGGAACATAGAATATGGATGAAGACGAAGATGGTTCACCCATTTCGATCACTTCCTTTTAAAAGAAAACTAAGTCAGTTCCTTATGACACATAAGGTCCCGCATGCAAAAATGGTGTTGCCATGGACTCACATTTTTTTTGTATTATTATTATTATATATATTTTTATTAATATAATTTTTTTATTTATAATGTTTTTTATAATTTATATATGTAATTTATATATATTTTATTACATAATATTTGTATATGTATGTTATTTATTTATCTATTTATGATTACTATATTTTATTAATTATTATATCATATTTATTATTACATAAGATAAATATTTAAAATCATTATGCATTATAAAGCTAAAATAGTGTGATAGTCAAATTGGAAATGCAACCACAAAAAATATACATCTGCAAACAATATGTATTTACAGGTAGCATGCTCCTATATGATTTTGATTTGGTGGGTTTTTGTGTACCCACAAGCCATGGTGCATGAGAGGAATGACATCATATCTCACCTTACCTGATGCCTACAACCACTGTCTCCACCAGAGGTGGGTGATCTTCTCATCCAACACACCTACTATGGAATGGAAACCTACACCTGCAACCACAACACTTCCAGCAGTATCACATTCTTCAAGTAAAATAATGAACAAATAGTAGGGATATTACATTCTCCCCCACCAGAATTTAACATAGTCCTTGTGTTAACCCAAATATTTTTGTATATTTGAACATACATGTATAAAAAATCATCCATATTTTATGCATAATATCAAAAAAGTCAATATATCAAAGCATGTAACATAAATTTAAAATATCCAAGTAATTATCATATCAAATATTCAAATGTCCATATGATTGTTTTTTCATTTCTCCCACATCTTCCCATGTGGCATCAATATATATATATATATATATTTTATTGTTTAGTTCTATATCCCAAAATTTGGATAGGTCAAACCTCAATGAGCTAGGGTCCGATTTCTGCAATGAGAAATATGAAGGGTTAGCCACTTATGAAGAAGGGGCATATGATAAGTACTGTGGATCTTGGATAAATTAGGTGCCAGGGCTAGTTCATATGTGATAGGACTAATTTTGGAAATGATTTCAAATGGATCCATGAATCTGGGGGTAAGTTTAGTAAACTAATATGGAATTCTTAGTAGCTTTATCCCTTAAATAATTTTATTGACCATAGCACAATCAACATAGCTCTTCTATCTATTTGTGGCTTCTATGAACCACTAGTGGATTTTTAGTTGAACCTCCTTTTCATAGTTTCTAGTTTGATCATTGCTTGATCATCTGGTCATAAAAAGTATTTATACTTATGCTCATACAAGCTTTTTAATAGGGTTATGTCTAACCTAGCATAAGCTAACAATATATAAAAAAAAATTATTTGATTGACCCTCTTGATCTTTCCTATCAGGGTTGATTAAAAATTATTCAAATAAATAGGTTAGATCAAATTCATACTAGGTATACCACCTATTTGACATAATCCTAAGCTTTTCCAAATTTTCCCTCAAATTACTAATAAAAAAAATTATTACTAGCTCTTTTTTTACAAAACTCATATTGTTTTATTACTTGTAGCTGCTTAAATATTAAGAGGATCATCTTCAATTGGTTCCCTTTTGTTTTCTCTTTTTGAGCATTGATTAGCATAATGATCTATTGCTCCATAGACATAACACACATTTGGACCTCTGTTCTTTTCTCTTTTTTGATCCTTGTCATGGTTAGCACCATTATTTTCTATTTTCAAAGTCATAGCTCTTTGTGTAGCTTTCTTTGAAAATTTTCTTTTATCATGTTGTTCTTTGTAACCCTGATCATTTATTTTCTTCCTGTTATCTTTTATATATGGGTTAATATATTTTCTTATCTTATATGTATCCCTTCCGTTAATAGATTTTGGGTAGCTTCTCTTCTTAGTTTCATATTTTTCAAATTTTTGGAAATAAGCCTTTTTGTTTTCTGGCTCACTTCTTCATAATGGGTAGCATCAAAAGTTGTTATCAAATTCTTAGGTTGACGTCATCCAACATGAGTCCCAATTCTAGGGTGTAAACCCAATACAAACTTATGAGCTTTGAATTCTTCATGTTTATCATATTCTGGAGCATATTTCAAAAGTTGGACAAATATTTGATAATAATAAATTACGGACACATTCTATTGGTGTAAGTTGGTAAATTTGGCATGCTTCTCAATATAGAATTGTGGCGTAAGGAATCGGTCCTTAAATTTCTTCTCTTCCAATGGATATTAAATTCTTTCTGGTTGGTTTTCTTGTAAGTTGTCCACCAATCCTTGGTTGGACCCATTAGATGTGCCACTCCCCAAGTAGTTTTTGATTCTGGACAAAGAGGTTGGATAGAGAAGTACCCTTTAACCTCACTTAACTAATTAACAACTACTTCACCATCACCCTTTACATAAAACTTGGAAATATCTAACTTCTTAATTTTCTTCTACAATTCTATACTAACCTTCCTTCTTGAAGATCCTTCTATAAATTCACTTACCCTCTCCGACTCCTTAATTTTAGTCAGATTCTCAATTACATTTTTTTTTTGTGTGATAATTTCCTCTTGTTGGGACATTTGTGCCCTTTGGTGATATATTCACTCAATTGGGCCCTTTGCATCTCCATTTGTTCCCTTTGTTGATTCATCTATTCTTGCATTAGTTGAATCATTCTTATCATGTTCTCATAATTCTGAATGGACCTAGCTGCTACTACCTCTTTCTATTTTATTATTATATGCCAAGGCACTTCAGTAGTTTGTACTTGTTTCGACTCCCTCACGAGTAGTCTTATTCCTTTTCTTAAGACTTTTACATTATCCTCTTGCAGATTAGCACTTCCTCTTTTTGAGGTCCCTGCCATACCTGATGACAAAAGAGCTATGTCAATTCAAAAAATAACATGTTTTTATCCCAAGGTTTTTCACAACCTTGGCTCTTATACCAACTGTAACAACCTAGGTCAAATCACTTGGTTGTCAAAAATACAATTTCAAAATTTTGGTTTAACTAAACACAAATATCATACATTGATGTAAGAACATCCAAATTTGTATTAGTATTTAGGCATAGATGTTCACACTTTAATATCTCATACTACTGTAGACAAAATCCCAAGTGCTTGGGACTGACCAACTTTCTATTATATATTACCTAACATGAGACCCATCCCCTCCTTACTTGAGTTTTGTATCTCGGCATGGGGTTGCCCTTCCAAGGACCATATCACTTGGAATGGTGGATGCACTATTTTCCCCATATCATAGCATGGATGACTTATATATATGATCCTATTCTTGTCCTAATGATCCACTTGCCCAAATTTTAAAACATAATTAAACCTTTAGGTTCATGCTAGAGTTAGCGTAGCTATGCTAGTGTCTTATTATTGACCTTCACCTAAGGTGTTATCAATATCCACCAATACTTTAGCTTTTAGACCAGGCATCTTAGACCAACCCTCAGTTGGTAGTAATGTTGCCCATACCATATACCACTGGATCTCCCAACCCCAAGGACCAGCTCTCTAGTCTTTATTTTTGTTGACAATTCCACAAATGGTTATGGTTCATGAAAACCCTGACATACTACATCATACAACGACCTAGAATGATAATTCATTCCATCATTCATTACTCTCAATAGCATGGGATCCATTGATCCTTCTAGAAACTCTAGAAAATGGTTGTGCCCGATTCACAATAGCCACCACTACATACTATCATAGTTGGATGAGGATATCCTTCTCGATGTCTTGTACCATTCTTCTCAATAATATCTTATTATATTGGTCATATGATTCATTGTCCTTTGTGGCCTCGTTTAGTTGGTTTACACTTACAAGATCATAACCATACTTTAATAATACAATATAAACTAACCGACTATAGTAAATAAAATATGAGACCTTAGTCTGCCATTGCAAATATTACAATAGCATGAGATTGATCAGACAAAAATATGTTATATAGCTAATTTTATTCAATTTCTTAGTAAAATAGTTCAAGTAATACAATCAACAGTTTTTGAAATAAACATATTATGTTGCAAACCTAATAATACCATGATATTAATATTATCATTTTCTAAAATTTATAGTTTACTGCTATATTATCCCAAGAATATTAACTAAAGAATCTAATCCTATATTTTATTTTTATTTTTTTATATTTTTTAATATACTTTAAACTCAATAGAGTTTAACTTTACCTTTGATTTTTTTATTGGATATTAATCTTCATTCTTCCTTTTGTATCCATATGTGGGTAGATCATGAACAACCTCTCCTATGGTTGTATAAATTAATCAACCTCAATTTACGTCAATATAAATAATATTAATAAATTATGTTGTGAATTTTCTTTAATGATATAGAGACTTAAAAGCTACCTCATGAAACACCTCACATTATGATTTTGAGTAGCTGTAAGAACCTATAGGGCTCGCAGGGAATCGTTATAAGTGTATTTATTAAAAATAGAGAAGATGTGTTCCACCCAAACACTAATAATGATAACCATGCTATGTTATTTGGAAATATAAAGGACTATGCTTATGATTTTATATTTTTAGCATATCATCATTACTTCGGACTAATATATCCAGCCTAATTAGGTAAAGTCTTAATATACCTAAATGATGTTTTGGACAAGGCAATGAACTTCATCAAACATATTGCAGAAAGTTAATTTTTTTTTAAATTATGAAACTTAGTATCTAAAGAAAAATTATTTGGTGCATTACTTAGATACAACATGAACAATAATGAATACCAAAACTATTAAATCAAATAAGATACTGTAATGACAAATGGATTCTACCATGCCACAACCTATCTATATAAAATACGTTTTTAATCTTATGAATGTCAAATATCCGTCGACGAAACTTCTTAATCTGTATTTTTGATAATAGAAGTTTTAATATCAACTAGTTTTAAAACTAGAAAATAATTTTTGAAAAGCTCACTATCTTTATTTTTAAGCGAAAAACCCCTTGCGGGGCTGCCTTGGTCTGAGAGACCATGAACAAGGGGTTCTACACCATCAAAGTCACCCGGGAGTTGCACCCGACCCTGCCCGCACCAACATTATCAATTGGATTTTGGATACCCAATTCAAATTTTTGGTAGGGTGGAGATTTGAACCTGGGACTTCCCTTGGAGAATTCCCCTCTCCTCTCCAACTCACCTACAAAACCTGGGTAAAAAACTAATTTATAGTGTAAAACACCCCTTTCGAGGTGCCACTTTCAACAGGTTGGGCATAGGAGGAATGGAGCCTTGTCGGCCTCTACCAGCACATAGGACATTCCTAACTATACCATATATCTACATGATGGAGATAAGGGGAATGGAACCTAGGTCGACCTCTACCAGCACCTAGGGAATTTACCACTGCACCACAACAAGCAGATCTCACTATCTATAACATATGGGATGCATTATCTAATAAACAAAACTTTCAATTGCTTATTATAACATGATGATCACATACTAATATTTCTTGTAACAAATGAACAGTGTGACAAATAGATACAAATATATAATTTTTGGATATGAACACTAGTACAAATAACTCTCAAAGATGCTTTAGAAGTAAGCTACCAAACATAGTCTAACGATAGCATAATTTTCCAACAAATTTTATACTTAACAAAAGGTTTAACAACTTACACAAATGCACAAGTAATTGTTTGGGTTAAATAGGAGATTTCATTAGTATTAAGTTTTAGTGTAAATAATAAGAGGCTTCTAGAAGTACCATAAATTATGAGACAACTTTCTCGATTATTTTCCAGCATCAATTAAAAACATAAAATTAATTTGATTTAGCTATGAATTCATTCTAGGCATTTGAAACATCTTCAAATCTAGAATGTGAAAATGATTTTTTTTTTATTCTTTATCATTTTAAATGTCTTGAGAAACATAAAATTTAAGCACTAACAATGTAATATACAAAAATCTTTCTATAATTAAAACTGCTGAGCTACAACTTTTAAAAATTAAAAATAATTAAATATTTCTAATGGTTCCCAATACGTCATTCACACCTATATTAAAAAAAAAAAAATTGGGGACTTAATGAACAAACATATACACTGAAAATTTGTTTTTTTATCAACAATTTTGGATCCTACCATCTCAAGAAAAGTAGCCTCGTACTTGAAATTTCAAATATCACTTTTACAATATACTTCATTGAAAGATAAATCATGTAAATATATAACATGAATTAGATTTTACATATATTCTCAGTATAATATTGAGCAGACAGTGGGGATCCAAGGAGGTACACAATTCTTCTTGAAGGTATGATACAATGGTTGCCTAGTTTTGGATCACCATGGCTCATGATAGCTAATGCAAATAATTACTTAATTTCACATACAACTCTCTCTCTCTCTCTCTCTATATATATATATATACATATATATATATATATATATATATATATATATACATATATATATATATATATAATATTTTACAACTATCCAATGGTTTCCTTTTGAATTATTTTAACCCATATTTTAGTATATTTTAGAATACTCCTATAACATCTTAACATACACATGCAACAAACATACATGATTTTCAATCCGTATAAATTCTAGACCAAACTTGGATCCAATGGTGAAGACTACACTGTGTCCTCGCTTCCAATAGCTACCATGCACATTATTCCACTCCCTTTTGCAAAATATCAAGCGGAAGATAGAATCCAGATGAAGACGAAGATGATTCACCCATTTCGGCCACTTCCTTTTAAAAATAAAACTAAGTTAGTTTCTTATGACACATAAGGTCCCACATGCAGAAAGGATGTTTTTGTGGAGCCACCTTTTTTTGTATTATTATTATTATTATTTTTTATTATTATTTTTTATTTTTAATCTTTTTATAATTTATATATGTAATTTATATATTTTTTATTACATAATATTTGCATATGTATGTTATTTATTTATCTATTTATGATTACTATATTTTATTAATTATTATATCGTATTTATTATTACATAAGAGAAATATTTAAAAGCATTATGCATTCTAAAGCTAAAATAATGTGATAGTCCAATTGGAAATGCAACCAGAGATAGCATGCATCTACAAAAAAATATGCATTTACAAGTAGGATGCTCCTGTATGATTTTGATTTAGTGGGTTTTCATGTACCCACGAGCCGTGGTGCATGAGAGGCACGACATTATATCCCACCTTACTTGATGCCTAAAACCACTGTATTCATTAGGGGTGGGTGATCTTCTCATCCAGCACACCTGCTATGCAATGGAAACCTGAACCTATTTCCATAGCAATTCCAATAGTATCACAAACTTCAAGCAAAATAATAAACAAATAGTGGGGATGTTACAAAAAATTTAGCTAATCTATTAAACCTTTTTATAATTTTCAAAGGACTTAATATACAGAAAGAGATATTTTATTTTCATATACATAATACTAGAGATTAACATTACCTAATCAAACTGTTGATTTATTATATTTCTCACTAACTATGTAAAACCTATAAAGTCAATATTTTAAAGGACTTCCCTTAATAAAAAAAGAGTAATATTTATCAATGGCTCGGTTTAATTATAATCTTTCTAATTTTTACCAACAACTATTATTTTCCTTTGTTAAGGGGTTGCTCTGTGAACCATAATTGCTTATTAAAAATTTATTCTATACATATCAATATATATAATTTAAAACATGTGACTAAGCTACTTCTTTATATATTATTTAATATATTACTAAATCTAATTTATAAAATACCATACGAAATGCTACCAAAGGTAATGATGGTTAAATATTCTTACATTCCAACAAAAAGATGGCTAAACTGAATAAATTCTAAATATAAGTAAATATATTATAAAAGGGTCATTCACTGGAGCGATCATCTCGCTAAATCCTATACACATAGCCAAGTTCAACAATAGGCTAAAAGACAATTTGCTCTAGTTATGTGAATTTTTATTGTGTTAGATTTATTATCTTAGATATATGTTGACATTTTAAAAGCAATGTGAGCAAGCTTTAAAGGTATTCAAAATGGAAAACTATGCATTAGTTTAGAGACAGGTCTAAATTATGCCTTAACCCAATGTATTTCAAGGTAGAGGATGCCATAAAATCAACTTAATGAATTAAATTATTTACACCAAAGTTAAAGGTTTAGCTCACAAAAATATGTGGTTTATCTAGACTTATATCCACTACTTTAACTAATTAGAAAAAATATATAAATTTTTCTTAACAAGTTACATTATTACATAGTGCACAACCTAATAGAGACTCAATATTAAAAACAATTGCAAAGATATGATGCTATCTAAGTAAATTAAAACAATTAAAGAATACTATTTACATTATCAAATAAACTGAATGAAAAAGTAAGTTAAACCTCTATTGCATTTCAAGTTTAATTACTTTTACATATTAAAATATTATCACTTCACCTGGTTAATTTTCATACGGATAACAACACAATATTAAACCAGATATACATATGATACTCAACAAAATATGACTAAAGTCTGGAGTTTGGTAGCTCATGTAGTTTTCAAAGACCACAACAAAATTTCATCAACATTCCATATTGTCCTCTTGCCCGATGAAAAGAAGTTGGGGCAATTTTTTGGTCATCCCAACCTTAAGATTGAATGCAACTACCATGAAAACATTTCCAAACAAAATAACATGCATATGCAAAATACAACACAAATTTAATAATTAAATATATTATTTATTTTCCATTCAGAGTTATGATGTGCGTTGGTGAATGCAAACCCAAATCATTCAACCATCTAATTCATTTCTATGTAAACAAAGAAAAATCAACTCAAGGGTTCACATTTCTCAACAGACATCCATAATAGAATGATTACCACAGTGAAGTTGTGACTTAGTACCATATGTCAACTAAAATTTACCACTCTATTATTGGTCTTGTACATTGGCTAAGCTTAAAATTGAATAATAAGATATAAATACAATTTCATATACAAATACAAATAGGTTGTGCATATCAAGAAATTGTTTTAGAAAAATAAATCACACAAAGCCAATTATTTTGAAAAACCAGACAAAGAGCTTGTTAGAATCTGACCTAGAAAATATCATGGTGGCAATCGAAGGATTTTTTTTATCAAGCTAGACTAAAAGACTTCACAACACCACAAATCTCTGGTAGAATTTATCTTCCAAATTTGTGACCCCCAAAACAATATTACTTCCTTTTATTTATAAGAGAGTAAACTCATTCAACTAATGACACAGATAATTTGCATGCTTAATAGTTTAAAAACAATTATCGGGTGGCTCTATCCTCTGGAATGCCACATAGGGTGCCATGTATTTTATAAATTTTATTATAGTTTTCATATATATATATATATATATATATATATATATATGTGTGTGTGTGTGAGAGTGTGTGTTTATTTATTTTATATATCATTTTTTATACTTTATTTAAAAATTTCTCATAAATAATGTATTTTACTATTATATTTTATTGATTTGTTTATTATTTTTATTATTATTACTACTATTTAAATTATATTTCTTTAAGTTAATAATATTCCTAATAACATTCCAAAGCTATTTGATAATCATTCAAGAATTGAGACGAAATCCATCAAACATATGCATAATGCAAATAGTCTTATCATGCAAATACTAACATTATGCAGTTAGTAGGCAAGATGCTTCCTAAATAAAGTTTTTTTAGTGATCTTCCATGTTTCATAGTACGAGGTGCTTTTTAAGCACTACAAATCATATCCCACCTTAGCTTATATGGATCATCTCTATATTTTTGCTTGAATATGGGTACTTGGTTCCTCTGATATGCTCGCTTGAAGGCAAACTCTTGTTCTTGCACTCACAAAAACTTATCAAAAGTATCTCGATCTAAAGATAATATGTACTTGGTTCCTCTGATCTTCTCTATTGAAGGTAAACACTTGTTCTTGCACTCACAAAAACTTATCAACAATATCTCGATCTAAAGATAATAGCAAGCAGACATATAGAAAAATATAGGGGATGTTACGATAAAAGAGCCATGGAGATAGACTATAAGGAAGGATATTTTGTATTCACATGGAACCAAGACTAAGAAAAAGTAAGGAACATCAAAATTTTGACTTATTGTGGTGTGATCCCTATGAAATTCTAAAAATTTTAGGTCTAAATGCCAAAAAAAATGTAATCATGGATGGGAAGAGGCTACCAAATTATTTGCACAAGTAAAACCATTGTTTAATTTGCAAAGAATAATCCTAACCAAGATAATATGTAAATAAGTATGTACATTTTTCATTGTAGTGGCTATTAGTCTACCAATTATATATTTTTTTCCTTAAAATTTTGTTTCAATTATGCATTTTTTCTCATGAAATATATGGTCATTACATTAGCTTATTATTTCATCATCTTCAATATTTAAATTGGCATATCATAGCATCTCCTCATGTGATATGTCATACCATTGTATATAAGAAAATATAATCCATTGCATCAACAAAAAACACTCACTTTAGTGATCAAACCACTCATAATAGTGAGCAAGGTGCCCACTGAACCACTTGCCTGACCCAAATAACTAAGTAAGGAAGTTTACCTTATGTAGGGTATTCACTTATCCAAAAGGTCTTATGTAAAGGAATGGGTAAATTTGAGCAACCCCCTAGACTAATTAGAGGCTACAAAAGTCTAGCATAATCCATGTAAAGTCCATACTACACTTTCCACCCTGTTTCCTTTATACTATTTTCTCCATTGAATTCATCTAATATGCATAGTTTATTTGCTTCATTACACCAAAATTTGAGAAAACAACCCTCTTTATAACTACTAGTTATTTTTATTAACATACTATGGCTGAATAGGTCAATCTCTAACTAGGATCCCCTATAAACCAACTAGCAATTCACTTAGAATTTTCTAGAAACAAATTAAGTGAATTATCCTACATGAAATATTTGATCTAAAACATCCTTCTATTAATAAAAATGTGAACTACTCATAACCTAAAGCAAACTACCTCAATGAACAAATCCACTCCATGGTTATGTCCAAGTGCTCACCCATGAGTGAATCACTTGATAGAGAAATTAGATTTATTTAAAAAACCTTTCCAAGTGTCCCAAATATGAATGAATCACTTCGTTTTGGAAGTTAATTCACTCTCTAAAGTGAGAAAATTGCTTCGTAAAGTCTAATATTTTAATTTCTCTAAAAGTGAGTGAATTATTCCAAATTATGAGCAAATTTTTTTAATTTATGAGTGAATCATTTTGACTACCCAGAATTGGTAATTTTTTATCTTTCTCCTAGAATTTTATAGTTACCTTCATTTTCATCCCATTCCATTATGGGTATCACTTCTACCTTTGATAGCCTATTTTTGTTTGAAGCACACCCTATATTATCATTTTCCACTATAATATCTCCCACATCTACTCCATATTATCCCATTTCAATCCTACCTACAAAATTAAACCTATCAAGAGGCAAGTAGAAGAAGGTAGGGAAGAGAAAGATATAGGTGTTTCTCAAAAAAATCTAAGGAACTTTTCAACAATCCCTACCAAAGGGTTGAAGAGGGAAATTATGTGCATTTAATCAAGAAATTTAGGAATGAAACCCTAACAAGGTTCATCTTGGAGCCCAAAAATAATTCATAGATTGTATTTTGTATATGGACATTGAGGCTTAAGTATGTCACCCTGAACTAATAGAAACAATTTTTGAAGGATAATAACCTTTGGGAAGAAACTTTAGACTCCCTAAATGGAGTGAATAAGCCTTCTACACAAGACATGGATGTGTAAGGAGAATTCTCAATGTGGAATATGACTCTATAATGTGGATATCATGCAAACCTAAAATTTAAAAAGCCCTACTACTACTACACATGTTCCTATTGTTAGGATTTTGTAATCTCTTACATAAAAAATCCGAACCTACTAGTAGAATTTAGCATTCTACTTGAGTTAAATATATTTATGGTGAATGTGTATATGGTATTGTCTATAATAGCCATGGTCATAGGAGAAAGGAGTGATTTGATGCTCTATTAAGAGCATATTTCTCTATTTAAAGCTATGTAGAATTATATTAGGCATTCATAAATGATTGATTACACTCTATATATAGAATAATAAATGGATAGCTAGCTAAATATTTGTGGAGAAGAAAGAATATTAAACTACACCTCCTACTTGGTTTGGATTATTATATAACAAAAAAATATTGGTTTCCAACCCTCCATTTAGACTAAGTAGGAGCATATGGAAATTCTATACTAGTGGTTAAATGCATAAATATACCCTATTAAGAAGTAAGCAATACATCCCATCACTTCATTGATGAGTTGTATGAAGTAATAATAAAAATATTTAGGGGAAAATAACCAAGGTTGTCAAAGCAAGAATGACAAATCATTCAATCAAATGAATAGCCATGTGGAGATTTCTACCTAGATAATATTTTTGCTTTATACACCTCTATGGATTTTTAGTGATGCATTTTGAGTTTCCCTCATGCATATCTAAGTGCATATTTAATCTAGTATACTTGTAAAAAATTGGTAACATAAAAGTAAAACAATTCAAGGGGCATAAGAAAACCACCTTCTACTTACTTAAGCAATTGATCATGAAGATCATACCAAAATTGTGTGGGTTACATCAAGTGGTAGAGAGAAATATAAGAGAAATAAAAGTGGATTAGCTAAGATATCATTGGTATTATGATCCATAAATAAAATTCAAAAATATACTAAGGAGCAAGGAGAAAGATATTTTCTTCATACATTAAAAGAGATATAACATCTAGAAGGAGGCTAGACCTAGTGAATAAATAATACTTACCACTATGGGAAGAAACCATATGTATGAACATGAAATTTAAATTTGGTATAGTAAACCACAAAAGTATCATTCCTTCTACACCATTGATAAGGATGATTTTTGACCTCAACATAAAAATGAACTATCAAAAGTTGAGAGTACTAAGAAAATTTGGGTATATAGATATAAATATAATAGTGTGGCAAAGGATGAAATGCAAGTTAGGTACAATCACAAATTCTTCTAGATATACCATGTTTGATGATGAATTCTCTACTATTTGGGATATAAGGCCTCCCAAAAGTATAAAAAGTTCTAAAATCATTAGTGAAATAATAACCATTCCATTAATATCATAGAGTCCAAACAATAGATTGGTTCTTAAAATTAGCATATCTACTGCACTTATGATACTAGCAATTAAGAGGAAAAGTGGTTTTGAGAGTCATGTATTGTTATTCAAGAATGTTGTAACAACATAAGTGTAACAATAATAAATGACCCATATTAAGGAGGGGAAATACCTCAAGGAGGCTCCTCTTCTATGATAATAATGACTAGCATAATTTCCACTACTACAACCACCTTAAATTCCCTAACACCATCTATTTATTCATACTCTTTATCTATCTATTATTCTTCTATTCCCACTTCTTATATCTCCTTTCATTCTTCTCCAACACTTCTCTCACCCTTAACTAGTTCTTGATATAACTAGGACCATGTTTATCACCTCAATCCCCTTACATAACACCCAAGTGTTTACTAAACATCCTTGGTCCTATACACTACATCATCATGATTAGTTATGCCCTCCTCATCAATGTCATCCCTAGATGATACACTAGTATAGATAGCATTATAACTCGTTCCCATTATTTCCACTCAATTTTCCTTTATCACGACACAATTTACTTGAATCACTCCACTATCCACTTTCACATGTCTACCTCATCAACGATTTAATCTAGAAAAATATCATGGGTAACAATTCCCACCTCCTCAAGAGTCTAAGTCTATATAAGCATCCCCATAAACTAGAATTGTTGTTAGGATGAGCATGATCCTCACATTAAAAATAGTATGTGAGCCTAATGATATATAAATCAGAAAGGAATTTTATGTCCTTTCTACCCAATAAAATAAATGGAATAAAGAGTACAACCAACTCAAGGAAAAAAACTCAGAGGTATTGATCTTAATGTAGTCATAACTGGCAAGGAAGGGAGACAAAATCTATGTAGCCAAGGCCATAAAGTTTGATCCATCCAAACTAGCAATAGATATTTTTGACTTAACTACAAAACTATCTAAACTAGACCTAAATATAATGGATCCATACCAATTGGTCTAACTTATAAATTAGCTCACACTTGTCTTAGACATAAATTTTAGTAACCTAAAATTTGGGGATGAATCAATCCAAAGGAAAAACAAGGAGCTTTAAAGAGAAATGGTGTAGCTAAAGTAACAATGGAATAACTATCACAAGAGAATGATGCTCTAAGAGGATATATTTTAGGGAAATACCAACTAAATAAGTAGTTCAAGGAACTTAAATTTTTGCTCACTAAGACAAAAAAAAACTAACAATATATAGGAGACCTTATAGAATAACTCATGCAAGGCAAGAATCATATAGAACTACTCTAAGAGGTTTTTAAAGAAAAAAATTAAAATATTGTAGAGTTAATAGCATCAATATATGGAAATAACTATAGACCCTAAGGAAATGCATGAAATCCAACAAGTTAGTTATCTCTATCACAAGATCAAGAGGGAGTAAAGAATACCTACGGATACTTCCAATTGGCTTCCTTTACAAAATAAATCCTAGAAAATCTAGCATCAAAAATTGAGCAAGTAGAAGAATAGCTATATATAAGGGATAAATACTAATATATTCTTAAAAAAATACTCTCCATGATAATATTACATGCATATAAAATTAGTATGGACTAAAAGGACCAAGTCTAGAAGTTAAGAAATATCCTAGATGTTTAGAGAAACCTCCAACCTTTAAACAACAACCTAGAATCTCTAAAGGCACAAGCACCAGAAGTGAGCAAACAAATTCAAGGTTTAGTTACTACTAGAATGCCTAAAATATTTGATTATGAAATTAATATCCTATATGACATCATTACTAATACTATGTTTGATGAAAAATTATCAAGTTGATTAGGGGGATGCAATATAAATCTATAAGAAGCTAGACCCTATATATGATAATATGCAAAATCCAAGTAGGAAATAGGAAGAATTATAAAGAAATATTATTAATGACCCAACAATGAAAGTAGAGGATCTTACCTTAGCCCATTTTTTTGTATTAATTATAAGAAAATAAGAAATCTACATCATCTAACCTACCATATAAACATGACTTTCATCAAAAAAATTATGAAAAAACAACTATGTCTTAAGAATATTCTAATAATACAATAAAAGAAAATTCTATGAATTTATTTTGAGTCATGATATGTAGGAAATAAATTTATAAGAAAAAATATTGTGGGGTAACCAAAGTGACCCAAACCTAAGATACTCAGATGAGAGAGTCATGCTACCAACCTATCATTCCTTTTTGGGGTATTTTTTGAGATCCATGCTACCAACCTGTCATTCCTTTTTGGGGTATTTTTTGAGCTTAAATATTTGGTGAGAAACAATTTGTGGGTTTACCAAGGGTATTTTATAGATTTCTCTAAATATAATTGAGTGTGTTTATTTCTCAAACATATAAGGTTATGCTATCATAATGTTTAAAATACAAGGATGTGAATGCAATGCATATGAAGACAAAATGTAGCAAACAAAAAGGTAACTTATATGTGATTTCAATTTTCTTGCACTATTTCTAAGGACTAAAAAAAATATCTTGAAATAAAGTTTAATTTTTCTTTTCTTTGTATTAAAATAAGAATTCAAAATGACTATGCAAACATAGAGTTTAACCTAATTCAAATTTACATGAATTTCAATCTAATGCCTAATGCAGAAAGACCAAGTTTATGCTAAGAACCTAAGAAAATATTCCTTCTTTATTGTTTTCTTTTATTTTTTATTTTAGTGTCTTAAACTAAAAGAAAAAAGTATAAATAGAGGGTAGACAACAAATAAAAATAAAAATAAGAAAACAAGGAGTAGACCTTACCTGATTTGATGATTGGTGTGAATTCACCTATTGTAGTTGAATTTATCACCTTGTGAAATCATCTCATGTAGACGTCATAGTTGCTGAATTCATAAAAACATGCAAAATAATAAGCTTAAAGAGGAGATCAGATTTTTGGGCCCCACTTAATATTAGAAGTTACCAAACTATCTGATAGGCATATTCAGCCCCTAAATTTGCATACACAAAATTGAAATTGAATCTAAAATGGATGCAACATTTACCTATTGTGAATTTGTTGCCTAGAAGTGTAGTGGTTGGTAAATTTAATTTCTATGATCAAATGGGATCATAGATAATAAAAATAGTAACAATGGGTTAAATATGGCTATAGAAACACTTGTAAGGATGATTCTATAGAAAAAGGACTTAGATTGGGAAAAAATCCTAAGACAAGGCTTACATCTAGCAAAGTCACCACCTGAACACAATACAATTGACAAATTCATTCTTTGTAAATGGATATAAATAATAGAGGATTAAAATTACTATGCATGTTTGGGATAATAGAGGTCTAGTGGATGGAAATAGTTTGTTAAATAGGGGAAAAAATGAGATCAACCCAAGTTTTAGTGATAAAAATTTCTAAAAAAAATCAATTGCATGTATAGGGTGTAGGTGGAAAATTCATATTAGATGAGGGAAGCCTATGAAGAAGAGGATGATATGAGATGTAGATCTAAAATAATAGTGAATGTGAGGTTTTAAGAATTTTAGGTAGGAAAAGAGATAGGCTTTCAACCTAAGGCCTAGTGTTAAGGCAACCTAGAGCCAATTTGTTACCTAAAAGGGGCACAAAGTGGTAAATTCGAATTCTACAGCTAAAACACCAAAAGGGAAATGATAGGAAGATGTAAAATATTGATAGGTATTACCAAGATGTCTTATTATTAACTTGCTATATCATATATTACCTATAATAATATTAAAAAACAAAATTCTAAATAAGACATTTGTTAATAGTGAACATGGTTAAATAAATAATAAAGAATGATTATGATCTTAAGCTAAATAGAACACAGGAAAATAAAAGAAATATAACTTGGGTTACTCTCTCTCTTGAAGGAGGTATCTATTTCATCTAAACATTTAGTAGCACTTTGTTACTTGGAAAAACCTTGATCATAATGCCATCCCAAGGGACCAATACATAGGAAATGGTAGCCACTAAGAGGAGGGGGGAGGTGTCAAGTTAGCATGAGTTAACTTGTATGATTACCTATTAAATTCCCTTATTGGGAGTCATAAGGGGTTGATTGGAAATGAAGAAGGTTGGTTAGATTTTGATTTCCAATTAAGAAAATTGGATTATAAAATTGACTGAGTTATTTGCCTTCATGGACAGTCATTTGGGGTGATTGAAAGTGATATGAGGGGCTAACTATCTCTAACAAGCAATTATAAGTGACTGGGAATATTGGCTATGTACTTGAAATGAATTAACCACCTATGAATCTATCAATGGTGAATTTTTAGCCAATGTATTCACACCTTTTGAATGTTGTAGGTCAAATGACATATTTTGTAAATTTGTTAGCTAAGATGGCAATTTCATTGCATGGAAATTTCATCCTTGATATAGAGAATTTATTAGATGCTGACTAGGCTATGAAGTTTGGGTTTTGAGATATGGAATATAGTTTATTTAATTTTTTAGTGGACTTGTGATACAATTGGTAGGGCTAGATTAAATTATTTTAGGTATCTATATCTTTTCCCTTTTTGATGCATTCAAAATTAATAAATGTGTCAAAATAGGTACAAATACCCCTAAGTTTTTGAAACGTAGGATTATTGAGCTTTAATTGACCATTATGAAGCAAAATGTACCAAAAATCCATTTGCTCAATACTAAAAAACCTAGGATTTTTATTGGGCAATCCTTAAGCTACACAGAAAACTATTAAACTAGTTTTCCCCCAATATAGGTGTCCCCTCAAGTTTCTTAGGAATCGTATGCAATATTAAAGGAACTCAAATAGGTTGGTAAAAAAATAGAGAAGCAAATGCTTTTACTATTGGGGGTAATAGATAGAGGGGAGGTAAAAAAATAATTTTTACGACACAAGGAGAAGGAAAAGGGATCTAGAAAAAATATAGTGATTGGAAAAATGGCATAACAAGGATATCCTATCCATAAACCAAAGTTAGTATAGGGTGTGGGTGGGCCAACTAGGGCCTAGGTACAAACTCAATTGATTGAGGTTTAGACCAACTACTCATTAGATATGGATAGGAGCACCCACTACAAGGCCTTATAGAATGCAATACTCCCTCCAAACTAGAGGTAGCCATCCCCTACTAGGATAGGATCTTGGTCCTACTCTTGGGTAAGGTCAATGACCAAGAATTTTCAATAGTTAGTGTAGTTTCCACCATAGCCTACAGAGGCTGGATAAGATACATAGAGTATGGTCTCTCTTGAGGTAGTATAGGGTGTGGGTGGGCCAGCTAGGGCCTATGTACAAACTCAATTTATTGAGGTTTAGACCAAATACTTAGTAGATGAATAGGAGCACCCACTACAAGGATTTATACCATGTAATACTCACTCTAGACTAGACGTAGACATCCCCTACTAGGATAGGATCCTGGTCCTACTCTTGGGTGAGGTCAATGACCAAGGATTTGCAATAGTTAGTGTAGTTTTCACCATAGCCTATAAAGGGTGGATTAGATACATAGAGCATGCTCTCTCTTGACTTGGGTTTGAATATATGTAATAGACCACAAAATTGACCCAAGGGATAAAGCTATTTTATTTTTTATATAAAAGGATTAAATCATGAAGTAGACCTAATATTTTCATAAACATAAAGGTATAACCACTTTTGAGTTCACTATCATTGCATATGAAACTTAAGTGGACAAGAGTGGTTAAATTCTTGTAATTGATTAGGGTTTATTTTTATAATATCACCATTAGAAAATTTGTCACCAGTGGTCCTCCAATTTCCCATACAATCACCTCTATGAGACAACTTGACCATGGAGTAGGGATTACCCTTTAAGGTCCATAACACTTAAATGTGACACCTATTCCCTAACCCTAGATACATCCATTTATGTAATTTTATTATGGCATGATGCTTTAGTGATTAATTAGCTGCATATCCCCATGATCTAACTAAGACCATTATCACTCACTTGGTAATGATGATGGTCACACTTGCCTCTCTATAAGGTGCCATCACTTATACTACCTTGTGAATGACTCGTTGTATTGTCCTATACCAACTCACAATTAAGTTTCCTAAGCCTCATTGCTAGGAATACATCCAATCCACACCATTAGGACTTGTCTAAGCCTCACCACTAGGACTACCCAAGCCTCATCGCTTAGACCACCCAAGACTTACCACTTAGGGTGTATCATTCATAAATACCTAGTTGAATTGTCTCACCATAAATAAACTTGGATTGAGTACAACTTAGACCAAGTATTACTAATATGGCACTAATAACATGCCAAAAATAACCCCCTTCAAACCCAAGGATCCTAAACAATATTTATAACCATCTCACCAAAATAAAATAATGTGCTATATTAAAACATGCTCAAACTTAAATATTAACTTCAAATATTGATAAAGTCTAAATAATTTTGGTACTTTTTTCCAAACATAACACATGAAAGAGTAAAACAACATCTAAAAGAATCATAACCATAATCCATCAATTAAATTCTATCATTCTCTTCAATAACACAACATTTCCATTTTGCAATTAATGATTCATTTCCAAGGAACTTAACATAAAGAAAAATATTAATTTATCTTTCATTCTTGGAACAAATCTCAAGATGATATACCAAGAATGTTTACAATATATCTATTCATTCATCATAATCATCACATAGTGTAGATACTAAAATCATGAAATACTGAAGAGAATACCTAATTGGACTCTTCTAGACCACATGACCCACTTTGGGTAGCCGTAGGGCTAAAGTAGTGGTTTTCACCACTCAAACAGGGCACTTTTCCTAATAAGCTAGGGGTCGTCCTACCCAAGGATGGCCTCCATACAAATGCCATACTACCAAGGTATAGCCTCAATTAAGGGTTGTACTACCCTAGGATGGCCTCTAAAAATTTTATCAAAAAGTTGAGGCATGACTTAACTGGAATTCTTGACCACCTGTTAAACCTACACATTAACTTGCATCATGTTATGCCTCGTATGAGCCAAAACAAGGATCAATATCAATGTGTTAATTAATTTGCATGAGATCCCAATTAAAGCATTCATTTTTATAAAATAAAACTACCTCTTAACTTTTTCATGTAATGGGTTATGTTATTATTAGACATATTTTGATAAGTCTATATAATAACATTCATCCCTCCCATGAAAAGATGAAGTATTTAATAATATGAGCAATTAGGTGCTACAAGAATATATAGACATTAAAAGCTCCCACAAAAAAATAAGTGTTACTAGTTCAACCCTCTCAACAAACCCCATTGTTATGCCATTGGACTGTTCTAAGAGATAGATAGCCACATTTATTTCTTACATCTGATACACTATGCACACCTTAGTGATTAAATTGACCTTTCAAGACACTTTCCAAGTGCAACCAACCCATTGATAAATCTCAGGATTGAACCCAAATATTTTCTTGGCTTGGTCGCAAATATAGTCACAATAATAGTGATCATCTCATCCAGATATGACCTACAAGAAAGGTCATCCCACCCAGATATGGCCCTTAGCAAGGATCCACTAGTTTGATTTTGTTTTTAGTCGAACTTATATTATTGTATTTTTTGCTTTCTAGATCTATCGTATTTCATTTTACATAGGTATATGTTTAGATTTACTTCATTTACTGCTTTCTTCATTATTAAAATGGGTCTTATCTTGAAGGACTTTGCATATGATTTGACATATTTCAGTTTCATTGTGTACATTCTATAGGATAAAACCCTAGAAGAAAAAGAAGCTTCAGGATTATATCATTAACCATTACGATGACCACAAACACCTACTCCAATATGGTTGTGATTGTGAGAAGATTGCATAATGTACTAGAAATAATGTAGAGAGTGGTAAACACTCGTATTGTGTATTTATCATATCACACTATTGAACTCCCTAAAGGGGATGTGTTTGTAATTCATTTTGATAAAAATAAGTCATTATTAATACAAAGGGACCTGGTTCATTATTTTCTTGTTTTATCATAGTGTGTTACATTGCATGCTTTTGGTGTTCATTTATTGCTATTTATAGGTCTAAAATGGCCACATCCTTATAAAGCATTGAAATTTTTATTCTAAGGCATGAAATCTCTATTCCACGCATTTCCTAGTGTATTTTAGAGTGGATCTGCAACAAGAGTTTCCCAATCTAATCAAAACTTAGTGTTTTTCCACCTTAAATGAGCTAAATTCCATTTTTCTTAGTTTATAGTGTATTTGGAAGTGGATTCCATGTGAGTCCTGATTCTACAATTTTTTTGGGCGAAGATGACATCAACAAATAAAAAAGTATGGAATGACGATCGTGGTTGGGTTTTGCATGTGCCAAGTGGCTAAGTGTTGACAAGTTCTTATTTGGCTAACTTTGAAGAGTAAAAGGGTGTAGAATGGTGACTTAAAGTAAGAAGGCACTGTATCACCCTAAAAATGACTCATTATAAATTGCACTAAGGACAAACAACTTGTAAAAATGAGCCTCTATCTGATTGCCTCAATTTTCATGCCCTCTTAGAAATATCAAGTAATTTATATGAGATCATATGATACGATATTGGATTGTACGATACGATCAAGTATCATACAATACGATCCCTGATTGTATGCTTACGATCTTGCTCAAAAACATAAAATCTTAATACAGAGAAATGACAAAACCAGTTGAAACACCTTTTCTCCTTACCTGTGTAATCATGCGATAGTTATAGATCAGATTCACCGAATTTGGTCCCAATTTTGGAAGGAGTTGCAACCAAATTTTTTGTAGCCAATTTTAGCCAACTTACCTTACCTATTTAGTCAGGCACCCTACCCCTATGAATCCTCTTGGTGCTCATAATTATTTTACTTAATTTCTATGTTCAAATCATTGTAAAATTTGCATTAGATCTATTAGTTTTGCAATTTTCTACATGATCGAAATGATGCAATCAACGATCAGATGATACGATTTGTGATAGGATGCATATGATCTCACTCTGTTCATACAATCTTACTCATAGGATACGTGGGGGCAATTTATAACCTTGGTTTACATTTCCTAAGCTCTATTTTTTTTTTGGTAAAATTAAGAGAAGAGGGTTTTGAAAGGGCCCCAAAAACTTTTATAACCAAAAGAAGACAACAAACCAAAATAGTGCACTTCAACACTTAAACAGAAGAGTACATAAACTGTACTACAACACTAACAAAAAAAATAGTAACTGCATAAACCAGCACCACAAACCATAGAATCCAAAGGGCTGGGAGATCTGAGAAGACCTGTAAAAGAGCTGAGGTAGTTCTACAACACAAAATTTAAATATAATATAATTCCACCGAACATTTGAGCCACATCCCAATATTTCCCAATAGATGACCACTTCCCAAGGTGGGTAGATGAACCAAGACTGAAACATATTCTTGATTCTCACTCCCCATTTTTGAAATAATTCCTGCTCATCATTTTTGAAATAATTCCCACTTCTCATATTCAAAATAATTCCCACTCCTTTTTTTTGAAATTAATTGGGTATTTAAAAATACCTTCATTAATGACCTTCATTAATGAATTAAATGGGGTATTAAAAATACCTTCATTAAGGACCAATAATTAATAAATTGATTGGGTATTTAAAAATACCTTCATTAATGAATTAAATGGGGTATTTAAAATACCTTCATTAATGACCCATAATTAATAAATTGATTGGGTATTTAAAAATACCTTCATTAATGAATTAAATGGGGTATTTAAAAATACCTTCATTAATGACCATTGATTAATAAATTTATTAGGTATTTAAAAATACCTTCATAAATGAATAAATGGTTTTTAAAATATCGTTCTCGTCCAGGAATACAAGTAAGGAAAAGACAAGCCACATAACTGGCAAGGAGATACAGTTGTCCCACCTCTTTAAAAACTGCACCAAATATTCTAACCAAGTGAACTACCACCACCCAAGACCAATTAACCAACATCAAAATGAGCACATTTGATGAGGTCCTATGGAAAGTTCCCTTGCCATACCCTATACCCATGAATATTCACTCTAATATTTGGCATCATGTCAGCAACAACATTTCTCTCCCTGAGCATGTGAAAATTTTGAACATCTTCCAACTCCCGATACAAATTTACTCCATCAATTATATTGACAACCTTCAAACTAACATGGCATGCTCCAATAAGCATGTTAATAATTTTTTGGGAATCACCCTCAATAACAACTTTCTTAAAATTAAATTCGTTAAGCAAGGCAATCCCAAGGTAAGCCACCCTCACCTCCGCCACCTGTGAAGAATTCACACCCAAAGAATCAGCATACACTAGAAAATTATTTCCATAATGGTCTTGGATAATGCCACCCAAGCCTTCCTTCCCTAGTATTCCCTTTGCTGCCCCATCAAAATTTAATTTCACCCATCCGACAAGGGGGAACACCATTTAATAGAATTTCTTATGTTAGGGTATTGCAGTGGTTGATCTATATTTCCAAAGCCCAAAAATTGTTCCAACCTAATTTCGTACTGCTTCGATACCTCCAGCAAGTCCATAGACACCATGGTGATTAACACATTCTCCACCATTTTACCAATAATCTGATTACTCAATAAGATAGTAGCCACCATCTTCTCCCTAAAGATATTTTCTTGCTTTCCAAACTTCCCACATCGCATGGGGGAGCAAGTACCGCCAAAAAAACTTGAGGTGAGGGGAATGAAAGGGCGAATACCACTGAAGGATACAATAATAAATTATTTCCAGGATGACCTACTCCACATCCAAACATCTGAGAATAGAAATAATTATCTCCTTAAAAATACAACAATTGAGAAATAGATGAGAGGTCTACTCCCAATTAGATTCGTAAATATAACACCAATTAACCATATGCCAGCCCCTTTTGAGAAGATTCTCTATAGTTAAAATTTGATTTTGAGTAGCCAACCAAAAATATATATTTACCCTAGGGAAAAGATACTTAAGCCAAAGAAAATTAAATGGGAAATGTGACCCTTCCATATTTAAGCAATTATAGGTCGATTTGACCCTATATCTTCCTAAACTCTCCAACCGCTACATCAACTGGTCTTCAATATTTTCTTGGAGAATAACACAAAGACGCAATTCCTTCCCAAGGCTCTCCCAAACCTTGTCTATCACCGCCATCCCTTAAAAAAACTAGCACCATAGCCCAAGCAATTCTATTCCCTCTATCTTCAAGGAAATCAGCCACATAGGTCAAACCCATTTCTCTAGAATTAATAGCCAATCCTTGAAATCATGCTTCTTCTGCTAATGGAATATCCTGAAGCCAAGCATCTTCCTAGAAGAGGGCATTCCTACCATTCCTAATTAACCACCTGCAATGATTTTTAAGCAGATCCCTAGTCTTAACCAGAGTATTCCAAAAAGTTGAACCACCTGAAAGTAAATATTTAGAAAGAAAAGAGCTAAATATGTACTTGGATTTTAATATGGATCCCCAAAATTTATTGGAGTCAAATGCCAACTTCCATCCAATTTTGGAAATCAAAGTTGTATTCATTCTTACTACACTTTTTAAGTTCAACCCTCCATTGGATTTATTTCTACAAATCGCCTACCAAGAAACAAGATGGAATCTTGATTTCAACTCCAGTACCACCCATAAGAAAGCTTTACAAAAACTATCAATTTTTGATGTTATTTTAAGAGGAACATGAAACTTTGACATAAATTAAATGGTGATGTTCTGTAAAGTACTCTACACCAAAACCACCTTATCTTCTTGGCTCAACAATGCTCCCTTACATACAGTAATTTTTTAATTGAATTCTCTCAACCAACAAAGACCACAACTCAAATTTTGCTCTCCCCATAAACAAAGGCAAACCAAGATATTAATAATGGAAAGAAGTAGTGTGACATTTCAAAAATTTTGCAATCTCTCTTTGGACCGTAGCGAGAGTATTAATAAAAAAAACCCACTCTTGGTAAGACTTATTTGTTGACCAGCTACCCTTTCATAAAATTCAATAATAGCTTTAACTTCCCCCACTACCTCCACCGTAGCTACACAGGAAACAAGATTTTCATCTTCAAACTGTTGATGCAATATACGATTGCACATTATCGTAGGCCTCAATCCTAAAAATTAGGTGTTTGATAAATGCTCTTTCTAAATCCTCCACAACAATAATGAACAGAAAGAGAGACAATGGGTCCCCTTGTCTCAACCCCCAACAAGAACAAAAAAATTATATCGGAGACCCATTGATGAGCACTAAAAACTAGGATATTGAAAAACAATCCTGAATTAGACTAAACCATTCATCACAAGACTTGAACTTTCTCAACACCTTGATTAAAAATGGCCAAGTGACCTGATCGTACACTTTGTTAATGTCCTACTTTAGGAAAAAATTGGATCTCCCACTTTTATACACCGAAAGTAGCAGATCATGAAAAACGATAGCGCCATACAAAATTTACCTACCCAAAAAAAAAGGCACTCTGGGCTTCATCAATAATTTTTGGAAGAATAAGCTTAAGTCTATTGGCAATAGTTTTTGAAATAATCTTGTAAACCGTATTGTAGAGACTTATCAATCTATAATCCTTAAAGGTAGTGACAATATATTTATTTAGAATAAGGGTAAGGAAGGTTTTATTCACCACCTTTGGGATACACTTACTCCTCTATATTTATCTCATGGCTTCACAAACATCCCCACCGTAGATGTGACAATTTTTTTGAATAGATATTAGAGGGAAGCCATCAAGAGCTATTGCCTTAAGAGAGCCCATCCCATTTACTGCATCCAAAATATCCTCATTCGATAATGGGGTCAAGATCCACCTATTCTACTCCTTGGATGCCAACCTTGGGACTACATCCAACATTGCCTCCTTAGCAGGTAAGTCACGATCAGGCTCCGGACATGACAAGTTACTAAATAAATCAACTGCCTCCTCTCTTACATCACAACTGCTTGAAGTTGTACATCCATCACCTTTGACTATCTTTGTGATCCTATTTTGACCTCTCCTCCTTAGAGTGGAGGTATGGAAAAATTGGGAATTATGATCCCCTTCCTTGAGCCACAACTCCCTAGACTTATGTTTCCAAAACAACTCCTCTTGAGACTATCTATTATAATGTTTTGCCAATGCACAACGTTCCTCTCAGAAGATCATCAAAAAAATCCCCAACCTCCATAGCAGCCTCTAATTAACCAATAAAGTATTTCAATCTCTCCTTATCTCTGAAAATATTCCCAAATGTGGACTTGTTCCAAAGTTTGAGATAGCCCCTAAGCCTCCTTAGTTTATTAGTTAAATTTAACATACAGTGTTCCTCGATATCCTACTACCACCATTCCAAAAATTGAGCTTCAAAATCAGGGTGAGAACACCACATGGCCTCAAACCAAAAGGTATGAGGAAAGAATGGCATATTATCATGGACGCCCAACCAGATAGGGTTATGATCCGAGCCAATCCTAAGAAGAGCCAACAAAAAAGCATCCCCAAAAATATTCAACCTATGAGAAGAGATGAGGATCCTATCTAGGTGACTCAAAATCAAGCTATCACCTGCATGATTGTTACACCAAGTATACCTATCTCCCTTGAGGTCCAAATCATGAAGCTCAGCATAAAAAAAAAATCAGCAAAGTCCTGAAGACTTATGTCATCCACCGGATTGCCTCCTTTGTTTCTGATGGATACAATGGGAATTAAAATCACCCACTACCATCCAATCCTTATGCTCAAAGGTTTTATGCATCTCCAATAGCAGCACCTAAAATTTTCTCCTATCTAGATATGCATTCGGGGCATAAACATTAGACAACACCCACCTCCTATTAGTTAAATTACACTAGAATAAAATATTTATGACTCTACTTTATGTATAAATAACATGGCCATCTAGTATATAAATATTCCAAAACAAAATGAGATCCCTAGAAGATCCCATTGATTCATTTGCCATAAATCCAAAACCTTTCCATACAACATTGTGAACAACCTGCCATGAAGAGGCCTCCAAATTCGATTCCTGAATACAAAGGATATTCAAAGAATTATCCTTTTGAAAATATGCAAGCATCCTATGCTTAGAGGAGTTATTAAGTCCTATAATATTCCAAGAACATATTTTAATTAGAATTAAAAGGATATTTTTTTACCCACCCCCCTTGGGGATGCCAAAAAATCACTCTCCTTTATGATTTTCTTGTCAGTTTTTTCACTAAGAAAAAGCAATGTTTCCCCATTGTTGGTCCCCAAAACTTCCAATTACCTCTTTCTTCCAACCTTACCCAGAGTACAACTAGGATTTCTTGCCACCCCGAGATCCATCTTCCTACGTTGGCTTCTAGTCTTGGGTCCGGGAAACCCTCCCTTCGTTGCCACACTTGGAGATACCGGACTATGACTCTCACCTGGGCCAAAAATTTGTGATCCTAAGATATATTTTACATATTTAGAATTATATTTATTGTTTCTATTGCATGGGATATTGAATTTAATTATTTGTATCCTTGGATTTCACCAAATATACATGTAATTGTATATTTTACATAGTTTTGATGAATGTATATGTTAATTCCTTTTATTGTGATATTCAATAGCTAGCATGTAATTTAATTCATGATTAGAAATATCATTAGCATCCTCTATTTTATAATTTCTACACTCTATCCATGAATTTGCAGGTTTCTATTAAGATCATATTGTTTAATCTCTGATCGGATAGTATTATTTTGAATCGTATTCATATGATCTTGCTTTGTACATATGATTTTGCTTTACTGTGTACGATCTAGACTACAATAAAAAATTATAATCTTCTTCAGGATTTTGGATACAAGTAAGAGTTCTAAATTACTTTTTAAGCACTGCATTGTTCATCTAGACATTGTCTTCTGTTGTTTGTTGTCTACATATAAATCAAAATTGCATATAGCTTAGTGTAGTTGCATATTGGTAAAAACTAGGTGATTGCAAGAATTTAAAAAACTCCAGAAACCTAGGGTGGAAATTGCCATAAAATGTTTCCTAGTGAACCCTAAACAATTCATCGAAAAATCACCATAAGAAGGTACGATCAAGTACCTCTCTTTCGAGGTGTAGACCTATCATTCCCACATTCCCCTTTGAGGCACGGATCCATTAGCCTGAAGGAAAGGAGTGTGTGAATTTTATACCTACATTCTTTGGTGAACCCAACATGAAAATATTAGACATTTTTCTGATTTATAAAACAAAAAAAAAACCAAAAAATTAACAAAATCATTAGTTATATTTGAATATTTTAGTGAATTTCATAGATGGTAGATTACAACATAAGGAGAGCCATCCGAATGGATGTAATAAAAATTTTATCAACCCAAGAATTTTATTCATTAGGTAGTGTGCCATACCCTGAGATTTGGAGAATATTAGAAATTATAAAGATTAAAGAACCTGAACTTACAAAAATCATAAGGTTTGACTTGTCTAGAATCCTGGAGCCTGATAGTGCACCTTTTTACTTTGATCTTCAAAGAGCATGGGATAGGTGGTTTGCATATAAGAGAGCTATAATTTCCCTAAGTATTTACTCTAAATATTATCTTGAGAATGCAATAACGGTACATAAATTTTTATCACACGTGGAAAATCAAGAAATTGTCTTAGATGATAAGAGAAGATTTAATAAAGTTCCTAGGGCTGTGCTTTATCAATAATATTACCATGAATTGTACTTTTGCATATCAAACTGTGAATTTTATTACATCACTATAGCTCATTTCATAAAATTATTAAAAGCCAACTTTCAGTTTGAAGAACACTATATGAACCCTAAGGAATTGAAACCTATTAATGATATCTATAGGCTTTTCCAAGAAAATTAAAGTATAATATCTATAATATTATACATTTTGTTTTTTTGTTGTATTATTTGCCTTCCAAAAACTACAAAAAACATAATATAATATATTAGTTAGGTATATATATAACATATATATACCCAAATAATTAAGCCCATATATATATATATATAATTATATATTTTCAAGATTAAATATTTTAAGTAAAATGCCTAAATTAAGAAGTGGAAAACAAGTAGAACATGAACATATAGGATAAGAAGATCAAGAAAATAAGTTCGAATTGAAGATTATGTATCATCAGAATCAGATGAGGAAAACCATGATAAAGAAGAAGAAGTATTCTATCATAGGCCTCAAGTAGATGAAGAAGGTAATCTTAAATTTAATTCCACACAATATTTCACTGATTTTCTAAAAGACAATATAGATGTCATTAACCATATCATATAGATATAAGCTCAAATCCCTATGGGAGATTATTCAATGGATGTTTCTATAGAGGCTACTCTCTTATTGAATGGAAATCCATTAATATACATAAACAAAAATCAAGATGGAACATCTCAAAATATAAACCAAAATTTTAATCATAATATAGCACAACCACCACCAGTAACAAATTTAAATTCTAAAAAAAAACAACTAGCTTCTGCCTCACAAAAGGTAGCACACATATTTAAGAAGATGCACAAAATTAGTCAGAATCAACAAAAGGTTCAACAAAACAAAATTCTCTATCAGCTTCATAATACTCCTAGTAATAATTTACATAATAGTGTTTCATTTGGGAATCATTATATAACAACACCAACTTATTATCAAGGACATAACACTATGATTCAAAAAAACCAATTTGGTGGACAACAACAAGGGCTTGAAGCCATGGTTAAATAGTTAGCTTCAAGGCTAGATCAAATGGATCCCTACCGTCCCTCTTACAGTTACAAAGAGATGTGTAGCCAACCATTGGACCCTATTGTGGTTGCTCAACCATATCCTAAGAATTTTATTATGTATTTCCTACCGATATATAAGGTAACCTAAGATTCTATTGATCATATTCACATGTTTAGGACATGTCATGATATATCTCATGATGACTTATTATTACTAAATATGTTTCCTAAAATTATTAGAGGTATGGTTTTAGAGTGGTATTAGCAGTTACCTATAAACTCTTTAAGGAATTTTGAAGAAACAGCAGAGATGTTTATCCACCAATTTAGTGCTTACATAGAGATGCATGTGACTATTAAATATTTGTATAATTTGAAGAAAGGAAAATATGAAAGTTTTGCTAAATTCTTGACTAAGTGGATACAACTCTTAGGCAGATTACATTTTGCTTTACCTCACCGTAAAATGTTGGACATATTATTGATAATATGTAAGAAAAACTATCTTATGAACTCTCTACTGCTACAATAACCACCTTTGATCAAGCCATTGATTTAGAAAGAATAGTAGAAGAAGCCCTTATTATAATAGGTCAATTTAAGAATAAGGATGAATATAAAGCTTCTAAAAATCAATATAAAAATAAACAAGTAGTAGGTGACAGAGTTATTGATAGCAGGAATACTCCAATTGTTAATGTTGCAGAAAAATTTAAGAAATTTCTATTGAAATTTTTTGATAATCCACCAAGAGAATTCACAAGATTAAATCAACCCTTAACAATTATTTTACCTCAATTATTGGAACAAGGCTTGGTATGGTTACCTAAAATAAGCTAACTAGACACTACTGTAGCTGGATATAGAGCTGAATTACATTGTAATTTCCATAAAGTAGATGAACATTCTACAAATTCTTGTAAAAGGTTAAAGCATGTGATACAAGACTTGATTTATAAAGAAAAAATGGAAGTTCAACAATTTCTTGCAAACAATAGTACTCAAAAACCAACAAATCAAAATGCAAATAAAAACTTAGATATTTTTCAACATCCTTTACCCAACCATGGTAAAGAAGAAGTAAACCAAGTAGATCACAATGTTACTCACCCAACTTGATATGTGGGAACCATTAGTAGTTTATTAATATAATAATATTTGCAAACATCTTTATATGTGGTCACAACTAGACCAATACAATATTTTTAGTCATCTTTGGAAGATACTAAAAGTGATATAGAAAGTGACACAGAAAGTGAAATTGGGAGTGAACTAGAGATTGCTTCAAATAGTTCTGAGTATGAATCAGATCAAGTCACTTCTATTATAGATTTATCAGTTCCAGAAGAACCATTTCCAAGAAGAGTAACTACTAGACCATAATATTAACAAAGAATTTCAAATGAACAAGTAAAAAATTCTAGACCCCTTTTTGGTAATCCTCGACATAGCAACATTGTGAGTACCATTAGGGTTGTCATAAGACAAAAAGCACAAGTTCAAAATTCTCAACCACAAAGTCAAAATGAAAAATCAGCTCCTTTTGTATTGATAACTCCCATTTGGGGAAATAATATACTAAGTTCACAATAAATATCTACATATGACATTAATGAATAATTAGCTACCATCACAATGAGAATTTCTCTTTTGGATCTTTTAAGAACTTCCTTCATACATGGGGAAGAATTAATGAGAACTTTAAGAAAGATGATGATACCTGAAGATACTGAACCTAATGCTATGGTAAATGTTGTGACTTTGGATGAAGAAAAATTTATAGATTTTCATTACAAAGATATTCCTACTCAAAGTTTGAATAGAGACAATCCTTTATACATTATAGAATTGATTGGAGACGTAGGAGTCAAAAGAGTTCTAATTGATAATGGATCATCTTTAAATGTTTACACATGATTTATTTCAAAGATTTAGATTTAAAAAGGAATATATGAAAAGTACTAAAATGATTATTAAAGCATTTAATTATGAAACTCAAGAAACATGTGGAGTAATGACAGTCCCATTGCAATTTGGCCCAAGAATTTTGGATACGATTGTATTTTTTGTACCTTGTTTTGCATCGTACAACATTCTTCCACGGTCAACCTTGGTTCAATTCAATGAGAGCAGTACCTTCCACATTACATCAATGTGTCAAATTTGAGTTCAAGAATCAATTAGTCACCATCCATGGTGATCCCAGACCATTTGATATGTGTGTTGTGGCGGAGCCTATAGGGGTTCTATTTTTTCCTGCTATGTCTTATGCTCATCCCAGTCCACCTTCATCATCAAAACCATATAAATATAAATCATCATCACCGTCTAAACCCATATCATCAAAAGCATGACCTAAATCATAAAAAAAATCTAAGTCATTTTCATCATCTTTGGAACCCATATCCAATCCATTTCCTAAATCCACAGTATTAGATCCACCTCCTGAGTCTATAGTGTTTAAATTCATAGCATCTAAAGAACCAGTCAAGGAAGATATTCCATCTACTTCATATGATATTTTGGATAAAATATTACCGGACTTATCTTTAGTGCTTGCAAATACATAAGAAGTTAATTTTGCTACCCAAGATTCCTTGGTGTTATCTAAGTTACCTCCATCTCTCTAAAACTTGGGATTGCCAAAGAAGGAAAGCATTTTCCATATTTGGAGTTATGCCTGTGTATGCATGGTATGATTGGAGTAAAATTTCAGTTGTAAAAGTTACAATTGATCAGGATGGATTTGCTAAGTGTTATTTTTTTGATGGATATATAAAATCAAAACCAATTATGTGTAATATGGGCTATAGATGTAAATTTTTAGGACCTCATGAAAATGGTATAAAATAACCTTTAGAAGTTGAATATTGGCCTTCCCGATGTGGTCTTGGCTATATTTCCATAAAATAGAACCATTCCCATATAAAGATGATGATCACCTCATAACATATCAAGAATATATGGAACAAAATGAGCTGTTTAAAAATATATATACCTACAATATGTTAACTATAGCTTATCCATAAATGATTGCTTCTTCGGATGAATGTTTAGAAGGTGATATCTTTCATGATATATCTCTTGATGAAGTTTTGAGGAATAAATTCTTCTTTGATGGATCTATGCCATGTATAGCTCATGTTGAAGCAAATTCTCCTCAAGAAGAACTAGCTAAATGCACATTAGAATAATTACAAGAAATGGGTGTATCACCTGCACCACCTAACTTTGAAAGAGATTTAAATATTTTTGTTGGAGATAATTTATTGGAACATAAGAGAACCCTCACCTAGTCAAAATTGGATCAAAATTAAGTGAAGAAAAATAAAATCTATATATTGAATTTATCATAGAATATGCTAATGTTTTTTCTTGGACATATGCAGATATGCAAGGCCTATATTATTTTGTAGTTATGCACCATCTAGTAGTGCGCCCTGATGCTAATCCTATAAAGCAAAACCTTAGAAAAATGCATCCTAAAGTAGCACTACTAGTCAAAAGTGAATTGGAAAATCTTCTGAATGTAACTTTTATACAAGCTATTGACTATGCTGAGTGGATATCAAATGTTGTTCCAGTGACTAAGAAAGAAGCTACTAAGATTAGGGTTTGCACTGATTTTAGATATATAAATGTTGTGTTAATATTACAATGACACTGAGAGGGGGGGTGAATCAATGTAGCTCTTTAAACTTGAATTTATAGCTCTTAATACCACAACAATTAAAAATTATTACTAGATATAGCAAGTATAACAAAAGAGCATCACACAATGCAAGATTTAACGAGGTTCACCAATGTGGCTACTCATCAAAAATTGACTGCTTGGACTACCATCCAATTCCAGCCTTTGCAAAGCACCAAATTTACAATCAATTTACCAGAACCAACTGGAAGGAGCACCAACCCCTGATTTATCTGCACCAATAGAAAGGAGCACCAAACCCTAATTTATCTGCATCAACAGAAAGGAGCACAAACCCCTGATTTACCAGCACCAATTGGAAGGAGCACTAACCCCTGATTTATCTGCACCAATAGAAAGGAGCACCAACCCCTGATGCCAAGCTACAACCTGGACTTCAATTTGAATCTATAAGTTTGACAGTAAGATACCTTTGCTTTTTCAAGACCTTGACTGGTCTTATTCACCTTTGCATTCTCTGTGCACTCTGCTCTCTCTACGTAATCACTTCGCACACTCTACTTAGTTACAGTCGAACTTCACGATCGTCTTATCCATTTTTTGCACTCTGCTCTCTTTGTGAATTTTGCACTTAGCATGATTCGACACGACTTGCTCTCTGTGCACAACGACCGTATTACACACACATTCAACCCCTGTCTTCAATTCTACAAACAACCCTCCTTTTATAACAATGTTTTTTATGATGAAAACCTTAATCTTAGTCGGCTATAAATCCTAATATTAGTTGGCTTTCATAACAACTATAAACCCTAATTTTAGTCGACTATTATCCTTCTCATTTCAGTCGAGTTCTCCTTCTTGACTTGTGCATTTATGGCCTGTCATGAAATCATGACATTTCTGCCTCTGTAGATTCTTTTGTTGTTGTTGCCATGAAAATACATGTCACGATATCACGACATTTTTGCCTCCGTACGCTTTCTCTATTCTTTTGTCATGATATCATGACATTTCTTCCTCTATAGATTTCATCTTTTATTTTGTCGTGATATCGTGAAATTTCCACCTCTGTATACTTCGTATTTGATTTTTTTGCGATATCGTGACACTTCTGCTTCCATAGAATTCGACTTTGCTTTTGTCATGATATCGTGACTCTTCTGCCTCTGTAGTCTTCAACTTAGCTTTTGTCATGAAATCATGACACTTCTGCTTCTGTACTTAGATTCTTTGCTTTTGTCGTGAAATCATGACACTTCTACCTTTGAAGTCTTCTTCCCTGATTTTTTCATGAAATCACAACACTTCTGCTTTCGTACTTTACTTCTTTGCTTTTGTTATGAAATCGTGACACTTTTGCTTCTGAAATATTCCTTTTTGCTTTTGTCACAAAATCGTGACAATTCTACTTTTGTACGCTTCCTCTCTTTCTTTTGTCACGAAAATGCAACATGTCGCGATATCGTGACACTTTTCAAACTTACTTTCTCTCTCCTATTTTAGTCGCAAAAATGTGACATGTCGTGAAATCATGACACTTTTCCAACTTACTTTCTCTCTCCTATTTTAGTCGCGAAAATGAGACATGTTGCGATATCGCAACACTTTTCCAACTTACTTTCTCTCTCCTATTTTAGTCGTGAAAATGTGACATGTAATATCATGACACTTTTCAAACTTACTTTCTCTCTCCTATTTTAGTCACGAAAATGTGACATGTCGCGAAATCGTGACACTTTTCCAACTTACTTTCTCTCTCCTATTTTAGTCATGAAAATGCGACATGTCACGAAATCGCGACACTTTTCTTACTTGTTTTCTTTCTTCGAACTTGTCATGAAATCATGACACTTTTTCTTGCTTTCTCTTTATCTTCCAACATGTCATGAAATCGTGACAATTTTTCCACTTGCATTTTTCTCTTCCAACATGTCGTGAAATCGCGACAGTTTTTCCACTTGCCTTTTTCTCTTCCAACGTGTCACGAAATCGCAACAGTTTTTCCACTTGCCTTTTCTCTTCCAACATGTCACGAAATCACGATAGTTTTTCCACTTGCATTTTTCTCTTCCAACATGTCACAAAATCGTGACAGTTTTTCCTGCTTTTTCTCTCTCTTCCAACATGTCACGAAATCTCGACAGTTTTTCCTCTTGCCTTTTTCTCTTCCAACATGTCACGAAATCGTGATAGTTTTTCTTGCCTGTTGTATATGTCATGATATCACGACACTTTTCTTACTTGTCTTTTTATTTTATCTTTTGCATATGGGCCACTTCGGTCTTCTTGGAAAATCACTGTACATACTCTGAATAACCTTTGAACTCCTATCTTCTACATCTGAATAGCTTTTGAGCTTCCTGTCCACTGCATCAACAGATCTATTTGACTGTGTTGACAACAATGACAATACTATTGTTGCACCTTGCTCAACATGTTGCATGCCCTAAAGATGATTTTCCCCTCCCTAATATGGATCAGATCATAGATTTCACAACTGGGAGTGGAATGTTATCCCTCATGGATGGTTTTTTATGATACAACCAAATTAAAATAGCTCTTGAAGACCAATCTAAAACAACCTTTTTTACCCCTTAGGGACATTTTGTTCGAAAGTAATGCCTTTTGGGCTAAAAAATACAGGAGCAACATATCAAAGAGTTATAACATACATATTTCATGATATGATGTATGATATTTTTTATGATTATGTAGATGATATTATAGCTCGTTCAAAAAAATAATATGATCACATTAATGATTTAAGAAAAGTGTTTGATAGACTAAGAGAATATCTGATACATTTAAATCCAAACAAATATGTGTTTGGAGTTAAATCAAGAAAATTATTGGGGGTTATTATTTCTATGTGTGGTGTAGAGGTAGATACTCTCAAAATTAAAGCTATCCTTGATATGCCACCTCCTGAAAACATATCAGAGTTAAAAAGTTTACAAGGAAAACTTAAATCTATCCATTGTTTCATTGATAAATTTGTGGATAAAATAGGACCTTTTCTTAAATTACTTAAGAAGAATACTCCATTAAATTGGGATAAATAATGCCAAGAAGCTTTTGAGAATATTAAATAGTATATTCTCACTCCTCCAATGCTTGTTCCTCCTAGACTAGATCATCCATTTATTTTATATGTTTCTACCTCTAAACTTGCACTAGGAGCTATGTTGGCTCAAATTGATGATGAAAAGAAAGAACGAGCCACATACTACATAAGTAGAACTTTAATAAGTTATGAAACTCGATATACTCCATTAGAAAAAATTTGTCTAGTGGTTGTGTTTTCTATGCAAAATTTGTGTCATTACATGCTTAGTCAGAAAACATATGTTATTGCTAAGTCTGATCCATTAAGGTACTAGATGAGTAGACCTTACTTATCAGGATGCACATCTAAGTGGGTTCTTACTCTTAGTGAATCTAAACTCACATTTATCAAAAAAAAATCTATTAAAGACCAAGTTATAGCTGATCAGTTAGTTGCTGCACCTTTTGAATCTACTCATCCTATGAATATTGAATTTCCTGATGAGTGCCTTAATCTGGGAGAAGATCCTTTTGAGACATGGTCTTTGTATTTTATGGAGCTATATGTATGAGTGGTGTAGGTGTCGGTATCATATTAAAATCTCCATAAAAGCACCTTATACGTTTATCTTTTAAATTACAATTTTCTTGTACTAATAATACTATAGAGTATGAGGCTCTAATCCTTGGGTTACGAGCTACTTTAGCTTTAAAAATTAAAATTTTATTAGTTTTTGATGATTCTCAGCTTGTGATAAATCAAATCAATGAAATTTATCAAACACAAGATGAGAAAATTCATCCTTATAAATAATATATCCTTAAGCTTATATCATTTATTTGAAAAAGTAACTTTAGAAGATATTCCTAGAACTAGCAACCGTGCTATCGATGCTATGTTTGTGACTGCTTCTTTTTTTCCTTTGGAGTTGGATGATGAGTATGTTACCATAATTATTCACCAACTCCAATAACCTACTTATTCTAAGTCATGTTTAGAAATATTAGATGTGTTTTTAATTGATGAAATTACCCTAGAACCTTGGTATATAGATGTCTTTAATTTTCTCCAAAATGGAACCTTCCTAGAAGGATTAGATAGAAACCAATGTACGCTACTACATAGGTGAGTCATTCACTTCGTAATTGTTGGTAATAATTTATATATAATATATTTTGAAGGTATTATATTAAGATATATCAACCTAGAAGAGTCTAAAAATCCTTAAGTGAAGCCCATAATGGATCATGTGCAGGACACTTTAGTGGAAGTGCCATTGCCAAAAAGCTCCTTAGAATGGGATATTTTTGGCCTTCCATGGAAAAATATGCCAATGATTATGTGTCATTGTGATAAGTGTAAAAAACATGGCTTATCCATGCTCTTGCTCAGGAACTTCAAACCATATCCTCTCCTTGGCCCTTCTCTAAATGGGGTTTAGATATTATTGGTAAAATTAATCCTATTTAATCTTATCATCATAAATTCATAATAATAGCAACATAATATTTTACAAAGTGGGTTGAAGCTACACCTTTAGCTTCTTGCATAGGAATCCAAGTTTCTAAATTTATTTTCAATCAAATCATCTGTAGATTTGGAATTCCATCTAATCTCATCTCTGATAATGGAACATGTTTCAAGAACAAATATGTTAAGAAATTATGTCAAAAATATAAAATCCAACATAGATGGTCCACTCCTTATCCACAAGGTAATGGCCAAGCTGAAGCATCAAATAAAACCTTAATCAAAATCCTAAAAATATTAGTTAATAAATATGGCCATGACTGGCATATACAATTATATCCTACCTTGTGGGCTTATCAAACTAGTGTTCATACTCATACAAGCGCTTCACATTTTCTCTTGGTTTATGGCACTGAAGCAGTTTTTCCATTTGAATTAGAAGTTCCTTCTTTAGCTCTTTTGCTTCAAGATACTAAAGTAGGATATGAATATCATGCTAGCATATTTAGTCAACTAGAACTTCGAGATGAAAAGTGCATCCATGCTTTAGAGCATCTTCATGCCTACCAAGACAAACTTAAAAGATCATATTCAAAGAACTTTTATAGTTGATCCTTTGAAGTTGGATATTTAGTCTTAAAAGAAAATAAAAAAAAAATACTAATGCAAGAAAATATCTAAAAGGAAAATTTCAACCTAATTGGCTTGGTCCATATGTCATCACTGCTAAATTTGGATCAGGTGCATATATATTGGCTTCCTTGGATGGGAAAGATCTCAAGGAACCCATGAATATCATGCATTTGAAGAGATATTATGCATAAAATAAAAAAATTCCATATTTGTACATAATTGTAAATGAATTTCTTCATCATCTACAACCCTCATATTATCAAAATAACAAAAAATCAAAAAATATGAAAATTTCCAAAAATATTTCAAATTTGTTAAGTCATTCATTTTGCATCAGTGTGCCTTATCTTCCAAAAATCCAAGTTATATTTTATTGTATTTCAGATAAATTTAAAAGTTGTCTTGAACCATGCACTTAATTTACATATTTAATAATTTTGGTCTTATTGCTTTGATTATAAATCTCTCTTGTATCGAAAAATACTATTAATTCATTAAATAAATTTTGAGTTTTGGGAAATGGTCTTGCTACTTATTGAACCAAGAACACATTCTCACATATTAAATATTATTTATCGTAAAATTTGAAAATGGATACTACATAGTAGTCTTGGTTCCTTAAGTGAAAAGTTTCCCCTGTTATCCTATTATGCACATGGTCTAGAATACTGAGAATTGGCAAAAGGACAAGCTTTCTCCCCCTACCCAAATAAAATCCTTTACCCCATGTCTAATTTGGGTAAGTATCCAAAATAAAAATAGAAATAAAGAGAAAAATAAAGAAAAATAAAAAGAAAGAGAAAGAGAAAGAAAGATAAAAAGAAAGAAAAAGAAAAAGAAAATAAAGAAAATAAAAGAAAGAAAAATAAAAATTAATAAAATCCCCTTGTTCATAAATGAGCAAGAAATCCCAATTCTAAAATTTGAATAAAATAAGGGAGTAGTGAGCTTGAATCCTTAGAATTTCTCAGTTATTTGAAAGCCATGAGGTAAGCCCCATAATAGGTGTTTTTTTCCCAACCTGCTTGACCTCGGGTAATCCCTTTTGCATGGTGACATGTCTATCACATTAGCGACCTTCATTTGTACAAACCATTATTTGCTTATGGATTAGCTAGATTTTTGTAACTTGACTTACGTAGTAGTTTAGTACACTGCCATGCACAAAATCATGGGTAATGAACATTTCACTCGCACACACATTGGTTCATTCAAGTTTGCTTGTATCACTACCTTACTCAAAATCAATAAATTAATTTCACAAGCACACACATTTGATCCTTGAGAGATTTTGTATCATTGTTTCAAATCAAGATGGATAATGAATTCAATTATCACACACTGGTTCTTGATACATTTGAATTTGTCTTCGAAATAAGTTAAAATATTTCTTTGAAATTTGTTAGACAACATTTTATCATCATCCATTTCTCCATAGATCATTCCAAATGAACTTGTAAAATAAAATTATTTATCATACATTGCATTTTGACTTCATGATGATGGTATAATTCCTAGTAACTATTTTCTCAAATTTCACACTAGGAATTCTATGCCTAGCGCAAGTCATCTTTCTCAATTTTTAAGTTTTAATCATTTTATATAGCACAAATAATTTGTCATACACCATACATTGCATTTTGACTTCGCGATGATGGTATAATTCCTAGGAATTATTCTTCTCAAATTTCACACTAGGAATTATATGCCTAGCGCAAGTCATTTTTCACAATTTTAAAGTCTAAATCATCCCATATTTATTAATATTATTAAATATGTGATACAAATGCTTTGCTTTTTATATAACCAAAAAGCATGCATCCATCTACTATACTAGTCATATTCAATCATTCAAAGCATAAAATAATGACAAGATTGCATAGATTCAATAAAATAAGTGTTTCTTGTATTAATAATTGCAAAGAATCCCGACTACAATCATGCCCCTCTTAGGGTCACCCAAATGATGATACAATTAATACAATTCCAAAGCACTCAACAGGGTAGGCACACTAATGTTGCTTTTCAACTAGTCACAAACTACTCTAGGGTATAGTTGCCCTCTTCCTCGTGTTGGGGAAGGAACTTGATAGTTGAATCTCCTTTGAATCTATTCCCTACGGTCAAGAAACAACATAAAAGTGTCAAAAAGATAGGTAACCTCTCATGATGAGGCCCTTTTAGGAAAAATGCATGAAGATACCATTAAGCATGTATAATCAAGAAAGCATGAAAATCACTTCTAAACTATGTTAATTGGATCAAGATTTATAGAAATGCTTAAAGGAAGACAATAACTACACTATGCATGGACCAATTATGTGAAATAAAGCATGAAAGTGCATAAAGAATCCATTAATATTCTATTTGATTCTTAACACAAAGAAACTATTCTAACCTAATTCTACCAGTTAGAAATCTACTAAACTATAATTGAACCATGGAAATAGCCAAACTAAGCTAATTATCTGAAAAAAAAATGAAAAATGTAAGCCGATGATACCTCTGTTGAAAACTACAACTCTGATGAGCGGTCTGCACTGTAAACCATGGTTGAAAGCCATGATTAGCAATCTGATAGGTTTACCTTCAATTTCAAGGGTAGTGGGCTTGACCTCCTTGTCCAAATTGATGTTCAATGGTCACATTTGATGTCCTCATACTAATTTGGATATTGATTCACTATGAAGGGCCTTCGTTTACCCGAATATGCACTTCTTGGCTCTCTTAGGCTCCTACGACATCCATAATGCAATTCATAATTAATCTTGGCAAGTAGGAAGGGGATAAGTGCAATAGATCTCTCTATCTTAGTATACTCGATTGAGTGTACAGTTCGATAGGGTTTCACTGCTCAAATATCCAATGCTCTCTTTGATAGTTTACCCTAATTCTGAAGGGTGCTTATAGGACTACTCAAGGGCTAGGGGTGGCTTCATGGAGAAGCCAAGATCAATAAGGGGTGGTTAGGACAGTTGGATTGTAATATTATATCTTCTAACCACCTTCTTCTTTAATAAATGGTCATTCAAACTGATTTGGCCATGATGAATGCCAACTAAAATTCATTTAAGACCATAGGTTACAGCCATGGTCTATACTGTAAACCATAGGTCTTAGCCATGGTTCAGACTATAGACCATAGGTCTGGGCTGTGGTTTAGACTGATTAGGCCAAGGAGCCCAAATTGAGTGGTTAGAACCACTTCTCTATCTTGGAGTTTGTCCAAGATCCTCCATATGGTCTTGTAGCATGTCCATATGAGTAGTCACCCTTGACATGACATATTTTAGGTGTCTATAGATGCCCCTTTTGAGATGCATTGTGAGATCAAACAACACTAAGAAAAAATATACCTCCTAAAATGATGTCGAAGGTTCTATGATGATCATTAGTCAGATAAATATTAGATGCCTCTTATCCAGCAAAAGTATGTGCATCCTAGAATCATTGCTTCTAACTAGGTGAAAGGTTTACATTTGAAAAGCTTGTGCCATTATCATATCATTTGGTGCAGCTGTGCATTCCATAGGTATCTTCTAATCCATAGATCTAAAAGGTGGAGAATAACAAGAAAAGTCGCATTTGCTATTTACCCCAAGAAAATGGGTAAGCTTATAATAGCTATTGACAATGATTCACACGGACAAACACAATTTTGACAAGATCAAGGGATCTACGATATCTAGGATCTTCTGTTGATTTCTATTATGATTTGATATTATGACTACCCCCTCAAGCAACGAGTTAATGAAGGTAATGACAATGATAAAATTGATGATATCGCTTGATCACCATGGATGATCTAAAAAAATTTAGATTTGAGCAAATTAATGTCTTGGCTGGGCCTAGTTCAGCTTCTGATTCCAATTGTTAATAGTATTTGCATATTTCTATCCCATGGAGCAATCAGGCTACAATAGCCATCTCGAGGAATCTAAATGATACAAATCCAATTATTTTTGTGTTGAATCAAATTATCTATGATTTGCTAAAAATATGTCATAGGAGACATGACATGACATGCCTCATTCCCGTGGAGAAGTCTAGCCATGAAGGCCTTCTTAGGGACTAAAAAAAAACATATCAAATCAACGATGATAATTTTTGCACCAAATTTCCTTATGGTAATTTACTCATGTTGTCAGATTCCATGGATCGCAATTCACTACAACCACCAAGTGTATAGGGTAAAATACTGAATACGAGGTGCATTTGGTGTTTTTAATTATTTGATTTTTTTGTTAATTTTGATTTTTTAAATTGATCATGGTGCTTTTAACATCACCAAATTCACAAAATTGATTGCTATTTTTGAAAATTTGATCTAATGGGAGTCATTAATTTACCTTTTTAGACCTTCCCACGGTGGTTTTTAACCACATTTTCTACTAGCTACAAACTGTGGTTGGGGTTTGTGGTTCCCAATTGCAATTTTGGGAACCGCAGCTAGGGATTGCAGTTTGTGTAGAATAAGAAAAGCTTATAAAAGTTTCAATTTTCAAATTTCTTTCATTATTACTTAATAGCAACTTGGCAATTGGAGAGCTCTAACAGTGACCAGTGAAAACTGACCTAAACCTATCAAACTCTATACCTACACCCTACACACTACACGATGGCAGAGCGCGACCAAGCTTCATCTAGCTGAGGAAGAGGTGAGGGTAAGGTAATTTGAAACCAAGACCTCACATCCATTACCAATAAAATTAACCTCATTAAGAAATGGGGTAATTAAACCTAATTAAACTGCTGGTAAAAAATTCATGCTAGATTAAGCTAGTTTAGGCTATATATTTTTTATTTTTATTTTGTTTTTTAGCCATGAAAATGAGCCGAGTGGGATCTCAATAGAAAACCGCAGGTAACAGTTGTAGTTCCCAATTGATCAATTGGGGACCACAGCTACTAGCGATGGTCCGCATTTAAATTCCAATGGTCAATTTTTGATCGCAAGCGGACCATAGGGTTGACCCATGGTTCACCAACTTTAGGAAAAATTATCAAATTTTTAATTTTTCCAAGGTTTAATAGGAAAATAATGTCATTTAATGAATTTTTGAGTTGTCTAAGTGTTATTTTTTATTTTTATAACTTCCCGATGACATGTTTTTGTACTTTTATCAGTTTTTAGATGTTTTTGATAATTTTTTAGGTCATTTTTAAATGTTTTTGCTTGTTTTTAGTTAGATTTTTCCTTATACTATGATTTTATTTTAGAGGTTGACCTCTAGAGCTCGAGATCCTGACCTCCTTATGACTCTTCGAGGACGTCTCACTCCTAGGGAGAAAATATGGTTTAGAGTTGTTGGATTCAACTACATCCTAGATCTACCCATGATTAGAGTGGATCAAGCTTACTTGACTATGTTGGCCCGACGTTGAAATGCACGGACCAACACATTTCACCTACCTATAGGTGAAATTACTGTGACCTTGGAGGATGTCTATAGGATCTTCAGGATCCCCATTGATGGTGAGGCCATCGTCTCTTCTACTTTTGGGGCGAAAGGGCCTATTTTTGATGCTATCTTCGATGACTGGAGCCATGAGGCTTAGCATAGTATCGATCATGGAGGACTCCACATCGGATACTGGTAGATGAAGAACATCTTCTCTATGTGAGACTTCATTTTTATGTACCTGATAGTGCAAGTTATTCTTCTAGACTCCTCGGGCACAAGGATTCCTTGTAACCTTTTAGCTACTATCCAAAGAGTGGTTCAAAGCTCAGTGAATCAGTTGCTATGACTGGCCTAGGGTAGCACCCTGCTATGCCAACTGTATAAAGAGTTGTAATATATTACTGACCAGAGCCACTGGGGTATCAATTGCAGCCTACTACTTTAGATTTGGGGCTGGCAGCACATCAAGATAGAGTTCCTAGGAGAGCTACCACTACACATATCAGATATTGATGATGACCATCAATGTTATGCTACCTATTATCCTCATGAGGAGGATGGGTATAGGAGCATGACCCATGATGGTGACATCCAACATTATATTACCCAATTTGCATCACTCAAACTAAACGATATTGAGTGGTGACTGTACATGGATTGTCCAACATGGGCTGAGGTGGGCAAGTGGCTTTGATGGGCTTGTAGAGATAGGTGGTTACTCAAAAAAAAGGTAAATATTAGAGAGTATCAGTTCTACTCTCATGTATTGCATCAGTTAATCCTAGAGATCCCATTTTTGTATCGACACTTGGTTTTATAGTGGGATCTACCATGGATTTTGCCTCTGGATCTAGGAGATGAGCCAGATGACTTCCAAGATATTGGGGTTGATAGGGCTGCTACCACCCCATCATATGATAGATGGTGGTCCATGATCTGATGGCATGGATCGAGGCCTCTAGGCAGAGTGCCAGACTAGGTAGAGGTGGAGGCGAATCCTGACAGGCGTAGGATGCACCAGAAGATAGAGGGCGGATGGGGAATAGAGGCCACTTTCGATGAGGCTCATGAGGTCAACCTATATGTTGAGGCTCTAGAGGAGGGTGAGGTCCCTCCTGAAAGCATAGAGGGGATGCTCCTGGATCAGGTTGTTAACTTATAGAGTCAGATCGATAGATACATTACGAAATAGATGGAATGATAGACCACTATTGCTACTCTATGAGACTAGCTAACTGAAAAAGATTATAAACTGACTCATGCAAAGTAGGAGATCACTAGCCTAACTGCACGAGCTATGGTAGTAGAGGGGAGGGTCAAGGATATTACCAGTGCATGTGATTTGGTAGAGGCATGACTAGATACAACTATAGCAAAGAGGGACTTGGCCCTGGCTAAGAGGGGAGATACTTCATCTTCTTGTGTTGTCATGGCACCATCCACAACACTAGTTCTAGTGCTACCTAGTGGTCATGATCCCATGTCATATATCTGATGCTTGGAGACCCTCGTGGAGGATGGCAATGCCAAAAATACAGGCAAGGTAGCCTACATAGACTAGTTGGAGGGTTACATCAGGTTGATAGGTGGGTAGGTCCTAGAGGATTCTCATGCTATATGGAGTTAGTGGACCAAATCTAGGACCATAGGGTAGTCTACGACTAGCTCCAACCAGAGGAATCATAGATCAAAAAGGACACATAGGTCTTCAAGTACACATGGTGGTAGCTCACATAGGAGACATAGAGAGACATACTTCTAGCCATAGGACTAGCCACCTGGACATACCAATCTCTCATGTGCTAGGCCCTTTTGAGCTAGGTGGTACACAGGGCCCTCAGTAGGGTGCATAGTAGGAACTAAATCCAACTATAGAGTAGGCTCCAGGTCACAGGGCTGAGGGAGGTGGCAAGAGCTCTAGTTCAAGGCAAGTCGGCCAAAGCTAGGGCTCTATTTGATCATCGCTATATTTTTGCATGTATCATTTTTGGTGTAAGGTTGAGGACCTACATGATTGTAGCCTACAAGAATTTTGTACTATTCTGATGTACTCTAAGATACATATTTATATATGATATGACTTGATCATTTATGGCTCATGATGTGTACTTGATTTATATGTTTGATTTTATATTTATTTGATGCTCATGGATGTAATGCTTATGTTAATTTGATGTTATATGATGTGATGTATGGATGACATGCACTATATAGCTATTTTTTTTATTATGATGGTATTCAGTGATCTAGATGTTTAGATGTGTGATTTATTATGGATGCATATGGATACAATGTTTTATATTAACGCATGTTTGATATTGCTTTATTGTATGCATTAATGTATGTAATGATTTACTTACACGATGGTAATCTAATGTAAATGAACCTATATGTTTTAGTCACTTAAAACATAAGGAATGAATGCAAATATGTTTATCAATCTAATGGATGACACCACAAAATGTATAAAAATCATGAATGTAATTGAAAATTCTTAATATAATAATTTAATCAATTAATCACCCTTATATGAAATGCAACGAATGCAGTTGTTTGATGCGAATGATATAATGTGTCATTCTATTTTCCTTTGCAAATTTGAAAAATGTGCACGATATAATAATTGGTCGTCTAAATATTATTTCTAATATCCATCCAGTATCTATCCTATATTTTTATTTTGCACTATATGATAATGTATCATGGACTCAATACTTTGCAATTTGATGATTTTATATGGTTTGAGATTTTTCATATTTTGTTTCTATGAGAGAAATTTTTGATGTTTTATATGAGACTCAAACACCCTAATAGACTTATAAAAATTTTCATACTAACCACACTAGACTTCTTAGATAAAAGGTTTTTTCTAGGATAGGCCCTAACTGTTCATTATCCCTATGTGTGCACATGATTATTTTAAGATAAGACATGAGCATTCCCCGATGTCACATGAGATTATTTCATCCCATTGATAATATAGCGGTTCCACAAATGTCTTATCCAATCCCAAGTTTAGATTTTAGTTAGAATAAGCCACTAGGCAATGCAAGACACCTGAAGCTAGCTCTTCCAAATTCAAACATTGGTCTTGTTCATAAGCGAGGTGCTAATGCATTAGACATATCTTCATGCGTAAGGTCTAGTAGTGCCAACAGTTCCAAGGATTCAGGCTCATTACTTTATATCCTTCAATTTTTAGGATACTTGATCATATGTAGTGAAGCAAGGGAATCGATTCCATATTCATTCTGAACTATTTTTGGATCTTCATTTGATCTCTCTTCGAACTGTATTTTGGATCTTCATTTGATCTTTGCTCAAAATTTTATTTATGATCTTCATTTGATATTCACTTTGAAATTTGATTTAAGCCTATTTTTTGATCTTCATTCGATCTTCACTTTTTGGCATTTACATTTGATAATTTTTTTCAAAAACTTTCCTTTGGGGGATTTGCTTGGGAAAACTATTTTTGGCATATCGATTGAGAATATCGATCTTATGATATCAATATGGGATATCAATCTGGTAATTCAATCTATGATATCTATCTAGGGTATAAATCATGAGGATTGATGTAGGATATCACTTTGGGATATTGCTCATTTTATCGTAAGCAAGGGATTCTAAATAGGGAACTAACATGTCCTTTTGCCAACTTCCAACATTTCCCATACCATCCGCATAGAGGGATAAGCAATAATAACTCTTTTCGCTTTAGGATACCCGATCGTGCTTCACGACTTTCATATTCCACTAGTCCTTGTTAGGATTGTTTAATTTTTTTATTAGTGATAGGCTTCTGATATGTTAAGGGCTATACTAACTGAACCTTAGCTACAAAAGCAAAGCAATATTTCTACCAACTCTTGATAAGACCACTAGGTATGGTTGAGTGATCAAAAAACCCTAGTATATCTCCATAGCAACATTATTTTTTTGGTAAGTAGATATTTTATATACAAAATGGATTTTTTAAGAGGATCCCAAAACCTTATAACACGAGAGACCGCAACCCTTAGTAACAAAATGATCCCCTTGGGCTAGTACAGTAGAAACCATAGTAAACCTTACCAAAAAAAAAAACATAGTAATACCCAGGAGGGCTACATCAAAAACCTCAAACTAGAGGTAAAACATGCTGAAAAAACAACAAAAATAAATAGATGCATCCATTTTAAAAACATGAATATCCTCTCCCTGCTCCCTATGCCTGTCTACCCAAGCCTGATCCTCTCTTCTTGCTTATGTGGAATCATTAGTGATATCTTGGTTGGTGACCTTCTCCACATCCATAGGAAACAACTACCACCACACCATGAGACATGTGGATAGTAATCCCTTATTTCAAAAGTGGTCGGGTAAACCATTGCCCTACCTATAGGTGTGCTGACTTAGACCAGGTTCCTTTAGAGGAGGAGGTTCTTGGCCTCAGAAATGACATTGAAAACCTTCCATTTTGGATCCTGGGAATTCATCATGTAGTTAATGATGTTCAGTGAGTCCCCTTCAACTACCAAGGGTCGGGGATCCTCCGAAATGAGCTTGAGTCCTCTCAAAAGTCCTCAGGCCTCTACAAAATGATTGGTTTGAAACCCCAAGTTTTTACAAAAATCCAGGATGAGTTGTCCATTATGGTCTCTAACTGATCCACCCATAGCAGTCGCCCCTAGGTTGCCTTGAGAGGCCCCATCAAAATTTAACTTCAATCATCCTTGAGGAGGCCTGACCCACCTGACATCCTTCTTGGGTAATCGCAGATACTCCTACTCCTTTATCTCCCCTGATAACTTCAAGGATTTGAAAAAACCCTCTTCAAACACATGCTTGGGCCATGTGCTAGGGATAAACTTGGAGTTCTCAATGGCAAATGTGATGGACCTATGAATGACTGAGGGATGATCCCTGGGAGGATTATCGAAGACCTGACCATTGCATTCCAACCATATCTACCACAAAAAATGGTGGAAGCAAGCATTACACAAAAAATGGAGCTTGGGATTTTTAAAATGATTAGGTGATTGGAAGAAAGCCTCATTAATGGTCTTAGGGGGAATCCATTGGATTTGAAAGGTAGAGAGGATGGAGCCAAGGATCGACCAAGTGAAAACATAGTGCAGGAATAGGTGGTCAGAGGACTCACAGGCAGACTCACACAGAAACCACCTATTGTGAATAGAAAACCCCATATTGTGAATATTATCAATTATGAGAGCTTTGTTCTAAAAGGCAATCCATAAGAATAAATTTACCTTTGGGATCAAACATTTCATCTATACCACATTGCAAGAAAAGTCCGATTTCAGCCCTTTGCATTGGAATTCATAGGCATATTTAATAGAGAATCCACCATCATAGATCCTTGTTCAAATCATTCGATCCAAATATTTATTGGTGGGTATGATGATGGCCTTAAGGATAGAGGACATGAAGTTAGCTTTGGTCTCTAGCCCCTTTGCATTAATGACTTTCCACTATAAGGAGCCATTTCTCCATTCAATTAAATTGGCCACCCTCTACCCAAATTTGTTATCAAGAAAAGTTTTAAAGGTGAACCAGCCTGGTCTGCTTAGAGAGAGGGTCCTTTAGGGCCCACCTATCCTTCCAAAAATCTATGCTCCATCTATCTCCAAGGATCCACTTGATGCCATCTTGGATTATCTACCTGGATTGGACAATGGCTTTCCAGAAAGCCTACCCCCTAGTGGGAATCCCATCATCAAGAAAGGAAGTGTTAGTGAGGTATATCCTCTTGACAATTCTAACCCATTATATCGATTCATATGCTAGGATCCTCTATGTGTGTTTAGCAATGAGATCTAGGTTCATCTTAGCCATTCTCTTGAACCCTAATCCTCCTTGCTTCTTGCTTCTATAAACTTTTTCCTAGGCCACCACAGGAAACCTGGACTTGTTTTCATTGCCTGACCAAAGAAATTTCCATTGGATCTACTAAATATTTTGAAGAAATAAGGTAGGCAATTTGAAAAAAAATATGAAAAAGTTTGGAATCCCTTGGAGGCATGCCATGTGAGGGTTGACTTGGAATATTGGGATAAGAACTTGCCTTTCCACGATATTAGATTTTTATGGATTCTCTCAAGCACCATGTTCCACATCCCTTACTTAGCATGCCCATATAAGAGAGGAAGGCCAAGATAGATAGTGGGGATGGAGTCAATAGAGCACCCTAGGATCGTTGCAATCTAAACTTGACGCCTAATAGGGGTGTTGAGAAAAAATGTTTTGCTTTTGATGTAGTTAAATTTTTGATCGGCAACACTCTCATAGAGTCCTAGGATTCATTTGATGAATCTGGATTGATCTACTGATGCTATGGTGGATAGGAGTATGTCATCCACAAAATTTTGATGGGTTATTGCCTCAATACCCGAGGCAAGGAGGAGGTCGGTCACCTTATTCTGTTGTTGGGAATCCTTGAGGGCTCTTCCCAAATATTTTGTGAGGATGATGAAAAGGATAGGGGACAGAGTATCCTCTTGATGTAGACCTCTTGAGCTCTAAAATAAATTGGTAGGAGAGCCATTGACTAAGATAGAGAACTAGGGGGAGGAAATGCAGCCCTGGATGAGGTCAACCCATAGGGGATGGAAGTCAAACTTGAGGAGGATCTCCCGAAGGAAACCTTTGTCAACCCTATCAAAGGCCTTGTTCATATCAAGCTTGATGAAAAGGGTACCCTTCTTGGTCATTGATGCAGAATGCAGGGTTTCATGGATCGAGATGACCCCATCTAGGATGTTCCTCCCTTTCACCAAATTTCCTTGAGACTAATCAATGATAAGGGGGAGAATGGGCTTCAGCCTATTGGCCATAACATTTTTCAACACTTTGTAGATGATGTTGCATAATCTGATAGGCCTATAATCAAATATGGATTTGCAGTTAGAGGCTTTCGATATGATGGCCAAGAAGGTGGATTTGAAACTACGAGGGACAACTTTGGTTGACTAGATCTCTCTAATGGCCTCATAGACATTGTTCCCCACCACATCCCACAGGTTTTAGAAAAACCTAGGAGAGAAACCATCTGGCCTAGGGGATTTATCAGGTTGCATTGAAAATAAGGCCTCCTTAATATCATCATGGGAGAAATGTTCTACCAGTCTGAGTTTCACATCCTGAGGAACGATGCAAGGAATATTAGATAGGAGAGTATCCTAAGCTTGGATGTCACCCTTTGGGGCACTTCCCAAGAGGTTATAAAAAAATAACACTGCTTAATCCCTAATATAAACTATGTTCTTTGTGGATGATCCATTGCTACACACAATCTCCCTGATCTTGTTGGATGCCCTGTGCTGCATAGTGGAGGTGTGAAAGAACCTTTTGTTAGTATTGTCTTCCTTGAACCATAGGTCTCTTGACTTCTACCTCTAGAAGGTTTCCTCTCTAGCTAGGATTTTATGGAACTCTGATAGGATGTTCCTTTCCTCCTCCCTAGTGGGGATATTGTTGTCCCTAGATTCGATTCTCCTTTCCATCTCCTAAAGTTTCTTAGTAATGTCCTTTTTACTGGTGAAAAGGTTTCCAAAAACCTCCCTATTCTAGATTTTCAATTTTTATTTGACCATATTCATTTTTTAAGCTAGTTGAGAAGTGGTGGATCCTCCAAACTTTTGATACCACCATGAGGACACTTGATCTTTGAAATCATTATGGAGAGTCCACATGAATTAGAAATGGAAAGGAGTTTTGAAGGAGGGAGGCCTGCTAGTTTCAAGGAGGATGGTACTGTGGTCCGATTCGATCTGATGTAAGGCCAATAGGGTGGCATCACCAAATAGAGGAATAGCTTCTTTAGAGATGAGAAACCTATCCAGATTCACCTGGATGAGCCCGCTATCAATCCTACTATTGCTCCAAGTGAAAGAGGACCCCTCGAGCTTAACATCCACGAGATCATTGGTATTGAAAAAAGCTCTAAAATCCTCCATGCTTCTATTGAAAGAGTCGTTACCTCCTTTATTCTCAGATGGATGTCATGGGCTATTGAAGTCTCCTCATATGATCCATGGAAAGGTGTTGAAGGTGGTCCTCATTTGAGTTACGGTTTCCCATATTTCAGCTTGCTTGATGGGGGAATTTGGAATGTAAATGTTGGATAGGATCCAAGACTGATTGCTAGTCTTGGAGTGAAATAAAATGTTTAGGATCCTACTCGAGGATGAAAAAATCCTTCCTTCAACCATGGTAGGGTCCCAAAGGCACATGAGCCCACTTGACATACCTTGAGCTATACTGATAAGGCACTCTCCTTTTTCCATGTAACCACCAGAAAGGCTCACCCTTGAGGTGATAATCTCGTTATTGCAATAGTAAATGAATAAGAAACATGCATAAAAGATAAAATTGACAACAACATGTATGATAAACACTTTATTTATTCATGAAGTCCAATTTGTGTTACAATTATTTCCCTCTTAGGGATAATCACATTGATACAATATTACAATAAGGTTTCTTATGATTGTAATCCTCTTCAAGATAGGTGTGATGCTCAATGCACCTTTGTAGGGTGATACAAAATGCTCTAGGGTGGATTTGACCCTCTTCTTCACATTGAGGAAGGAATTAAATTATTGACTCTCCTTTGAAACTACTCTCTTGTGGTCAAGAAACAACACAAAAGCATTAATAGCATAGGCAATATCTCATGATGAGGCCCTTTGAGGAATGTGAACATAAAGATGCTACAACACTAATGAAATAAAAATAATAATAAAAGCATGTTATACTTATACTAAATTCATAAATATTTCTTGAAACATAGAAATGAAGAGTACTGCTCTCTATCTAACAGATTAATTGTATAAAATGATTCATGTAAAAATGGGATTAGTACAAAGTGGCTCAAATAACAAGAATTCATGTAAAACACTAATTAAATTGGCCAGTGTCTCTAAAACATGAAATAAGCTATAAAAATTGTTAATATAACCTAATTAAGTGCATTGTAAAAGAAACTTTAAGGAAATATTTCATCAGTTGCAAACCGTAGCTCGGATGAGCGGTCTGCACTATAAACCATGGCTAACAACCATGGTTAGCACTCTGATAGGCTTACCCTCAATATTAGGGGTAGTGAGCTTGATCTCCTTGTCCAATTGATGTTCAAGGGTTGCCTTTGATGTCCTTCTAACAGATTTGGTGGTCAAATCACTATGATGGGCCTTCGTTTGCCTGGATTTGCATTTCTTGATCCTCCTAGGCACCTAGGACATCCATGACTAATTGATATTTAGAGTATTGGCAAAGTAGCTCTGAAATGCATGTGTTTAGTATGCAATTCGACAAGGCTTCACTGCAATTTTGATCAATCAACTCTGTATCAATAATTCATCAGTGCTTCGTTATACAAATCATCTATATCTTCTCCCTAAATTGAAGGAGTATGTATAGCATGTCCTTAGGGCTAGGGGTGGCTTCTTGGAGAAGCCAAGATCAATAAGGGGTGGTTAGGATATTTGGAATTGAATTTTCTACCCTATAACTACCTTCTTCTAGATCCAATGGCCGTTCCAACCGATTTGGCTTGGATGAAGGCCAACTGAACTTAAGTTAAGACTGTAGGTCATAACTATTGTCTAGATTGTAAACTATGGGTCTTAGCTATAGTTCAACCTGTAGACCATAGGTTTGGGCTACGGTTCAGACTGATTAGGCCAAGGAGCCCAATTGAGTGGTTAAAACCACTACTCTATCTTGGAGTTTGTCCAAGATCTTCCATATGGTCTTATAGCATGTCCATATGAGTAGTCTCCCTCGACATGACGTGTTTTAGGTGTCCATAGATGCCCCTTTTGAGATGCATTGTGCGATAGAAATATTTTGATAAAAAATAGACCTCCTAAAATGATGTCAAAGGTTCTAATATGATCATTAGTCAGATCAACATTAGATGCCCTAGGTCCAGTAAAATGATGTGCATCCTGGAATCATTGCTCCCAAATATTTAGAGGCTTAAACTTGAAAAGCTTATGCCCTTATCATCTCATTCGGTATGGCTATGCATTCCATAGGTATATTATGACCCATAGATTCAAAAGGCAGATAAAAATAAGCAAAATCATATTTGTTGTTTACCCCAAGCAAAGGAGTAAGCTTATGATAGCTGTTTACAATGATTCGCAAGGACGATACAATTTTGAAAAGATCAATGGATCTAAAATCTCTGGGATATTTTGCTGATTTTGATTATGATTTGATGTTATGACTACCTCCTTAAGCGATGAGTCAATGAGGGTAATGGAAATAATTGAAGTGACAATGTCGCTTTAACACCATGGATGATCTTAATAAATTTAGATTCGAACACATTAAATGCTTGGCTACACCTAGTTTAGCTTTTGATTCCAACTATTAATAATGATTTATACATTCCTATCCCATGGAACAGTTAGGCTACAATAGCTATCTTAGAGAATAAAAATGGTACAAATCCAATTATATTTGTGTTGAATCAAATTGTTGATGATAAGCTGAAAAATATGTCATAGAAGAAATGACATGCAACGCCTTGTTCCCGTGGTGCAGTCCGACCACGAAGGCCTTCTTAGGGATTGAAAAGGAACATATCAGATCAATGATGACAATTTTTGCCCCAAATTTCTTTATGGTAATTTACTCATCTTACCGGATTGCATGGATCACAAGTCACTACAACCACCAAGTGTATAGGGTAAATTACTGAATATGACGTGCATTTGGTGTTTTAATTATTTTGATTTTTTTGAATTTAATCATGGTGCTTGAACATCACCAAATTTCCAACATTTATTGCTTTTATTGAAATTTTAATCCAATTGGAATCATTGATTTACCTTTTTAGACATTCCAATGGTGGAATTTTACTAGTTTTTCTTCCATGCTAATAGCAGCCATGATGTGTGGTTCCCATTTTGTAAATTTGGGAACCGCTTATAAGATATGTGATCACAAACCCTAATTACTGGACCATAGGTTTTAGCTATAGTTTGCATAGAATAGTAAAAATTTATAAAATTTCAAATTTTCACTTTTTACCTCATCACTCTTTTACAGTTTCAGAGCTTTGATAGTGACAGCTTTAAACCTGCTCTAAAACCCTACCTGAACACACTGATATTCTACCTATCACATGATGGTAGCTCAGGAAGAAGCTTCATCCAGCCAAGGTCAGAGTGAGGGCAAGGGAATTTGATACCTAGACCATGCATTCTTACTAGTAAAATTAACCTCACTAAGAAATGAGATAAATGAACCTAATTAAACTGCTAGCAATGAACCTCAGACTTATATTAGGCTAGCTAGATTAGGTTTTAAATTTTTTTTCTATTTTTCGAGCGAGGAATTAGCCCCTTCTGAGGTATGAATGGAGACCATAGGTACTAGATTTGGTGCCCTATTGACTGATTTTGGGCCACAACTGACAGTTGCAGTCGGCATTCAAAATTCCAACGATCAAATTTTGACCACATGCGGATCGCAGAGTTGACCCACGGTTTGCCGACTTTACAAAAAATTTGTAAAATTTTTAATTTTTCTGAATTTTTAGAAGCAATTAATATCATTTAATGCATTTTTTATCCTTTTGATTGACAAATTTGATTTGTAGGCTTGCATGATGACATGTTTTTGCACTTTTATTAGTTTTTAAAATGTTTTTGTCATTTTTAGTTAGCTTTTTCCTTATAGTATGCTTTTATTCCAGACATTGACCTCTAGGGTGAGAGAGCCAGATCTACTTAAGACTCTCAGTGGAAGTCTCATGAGTGGTGAGCGTGATTGGTTCAAAGCCATTGGATTCAACTATATCTTGGATTTACCCACTATTCAAGTAAACCAAGCTTACTTAACTGCATTGTCCAGGCATTGGAATTCTTGGACAAATACATTTAACCTGCCCACAAGTGAAATAACTGTCACCTTAGAGGACGTATATTAGATCTTTAGGATCCCTATTTATGGAGATGCCATCGTATACTCCATTTTTGGGGCTAAGAATCTCATTTTTGATGCTATATTTGGAGATGAGCCAGCAGGATTAGGATGCTATTGACCACGGAGGAGTCCATATTGCTTACTAGGAGGGTAAGCATGTCTTTTCAATCCAAACTACTATCTTCATGGTCCTCCTGGTATAGATTGTGCTTCCAGACTCCTTGGGCATAAGGATTTACTAGAATCTCTTGGCTAGAATTTGGAGAGTCATACATAGTTCTATTAGGTAGCCATTGCACTTAGCTTAGGGTAGCATGCTATTATGCCACCTCTACAGGGAGCTATACCAGTTTACTAAGTGGAGCCTTAAGGGCATGAACTATAGTCTACTATTGCATATCTAGGCCTAGAATCATATTAGGATAGAGCATCCTAAGGATTTGCCACTAGATATTACTACTATTGCTATCAAGCACCAGTGATATGCCACTTTATGGACTCATAAGGAGGAGGGCACCCATATCAAGATTCATGCTGGTGATGTCCAACATTACATTACTTAATTCATGACACTTGGCCCAAGTGAAGTTTACTGGTGACCATACATGGACTACCCAACATGGCCATATGTGGGTGATAGGCTTCAACAAGCTCACCGAGATAGATGGTTGATCGGTCGTAAGATCGAAATTCAAGAGTACCAATTTTTCTCTCATGTACTATGATAGTTTGGGATGGTGCAGGAAATTCCTAAGATGCCCATTAGATACCAATGCTTGGCATTAGAGCATGATATATAGTGGATTAATCCTATGGCTCTAGGATATGATGCTGATAATTACCAGGAGATTGGTGTTGAGATGACTGTGACTACCCTAGCATATGATGGATGGTAGTCATTGTTCCAATGGTATGGTACAGGGCCTTTGGGTTGAGAGCCATACTAGGCAGCAATAGAGGTAGAGGTGGATCTCGATGGGTGTAGGGTGTTCCAAAGGATAGGAGTCCACAAGGGGGTAGAGGCTACCATTAAGGAGGATCCTGAGGCTGACCCTGAGGATGAGGCTTTCGAGGAGGGTGAGGTCCCTCCTGACAGTGTTGAGGGGTTACTCCTAGCGTAGGTGGCTAAATCATTAGTAAGAGTGAGATACAATGATTGCTACTCTATAGGATTAGTTGACTGATAAGTATAGATTCTTGACTAAGGTGCAGGGACAAATTGAGACTCTGATGATATAGGCTACAACTATAGAAATAGTTTCAGACACTATAGACTATACTGGGGATAGCTTAGATACAGTGGGATGCAGTAGTGGTAGATCAAGATCTGATCAGGGCCTATAGGAGGGCTATGTCACCTCCTCAGGCTACCATGGGGCCTCTGGTAGTTCCAATAGTAGTTGTACCAGGGGGCTAGGATCCTATGGATAAGGTCGAGTGATTACGAGATATGGTCATGAGGACCAATGATATGCATGCATCTCAGGTTACTCAAGTGGACTAGCTAGTAGGTTGCATAGATATGCATGGGTTACAAGTTCCTATGGATCCTTTCACTCTCAAGAATCAGTGGACCAAGACTAGGACTACAGGACAGTCTACTACTAGCTCGAGCCATCATACCCATTGGAGCGAGAGGGCACATAGGTCCTCTAGTACACATGGTGGTAGTAGTCATACCAGGACTAGGGAGGCAGGGTAGTCTACTACCACATCCGGCCATAGGTCCTAGCACATAGAGGTGCCCATCACTTATGGGGTAATTGGATGAGTGCTAGGCCTCATCAGATTAGGTGGCACATAGAGACCTCAGTAGGGCGACCAGTGGGGCATATCAAGACATCAAGGAAAGTAGGCTCCTGAGAATATTATTGAGGGAGGCGATGAGAGCTCTAGTTCAGGGGGAGCAGGATAGAGCTAGGGATTTTATAGCACAGACTACATTTTTATGTATCATTATTTTTGGTGTAAGGTCGAGGACCTACACGATTGTAGCCTACGAGCATTTTTACATTCTCCCTATGTACTCATTTTGACACATATTTATGTATTATATGATAATTATTATGGCTCATTTTGTGTGCATTTGTATATATTTCTTTTTTTGATCTTATGTTTATGTGATGCACATGGATGCAATGCTTATGTTATGCTGATATTATATGATGTGATGGTGATGTCATGCATTCGATAGCTATTTGATTTATGATGATGGTATGCAATGATCTAGATGCTTAGATGTGCTTTTTATGATAAATGCATATGGATGCTATAGTTTCTTTTAAGGCATAATTGGTATTGCTTCATTATATGCATTATTCTATGGAAATGCTTTATTTACATGATGTTATTCTAATGTAAATGAACTTGTATGCTTTAATCACTTAAAACACAAGGAATGAATGCAATTATGTTTATCAATATAATGGATAACACCACATAATGTATACAAATCATGAATATAATTGAAAATCCTTAAGATAAGAATGTAATCAATTAATCACCCATATATGAAATGCTATGTTATGCAATGTTTTATTATGCGAATGATATAATGTTTCATTCAATTTTCTCTTGAAGATTTTGAAAAATGTGCATGATATAGTTAGTGGTCGTATAAATATTATTGTTAATATTCATCCGGTATCTACCCTATATGTTGATTGTGCTTTTTATAATGATGTATCATGGGTTTAATACTTTGCAATTTGATGATTTATATGGTTACTAGTTTTGACACCTTGTTTCTATGGGAGAATTTTTTGAGGTTTTCCATGAGACTCAAACACCCTAATAGACTTATCAAAAATTGCGTACTAACCACACTAGATTTTTGAGATAAAAGGATTTTGCTAGGATAGACCCTAATTGTTCATTATCCCTATGTGTGCAAATGAATATTTTAAGATAAGACACAAGTGTTCCCCGATGTGAGGCAGGATTATTTCAACCCATTGCTAAGATAGGGGTTCCACAAATATCTTATCCAATCTCAAGTTTAGATTTTAGTTGGACTAAGCCACTAGGCAATGTAGGACACCTAAAGCTAGCTCTTCCACATTCAAACATTGGTCTTGTTCATAAGTGAGGTGCTAATGCGTCAGACATATTATCATGCATAAGGTACAATAGTGCTAACAATTCCAGGTATTTAGGCTCATTCCTTTCTATTCTTTAATTTTTGAGATACTTGCTCATATGTAGTGAAGCAAGGGAGTCGATTCCATATTCTTTTTGAACTGTCTTTGGATCTTCATTTTATCTCTCTTCGAACTAGATTTTGGATCTTCATTTTATCTCTCTTCGAACTAGATTTTGGATCTTCATTTTATCTCTGCTCGAAATTTTGATTTATGATATTCATGTGATCTTCACTTTGAACTTTGATTTAAGCCTATTTTTTTATCTTCACTTGATTTTCACTTTTCAGCCTTTACATTTGATAATTTTCTTTGGAAACTTTCCTTTAGAAGATTTACTTGGAAAAAATTGTTTCTGGTATATCGATTGAGAATATCGATCTTATGATATCAATATGGGATATCACTCTGGGGAGTCGATCTATGATATCGATCTAGGGTATCAATCATGAGGATTGATATGGGATATATATTTGGTATACTACTCATTTTATCATAAGCAAAATATTCTGAATATGGAACTAACCTATCAATTTGCCAACTGCCAACATTTCCCATACCGTCCGCACAGAGGAAAAGCAAGAATAACTCTTTTCGCTTCAGGATACCCGGTCCTACTTCATGGATTTCATATTCCCCTAGTCCTTGTTAGGATTATTTAAATTTTTTGATTAGTTATAGGCTTCTGATATGCTAAGGGCTATACTAACTAAACCTTAGCTACAAAAACAAAGTGAGCTTTCTACCAACTCTTGATAAGACCACTAGGTATGACTGAGTGACTAGAAAACCATAGTATGTCTCTATAGCAACATTATAGGTTGTGTTGAAAAACATAATTACTCACATGAATGATGGATCATGATAAATGTAGAGATGCATGATTTAAACACAAACATGGCATCGTTTGTAAGACTGACAATCACAATACCTTTTATTATGGAATACAATGGATGACGAATGCCTATATGCAATGCAATAATGTGGTGGATGCATGAATGAATGCAAAATGAAAATGCAAAATTCAAATGCAAATGCAATTTTTTTTGGATTTTATTGATTTTATAATTTTTATAGGTTTTGAGCCTCATAATTGACCAAACAACGAGTACATACCTCTGGAGCCTTTAAATTGACCAAGTAAATTTTATGAATCCTTGGAGCTTTGAGGATTGACCAAAGGGATTATGGGTATCTTTGGGACATTTTGGGATGACCAAGCAATTTTGAGTATCCTTGGGACCTTTGGGGTTGACCAAGCAGTTTTTAGAAACTCTTGGTGTCTTTTGCATTTGACCAAAGGACTTACAGATGCCTTTGGAGCTTTTGGGTTGACCAAGAAGTTTTTCAAAAACTCTTGGTGCCTTTTTCAGTTTGACCAAAGGGCTTACAGATGCCTTTGGATCTTTTTAGGATGACCAAGCGATTAAAAGCAAATACTTGGGGCTTTGACTGACACAACCAAGTTATTTCAAGGATCCTTGGAGCCTTTTGGGATGACTGAGCAGTTACCAGCAACTCTCGGAGCCTTTTACTATGATATTTAAGCATAAAATGCCTTAATATGGATGATTTTGAGAGGTTTAGGCTTTTCAACACCCCTAACGATGTTAGGCGATAGGTACTTGGACCAATATTTTTAGATATTATGTAAGGTCCTAGCCAATTAGCCATGAATTTTTCATGCATATTTGGTGGTAAATTAGAGTTCTATTGGTTTTCTTTCAAGACAAGATCCCCAACTTCAAAGTCTCTTTGGTGGAATTTGACATTGTAAGCTCATTTTAGTCGCTCATTCATGTGACATTCATCAAGTAACGTCAGTTGATCTAGTTGTAATTGTCACGTAGTGTCACCATCAATGAAATCCTTCAACTAGATGTGTAGCATTGGAATTTCTAATTCCAAGGGCATAATGGCCTCAGTGCCATATACTAGTGAGAACGGTGTTGCCCCAGTGGGTGTACAAATACTAGTCCTATAAGCCCAAAGTGCAAGGGGCAGTTGGATGTGCCAGTATTTGTGGTTTTCTTGTACCATATTTTTCAATATGGCTACCACTATTTTATTTGAAGCTTTAGCCTACCCATTGGCTTACAGATAGTATGGAGTCACAAAACTATGTTTGATTCTATATTTAGATGTTAAAGTTCTCACAATTTTTTTCTTGAAAAATATTCCATTATTCGATAGTATTTTGGATGGAATCCCAAAATAACTTATGATATGCTCCAGTATAAACTCTGATATACGAGCTCTGGTTGTCATTGTTAAGGGTATTGCTTCCACCCACTTTCTAAAATACTCAGTAGTCATGATTATGAATGTATGTCAGCTTGATGATGGAGGAAAGATCTTGCCTATAATATCCAATCCCCATTGAGCAAATGGACAAGCCTCTTGAATGGGTTGTAAGGCCTACGATGGCAAGTGCATGAGATTAGTGTGATTCTATCATTTAATGCATTTCTTGACATATGCATTGCACTCCTTCTCCATAGTGGGCCAATAGTAACCCATTCAAAGGATGCACTTGACAATGGCCATGTCGTTAAAATGGCCATTGCACATACTATCATGGGATTGTAAAATTGCCCATGATTCCTGTTGGGGCTCTAAGTAATGAAGGAGGACTCCATCATAGATTCTTAGGTACAATATGTCTCCTATTAAGACATATTTGGTTGCTTTCTATTTAAATGTATGCCTCGTGGCACGTGGAAATACCTCTGGGATTATACTAAGCTTTAGGAAGTCTTTAATTTATGACATCCAATTTTGATAAATTTTAGCTTCGACTACCAAGACGACTTGCTCCCCTTGTGTATTTACTTTTGCAAATGTAGAATTAGAAACAACCCTATGGTGAATGATAATACCACTCCCCATGGGACTCTAAGAGGTTAATGACCCCCAAGGTGCCTTATTAAGAAAATATTTAGCACTACAGAACCAATTATCTTATGGTTCTACATTGATCATGTTGACTTATTCTCTATTATCATAGGCTACACGCTCTACTGCTGGATGAGAGAGCATATTGAGATTTATGGTAGTGAAATAAACAAATAGATTCTAAGGGATTAAGGATCCCAAAGAAGCCATGGTGTCTGCAAACCTATTTTACAATCAAGGGATTGCATCAATGTCATACCATTCTAGTTTGGTCAAATATGTATCAACTAGATCTTTATAGGCTTTCAGTATGAGACACCGACACTGAAAAATCCCCTTGACTTGATTTACTATGAGCAAGGAATCATCGAAGATGTTAAATATCTTAATATTCATGGTGATAGCTATGTGGAGGCCTAGCAGTAGGGCTTCGTACTCAACATTGTTGTTGGTACATGGGAAATACAACTTGAACAACAAGGTCATTGGAGCTCCTTGTAGAATGAAGAACACTATTCCAGCAACACCCCCTTGTTCGCACTTTGAACCATCAAATAACAAAGTCATATCAGCATTATTCTATGGTTCTTCGGGTTGATGAGCTTTAGATATGATGAATACTACATCTTCTAGAAGCTCAATTGTTAGAGGTCTACTATTTAATAGTGGCACCTTAGCTAATTAATCTGCTATGACTTGTTCCTTAATGGACTTCTAGCTTATGAATTCTAGATCGAATTCCATCAAAAGCATGATCCACTTTGCAGTACGTGTATTGTGATAAGTCTTACTCATCATGTATTGGAAAGTATTTTGTATGGATATAACATACGTCGTATGACTTAACATATAGTTTCATAATTTGTTGGTAGAGAACACTACTTCTAAACACAATTTTTCCATGTATGCATACCCGAGCTCATAGCTCACCAAAGTTTGACTAATGTAATATATTGCCTGCTATTTACCTTACACATTATTTTAGGCCAACATGGTTCCCAATGCAAATTCAGTTGCTGATATATATAGTAGAAAATACACCTCTGGCCTTAGTGTAGCTAGCACTGGTGGCATTACCAGATATTTCTTTATCTCAATGAAGGCTACCTTGTAGTCCTCGTCTAGTTGAATGGGACACCCTTATGTAGCAGTCGATTCATGGATCGATATTTATTTGATAGGTGTGTGATAAATTACTTTATCAAGGATACCTTTCCCTTAAGGCTCCTTAATTCCTTAATATTTTTGGGATGACGCATTTCCAAAATGGCCTTGACCTTCTTTGGGTCTACTTCAATGCCTCTCTTGGAGACGATGAACCCTAGTAATTTTCTAGAAGTTATGCCAAATACGGTCCCACCGTGATCACCATCTGTAACCACCATAAAGGCTCACACCCAAGGCAAGAATCCCATTATTGCAATAGTAAATGAATAAGCAACATGCATAAAAGACAAAATTGACAACAAGATGTATGATAAACACTTTATCTATTTATGAAGTCCAATTTGTGTTACAATTACGTCCCTCTTAGGGATAATCATGTTGATACAATATTACAATAAGGTTTCCTATGATTTTAATCCTCTTCAAGATAGGTGTGATGCTCAATGCACATTTTTAGGGTGACACAAACCAATCTAGGGTGGATTTGACACCTTTATTTGCATTGAGAAATAAATTAGATGATTGAATCTCCTTTGAACTTGGTTTCCTACGGTCAAGAAACAACACAAAAGAATTAATAGCATAGGCAACCTCTCATGATGATGCCCTTTGAGGAATGTGAACATAAAGATGCTACAATACTAATGAAATCAAGAAAATGATCAAAGCATGCTATACGTATACTAAATTCATAAAGATTTCTTAAAACATAGAAATTAAGAGTTTTGCTCTATATCTAATAGACTAATTGCATAAAATAATTCATGTAAACATGATATTAGTACAAAGTGGCTCAAATGACATGAACTCATGTAAAACCCTAATTGAATTGGTTAGTGTCTCTAAAACATGAAATAAGCTATCAAAATGCTTAACCTAACCTAATTAAGTGCATTGTAAAATAAATAGAAAGGAAATCTTTCACTGGTTGCAAACCATAGCTCAAACAAGCGGTCTGCACTGTAAACTATGACTAACAACCGTGGTTAGCACTCTGATAGGCTTACCCTATAGATTAGGGGAAGTTAGCTTGATATCCTTGTCCAATTGATGTTCAAGGGTCATCTTTGATGTCCTTCTAACATATTTGGTGGTCAAATCACTATGATGGGCCTCGTTTTCCCGAATTTGTGTTTCTTAATCCTCCTAGGAACCTAGGGCATCCATGACTAATTGATATTTAGAGTATTGGAAAATTAGGTCTCAAATGCACGTGTTCCATATGCAATTTGATAGGGCTTCACTACTCTTTTGATCAATCAACTTCATATCAATAATCCATCAGTGCTTCGCTATAAAAATCATCTATATCTTCTCCCTAAATTGAAGGAGTATTTATAGCATGTCCCTAGGGCTAGGGGTGGCTTCCTAGAGAAGCCAATATCAAGAAGGGGTGGTTAGGACAGTTGGAATGGAAGCTTTCACCCTCTAACCACCTTCTTCTAGATCCAATGGCCATTCCAACCTATTTGGCTTAGATGAATGCCAACTAAACTTTAGTTAAGACCGCAGGTCATAGCTACGGTATAGACTATAAACCACAGGTCTCAGCCATGATTCAGCCTATAGACCATAGGTCTGGGCTATGGTTCAGATTGATTAGGCCAAGGATCCCAAATTGAGTGGTTAGAACCATTGCTCTATCTTGGAGTATGTCCAAGATCTTCCATATGGTCTTATAGCATGTCCATATGAGTAGTCACCCTCAACATGACGTGTTTTTTGTGTCTACAGGACCAAATGGCCTTGGTAGAATTTTGAGAAGAGAGCTCATTGATTTTGGTTTCTTGCATAATGAATATAGGAGGATTTATCCTTTTCCTTAGTTCAGCCACCAGCAACTACTTGGCTACCCCATTGAGGCCCCTCACATTCCATGATAGGACCTTCATTTTGAGGGTTTAGGGTTTTTCCTACCTCCCTTCACTAGCTATAAGGGGGGTTTGGTTCCTTTCTTATCACTCTGGTTGTCAGAACCATTAGAGAAAAATATCAACTAGATTCCATTTGTGATGTACTCTATTGTTTCCTTGTTTCTATTATCATTTATAGAGGGTCTCCCTCTTTTTCTTTTGCTACCATAGTCAATGGCTTGTTTCCTACTCCTGGTGTTTTTGGGGCTGATTCTCCTAGAGATGGATGGGCCTTATTTTTCATAAAAATAAGAAAGGGGTACCTCACTCATATTCAAGTGGTTTGGGGATTTCCTATTGCCCACCAGGTACTCATCCATAAAAGAATTTGGAACAACAATTTTAGGAAGGGTCTGTACCTGGGTAACTGGATCCTCTATGCTAGGACTAGTTTGAAGTGAGGATTTTGAAAGCACCTCTTGCTCATTTTGGGTTGACAAGGAGGCTTCTCCTCACTCATGGTTTTGCTTACCTTGATCTAGAACATTACTCTGACCCTCATCCTAAGGTGATTGGTGGGTGGGATTATGCATGATGTGTTTTAGGCCTAGCACCAGCTCCTTTTTGAGAGGGGGAATACCTTGGTTCCTCTACATTCCCTTGTTCAGATCTATCACCTTTTGATTATAGGCCCTAAAGACAAGGAACTAATTTAGGATGTGAACTTGAGTGTGATAGTGAGTACAAAAGGCTGGCTTGTTTTCATACTCAATGGGCTACCTCTTGATGATGCGTGATCCTCTATACAAGTTTATGAAAGTGGGTAACTCTATTTCTAGGTTAGCAGAGACACAAAAGTAAGCATGGACCATCCTAGATTGGACCTTGGTGGAAGAATCAATGGCAACAATCTCACCTATGGATCAGGCTATCCCTCTGATGACATTCTCATGCCAGCATTGGAAAGGGAGGTTGGGCTACCTAACCCACAGAGGAGCTACATTTATATTTTGGGTTTAAGGTTTGAAATCCTCTACCCACTTCTAGAGAAAAATTCTCGTGCACCCTAGGAACCATGGTCCCCCAGCCAATATGTTGCAGTAGTCCTCCTGAGTGTTGAGCCTGATGGTGAAAAACCCCTGAAAGAGGGCAACAATTTCCATGTTACCACTAGTATTCTACTTGGAAAAATCCCATTTCTGAATGGTCTCCATGTCTGGTTGCCTTCCTATGAACTTTCCAATTAGAGTGAAACACTCAATCTCCAGGTAGTTGTCCATTAGGTCTTTAGGGATGACCAAATCTGCTCCACAAGAAATTAGTTCTTTGGTGGGTTTCTTTTTTGGGGATCTTGGACTTAGTACCTAGGCATAGGATCCTTTTTGGCTTAGGTTTACCCCGCCTCTTGGTTCCTCCTTGTCAGGAGGGTCTTTTCTACTCCTGTATGACCCATCTGTCTGGGCCCCTATTGCATCGGGCCCTACCTCATCATCACTACCATAGCTTGTCCCTCCAGGACCTTTTGCTTGACCATCCTACCTCTTTTCTACTACATCCTCCTAGTTGATCTCCATTCACCACTCACTCATTTGCATTCTCACTCTACATCATGGATTCTAGTTAAAAAACTTTTCATTCCAAGATCCTCCATAGCAACATTATAGGTTGTTTTGAAAAACACAATTACTCACATGAATTATGGATCATGATAAATGAAGAGATGTAATATTTAAACACAAACATGGTGTCATTTGTAATATTGACAAACACAATCCCTCCTACTAAGGAATGCAATGGATGATGAATACCTATATGCAATGCAGTAATGTAGCGGATGCATGTGTGAATGCAAAATGAAAATGCAAAATTCAAATGTAAAATATTTTTGGATTTTATGCTTTACCAATTTTTTTGGATTTTATTGATTTTATAATTTTTATGGGTTTTGAGCCTCATAATTGACCAAATGGTGAGTACATGCCTCTGGAGCCTTTAGATTGACCAAGCAAATTTTAGGAATCCTTGGAGATTTTAGGATTGACCAAAGGGATTATGTGTACCTTTGGAGCATTTTGGGATGACCAAGCGATTTTGAAAATCCTTGAAGATTTTGGGTTGACCAAGCAGTTTTTCATAAAATCTTAGCCTTTTGATTGACCAAACTACTCATATATGATCTTGGAGACTTTTAGGATGATTGAGCAATTATAAAAAAACCCTCAAAATATTTGACTTACATGACCAAGTAGTTTCAGGAACCCTTGGAGCCTTTTGGGATGACCGAGCGGTTTTAAACAAACCCTCAAAGATTTTTTAGGTTGACCAAAGGACTTACAAATGCCTTTGGGGCTTTTTGATTGACCAAACCACTGATGAGAGTGTTTGGAGCTTTTTAGGATGACCGAGCAATTACAAGAAACCCTCAAAGCCTTTTACTATGCTCTTCAAGCATAAAACGCCTTAATATGGAATATTTTTAGAGGTTCAAGCTCTTCAACACTCCTAGTGATGTTAGGCGATAGGTACCTGTGCCAATATTTTCAAATATGATGTAGGGTCCTAGTCAATTAGCTACAAATTTTTCTTGCATATTTGGCAAAAAATTAGAGTTCTATTGGTTCTCTTTCAAGACAAGATCCCCAACTTCAAAGTATCTCTGGTGGACTTTGATATTGTAAGCTTGTTTTAGTCAAACTTGATAAATGCAAAGATGCTCTAGGGTATTCATGTGATGTTCATCAAGTAGTGTCAGTTGATCCAATTGAGCTTGTCATGTGGTTTCATCATAGATGAACTCTTTCAATGCAATGTGCAACGTTAGAATTTCTAATTCCAAGGACATAATGGCCTCAACACCATATACTAGTGAGAACGGCATTGCCCCAGTGAGTGTTCGAATACTAGTCATGTAAGCCCATAATGCAAGGGGTAGTTGGATATGCCAGTATTTGTGGTTTTATTGTACCATATTTTTCAATATGGCCACCATTGTCTTATTTAAATCCTTAGCCTACCCGTTTTCTTGTGAATAGTATGGAGTCACAAAACTATGTTTGATTCTATATTTAGATGTCAAAGCTCTCATAGTTTTGTTCTTGAAAGACGTTCCATTATTTGATGTTATTTTGGATGGAATCCCAAAATGACTTATGATATGCTCCAGTAAAACTCTACTATACGAGCTCCAATTATCGTTTTTAAGGATATTTTTTTGGTATAAGGTAGAGGTGGTTATAAGGTCCACAAACCTTTTACAAAGTCAAAATGGGCTGGTTCTAGCATCAAGCCCGTATAATAAAAATACAAAATGGATCTTTCTAAGACTCACATTAAGCCATACTTAGAGTCCACAGTCCTATACTTGTCACTTGACTATTCAGGATAAAACAAAAACCAAACAACACCTAGCACTTACTAACACTAGGTTGATGTACTGTACACTTGTCACCTCCTAGGCCCCAGCAAATGGGATGCCTTTTCTGCCTAATTCCATCTGTTGTATTACTCATCATCAGCCGCTCTGATCTCTTGATGCTCTAACAGGTTTGATCTTAGATCTTCTCTAGCAGCCAACACCAATAGTTTTTGAGGGAAGTTATCCTTCCAAATTTGCATCTCCCCAACAGAAACTACAATATTTTCCATTAGATCCACCGCCTGGTTCCCTTCTCTGAAGGTGTGTTGGATTCAGGCATTAACCAAATGAGATTTATGAATCTTTGCTTCTAGGATAAGCTCCAATATGGTCCAGTTGGGGTCTTTATCCTCCTTAATTGCCTTGATTATATTAAGCGAATCCCCTTCAAAGATAACTTCCTTATAACCCTAAAGTCTGGCAATTCTCATTGCATGCATGCAGGCTCGAGCTTCTGTAAAATGATTTGTTTGAGTTCCCAAAGGCTCTACAAAGGCAAGGACCACTTTTCCTTCCTCATTTCTCAAAACTCCTCCTACTCCTGCAGCCCCCGGATTTCCTTTAGCTACCCCGTCAAAATTAAACTTAACCCACTTTTGTGTGGGGGGTATCCACTTGAAACCATCCCGTGGGTTGGTTGTAATGTCTAGGTCTGGAAGTTCCTCTCCCCAGTTTCGCAAAATCCTCCTTTCCCTTAGAGACATGGTCTCATTTTTTAAGAAGAAATTTTTCCAGTTTTCTTTCAAAGCTCTGATTATTTTATTACCACATAACCTGGGATCTTTCTTACGTCCTTTAAATACTCTCTTATTTCTCTCATTCCATATCCCCCATAAAAAATGGGGTAAGCTGAGCTTCCAGAGCCAAGTCAAAAGCTTTTCTCGAAAGGGGGAAGCCCACTAAATGCAGAAGTCGGACATGCTATTTGGACAGACCCAATCTATATGAAATTTGGATAGGATCATTTGGAAGACTGTACAAGAAAAATCACAAGTTAGAAATATATGACTTACAGATTCTATTGCTTTCTCACACAAGATACATCGATTGATGAATTGGAAACCTCTCCTTTGCAGATTATCTGTTGTCAGGATCTTATTTTGAATTGCCAACCAAAAGAAGAAAGCTATTTTTGGGGTTAAATTATTTAACCAAATAACGAAGTCGGAGTCCAACCATTGAATCCCGAGTGGATTAACTTATAGGCAGTTTTTACTGAATAGATCCCACTTGTAGTTTTGCCCCAAATCGCCTTGTCTCTTCCTCCCCCAGGAATTATCGGGAACACCCTTAAAGCATCATTGAGTTTGGTTAGGGCCACCTTATCTTGCTCTAACAAATTATGAACTATGATTTTCTTCCAAGAAGAAGTTTCCTGTGCTATAGCAATAAAATCCCCTACTTTTCCTCCCATTTCCTTCGAAAGTTTATGTTGGAGGACCTAAAGGTCTAAGTTATCTTTCAGAGGGGCCTCTTCCAACCACGGGTCATTCCAAAAGTCCACTTGTCTTCCATTACCAATTCTCCATCTGATGCCTTTCCTGAATACCTCTCGACATTCGAGCAAACAATTCCAAAAATAGGATCCTCTAGGAAGATTATCAGCTTTCAGGAAGTCCTGATTATTTCGATATATTTTGCCTTAAGCGATTATACCCATCCCAATTGATAATTATTGATAAATCTCCATACCTGTTTGCCAATCAGAGCTTGATTCATTTCTTTCATTCTCTTTAACCCCAGTCCCCCCTGATCCTTGCTTGCACACACCTGATTCCATGCTACCAACGAAATTCTCTTTCTCTCCTCTGAACCTGACCACAAGAAGTTGCGTTGAATTAGCTCCAATGTAGCTCGGACCTTTGCAGGCATTCTAAATAGAGACATGCAGTAAATTGGAATGCTCTGTAAATTTGTTTGAACTAATAAGGCTTTTCCTGCGGAGCTGAGAAGGCTGCCCTTCCACCCTGCTAACTTTTTGGAGATCCTGTCAATGACTGAGTTCCACAAAGTAGCCTTCATTCTTCCTTCGAACATAGGCATGCCTAGATAAGTTGCTGGTAGAAGCTCCTTTCCACAACCGAAGAGGTTAGCTATTCTTTCCTCCCTCCCACCAGGCGTGTTAAAGAAATAGATGCTACTCTTCTTATAGTTTATGTACTGTCCTGCTCTCGTCTCATAATTGGTTAGAATTCTCTTCAACTTCCTAGCTTGAGGCACCGAGGCTTTGGAAACAATGATTGTATCATCCACAAACTGTTGGTGAGACACTGGCTCTGCTTTTGAGGCTGTTTTAAAACCTTCCAATTGACCATCTGCCATCGCTGCTGAAATGTTCCTACCCAATGCTTCCGCTAAAATAATAAACAAGTATGGAGACAAAGGATCTCCTTGTCGCAACCCCATTTCACTCTTAAAGTAATCGGAGGGTGACCCATTCACCATGACAGAAAATCTTGTAGTAGAGATACAACTAAAAATCAACTTAATCCATTGGGGACAAAAACCAAACTTACCCAAAATATTGGTGAGGAACCGCCATGAGACCCGGTCGTAGGCTTTATTCATATCAAGCTTTAGTAACATACCGGCTTCCTTACTAGTCACCATTGAATGAATAACCTCATGAATTGTGATGATACCATCCAATATTTGTCGCCCTTTCACAAAGCCACCTTGGTTCATATCAATGATGAAAGGAAGGATAACCTTCAACCTATTGGCGATTGTTTTTGTGAGAATCTTCATTAGAGTGTTACATAAACTGATAGGGCGAAAACTAGAAAATTCCATTGCTCCCACTAGTTTAGGGATGAGGACTAAAAAAGTAGCATTAACTCCTTCTGGGATTTCCATGTCCTTTTGAGCCTCAATTATAGCTTCCACTACATCATTTCCTAGGATATCCCAAAACTTCTAGAAGAAAGCTGCAGGGAAGCCATCCGGTCCTGGGGAGCTGTTACCATCCATGTAAAAAATGACCTTCTTGATTTCCTCCTTTGTGAAAGGACTAAGTAATAATCCATTAAGATTATCAGTTACAAGGGGTGGAATGGCTGCCAACAGAGAGTCCTCTTCTTCAATAGTCGGATTTACATCTTCTAGCAATGATTTAAAGTACTCAACCGCTTCCCTCCTTATGTCTTCCATATCTTTGGTGTTAGACCCATCAGCCATCTTGATCTCCTTAATTTTGTTAGTACTCCTGTGGCGAAGAGAAGAGACATGGAAGAACTTTGTATTTCTGTCACCCTCCTTTAACCAACGCAGTCTGGATTTCTACCTCCAAAAGGTTTCTTCAAATCCTAGCATCGTGTGGTATTCGGCTAATAGCTCCCTCTCCCGGTTTCTCGGATCCTCTGTAAGTTGCTCCGACTTCAGCCTTCTCCCGTAGTTCATTGATCTTGTCTTTTAGTTCTGCCTTTTTAACAAAAATATTGCCAAAGGAAGTTTTGTTCCACTCTCTAATGTTAGCCTTCACATTCCTTAGTTTACATGCCACTTGGGCCGGTTTCGAACCATTATACTTTTTGTCCCACCATTGGGCAACCAGATCCTTGAGATCCTGATGTTGGAACCACATAAGTTCGAATCGAAAGGGTCTGATGTATCTTTTCTTAGAGTCCTCCCCTATTTCCCATAGAATTGGGTTGTGATCAGACCCGATTCTTGGGAGTTCCGTTAATGAAGAGTCCCCAAACCTCTCCAGGAATTCTTGAGAAAGAAGAAACCTATCTAATCTTATCTGAATTTGGTTTTCCTTCAATATTTTGTTAGACCATGTATAGGAGAATCTACACAAGTCCACATCCATCAGCTCATGTTGCTCAAAAAAATCTCTAAACTCGTAGATATCAGCAGTTATTCTTTGAGAGCCCCCCAATTTATCTACGGGATTAAGGTAGCAATTGAAATCCCCCGCCACAATCCAAGGGTAGTTGGGGACCGTCTCCCTCAATTCAGCTAGTTGACTCCAAAGAACCCTTCTCAGTCCCTGTCTAACTGGAGCATATACATTCGTTAAGATCCACTCTTCCTGCATGGTTTTATCCACACATAAGAGACAAATAAACCAACTAGACATCAGAATCACTCTACTATCAATCACATTTTTGTTCCACATAACCAGTAACCCTCCTGCTGTTCCAGTGGCCTCTTGGCCTACTACTTCAGCTTCTCACCAAGTCCTATTCTTAAAAGGAATAACTCTACTCTCCTCCATTTTAGTTTCTTGCAGTAAAATCATATCCGGTTTGTGTTCTTGTCTAAGAGCATACAAAGCTCTTATTTTTGCAGGATTACTCCCATGAATATTCCATGAAAGAATATTCATTTATGGGCTTTGGATCCTCGAGCCTTCGCCCCAAAGAGCAATATTGCTTGAGTGCCATCAGCCACTCCTCGCTCTGCTTCTTTCTGCCTTAAGGCATCATTGCTAGGTTTCCCTCTTCCTACTGAACCATATCCCCATACATCCACTCTAGGTTGAAGTTCCTTGGGATTCACTTGGCTTCTAGTAACCATCTTGGGTAGGTCAGTCTTGGTCTTTGGGGTAACAATCTAGATTTCCAGGTTAACTGGTCTTTTTGACAGTGGAGATGATTTCGTGCTCTTAGCTTCTTGATTAGTAGATTATTTTTTCCCTGCTTTGGGGTTACACTGATCTTGGTGGTTCACCTCTTCCTCCTAAGTATCCTTGCCTGTATTATTAGTTTCCTGCTCCTTCCTCTAATTTTTCTCCTCTAAATCCTTCTCTTGAGTCTCCTCTACCTCAGATTCCACTTCTTGGCTGTCCATATGATCTCCCTTCAAATGATTTAATGCATCAAAACTATTCTCCACTGGGATGTTGATCTCCTTGGAATTTCTTCCCATAAATTCCTCTGTAGTACATGGGACCACTTCCACCGAGCCTCCAAAGGCCTCCCGTATCACCCAATCAAACTTACTTGCCCCAGGGCATTGATCTATGGGGTTATTTCCTTTGTGATTTGGCTCTGAGGCTTGCTGTATCATCTTAGGAGCAGGTTGAGCTTGAGGGTTCCCATCAAAGGGACCAGCTCCCCTATGAGAGGGTTTCGAGGCATAGGAATTTTTGGGAGGAGGGTTAAAACGTTGCCTCTTGCTTACAATAGGGCGAATAGGGTCTCTGATATTCAGATTTAGAGCTCCACGTCCTTGAGGCCCAGGTTGGGTAGGAATGGAGATCTATGGGGGAGGGATATTATTCTGGGTTTGAGGATCAGTATTTTTGAGTGGGGGCTGGTTCTTGGAAATGCAGTGGATACCCTGGTGCCCTACCTTCCCACAAACACTACACTTAAAAGACATATTTTCATATTCAAAGACCTAAGTATGAAGGCCAAACATAGACGACAAAATAATGGACTTAGGGAGCTCTTTACTCAGGTCCGCAAACACACACATGCAAGCAGACAGGAGTCTTGTTTTGCTCAAGGTTGCAGGATCAATAGCTATTAGTTATCCAATCTCTGTAGCTATCCCGACCAAGATTTGTTCGTTCCAGAAAAGAAAAGGTAATCCTGGCATCTTAACCCAAATAGGAGCCAAATCCAGCACCTGAGTCTGGGGGTTGAAATCGGGGGACCAACACTTCAGATACAAGCCCCTTTTCCCAAAAAACTAAGGACCTCCTTGGAGAGTCCTTTCCATGTCCTGTTCAAATTGAAATGTCACCAAAAGAAAACTCTTGGGTAAAGCCTTAATCATCATACCGGCCCTTGGCTTCCATTTTTGGATGGCCCATCTCCTTATGACTTCCATGCCTGGCCTCACCCCCATAAATTTAGCCACCAGAGATGTTCTGCCCTCCATAGCCACATGCTGAGCTAAGGAATCTGGGACGTGCAACCTACCATTGACAGATTTTAGATTAAAACAAGAGTCGGATAATTTTTGCTTACCGTGAAGAGCATTAAGATATGAAGGTCTACAGTTTCCAGGTTTCTCTTTGTCTCCTTATTGGGTCTTCCTTTGATCCTGACGCATAGAGTCCTGGTCCCCCTCAGAGAAATCTTCAACCGCATCCGCCCAACGCCCTTGGACCGGTTCCAATAGAACTTCCTTGTCCACATCCTCCGCCTGGGGGCCTGCTATCTCGCCAGAGCCCCCACCTGCCGTGTCTTCTGATCTGCCCTTTGAATTCCCACACCTAGGGTTTGATGCCCCTAGACCTCTCGCTCCTCCTCCTTGCTGCTCCATCCGTCACAACTTGTTGCCTCCAAAATCTACCATTTTTTTTTTTTTTTAGGGCCAAAATTTTTGTGACCGCTATCGTGCACGGACTGCTAAAGTGGCGGCTACTACAGTATGCAGGCTTCTATAGTTTCGGCTACTACAGTGGAAAATTTTATGGGATACTGCTGCTCCCCTATCTAACTGATGGTGGCTACTGCTTCTGCTGCACTATTGCTGAAAGTTTTGTATAACTACGAAAACTTGATTACCTAACTTAACTTGAATATTACTATATGATACATGCTTAGAATTAACATCAAATTACAATGGTACTTGTCCTGTGCTATTGTGATCGTTTTTAAGGATATTACTTCCACCCACTTTGTAAAATACTTAGTAGCCATGATTATGAATGTATGTCGGCCTGATGACGAGGGAGAGATATTGCCTATAATATCTAAACTCCACTGAGAAAATGGCCAAATCACTTGGATGGGCTATAATTCCATTGATGGCAAGTGTGTAATATTTGCATGATGTTGACATTTAATGCATTTCTTGACATACACATTGCACTCCTTCTCCATAGTGGGCCAATAGTATCCCATTCAAAGGATGCGCTTGACGATGGCCATGCCACTAAAATGGCCACCACACATACCATCATGGGCTCACAAAATTTCCCATGATGCCTCTTGGGGATCCAAGCGATGAAGGAGAACTCCATAATAGCTTCATCAATACAAGATATCTCCTATTAAGACATATTTTTTTGCTTTCTCTTTAAATGTGCACTTCTTGGAATGCGGTAATCCCTCTGGGATTATACTAAGCTTTATGAAGTATTTAATTTGTGGCATCCAATTTTGATAAATCTTAGCTTCGACTGCTAAGATGACTTGCTCCCCTTGTGTATTTACATTTGTAAATGCAGACTCAAAAAAAACCCTATGGTGAATGGTAGTACCACTCCCCATAGGACTCTGAGAGGTTAATGACCCCTAGGGTGCCTTCTTAATAAAGTCTTTAGCTTTGTAGAACCATTCAGATTTTGGTTCTACACTGATCATATTGATCAATTATTTGTTATCATAGGTTGCATGCTCTGCTGCTGGATGTGAGAGTGTCTTGACATGGATGGTAGTGAAATCTACAGATGAATTTTAAGGGATTAAAGATCCCAAATAAGCCAAGGTGTCTACAAACTTATTTGATGATCAAGGGATTTCATCAATGTCATACCATTCAAATTTGATCAAATATGTGTCAAATAGATATTTATAGGCTTTTAGTATGGGATATTGACACTAAAAATTCCCCTTGAATTGATTTACTATGAGCAAGGAGTCACCAAAGATGTTCAATATCTTAATATTTATGGCAACGACTATGTGGAGGTCTAGCAGTAGGGCCTCATACTCAACATTGTTGTTGGTACATGGAAAATCCAACTTAAATGACAAGGACATTGGAGCTCCTTGTGATGTGAAGAATACTATTCCGGTACCATACTCTTGTTCGCACTTTGAACCATTGAAGAACAGAGTCATATCAATATTTTTCTTTGGTTCTTCAAGTTCAAGAGCTTCAGATATGACAAAGACTACATCATTCGAAAGAACAATTGTTAAAGGCCTACTATTTGATAGTGGTGCCTCAGCTAATTGATCTGCTATGACCTATCCCTTAATGGACTTCTAGCTTATGAATTCTAGATCAAATTTCATCAATAGCATGATCCACTTTGTAGTATGCGTATTGTGATACATTTTACTCATCATGTACTGCAAAGGATTTTTTTGAATATAACATATGTTGTATGACTTAACATATAGTGTCACAATTTCTTTGTATCAAACACTATTGCTAAACATAATTTTTCCACATATGCATACCCGAGCTCATAGCTCACCAAGGTTCAACTAATATAATATATGGACTGCTCTTTGCCTTGCACATTCTTTTGGGCTAACATGGTTCCCAATGCAAAGTCAATTTCTGATATATATAGTAGAAAAGGCACCTCTAGCCTTGGTGGAGCTAGCATTTGTAGTTTCACCAGGTATTATTTTATCTCAGTGAAGGCTGCCTTGCAGTTCTCATCCTAGTTGAATGGGACACCCTTATGTAGTAGTCAATTCATGGGTTGACATTTATCTAATATTTGGGTGATAAATCACTTTATCAAGGCTACCTTGCCCTGAAGGCTCCTTAATTCCTTAATATTTGTGGGAGGACGCATTTCCAAAATGGCCTTGACATTTGTGGGATCTACTTCGATGCCTCTCTTAGAGATGATGAATCCTAGTAATTTTCTAGAAGTTACGCCAAATATGCACTTCTTAGGATTCAACCTAATGTTGTGCTCTATCAGGCGATCAAATACTTTTCTTAAGACCTCTGCATGATCTTCTCATAGCAATGACTTGGCTAAAAATTCATCGATATAATCTTCAAAAAATGTGTGCATATAGTCATGAAAAATGTATGTCATGGCTTGCTGGTATATGGCACCAGCGTCTTTGAGGCTGAATGGCATAACTTTATAGGAAAATGTTCCCCATGGCATTATAAATATGGTTTTGTACTAGTTTTCAGGTTTTATCCAAATTTGATTGTAACCAAAAAAATAATCCATTAAAGAGAGCATTTTGTGACCTGTAGTTGCACCTACGAGAGCATCAATGTTGGGCAACAGAAATGAATCTTTAGGTGTTTCCGTTTTTAGGTCTCTGAAATCTGTGTAAATACAAATTTTTCCATCAGGTTTTCCCATGAGTACCATATTGGACACCCATTCTAGATAATCGATGGAAATCACAAATTCCACATCCAACAACTTTTGTAGCTCATATTTCACCATTAAGGCTACTATTGGGTGCATTTTCCTAAGTTTTTGCTTAACCGAATTCTTCATCAAATCTAGCAAAATTTTATGCGTAACCAATTTCGGATCTAGACATGGCATATCCTTATACGACCAAGCAAACAAATTTGGTATCTATTTTAGTAGAGGAATGAGAGTGGCCTACTCATATGGAGTGAGACTCTCAAAAATTAACCTTCTTTACATTGGTGGGATTATCATTGATATCTACATCAAAGGTTTCCTCTACTGACATATGTGATCCCTCATCAAGCTGGTGAGGCATAGGAATCAGATGGATGTCATCAGTCAGGTTGATTGGTTCCACGTTGGAAGCATCTTCAGCACGATAAAAATTATATGCACAGCCTAGTGCAAAATGGAAAGGTTGCAACATTTCTTCATTGGGGAAGAAATCCTCAGGCTCAATGGTTGAATCAATGTGATCCCAGTTGATAGAATCTTTGTTAATATACAATGGTTTAGATGAATATATTGGATTATAGAGTGGAGTGGTAAAATCAATGGAGACTATGTTTATGGAATGGAATTGATCTCCAGGACCACACGAACTGACCTCTACAAAATTTGCATAGTCCTCATACCCACGATATGGCTCTAATGGCATAGGAACAAAAGGGTCTTCCATGTGAGGACTATGAATAACTAGATCCTCCCTATGCACTTAATGCAAAATAGGATCATTTGGTTCATGAAGCTACATGTAGGTCAATATAAGGGGATTAACCAACCGATGGATTTAATCTAGGTTTAACCGTCTTGCTCTTAGATGCAGACCAACATGTAGCTACATATAGACCTCATCAATGTCAATGGGTTTATGATGGTGATGCAAATAAGGAGGACCAAGGTAGGCCATCTCTAGCTCATCTTCTTTGTCACTGTAATAATAGAATCCTTCATTCACCCCCACTCCTGGAGGGTGCTCCTCAAAATGAGGCCCCATGAATCTTACTTCTTGCATGTTGTCATCACTATCCAGAAAAAATAGATAATTATACCTTATGTACGATGCTACAGAGTAAACTAGCTTGATCTCATCCCTTGAATGATTAAATTTGGGAAGGATAACTTTGGTATCCTGTACCGACTCAATAGGCAATAGATGACGTGCATATAAATACCTTACATAAGTTCCTTTGACTTCATCCTTAGATTCATCATCATTGGAGGAATCCTCATCTGCATCATAGCCTAGTCCATTCATATCAGAGGTGGAATCCACTCCATATTCATTACAAAGATCTCCTAGCTCAATATCACTTGCAGTAATGGGGTTGCACCCCTGCATGTTTGTGTCATCGACTGCATCATGGTTTTGGTGTCCCAATTGATCTCTAGGGTTCATTTCTACCTTAGTCTACTCAAGGATCCCTTCACGATGATCTTTGAGTGGCTCAATGGTGATGACATATATTATAGGGTGATTCCTCCATAATTTGGAAGTATACGAATGATATGGATTAAAATCCATATCGATCGCCATGCTGAGGTACAGATGATCTAGGGATTCTGTGAGAAAATCATCTTGCACACGTATCTATAAACCTAGACCAAATCTATCAGTGACTAACTGATAATGAGGTTCCAGCAGAGCCTTCCGTCCTTGTTCAAATATACCAAGATCATATCCACACCAATGATATAGCTCAAAAATAAGCATGGAATACTCCATACTAGAAAAATAATGAATTTTTACCATGAAAAGTTCCTCGTCATATTTTTCCATGGGATATCATGTTGGAAGTTGATCTAGCCCTGCATAGATGAAGTTAGTTTGGTTAGGCAACTCTCCCAATGGAACCACCGATCCAACCAAATAACGATGAGCGAATGGTCTACCCATATCTTGTGTAGTCTTTAGAATTGGTTTGGAGGTCACATTTTGCACAAGGTAAATGGTTTTCAAACCCACTTGCATGGGTAGGATAATTGGGTTGAAATTCGAACATAGTGCATCGTTAAACGCTCTCAATGTAAATGTAGTTGGCACAATATGTGATTTAGGTAGCTTCAAATGACTTAGTGTCTTGGTCGTTATTATGTTGATCGATGAGCCAGTATCAATAAAAACCCTTCTAAATGGCATGTGATTCACACATGTGATTATGTGCAATGGCAGATCGGTCATAGTTCTAGAAACCATCCTTATCTCATGATCATAAAATTGGATCATCAGTTCCTGAAACTGTTGTACATGTCCCACAAAATTGGTAAATGCCTGTGCATCCTGGATATGTACTTAAGTGGACCTCAAAATGTCCATAAGAGTCTCCTTGTGTCTTGGGGACTATTGTATTAATTCATATATTGACAACTTCATAGGCGTTGTCTATAGGTTTTGGACCAACCTGCTCCTTATGGTCACCACCGATCTTATCGATGGGCCTAGAATATTCTATGCTGGTCGTTTATTCGGAATGGATTGTATTTGAATGGGAGCACAAGGTTGATTGTATTGTTTGTATCTCCCATGCCTAGTGACAATTTTGACCATACCTATGAACCCCTGGGTAGGTGGTTCGACTTGCACCTGGTTAACTTGACCAACGTTGTTCTAAGGCACCTCATGATTTGGTAAGGGGTTCTTGTAAATCCCCATATTCGGATTATCAAGAGCATATAGGTTGTGTGGCACTACAAGCTCACCCTTGTTGATCATATTTTGCACTAGGTGTTTTAAATACCAACACACCTCGATGTCATGGCCTTTCATTCGATGAAATATGAAAAATAAATCATCTTGGAACCCCTTTGGTTTAGGTTGATTTGGGTATATCATCTTGACTTCGAGCAATCCAATTGCCTTCACCTCACATAACTGATGGAAAATTGAAATCAGTGATTTATTTAATGGTGTGAACTAGTGAGACGAGTGTTGATCTTTGTTCTTACCCTTGTAATTATTGTTGTGCTTGTCATACTACGCAATGGGAGGATGGGCTTGATAATTATATTTTTGTTGCCCCTTGTCCTCCCATTGGAGATTCAATACCACTTGATTTACGTGGGCCTACTTGCCCTGTTGTTTTGTGGTACTCTTATTTTGTCCCTCTCTCCTATTTTTGAGCTTCAAGTTGCCTTCCTACAACTTGATGTCCTCAATCACCTTGGCTTGTGCCAAAGCCTCTTCGAATGTAGGATACTATTGCAGTTGCAGTAGTAATGAGATGTGCTTGGCACAAATCTTCATGAAAATTCAGGTTAATTATATGGTAGGAATAGGGAATGGTAACTTTGCCATTAATATCTTCCATATATTTTTGTATTTCTCTGTTGGCTCATCGTCACACTGAGATAGCGTAGCCAGATCAGAAATATTAGCCTGTTTCTTAATGCCAAAGGAATAGCATTCAAGAAATGCATCAGCTAATTGCTTGAAACATATTATGCTATGTTTCTTTAGCTAATTAAACCACTCTTGGGCTGGCCCTAAAAGTGTCATGATGAACTTACGCAACAACAATGCATCATTGCTTGCTATCTAAAAACAAGCATCCAAAAATCTCATGATATGGTCCTATGCATCTTCATCACCCTTAAAATTTTCCAACATGGGCATATCAAAATGCTCAGGGTAAGCTAAAGTAGGCACAAAAGGATCCAAAGGCTCGTTATGGATTTTCCTCAATGTTAGCTTTTGAACAGCCACACCTTGTCTCTCAATGGCTTTAATCTTCTCAGCTAAGGGCTTATAGGCATCTGAAGACATAAAGTACTCCTCCTTAAGTTGATGTGTAGGTGTATTAGGAGGTACTATCTTCCTTATGCAATATGAAGGACATTGCTCCTCATCATCAACTCAGGAGCTCTCAGGATATTCTTGCTTGTATCCATCTCCTGCTGCTACTTCATGCTACCTATACCTTTGATTATCGAGTGGTAGTGGTCACTTCCTCTGTTCGACACAAGCATGAGTATGAGAATATCTATGATCTTGATGCATGTTTAGATAAAGCCTTCTTATATACACACTCTCTATGCTCATATTGAGGATATAGGTCCGCCCTAGCTAACCTATCCTCCTGCTTAACACATTCCTTCTGGGCAAGGATACACTCTTCGCGCATGCACTGCTCATATAACCTCTGTATTATGAGTCTCTGTGCTTGAAGATTTTCATCTTCAATGCACTACCTCTCTAGATGAGCATCCTCCAATTGATCTTGGAGGAGTTTGAATTTTTTCTCTGATGTCAATCAATGTGATTTATTGATATGGTCGGTCGTGGGAGGCCTCCAGTATCCCTACTCTATACAAGCGACCTTGTGGGTTTTGTACCCATAAAAATAATGTGTTGTGCCTTTTCCTCTATCTGTGAAGATGAAATTTTCCTCCTATTGTGTCCTATATTGTGAACTACCATCCATCGATAGTGGGTGTATGACATGAGGGCACTTAGAAGCCTCCTCATGTTCTCTAGTTGTATTGCTCCAATTTTTTTGCATCCTTACCCTCAGGCTATAGGATCCACGCAAAGGGGGATGCGAGAAGGATGGGACAATACCTCGGACTAAGAGGCCCTTTGAAGGTCTTGCCTCTTGGGGGAGGGGTATAAGGGTGAATTTTCGATGGATGGTGGGTTCACTAGGAAACTTTTGAATGGCAGTTTCCACGCCTAGGTTGGGAATGAGTTTGATGTGTTCATTTTGCACTTTAATCATTCAACTCCTAGGTTTGGCCAAGATGAATCTAAACTATTCTATATGCCGATGCTGATTTAGATGAATACAAAAAATAGGAATGAATGCTAACCATAGAGAATATGCTAGCTAAAACATAACATACCTGATTCTGGATGTCTGATGAAGATTCTAAGTTTTTTAAAAGTCCAGATCGCATCAATTCATACGTAATCATATGATATTTCACAATATCGTCTCAAATCATAGATGATCATCTGAGATCAGACAAAATCATCTGAAATCTGATGAATTTGTGAGATGAATTTTTTAGAAACCTGCAATCACAGAAACATGTACAAAATACCAAATATGCAACTACAGAAGCAAAGGAAAATGATAGCAATAATAGCAAACATGCCTAAATCATAGATTCAAATAAAAAAATAAGGAAAATGCAGTAAATTTAATGATTGTTCTTAACTTTATCATGCGGTTATGCTAAATGAGGTGAACTCCAAGATGCATAAACATAATAATTTAAGACAGTTTAGAAATACAATAGGAAAATGCAGAAAGAGCTAAGGAAATGCAAACTCTAGACTCTGATTTCCCCCAATCTAGACTATAGTCGAGATCACCTCCAATTGTACGAGATCATCTACGCTCCTCAACAAGATTGTCCAAAATCATCCGGGATCGTTTGCGACGATCCGAGCTTGTTTCGACTGAAAAATAGTAGAGTTACTGCAAAAAAATGCAAAATACAGAATGCAGACAGTAGTGTGAGGATGCTCTAGTGAATAAGGAACTAAATCTATAGGGAAATCCATCAGCTAAGGGGTTCAAGGGGATAAACTAGAAAAATCCTAGTTTATATAGGATTAGGGGGAGGCTAGGAGGTTGGAGATCATCCCAATCTGGGAGATATCCAATGTGGGGGGAATCTCCAACTGCGTAGATGCGCTTCTGCCCAAGTTAGAGAGGCTGTTGAAATAGAAGCTAATTATGAAAATTTAGTTTTAGGATGAAATCTTTTGGACACTCTGTTCCAGACGAATTTGTCAGATCAGGGATGATTTTGTCTGATATGCGACAATATTGTCCAACGATCAAAACAAATCCTAAAAAATGGCATGAAAAAGAAGGGAAGTGGGTAACAAGCGGTTTTGGGGCAGTTTTGGGGTTAAAATTTAAATTTTTATCTTTTATCTTTTACTAAGGGTTTAACTACGCCAATTTTAGGGTGCTACATTTTGCCCCCTCTTTAGCGAATTTTCCGAATAAAATGTGTTAAAGATGAGTTTTTCTTGTTTTACGAGAAAGAAAAAATGTACTCAATTTTTTAGACGATGATTCTTGGTCAAATCGTACAACTACTTACTATGGTGCCCCCTCCGTGTTTTTACCCAAATCGAACGTTTGAGGTAAAAACGTGAAAAAGCAAAAATTAAAATGTTGTTGGTTTTGAATAAAATTAAGAAAAATAGGGAAAACCCTAATTCATTTTTTGTTTTTATTATTCATTTTTATTGTTCCAGATCTTTGTAGAGAGAAACAATGGTGGAGACAGTGCACAAAGCGACAGAGGTCCGGTGCGGGCTACGGGTAAGGATCTAATCCTAGTAGATTAGGTTTGAATTAACTTTGTGCAATTTTTTGATTTAAATTTTGATTGTTTGTGGCATCACGACCATTTTTAGTCTATCAATGATGTCAGGATGAAATCGTCCCTATTTTGTCAAAATCATCCCTATATCGTCGATTTCGTTTGAGGGCAAAATCGGTGAACTAGGGGCAATCTCGTCCAACAAGGGGCGATCCCCATATTGCGAAATCAGAGATTATTTCATCCTACAAAGGATGACTTTAACCAATTTTGGACAATATCATCCAATGGTGGATGATATAATCTTTAAGCTTGATTGAATATGTGTTTAATTTGATTGCAATGATTGGTGTATTAAAAATTTATTTTTGTTTTATTGTTTGTTTTGTAGAGGGGATTACTAAAGATCTGAGAATGGAAATACAGCAGGTTGAGAGATGATTTGGCCACTCTAGACCAGGTAGAGCATGACCGACTAGCACAGGTCAGGCTACGGCATGTGGCAGAGATGCCACAAGTATCGACAAACATAGGGCTTTTGACAGCCCTAGTAGAGAGATGGTATCCGGGGTCATCCTATTTTTGGCTACCGATAGGGGAGACGACTCCCACACTAGAGGACGTATGGAGGATCATGAGGATCCCCATACAGGGATGACTCATGACACCTACAAAAAATCATGGCCAAGCAATGATGAGACTGACTGGAGACCGGAGCTTCACCCTGTAGAAGGGCAGAGTGAACATTGAGTCTCTGAGGCATATTCCTGGGGCATCTAGGTTGACTCAAGTTTTGGCAGGAGTGGTAGGTGGGTTACTTCTATGCCACCAGAGTGGGTGTAGATTACCTTGGCTCCTGTTAGATGTGGTTTATGATATGAGATACCATGGGTATATGTTTGCATGGGGTAGCTTTGTACTATGTCACTTGTATAGGATCCTATGTGGGGTCATATACAAGGGAGGTCGATGTCTGGTCTTAACATCACTACTATAGGTTTGGTGTTAGGAGCACATCATGGTGCAGAGGCTGATAGGGCTCCCACTAATAAGGGTTGATCAAGAGAGACCCTAGGTTCACTATTGGTGGCTACAGAGAGGGTCACAGTGACAGATAGATCTATTGATGTCATGGAGGTTGCTAGACGACCTCATCCTGTATCAGATCACCTGGAGGCTATGGCGAGAGCACCCTGGGTGGGCAGATGATGGTTAGGATATGGCTTGCATCAGGCGAGTCTACTAGCTAAGGATGGAGTGGGGAGAGGTAGAGCTCCACCACTATGACCAGATTCTATGATAGTTTGGTCTACAATAGGGTATCCCTTCTCTCAGGGACTATGAGTACTCCTGGACTATTCTGGATAGTACTACACTGAGCGAGGCTCCATACATGTAGCGATTCTAGATTCAGGATGCAGACGATACCCCCATCTAGCCAGTGGATGGTGATGATGCTAGGGTTGCTGACGGATACGATGCCTGGTACGTAGGAATTCGCCCTTCTCGGATGACGAGGGCGCAGGGTCTAGTGCACGTCGTGGTGTGTCGGATGGGGAGGTGGTGGCAGGATACCATTGAGGCAGCACAGGGTCACAGTGGAAGAGAGCAGCAGTGGTCCCCATAGGAGAGACACCAACAGATGGGTCAGGCTCCATAGAGGTCTTCATATGTAGGAAGAGGGTTAACGAGTAGTGCTTGGAATGGAGTAGGAAGAGGTATCCTAAAGGTTGGTACCAGTGAAGGTAAGGTGCAATATTGGGTATTATACATTTTAGGGATCTGAGACATAGGTGGGAATGCTACAAAGAGGGAAGGATAAGCTTCTAAAGTAGGATCTTGGGAATAGGAGGTGGTTCCTATGTCTCCTCCTAAGTGAGTTTCGATTATGGGTTATCATTGTTGACACTGGGTGGTTTGGGTTTGAAGAGGTTCTTGTGTTAGGTCCTCAAATATTGTGAAAAATGGTTGTTGGGATGATGATGGTTGGGAATCTTGGGAAGAGTGTGGGCATGATGTTTTATGGTAGAGGAAGAAGGATAAAAAACCATTCCTATAGTAGGGGAAAATGATGTGACCTCTAAGAAGGTAATGTTCAAGAGGAAGGAGTCATTCTCAAATAGGAATTGAGAAATACTCTAGAAAAATGGGTGTGCAAAGGTAGGGGAGGTAGGTATGAACTCCTCATATATAGTGAATAATGTATGGGGCTATCCTGGCACTGTATAGATCATATGGTCATAGAACATGGTGGGTGGATTAGACAAGGATGGGGATGAAAGAAGTGGATAATCCTCTATGAGTGAAGTAGCTAAGGCTTCACTCAGGGTGGAAATATCATGTTGAGGCATTATGTGTATGAACTGTACATTGGATCTTATGAGTAGATCAGATGTGTCTATGATCTTCCCCTTCATAATCAAAGTAGTGGGTGGATATTGACTAGAAGAAGTGGTAGGTACCTCCTCTATAAGGTGTGCTTGCTCATGCACCTGACTGTGGGTGACAATAGGTATGATAGCATGTGTGGTGTTGTGAGGGTTTATAAGCTAAATAGTATGTGGTGTGGTGTGCTGAGACCAGTCTGTGATCATGCAAACAATGGTAAACTAGAATGAGTTCTAAATTCTAAAAATAAAAAGTATTTTGTTTATTTATGTGTGTTTTGATTTTGGTACTTCCTAGGTAGTATCATACGTAGTGAAGTGAATACTCTAGTAAATAAAGAATTTTGTCATTATCAAACCTTCTGTAACACCCAAAGATGAACATAATATAATGATATTGCAATGTGCAAATGGTGACCTGTATGGAAGGCACATTAAAATGATATCATAAAAGGTGGGAACCCACTATGCTAAAGTGAGTTTGCTATATCCTCTCACGAGAATAGGTGGTACTATCTAAGACCTACTACTGGCATACCCATGCTTTCACTTCACCCTTGGGCAGGCTTAGTCAATAATGATAATTACCATTTTCACTAATTATGTAAGCCTTGTGAACAAAGGCGTCTAATCCTATTCCACTCTGAAGGTAACAATTGGTGATGAAATCCAGAAGTCCAATCTCAAAATTAGGGGGTTTTCTAGTGATGAGGACCAGAAAACCACTCTTGTGGGACTGCTAGGTGTCTAGGGGGTGAGTTGGTGGAGGGTAAAACACCTACCACACCAATCTCAAGAGATGGATTGGGTATGAAGTCCAATCTCACCACTTGTTTAAATACCATGTGAGTGTGTGTGGGTTTGCGTTTTTCTAACAATGTTATGTAAAATAGGAAATATAACTAATTGCCTTTTCAAATTGAAAGCTAGCCCTATATGCACTTTTTGAAAGTAGAAATACTATAATGCAAAGATTTTTTTAAACAAAGAACCTAATCTTAGATGCTTTTAGGAAATAAACTTTACTCTACTTTTCAAAGCATAGAAACATGTAATATGAAGGTGTGAAATAAGGGGTTTAAGTGACCCTAAATATGTGTGGTAATTTGTAGTAATTACATTGGAAATGTGTACAAGTATGAACAAACACTTATAAGAACTTTGTACATGTAAATTAGAAAAGGGAAAAGTAAAATTTATTTGGGATTTTGAAATTTGAAGTTGCTAGAATTTTGATAGGTTTTATAATTATAGCGATACTTAAACCAAATGGAGCAAGTTTATGCATAAGGGGTAAGCCCCAAAATGTAGTTATAAAAATTTAGCGAATTAGTTTCAAAATCTAGGTGAATAGTATCGAAACACATATAGAATGTTAACTATTATTAGGGGTAATATTGAAAATTTAAACTTAAAATGGTCAAACTATTATAAAATTTGGGTAAATCGACCCCCCAAAAAATATTGCACCTAGAAATTTTTGGCTAATGGGCCTTGGTCAAGGGTACCAAATATTAGCCAATTCCAAATTTTGAAAATTCTAATTTTAGCCAATTGGCTATAAATAGATGCTATGCATAACCTTGAAATGGATATGTGAAGAGAAGGAAATTTGTTACTAGCTATTGTCCCTTAACTAGTAAGCATTTTAAATGGACCCAAAAATTAGCAAATAGAGCAAATAAAGAGGAATACCTAGACTCTGATGTTGCAAGTGGTCTAATTATGTTGTATACTACTCACCCCTACAATTTTAGGGGTTTTTGAGGTTGTTAGGTTGATTTCACCACCTAGGGGGTGAATTGAGATTTGATTCATGGGATAGGGGTGAATTGGGTTTAGAGGCCCCAAATATCTATTCTAGACACCTAAGAGGGTTACCAAAGGCTTTAAAATATTTTTGATAGTTAGATTTGATACCTAGAAAACACAAAAACAAAGGATATTATTAGATTCACAAGAAATAGTTATCCTGACAGTATCCATGGTGGGGGTCCCATCGGGCGTGCCAGAATAAAATGTAAAAAAAAAGGAATTTGATCTAACAACGTATTAATGACAAATATTATTAAGAAAAATGTATTTTTAATCATGTAAAGAGTGCATAGTTTACAATGGGGGAAAATTCCCCTTCATCATTTCTTTTCATAAATGATATAGTAGGTCTGATGTCATCCTTTTATGTTCCTCAATGTATATGGGCTTGCGTACCACCGTGGGGTTGTATTTTGTAGTTGCTTTTCCTCCTTTGCTCTTGCGCTAGGCCTACAAAAGGGTGTTAGTGTGTTGGGGGCTTGCCTTAGTCAGGCCCCATGTTTAGAAAGATAAATAGACAGTAAGAATGCATTAAAAACCAAAATAAAAGGTGTAGAAGCTCATAAAATGTCAAAACAAAGCTTACCTCCCAAATCTGAGCTGATTTGGGACCTATAGGATCAATTAGCCACCTGGGGGGTAAACTAGTGCTAGATTTGTAGGGTGGGGGGTGAATCAAACCCTGAGAGCTATTCTACAAAAAACATTCAGTGGAGAGCTCCCGTTGTTGTTGTACTATCGATGTGCAGGTTCAGTTCTGCTTTGTTGTGCTTCAGTACATATTTTGGCAGAGTTTTTATACTCTAGAAATAATTTGGAGAGAGATGTAAATGATGGTTTGGTCCCACTATATATATAAAATGGCAAGGTGTAGGGGGGAGAGTTAAGAAAACTAATACTAGGTTGAAATCTAACAAAATTTAGGTTAGGGTTTGTGAGGTGGAAGCCTCACATTCCTCATAGGAAATGTCCTATCCTCACACATGTGTGAGGAAGGATTAGGTCTAATCAGGATTAGGAGGTCCTAAGTCAAATTAGGTCTTGATTAGGGTTCTTAGGAAAATATCTTAGTTAACACTAATTACACACATGTGGAAGGGTGAAATTAGTTTTAATTAAGGATTAAGAGTTTAATTAATCAAATTTTCCCTAAAATGGTGACTTAAGTGAAGTCAATATTAAATTAAATTTTAGAAATTGACATAATAATTATTTTTGCTAATTAATAGCCCTTGGGGGCCTCAATTGAGTGCAAATAGGCTTTGTATCAACTTGGGAAGCTGATGGAAGGTATATCGATACATGGGAGATCTTTGTGGTGTGATTTTGCTAACTTATTAGGGTTTTGGACCTGAAAACTAGCAAAGTGGTATATGGAAGTCTATGCAATGCTACAATAAGAAATGGTGATCTACGCATGACTACGCATGACTACGACCATCTACACATGACTACAATAATCTATGTATGTCTATGATAATCTACAATATTCTATGCTGGTCTACAATAGCCTAGGGGTACCTAGAATGGCCTATGTGAACCTACAAGTGTCCAAAAGTATCTACAAGTACGTAGGTATAGCAATGTATGAATTTTGGGTTTCTACAATAAGATGTATTTTTGCATCCTTTCTTGCACTCATTTTTACAGGTCTAATATTCTAATTTATATGACAAAATTTCATATGCAGTGTAGGGGTTTTTAGGTTGTCTCTTTGCTTAGACACCTTCCTCTTTTTTCTTGGATATTATGATGACAAATCCAATCTTAGATAGAAGTAGATATAATCCATTTATATGATGCAATTTTCTACACTTTTCTACTTGTAATTAACCCTATAATGCTTTGGATTTGAGACTCACCAAGTCTCAATATTTGAAGCTAATATTTTTTATTTTGGTTAGTCATATTCTTATCCAAGTTTTGGAGGATATTAACCTATTTTTGTGGCTTCACTTGGCCACTATGTATTGCATATTTTTATGCACTAATAGTGTCTTTAGACACTTTGATAATTTCTGGTTTTGTGCCCTTCTCAAGAACACAAACAATAATCCTTTTGAGAGCAAATAAAATAGTGAAAATGAATCTAATAGATTTTATTTTAATGCACTAAAAATCTCACCTTATCACTCCAATCAACTCTCAAATTAATGCACTTAATAAATTTATTGCAACTAATCAAGCAAAATCTATAATGTATCTTCAATATTTATTTTGTAATTTCACTACAATTAATATTGTAGAGCTTAGTCTTCTTTTTCCTTTTTCAAAGTAGATAATAGGTAGTTGATAGAAGTAATTCTAAAATCTAATCTGTATGACCTTGGAAAGTGGGAATCTAGTCTGTTTGTAGCATAATATCAAAATAAAAGACCACAAATGCGTAAATGATACGAAAGTAACAAAACAAAGATATCTCTTTTATTAATTCATTTGAAACTTTAGTTACATATCAGTCCCTCTTAGGGATACCCTTATTTGATACAATGGTTACAAGCAGAGGTAAAGGCCCCTCGTGATGGGATGGTGCACTCCGTAGGCCTCCCAATGCCGCACATGAACTTGTATGAGGGCTTACTGAAGCCTCCTTCTCCTTTGCTTGCTTTGAGGGATCTATTGATTTGAATGCTTTGACTTGGTCCTAAGAACCTGTAATTTGTATACAAGAAAACAATAATAAATGATCAATAGTACTGGCCACCTCTTAGGATGAGGCGTTATTAGTAGATCTACAAAGAATGATGTAAAAGCATGATACAAGCACAATGAAGAAAAAATTAAGCAAGAATGCATTGATAACTCATAAATCACAACAAAAATGCATTAAGGAAGCCAAATATATTCTAACATTAATTGATAAAATAGAAAAAATAAAAAATCTATGGTAAAACTTGGAAAATAATATCTAAAACCCTAAGTTGTACTTGCAAGACATTTTCTAAGATAATGATCATGAATTAAAACCTTCTTCCTCACAAACCATGGGTTGTAGCACTAGATTCCTTTTCTAAATTGATGTCCAAGGGTCACCTCTATATGCATAAACTGATTTGTGGTGAAGAAATTCTTGATATGAATACTTGGGTGGCTTGTAGTCATTGCTCAACTGCATAGCACTTCACTACTCCTCAAAGGGGTATGGAATCACTCTCCAATTTGCTAGGGCTTTTTTGCACAAAAAATATGATATTCACGGTTCTTTATTTTTATTGGGAGGATGCATATATAGATCTCCCAGATTCAGATCTAGATCTAGATCTTGGCTTATTGGAGAAGCCAGTATCTAAATATGCATGCAACTAACTGTCATAGGGGGGAGGATCAGTTACATATTTGCATTGAAGAGGTAGTTAGGAGGAACTCTAGGAGATCCACATGAAAACTCATTCACCCACAATGCAAGTGCAATCAAAATGCATAATATAGACCTATATTCATGGCCAGAATGTATTTCAATTCTAGTCATTGTCCAGAGTAGTGGCTAGGTGTGGCCACTCTCAGTTTTAGTGGCTAGTGTTCACGACCAATCTGATTGATAGCAGTTGAGCCTAAATGGACCAAAAATATCCCTTTTGAGTGGTTAGGACCACTGCTAGCTCTTGTAAAGTTCTGATATCAGTAATATGGTATTTGGATGTGGCCATATGAGTGGTCTCCTAAACATGATGCATTTTAGGTGCCTACAAATACCTATTTTTAGGATGTATTGTGGGAAAACACAATGCTGAGCAAAAATAGACCACCTAAGACCACATTGTAGGGTGTGTGATGATCATTGATATGATCAAAATTAGATACCCTAGTCATGAGAAAAGGTGTAAATCCTAGAATCATTGCTTCCAACAGGATGGAAGGCTTAAATTTATAAAATATTTCATAAGTCTAGTGGTTATCATGTAGCCTTGGTGCTACGATTGGTCTAATAGGAGGAGAGCTACAAGATTAACTATAATTTTTTCTTTTTGCCCCAAAAAAGGGTAAAATTATGATAGTTTTTGGTAATGATTCATAAGATGAACACAGTTTGACATGATCAAGTGATCCTTTGTTGATTTTTATTATGATTGTTGATATTATGACTACTCCCTCAAGCGACTAGTCGATGAGGGAAAGACAATGAATAAAGCAATGAGTCACTTGACCAAGATGAATGATTTAGATATTTTTAGAGGTTTGATTTGTTATTATAGGGCAAGTCCCATTATAGGTATGATTTCAACCAATTTTAGTTATGTACATATTTATACCATGGAGTGGTCTGACCGTAATGGCCTTCTTAGGAAATCAAGATGATATAAATACCATTCAAGCTTATGTTGAATCACTATGTTTGGTAATTTATTGAATTGAGATAAATTCTCATTCCTATGGGTCAATCTAACCATCATGGCCTTCTTTGATATTGAAGTTTTAATGCTAGGAATTACGGTGTTAAAGAGAGAATTTTTGGTTCTCCATCGTAGCGTGTGGCGTCCTTTCATTGCCATTTAGCATCTCAATTCGAGCAATGACTAATTAACCCAAAATTACCTTATGGTAATTTATTAATCTTTCCAGATTACATGGAGCACCAGTCACTGCAACCACCAATTGTATAGTGTAAATAACTAGATACGAGGCACATTTGAAATTTTATTGTTATTTGATTTTTTTTTTACTATTTCTAGATTTTATATTATTTTTTATTTCTACTTTATATGATTTTTTTTGTATTTGTGCAATTTTTGATTGTTCTGTATTCATATATTTTCTTAATTTACCATTTTGAGATTCTTTATGGTGAGAAATTGTGTTTTTGTATTTTTTCTTTGAATCTGTTGCTAGCAGGAGCGACCCCCATTACAATTTTGTGGCCGATATCAGCATCATTGGCCAGAAAGTGTAGGTTGCTAATGCTAGCAGTGGTTGAGGAAAAAATGTAAAATATAAAATAATTTTTTAGGTTTTTAACTTTATTATTTGCCTATTGTCAAGTTTATTTTTTAAGCTCTGAGGGAGAAAGCAATAAAGTGACACCGAACACTGATTAAAATTGACACCATGGTAGAGCAAGATGAGGCATCTACCAACAGAGGAGCTAAAGCTTCTCAGGTATTTATTAAACCCTAGCTTTGTTTGTTTTATTAATTGATAAAATAAACCCCACTACTTAATTGGAAAATGAACCAAATTAAACCAGTTGGCAAAGAATCGAACTAGTCAATAGGTCTAGGTTTAGCTTAATTGTAGTGGTTTTAGCTTAATTTTTTAATTTTTTTGAAGTTTTTGGACAAGAAGGGATGTCATTGGCATGCCGCCTCTTGGTCACTGATGACAAAAGTGGCCCCTAGTTGACCAAGATGGGTCATTGTTATCGCAATTGGACAACTTGAATTCCAATGGTCAAATTTTTGACCATTGGTGGCTAGCCACTATCGGCTTCAGTGGACACTATGTGGCCACTCTTGGCGTGAGTGACCAAGAAAATTTAGGGAAAATTTTGAATAATTTTTATTTTTTTGTGTGATTAATTGATTTTTTTAAGTTTTATAAGTGTAGATTTTGATTTTTTTGTATGTTTAGGTGCATTTAGCCATTGTGTTTGTACCCTTAGGCTATCTTAGGTTACTTTTACATTGTTTTGCATTCTATTGCTCTTTTAGCTTTTAAGTACATTTAATTTAGGCATTTTAATTTGTACCTTTAGCTCTTGTATAGATGGTCTCGAGACCCTACTTTGCTTGTGTGTCTTCTACCCCAAATGGATGACACAAATTAGGATTGGCTTGATGCCCATGAACTCATGTACGTCATGAGGCTATCGAAGATCATGTCGAACCAGGCCTATCTTATGGCCCTAGTGCATAGGTGGGATTATCAGAAAAACATCTTTCATATCCCTACTGGTGATATGACTATCACTCTGAAGGATGTATATAGGATCTTTAGGATCCCTTTTGATGGAATGGCTATCATATTTTCTCCTACTTATTCTAGAAACACTGTGTTCATGAGGGTTTTTGGAGATCATGCAACTATGGCATTTTTTGATTGCCATCATGGTAGGATATTTATGGATCGGTGGTACTGAGAGGATGTATTCACATTGTGATAGGCCATCCTGATGCATGCCATATGTAACATGATTTTACCTGATTTCTCTAGAGCAAGGTTACCATAGAACCTCCTATCTATGGTTCAATACTTGATGGATAGCGAGGTTCCTATTATTATGGCATGGGGAATTCACGGCTAGCTCAGTGTTATGATGAGATATATAGAATTCAATAGTAGGGATGAGTTATCATTTCTTGCAACCTACTTTTATAGATCTCATGCTAGGATCACATCACCTGGGAGGATTACCTATTAAGATTACTGCCATTGTAGAGATGGTCTAGTGTTATAGATGTAGGTGGACTTAGGAGCAGGAGGAGAATTGGATTTGGCATCATGCAAGGGACTTGACACATTATGCAGCCACCTTGATTGGCCTACAACAATGGGATATCATTTAGAGGCCTTATTTTGAGTACCCTGATTGGTCAGAGGTAGAAAAATTTATGGCTCGGACTAGGCATGACCAATGGATGATCGATTGCAAGGGAGGCATCAGAGAGTTTTTCCATTACTCTCAGGTGTTCCTCCAATTTGGTATACAACAAGATGTACCCCTCAAGATATTTTTGTACAAGTGGATCACTACAAAGAGGGATATTCCACTACCTCGAGTTGTAGTAGTTTTAGAGGAGGAGGACCCTCCTGCAGTGGATTCTAACATAGCATATGTTTGGGTTACTAAGGTATATACCCAGTGGTGGATTATGTGGCTATGGTAGGGTGGTAGAAACTTAGGTCAAAATAGGGATTAGGTGGCTAAGGTAGCTCTAGAGGAGGTAGAGGAGTTAGCTCCATAGGAGAAGGAGTATCCTCTCTGGGCTTAGTTGCATAGTGTATAGGCTAATCTTCAAGTATATTGCACTAAAATATTATAGCAGAACTCTACCATTTCTACTCTCCAGTCTTAGGTTGGGGGTTTTAATGAGGAGAGGTCCACTCTCTAGACACTAATTGATTTGGAATACTTTAGGATAGATTAGCTTATTGTCGATAGGGATGATACCTAAGGATAGGTTGTGCTAGCTACTCCAGTTGTAAAGGGGCCCATAATTCTAGACTTAGGGACTAAAGTTAGGTGCCTATAGTTTATTATAGAGGAGGATGCAAGTTATATGTCTTCATATGCGGCTTACATTATCTCCCTACGATTACATATTAGGCTATTAGGTGGTATTCCTCAAGAGTGAGATATAGTAGGGGGATTTTAGTGCAACAGGAAGAGTACATAATGATAGTCATCGGTGTGGCCAAGCCATAGGACTAGGACATAGATATATTGTACCATAAGGACTAGATCCCATCATACTCATAGGGATAGATCCAAGGATGGAGGCAAGCTAGGGGGCACAGGCCTAATCTGATGATTATGATGGCTCTAGTATTATTTTTGAGTGTAAGGTTTGAGGACCTACACTATTGTAGTCTACGGGTATTTTTGTACCTCCATGTGCTTATTTGACACATTATACACTCATATATATGATATTTTCTATTTTAGACTCATTGTGTGTATTATGTGATTATTTTTATTATGTTCTTTAGAAGATACACATGGATGCAATTCTATATGATGTGATTGACATGTATTAGCTATATGATAGACGTATTCTTAGATGCTATGATATAGATATGTATGTACTATTGTAAAAAGCATATACCTAAGCTATTGCATCAATTAAGATAAATATTTAAAGCATTAATTCAAGATAATAAATTTGACAAGAAAAGTAAGGATTTCTTTATATTAACATAATGCCAAATCCCGATTACAATTTCGTCCCTCTTAGGGATACCCAAATCCTTGATACAATTGATACAATATTTTGAGGCCCCTAAATGGGATTGGTGTAATCCGTAGACTCTTTAGAATGGACACGAACTGCTCAAGGCCAAAGATAGCCTTCTTCTCACGTGATTGGAGGAATATGTTGCCAAGAATACCTTGAAATGCTCAGATCCTGTAAACCTACATTCAAGAAACAACATAAAAGGGGTTAATAGCAAAGGAGGCCTCTCTTGATGAGGCACTTGATAGGAAATTGCATAAATGATGAAAAAGATAGCAAGAAAGCATGTAAACTAGTAAAGATGTGCATGAAATCTCTAGATTACTGTAAATCTTATAAAGAAAGTAGGAAATCTAGCAATTAGGCAACCTAATTAACCATTAAAACTTGAAATGCATCAAATTCAATGAAACTAGTCTATATTGACAAATGCAAGGAAAATGGAAGCAAATCTACCTCTAATTCCTAAATTTAACCATACAAATGCATGAAGGAAAGCTAATCTAAGTCAGATCTACCTAAATACATGCTTGAAAGAGGAAATCTATGGCTAAAACAAAGGAAATCAGAGATCAAACCCTCACCATGGGTCTGAGGTGCAACTGGCACTGTTAGCCATGGCTGATAGCCATGATTGAGGTGAAAGTATTCTTGCTCTTGTAATCAGGGCTTGGATCTTCAATTTCCTCTATGGAATTGATGATCAAGGGTCACCTTTGTGTTCTTGCATGGATTTGTGATGTGAATTCTCTGAATTGGCTATGGAAGAGGCTCAATTGGGATGATTTATCTCCTTAGACTCTTGAATCCTCCATAGCTTTGAATGCAATCATGATTTCCAAATTGGCAGCAAGTAAGCACTCCTCAAGGGTTTGCAAATGACTCCACAATTTGGTAGAGCTTCACTGCATTCAATTCAAAACTCTTCCAGACTTTTCCCCAATTTGAAGGGGGGTCTTATAGCCTTCTCAAGTCCTTGGTCTAGCTTCATGGAGAAGCCAAGATCAAGAACCAAGAGGTTGGGACAGTTGGGAGGAAGGTTCTGGATGCTTCCTCACCTAAAACCACTTGAAAAACCATTGCCATGGCCATTGTAACTACATTTGGCTTGGCTCAGGAATTCAAAATAGTTTTAGGGCTAGCCACAGCTCTGAGGCATAGCTAGCTCTATTAGCCATGGGTGTCAGCCATGGCTAAGGCTGAGTAGGCCAACTCTACCCAAATTGAGTGGTTAGAACCACTGCTTTATCTTGGAATGGTCCAAGATCATTCATATGGTCTATTAGGATACCCATATGAGTAGTCCCCTACACATGACATATTTTAGGTGTCTATAGATACCCCTTTTGGGATGCATTGTGAGAATGAACAATGTTGAGCAAAAATAGACCTCCTAAAACCATGTTGTAGGTCGAATGATGATCATTGATCTGATCAACATTAGATGCCCAGTCCTGCAAAAGGATGTGCATCTTAGAATCATTACTTCCAACTGAGGGAAGGCTTAAATTGCAAAGCATTTGCAAGCTCCATGATGATCGGGTAGTCGATGCTACAATCATTTCGATAGGTGGAGAGCTACTAGCTTAACTATCATAGTTGCTTTTTGCCCTAGCAAAGGGTAAGCTTATGATAGTTGTTGGCAATGATTCATAAGATGAATATAATTTGACAAGATCGAGTGATCTCTTATTGAATTTGATTATGATTATTGATATTATGACTACCCCCTCAAGCGATGAGTCGATGAGGGTAGGACAATTAATGAAGTGATGAGTCACTTGACCAACATGATTGATTTGAACAATTGAAGACTTTTGCACTTTGATATTACTTGGCAAGGCCTAATTCAGTCATGATTTCAACTATGAATAGTAATTGTACATCTCTATCCCATGGAGCAGTCCGATGTAATGGCCTTCTTAGAGAATCAAGATGATAACAATTCCAATTAAGCTTGTGTTGAATCACTATGTTCGATGATCTACTAAAAATATCATAGAAGAATTGAGATAAATCTTCATTCCCATGGAGTAGTCAGCCATTGTGGCCTTCTTTAGGAGTGAAGTTTAATGCTAGAAAGAGATGCTCACCACCCTGAAGCATCTCAATTCGATCAATGACTAATTTTGCCCCAAATGTCCTTATGGTGATTTATTCATCTTGCTAGATTGCATGGATCACAAGTCACTACAACCACCAAGTGTATAGAATAAATGACTGAATACGAGGCACATTTGAATTTTGAATTATATGAATGTTTTTGTTATTTTTGAAAATTTTGAAGTTTCTGAACCATTAAATATTTTTTATTTTACATTTTGAAGCCCCTCATGGTGAATTTTGAGGGTATTTATTATTGGATGCTAGCCATGGTTGTCAGACACAACTAATTTGGTAAATTCCTTAGCTGAGGCTCTAACCCATGATCAAAAAACCCTAATTTTATGCCCATGATTACCAGCCATGATGAGGGTAAAATTGGAAATATAAAATAAAAATATATCATTTTCAATTCATTATTTTCCAATTGCCAACTATTAAGAGAGCTCTAAGAGGTGAGATTGAAAACTTGACATGGAACGCTACCAAAACTTTACCTACACCGATGGTTGACCAACCAGAGGCATCCTCTAGTGGTGGAGCCGGTGCTATGAAGGTAGCCCTCCAAACCTCACTCATTGAATTACCAACTTAAAATGAACAAAATTAATTAATGAGTAAAATGAACTCACTAAACTATTGGTAATGAACCTCACCCTAGTTAGGTTTAGACTAGGCTAGCTTAGTTGGGGAGGGTTTAATTTTTGGGTTTCGAGGTTGCATGGGATGGGAAATGACCTCGAAAAAGGTCTTTCCCATAGTCGTGGGTGGCAGCCATGGTTCCCAATTGGTAAATTGGGTTAATTCAAATTCCAATGGTCAAAAAATGACCATTGCAATGGGTCGAAGCGGTTGAGCAACCTTAGAAATTTTAATTTTTTTTTTTTGTATTTTATTGAATTAATTATTTTTTAATTTTTGAAGTGAGATTTTGATTTTTTTGAATATTTTGAATGCATTTATGATTTTTTTCCCTTTTGAAGGTTTTTAATTTTTTTGTATTTTTAAGTGTATTTTTTATGTTTTTGGAATTTTGAATGATTTTATTATTATCGCTCTTCAGAGGTTGACTGCTAGAGTGAGGGAGTCAGATATCCTCTATGAGCTCCATGATGGACTAATGGATCTCGAGTGGGATTGGTTTAGGGCCATAGGCTTTGGCTATGTATTATGACTACCATCCATCCAGGCGATCAGGCCTACATGACTGCCTTGGCCCATCATTGGGATGCATAGACCAACACCTTTCACCTACCGATAGGTGAGATTACTATGACCCTAGAGGATGTCTACCACATCTTTTATATCCCCATTGATGGTGAGGCCATCACATATTCACCCACCTCGATGAAGAATGCAATATTTGAGAGGATATTCCATACTAGGAGTGATGAGGCATAGTTGGATTCTAAGCATGGTGGAGTGCACATTGAGTACTGGTACCATAAGCATGTCTTCTCATGGAGAGTGGCCATTAATGTAGCTGATTATACAGATTATGCTGCTTGACACTTCAAGAGTGAGGTTCCCTTAGAACCTCCTAGCTAAGACATAGGACCTACTAGCGAGCACTACCTAAGAGCCATTGATTCTATCTTAGAGGAGTGCTCTACTTGCACAACTCTACGATGAGTTGTATCAGATCACACAATAGAGCCATATGGGAGTTGATTATAGTATACTACTCTAGATATGGGCCTGGGAGCACATTACCATTGATCACCCTAGAGGACTACCACTAGAGATTGGAGATATCAATGAGGAGTGCTAGTGCTATGTTGCATGCTAGCCTAGGGAGGTTGAGGGCTTTAGGAGCAGGTCCCACATAGGGGACCTCCAATACTACATGGATCAACTGACTAGACTATAGCTAGAGCATGTGATATGGTACCCCTACATGGATTATCCTACATGGGAGGAGGTAGACCACTATCTGAGGTAGACATGACATGAGAGATGGCTTCTCAAGTGTAAGCTTAAGATACATGAGTTCTTCCACTTCTCACATATCACTAGGTAGTTTGGGATCTACCAAGACATCCTAGATGAGCTAGTTATTTACCATCACCTTAAGGTAGAGAGAGACTTAGCTTAGCCTATAGTGACTCCACTAGGGGATGAGGATGATGCTTACAAGACTCAAGGCTCATAGATGTAGGGACCACAATAGATTATGATACCTAGTGGACTACCAGGTTATGGTAAGGTGGTGGCCCACTAGGTAGAGCTAGAGATGGAGCAGATAGAGGTATATGAGGATCCTAGGGGTGATGAGTGCACTAGAGGATAGAGGGTGGATGGGGAGAGGCTATAGTAGAGGAGGAGCCCCAGGTAGAGGAGGAGGGTGAGGAGGAGCCAGATGATGAGGTATCATAACTTCGAGCCTAGGTGGCTAGCTTGGAGTCATGGCTACAGATTATAGGGACTCAGATCCTAGAGAGAGACACCTATGGCTACCTTATAGGCATAGTTGAGAGTAGCATAGGACCAACTGGTAGAGGGATAGGTATAGTGGTAGGGATATGAGGAGGAGAGGGAGCTATCAGGCATAGATTACCACTATCAAGATAGAGATAGAGAAGATCACTGGGCAGGGTGATCTTCTCTAGGCTCAACTGGATGTTGTGACCATAGAGTGAGACTTACTTTGATCTATGAGGGGAGGTCCCTCAACTTCTTAGGTTGCTCCTACCACTCTAGTTATACCAAGACTAGCAAGTTTGGATGTGGGTGTAGAGATTCAGAGATTGTGTGTGCCCTTATCCAAGAGGGTAATACACAACACTCTCCAGATGTGGCTCGCATCACTCTCCTAGAGGGAGAGATCATACTGCTCATGGGTGAGGTGCCAGAGAGATCTACTACTATAGGGACACAATGAACTAGGACATGAGAGATAGGGTAGTCATCAACATGGTCCAATCATAGGACTCATAGGATAGAGAGGTCCATAGGTACCAGCTCTAGGTGGACTCACAGGGAGGGTAGAGCTGGTGGAGGAGACTCCCAGATAGGGGGTGCAGGCCCTAGCTAGTATATATTTTATCATGTATGTACCATTTTTGAGTGTAAGGTCTGAGGACCTACATAGTTGTAGCCTACGAGTATTTTGGACACATGCCTATGTACTCTATTTTGACACATATATTTATATGATATGACATTATGAGACTCATTATATGTGTACATTTATTTTTTTTTTATGTTTATGAGATGCATATGGATGCAATGATTATATGTTATATTGATTTGATGCTATATGATGTGATGTATGGATGACATGCACTAGCTAGATGATGGATGTATGACTAGATATTGTGATCTAGATGTGTAGATGGACTACTATGATATATGCATATGGATGCAATGTTAGATGTTTAAATGCATGTTTAATTTGATTTACTTGTATGCATTTAATTTATGATGTTATGAATGCAATGTATGTAATGCATTATTTACATGATGATGATCTAATGTAAATGAACATGTATGCTTTAATCACTTAAAACATAAGGAATGAATGCAATATGAGTTAACAATCTAATGGATGACACCATAGAATGTATAACAATCATGAATGTAATTGATAAATCTTATCATAAGAATTAATCAATTAGACATCCATATGTGAGATGAGATGATATATTGTTTCTCTTCATAAGCTTTTGTAAGTTAAAAGATATGCACAAAATAGTCAGTGGTCATCTAAATATCATTGTTGATATCCATCCGATATCTATCCTATGTTATGAACACCCCTTAATAAACAAAATCTCATAAAAATAAATTGATGATTGATGGATTGATTTGATTTGTTGCTATTTGGGAATTTTTGAGGTTTTCCATGAAACTCAAACACCCTAGTTGACTTATCAAAAGTTGTATAATGACTATACTAGACTTCTGAAAGATAAATTTTTGCTATGAAATACCAAGCTATTCATTACCCCTATGTGTGCAAATGAATATATTAGATGAGACATAAGACTACCTCATTTCCAGGTAGGATTCATTCAGCCCATTGCTGTAATGAGGATCACCACATGCTCACCCGATCCTAGGTTTGGACTTAGTTGGACTAGACCACTAGGCAATACAAGGCACCTAAAGCTAGCTCATTTGTAAATTGCTTAGACCTACCCCAATGTCAGGTGGGATTCATTCAGCCCATTGTTGTATTGGGGATCACTCTATGATTTTCGAGTATTGACCATTCTAGGGATTCAAGCTCTTCACCCCCTTATTTTCTTCAATTTATTGGGATACTTGCTCATATATAGTGATAAAAATCACTATTTATTTTGTATTTTTTTTCTTTTGTTTTGAGCAAGGGATTTGATTTGATTTTGGGATTTTTGCTCCTTTTTGTAAGCAAGGGATTTCTTGGGTAGGGGGGAACTTGTCCTTTTGCCAATGACCACTACTCTAGACCATTGTGCCTCACAAAATGAGCAAGTAACAAAACCTTTCACTTAAGGTGACTAGGACCACTTTGTAGTGTTCATATTTCCTTGCCCTAATTAGGATTGTTAATGTGTTTGATTAGTGATGGGATTCTGATATGCTAAGTGCTATCAAAACTAGACCTCATCTACAAAAGCAAAGCAAGCTTTCTACTAAACTTTTGAGAAGACCACTAGGTATGGTTGAATGACCAGAAAACCCTAGTATATTCTTCATAGCAATAGGAGGGGTTGTGTTGAGAAACACAATTACTCACAAGGGTGATGGAAGATGATGATGCATAGATGCATGATTGAAATACAAACATGGTGTCATTTGTAAGATTGCAAACACAACCTATCCTAATGCAAGTGTGATGGATGGAAATGCCTAATGCAATGCAATTAAATGAATGCAAGTGCAAAATGAAATGCATGATGCAAATGTTTTTGAAGTTTTGAATATTTTGCAATATTTTTAGATTTTATTGCTTTTTGATTTTTATGGATTTTGAAATTTTCCATATTTTTAAATTTTGAATTATTATGTATGGAATGCCTTAAGATGAAGGATATTGAGAGGTTCAAGCTCTTCAACACCTTCAAGCGATGTTAGGTGATACGTTCCAGGTCCAATCTTCTTAGAGATGATATATGGACCTAACCAGTTAGCCATAAATTTATCTCGCAAGTGCGGTGGTAGGTTTGAGTTCTATTGGTTCTCCTTCAACACAAGATCACCAAATTTAAAGTCTCTCAGATGGAATTTATTATTATAAGCTCATTTTAAGTGCTCTTGATAAATATGGAGATGCTCAAGGGCATTCACATGATGTTCATCAAGAAGCATCAATTGATCAAGGTGAGCTTGCCATGCAGTGTCATCATCGATGAACTCTTTCAATGTGATGCACAACATTGGAATTTCCAACTCTAAGGGCATAATGGCCTCAATGCCATATACTAGTGAAAATAGGGTTGCCCTAGTGGGCATCCGTATGCTAGTCCTATAAGCCCATAATGCAAGGGGTAGCTAGATGTGCCAATATTTATGGTTTTCTTGTACCATATTTTTCAAGATGGCTACCACTATCTTGTTTGAAGCCTCAACTTACCCATTTGCCTATGGATAGTATGGAGTCACAAAACTATGTTGTATATTGTACTTGGATATTAAAGCCCTCACAATTTTATTCTTGAATGATGTTCCATTATCCAAGATTATCTTGGATGGTATCCCAAAATGACTTATGATATTGTGAAGTATAAACTCCACAATACATGCTCTAGTTATCATTGTTAGAGGGATTGCTTCCACCCACTTTGTAAAATACTTAGTAGCCATTATAATAAATGTATGCTAACCCGATGATGGGGGAGAGATCTTATCAATTAGATCCAAACCCCACTGAGCAAATGGCCAAGCCACTTGAATGGGTTGTAAGGCCTATGATGGCAAGTGCATAAGATTAGCATGATGCTAACATTTAATGCATTTCTTGACATACGTGATGCAATCCTTCTCCATAGTGGGCCAATAATAACCCATTCGAAGGATGCGCTTGATGATGGCCATGCCACTGAAATGACCACCACATGTACCATCATGAGCCTACAAAATTACCCAAGTTGATTCTTGGGGCTCAAGACAATGAAGGAGAACTCCATCATAGCTTTGATGGTACAAGATGTCTCCTAGCAAGACATACTTTATCACTTTCTATCTGAATGTGTATTTTATGACATACGAAAATCCCTGAGGGATTAAACCAAGCTTAAGGAAGTCATGTAATTATGACATCCAATCCTGATAAGCTTCTACCTCGACTGACAAGATGACTTATTCCCCTAGTAGTTTACTATGCATGAATGTAGACTAGGATACAACCTTGTGGTGAATGGTGGTGCCATTCCCCATAGGACCCTGCGAGATCAAAGACCCCTAGGGTGCCTTCTTGAGAAAGTCTCTAGCTTTATAGAACCACTCATGGTTTGGTTCTATATGAATCATGTTGACTGATTCCTTATTATCGAAAGCCTCACGTTGCATCATGGCATGTGATAGCATCTTTACATGAATGGTAGTAAAATTGGTAGATGGATTCTGAGGGATTAAAGATCCCAAAGATGCCATAGTGTCTATGAATATGTTTAATGTACAAGGGATTGCCTCGATGTCATACCACTCTAGCTGGGCTAGATAAGTGTCAGCAAGATCCTTATAAGCTTTCAAGATAGGACACCTACATTGAAAAAGTCCCTTAACTTGATTGACTATGAGAAGGGAATCACCAAAGATGTTTAACCTTTTAATCTTCATGGTGATAGTTGTTTGGAGGCCCAATATTAGGGCCTCATATTCAACATTGTTATTGGTACAAGGAAAGTCTAGCTTAAATGACAAGGGCATTGGAGCACCTTGTGGCATGAAGAAGATAATTCCTACACCACCCCTTGCTCACACTTCGAACCATCAAAGAACAAAGTCATGTCAGCTTTGTTATCTAGTTCTTTAGGTTTGGAGATTTTGATAATGCAAAGACTGCATCATCAAGAAGCTCTATGACAAGAGGCCTACTATCTTTAAGAGGTGCCTCTACCAAATGATCAACTATGACCTATCCCTTGATGGAATTTTGGCTGATGAATTCCAAATCAAATTCTATCAATAGCATGATCCACTTTGTAATACATGTATTATGATATGTCTTGCTCATCATATACTACAAAGGATTTTGTTTGGATATCACATACATCATATGACTTAGCATGTAATGATGCAACTTCTTCATTGCAAACACCACTACTAAACACAACTTCTCCACGTATGCATACCCTAGCTCATAACTCACCAAGGTGCGACTGATGTAATATATCACTTGCTCTTTATCTTACACATTCTTTTGGGCCAACATGGTTCCCAATGCAAAGTCAGTAGCCGATATATATAGCAAGAAAGGCACATCTGGTCTTGGTGGAGCTAGCACTAGTGGCATTGCTAGGTATTGCTTAATTTTAGCAAAGGTCACTTGATAGTCCTCATCCCAATTGAATGGGACCCCCTTGTGTAGCAGTCGATTCATGGGTCGGCATTTATCTGATAATTGTGTGATAAATCACTTTATGGATGCTACTTTGCCCTATAGGCTTCTTAGCTCTTTGATATTTGTGGGAGGATGCATTTCTAATATGGCCTTGACCTTCACTGGGTCAACTTTGATCCCTCATTTAGAAATGATGAATCCCAAGAGCTTTCCTGAAGTTACACCAAATACACACTTCTTGGGATTCAACTTGACATTATGCTCTATCAAGTGATCGAAGACCTTTCTGAGAACCTCTGCATGCTCTGAACGCAACAATGACTTTGCCAATAAGTCATCGATATAATCTTCTAATATTTTGTGCATGTAGTCATGAAAAATGTATGTCATGGCTCACTGATATGTGGCACCAACATTTTTAAGGTCGAATGGCATAACTTTATAACAGAATGTTCCCCATGGCATTGTGAATATGGTTTTGTGCTGGTCTTCAACTTTAATCTGAATTTTATTGTAACCAAAAAAATCATCCATAAGGGAGAGCATCTCATGACCTATAGTTGCATCTACAAGAGCATCTATGTTGGGCAACGAGAATGAATCCTTTGGTGTTGCCTTGTTGAGGTCTCTAAAATCTATACAGATACAGATCCTTCCATCAGGTTTTCCTATAGGTACCATGTTTGATACCCATTCTAGATAGTCAATGGAGATAATAAAATCTACATCCAACAACTTCTACAACTCATATTTAACCATTAAAGTGATGGTTGGATGCATCTTCCTGAGATTCTACTTGATAGGCCTTTTAGAGGGGTCTAGCGAAAGGTTATGAGTAACCATTTTTGGATCTAGTCCTAACATATCCTTGTATGTCCAAGAAAAGAGATCAGGTCTCTCTTTCAGTAGAGGGATGAGGTTGGCATACTCATCAGGAGATAGAATCTCTCCAAATTTAACCTTCTTAGGATTAGTGGGATCATCACTGATATCCACATCAAAGGTTTCCTCTACTAACATATGTGATCCCTCCTCAAGATGGTGAGGCGTAGGAATCAAGTGGATGTCATCAGATAGGTTTAAATGTCCTACATCAGAATTTCCCTCAACATGATAAACATCATGTGCATAGCCTAGCACAAAATGGAAAGGTTGCAATATTTCTTCATTAGGGAAGAAATATTCAGGCTCTAGTGGTGAATCAATATGATCCCAATCAATAGCATCTAAATTAAGACACAATGGTTTGGAAGGATCGACTGGATTGTGAAGTGGAGTGGTCAGATCAATGGAGATCATATTGATGGAATGGATTAGATCTCTAGGACCATGTGTGTGTAATTCTACCTTATCTATGCTATTCGCATACCCAAGATGTGGCTCTGGGGGTATGGGGATCTCTAGATCCAATCTATGAATAGACTAGAAAGTGGGATCACTTGGCTCAAGGAGTTGCATGTATGTCGATGGATCAGGGAAGACTATATGATAAATCATATCTAAATTGGGTGGTCTCCCTCTGAGGTGCAGGCCAGGATAGACTCTTTGATACATCTCATCGATGTCAACCGGTTCATGATGATGAAAATAGTGAGGCCCAAGATAGGCTCTCTTAGTCTCATCCTCATCATCACTATCATATATGAGTCCTTCACCCCCACTAGAATCGAGTGATTAGCAAGATGAGGCCCAAGGTAGGCCCGCTCTTCATAGCCACTATCATCAATGAGGGATCCCTCATTCTCACCCACTATCTCCATGGGTAACAGATGATGTAAATGTAGAGGGCCTAAGTAGGCCAACTCAGTTTCATCCTCATATCATTCATTGTTTGAGGATTGCTCATCATCATCTATTCTAGAATCACATTCTGGTCCATCACTTTCTACAATGGATTCTGCTTGAACTTCCTCAGAAGCAACTTTTGATTCAATGTCTATTGCTATACCCAGATTCTAGATCTACATACCAGTGTCATTGATAGCTTCATGAATTTCAATATCCAAGTCAGCTCTTGGAATATCTACTAGATTGACCTCTACCATGATGTTATCATGATAGATCTCAAGTGGCTCAATAGAGATATAGGTCACCAACCTATTACCCCTTTGTATGTAGGAAGGGTTAGGGTGATAAGGATTCCAATCCACATTATCCCCTAAACTAAGGTTCAGATGATCGAGAGATGTTGCTAAAAGCTTATCCTATCCTCTGATATGGTAGCCTAACCTGAACCTATCAGTTGGCAACTGATATTGTGGTTCATATGGGAGTTCGATACCCTTGCTCGAATAAGCCTAGACCATAACCATGCCAATGGTAACATTCAAAATAGCACAAGGTGAACTCAGGGTTAGACAAATAATGAACATTCATCGAGAATGGTTCATCATCATCCTCATCTATGGGCATGTGATTTGCAAGTTGGTCAAGCCCTCCATAGATGAAATTTGTTTGGTTGGGTGGCACCCCTAGTGGTACCACCATCCCTATGGGAAAGTGATGGGCTTGAGGTCAGCCCATGTCCTATGTAGTCTCGATAAAAGGTGTGAATGTCATATTCTACACTATATACTCTACTAGCCTAGGATTAACCAAATGTATGGTCACCTATGGTGCAGATGACCCTACTAAAGAAGTAGGTGAGGTAGGTTGAGGTGCCTCCTCGACTTGATTTTGAGTATCCCCTTCATCCATGGGACTAGGAACCTCGATAGTTGCTACTTTGGGTGCTTGCTTTAGCTCTTTTTCACCCATAACTACCTTAAGCTTCTTGTCATTCCTAAGCATCTTGGATGTCGTAGGCTTTGTTGAAGTTGCTATTGTGTGCTCTGATAGTTGTGGTGCTAACATGGAAGGTCCTACACACACTTCTTTTAATTTACCTTCTAGATGTTTGATGGGTGATGTCGGCCGTATATCCAGGTGCATTGAGGGGAGAATGAAATCTCCAGGTAAATCTGCTAGGTTCACATATTTAAATGGCTCCTCATTAGAAGGAACCATGTGAACTTGTCCCTCATGTATATATTTAATACATTGATGTAAAATTGAGGGAACGCAATGCATTTCTCTAATCCAAGGCCTCCCTAGGAGGATGTTATATTGCATGGCACCTTCTATCACATGACACATCACAGGGATGGTCTTCAGTCCAACCTGAATTGGAAGAACTATAGTACCTACCATTGAGCATAGTGCATCGTTAAATGCTCTCAAAGTGAAGGTAGAAGGTACAATGTGTGATTTTGGCAACTTTAGATATGTCAATGCCTTGGTAGTAATAATATTGATTGATGACCCTGTGTCAATCAAAACCCATTTAAATGGTGTGTGGTTAACACATGCAATTATATGTAGTGGTGGGTCCGCTATAGTAGTAGAGACCATTTTAATCTCGTGATCATGAAATTGAATCACCGGCTCACTACACTATTGCACATGTCCCACAAAATTTGTAAATGCTTTGGGGTCCTGGGACTGAACTTCAATAGACCTTAAGATGTCCATGAGCATCTCCCTATGCTTAGGAGACTACTGAATCAGTTCATATATTGACAACTTTGTTGGAGTTGTCTGTAGGCTTTGAACTAGCCTACTCCTGATGGTCACCATCGATCTAGTTGGTGGGCCTAGCATATTTTGCACTAGCCTTTGAGGGGGCATAGCTTGAACCCTGATTGGAGCTGGAGGTGGATTTGGTCGCTCATACCTCCCTTGTCTTGTGACAACATTGACCATACCGATGAATCCTTGAGTTGGTGGTTCCCCCCACACTTGATTCACATGACCAACATTGTTCCTCGATGGCTCATGATTCGGTAAGGGGTTCTTGAAGATCCCCATATTTTGGTTGTCCAGAGCCTAAGGGTTGTCCACAATTAGCTCACCCTTTTTTATCATGTTTTGCACCACATGTTTGAAACTATAACATCCTTCGATGTCATGTCCTTTCATTCTATGGTAAGAGCAATACAGATCATCCCTATACCCTTTTGGTTTGGGTTGGTTAGGGTCTTGCAACTTGATCTCTAGTAAGTTAATGGCCTTAGCCTCGCATAATTGATGGAATATCGATGTCATCGACTCCAAAAATGGTGTGAACTAGTGAGGAGGGCATTGCTCTTTATTATTACCCTTCTTGTTATTATTGCGTTGATCATATCACGTAGGAGGAGGTTGGGCTTAATAATTCTATTATTACCCCTTATCCCCTTTCTAAAGGTTTAACACCACTTGATTCACATGGGTCGGCTTGGCTTGGTGATTCTGATTTTGGGTGTTCTTCTTGTTCCATTCCTCCTTGTTCTGGAGCTTCAAGTTACCCTCCTATAACTTGATGTCCTCAATTACCTTGGCTTGCACCAAGGCCTCCTCAAATGTTTGATACTATTGCAACTACAATAGTAACAAGATGTGCTTCACACAACTCTTTGTAAACATTCAAGTCAATTCTATGGTTAGAATAGAAAATGGTAACTTTACCATCAACTTTCTCCATATTTTCCCATAATCCATGATCGGCTCATCATCATGTTGCATTAGAGTAGCCAGATCAGATAGGTTTACCTTCTTCTTGATGTCGAAGGAGAAGCATTCAAGAAATGCATTAGCCAATTGTTCAAAGCTGGTTATGTTGTGCCTCTTAAGTTGATTGAACCACTCTTGAGTAGGGCCTAAAAGGGTTGTGATGAAGGTTCTCAACAATAGAGCATCATTGCTTTCTATATGAAAGCACATATCCATAAATCTCATGACATATTCTTGAGCATCTTCCTCTCCTTGAAATTTCTCTAGCTTTGGCATCTCGAAGTGATCGAGATACGTTAGAATGGGCACTAAAGGGCATAAAGGCTCATTGTGTATTTTGTTCAAGGTTGGCTTTTGATAAGTCATCCCTTGTTTCTCTATTGCTCTAACCTTGTCTGCCAAGGCCTTATAGGCCTTCGAAGATAGAATTTCCTCTTCTCTGAGAGGTCTTTGAGGAGCCTTTGGAGGTAAATTCTTCTTCGATCGAGGTGGAGGACTAGGCTCATCCTCCACGTCCACTAAGGAGATCTCAGGATATTCCTATTCTTGCTCATCTCTTACTACTTCCTCATACTATGTACGCCCATGATGTTCAAGTGCTTGGTGTTGCATCATGTTTTGGGCCATGTGGTGAGTATGAGTTTCAATGTGTTTAGGGTGCAATTCGGGCTATGAAGTAGCTCATCTATGAGGGTGCTCCCTGTATTCACTCTGAGGGGGTAAATTGGTATGAGCCAATCGATCCTCTCTCTCAACATGCTCCTTTTGGTCAAGGATGCATTGCTCGTGCATGCATTGCTCAAAAATATGTTGCCTTAGCAACCTTTATCTTTGAGTATCCTCATTTTTAGGTGCTCACGCTCTACGCATACGTCTTCCAATTGATCTTGGAAGATCTGCTACCATTGTTCTGACACCAATTTTTGTGATCGATCTATAAGATCGGTCATATGTGGTCTCTGGTGGATTTGTTCTATTCGGGTAGCTTTGTTGGTGTGACCCCCAATAGACTTGTTTGCCATGCTCTTGCCTTTGTCTATATAGATGGCATTTGTATTCTAGTGTTGTCTATGATCTATGCCCGCATGGGTCAATGGGGCAAGTATACTACGAGAATGCTTAGAGCATTCTCCTAGTTCTCTAATAGTCCTACATGTGCTCTCACTATGAGAACTCATAGAATGAGAGTGAGCAACCGAGGGTTTATACCCTAACTACCCTAGGACTCTATCAAGACCATCTAGTTGTCTAGTGCACCATGGCTCATGTGGTGGCGTACCATTGACTCCAACTTTAGACATATCAAATGTGAACTTACCAAGTTCATTATTATTTGGAGTCTATGCAGGCCTATGATTTGAAGCAACCCTCTCTTCCTACCCCTGAATGGGTGGATTTTCTACTTGTCTATCTTGAACTAGTAGGGGCCTTGAGCCACCCTTAGCTCGAGTATGGATGGGAACCAACTTGGTTATAGTTCCTTCCTCAATGATGTACTCTTCAATGGATCTAGTAGATCCATGAGGTGTACGATCATGATATATGCTCCCATGCTTGAATACCCCATGTTGGGATCTTCCATACTTGGATCTATCTCATGAGGAGTGTACATTACCTCCTCTAGGTGGGGTATTCTGATGAGAACCCCATGCATAGAGTTATCCCCTCTAATGCTCATTGAACATCATTCGAGAGGATCTTGTGATTGAGGGTTTGATGCATTGTGTTGTGCATTAGGTGGAGCTTTAAATTCGACCTTGATTCTGCATCGATATCGGCCTCTCCATGTTATAACCATGATATGTATTATCTCGTATGTAGATTTTAAAGCAAACAAAGCAAACAAGGATGATTATCTCTTTTAAAATTTCTTTGTGAGCCCTACACTAGTTTGATGTGTTTGAAATTTGTTGAAAATCTAAACTATTCTCATCATGTTTGAAATTGTTGATGTAATGCTCAAATAGTTTAAGGTTTTCACCTATATGCTCATAGCTCGACAACCGAAAATGAAAGTCATGATCACGTAAACCCCCTAAAATGTGGAGATGAAATCCACACCGGGAGGGAGCACAGGTCCTATCGATCCTCACCCAACACCTCATGCATAGTGATACACCCCTCCAAAGAGGAATGCATGCTATTTTGCATGGTTAGGATAGATCTTGGAGTTGGTATTGGCCAAAGAACAAGGTTCATGGGAGTTGAGCCAATGGATGGAAATAACTACCACCATCATTGAACTCTACTAGTGGTTGGATATGACTTCCAACTCACTAGAATTTAAATATTGCATGGTGTGTGTGTGTTCATTTTAAGATTTGCATATAAAAGAAAAATGCATCACCAAGCAAACATGATCTTTCCTACATGCCTAGAATAAAAATATTTTAGATTAAGAAAGATGCATGTATTTGACTAAATGAGATTTAGAGAATGCATTTACATGATAAAATTGGCCTCTGATTGGGCCCCAAGCAAGCAAACTCTACAAAACAATAAACCAAAACCACAGAGACTTAGCCATGTTTAATAAGCAAATCTAACAGTACTAGCTATAACTATAGATAACTAACTAAAATCTAAAATTTTTCATAATTTCTATTCCTATGTTTCTCTACTTAGATTAATTCATCTAATACAATAAAAATATAAACATAAAAAACATAGAGAGAGTTTACATACAGATCCAAATTTGATGTAGATAATCTTCTTCCTATCTATTTTTCTATTCTCTACTCATCATGGCTATCAAACATGGTGAAACTATTCACTATGGATATCAACACATACTAACACCTACAACAAAAAATATACAAAATCAATCATCTATAACATAATTTATGGGTTCCCATCATGATCACCATCTATACCGATATAAAAAGCATACACCTAACTAGTGCATCAATTAACATCAAACATTAAAGCAATAAATAATGGACAACAATGAATTTAACAAGAAAGTAAGGTTTATTTTATTAAATTTTCCAAATCCTGATTACAAATACATCCCTCTTAGGGATACCCAAATCCTTGATACAATTGATACAATATTTTGAGGCCCCTAAATGGGGATTGGTGTAATCCATAGACTCTTCATAATGGACACGAACTGCTCAAGGCCAAAGATAGCCTTCTTCTCACGTGATTGGAGGAATATGTTGCCAAGAATACCTTGAAATGCTCAGATCCTATAAACCTACATTCAAGAAACAACATAAAAGGGGTTAATAACAAAGGAGGCCTCTCTTGATGAGGCACTTGATAGGCAATTGCATAAATGATGAAAAAGATAGCAAGAAAGCATGTAAACTAGTAAAGATATGCATGAAATCTCTAGATTACTATAAATATTATAAAGAAAGTAGGAAATCTAGCAATTAGGCAACCTAATTAACCATTAAAACTTGAAATGCATCAAATTCAATGAAACTAGTCTATATTGACAAATGCAAGGAAAATGGAAGCAAATCTACCTCTAATTCCTAAATTTAACCATACAAATGCATGAAGGAAAGCTAATCTAAGTCAGATCTACCTAAATACATGTTTGAAAGAGGAAATCTATGGCTAAAACAAAGGAAATCAGAGATCAAACCCTCACCGTGGGTCTGAGGTGCAGCTGCCACCAGGGTTATGCATAAAGGGGTCAGCCCCAAAATGCATTTATAAAAATTTGGTGAATTAGTTTCAAAATCCAGGCGAATAGTATCGAAACACATTTAGAAGGTTAACTATTATTAGGGGTAATGTTGGAAATTTAAACTTAAAATAGTCAAATTATTATAAAATTAGGGCAAATTGACCCCCCCAAAAATATCGTAAGGGATTTCTTTTGGTAGGGGGGAGCTTGTCCTTTTGCCAACGATCAATGTCCTAGACCATGCACATTGCAAGATGAACAAGTAAAAATATTTCACTTAGGATACCTAGTACCACTTTTTAGCATTCATATTTCCCTTGTTCCAATTAGTATTATAGTGTTTTGATTAGTGATAGGATTATGATATATACTAGGTACTATCAAAACTAGACTTCATATTCCGTTAGTGAAGATGGTTTTCTACAAAGTTTGATAAAGTCACTAGTATGGCTGAGTGACTGGAATATCCTCATATATTCCTTATAGAAACGGTGGAGTTGTGTTGAAAAACACAGTTACTCACACGGGTTATGGATGATGATGGATTTTCAAGATGCATGATTTATGTACAAATGTGGTGTCGTTTGTAATATTGCAAACATAACCTATCCTAATAAATATACCATGGATGGAAATGTCTATATGTAATGCAAATACATGATTGTAAATGTAAATGCAAGTGTCTTGTATTTTTAATGTTTTAAATTGTTTTTGAGTTTTGATTATTCTTAATGGTTTTTGAACCTTTTGAATTTAAATTATTTTTGTGCTTTTGTGTTTTGTTTTTGAGCAAAGGGCTTTAATATACTATTGGGGCTTTTTGTGAAGTGACCAAAGTGCTTTAATAGGCCTTTGGGGCTTTTGTGTAGTGACCAAAGGGCTTTAATATGCCTTTGGAGCATTTTTTGATTTGACCAAAGGGCTTCAAGATGCTTTTAGAGCCTTTTGTGATTTGACCAAAGGGATTTAAAATGCCTTTGGAGACTTCTGTGATTTGACCAAAGGGCTTTAAGATGCCTTTGGAGCCTTTTTTGTTTTGACCAAAGGACTTTAAGATGCCTTTGGAGCCTTTTGTGATTTGACCAAAGGACTTTGAGATGTATTTGGAGCCTTTTGTGATTTGACCAAAGGGCTTTAACATACCTTTGGAGCCTTTTGTGATTTTGAAGTTTTCTTATTGTTTTTATAATTTTGAAATTTTTGAATGTTTTTGACATTTATTTGAATGTTTTCTATTTTTTTGTGCTTATGTGTAAAATGCCTTTATATGAATAATATTGAGAGGCTATGGCTACTCAAAACCCTCTAATGATGTTAGGTGATATGTCATAGGTCCAATATTTTTAGAGATGATATAAAGACCTATCCAATTGGCCATAAATTTTTTTCGCATATGCAACAACAAATTTAAATTTTGTTGGTTCTCTTTAAGCACAAGATCCCTAACCTTAAAGTCTTTCAGGTGGAATTTATTATTATAATCTTGTGTTAAACGATCTTGGTAGACGTGAAGATGCTCAAGCATATTGATGTGGTGTTCATCAAGAAGGATCAAGTAATCAAGTCAATCTTACCATGTAGTATCATCATTGATGAACTCTTTCAATATGACACACAATGTTAGAATTTCTAATTCTAAGAGCATGATGGCCTAAGTGCCATATACAAGCAAAAATGGTGTTGCCCTAGTGGTAATTCATATGCTAGTACTATAAGCCCATAATTCAAGGGGAAATTGCATATGCCAATCCTTATGATTTTCTTTTAGTGTCTTCTTTATGATGGCTACTATAATTTTGTTTGAGGCCTCTACTTTCCCATTTTATTATGGATAATATGGTGTCATGAAACTATTCTGAATGTTGTATTTGGATTTTAAATCCTACACATTTTTATTCCTAAATGATATACCATCATCCAAAATTATTTTGGATGGGACCCCAAAGCGATAGATGATATTGTGAAGCATGAAATCCATAATTCAAGGTCCAATAGTTGATGTTATGGGGACCGTTTCCACCCATTTTATGAAGTACTTAGTAGCCATTAAGATAAACATTTTTCAACCCAAATAAAGGAAAGAGATCTTTCCAATTAGATTGAAACCCCACTGAGAAAATTTCCAAGCCGCCTGAATGGGCTATAATGCCTATGAAGGTAGGTGCATCAGATTTGCATGATGTTGATACTTAACATATTTTTTGACCTACTCATAGAAATACTTTTCCATTATGGGCCAGTAGTAGCCCATTCAAAGGATGCGCTTGACAATGGTCATGTTACTAAAGTGGCCACCGTATGTACTGTTATGATCTTATGAAATTTCCCAAGCTAATTCTTGGGGCTCTAGACAACAAATGAGGACTCCATTGTAGCTTCGACGATACAATATACCTCCTAGCAAGACATATCTTGTCACTGTTTATTTGAATGCTCATTTTTTGGCATGTGATAGTCCCTATGGGATGATTTCAAGTTTTAGGAAATCTTGTAGTTGGGATAGCCAATTCTAATAAGATACAGTATCAATAGAAAATATGACTTTTTCCTCCTACGATTCAATGTGCACAAATGTAGATTGAGAAACAACCTTGTGGTGAATGATGGTACCATTCTCCGTAGGACCATTAGAGATCAAGTATCCCCAAGGTACCTTCTTTAGAAATTCTCTATATTTATAGAACCACTCATGGTCTGGTTCTATATGAATCATGTTGACTGATTCTTTGTTGTCAAAATCCTCACACTGCATCACTGATTGTGAGAGCATTTTCACATTAATGATAGTGAAATTAGAAGATGGATTCTAAGGGATCAAGGATCCCAAAGATGCCATAGTTTCTATAAATATATTTTATGTGTGAGGTATTTCCTTTATGTCATACCATTCTAATTGGCCTAGATAGGTGTCAACAAGATCTTTGTAGGCTTTCAGGATTGGATCCCTGCATTGAAATAGTCCCTTAACTTGGTTGACTATGAGAAGGAAGTCACCAAAGATATTTAGATTTTTTATTTTCATAGCGATAGATTTTTGGAGACCCAAGATTAGGGTCTTGTATTTGGTGTTGTTATTTGTGTAAGGGAAGTCTAGCTTAAATGATAAGGGTATTGGAGCACCTTGTAGCATGAAAAACACAATCCCTGCACCACCCCCTTGCTCACACTTTGAACCATCAAAGAACAAAGTCATGTTAGATTTATTTTCAAGTTATTTATGTTGAGGTGTCTCTAATAATGCAAAGACTACATCATCGATAAGTGCTATGGTTATAGGCTTACTATTCTAAAGAGGTTCCTCTACCATTTGATTAGCTATGACTTGTCCCTTGATGGACTTTTGGCTTATGAATTCCAAGTAAAATTCTATAAATATCATGATCCAATTTGTAGTATGTGTATTATTATATTGTAGACACTAATTCCCACCGTGATCACCACTAAAGAAGTAAAATTTATGGCATCGCCTTAAGGGCTCTTTATTGCAATGTAAAGCAGATTAAAGCAAGCATTCAAAGGGAAAGTACACAATAAGTAATCTACTAAAATGAAGAGTAATGTGCAATAAAAGAGGTGGATTTATCCTTGTATTTATTCACTCATGGATTCAAATAGTATTACAATACATCCCCTTGAGGGCTTTATAACTTGATATATTTCAAAATTACCAAATATAAGGGATCTAATCTCTTGCAAGGTCTTAATGGTGTGCTCTAATGTTCATCTCACATCCCACACTCGAGAGATAGTATTTGGCCTATACTCATCTTATATTCCCTCCTATCTATATTACCTACACCTACACACAAGGGATTGAAATTGGTTAATAGCATATACGTTATAGATTTAAAACCTTGAAAACATAGAAAGCATACATATAGAATTAATAAAAAATATATATGATAAATTAAAACAACTAAAAATGATCTATGATTCAAGAATGATGTTATATAGATGATTTTTGAAGGATCTAAGCATAAAATTAAGGAAAAATGTTAGCAAAAACTGTGACCATCCTTGACAGGCCTGCAACAATGAAACCTCCAATTGGACCATCAAAATAGCTCCAAATATCACCAAATTTGAACACAAGGCTAATATAGACATTCCTAAATGATATATGGTGGAATTTACTCAAAATTCCCTACTATTTTCTAACCATACCTAATAGGTGCAACTAGCTACTACTAATCGTCCCTAGGTGGGACGGTTACAAATTTGCTTGGAATTTACCACCAATTCCAATGGGATCTTGTCTAAAACTGTTCTAAAGGTTGTGTCAGCATATGAGGTCAAATTACTCTCCAATTTGGATGGTTTTTTAATTTTTTTAGTGGTTTTGGTATGCACCTTAAAGCACCTTCAGATGAAGAGGGTTTCAATGCAAAGTGAGGGTAAATATGATGGCAAAATGTGAGGGTAGAATTTGGTAACACTTCGTGGTAAATTCTTCAACTCTCCTCCCCTAAAATTGGGTGAACACACCTCATTTTATAGCCCAAATATGGAATCTAGGGAAAAGGGACAAGTCTTGGAATACAAGGAAAGTATTACCACTTTTCAAAACCCTTGCCATGATTGGGTAGAAGAGGTTGCCCATTTGGGACCTCTAATTGGGATTTCTTGGTCTCCATGATAGGATCCCAATCAATTTTTGGTGATTGGGTGGAGAATATGGTAGTAATTGATTGCCATTTATCCACCCCTTTGACTTTTGGGGTGTATTTTTAGGGACCATACCACCCAGGTATGGTTTTGGATGGTCATCCCTAGGTGATATGATCACCATCTGTGACCATCCCTTGGTGGGACAATCATAAGGATATGCCCCAAAACCTCCTAAAACTGCTAATAACCTTCCCAAAAGTGCTATGGAGCCTTATTTTACCCTAGAGGGTTGCCAAATGGGGCCATATGATGTAGATAAGAGTGGAACAAGTGGCACATTTGTAGTATCATCCAATTTATGTGATTTTAGTGTCTATAGATGCCCCTTTTTGGGATGTTCTATGTGAAACAAAGCGCTAAGAAAAAATAGATGACTAAATAATTAAATTATTAAGGTTATTCATTAACCTAATCAAATTTGGATGCCTCCATTGTGAAAAGAGCATACATTCTTGGAATCCTTGCTTTTGACATAGTCAAAGAATTAATTTTGAGTATACCTTTTAGCCACGCTGTAATCACAGTTATAGGGACTTAGGGTATACTATGTCTTTGTGCCTTGTGTTCTTGTAAGCCTTTACATGGGTTGATTCTTAAGGCTTCAAGGAGGTCAAGCCTATTTTTTGTTTCTGATGCTGATTGTTTTCCCTAGCATGGGCTTGAAAATTTATCTTTAGCAAAGATTCTTTTGAATGCATGGAAATTACACTTTTGAGTGTTTTAGTGTTGATTTTATTTATGAAATTGTTATTATGACTACCCCCTCAAGATACAAGTTGATAAGGGCATGACCAATGATAAAGTGATGAGTCACTTGACATATATGAATGAATTGGGATAACTCTCTATTTTACCCATGGTACTATATACCTGTTTGGAGGGGATTTTTGATCATTTTTATGAGCATTTTTGATAGCAAAAGGCTAAAAAATTCATTCTCGAGGAGTGGTCCAGCCATGGAGGCCTTCTTGGGGAATAAAATGCAGAATTTTAATGCATCCATAAATGTTTTTGGTTTAATATTGATCCCTGCTAATTTGGTGACCATTTTGCCTTATTTTTGGTGGGTTTTGGACCCTATTTTGATGTTTTTAAGTTGTTTTTGTCAAATTTTTTGGTGACCATCCCTAGGGGATGAGTACACTATTTTTGAATTTCCCAAGGTGGGATGGTCAGCCACTTATGCACTTGTACCACCTAGGGACGGCCGGCTTCTTTTGGAGCTATATAAGCCCAAAATGGGGTAAATAGGCTCATTTATTTATGGTGATTGGAGGGGTTGGAGAGGAGAGAGGTAGGAGAGTGATTTTCTGAAGTGGAGTGCTACAAAAATATCTACCCAACAACATGAGCCAGACAAAATATGCTATGGACAGTGGAGCTGGTGTGAAATGGGTATGGAACACATTTCCTTCTCTTCCCTATTTTATTGTGAAATTGGAAATTTTGCTGCAATTTTCATACTACACACTAAATCAAGTTTAAGAAACCTTAATAATAGTGTAATGTATGAATTTGAGCTGTTATTTGTGATTTAGATGCTTAAAATTAGGGTTTTATGCTAGTTTTTTTGTATTTTTTAGGGCTATTTTAGGGGTCAAAATGATCCTATTTTAGCCATTTTTGGGGACCGTCCCTATAAGGGACAGTCACTGGTGGCCATCCCTAGGTGGGATGGTTACCAAATTAGAGGCCATCCTTGGGTGGGACGACCAAAAATTGGGCCAAAAAGGGCCTTTTTTTAGGTATTTTTAGAGTATTTTAATGCATTTTATGGCATTTTTGACAAGTTATTTTACATTATCAGATAGTGAAGAGTCGGTATAGGGTTCTGAATCTCTTTTAGGTCACTACAGAATTTTTGACTACTACATATTGGTGATGGCTTGATACCATTGGCCTGAAGCATGTTACACGGTTAGATCCTGTAGTGAGTGACCGTGCCTATCTGACTACACTGATAGATTTGTGGGACCCTCATACTAATACTTTCCATATAGATACAGAGGAAATGACAATGACGTTAGAGGATGCATATAAGATACTACATATTTTTATAGAGGGGAATCCCATAGGATCTACTCCTACAGAGCGATGACAGACCATCCTATAGAGGTACTTTGGGGCACATTGGGAGGATGCAGTGGTTGATCTTCTCAGTAGAGGGATATTAGTGGTCTCATGGTTTCAAGCTGATGTGCTTAAGATTAAGCATGCTTTATTTATGACATTGATCATCAACATGTTACTACCTGACTCATCAGGTGCCAGGTTCCCATGGAACCTTATAGAGCTGGTGTTCACTCTTGTGGAGTGTATAGAGGATGAGTCGATAGTGATGGATTAAGGTCTTAATTTGTTAGAAAAACTATATGATGAGTTATATGAGATCCACTTTCATGGGAAAAAGGTATTGGGATACATGTTCCTACTACAGATTTGGGTTTGGTAGCATATTATTATGGAGCAACCATAGGGACTACCATAAACTACTCGAGCAAAGCTACCGGATAGGAGATTGGTTATGGGGTGTTATGGTAGAGGTCACGTGAGTTAGGCCATAGCTGTAGATTTTGCCGTAGATTTATTTTTTAGGTTCTTCAAGTTTGGGTGTCTCTAATAATGCAAATATTGCATCATAAAGAAGTTCTATGGTTAGAGTTCTACAATTTTGAAGAGGTGCCTCTACCATTTGATCAGCTATGACTTGTCCCTTGATGGAATTTTGGCTTATGAATTCCAAGTTAAATTATATCAATAGCATGATCCACTTTGTAGTATGTGTATTATGATATGTCTTGCTCATCATATAATGCAAAGGATTTTATTTTGATATCACATACATTGTATGACTCAGCATGTAGTGACACAATTTCTTAGTTGCAAAGACCACTGCTAAGCACAACTTTTCTACGTATGCATACTCTAGCTCATAACTCACCAAGGTGTAGCTAATGTAATATATCTCTTATTCTTTATCTTGCACATTATTTTGAGCCAACATGGTGCCCAAAGAAAAATTGATAGAGGATATATATCAATAATAGTACATCTAGCCTTGGTGGAGCTAATATTAGCGATGTTGCCAAATAATTTTTGATTTCAGCAAAGGCTTGCTGACATTCTTCATCCCAATGGAATGGGAATCCCTTGTGTATCAGTCAATTCATGTGTTGATATTTATCTAATAGTTGTATGATGAATCAATTTATGGATGCTACTTTTCCCTGTAAGCTTCTTAGCTCTTTGATGCTAGTGGGTAGGGCCATTTATAGGATAGCCTTTACCTTTTTTGAGTCTACTTTGGTGCCTCATTTAGAAATGATGAATCCCAAGAGCTTTCCAAAAGTTATACAAAATATGTATTTCTTAAGATTCAATCTGAAATTATGCTCAATCAGGTGATCAAAGATCTTTCTGAGGATCTTGGCATGCTTTTCACACAACAATGACTTGGCCAGCAAGTCATCGATATAGTCTTCTAATATCTTGTGCATGTAGTCATGGAAAATGTATGTCATGGCCCACTGATACGTGGAACCAGTATTTTTAAGACCAAATGACATTACTTTGTAGCAAAATATCCCCCATGGAGTGGTGAACATGGTTTTATGCTGGTATTTGGGTTTAATTTGAATCTAATTGTAACAAAAAAAATTATCCATGAGAGATATCATCTCATGACCTGTAGTTGCATCTACAAAAGCATATATGCTAGGCAATGGGAATGAATCCTTAGGTGTTGCATTATTGATATCCCTAAAATTGGTGCAAAATCATGTTCTTCCATCAATTTTTCCTATGGGCACCATGTTTGATACCTATTCTGGATAGTCGATGGAGACAATAAAGACTATATCTAATAGTTTCTATAGCTCATTCTTTACCATCAAAGATATGGTTGGATGCATATTTATAATATTTTTCTTGAATAATTTCTTTGTGGGGTATAGTGAAAGGTTATGGACAACCAATTTAGGATCTAGTCTTGGCATATATTTGTAGGTCCAAGCAAAGAGACTAGGTCTCTCTTTCAATAGAGGAATAATGATGGCTTATTCTTCTGGAGATAGGATTTCTTTGAACTTGAATTTATTTGTATTGGATGGATCATCACTGATGTCCACTTTGAAAGTCTTCTCTATTGCCATATGTGATCTCTCCTCAATCTAGTGAGGAGTGGGGATTAAATGGCTGTCATATACTAGGTTTAAAGGTTCTATTGAATCATGGTCAAAGATAGAATTATAAACATCATATGCACAACCTGGTGCAAAATGAAATGGTTGTAGCATTTATTTATTGGGAAATAAATATTCAATATCCAAGGGTTAATTAGCATGATACCAATCAATAGAATCTAAATTAAGACACAATGGTTTAGATGGATTGATTGGGTTATGGAGTGGAGTGATCAAATCAATGGAGATCATGTTGATGGACGGGATGAAATCTCCAGGACCACATGGGTGAAACTCTACATTAATAATTTACCTTCCACACCCAATATGTAGCTTTGGGGGTATGGGAATCTTAGGATATCGTCAATGAATAGATGAGATTATGGGATAATTAGGCTAGAGGAGATCTCTAAATATGTGTGGATAGAGAAAAACCATGTGGTATATTTCATATGAAGTTAGCGGTCTTACCTTGTGTGGAGTATCTCATATATCTCAACAAGTTTATTGAATTGACATAAGTAATAAGGCCCAAGATAATCCATCTTAGTATCATCCTCATAGTCACTATAATCTATGAATAACCCCTCATTCATACCTACTAGAATTGGTCATTGAACTGAATATTGAGGCCCAAGATAGGCCATTTTGGTCTCATATTTATAGTCACTGTCATCTATGAAGAACCTAATGTATACTTCCACTAGTCTTGTGATGTGGAATGTATATCTAGGCCCAAGGTAGGCCATCTCAGTTGAGTCCTCTATCTCATACCCACTCTCGTTTGTGATGTATCCAAATTCTATGTTACCTGATCAAGTGAGGTGTTGTAAATACTAATGACTGCGATAGGCCAAACTAGCTTCATCCTCAAACTCACTTGTGACATATTCATTCTCTTATCACTCATATATATGTCTTGGATTACCCTCCCATAGGATGATTCCTATTGGGCTCACTTTGAGAGAGAAATTTGGATGATACTCATCAGGTGGTCCTATATTGACCATAGCCACCCATATATCACTCAAGAAACTTTTGTTCAGGGGTTGATAGGAATTCCATTTGATGTCTTTCCCAAAACCTAAGCTTAGTCTATCCAGAGATGTTTCCAATGAGCCATCATGGCTTTGGATGTGATATCCTAGACCAAACCTATTAGTAGGCAACTGGTACTATGGTTGGTATGGAAGCTAATGCACTTTCTCATATAAATATAAACCATGGCCCTACAAATATCATCATTCAAAGTACCTTAAAGAAAAATTTGTATTGGACAAGTAATGAAAATTCATGGTGAATGGATCATCCTCATCCTCTTCAATATCAGAAGCACTATGGGAATAATCCAAACCAAAATAGATGAAGTTGGTTTGGTTAGGGGGGATCCCTAATGGAACCACTATCCCTATTGGCAATTTTGGGACTCTTGGTCATCCCATATCTTGTGCAGAATTGATAATGGGTGTGAAAGTCACATTCTACACAATATATTCACCTAACCCCATGTTGGCTAGGTGAACTATCACCTGTAGTGAAAATTATGTTGTTTATGAAGTAGGCGAGGCTGGTTGAGGTACCTCCTTGACTATATCTTGGGAATTTTCTACCTCCATGGGATTTGGAATTTTCCCTACTACTATGGTTGTAATTTCTTTAGGTTTTTCCTCCACCAAGGATGCCTTTAGCTTCGAAGAGTTATTTTATTTGGACGTTGTGGGTCTCTAAAAAGTGCTACTAGATTTATATGCAGGAGGTTGTACCTATGTGGATGGGTCACCTCACACTTATTTACACTTTATTTTTGGATATGTAGTGGGGGATGAAGCTTTTATGTACAGGTGTGTTTATGGAAGGAAAAAACCCCTCAGTAGGTCAACCTGATGCACGTATTTAAATGGCTCTTCATCCGATGAAACCACATGTACTTGTCCCTCATGCACATACTTGATGCATTGGTGCAATATTGAAGGAACACACTACATGTCCCTTATCCAGGGATGCTCTAAGAGGATGTTATACTGCATTGCCCTCTCCAATACATGATACATCACAGGGATGGTATTATGCCTTACCTTTATAGGAAATATGATTGTACCCACTATGGACCAAAGTGCATCATTGAAATCTCTCAGTGTGTATGAGGATGAGACGATGTTTGTCTTAGGGATTTTTAAGTACCTTGTAGCTTTTTTTGTGATAATATTAATTGATGATCTTGTGTCAATTAAAACTTGCTTGAAGGGTATGTCATTGATGGACATGATAACCTGCAAAGGTGGGTCTTCTATGGTAGTAGGGACTACCTTTATTTCATAACCATAGAAATGGATCACAGGCTCTTGATACTACTGGACCTACCCAACAAATTTTGTGAATGCATCAGGGTTCTAGGGCTACAGCTCAATCGATCTTAGGATTTCCATTAAAGTCTCCCTATGTCTTGGGGACTATTGAATGAGCTCATAGATTGATAGCTTGGCCAATGTTATTTGGAAATTTTACATAAGTCTACTTTAAATAGTTACTGCAGGTTACGTTGGTGGACCTAGAGGATTATTTTGTACCTGCCTCTACTGAGGTGCAACTAGGATATGAATAAGATCCACTGAAGGCTCTGGTTAGTTATATCACTAGATTCTTATCACCACATTGACTATTTTACCCATTCATATGTATCCTTGAGTGGGAGGTTTGACTGAAACTTGGTTCACTTGAGCACCCTGATCTCTAGGGGCCTCATAATTAGGAAACAAGTTTCTACATATGCCCATGTCTCTATTGTTGGGTGCTAATATATTATCAACTTTTAGTTCACCCTTTTCAATCATGTTTCGTACAAAATTCTTGAATACTATACATGTTTTGATATCATGCCCATGTATCCTATGATATGGGCAATATTTATCTTGAATACTATACAACCTTTATTTTAACCTTGGTTATTCTTTGGGTTGTAATTGGCCAATTGGGACTGAGCCCAATAGTTCTACAATTGTTGGCTATTGTCTCCCTTTAGCGTGCTTAACACAATCTAGTTGACTTGAGCAAGCCTAGCTTGCTTTAATTGATTCTTATTTTGGTTTTTATTGTTCTAATCTTTTTTTTTTTAGTTTAAGGTCTCCTTCTTCAACCTTGATGTCTTCTATGAGCTTGGATTGAGCCAAGTCTTCCTCGAATGTTTCATAAAATTGCATTTGCAATAGCAAAAATATGTGCTTTGCACAACTCTTGGTAAATGTCCGAGTGAGCTCTACAGTGGGAATAGTAAATGGTAATTTTACCATTATTTTCCTCCATATATTCCCATAGTCCATAATTGGCTCATCATCATATTGCTTTACATTTTCCAAATCAAACAAGTTTACTTTTTTCTTGAGGACAAAATAAAAGCATTCAAGAAATTCATTCACCAGTTGCTCAAAGATGATGATGTTGTGCTTAGGTAATTGATTGAACCATTCATTTCAAACTTTGATTTGGGTTTTCCAATTTTGACCCTCATACGCCACCAATCTACAATATTTGTTATCTTCCATGGTCATTTCTACTCTAGTATTCCCCTCTTTTCTACCTCTTCTTTGGAAGGAGTGTCCTTCATATTGGTAGATTCAACCTTCACTTTATTAATTGTATCCTTTGTAAGTCGATGATTGAGTTCACATTATGGATTGAAATCCACAACCTATTCATAGAAATCCAACCATGGAGGTAACTGATCCTTATTTGAAATGTTCCACTCCAAAAGAGTAGTTTCATCATTATTCCTTCCCTGTTCAAAATTAACCTTGGGCCTTTTTTAAAATTTATAGGCTTTATCTCCATTTAGGGTTTTATTTCTAGTAGTGAAAACACCGTCTGGATCATAACTCTATCTCTGAGGAAAATAAAATAGACCTAATTTGTCAAGGTACTATTCAATTTTTTAGCTCTACCACTCGAATACAATAATATTATCTTTAGGGCAGAAAGTAATCAAAGAATTCTTCTTCCTTCCTAAATCGTAGTTTGCATCAATGTACACCACTTGCCTTAGATACTCCAGGGCGAATAACCTTTCTATGAAAAAGTGAGGTAGGAGAAATGGTTTACCTACAAAACCATATAACCTGATTATTGTGCCCTTTGTTAGTAGATACCAATCTCCTTCCTCAGAATCCGCTTAGCTAAGGATGGCAACCTAGGGAACTCATTATACATTATTTTTAGGGCAGGTTCCAAAAATTCCAAGTTGAATCTGTAATAAGAATCTCTGCTCTTCAAACAATCCATCCAGTAATAGACCAACAAAGGTTCTCCTTCACTAGTTTTATACTTAGCTGGAATCCATGACATTTTATCTTTAACAATGATGTAGAACATCCACACCAGACTCAAGCAATGTCTAAAATTTGGAGCACCAACACCCCTCTTCATGTTTACCAATTGTTCATGGATCCTCTAAGTGATAAAAGTTGGTCAGTCAAAGTAAATTACTTGGGTACCCCTCTCTCTCGCGTCTTTCTTGTAAATCCTCTCATTAGAAATACAATACGTCGTGAAGATTTGCCAACCATGAACCATTCTGTCAGAGTCCAAACCCTCCATACAGGCTAACATAGAAAATAATTTTGGGCTTGTAAATTCATAAATGTGAATTGGGACTTTGGGAATTTTACCTTGATTATTTATCCTTATGAAATTAAGACGAAGCCATTTTTCTAGTGCCTCTCTTTTTTCTTTTGAGGATATCATTTTAGTATAAGACCTATCTAGCTCTACTACACTAAATGGTCTGAGCTTTGAGTATGGGCCTATCCCTAAGGTAAATAACTCATAGCAAGTCTCTCTTGTGATTGAAAATAGGGGATTGCCCTAAAGGGTTCTGACCGTTCTATTTTTAGAATCATATAATTGAATCATAGCAGAGACTAGTTTGGGGTAGTGATGCATAGAATCACAAATATAAGAGAACAAAAAGGATTTTATGAATATCATACCTTATTTCCAAATTTTCTTTCCTTCAAAGTATGGAAATTCAAAAACTATCCTGATGTGGGTCCTCCTAACTCTTGTCATCATTGTATATTTGACTCAATTGGTCCGATGTACAAGAAATTGCAATCTTATTTCTATCTTCGACGATTCGTTGGATGAATTTTTGGGTGCCATCTTGACAGTAGCAAAATTTATCCTCCCAAATTACAGTAAATTATCCAAGGTATTATTGTACTTTTCTACATTCTTGTAGATGCAAGGGGCTCCCAAATGGATTCTATGTACACTTTTCATTACTTCTCTCCTCTGGAGCCCACATATCTTTCGTAATTAATGTAGTTGTTGTGCAATATCTTTGTTGACAAACTTTCCAATCCTTTTAATTATTTACTTCAGTGGCTCAAATGTGGTGCCCTCTCTCCTTATTGGTCAAATTTTGAAATTGCACTACCAGCTCATCACATCCCTTCAGCTACTCTTTGTTCCATGTGTGAGTTTTTTAGAATTGAATGTGTGAGAACTCTTTGTCCTCCACGTGTTGAAATATAATTTTTTTGTTCAGATTTAGCCTGATCCTGCTCCGATGTATTAATAACCTCCTAAGTCCACATTGGTACTTAAGACTCACACACACAACATTCTACCTCGATTCCACTTTGACTATCTCCAAATTTGAAAGATTCCTAGATTAGCATCATTATTTGTACTTCTTTATGTGGGATAGAAACTGATGGACCATTTCATGGAAATCTAAATTTAATCATGTGGACTTGAGGGTGGAATACCATTCCGAAGAGTACATAGAACCGTGTACAAAATGGAACATTACCATGTATTTTGACCAACACTTAGTCATTTCTTGCAAACTTTCTTCTCTCTCCCCTTTTTTAGCATTTATTTGAAAAATAACTAATTACAAAGTGCAGAAAATAAATCAAATACAAAGTGTAGAAAGTAAGGGGAAATAATTATATAGTGTATATACATATGTTACAATGAGTTCACTTCTTACATATAGTAAATCTTGAGGTGGAAGCCATTCACCGGAATTGGTTGTATGTTTCCCTTCGGATCCTTCAACTAAAGTACATTAGACTCTTTAGCTTCCACTATTTCAAAAGGACCATCCCAAAAAGAATCAAACCTTTCATGCTTGCCTAGTTTTGCCCTGTCAACATTCCATCTGAGAATTGAGTCTCCAACTTGGAGCTTTCTAAACCTAGTTTTTTTATCAAAACATGCTTTAATGTTTGATTAATGCTTTTGAAAATGATCATATGCTTGAGTTTTGTTCTCTTCCAATTACATCAAGTGTGTCAACCTAGTTTTTACTGGATCCCCCTCTAATTCTTCTTATGTACTGACAAGCTTAAGTGCTGAGATATCTAGGTGAATTGGCAATACTACCTCTTTTCCATATACCAAAGCATAAGGAGAAGTTTTGATAGAATTTTTAATAGTAATCCTTTTTGCCCATAGAGCATGGTCAAGAAACAAGTGTCAACTCATTTTTTTATCCTCCAGATATTTTCTCAAGATCCTTAATAGGTTTTTGTTGGTAGACTCTGCAAGTCCATTACCTTGTGGGTAATAATTTGAAATATTTTTAAGATTGATGCCATACTTGCTGGCAAAATCAATGTACTTGGATCCTATGAAAGTAGGACCATTATCACTCACAAAGGCTTTTGGGACTCCAAATATGGAAATAAAATTCTCCATAAAGTTGATCATAACTTTCTAGTCTACCTTCTTTGTAGGAATGGCCTCTATCCATATGGTAAGATAATATATAGCTATCAAGATAAATTTATGCTCTTTTGAAGAATTAGGATTTATAACTCCTATAAAATCTAATCCCCATTGTTGAAAAGGTTCCTCAACTTGAATAGGCTTTAGGGGAGATGTAGAATTTTTGGTTCTTCCAATGTACCTATGAAACTTGTCACAATCTTGGGTAACTTTAAAAGCATATTTGAACACAAAAGGATAATAATAGCCTGCTCTTATTATCTTCAAATTTGTAACTCTGCCTGATCTTATGACCACCTATTGATCCTCCATGAAAATCTTCTATGACTCTTTTTTTTTGGTCTTCCTTCAATCATTTCAGGAGAATACCATCCAAGTTTCTTTTGAAAAACCCTTCAGGTAGTAACACATATTTTAGAGCATGAAATATATACCTACTTCTTTGAGAAGTATTCAGATCAGGCAGGAAAACCCCAATTTGGAAATACTTGGTCATTTGTTGGATCCAATCTGAATCTGGAGTGTGTACAACTTCTATTTGATCCTCTTCTATCATTTGAAAATCTATAATTTTGGCCAATGTTGAAGCATTTGTCAATCCTTGGCATAAGGCTCTAACTCTTACCATGCTTGGTGGGATGTATTTCTACATTATATTCCTATATCTTAGTAATCCAACTAGCCCTTTTATCACCTAGGTCACCCTGTAAAATAAAAATTCTTACATCTAGATGAACTACATATACCAGGGTTTTTCTCTATACCAGATATTGTCTAAACTTCTTTAGCGATTTCATCACAATGAACACTTTTATTTTAATAAAATTATATTTTACCTGATAATCATGTAAAGTATGACTCCAAAAGAACACAGGGTGTTTATCCCCTTGATTATCTTTCTGGGTGAGCACTGAGGCATAACTCCCTTCAGCTCCATAAGCATAGAGAATAAAATATTTACTGAAATAAGGATTTATCAATACTGGGGCTATTGCAATGGATTTTTTTATGATCTTAAAAGCTTCCTTCCTAACCTTGATCCACTTGAATTCTACATTTTTCTTGATTAGTTCAGATATAGGCCTCACTTTCTATGTAAAATCAGAAATGAATTTTCTAATGAAATTGATTTGACCTAGGAAATACTGCAATGTCTTCTGATTAGTAGGCAAAGGAATATCTAGAATCGCTCTGATTATTTCTAGATCTATGGCCATGTATTCCTTTGAGACCACATGGCCTAATATTTTTCCCTCATGTAATGCAAAGAATGACTTCTTAGGATTCAATGAAATGCCAAATTCTTCGCACTTCTAAAAAACCTATTCCAAATGAAATAGATGATCATTTTTATCATGAGAAAACACTCTCATGTAATCTAGGTAAATTATAATAACTTTGTTTATAATTTTACCAAAGTCATAGTCCATGGCCCTATAAAATGTAGCTCTTGTATTAGATAGCCCAAAGGGCATTCTCTGATAGGAAAATGTACCCCATTTTGTAGTAAATGTTGTCTTGTATTGATCTTGATCTTTTACCCAAATTTGGTTATATCTAGAATAACCATCCAATAGTGAGAATATTTCTGCTCCAACTACCACCTGTAATATCTAGTCAATCTGAGGGAGGGGATAGTGATCTTTGAGGGATGCTTTATTCAAATTTCTAAAATCTATGTATAGGCATATATCCCTATTCTTCTTTCTTACAGGTACAAAATTGGCTACCCAAGTGGAATGCTTTATTGGATATATCCTAGACTTTAGTAGCTTTAAGAGTTCCTATCTCATAATGGCTTCTATCCTTGGATTGACAGGCCTCTATTTTTTCCAGAATGGTTTAGCATTGGGTTATAACTCAATAGTATGCTAGATAATCCTTTTGTCATACACATTAAGGTATTCATATGACCAAGCCATAGTGTCTTAGTATTTTAAGAGTAAAGTTTTAATCTCTTCTGCTTCCTCAGGTGAACATTGGATCTCGATATTGAGATTCTTTCCTATTTTGACCTCCACTTATTTATAGATCTTTTCACCGAACTTCATGGCTCCAACCTTCTTTCTATATTCATTATCAAATAGAATTTCAAGGGTGACAAATCCCCTTGGAATATGATTATTTTTTAGTTGGATAAAGTCTTGTTGATCTATTTCCTCCAAGTGTTCCTCTTGGAAACTTAAGAGGCATGCTTCTCTTATCATAAAATCTAGAATTTGTTCATCACTTTCAAAAACCTACCAGAATATCTGCTTGTCTAGAACTATAGGTCTAAAAACCATTTTAATTTCCTTGGTCTTTTTAGTTCCAAAATCTATAGGAGGATTGAAATTAACTCCCTTTATTGCCAATGCATCTTCCAGGTGATTCTCTTCTCTAGGCACAAAACTTATATTCAGGGCATCAAATGAATCCATTAGGTCCCATACTCCATTCCTGTAATATTTTAAGTAATGATGCTTACTACTACACTTATTCCTTACCTGATGGACTATCAACTCAGAATCACCATATATGTTCAAAATCTTGATGCCCATGCTTTCTGCTTGCATTAATTTAAGGCATAAAACCTCATATTCTATAGCATTGTTGGTACATGACAATGTTAGTATATAAGCAAAATTATTTATTCCTTTCAACTGTGATTGTAGAACCACACCAGCCCCTGCACCATTTCTACATTTAGCACCATCAAAGTGCATAACCTAGGTTTCTTGGTTTCTTCGGTATTGATTAGAAATAGCAGGGAGTTTATTTTCCAATTAAGTTGTGTATGTTCCCATATCAGTTCCAAATTGAGTATAGTATTATTTTAAAGGTAACTCATATTCAATATCCAGCTCCTCAATGTTTTCTACTAGCTCAAATTCCTCCAAAGGATTAATATTGAACATATCTTCCTCAATATTTTCAATGTGATAAGCAACCGGTTTCTCAGGTGTTATCCTTATTCTTCTTCCTTTTAAAGAGATTACCATGATAGAATAATCCATGTACATACATCCCCCTAGATTTGCAGTAAATTATCTTGAGAGGCATAACCTGAAATAGGATTCTAAATCCACCACCACTATTTCTTGTACTATTGTTACCTCAAGAGCTTTGTGCAACCTCATCAGTACATATTTAATGACCCCAACCATCTTGACAAGTGTCTCATCTAGTTGTAACACTTTAGGACAAGACTAGATATATTCAATACCCATTTCTTCATAGACTGCCTTAGGCATAACTGTGGTTGATGCTCTTGAATCAATCATACAATTTTGGACTACCCATCCTTTCATTCTTAAGGATATGTAGAAAGGGGGAGGTTTTTTTTTTAGAACAATAGGTGTCATTTATTTATTTTTTGATGGGATACTGAGGATGGTAGTGGCTAATATGTTCTAGGGATTTTTAATGAGGGAAGCTTTAAGCATGTCAATCTGAATCAGAATGAAAAGAGTGTCATACATGCTAGCTTTTGATGGAAACCTTTTCATCTCCTCTACAATGTTGTACTCAGACCTGGTCAGGGATAGTCTTTTCAGTCATCTATATGGCTCACCATATTTCCTTTTGTATTGTTGGGATGCATATAATATTTGTCTTTTGGTAATATAGGGGCACCTGCGCCTTTATTGATACTCACCCTTAGATCTCATTCTGTCTCCTTTTGTTTCTCTTTCAAGATTTTTAGGGAGACTATTTGTCTTCTCCTTCCCTCCATCTCGAGAAATAGGAAAAGTGTCACCGCTTTGGGGGGAGGCTAGCTTTCTTTTGAGAAGGTACCTAGAATTTTCCCATATTCTAAGGGTCTACTTGTGAATCTTTCTTTCTAGAACTTGTCATAACAATAATCAAAATTTCTTCCTCTAACTCTTTTTTGACCATGATCTTATTAGAGTGCCATTACATGTTAACCCTTCCCTTATTATTCCTTTCATATTGATACATAGAATGTTGAACATGGTGTTGATACATCACACAAGACTACGAGTCATGGGGGTCATTGCATACCAAACACCAAACATTTGCAAGAGTGGTATCTGTAGAACACTCTGTATCCTCATATGATGCATTCATCCTAACCCTAGTACTCTTACTAGGACCAGGCCTTTGATATTTGTTTACATATAGGAATATCTTCTTTTGTGACCTTTCCTGATATCTCTTTTCTATTGAATTCATTCTGTTACTCAAATTCTTCATGGTATTCTGTATATCTAGGATAACAGACAATTCTTGGGAAGGTTGAGAAGGAAGGGGAGGAAAAGGAGGTGTGGAGGATACAGGTTTAGACCAAGGAATTGAATTCATTTGTGAATATGGATATGGTATAGAAATGGGGTCCATGTAAGATGGCTTTGTAGATTGATCATGGCTACTATTGGTTTTTGATAGGGCAACACAGTTTTGGGGGGGATTCTTTTTACATTGATCAAGATATTTTCAGCATGAACGACTACATTATAAACTTTGAGGAATGTTTATACTCCATATTTTTGTGTCTATAGATCTAGTTCTGATACCCGTGCACAAATATAATACATATACTCTAAACATGCACTTGGTCTAGTAGTGGGGGGAATTCTCTTCCATGTTTTGCTAAATCTAAAATTAAAATCTGAGATAGTTTCTTGTTAGGTTTTTTGCATGGCTGTAAAATGATTCAATAGTGAAAAGGGATCAATAGAATCATTAAATTCTTCTATGAATGGCTCAACCAATGACTTACATGAAGTGATAGAATTATATTCAAGAGTTCTAAACCAATACAATATATTTCCACGAAAGGACAAGTCTATAATTTTGACAATAATATTTTCTTCTTTTATGTTGTGGATTATTGCCATATTCACGATATCTTTGCAGTACTCATAAGATGTTTTTATAAATCCATCATACATGGAGGTTCCCTTAGATATATCCTAGGGAATGGCATCCATTTGGGCTAATCTAAGGGGTCTAGTTGAATACTAGTTAGGATACTTATGAAGTGGTTGATTAGGAGCCACATTATGTGCCATATTTTTGGCTATAGGTCTTCTTGGAGGAACTATTGGGTTTTTTCCAAAATATCTTCTTATTAATTAAAATCTTGATCCAAACATTTGATAATAGCAGCCCCTCTTAGAGGTAGCTCACAATGAAAGAAAGAATCAGGGTTGTTCCTCTTGAAAGACCTGGTATACATGAAAGGGTACTGGTCTACAATACTTTTTCAAGATTTTTTGACCAAGGAGTCACTAGGTGAAATTTCTTTCTCTGATAATAAGGTCAAGATAATTCACCAAATCTTGATTCCTTTGGGTTGAGATAACAATAACTCTTTATATGGGTTTCATGTTCCTTGTGAACTGGTCCCATCGGGCATGCCAAAAACTATTGGGCACTGAATTGCACAAAGTTTTCACTTGATACTGTGGTTGTATATCTTCCTAATTTATATCCAAGCTTGCACCTGATAGCTACAACTCAGCACTCAACATTGGATGGACCAAAATAGGGATTTCTGATCCAACCTCTAAAGTAGGCTGGTTCCTTGTCAACTTAGCAAGTTGTTGACTCAATTATTCTCACTTAGGGTTTGGATTTTAGGGTAAGAGAATTTTTAGGGTTATATAGGTGTAGATAACAATAGATGGATAGGTTAACATCATTGCACTATCATAAAAAGCTCCCCAAAAAACCATATTAAGGACATACACTCAGATCAACATTTATCCCAAAATAGATCATTTCATATATTAAAGCATAACAGAGAAATGTTATAGCAAACAATTTCAATACCCAAGGAATGATAATTTAAATAACAAAATTTAGCAAATACCTAGATTTTATAGAAATATACTTTCCAATAACACAGAATGAACTCAAAGCATATTTCAATTACTCATAACAGCTAGTAATCCAAAATAGGCACAAACTAACCATCTAAGTATTTAGAGAAATGCAACTATGAAATTTGAATCTCTAAAATCAAGCATGAGAATGCAAAATTTAGGTGAAGATCAATGTATTGCTCCTTTCATTCAGCTCTTCAAGAATATTTACAATAGCATAGGCAAACATGCTAGAGTCGACCCTTAAAATAGAGGTTTCGACCTCTACTTATAGTTTTCTTATTACAATAATCAAGAAACAATACACATAATCTTGTTACAATAGTACAACAAATATTTTAGCTAGCATTACTTCATTGCTTTGTCCTCTAGGAAATCCACTAAAAGAAAGTCCACCATGACAGCTCGGGGTCTCTACAACTTGTTGGTCATTCAGTGGAACTGAAGCTCAGGCCGTTAAAGATCACACATTTTTGTCGATACTTATTGGGAGTGAATTACCACTATCAATATTTAACTACCTCTAGTTTGATCTTCTTGGAAACCCTCGACGCTTCATCTTCCAGTCGATTGTTACAATTTTGATACAACAATATCTTTAAAAAAACCAATATTTGGTAGCTTAACCTCCACCATTGATCTTCTTCATCATATGATTTAGATTCAATATAGCACAAGATAAATACCATTTTGCTTTAAAATTTATGACATCGTATTACTTATCAGAAATAGTAGAATCTCCAATATGGATCTTTGAACCTTGAATCCACCTCTAGATCTATTATATTCAAAATTATATTCTTCAATCTGTATTATATTCTTCAATCCGGATCTGGGGCTAGTCACATAATTCTTCCATCGTAAATCTATACCTTCATTATTCCACTACTCCATATTATCTTCATTACAGAAAGGGAAGACTTGTCCATTCCTTGAATCACTGATCCATACTTTTTCATCGCTGACATCATCGTCTCTTATTAACTTTTATGAATTTGATAGCTACCATCATTCAGAGTTAGAAACAAAAAGACCTTCTCAGAATCACCGTTCCATACTTTTTTGCCACTAACATCATCATATATTAGAAACTTTTGTGAATTTGAGATCTGTCTTCATTTCAGAGTCAGAGTGAAATCACCTAGAATTGCTCCAAACATGAAAACTTCACTAGCTGCTGAGAAGATTCATATATTCTGACCCGATTCTGCTTCAAAGCATACTGCAAGGTTTGTGGAATGATGATTTTATCACTTAGTCAAAATTATACAAAATTTTACTAAGTATGTGGTCATTTTGGGCCTACAAATCCCTAATGAAAACCTAACCAATTAATGCACTTACACAACCCACTTGAGCTCCATCACATCATCCAATCAAGTTACAAATTACCTTGTTTGAAATCACCTCATTGACCAATTGAGAGGGAGTCATATCTAGTTGGTCATCTCAAGTGACACATGTCTCTACTCGACATAATAGATACAAATATTCTATATATATATCCTCTTGGGGAAGGCAGAAAGAGGATAATTTGAATAGTGTTGAAATTCTACCAAAACATTTTCAACATGCTCATATTGTACTATTTCGTCTTTTGAATCATGTTTAATCATCCCAATGCTTGCCAATGCCTTCACCCTTCTATGATGTATCCTTGGTTGGTGGTCACTCAAAGGGACACCACACACGTATATCATGATATTTCTATACTTTCTACATCTTATTAATTTTATGTTTCAAATATATTATACATTTAATACTCATTTATTTTTTGAAGCACTTATCATTTTGAGTCATACTTACAACTAGATCTATCCTTTACCTAGTTGATACTATTTTCCTTATTGTATATTTTCTATATAATAGTTGCATTTGCTAGGGTAGGTATTTTTACCATGTTTAGATAGTTAATGGACATATCCTTGCATGCTTAAGGAATTATAATAATTATTTTATAAAATTTTCTAAGCTTCTAACATTTGCCAACTTCCTTCCTTCTTCTATTTGTCTTGTTCATAGAACAACACAACTACATTTATGTATTTGTCTATTTTAATGCATTTTCATATCCTTAAGTGGAACAAAGAATGTTTTATCAACTAATGAAAAACTCATTATCTTCATATCCTAATAGTACCCCCTTCAAGATGATCTATTGTAGTTGTTTTCTTTAAAAGTTCTTGCAAGTACCTAGGAAGAGATTACAAGACAAAGGAGAATGAAGTAGCTATAGATAAAATCTGGTTCTATAGAAAGGTCTCCCTTAGCATTCAAAAAATAGCCATGTTTGTATTTGTTCAAAGTTGTTCACTCATTTTTTGTAGTTCCAATTTTTATTTAGTATATCCTACCATAGCTTAAGATAGAATTCACTTAATAGTTCTAAGTACCTTTCCAGTTATATTTCATTTTTTATTTTCTAGTCTACAAAAGAAAGGGGAACTTTTATCTTTTACATGACATGTAAAGACAAAATCATATAGTCTCAATTACTCTTTACATATTTTTATAGTGTAAAGCAAATATATATAATTTAGGTTAAAACTATGTGTAGTTGTATAGATAATTTTACTGAGAAGTTTCAATTTCTATTTCTTGGATGCATGTTATATCCACATATTTAATGGTGAATTAGGAACCTTTGTTTCCTAAACAAAGGTTAGGTTATTAAATTATCATCCTTATTTACATAGTACTATAAAGTCTCCAAGTTATTAATTAATTTTAACCTTATTGTAAGTACATATATTGAATTGTATGTAAATCTATAGCTCATGTGTATTTTTATTCACCAATCTCTTAGGGAATTTTTTTTTTTAGAATTCATTGATTATTTTCTTGCAACTTCAAAGCACCCCTTTTTTTCTAGTGCCTTTTTATATATGTATTTTTTTATTCTACATCTTGTTGGTATATTATTGAGTACCCTTTTGTCCTTAATTATTTGTTTTATTATATACTTATCAAGTTATTTATTTTCCTTGTACTTTCTAGTAAATTTAGAGTTGCATGTATCTTGCCCTTTGTATGTTTTACCTTTGTTGCATTTTTATTAAGACTTGTATTGATAAGACAAGGATAAGGAAACTTAAAAATCCCAAAAATTAAGTGTTTTCTAATGAACTCATAATACATGACCCTTGTAAATATAGATGTAAGAGTGGTATTTTTTCGTTCTTACACCTTGCCATACATGAATATGAATTCTATAAATCTAGATGGATTATAGTAGGATTTTGTTGCTTTCAAAAGGAAAAATAGAAAATTGGTAGAGATTTTCTACTCTAAAAGTAATGGATTAGGCTTTCCCAAGTGTTGGATTTATAGGGATCCATGCCTCCTTTGGAGAAGTATTACATTCATGTTGATAGGATTAGAGAAGTTAAGACTTTGAAATATGATCAAATTTTCATTAATCGAGGAAGGATAAAAATTATAAATCTTGGATTTGGGATTTCTATTGGGATTTTGAATTGGATATTGGTGACTAGATCCATTAATGTTACATGACTTGTAAGGTACCAATAGCTAATTTTCTTGATTTCAGTGCATGATAGTTAAAAGTGCTAGTAGGAAAAGGTGTTGGTAGTTGTTTTGAGCTAGTGATTTAATTGATAGGACTATTGGAGATAAAATTTTGATGAGAAATATTAAAATTTAAAATTGGCAAAAGCACTACCTAGGACACAAAAGCATTGGGGGCATTTTTGTTCATGCCTTGGTACTTTCACTTTTGGAGCAATAAATACCCCAAGTTTAGATACATTGATGATTAATTCCATTTGGATGATTTATTAGTTGATTGATAAATATATTGAAAAACTTGAAGATTATCAATGTTCTCAAAATCAAATATCTATGTTTACCTCTTTTTTATGCATTTATTGCATAATAAACACAATAAAAACTAGCATAGATTCCCTAATTTTGAGACAATAATATTTGTTGTTACTTATGGTTAGTTATGTAAGATGATTGATGATTTGATTGTTTGCTTAGAAGTGATGTTAAATTTTTTGTTTTGGGTAGAAATAAATTGTTTCATGCCCTAGTTTATCCCATTGAATTTTAAAGTAAAAATCAAATTGGATTGAGAAAACTTAATTTTATTATCATCCACACTAGTGCAATGATGAAAAACCAAGGAAAAAAGGAAAAATTAGCCAAGAAGACAAGGGTAAAAGGTCTAGGGTGTAAAAGTGTTGATGAAAAATGAATTTGAATTAATAATTAATGATTATTATGGAATGTATAATGTTCTGAATTAAATAAATTATGAATGAGTAGTGATGGTTAAATGTATTGAGGATAAGATGATTGGATACAATATATTAGGTGACATGATGAGATATTAGAGATGTATGATGATCCCAATAGGGTTCTTGTATGATACCAAGAGACATCACCATAATACATCTATGTATAGCTATTTATAAATTTGGAATTGACCAAGGGGACTTTAGCTTGGATTTTTCCATGGACACTTTAGGTGATAAAAGAAAATAAAAGATATGTGTGTGTGTGCACATAACTATATACATAGATTTTATTAGATATTTGCACAAGGGTATTTTACTTTCCTTTGTAGAAAGATCTTCTGGTTAGTTTTGAGATTTTTCTAGGAAGACTTTAGGTAGATTTACCTAGAGAACTTTTGGTTAATTACTATGATACAAAGATATATATAAATATGAAAATAAAATATTTTCCTTTAAATAAGTGTGTAAAGAAGTTCTACTTGGACCATAGGACTTTTAATTTTACTTTAAATAAATGCTTAAAGGACTTATATTTGGACCATAGGAATTTTGATTTATGTTTAAACAAATTCTTAAAGGTCTTCTACTTAGCACATAGGACCTTTTATTTACCTTTAAAAAATGCTAAAAGGACTTTTGCTTAGTTTGTAGTACTTTTAATTTAGCTTGGTCCATAGGACTTTTGATTTATCTTAGAGTTTTACCTTTACCTAAATGTGTAAAGGGATTTTTCTTGGATTGATTTTTCTCACAAATAAATATCATAGAGTATTTGTGAGCGATTAGTGTAACAATGAATGATGACCTAAACTAGAAGGAAGGATTTATTATTGAGTTGTTTAGACCATGTGTAGTGATGTATGGGAAACAATAGATGATATAATACATCTTGCTATCAGCACCTATGAACCATTTAGTATTAATCACATGACACACAATTGATGAGATAAAATAATTTAGTTTGATTAAATTTTCCATCAGAACCTACAAACCCATAGTATTCATTATGAAATAAGATATTAATGGTTTGGAAAAATTGATAGATGGAGATAATATTTGAGTTAAACTAGAGTAAAATAGATTGAGATAAATTGATGTTGTATGAACTCTAATTTGGTTTATGAAATAGGATTTTGAGGATCTATTTGCATTAATTTCTCAATGAATGAAAATAAACTATCTTAACTAGGATTATTATTTGCATGTCATCATGGATTCTTGACTTAATATACAATAGATAGTCTATACAAAAATAGATACATGTGATATGAAGTCAAGAAATATACAAGAAAACAATGACAAACAATTATAAGTAAATATGCAACTAATGCAAAATCACATGTAATATCTTTTGAGATGTACTATGTTCATTGATTATTTAAGTTATGTTAGGAAATAAGAAACTAAACTAGAATTGGTAGTTATCATGTATGGACCTATCCAAATAGGCTCAAATTTTCCATTGATATTGGTTTTGGCATTGATGTTCATCTAATCCCATTTAATGACATGATTATCAACTTCAAAGAAATGGGATTATACCTTCTTGCTATAGGTATGTTTAAGCCTTTACTGGTATAATCATAGGTTCCTTAAGACATGGATCCACTTTTTATCAAGAAATTCTAGATCACTATTATGGACAAGATGATATTCATATTTGAAATAGGGTTCACATAGAAAAATGCACAAGGTACTTATAACTGAAAATAAAATTCTACTTTGGTTCCATAAACCAAGGTGAAGGGTGTCATACTAGTGGGAGTTTTGACATTGGTGTGATAGACCCAAAAAGCATGATATAATTAGAGATGCCAATATCTACCACTTTTATTGATGATATTATTCAATATATTAAAAAGAATATTTTTAGAGTATTTAGGTTGGAAATTACATTTAGGATAGTAAGGCATAGATCATTTATGTTAAATATTGAATTTAGCATAAATTTTTCTGACATCCGTATTCTTGAAGGATGTTCCATTATCAAATATTAGAACAAAAGGGATGTCATAATAGCTAAGGATTTGGTTACAGATGGACTTGGAGACCTACACTTTAGTGTTTAAGACTAAAGTAATGGATTCAACCCATTTAGCAAAGTACTAAATAGCCATTATGATGAACTTGTATCGATTAGATGATGTTAGGTTAATCTTCCCAATGATGTCTAAGCCTCAAATGAAAAAAGGCTAGAGAGGAGTCAAGGGTTGGAGAGAATGAGATAGAGTGTGGATAATATTTTTATACTTTTGAATTTTATCACACCTCTTGACATAGTCACAAGATTCCTTTTCCATGGAGGGCTAGTAGTAACCCATCTATATGTTGGAAATTTTAAGTTAGTTGAGTTGTCGTTGATGTCAAGAATCAGTGTAGGACTTGGCAAAATAAGGTTTAAAATATTTATATTTTAATCCCAAGATATTTTTCCTAAGAGCTCCATATGATTGGTCAAAATTATGGTTAAATACCCTAAAGAAAATGGCTAAAGGAAATAATATTATAATATTAAAAGCAATCAGAAAATGCCTAAGGGCGAAAGAGGAAAACGCATAGGCCCAATGGAAATAATATTATAATATTTCATTATAATATTAAAATTTTAATTATGGCTAAGGTAGTTTATAAATAATTTATAATATTTATATTATTAATTTATTTATAAAATAATATTTTTTATAACCCAAAGTTGGGTTGGGTGCCAAAAATAATTTATTTTTTATAATATTCACCGATGTGGGAGAGAGGGAGGCATATGGTATAAATACCATAGCCTTACCCCTAAGGAAAGTAAGTCTCCAAAATATTTTTAATGCATGCGAATTTGAGGAATGATGAAATATTTTCATGAGAAAGCAAGGACAAGGTTACAATTTTAGGTGCCCCTAAAATTTGTGAAAGTCAAAGCAATCAAGGCAAAAATACTAAACACCAACCAATGGTTGGGCTAGCGATGAATTTGAGGTGTGTAGAGCAGTGAATTTGAGGTGTGTAGAGGTTTTGGAACATGAGGTGCTATGTTTGATTTTTGTCGATGATGTGGGAAAAGAGCATTTTGGCTCTTGGAGGACAAGTAGGATTCAAAGCACCCTAGGCACCTTTGACTCCCATGTGAGTTCTTAGCTCATGTGGAAAGGGAGTTGTGACTAAGGTGTTGTAGGTGATTCTACCAGGGATTGAATCCTACAGAGAGTGCACAAGTAGGTATTTATTTTTATTACATTTACATTACCCTAATTTGTTGGTAGCGCTCAAAGCATTGTTTAATTTTTGCACTTGGAGTGTAGTGTGAAGAGGGAAAATTATTAGCACATGGGGTTATTTGTTTTTGTTAAAGTGTTTAGGGATTTAAAAGGGTAAGGTAATTAATTTTTTCCTTAGAGAAAGTAAAATATCTTTTATTGAGGGTTAAAAATATATTGCACTATTTTATAAAGTTAATTACTTGAAAATGCAATATTGAGTAGGGAGACATAAGTAGTGTTTGGATTGTTTTATGCATTAAATTTCTGAAAGGGGTTATTGTGAAATTGAATGAGTGAAATATTTATTTGATAAAGTTGGATATTATAATGTGTAATTGAGAATTAATAATTTGTGTATGGTGAAAGAAAAATTGAGGATAGATATTGATATCTAACCATTAAGATTGGAAAAGAGAGTGATTGTGATTGAGATAGATTTTGAGGTCAAATTATTCATCAAAAAAATGTATGGGCATATCTTCCTTGTGAGTGAAATATTTTCAGATGTTGTGAATGCTAAGTTGGAGTGAAAAGTAGTTTTTGATAAGCATTGTTGATTTTTGTTTTGAGATATTCAATGTTGATTGATGTGGATTTTCTAGAATGAAAGTTGATACTAGAAGCCTTTTTTGATAAGCATTGTTGGAAATATTGAGTAAGCTTTCATGTGCTTGATTAGGGTTTGTGGAAGATCATGAATATCATTGTTATGTGAAGTTGAGATCTATCTTGAACTAGGGTTTGTGAAATATCATGAGTATCACTGTTATGTGAGGTTTATTTGATAAGCATTGTTGACGAATATTTGATTAAGTGATTGGTTGAGTGGAGTTGATTGAGCCTATTTGATTGGAGTGATAGTTCAATTTATATTAAATAAATTGTTCATTACTAATTTGAGAAAGAAATTGAAATTGATTGAGTGTGAATAATATTGAGTCTCTAACCATTATCTATATGTTTTTTTGGTTAAACAAAAGAGTTTTAAAGAGATTGAGCATTTTTGTAAGTGTGAAGCATATTGAGTCTCTAACAATTATCTATATGTTTCTATAAGATTAAACAAGATTATTTGTGAAGCTTGTTTGTGTGGTTGAATAAGTTTTCTATGATAGATTGAGTTGATATGAATAATATTCTGTGAAATCTTGTGAGATGATTTGAGTAAGTCCTAGAGTGGACTTAAGGACTGAGTTGAGTAAGATTTTATGGAAGCTTACAATGTAGATTTGAGTTAAGTCTTAGTGAGGACTTTTTGAGAATATTGGACAAGTTCTAGCAAGGACTTGTTGAGTATATTTAAGGTAAGTATTGGTGAAGACTTGTTGAGAAGATTGAACAAGTTATTGAGAGGACTTGTTGGACATATTTGAGGTAAGTCTTTGAGTAGACTTGTGAGCAGAGTTGATTGATTTATTTGTTCAAATATTGAGTTAATATTTGGGGTAGATCTAGTAGAGTTGAGTTGTTATTGGATAAAGCTTTGTGTTAAGGCTTGATAACATATTTGAGGATAGAGTATGGTGTAGTTTTGAGTACATATTTGTGCCATAGTAGAGATAGATATTGAGTAGATTTATGCTAAACTAAAGGACTATGTTTAGTATATATTTGAGATAAATATTAAGTAGATTTTTGCTAGACCGAAGGACTATGTTTGGTATAAATTTGAGATAGATATTGACAAGATTTGTGCTGTACTGAAAGGATTGTGTTTAGTGCAGATTTCAGATAGATCTGAGAGTAATATTTGGAGGTGACAGAGTAGAGGATAATAGTATCTAGTGGATACATATCCATTATCTAGGGAAATGAGGATATAGGTCTTCTAAGTGAAGACAAGAGTCTTCAGTGTAGAAATATCCACAAGCTAGAGTAGTGGAGGCAATAGTCTTCTAGACGATCACTAGCTAGAGTAGATGGGAAGGAGTTCTCCTATGGATAGAGATCTACAAACCAGTTGAGGGAATTGGTGTATCTTGTGGATAGATGTCCATGAACTTGATTAGGGAATTGGTATCTCTTGTGTATAGAGATCCATAAACTTGCTTAGGGTATTGGTGTCTCCTTTGGACAAAGGTCTATAAATATTGCAATAGGGAAAGGATTCCCAAGATATTTGTTGAAAACATTTTAGTGAAATATTTTCTCCATGGAGTAGCCCACATTGGGTGAACCACGTTAAATTGGTCTCTATTGTGTGTGGTTATTTATGCATCACTTTGATTACTATTGTTGACATTGCATTGATATATCAGATAATATTGTTTGAGTAAAAAAAATTAAAAATGGTCTTATACTATTCAGCCCCCATCTAAGTATAAGCTTATGTTCTTCAATTGGTATCAGAGTGGGTTTCTTCAAAATATTTTAAAAGATTGAAGGAAAATCTCACAAGAACACATATGTCTTCTTAGAATGGATCTTTAGGGAATTCAACACTATTGTTTGATGGAAACAATTATGCACTTTGGAGTACAAGGATGAACTTTCATCTAATGACACTTGGAAATTAAATATGGGAAGCAGTTGAGAATGGATACATACCATCAACAACTCCACCTACAGATAAATATGGTAAGCTACTAAAACTGAGTAATTTGAAGGTAATGAATGGAATTTTAAGAGGTTTATGTGAAATAGATTTTATAAAGGTTATGTATTGTACATTAGCAAAGGAAATTTGGGATAAGTTGCAAGGCATATATGAAGGAGATAAAAAGGTAAAAAGGGCAAATCTAAAAAATAAAAGATAACATTTGAAGACCTAAATATGAAGGATGAATAAAACATTATTGCATATCTAATTCGTGTGGATGAGGTTGTTAAATCCATGCAAAGACTTGGACTTAAGGTTGAAGAAACATATGTTTGTGATAAGATTTTAAGGTCACTTCCATAAATGTATAATGAAAATATTTCAGCTATAGAAGAGTCAAAAGATTTTGATATTTTGACAAGGGATGAATTACATGGAATTATCACAAATTTTGATATGAGAATAAAAGAGGAATATATTCCCAAAAAGTAAGAAGCCTTCAAAGTTACAAAGAAGTCAAAAGGTAAAAATTTAGATTCAGGCAATGAGTTATCTAGTGATGAAGAAGAAAATTATGGCATAAGGAACAAGGACTCAAGAAAATATAAAGGTATGAAATCAATTAGATGTTTTAATTGTGGTAAATATGGCCACTATGTTACTGATTTCCCAGAAGGTATAAATAGTAGTAATGATGAGAAACATGATCATAAGAACAAGGAAATAGGAAAATATAGGTAAAAAAAGAAAAGTGGGGATGGATAAGGCAAGCAAGGAAAGATTTTTTTCAAAAGTTTTAAGAAGATTTTCTATGTAGATAAGGTAGGTAAGAGTTCAAGTGATAGTGATGAAAGTTCCTAAAATAATGATGAAGATGAAATTCTATTTTTGGAAGAAGAAAATAAGTGGTTAGAAATAGGTTACCAATAATTCTCAAGTGTTTTAGATGTGGTAACTTTGGTCATCTTGAGGAGAGTTGTACATGGAATGAATTCAGTTTCAGTGATGATGAATATTAAGATACACTTGAAGGACCAGAAGAAAGTCTAATTTTAGTAATAGAAGAAGAAGGAGATAATCCTATAGAAGATAAATAAAAAAGGGATGAAGATGATCCTAAAGGTAAACAAATAGAGGAAGAATCAAAGTAATGAGAAGTTGATCTTGAGGGAGAGATTATTTATGCCCTTGATGCATTAAGAGAGGTAAAAAAGTAGAACTCAAAATTCAAGCTTAAATTTCAAGAATATTATTAAGATAAAGGAAAGCTTATAGAGGATCTAACCAACTCAATAGCTAAGACAAGAAAATTCAAAGATAAGTTAGAAGTAAAGGTTGAAGAATGTGAAAGGTTAGAGCATGAGGTAGCTTCACTAAGGAAGGAAGTAAAAGAGTATAAGGATAAGTTACACAGGTTTGGAAGAAGCTCAAAGAACTTGGATAAGATTATCAAGGTATAAAGATCTTCGTCAAACAAAAAAGGACTTGGTTTTGAACAGGTACAAAGAAAACCAAGTAGAGGAGTCAATCTCAAGATTTGAAGAAGAAGAAGTTGTATAAGAAGAGAGTGCAATAGAAAGTGAGACTTCTGAGAATGAGTTGGACAATAGAAAGTTCAAAAAGGAAAGGAATAATGCACAAAAGAGGAATAGATGGAACAAGAACCAACATAGGTAAGAAGAGACTAAGAGACCAATGAGGTCAAGACAAGAAAATTTTAATGGACGATGCTTCTTATGTCATAGGTTTGGGAACAAGGCTACATATTGCAAGATACATGAAAGACAAGAATATGGGAACTTTAGAAATAGGTATCTTTTTCAAGGGTATTTCTACTCTTGTAATCATTTTTGTCACAAGGTAGTAAATTGTAGGGTTCATGATAGGAATGGATATGGCTTCACCAAAAGAAAATTCAAGAGCACCTCTAAGGAAAAAAAACATTAAGTGTTATAAGTGTAACAATTTTGGGCATACAACAAGATGGTGTAGAGCATAAATTCTAAAGACAAGCAATAATAGAAATAGTTAGAGGAATCAGAAGGATCAATTGAGGAATAAAGTGGACAAAGGTAAATATCAGTACATGCTAGGAGTAGAAATACTTCCACCCCATAATTAACCACCTCAAGAGGATGTGGGGGAAGGGCTAAGCCAAGAGTCTCATCCTTAGACTCAAGCCCCAAATGTAACCCTTTACCATTGATATCGAAGGGGGAGAGATTTGAGTTAGGGGGATAGCATTCAGTCATGGGGAGCATCTTCTCAAAAGGAGTAGTTTCTCAGGAGGAGTAGTTTTGAAAGAAGAAAAAGGTTTGGTAAAAAAAAGGGGTTGCCATAAATGACAAAGGGGGATATTGTTGGAAATTTTAAGTTATTTGAGTCATCATTGATGTCAAGAGTCAATGTCAGGAATTAGTGTAGGACTTGGAAAAATAAGGGTTAAAATATTTATATTTTAATCGCAAGATATTTGGTCTAAGAGCTCCATATAATTGGTCAAAAGGACGGTTAAATACCCTAAATAAAAGTCCTAAAGTAAATAATATTATAATATTTCATTATAATATTAAAATTTTAATTATGCCTAAGGTAGTTTATAAATAATTTATAATATTTATATTATAAATTTATTTATAAATTAATATTGTTTATAACCCAAAGTTGGTTTGGGCACCAAAAACAATTTAATTTTTATAATATATGCCAATGTGGGAGAGAGGGAGGCATATGGTATAAATACCATAGCCTTACCCCTAAGTAAAGTAAGTCTCCGAAATATTTTTAATGCATGTGACTTTGAGGAATGATGAAATATTTTTGTGAGCAAGCAAGGACAAGGTTACAATTTTAGGTGCCCCCAAAATTTATAGAAGTCAAAGCAATCAAGGTGGAAAGGCTAAACACCAACTAGTGGTTGGGCTAGCTATGAATACAAGGTGTGCAAAGATTTTGGAATGCAAGGTGTTGCATTCAATTTCTGCCAACAACGTGGGACAAGAGCCTATTGGCTCTTGGAGGACAAGTAGGAGTCAAAGCACCCTAGGTACCTTTGACTCCCACATGAGCACTTAGCTCACGCGGTAAGGGATCCACGACTAAGGAATTGTAGGCACTTTGATTAGGGATTGAATCCCATGGGGAGTGCATGAGGAGTTATTTATTTTTATGAAATTTGCATTGCCCTAAGTTATTGGTAGCGCTCAAAGTGTTGTTTCATTTTTGTGCTTGGAGTGTAGTGTGAAGAGGGAAAATTATTAGCACGTGGGGTTATTTTTTTGATTAAATTGTTTAGGGATTTAAAAGGGTAAGGTAATTACTAATTATTTTTTACCTTAGAGAAAGTAAAATATATTTTATTGAGGGTTAAAAATATATTGCACTATTTTATAAAGTTAATTACTTAAAAAATGCAATATTGAGAAGGGAGACATAAGTAGTGTTTGGATTGTTTCATGCATTAAATTTTTGAAAGGGGTTATTGTGAAATTGAATGAGTGAAATATTTATTTGATAAAGTTGGAGATTATAAGGTGTAATTGAGAATTAATAATTTGTGTATGGTGAAAGAAAAATTGAGGATAGATATTGATATCTAACCATTAAGATTGGCAAAGAGAGTGATTGTGATTGAGATAGGTCTTGAGGTCAAATTCTTCATCAAACAAAAGGTATGGGTATATCTTCCTTGTGAGTGAAATATTATTGGATGTTGTGAATGCTAAGTTGGAGTGAAAATGATTTTTTGATAAGCATTGTTGAGTTTGGGTTTGAGATATCCAATGTTGATTGATGTGGATTTTCTGGAATGAAAGTTGATACTAGAAACCTTGTTTAATAAGCATTGTTGGAAATATTGAGTAAGCTTTCATATGCTTGATTAGGGTTTATGAAAGATCATGAGTATCATTGTTATGTGAAGTTGAGAACTATATTGAACTAGGGTTTGTGAAATATCATGAGTATCATTTTTATGTGAGGTTTGTTTTATAAGCATTGTTGACTAAGATTTCATTGAGTGATTGGTTGAGTGGAGTTGATTGAGCCTAGTTGATTGGAAGTGTTGGAGTGATAGTTCAAGTTCTATGAAACAAATTGTTCATTACTAATTTGAGAAAGAAATTTAAAGTGATTGAGTGTGAAACATATTGAGTCTCTAACCATTCTCTATATGTTTTTGTGGTTAAACAAAATAGTTTGAAAGTGATTGAGCATTGTTGTAAATGTGAAGCATATTGAGTCTCTAACCATTCTCTATATGTTTCTATAATATTAAACAAGATTTTATGTGAAGCTTGTTTGTGTGATTGAAGAAGTTTTCTATGATATATTGAGTTGAGTTGAATAAGATTTTGTGAAAGCTTGTGAGTTTATTTGAGTAAGTCCTAGAGTGGACTTAAGGACTGAGTTGAGTAAGATTTTATGGAATCTTACAATGCATATTTGAGGCAATTCTTAGTGAAGACTTGTTGAGTAGATTGGGTGAGTTCTAGCAAGGAATTGTTGAGCATATTTGAGGTAATTATTGGTGAAGACTTATTGAGTAGATTGGACAAGTTATTGAGAGGACTTGTTAGAAAATTTTAAAGTAAGTCTTTGAGTAAACTTGTGAGCAGATTTTATTGATTGATTTTTTCAAATATTGAGTTAATATTTGGGATAGATCTAGCAGAGTTGAGTTGTGATTAGATCAAGCTTTGTGTTAAGGCTTGAGGATAGAGTAGTGTGCAATTTTGAGGATAGATTTATGCCATAATAGAGATAGAGATTGAGAAAATTTGTGCTAAAATAAAGTACTGTGTTTAATATATATTTGATATAGATATTGAGCAGATTTATGCTAGACCGAAGGACTATATTTGGTACATATTTGAGACAAATATTGAGCAAAATTGTGCTAGACTAAAGGACTATGTTTAGTGTAGATTTTGGACAGATATGAGAGTAATCTTTGGAGGTGATAGAGCAGAGGATAGTAGTATCTAGTGGATAGAAATTTGTTATCCAGGGTAATGAGGACAAATGTCTTCTAAGTGAGTATAGGAGTCTTCAGTGGAGAAAGATCCACAATCTAGAGCAGTGGAGGTAACAGTCTTCTAGAGGATCACCATCCAAAGCAAAGGAGAAGAATTTATCCTATGGATAGATAGCCATGAACCAGCTAAGGAGTTTGGTGTCTCCTGTGGATAGAGATCCATAAACTTGATTAGGATATTGGTGTATCTTGTGTATAGAGATCTATGAACTTTATTATGGTATTGGCATCTCCTTTGGATAGAGGTCCATAAACATTGCAATAGGGAAAGGATTCCCAAGATATTTTTTAAGAAAATTTTAGTGAAATATTTTCTCCGTGGAGTAGCCCACATTGGGTGAACCACATTAAATTGGTGTCTCTATTGTGTGTGGTGATTTTTGCATTGCTTGTTGTTGGAATTGCATTTATATATTGAATAATATTACTTGATTAAAGAAAAGGTAAAAATGGTCTTATACTATTCACACCCTCTCAGTATAAGCTTGTATTATTCACTATAAGAGTTTCTTGGAGATGGAAATTCCATAGAAGTGACTATCACATGATCCATAAAGGGTATATTTAACAATTTTTTAGGATTTAGTTGAGCCTAGGCATCTAAGAAAAGTTCCATCAATAGTATGACAATATAATATATCACCAATGACAACATGATTATAGGCTTATTGCTTCAGGTTCTTCTACTCATTATAGTCAAAACCATTAGGCAAGGTGTCAAACTTAAGAAAAACAAATATATACGTATACAAAGATAAATAAAGGTAAATATATAGAATCTAGGATTGAAGGCTCTATAATTTGTTAAATTATAATTATATAAAATTTATCATTAAGCTCTAAATGGATAAGAGATGTAGTTGATGCCATAGAATCAATATGGTAGTTATTAGACCTATGGATAGCTTTAATGGTGATTTTATCAAAAGCAACCATTAGTTTTGATGATTATGTATTTGTATGATTTGAGATTTTAATCTTTAGTTTGATAAACACCATTTACATGGTTCACTACAATATGGGAATCTCCAAATATGGTAAGGGTTCTAAATTAAAGAACTAATGCTACACATAGCCCTATGATAAGGGATTTTTACTCAGTACTTGGTACATGAAAACTTGAGCTTAATTGAAAAAGAAATAAATTATTATTTATTGGCTTAAATGACTCCTTCCTCCACTCCTTTGATATACCTAGAACCATCAAATTATAAATTATAATATTTATATTGATTTGCTTTTAGGATTAATATTGAGTTATTCAAAAAGTCTATTTCTAAGGGATGGCTAGATTTTAAAGTTGTAGTTATTAATTGGTCAACAATGACCTAGCCTTTTATATATTTTTATATGATAAAATTGTAATTGAATTAACTAAGTGCAATGACCCACTTAGTGGCTTATTACAAGAGGTAAGTATTTTATATGAGGTAGTGCAAGTAATTGAACCTCATGATGGTAAATATTTTATGGATAAGCATATATTGTTTACACTTTTGGAAAGTAAAAACTATGAGTAGTAAAAGATTCTCTAAATTGGTATAGCAGAATTTGTAATTTTCCAAAGTCCTATTGATATAAAAAATGACTTGATATCTATGTCAGACATCATACTATGCCAAAAAATATCCTGAGCATGGTTTCTTATTATTATGTAGGGACAATGATAGGAGTATAAAAATGTAGGTTGTAAAAGTATCAAAGGTGACTTGAAAATTAGTGTCCCATTTGAAGATTGATATCTAGGAGATGAATTTTTGAATGGATTGGATTTTTCCCTTGAGGCTTCCAAGATGGGTTAAATTTTGAGGGTGTGGCATATCAACAATAGGTGATATCTTATTAAGATAACCTTAATCCTACATTAGTATATGATAAATCCTAATAGTTTTCTTGATGTAACCCCAAAGATGCATTTCAAAGTCTTTAGGTATACCTTGTACTCTAGTACTCACATGGAGAGGAACATACCTATCTCTCTAATATTAATAGTTAGATTATTATAAGCTCAATATAAATCTTAGAAAAACCAATATATGTAGTAGAAATAACTATATAAGAAATCAATCAATATTTTAATGAACAAATGAAATGTTTCACCACTCAAGGAGGTCACATCCCCACCTTAAAGGCCAAGTGTGAATACCGTAGATAAAAATGATAAATGAAAGATGATAGTGATGAGGCCTGGAAATGCCTCCATCATAACATGTTTTGAACAACTCAAAATTACCTAAAATTATATGATTTACTTTATATACTAGTTAAGTTGATCTAATATGTTGTGTATTAATTGTTTGCATGATTGATGTGTTTGGAATATTATATGCTAATTTTTACAATTTTTGTGTAGTTTTATGTCACTTTGCCATGACCTATTACATAAGGGATATGCTTAGGCTAATAGAAACACTTTACTATTCTTATTTTGATGTTTCTAAAGCATTAATTTCTTTGAATTTAGCAAATAGTGCAAAGAACTGTTACTGTGTAGCAGAAATTGGTTTTCCTGTGTAAATTCTAGCCAACTACCAATGAATGACAAGGCATGGAATTCACAAATGAAGAGGAATGAAGGCTATTGCAATCTAATACAAAGGACTAATCCACTTGAGAAATGCAGCTAAAATCAATTTAAGATTATATAGTTGGTCATTTTGAATATATTCGGATTGATAAATACAATCTCTTCGGATTGAGCGAATATATTCAGATTGAGCCACTTAGCTCCGGATTGAGAACATAAAGTGCTTTTTGACCTGCTCACTGATTTATGATAGTGGATAAATGGAAAGAAGGCTAAGGATGTTAAAGGAAAATATCTCCCATCTAACTTTGCCATCCTTGCCATCCAAAGCCACAATTTATGGAAAACATCCTCTTTTAGGATAAACCCAGGGAATACTGCAGAATAACAGGAATTGATTTGCAGAGTATATTTTTTGTTGTAATTATATTTTAGGCATCTATAAAATATATCTCCCATCCAGGTTTAGCTAATAATAATAACAGTAGAAATAGTAGTAGAGAAAATATAGATAGAGAATAAGCGAAAAAATTGAGACTGTTACAGTTTTGTAACAAGTTTTAGCAATAGATTTGTAATCATGTTTTGAATCAATAAAGTACAAGTTTTTCTATTCATTTTGTTATTTTTGAGTGTGAGTAAGATTTAGATATAGAGGAACTCATACCTTCTTCTAGAAAAGGAGTCTGGCCACTTCTAGATCTAGGAGGAGGACTAACAGATAGGTTTTGTTCTAATTTTGCTACAGTAGAATAAGCTGTGAAACTTGTCAATTTCATTCTTTTGTAGTAGTTAACATCCATTTTAGTACTAATAATTTTTTTTTTTCAAGATACTTTTGTGATTTGATTAGTGTAGACACAAAAATAGCACCAATCTAATTATGTGGTTATAAGCACTGACCAAATTAGCATACACAGCCCCTAGGGCAGCCCTTAGAGGTTAAACAATGGTCCTAACCACTCCCGAAGCCATTTTGGAAGGTCAGAGGTCAATTTGGCACCTTTCAAGCACCCTGATCCTTATTCGTTCCACCCTGGGATGATTAGAATTCTATTTTCCCCACCCTGGGATGATTAGCAACAATCGCTCCAAGGTGGGGCAAATAGTGGGTTTGATGGAAAAAAAGTCAAACCTTGACAAATGGTAGCCCAGATCCACCACTTAAATCCACCTTCAATGCATTGGAGTGCGAGTGAGCATTTCAAATCTCAAATAGGTAGTCATAGATATAGTCATGGAGCCCTTAATCAGGAAGGAATCTTCTCTCCCCTGACAAGGCATGATGGCCAAGTGGCACCCCTACATGCACATTCAAAGCAGACCTTCAGGTCTATAAAATGGTGAGTCTTCTCACCCCCAAAAAATAATAGATCAGGATCATTTGGAGCAATGGAGTGCTATCGAATTATACCCTCACCCTCATTGTGCTTCCTACATCCTTGATCTCTCTTTTGGAAGGAAGGTTATCGGGTGAACATTAGGAGCACAATCTAGACCCAAAACATAAAAAATTGGCCACAATCACACACCCAATTTGCCAACACAACCCCCTAGGAGGTTTTGGAACCATCCCAAGTGGATTGGTGTCAAAACCAAGCCCCAAAAGGTGGGCGTAATACCCGTGGGCACCCCTGAACTATTGCAGTCCTAATCGCCCCACCCCGGAGTGATTAGAAATCTACAACATATTTCTTCACTATTTCTTTTGCATCATGTTTTGTGTGTTTCATATATGTTGTAGTTCAAATTTCAAAGCATTCTGACTTGTTTTGACTATGTTTTCATTGTTTTATGCTTTTACTAACATATAGGGAGTGCCTTCGGATACAGGGCGATCGGGGTAGAATATGCAAAATCCAACCTTCTAGGTTGTCTCAAAATGCGAATTTTTCCTAACACCAAGTTTGAAGGTTTTTTGGAGGCCTCTAGATGGGACATTTGGGAGGTCACTTTCGAACATTTTATGATAGTCCTAATTGTCCCTCCCCGAAGTGATTAAAAATCTACAGTAGTTTTCTTGACTGTTCTTTTTGCAATGTGTCCTTGATGGTTTTTACATGCTTTTGTTTAAATTTCATTCCATTCTGATAAGTTTTGATCACTATTTTAATTATTTCATGTATGCATTAATTGGAGGCATTGGGGATTACATGTTTTACTCCATCCACACGTGCTATTAATAATTTTTTATTTCTCTATATGTAGGATATCGACATCAGAGGTGCAGAAAGGAACCAAGAACATATTCATGCAAGCAACGATGACATTTGGCCTACCCATTTCGAATGTGGGCACATGGAAGATCTCGAAGGGAAGCACACCGTCCGTTGGTGTAACAAAATTGTATCGAACACTCCGAGCCCCTAAAATGGGGGGGAGATGTATTGTAACCTGATCATAAGAAAAATTAATAAAATAGGCTGCACCTTTGTTTTTTCTTTACATCTCATTTCATTCATGCTTCGCTTTTCCTTTTTCATGCACTTAGCATTTCGTTAGTACAACTTATTTTTTTTGCATTGCACCCGGTGCGCCTGTGCTTTCGTAGACATGCTTTCAGTGGAAATAATGGTGGGACCCTATCCCTTAATTTTGGGATCAATTTTTTGATCAAAATTTTGTATTTTTTCTTGCAGGTGTTAATCCTTCAAGCGCTGGACTGCTACTCGTGCCACCCTGTGATGAATATAGAGCTGGTATTCATTTCACCCTGGGATGAATAGGCATTCATCCCACCCTATGACAAATATAGATCTGCTATTTGCCCCACCCTAGGAATATTAGCTCTCTATGTAGTTTTTGAGTAGAAATTCAGGGGCATCTGGTGTGTGCAGAGAAGAGGTAGGTTTTTTGAACATCCTCTATAATTTTTTGTCTATGTTTCTATGATTTTTTGGTTTTCTTTGCTTGCATGGAAAATTTTACTGCATGTTTTTTTTTTTTTTACGCAAGTAAAAATAACCACACACACCACATGATAATATAAACATCAAGGAGTTGGTCGTAAAACCCCAACACTTGATCAAGACCAATGGTGGATTTCATCACCACCTTGGCTTGAATTTTGCATACATAACCCCGATCATGACTGTTGCTAGACGTAAATCCTGATGAAATCTGACCAAGTGTAGCTGGGGTGATTCCTAGCACATGAGGATAAGTCTTCTATGGTAGGTGTCAAAAATAGAGCAATTTCCCTTTCGTACCGCCTATGTTCCACGTACCTTTCTGCTCTCGCATACCAATAGTTTCCCTCACATAAGGACGGGTATATTGAGAGGTTCGGTATAACGTCTTGGCAGTGGTATATTGAAGGGGCAACCATTTTGGGAGACATAAGAGCCCTCATATTGCATGTACAACAAAATTTTCTTTACAAGGCTTTCAAAAAAAAATCAAAACACTCTGAACCAGATTTAGGGCACACATTTAATATATAAATGAGATAATAATTTCTTTGATTGTGTGGTCCCCTTTTTTTAGTGTAGCATAAAAAAAAATCATAAAAGAAGATAAAAATCTGCATATCTTTTAGAGGACCACCACCATGGTGTACACCCGTAGCCAAGCCCAATCACGGGAAGAATCTATAGAAAGTGTACCAAGGGGCACAAGTCACCTCCGTTATAGCCCCAAGGACTTGGTTATACCACCTTGGTGGCCTAACCCACAACATAGTCCACATCATACCATGAAGAAACAGGACTATAGAGGCACCCCTTCGAAGGGCACTCCCATTCAACACAGACCCTTTTAGGAGGAGTAAATACATAGGAAGGACCCCTTAAACACTCATTATGAGTGGCCACCACACGATGAAGCACTATAACAACATAGGGTCCATAAGGAGGGGCCACACAATTACATCATCCCTCCTCTACCCCTTATTACTGTCAGAAATAATAGGCCAAATCTAGAGCACGAGTCTCTTCATACAGGGTGAGCCAATTATGCCTGCCCCTTTCACATATATGAAAGGGAGCATGAGGAAAACCACTATATTCCTTAAGATAAATACACAACATGGGAGCAATGCGCTTTCACACCTGCTATTTATCAAGATCACCTATTGAGGTCAGAGCCTCGGGTGAATGCTGCTAACCTCGATAGAGGGAAGCAGCATATAGAGATCTCAGATCACTATGACCGAGGTATATATGTAGGGGAGGCATTTAGGCCTCCTAGACCTATGAAAATAGAACAAATTGACTTGGCAGTTGCCAAACATACCACTTGCCAAGCGCAAATCATGTATCTTGAGCAAGATCAACAATAGTTAGAGCACTTGTACCGTCTTATCAAAGAGCGCATTCAGCATTAGATGGATGATTTTCTCTAGAACACTGTGCATGAGAGGATTCCAACCCCTTGCACACATAATATAGAGCTTTATGAGAGGCATAACCCCTTGGTACAAGACAGGTCTCCATGACCTTATCAAGCATTGCCTCCAAGACCTCCTAGACCTGATCGAGAGACCACTCCTAGAACCAATGATGCGTGCCCTCCTCAGGCACCCACCCATGTTTATAGGTCATGCCTAGGAACTCCTCAAGAAGCCTATGAGGAATTCAAGCAAGAAGAAGAGCAGGCTGAAATGCCCTACCAAGGTAGGGGGGTGCTATTTGGCTACCCCTCCATAGGCCTCAAGTTCCCCACAATTCACAACGGGAACAAACCAAGGAGGAAGAGATAAAATCTTTCGATGCATACAAAGTGTTACTAGAGTGCTTATAGTCTATGGATACCAAGACTTCTAGGCCCCAAAAGCCCACTTTACGCTAGATCATAGTCACCCTATGCATCCTTTAGTGCTGACACCCCCATACTCTGAACACTTCAAAATGCCTCAATTGGCAATTTTTAGAGGGGATGAGGATTCCCAAGAGCATGTGACAATATTCTTGAGTCAATGCTTTGGAATTTAGGACAACGATGCTTTTCTTCTAAGAACATTTATAACCATGTTCGTAGGCCCTACCTCGGATTGGTTTACCCAGTTGCTGAAGCATAGTATCAATAACTTGGACCAGCTAGTGGATGCGTTCCTCGAACATTTCACCTTCAACACCAAGAAGAAGGCATCATTAAGCGACCTAGCTAGTCTTAGTAAGTATGAGGAAGATACCATGGTGGCTTATGGAAATCGATGGAGGACGTTGCTTTCAAGGCTTCCTTACCTCCCTCCCATGGTCGACCTGACCCAAATGTTCTCAAAGAGTTGCCTAAGGTCGATCTCCATGCTATTACAGCTGTAGCAATATGCCACTCTCGAGGAATCCCTGGCATAAGCTAGAATAATTGAGGAGATCAAGATACAAGATGGCGAGATTTCCAAGCCATGCAAGAAAGAGTGGCCCAAAAATTCCAAAACTAGGTCCATGCAATCAAAACCTACCGTGGTCAATCAAGTTGCCATAAACATACCAAATCTTGCACAGACGACACAACCCCCAAAGGATAATTATCAGGCAGTTCCTCTTGACAGCTATGAGAAGGAAAATCATAGGCAAGATCAAAATCAGTAGCATCACCCTAGGCGACAATTCACACCCTTCATAGAGTCTAAAGACTCCTTGTTTGATTGTTTATCCATGGAAAACTTGATAAACCTACCAGAAAGTTGACCCATAGACCCCAACATGCCAAAACCCAAGGGCTATAGGGAATATTTGTACTGTAGGTTTCACCAGCAAAAAGGACATGCCCTTTATGCATGTTGGAAGTTCAAAAGCTTAGTGCAAGACCTAATAGACAACCTAATAGACAACAAAATGCTAGTGGTGGATAATATTGTAGCACCAAGCAACCAATAGATGGAGGTCTTCAAAGAACCCTTGCCTACCCATGATGCACAGACAAACATTCTACAAGTCAATGAGGTGGCACAACATTGCCCCATGTAGGGGTATGTAGGGATGATAAGAATAGTGACACAAAACAAGAGGTACCCAAGCACAACTTCCCTTGTTGTAGCTACAGGAGAGGTTACATCAACATAACAACCTCAACAACACCCTACGCAACCTCCTCTACCTAGACCAGTGGCCACGATTCAAACTAAACTTACCCAAATTTTAAGTACCATGTCAGCTAGGCTCTCCATCTATGAGCTCATACAACAATCACCACCCAATAGGGGGGCTCTAATGGAGATACTCAAAGCCATTGAGCTACAGCACCACAAAGAAAACTCTTTCAACAACTTTGTGGGACATGTAAAATGATGTACAGAAATAGTCATCACATTTAGAGAAGACGAACTAAAATTGGTGACTAGTGATATGGCGGATCCACCCCTGCACATCATTGCATGGGTCAACAGGATTCTATTTAAGAGGGTGTTGGTGGACACTGGATCGTCCAGCAATATAATCACAACAACAGCATTGAAACACCTCAAGTTGCTAGCATCTCACATTGTGGACTCCACCTATACTCTTCGAGCATTCAATGATGTGATATGCTCGATGGTTGGCACAATTGTCCTGGCCATCCAAGTGGGACAAAAGACCATTCCTACATTATGCCACATCTTGGAAGGTGAAATGGCCTACAACATCTTGCTGTGCTGACCTTGGATCAGGGACATGAAGTGTTTCCCTTCGATAGCCCATCAATGCCTAAAGTACACATACAAAGGGCAAGTGCATGTAGTCTCGATAGACTTAGAGCCCTTAAATTATTATAATATGGTGCAACTGATGCCACAGTCGACCCTCCAATCAACACATTTGGACTTTCAGTTGAATCTATCCAAATAGGGTTCAATTTTGCATACATCCCCATTGTTAAGTCCCTCAAATCAACAACCAAGACCATCTTCATTGTATGGTCCTTCACAAATGACACTACCTATGGTAGCCACATCGAAGAACAATGGGAAGAAGCCCCTGGAAGAGATACCACCATTGGTCTCAACCATCTCTATCGAAGAGGTGCCTAGCCGAATGGAAGTCAAGATGCCTGGTTCACCCAACATGGAGTGGACTCAGGAAGAACTCCCATTACCTCCCCCTCCATCGTGAATGATCATGATTGAGATGGACAATATAGGCCTAGGGGAGTACCTAGTGTGGAACATTATTGCAACACCCACACTTGAATCCATGCAGGACATGGGGAGACCTCGCCTCCCCATCGACACTATTGTCCCCCTAGGCTACCCACAAAATTAGATAAATTTTGTATATGGGGGCCTCAACAACGACATTGAACCTTACCTGCAAGAGGAAGAGGATGAAGAGCCCTTTGTTGAGAATGTCAACTATTTTTCCAACCCAAAATTTGCTTTGAAGTACCTTTGCCAATGTAATTGGCACCGATATGGATTGGGCAGATATGAACAAGGGGTGCGCGTTCTTTGTCAACCAAGATATCAAATTCCATATGATAAATTAGGAGTAGGTTTCAACCATCCTTTGCCCCTTGACATCTTGGTAGATAACATGCAAGGCCTAGGGCTAGGCAACAAGGATGGGTTGGTACAAGATCCATATGCCAATCCTAACACAACATACACATTGGGGGATTATCTCCCATTGCTAACAACCAAACTTGTGGGCCTCAACAATTCCTCCCCTTCGATCGAGAAAGGGGAAAGTTTGAGAACTTACCTCCAAGAGGGATATAGACAAGGCCAAGAAGGATCTTCAAAAGACGAGTCAGAGTATGAGGTAGCACCTTGGGACCCTTTTGAGTTCGATAGCAATCACTCGCAAGTGACACCCATAGATGACTATCAAGAGAAATTCATGGCGATGTTACTCTTGAATGCTCTAATCGAGAAATTGCCACCTCAAGAGAGTTAGGTCCTCTTGTAGATAGCAAAACAACCCCGATGGGACCAAATTAACTTGCTCGAGCAGAGCGAGCCCCACATGCCACAAACAGTTATCAGAGCCAATGAAGGCCTATGGATATCTAATAGTGATTATGAAGATGAGACTGAGATGGCATATCTCAACCATATGCGGTAGAAAAAATACCCCATATACATTGATGACATGTTTGAGCAGCTAAACATGGTGCCAAGGCATAGGTGGCATTTGAACCAAGCATAGTTGGACCAAGTGCTGCATTTGCCACTTCTGGCATACAAAGAGCACCTTCCACCCAGAGACCCTATAGAGCCATTGATGCCAAGGGTAGACCCTATCCTTCTATCCACACATAGGGCCAATCCATTTGTGCCAATACCCACAAAGCTAGATCTAGAGCACAAATATCACCAAGGATGTCCGAGTCACCACCTATGCGGTAATGGAGACCAAATTCACTTCATCAACATGATCTCCATTGACTTAACTACCCCCATCCGCAATCTAGCTGATCCAACATGACCATTGTATCTAAACCTAGATGCCATAGACTAGGATTGTGCTAACTCACCACCATCCCCATAAGAGTACTGGACTTGTAGTGAGATGCTTCATTTCACCCCAGGACCAACTCAGGATATATTCCATGCTAAAGAGGAACCCAATGTTCCAAACATAGATCTAAATTCAGCAAATGATATCCACCTGATCCCAACTCCACACCAATTGGAGGATGGGTCCCACATGTTAGGATATGATTGACGTAGACATCAGATCTGATCCAATGAATTCATAAATAATCAAGCTGGGGGTAAGTTTATCCCCCCAAGATCAAGCCGATTACATTACCCTTCTCAAATAGGAGAAGGAGGTTTTTGCATGGTCCTACAAATACATGTTAGGGCTAGACCTGCAGCTAGTCATGCATAATCTAACGCTTGATTCGACAGTCAAGATAGTAAAGAAAAATCTATGTAAGATGCACCCAACATTGGCCTTAATGGTAAAATATGAATTACAAAAGCTATTGGATGCATAGTTTGTCATGTACATAGATTACCCACCATGGTTGTCCAAAATGGTGCCCATCAAAAACCCTGATGGGAGGATTTGCATATGCACTGACTTTTGAGATTTAAAAAAAGCGATTCCCAAGGATGATTTCCCCTTGCCTCGCATCGATGCATTGGTAGACGCTATAGTAGGCCATGAAATGCTTTCCTTCATGGATGGTTTCTTGGGATACAACCAAATTCATATCAATCTCGATGATCAACTCAAAATGGCATTCACAATGCCTTGGGGGACATTTTGTTATAAGGTCATGCCCTTTGGCCTTAAAAATGTTGGTGCCACCTACCAACACGCTATGACATACATCTTCCATGATCACATGCATAAAACTTTGGAAGATTATATGGATGATTTTTTGGCCAAATCTCTTTTGTGCCCAGATCATCTTGATGACCTAAGCAAGATCCTTAATCACCTCATTGAACACAAAGTTAGGCTAAAACCCAAGAAGTGCGTATTTGGCATCACATATGGAAAACTATTGGGTTTCATAGTCTCAAAATGAGGCATCGAGGTAGATCCAAATAAAGTCAAGAAAATCCTTGAAATGATTCCCCCAACCACCATCAAGCAGCTTAGAAGCTTGCAGGGTAAGGTCATGTTGATCAAGCGCTTCATAGTGCAACTATCTGACAAGTGCTGACCCATGAATAAATTATTACATAAGGGGGTAGAATTTTGCTGGGATGATGAGTGCTAGTCATCCTTTGATGACATTAAACAATACTTGGCTTCACCACCAGTATTGGCACCACCTAGACCAAGAGTGCCATTCTATTTATACATCTCAACTACTGAGGTGGCACTGGGCACCATGCTAGCCCAAAAAAATGAACTACATAAAGAACAGGCTACTTATTATCTTAGCCGCACCTTGGTCAGTTATGAACTTAACTATGCATACGTCAAAAATCTATGCTTAGCAGTGGTATTTACCACCAAAAAGCTATGCCATTACATGCTGAGAAATACGATGTATGTTGTGTCTAAGGAGAATCCATTGCGATACATGATGAGTCATACTTATCATAGTAGTCGCACAAAAAAATGGATCATGTTGTTGACAAATTTTGACATCGAATTCATTGGATAGAAGTCCATCAAAGGTCAATTCATCATCGATCAACTAGTAGAGGCTCCTCTTAAATATGATCAGCCTCTAACCATAGAGCTACCCAATGATGGGGTCTTCCATGTCTTAGAATCACCAGATTCTAATGAGCCTGAGTCACAGGTCGACATAACCCTATTTTTTGATGGTTCTAAATGTGAGCAAGGGGGTGGCACGAGAATCATATTCTTCACACCGCAAGGGGCTCTAATGCCTCTATCATTTAAACTTGATTTCTTGTGCACCAATAAAAATTTTGAATATGAAGCCTTGCTCATAGGTTTTTACACAACCATCACCATGAACATCAAACGCTTGAACATCTTTGGTGATTCACTATTAATTGTCAACCAAGTGAAAGGGGTATTCCAATGTAAATGCCCAGTTTTGTAGGACTCCCTTGTGGATAAATTCTTAGAAAATCTTGAATGGTATGACATCGAGGCACTCCCTCAATCATCGAATCATTTTGCGGACACTATGGCATCCTTGGGGTCACTAATCTTGCAAGACCCTTTTGGTGAGATGACAACCATTCAAGTCAAAACATTATCGCAATCCATGATGGAGCGTGCAAGCTTTGAACTTACACCAGGAATCCACCTGATCCATATTGAACCATCTCAGGATAGGTTCTCTTGAATCCATGATAACATAAATCACACCAACTTGGGGTCCTTGTTCTCCCCGACCCCTCTTCATAGCAACACAATACTATTCTTACAAGTTCTTTCCTGCTCAGCTTTTGCTAGGGACAAACTTCAAGAGAGATTGGTCATTCATACCATCGAGGTTTTTGATTAGTAGGATTGGTCCATTCCCATAAGATACTATCTCAAGTTAGGTAGCCTCCTACTTGGATTGTCACATGCCATGAAAATATCATTCAAATAGAAAGCGGTAAAACATGTCTTGCTAGGAGACATTTTGTATCGTCGAAGCTATGAAGGAATCCTCCTCCGTTGCTTGGACCAGCAAGAGTCCACTTGGGCGATCACCCAATCGCACGATGGTACATGTGGTGGCCACTTTAGTGGTATGGCCATCGCCAAGTGCATCCTTTGCATGGGCTATTATTGGCAATATTTAGAGTGAGATTGTTACGCGTATGTGAGGAAGTGTGCGAAGTTTCAACACCATGCTAACTTGACACACGTACCTTCTCAGGATTTGCAATCGATCCAATCATCTTGGCCATTCTTACAGTGGGGCTTAGATCTAATAATAACTATCTCCCCTGCATCGTTAGGCTATCACACATTTATCATAATGACCATAGAGTACTTCACCAAGTGGGTGGAAGCAATTTTGCTTACCTCTACGACTGGGCCCCGCATTGCGGAGTTTATTTTACATAACATCATATGTCATTTTGGTATTCCATACAAGATCATCTCGGATAATGGGACGTCATTTAAGAACAAAGACATGCGTGCTTTGACAACAAAGTACAAAATTTAGCACAATTTTTCAACATCCTATTATCCACAGGCAAATGGGCAAGCAGAGGCATCAAACAAAATGCTAGTTGCCATCCTTAAAAATACAGTCACAGATAGTCATAAGGATTGGCACATTTAGATCCCACTTGCTCTTTGGTCTTATTGCACTAGCATTCAGACACCCACTGGGGCAACCCCATTTTTTCTAGTGTATGGCCTGAGGCAGTCATGCCTCTCGAGTTGGAAATACCTTCCTTGAGCATATCAATGCAAGAGTTCATCGATGATGACACTACGTCACAGGAATGGTTAGACCAGCTTACGTTGCTTGATGAATGATGCATCAATGATCTGGAGCATTTGTGTATCTACTAAGAGTGACTTAAGAAAGCATACAACATGAAGGTTCACCTGATGGACTTTTAGGTTGGTGACTTGGTCTTAAATGAGAACCAATAAAATTCTAACTTTCCGCCCCATCTAAGGGACAAGTTCATAGAAAACTAGTTAGGTCCTTATGTAATTGATAGTAAAATAGGACCTGGAACATACCGGCTGGCCTCTCTTAATGGAATCAAGGAACTAGAATCCTTGAACATCAGTCATTTGAGGTCATTCCACATTTAAAAGAGCCATGGCCCACCCCAAAAATCTCCAAGGATTCCCACAATCGCTTGGTCAACCCAAAAATGCCCCAAAGGTGCCCATAATCCCTTTGGTCACCCCAAAAAGCTCCAAGGATTCCCACAATCACTTGGTCAACCCCAAAATGCCCCAAAGGTACCCATAATCCCTTTGGTCACCCCAAAAATCTCCAAGGATTCCCAAAATCACTTGGTCAACCCCAAAATGCCCCAAAGGTGCCCATAATCCCTTTGGTCAAACCAAAGGCTCCAAGGACTCCCATAATCGCTTGGTCAACCCCAAAATGCCCTAAAGGTTCCCATAATCCCTTTGGTCAAACCAAAGGCTCCAAGGATTCCCACAATCGCTTGGTCAACCCAAAAACACCCCAAAGGTGCCCATAATCCCTTTGGTCACCCCAAAAAGCTCCAAGGATTCCCACAATCACTTGGTCAACCCCAAAATTCCCCAAAGGTGCCCATAATCCCTTTGGTCACCCCAAAAATCTCCAAGGATTCCCACAATTTCTTGGTCAACCCTAAAATGCCCCAAAGGTGCCCATAATCCCTTTGGTCAAACCAAAGGCTCCAAGGATTCCTACAATCGCTTGGTCAACCCCAAAATTCCCCAAAGGTGCCCATAATCCCTTTGGTCAAACCAAAGGCTCCAAGGATTCCCATAATCACTTTGTCAACCCCAAAATACCCCAAAGGTGCCCATAATCCCTTTGGTCACCCCAAAAAGATCTAATGATTCCCACAATCACTTGGTCAACCCCAAAACACCCCAAATGTGCCCATAATCTCTTTGGTCAAACCAAAGGCTCCAAGGATTCCCATAATCACTTGGTCAACCCCAAAACACCCCAAAGGTGCCCATAATCCCTTTGGTCACCCCAAAAAGCTCCAAGGATTCCCACAATCACTTGGTCAACCCCAAAATGCTCCAAAGATACCCATAATCCATTTGTTCACCCCAAAATTCTCCAAGGATTCCCACAATTGCTTGGTCAATCCCAAAATACCCCAAAGGTGCCCATAATCCCTTTTGTAAAACCAAAGGCTCCAAGGATTCACATAATCACTTTTTCAACCCCAAAAAACCCCAAAGGTACCCATAATCCCTTTGGTCAAACCAAAAAGCTCCAAGGATTCCCGCAATCGCTTGGTCACCCTAAAACGCCCCAAAGGTATCTATAAACCCTTTTGTCAAACCAAAATCCCCAAGGGTTCCCACAATCGCTTTGTCACCCAAGATGCCCCAAAGGTACATATAATCCCTTTGGTCAAAACCTCCAAAGATCCAAAAGAATCACTTGGACCACACCCACTCGGGATAAACCTACCATAATGAATTTTCAAAAACAATAAAATAATCAAAAATAAGAAAACAATTGCATCTCACTTCCATGCATACTCTTAAAAATAAAAACACAAAACAATAATTTGCATTAGGCATCGCAAACATACATTGCATATTTGTTGGTCATACGGGTCAAATGCACCATAGACTGTAATTACTCGGTAATTCCATCATTTTTTATATTTTTCCACTTTGTAAATAGTCTAGAAAAAATAAACGCCATCTACATTTTTCATCATATCATAATCAGTTGTCTTCTAATGTATCCAGGGCTTTCGTCACTCAACTGTCTTTAGATTTCTAGCCAAAAACTGTACAAATTCAAAAATATTTTTCCAAAGGTAGAGTTTTACTTGGATCACACCTTGTTACATCGCATCTCAACACAAGTTAAAACACATAAAAAATTCCCAAGTTGTGTGAACAAAATATGAAACCTGCAAAGCAATCTAGGATACCATATAGTGAAAAGGTTATCTCACTCATCCCCCTGTGTGAATGACCCCAAGAATGCTGAGAGTTGGTAAAAGGACAAGCATCTTCCCTACCCAATTCCCAAAGCATCCCAAATTCTCAAAAAGTTGTAAATATCCAAAAAAAATTGCAAAAAATTCAAAGTATGAACTCCAAAGTTTGACATCAAAACCCACATATTGCATACATCAAAAAGCACAAGAAATAGTGATTCTCATCACTCAAAATTCCAATCCCTTTCTCAATAGAAAAAAATAAAAATAAATAGTGATTTTTATCACTACATATGTGAGCAAGTATCCCAATAAAATTAAAGAAAAGAAGGGAGTCAAACTTGAATCCCTAGAACTCTCAGCATTTGAAAGGTCATGAGGTGATCCTCAGTACTGGTTTGGTGGATAGCCTACTGGTCACTGGCGGTAAAAATATCGCATGATGATATATCTGTAGCATTAAATTATGTATAGATCAATGTTTGCATGTGGATGAGCTAACTTATGGTATCTTAGATTGCACTGTAGATTAATATTACTAAATACAACAAAGGATTTAGTGGACCTAATTAGGTGATCCTCCGTACAGGTTTGGTTGACAGCCTATCTGGCACTGGCAGTATCCTGACAACTACCACATAAACAAATTCAATCATACACATAGGGATGTGAAATAACTTGGTCAAACTCAAGTCTAATTTGTACCTTATTAAAAAGTCTTATGAGATAAATGTACAGTCTTGTCTAGTTAGTTAAAACATCTGAGTCTTAGAAATACTTTAACTACATTCTAGAACACCTGTGGTACATTCCATTCTTACATCACCATCATAAAATATAAACAAAAAAATATCACACAACAATCACATAGTATAGAAATCTAGTAAATCCTGTATAGTCTATGTTGCCACCGCCAAGTTACCAACAAATCATTTCATCCATTCCATATGCATACATCATATAATTAGAAATAGTCATATTCATAATAAACACATGCATACATCAACATAAATAAATGTGCATAAAATAAATGATAAATCATGACAAGTGTATAATAAAAAAGAAAGTCATGTATATATATCGCCAAAAATGATCATAGGCTACAATAAGTCGGTCCTCTAACCTAAAAAAAAAATCAAAAACTCAAAAATCCCAAGCCTAAGGAGTCGACCACCATGATCACGTAGGATCGGTGCGACTGGAACTACCCCTAGTGGTGTGGGTCCTATGGGACCTCTCAGGGTGGCTGCTGCTAGCCCTCACATCATGCCCACTAGCGCTACCCTCACCCACCCGCCTGTGATAAGAGGATGTAGACTGCTCAGTCTCACTACCTCTCGTACGATGCAATGATCCACCGCCAGTAAGCTTAGGTAATTGCCCATCGAGGTGGATAATATCGGCCTCCAAATACACCCAACACTGAACCCACTCCACATCTCATCGATGGTACACATCCAATGTGTCATCCTGCTATGCCAATTGAGCCTGCAAGAGCTCCCTCTAAGCTCGGTGCTCCTCATCCTATCTTCACAGTAGCTTCTCTAATCATGCTATCTCAACATGATACCTAGCCTCCATATCTCCTGGGATTTCTTGAGGCATGGGCATATTCAGGATGGCATGCTGCTCTAGCACCCACTAATATGGGACGTCCTATGTATCCGGTTGCTCTAGAACCCCTACATTATCCCTAGTGAATTCATCAACCTCCACCATATCTGCATCATCGAATGGAGCCCCCCAACCCTCCATCGGTGCCTTCGCACCCCCACCACCTACTGCTACTACATCTGGACCTCCTAAAGGCCCCTCACCCTGCCATCACAACATCGTCCACCATTGGTCATACTTTGCATTAACCCTGACATTGTCCACGTCGAGGACATTAGTCACTGCATATGAATCTTCACCCAACGGCTCAATAATCGGCCAGGCTAGAGTCCTCTCATCACCCCAACGTTGATAGATCAAGGGCTCACCAGGAAATCCCTAGTGCACCCTAAACTGTTGAGTCACCTGGACGTATAGGAAGTACTCCTACTCTGTCCCATGTCGCATGATCAACCATATCCTCCTACGCACCTACTGAAGCCACTCTCTAGCCTCAGGCCAGGTTGGAAAATCCTGGTATGGCTGCCAGAATACCTCCCCTGGATCAAGACAAGAGAAGGCATTAGTATAGTGCCCTACGACACTTACCCACCATCGACTTTTCCCCTGATCCTATGACCTCCACCATAGAGCAACATATCCAATATCCCTATCCACCATCACACCTTGAGTGGTCCAAGGCAACCTCTATGGCTACTCCATAGCTATGTGCTACCACCCCCAGTACTATAAAAAATAGCTACACCCGATCCCCTTCCACCTTTGATAACGGACCACATATAACTCATCGTAAAGTTGTGCCAATAGTTTCTAACCCCACCTCATAATAAGTGGCACTACTATCGGACACTCCACCAGTTTGAACACCACCTCAAGAAGGTTCTAAGGGAACCTCGCACCTGAAGAGTCGGTAAGCAGCATGTTAGAGATGAGGGTCATCATCAGAGCATGCCTAACCCCTAACACATCCTTAAACCACCACTGCACCAGAATCTCACAAATCAGGAAATCCCCCTCTACCCTCTCCACCACCCTATTTGTTGAGCAAGGTGTAGAAACAATATTTTCATTATTGTCAACATAGACAGATAGATCAATTGATGATGCAGTGGACATGAGTTCAGAGGTCAGTCAGAGCATGTACAGTGAATTTCTAAGAAGAAAGAAGTGGCCCAATTTTAAAGGATCAAAGAAAAAGACAAGTAAGAAAACTGTCGCAATATCGCGAAATGTTTTCTGTCATGATTTTGTGACATATCGAAGGAGAGAGAAAAAGCTGGAAAAGCTATCGCAATTTTGCGACATGTTGAGAAGCTAGAAAAGAAACTGTCGCGATATCATGACATGTTAAGAAGAAAGAAAAACTATTGTGATTTGACGACATGTTCGAAGAGAGAGAAAACACAAGAAAAACTATCGTGATTTCGCGACATGTTCGATGAGAAGGCTCATGCAAGAAAACTATCGCGATTTCGCAACATGTAGGTAGAGAAAAAGTCAAGTGGAAAAACTGTCATGATTTCGTGACATGTTTGGATAAAAGGCACAATCAAAGAAAACTGTCACGATTTTGTGACAATCTGCAAGAGAGGCAGTATAGATGAAAATGTGTCGCGATTTCGTGACATGTTTGAGAGAAAGAGCTTGCAAGGAAAAGTGTCGTGATTTCACGACAATATGGAAGAGAGGCAGTACGGACAAAAATGTGTCATGATTTTGTGACATGTTTGAGAGAAAGAGATTGCAAGGAAAAGTGTCATGATTTTGCAACAATTTGCAAGAGGAAGAGCTCGAGATAAAAAGTGTCACGATATCACGACATGTCATGTTTTCACGACCCGAAGAGAAGAGAAGAGCTAAGGAGAAAATATGTCACGATTTTGCGACATGTCACATTTTTGCAACAACAGCAGAGAGGAAGACTCTGAAGGATGAAGTGTCATGATTTCACGACAGAAGCAAAATGAAAGATGCAAGGCAGTGAAAGTGTCACGATTTCGTGACATGTTCCGTATTCGCTGGTGCATGCGGAAGAGAAGTACAAGGCAGCGAAAGTATCACGATTTCATGACATGTTACGATTTCGCTAGTGCATGAGGAAGAGAAGTGCAAGGCAGTGAAAGTGTCACGATTTCATGACATTTTCCATTTTCACGGTCGAAAGGCAGAGAAAGAAGCAAGGCAACAAAAGTGTCATGATTTCATGACATGTTCTATTTTCACTGGTGCATGCGGAAGAGAAGTGCAAGGCAACAAAAGTGTCACGATTTTGTGACATGTTCTAATTTCGCTAATGCATGCAAAAGAGAAGTGCAAGGCAGTGAAAGTGTCGTGATTTCGTGACATGTTCCATTTTCATGGTCGAAAGGTAGAGAAAGAAGTGAGGTAGTGAAAGTGTCACGATTTTGTGACGTTCCATTTTTGTTGGTGCATGCGGAAAAGAAGTGCAAGACAGCGAAAGTGTCGTGATTTCGTGACATGTTTCGATTTCACTGGTGCATGCAAAAAAGAAGTGCAAGGCAGTGAAAGTGTCACGATTTCCTGACATATTCCATTTTTACTGGTGCATGTGGAAGAGAAGTTCAAGGCAGCGAAAGTGTTGTGATTTCACGACATGTTTTGATTTCACTGGTGCATGCGGAAGAGAAGTGCAAGGCAGTGAAAGTGTCACGATTTCATGACATGTTTCGTTTTTGCTGGTGCATGCAAAGAGAAGTGCAAGGAAGTGAAAAGTATCATGATTTCATGACATGTTCTATTTTTTCTGGTGCATGCAAAGAGAAGTGCAAGGAAGCAAAAAGTGTCGTGATTTTGTGACATGTGTTTTTGTGCATGCAGGTCGAGAAGAAGACAAAAAGCTGTCAGAGTCGCAGTTCTACTATCAGAGCGGTAGTTCGGCTGTCAGAGCTGTAAATAAGCAGGTAAGACTGTCAGAGCGATAAATAAGTAGGTAAGACAGTCAGAGTCATAAATGAAAATATAAATCTGTCAAAACAACGGATATATTGTCAAAGCATCGAAAAGGCTGTCAGAGCCGTAAAGTGGGCAGATAAGTCTGTCAGAGACGTAAGTAAGCTTTTAAGGCTATCAAAAGCACAGTAAGCAGAGCCAAAAAGAATTTTTTTTATGTGCAGGAAGTTAGGGTTAGGGTTGAGCTCTTCACGTGGCAAGAGTGTTGTGATTTGTCGAATAAAAAGGAAAAAGGAACTATGAAAAAAAACAAAGTGTATTGTGCTGTAAAAGATACAGATGAGAGTGTTGTAAAAGAGAATAGCAGAGCTATAAGTATATGCAATTATTGTTAAAAGAATTTAGACCAGTGAGGGTCTTGTAGAAGAGAAGGCATTTTTATGTCATTAAATTTGTTTAGAACTGAAGTCCAAGTTGGTGCTAGGAATTAGGGGGTTGGTGCTCCTTTCTTTTGGTGCAGATAAATAAGGGGTTGGTGCTCCTTCTAGTGGATGCTGGTAAACTGTTTGTAAATTTGGTGCTTTGCAAAGGATAGATTTGGATGGGAGTCCAAGTAGTCTAATTTTTGAGGAGTATCCAAATCTGGTGAACCTTGTTAAATCATGTGTTGTGGAATGCTCTCTTGTTTATTTGCTTTATCTGATTTAAAGTTCTCTCTGCTTAAGTTTTAAAGAGTTGTAGATCTGAATAGAAATAGCTACACTGATTCACTCCCCCTCTCAGTGTCATTGTGAGAATATCAATTGGTATCAGAGCAAGGTTCCTAAACAAGCTCAATCAGCTAAGGTGATCTTGGAAGAAACACAATGGCCGATGGTGAAGGATTTTCATCCAACAAATCTCCTTTGTTCAATGGAACTAATTACTCTTTCTGGAGACTCAGGATGCAGACTTATCTGTGTGCTTTGGGATATGACATTTGGGAGTCAGTAGAAAGTGGATACACAATATCCTCTACTCCTCCAATAGATGTTGCTGAGAAGAAAAAGTTTGAGAATAACTCTAAAGCAAAGAATGCTATAATGTGTGGGTTAGTAGATAATGAACTGATAAGGATCATGAGTTGTAAAATGGCAAAATACGTGGGACAAACTACAGAGCATTCATGAAGGAGATGGCAAGATCAAGGAAGCCAAGCTACAAACGCATCAAGCTCAGTTCAAAGCATTAAAAATGAATGATGATGAGAACATAGAGGCCTATATGCTGAGAGTCAATGGAATCATTAATGCAATTAGAGGACTCAACGAGGAAATGGAAGATGTGGTCATCGTGAAAAAGGTACTAAGAACTCTTCACAAAAGATTTGATTCTAAAGTTTTTGCTATAGAAGAAGCTAAAGATCTAAATACTTTTAGCATGGATGAAATGCATGGTTCTTTAAATGCTTATGAAATGAGAATAGGACAAACTAAGCCCTCAGACAGAGAAGCTACTTTTAAAGCACACAAAAATATAAAAGCTAAACAAGAATCTATAGAAGAAGAGTCTTTAGATGAAATAGAAGCAAACTTTGTTAGGAAACTAATAAAGGGAAAAGAAAAGTACAGAGGAAAGTTACCGTTTAAGTGCTTCAACTATGGAGGCGTCGGGAACTTTGCATCCAAATGTCCAATGAATGAGAAAAACAATAATGATGAAGGGTCTCACCAAGAAAGAAGTGACTGGAAGAAGAAACCATAGTTTAGAAAAAACAACTTCAAGAAGAAAAGTTTCTTATCTTAGAATGTCAGCTCTTTTGAAGACTGCTTCGGTGAGGATTCTGAAGAAGAAGCAGATGAAGCTCTGTTCATGGCTTTTGAAGAAAGAAAAATAGAGGAAAAATAAGAATGTAATGAAAAACCTAAGGATGAGGCTGAAGTATATCTGGAAGGTGAGTTTGTTGTTGCACTTAAAGAGCTGAGCATAGAAAGAAAAAAGAATAAAAAGGTTTCAAGAAAGCTTGAGGATGCCAATGAAATAATAAATAGCTTGAAAGTACAGACAGATGAATTTAATAAAATTTCTGAAGTTCTCGAAGTACAATTAACCATAAAAATAGATGAGTACAGCAAGCTAGAAGAAGACTTTTTTAGGTTAAGGATGTAGCTAGAGGAGATGAATCAGAAATTTAGCTATTATCATAAGTTTGAAGAAATTTCTGTAAAGATGGATAAAATTTTAAATAACCAAAGGCCTTTCGACATCAAATTTTGGTTGAGCTTCGATGAAGGAGAATCATCAAAGGGTTCAAAGGCCTTAAATGTAGAACCCATAAAGAAAAAAGATAAGATCAGGGTTGATCAATAAAAAACAATTCATGCCAAAGAAAGCAATAATGCCAGACTCAAGAAGAGTACTGACAAAGATGGATTCACAAAAGTCACACATCCAAGAAGGAGAAGATTCATGGCTCCTACTTCAAACTGGCAAAGACCATCGCCCAGGTTTAATCATTCTTTTTCTGGTTATTGTTTTAAATGCAATGCTTATGGCCATAAGATTTCAGATTGCAGTCATAATGTAGCACAAAGGAATTTCACCAATAGAAATGTCTTTTCTCCATTGGTGGATTATGCAGTAGAATGTTATAACTGTCATAATTTTGGACACATTGTAAGATACTGTAGAAGCACTTTTGCAACAAATAAATATCAGGGTAGAAAATTTCAACCAAATGGATTGAAACAAAACAAAAAAATTCTTCAAAAATAGGCACAAGCTAATGAAAGGGGAAAGGCAAATCAAGTTGCCAAAACTGCTATCAAACCAAAATGGAAAGAAAATAAGAAACTCCAAGAAGAAAAAGAATCTTTGATTGTTCAGACTTATTTTAAAGCACAGAACAAATATGTACCATGGATACTTGATAGTGGTTGCTCCATTCACATGACAGGTGACAAGCAAAAATTTGAGAAGTCACAGAATTACGAAGGAGGTTCTGTGAAATTTGGAAATAATGATGGAGCAAAGATAGTTGGCAAAGGATCATTCAAGGTCAGTGATGGAAAGATCAATTCAAAATAAGTCTTGTTTGTGATTGGTTTGAAGCATAACTTGCTTAGTGTAAGTCAAATCTATGACAGAGGTCATGAAGTAATTTTTAAGAAGCAGGGTTGTGAAGTGAGAAAAGCTAACAGTGGGAAGTTGATTGCTACTGGTTCAAGGACTTTTGGAAACCTGTATACTCTCTCAGAGACTTCAGAAGGAGCATGCTTGTTTGGACAGGAAGATGAAAATTAGCTGTGGCACAAGAGGCTCGATCATATTAGATTTGACAATTTGATAAAAATAAGCTCAAAAAGGGAAGTAAGAGATATACCCTCCATTGGCAAACCACTAAATAGTATTTGTGCTTCATGCCAAAAGGGGAAGCAAACTAGAGCCACATTTAAATCAAAGGATTAATTTACCAGCAAACCTTTAGAACTAATACATACTGATTTATGTGGACCCATGAGAACTCAAAGTATAAATGGTGACAAATACTTTATGATGTGCATAGATGACTATTCCAAAATGACCTGGATATTCTTTTTGAAGCAAAAATCTAAAGCTTTTGAAATGTTCAAGACTTTCAAAAACCAAGTTGAGAATGAAATAGGAAAGAGTATCAAATGCTTAAGATCAGATAGAGGAGGAGAGTTCATCTCAGAGGATTTTGTAGAATACTATCAAAAATATGGGATCAGAAGACAGTTTTCAACAGCAAGGACACCTCAGTAGAATGGTATTGTAGAAAGAAAGAATAGAACTGTGCAGGAAATGGCATGGAAAATGTTGACTGAAAGTAAAATTGCAGATAGATTTTGGAAAGAGGCAGTCCATACTACAGTTTATATCCAAAATAGGTGCATGTTGAGTACAAATGAAAGCAAAACCCCTTATGAGCTATGGTTCGGCAAGAAGGCAACAATAAAATACTTCAAAGTCTTTGGCAGCAAGTGTTACATCAAAAGAACTGAAGATAATCTTGGTAAGTTTGAAGATAGAGCTGATGAAGGTATTTTTGTTGGCTATTCATCAAAAAGAAAAGCTTACAAATGCTACAACAAAAGGCTAAAGAAAATTGTAGATAGTGCCGATGTTAAATTTTATGAAGATAGGAAACAAGCAGTCAGCTGTGAAGAAAACTACCCTATTTATGAAGAATTTATTGAAGGAGATGAAGAAAAGGAAACATAAGAGAATCAAAAAATTGACCTAGATGATTTAAGTATTGATTCAGAAGTAGAAGAAAACAATAAATTCAAAATAGGAAGCTAGCAAAAAAATCATCCCAAAGAGCAAATTATTGGGGACCCCACAGTTGGTGTTAAGACAAGAAGAATAGTAGTAAGTAACTACTCCCTTTTATCCAGCATTGAGCCCAAACATATTCCTGAAGCAAGCACAAATGAAAGTTGGATGAAGGCAATAAACGAAGAACTAGATCAGATTGAGAAAAACAAAACCTGGGAGTTAGTACCAAGGCCTACAAATAAAAACATAATTGGTACTAAATGGATTTTTCGAAACAAAGTGAATGAAGACGGACAGGTTGTAAGGAATAATGCAAGATTGGTCTATAAAGGCTATGCTCAAGTTGAAGGTATTGATTTTGAGGAAACTTTTGCACTAGTGGCTAGACTCGAGGCAATCAGAATGTTTCTGGCTTTAGCAGTCCACAGGAATTTCAAAGTTTATAAGATGGATGTGAAATCAGCATTTCTGAATGGAAATCTTGAAGAAGAAGTTTATATTGAGCAGCCAGATGGTTTTCAACTCGGTGATAATCCCAAATTTGTTTGCAAGTTGAAGAAAGCTTTATATGGCTTGAAACAGGCACCCAGAGCATGGTATGCAAGACTAGACAACTATCTCACTGAAAAAGGGTTCAAGAAAGGTATGGTGGATAGTAACTTGTATGTCAAAATAGACAATGGCCAACATATTGTCCTTGTTTTTTATGTTGATGATATAATTTTTGGCAGCAGCAATGATGAGTCATGTAGAGACATAGCAAATAAAATGCGAAAGAATTTGAAATGTCTATGATTGGTGAACTTTCATATTTCCTCAGACTGCAAGTTAACCAAAGTGAAAAGGGCATTTTTATTTCTCAAGTTAAATATGTGAAAGAAATGCTGAAAAATTTCACAATGGAGGATTGTAAACCTGTTAGCACTCCCATGACAACAAAGTTGCAAGTTGAGCAAGGATGACAAATCTCCAGATGTAGATCAAACCATGTACAAATCTATGATTGGAATCTTGCTTGTATTTGACGACTACCGGACTGAGATATCTTATAGGCGAGATGCATGGTAGCAAGATTTCGAGCTAGTCTCAAAGAGACTCATGTGATAGCTATGAAGAGGATTTTTAGGTACCTCAAGGGTACTATGGAGTATGGGTTATGGTACCCAAAAGGTAAGGACTTCACTCTTTTTGCATATTCGATGCGGATTGGGTAGGATGTATAGATGACGAGAAGAGTACCAGTGGAGGTGCATTCTATCTCAGAGACAGGTTGGTAGCATGGCACAACAAGAAACAAGAATCAGTCTCTCTATCCACAGCAGAGGCAGAATACATTGCAGTAACAACATGTTGTACATAGATTTTATGGTTGAGACAAACCCTAAAAGATCTTGGTATTAACTTCAAAAAGCCAATTTCAGTTAAATGTGATAATACTAGTGCTATTAACATCTCAAAGAATCCGGTTATGCATTCTCGCACCAAACATATTGCAATCAGGTATCACTTTTTGAAGGATAAAGTTGCAGAAGGTGAGGTTAAATTGGATTTTGTTCCAACTACAGAGCAAGTAGCGGATATCTTCACTAAACCATTGCCCAAGGAAGTTTTTGAATACCTCCATAGTAATTTGGGAGTGGTCACACTACCCAAGAACTGACTAGCTTTCGAGAACACATTCTTAGGGGGAGCATTTATATATTTGATTATCTGTTTGCTCATGTTTGTATTTTTTTGCTAACTATAATATTGTGTGCCTGAGAATGATTGTTCATGGACTCAGGGGGAGTCTACAGTAGCCCTTTGGTATTATTGTCAAAGGGGGAGAAGAATTATAGGAAATTGCACATGTGTTGCCAACAATTCCAAAGGGGGAGATTGTTGAGCAAGGTGCAGAAATAGTATTGTCATTGTTGTCAACATAGATAGATAGATCAATTGATGATACAGTGGATAGGAGTTCAGAGGTCAGTCAGAGCATGTACAGTGAATTTCCAAGAAGAAAGAAGTGGCCCAGTTTTAAAGGATCAAAGAAAAAGACAATTAAGAAAACTGTCATGATATCGCGACATGTTTTTTATCATGATTTTGCAACATATCGAAGGAGAGAGAAAAAGCTGGAAAAGCTATCATGATTTCGTGACATTATGAGAATCTGGAAAAGAAACTGTCATGATATCATGACATGTTAAGAAGAAAAAAGAAAAATTGTTGCGATTTCATGACATGTTCAAAGAAAGAGAAAGCGCAAGAAAAATTGTCATGATTTCGTGACATGTTCGATGAGAAGGCTCATGCAAGAAAACTGTCACAATTTCTTGACATGTAGGCAGAGAAAAAGTCAAGTGGAAAAACTGTCGTGATTTCATGACATGTTTGGAGAAAAGGTGCAAGCAAAGAAAACTATCACGATTTCACGACAATCTGCAAGAGAGGCAATACGGATGAAAATGTGTCACGATTTCGTGACATGTTTGAGAGAAAGAGCTTGCAAGGAAAAGTGTCACGATTTCATGATAATCTGCAAGAGAGGCAGTACGGATGAAAATGTGTTGCGATTTCATGACATGTTTGAGAGAAAGAGCTTGCAAGGAAAAGTTTCATGATTTCACGACAATTTGCAAGAGGAAGAGCTCGAGAGAAAAAGTTTCATGATATCGCGACATGTTGCGTTTTCATGACCTGAAGAGAAGAGAAGAGCTAAGGAGAAAATATGTCACAATTTCGTGACATGTCGCATTTTCACGACAACAACAGAGAGGAAGACTCCGAAGGATGAAGTGTCATGATTTCACGACAAAAGCAAAATGAAAGATGCAAGGCAGCGAAAGTGTCACGATTTTGCGACATGTTCCATTTTCGCTGGTGCATGCGAAAGAGAAGTGTAAGGCAGCGAAAGTGTCACGATTTCATGACATGTTCGGATTTTGTTGGTGCATGCGAAAGAGAAGTGCAAGGCTATGAAAGTTTCGTAATTTCATGACATGTTCCATTTTCACGGTCGAAAGGTAGAGAAAGAAGCGAGGCAGCTAAAGTGTCACGATTTCATGACATGTTTCATTTTCGCTGGTGCATGCGGAAGAGAAGTGCAAGGTAGTGAAAGTGTCACAATTTTGTGACATGTTCCAATTTCACTGGTGCATGTAGAAGAGAAGTGCAAGTCAGTGAAAGTTTCATGATTTCATGACATATTTCATTTTCACGGTCGAAAGGCAGAGAAAGAAGCAAGGCAGTGAAAGTGTCACGATTTTGTGACATGTTCCATTTTCGCTGGTGCATGCAGAAAATAAGTGCAAGGCAGCAAAAGTGTCACAATTTTGTGACATGTTCTGATTTCGTTGGTGCATGCAAAAAAGAAGTGCAAGGCAACGAAAGTGTTGCAATTTCGTGACATATTCCATTTTTGCTGGTGCATGCGGAAGAGAAGTGCAAGGCAGCGAAAGTGTCACGATTTCATGACATGTTTCAATTTCGCTGGTGCATGTGGAAGAGAAATGCAAGGCAGTGAAAGTGTCGTGATTTCATGACATGTTCCATTTTCACTGGTGCATGCAAATAGAAGTGCAAGGAAGAAAAAAGTGTCACAATTTTATGACATGTTCCATTTTTTCTCGTGCATGCAAATAGAAGTGCAAGGAAGCAAAAAGTGTCGCAATTTCGTGACATGTGTTTTCACACATGCAGGCCGAGAAGAAGAAAAAAACCTGTCAGAGCGGAAGTTCTACTGTCAAAGCGGCAGTTCTACTGTCAAAGCTGTAAATAAGCAGGTAATACTGTCAAAGCGATAAATAAGCAGGTAAGACGGTCAGAGTCGTAAATGAAAAGATAAATCTGTCAGAACAGCGGATATACTGACAAAGTGGCAAAAATGTTGTCAGAGCCATAAAGTGGGCAGATATGTCTGTCAGAGACGTAAGTAAGCTTTTAAGGCTATTAACAGCATAGTAAGCAGAGCCAAAAAGAATGTTTTTCATGTGCAGGAAGTTAGGGTTAGGGTTGAGCTCTGCACATGGCAAGAGTGTTGTGATTTGCCGAATAAAAAGAAAAAAGGAACTGTGAAAAAAAATAGAGTGTATTATGCTGTAAAAGATACAGATGAGAGTGTTGTAAAAGAGAATAGCAGAGCTGTAAGTATATGCAGTTCTTGTTAAAAAAATTTAGACCAGTGAGGGTCTTGTAGAAGAGAAGGCATTTTTATGTCATTAAATTTGTTCAGAACTAAAGTCCAAGTTGGTGCTTGGTATTAGGGGGTTTGTGCTCATTTCTTTTGGTGCAGATAAATAAGGGGTTGGTGCTCCTTCTAGTGGATCTTTGGTAAACTGTTTGTAAAGTTGGTGCTTTGCAAAGGCTAAATTTGGATGGGAGTCCAAGCAGTATAATTTTTGAGGAGTAGCCAAATCTGGTGAACCTCATTAAATCATGTGTTGTGGAATGCTCTCTTGTTTATTTGCTTTATCTGATTTAAAGTTCTCTTTGCTTAAGTTTTAAAGAGTTGTAGATCTGAATAGAAATAGCTACATTGATTCACACCCCCTATCATTGTCATTATGAGAATATCACTATCCACCCCCATATCCATCGCATGCCCAAAGTATCATGTTAGCACCGTCATCCACTGATCATGAGGAGTCATCCGAATGAGCAGCCCATCTATCGAAATCCATAAAATCTGATACACGTCCTACAAATTCATTGTAATATCCCCTATTAGGAGATGAAATATGTTTGTGTGAGGATCCCACAAATTGATTAGGGCATTCATATATGCCCGATCCCCCACCACAGGCTCCAGCCGTGCCACTTGCTTGAGCCCATTGGCATCAAGCCAATCCCAATCCGCCATAGTCAACGCATCCCGAGCATCTGAGAACACAGTCGGTTGACGATACCGAATATTCACAACCTAAAAAAAAAAACCAAACAAAAACATTAAAACATGACAAAAAAAATTGTACATGTAACATGAATGTACAACAATGTATATAAACAAAAAAAACAATATAAAAAAAAGAAAAAAAACTGCACAATAACAAAACTGCATTTTAGGGTTTCTACCTTAATTTCAAAATGCACAGCAAAAATAACAAACATTAACACAATGTACAGCAAAAACATTCAAAAAATCAAATAAACAACACAAAAAATACAAATTTTAAACTAGGGTTTTTAATCTTAGTCTAAAAGCGAACAAAATACAAAAAACAAAACAAAACAAATTTTAACCTAGGTTTAAACAAAAATAACAAAATTACTAGGGTTTAACCTTAGGCTAAAAGCAAACAAAAACAAACAAGTTTAACCTAGGGTTTAATCATAGTCTAAATGAACAAAAAAAAATCAAAACAACAACAAAATCACACTAGGGTTTTTAACCTTAAGTGTAAACAAAAACATCAACACAAAATAAAAAATCATCTAAGGTATTTAACCTTATTATGAACACAAAAAAAAAACAAATCAAAACAATAAAAATTCAAACTAGGGTTTTTTTTTTTTAACCTTATGATGCACAAAACAAAAAAAATAAAACCACAACATTCATTTAGGTTTTTAACCTTAATGTGACAAAAAACAATGATAAAATGCAAGTTTTAAAAATTCATATAAAAATAAACAAAAAACAAGAAGGAAGGAGCACCTACCGGTCTCACCTCGGATCTGCCACTCGAGGATCTAGTCCTTGAACTCATGGTGTCCATGAAAATTTGATAGTGCTCCGCTTCGCAAACTAGCACTCCTCCCCACAACTCCAAATCGCCAAAAAAACAATGGTAAATGAGCCCAAAACCTATTTTTGGCCCTTATATAGGCTCTTAGGCCTGTAATCATTCCACCCTAGGAAGATTACAAAACTAGTATTCGTCCCACCCTGGGATGATTACAGAGCAAGAAAATAAAAAACAACAAAAATGCGCCAAAAACAACAATAAAACTGCCGAACAAAGGTGCCTTTGTGCCTGACATTCTTGGAATACAAAATTGACATCGGGTCCACAAATTATCAATATTCTACTCCCTAAGAAGGCTACCATTGCCAGACCGCTCCACGGGAGGACAAATTTTTGACAATTTCAGCCCCAATAAGTGTCACAAAAAGGGTTAAAACCCACCAAAAATAGGCCGGATTATTGGGAAACTGCATAAGCATTCAATAGAAAACATCTGAAGGCACCCTTACAAAAGTCATCTTGGGTCAAGTGATTTATCGCTTTTTCCCTCATCGATTTTTCGCTTGAGGAGGTAGTCACACATAGTCACCAATCAAAAAATACACACCCAATCAAGGAAATGGCATGCATTCAAAGAATCATTGACAAAGACAATCACGATCCTGTTTGGGGTAGCAAACAAGCAATAATCATAAGCTGATCAAACACTTGGCATTCTAGAATCATGAAATCAATGTTCCCATAGACAAAATGTTGTGCCCTTTGCCTATTCATGATTGAACAATGTCCAAGATCAAGTAACACCTCACCGAAAAAGGTTAACACTTGAATTAAGCTCCTTAGCTCATCATAAGCAAGGATTCAATAATGCATGCCCTTTCCATACTTGGGGTATCAAAATTGTGTTAGGTTACTTAGAAACCCTAATCATTAAATTTTTTGGTTATCAATTTTTGCTCAACACTGCGCCACACACAGTGCATCCCAAAAAGGGGTATCTGTAGACACTAAAACAACACCAATATGATTATGTGGCTACAAGCACTAACCAAATTGGCATACATAACCCCTAGGGCAGCCCCCAGAGATTAAAAAATTGTCCTAACCACTCCTGAAGAGGTTTTGGAAGGTCAGAGGTCAATTTGGCACCTTTCAAGCACCTTGCTCCTTATTCGTTCCACCCTAGGACGATTAGAATTCTATTCATCCCACCCTAGGATGATTAGCAATAATTGCTCCAGGGTGGGGTGAATAGTAGGTTTGACAAGAAAAAAGTCAAACCTTGACAAATGGCAGCCCAGATCCACCACTCAACTCCACCTTAAATGCATGGGAGTGTGATTGAGCATTTCAAAACTCAAAGAGGCAATCACAGAGGCAGTCATGGAGCCCTTAATCAGGGAGGAATCTTCTCTTACCTGACAAGGCATGATGGCCAAGTGGCGCCCCTACATGCACATTCAAAGTAGACCTTTAGGTCTATAAAATGGTGAGTCTTCTCACCCCAAAAAAAATAACAAAGCAGGAGCATTTGGAGCAATGAAGTGTTTGTCGAATTATACCCTCACCCTCATTGTGCTTCCTACATCCTTGATCTCTCTTTTGGAAAGGAGGTTATGGGGTGAACATTAGGAGAGCAATCCAGACACAAAACCCAAAAAATTTTCCACAATCCCACACCCAATTTGTTGACACAACCCCCTAGGATGTTTTGGACCCATCCCAAGTGGATTGGTAGCAAAACTAAGCCCCAAACGATGGGCGTCCTACCCCTGGGCGCCCCCCGCACTATTGTAGTCCTAATCGCCCCACCCCAGAGTGATTAGAAATCTACAACATATTTCTTCACTATTTATTTTGCATCATGTTTTATGTGTTTCATATATGCTGCAGTTCAAATTTCAAAGCATTCTGACTTTTTTTGACTATGTTTTCATTGTTTTATGCTTTTACTAACATATAGGGAGCACCTTTGGATATAGGGCGATAGGGGCAGAATCTATAAAATCAGACCTTCTGGGTCATATTAAAATGCCCCATTTTTATTAACCCCATTTTTTTAGGTGTTTTGGAGGCCTCTGGATGGGACATTTTGGAGGTCACTTTCGAACATTTTATGATAGTCCTAATCGTCCCACCCCGAAGCAATTAGAAATCTACAGTATTTTTCTTGAATATTCTTTTTGCAATGTGTCCTTGATGGTGTTTACATGCTTCGATTTAAATTTCATTCTATTATGATAAGTTTTTATCATTGGTTTAATTATTTCATGTATGCATTAATTGGAGGCCTTGGGGATTGCATGTTTTCCTCCATCCGCACATGCTATTAATCATTTTTTTTTCTCTATATGTAGGATATCGACATCAGAGGGACAGCAAGGAACCAAGAATGTATTCACACAAGCAACAATGACGTTTGGCCCACCCATTTTGAATGTGGGCACATGGAAGATCTTGAAGGGAAGTGCACCGTTCGTTGGTGTAACAAAATTGTATCGAACGCTTTAAGCCCCTGAAAATTGGGGGAGACATATTGTAACCTGATCATAAGAAAAATTAATAAAATAGGCTACACCTTTATTTTTGCTTTACATCTCGTATCATTCATGCTTCGCTTTCCCTTTTTCATGCACTTAGCATTTTGTTAGTACAACTACTTTTGTTTGCATCGCACCCGGTGTGCCTGTGCTTCCGTATACATGCTTTCAATTAGAAGTAGATCTGATTAGTCTTTTTTCTTTCCAATAACTTTCCAATTTATTGCAACTTCCATTTCCAACAATTTACAGTTTTTTGCAATTTTCTTGCATTATTGTTTTTGTTGTCAACCCTTGCACAGAAGATTGACAACCTTCTATTACAGAGTATTGACAGGACTTAATTTTAGTTTTTATTATTGCAAGAGTAAATAGAATTTCATTTTGCAACTGTAATTAGCTTTCCAATTCTGCAACTGTAACTAGGGTTTTAATTTTGCAATTTAATCAGATTTCATTCTTGCAACTGTAACTAAGGTTTCATTTATGTAATCAACAATTAGTTTTCATTCTTGCAATTATATTAAAGTTCAATTTATGCAATTTAGAGGTATAAGAGACCTAAAAACCCCCACACAATTAGTTCCACCAATAAGACTTGTTGCTCCTAATTGACCTTAAATTATAGCCATGTTCACTCCTTTCATAGATAGCCTTGTACATTGCCCTGGATTGATAAATTCATTGAGAATTAATGATGTGCTTAATGACAACGCATCAAATAGATAATTAAATTAGATCAACATAGGTAATGTATATATTAAAATCCTTCTCTTGGAAAACATAGTTGAAGGATATGTTTGGTACATAGCATGACTCTCCTCATCAAAAATCTTTGTCCTCAAAGCTAGAAATATCTGGAAAATAATTTATGGTTCCCATGTAGCATTTTCTTTTGGTAGGACCTACCATTTGATGAGAAATTCATGGATGTGACAGGACCTTAGGATACGTATTCTTCTTTGTAGAATGGCTTACAACTGGAGATATATACACCCTTCTATATCTAATATTGGTAATTCTAACTGATATTTCACCTTCTGGTCAATCACCTTCTTGAGACATCATCTGGCATGGTCATAGGATCCTTTGGGTGGTATTCCTTTTGGTTCATGAAAAACCTCCTCATAGTTAGCCACAAAGTTTTGTAGATCTTCTGGTTTGGTTTCTGGCACCTCTTGTACTAATTTTTCCATGCAATTAATTTGGCCTATGAATCCATAGCCACCTTTTCTTGATATTTTTCCATGATATGTGAACTCACTATTTTTGATGGAGGTATTGGCATTCCTTGGAGGTGAATGGTCTTCCCATTTTCTTTCCATTCAACAAAGCACTGCTTGTAATTAAAACCAATCGTGGTTTCCATTTGTTCCATCCACGCAATGCCCAAAATAACTTATGAATTCCCTAATTCCATTACAAAAAGAGGACCCTACCAAGTATACTTTCCCATTTGTAATGAAATTGAAGATGTCTTACCTAGGCATTGACAAGTTTCCCTGCTTGCAGTTCTAACTTGAAATTTGTCTTGACTGGAAGAGTAGATGTGCAAATTTAATGTTCTGGCAAGTTTTGCAATTTTAAATTTGTGAGTACATCCTGAATCAACTAATACTATTACCTTTCTTTGTCAAATGAATCCTGCTACCTTGATTGTATGGTGAGAGGACAACCCCATAAGAGCATGTACTGAAATAGTCATGGTATCTTCTCCATCTACAACCACCTTGTGTTCACTTTGGTCATCATCTAGAGAATTATCAGGTGAGTTGTTCTCCTCTATTTCTTCATCTTCCTTGTCAGTATATTCAATTTGAAAGTTCTATTATGGTACACATGCCTGATCTTTTGGATGGTGATTACGACATTTGTAGAAAAAATAACTTGATGGTTGATCATTTTTGCAAAATGAGTTGTGATGTTGAGGTTGACCATATGAATCACATCGTGTGGCTATTTCCAGTTGCACCTTCATCTCTACCAAATTGGCAATCCTTATACACTCATCTAACTTGGATGGATTTTTTAGGTCCACTTCAACTTTAATATTTGCTTTCAATCTATTTCTAAAAGCTGCTACCACCACATTTGGTCGTAAGTATTTTGCATAATGAAGCATACTGGTAAATTCCAAAATATAGTCCCCTACTGATCCTATCTTCTTGAGTGATAAAAACTACACTGCATAGGAACTTGTGGGACCTTTGTCAAATCTGTGAAGAAATGTATCCTTGAAATTATCCCAAAAGAGAGCTTGGTGGTCATTCTCATGTTTTTACCATGTAAAAATTTTATAAGCTTCAGTGCCTAATTTGGTTTCTGCATAAGGAACTTTTTATGACTGCCAAAACTAGTAGAAGTCTAAGATGCCTTCCATTTTGGCTATCCACCCATGTGGATCATGACCTTCAAATATGGGGATGTCAATGCATGGATAATTGACTCCAGTAGGACCTCTTGGTTGGTGGTGAACATTATTCCTATCTTGATAGTCATTATTCCTCTATATTTGGATGCAATTTTGGTAAGGCCTATCAATTGTTTCTCAAAAACTTCTTCATTACCCATATCCTCATTATTTTTGTGGCCGTTGAGATTTGAGGAATGACTAGTATGACCTCTTTGGTGTGTATAGTCTTCATCCTAAATTTCAGTACTCCAGTGGTTGGGAGGAGGATTTGGTTAGGATTATTTGTTGAATATTTGGTGGAATTTGGTAGTCATGTTATTAATTCTTTCTACTAATTGGGCTAAAATTTCATAACTAACCTTGGGACGACCATTTTCTATTTGAGTGAGGTTCTCTTGGGAGGAGTTTTGAGAGGTATTGGATGTCATTTTTTTGATCAATGGATGACCCGGGTTATATCTAAAAATTCTGAAAGGAGAAGAATTTTATGTACCTTTGCTTCGATGAGGTCCTCATTGTGATTTTGAGTTCTTGTTGTTGGGAGTATTTGAGCTTGATAGTCGACCGTTTAATCCTTTGGTCCACTTTTTGTTCTTAAACTTTCTAGAATATCTTGCTTAGGAACCCTTGAGATTTCAATTTTTTGCTAAATTTTGATGTATTAGAGCAAAAAATTTGGTTTAATTCCACTTCTCAATGTCGCTCCAACTACGATGCGGATTTTATGGGTCTCATAATTAATTTTGGTAGCAACTATTTTGATGGCTTTGAAAATTATCAATAAATTTTTGATGACTTTAAACAACTTTTTTGAAAATTTTGAACAAGTTTTAGCAACTTTGATGACATAAATTTTTAGCAATTTTGTGGACTCACACAGAGAGGACCCCAAGACCATATAAGCAACACATGAAACACATGGTGCTTGGACAACTAGAAATACAATGCAACCTCGAAGTGACATGAAGAATTATGAACTGTACTAAACACATGACACAAAGAAACTAGACCCAAAGTGCTAGAGACACAACACAATAGAGGATCATAAAAACAACCAGACTCGATCCACTAGAAATTGAAACAAAGAGTAGACTGAAGGACAAGCAAAAAGGTAGCTAGAAAGGATGAAGAATATAGATAATGACACATAGACAAATAGAAGGACACTTGGTGGGTGGATTGTGTGAGCCAGGCAATGAAGATTGTGTGATTGAAGTCACAATAGATTTGATGTGCCTCATGACTTATAAACCCCTTTTATCCCTCCACATAGCTTGTGTGGGACAGTTGGGTGAGAAAAAATAATTAAACTAACTTTTAAATGACATCTGCATGAAATTTAAACACTATGTACCTTGGTTTAAAGTTTATATATGAATTTTTGTGTGTTGTGATTGGCTTGCAACTTCCAACCTATTTGTTCTGTGTTTGCACTGGTTTTTTAGATTTTTGGAAATTCTCTTCATGGGAAATAGGTGCTTTGTTCTTTTTTCCCCCTTGGATGCCTAAAAAAAAAACTAGTGGCCTTATTCTTTGGTGAGCCTACGATGTTTTTGTTGTGCGGTCATAAATGGAAGAAAGACATGCGAGATGTTTTAGCCATGAGATGTCGTACAAGATTTCATAGCTGCTCCACCATATTTTTCGAATATCATGGATTCCCTCACTACTATTTTCTCTAACTCACCCGAACACCAGCTCCTTGTTATACAAAAATTAGGGTTCCTTTATTCAAGAATGAGGTGAGGATCTTTGTACTATCATGCTCCTGTTATTTATTTATTTCCTCCAACATTCACTGATCTCGCTGTGATTAATACTCTTCTTCAATACCCACATTGTCCCTTTTAAGTACACTCTCACCACTGTGTATTCACTACACCATAAGAATATTTGTGATCGCTTGAATCTTGGATACGCTTGAAAGGTTCTATAGTAGTATGTGCTACAATGTTTCCAAAAATAAATGTCTCCTGATACCACTTGGAGAGGAACATACCTCTCTCTAATATTAAAAGTTATATTCTTATAAGCTCAATATAAATATAAAAAAAACCAATATACATAGCAAAAATAACTACATAAGAAATCATTCAATATTGCAATGAACAAATGAAATGTTTCTCCACTCAGGGAGGGTACAACCCCACCTTAAAGGCCAAGTTAGAATACCATAAATTAAAAGGATAAATTAAATATGATAGATAATTAAATTAGATCAACATAGGTAATGTATATATTAAAATTCTTCTCTTGGACAACATAGCTGACGACTATGTTTGGTGCGTAGCATCACATGAAGGTGCATATTATGTATCAAATGTGATATTTCTAATTTAAATTTCATCTAATAATATCATTTACATAATCCTCAAAAATATCATACATCATTTCACTAAAGTTGTATGTCATGGCTCTCTACCTGGTACCTCCTACAATATTCAAGCTAGAAGGCATGAATTTATAGTAGAAGGTTCCCCATGGAATGGTGAAAGTTGTTTTGGATTCATTGTCAAGAGTGATTTTGATCTTAATATATACTATGAATACATCCATTAAATACATCATTTCACATATTATAATTAAGTTTATGATCATGTTGATGTTGGAGAATGGGAAGTCATCCTTAAGATATGCTTTATTTATGTTCTAAAAGTTGGTGCACACCCTAATGCTAATTGTTTTATTAGCAGTAGGTATAACATTAGATATCCAATAAAATTAGTATATGGACTTGATAAATCTAACATTCATAAGTTTCTATATCTCCCCCTTGAATAGTAAATTGACTTTTGAATGCATTTTTTATAATTTCTACTTTATGGTCTTTGCACTAGTAGTGATGACTACGTGGTGGAAAACTAGGGAAGGACTAAGACCTACCATATTTGCATAATACCAAGAAAAACCATCCTTGAAATCCATAAAATATTGGTGTATTTATCACATTTTATTGGGGTCATGACCTTTCCTAGCTTAAGGATATTGGGATATTCAGTAATCCTAATATCAATGTCTATAATTTTCTCAATTAGAATATTTGATTCATATTCCAATTGAAGGGGAGCTGGAAACACTCCTAGGATATCTAGATTTGAAATATCTAAGATTGGATGATTATTTTTTATTGGTTGTGAAATGGAAATATTTGTAATTTTGGGGTAAAGATCCACCAAAATATAAGATTTTTTTGCACTAGATAGTCCAAGGGACTATATTGAGGAGGACCATTGGGGACATCCTATATCTCATAGTTATCTTCATCAAAAATCAACTCAATATAGGATAAGGTTAGTATATTTACACTAAAAAAGTGTATGAATTGAAAAATACTAGGACTATGAGGAGTGCGACACTAGGTAGTAAGAAAAGTATTTGGGATTAGATAAAATATGGTAATCCTTGTGGCTACATTTATACCTAATGCACTAATTAATATTTGAAGGGATGACCTACATCTCATGGATCCATGGACTCATAAGAAGAATATTGTAGGTTAAGTCACAAGGCATGGAATAAAAGAGAGTTTTGAGAGTGCAATGTCCAACTCTAATGGTTAAGACTATAGTTACACTATCCTCACATTCCCTATTGTAAAAATTATTTGATAACAAGACTATATTTCTCTTGTTAAAGTATATTATATTATTTGATATATTAGGATGTGTAGGATATGTACATGTATCATGTTAGAAGACTAGGAGTCTTGGATGTAAGTGGCAAGATAAGAATCCAAAGATCATATGGAAAGAAATAGTCAAGAATTTGAAGACCTATCTTGTAAAGCTATATTATGGATACAAAGCTTCATAAAATGTATTTTAATGTATAAAATCACTCAAGATTGTATATTTGGTTCATGAATAATATTGTCAATATTTTTTTCAATAATATTGGTGATTCGTAAGAAATTTTTATGCATTGTTATTATTCTACTATTTATATTTGATATACTTATCTTTAATATTGCAGATATTTTATATCAAGACCTATGATAGTAAGGATTAAAAATACAATGGTGGGATTAGTATTAGAGCTACCACCTAACTCTATCTATTTTTGATAGAGTCTATTTTATTAGCCATCGTCATCAATATTTAACTTTATCCACACTTGATAGAGTTAATTTAGAGTCTATCCACTTTAAATGTAGTAAAGACTTGGACTCTATTTTTTAAAGTTGTATTGAGTAGATATTGAAGGGATAAGTATTAGTCACCCTAATTTTAATCCTAGGGTATTTCCACTAAAACGAAGGAAAACTAATTGTAGACACCTAAAACACGTCATGTTTAGGAGAACTACTCACATGGGCACATTCATAGATCATGTGACTAAACCTTGGAATCTTCCAAGTACCAAAAGTGGTTTTCACCACTCATCTAGGGTAGTCTTAGCCCATCCAAGCTTGGCCGCTATGAACCAGAGTGGCTGAATCTTGGCCATTGAATATCAGAGAGGCCAATCCCTAGCCACTGTAGACGATGATGACTAGACCCTAAAATGCAATTTGTCATCAAACCAACCTAATATCGGGTGGAAGTGGCAGTCTACATGCAATAAGGTCGAGCGGGGATAACTTTGCATTCCTCCTCATAGCCAATCTACATGAGAGACTCAAGTCTGGATTTAGACACCAGTTAACTGGCCCTCAAGGGTAGACAAAGACTTAAATGCTCATGCTAACAAACAGTTTGTATGTAGGATTTAGTCTTAGGGTTTTTAGACCTAAACCTAGGACCTCAACACAATATAAGGTGCAAACCTAAGAGCACCAGGGAGATATTCTTTAATAAATTAGATTTAGAGATCAAGGAGATATTTTTTGAGACTTGGAGAGCTTTTCTCATAGCAAAGCCCTATCGGATCGGAGAGAAAATTGGAGCACCTTTTAGGAGCAACGAAGTGCTAGCCGACTGAGGGGTTATCATCTATAGGATATTCAATACATCAGACAAAAATGATAATCATTTCAACATCAAAACAAGCCTAGATCCATAGCCTTGGAGCAATAGAGACAGGTTTTCATCTTAGCGACCACTATCTCGGACATTGGCCCGCAGGACTAGTCTAGGGTTCTTAGCATTAGTTTCCTTTATTTAGCTTATTACATGTTTTCATGCCATTAGCATAGATCTGATTTCCCTCATTCATTTGCATCCATAGCATTAGTTTCTATTGTCATTGAGCATATTTTTGTTTATCATTAGGGTTATCGCTAACAACCTCATCCGGGGAGGCAATCTCGGATAGCTGAGCGTTTACTATTGTTTTCATGCTTGCAGGACTACAGGTTCACTAGATAGGTTATCAACATACGAAAGCAAGAGGATCCCTATAGGAACTAGACCTAGAGAAGGAGGCATTTGTAAGCCCTCATATAGTTCTATGTGCATCACTAGGAAGCCTACGAGAGCGCATCTCCCCTTGCGAGGGGATATCATTACATCTGCTGCCCTATTTTGTAAAATCTATATCAAATGAAGGGAATCCCTCAAAGGGATCTATATGTAACCAAACTTGAGAAAAATCAATAAAAAGCATTATCTATTCATTTCTTCATATTTTGGTTGTATCTTTCATTTAATGCATGATTAAGTAAATAATATTCATAAATAGAGTAGTGGACGGTGCATCGCTTCCCCAGGGTCACTACAGATGGTGATCATGGTGGGACCCCCACCAAGTTTTTTTTATTTTCTACTGGATTACTGACTCAGGTTTTTGTGTGCAGGTTTAGCCGCTCTAGTCTACAATGGCCCATAGGTGTAGCCGCTCCTGCTAACAATGGCCAGAAATCAGCCACTCTAGTCAATAGCGGCTAGAGCTGGAGTGTAGTAGAGAATAAAATCTTTATTCTCTGATCTGGATTAGAGGTTGGTACAATTTTCTAATATTTTTTTATTGTCAGTCTACTTATGTTTTCCTAAAACAATGAAAATTAAGACACATTTTGATTTGGAAACTAAGGAATGGAAAGGAAAGAACTTGCATCTTGCACATCTTAGGGTTTTTTTAGATTTCCACTAGGCATTGCTAGGAACAGTGGCTTATGCTTGTAAAGTCCACCCTAGAATATAGCGTGCTAGAAATTATGTGTTGGTTTGCTTGCTTTGAGGCCCTACTAGAGGCCATATTTGCACAAAATAGAGTGCATCCATGAAACTCATACTAGTTATGCATATTTCTAAAAAGTGAAACATCATTTATATTAGGCATATAGGAAAGAGTCATTGCTATTGTATGATGCATTTTACTTTATGCAAACTTAAAATGAACCCCACACACGCACACATATTTTAAACATTGGGGAGTTGGATTTCATCACCAACCCTCAATTAAATTCGGTGAAGTTGGCATTCATCTCCTTCCACTAGCTTTCCCCCTAGATCTTTCTAGAATGGAATAAGGAACTTCTTTATAGTGGTACTAAGTTACTCATGTTCAAACTATCTCCCACTATTGGAACAATCATTGGTTCAGAGTGGAAGAGCTAGGTGAACCCCCCACTAGGACTTCAGCAGTGTACCCTAGTTTATTTTGAGAAAATCATGTTTGGCATGGGTGTTCTTGATTCCCACTATGGATGAGTCTCCTCATTCTAAATCCAAAACAAGAGCAATAAAATAAGAATAAAAATGCAGTAAACAGTTTAGGGAACACATAAATTGGTAATCAAGATAAACACTTGCTTGATAATTATTTGGTTATCTCTAATTGCAACACAAAATATTAATTCACAAACACAATGGTCAAAACTAGAAGTAAGAATCCTCGGTCCAATACCGAGGTAGAATCTAAAGCAACACACACCCATAGGCGAAGTCGTAGTACTCATAAGACCATGGGACACAGTTCCATGAGCCTAAGGGGTGATAAATCAACCCTTGGGGGTTCTCCTCGAGAAACCCCAGTTAAGGAGACACATCATGGAAGTAAATCACCTAAACACAATGAGGCTTCAAGGCCTCCTTCATCATGGAGATGCGAGGAGCCCTCAAGGCCCTCCTCTCACCACACAAAAACTTCTCAAATACATGAGGAGGCTTCAAGGGCTTCCTCCCCACATGGACATAAGATGGGCTCTAGACCCCATTCTTCACATAGGGATGATGGGATATCTCCATACCCATCCTCACGAAGGAATAATGGGGCTACAAATCCTCCATCACCAAAAAGACACACAAGAGTCACAACATCTCAAACTTCACATGAGACACTTAGAACATATCTGCCCACTAAGGGGCAAGAAACTAGAGTTACATCCAATCATAGGCACCAAACAGAAGATACCCTCCACACAAGAGGAAGGGTTCCAATATATTATGACCTCATTGGAGTAAATGGCACCCCATGGGATCAGCCATGGAAAACAAGATAGTTAGATGAGTTGGATCGATTTCATTCAAGGCCAACTCCTAGAACCATAGCCACAAAAAATTCTGCATCTGGAAGTTCACAAAGTGTTACTTCTAAATGCACCACCCAACCTGGGGAAGCTTCAAAGTGACCCCATAGTACACATACAGATTATGATCATAGAGGCACTTATCAACACACTAAACAAGTTACATTAACTAGCAAGAGCAAAGAAACAACAAAAACCCCTTCGAGGAATCTACGAATTAGAACCACAAGAACAAAATCAGACAAACATGAATCTTATTTAACAGCACAATATGACCGCATGCGATGGTTAGAAAATGCATTATGCAAAGAGCGAGAGCTAGTGGAAGCTCTCGAGCATGATAAACAAAGAGAAAGGCTCTTGCGCCAACATGAGCAATGTTTAAGAGAACAAGCTGAGCAACTAGCTCGTATCAATTTACAAGTAAATGGTGATGATCACCAAAGAGATAAACACACTGACTCACCAAGAGAAGGGTGCACTAGGAAAGAAGAAATCCCACAACGAAACCACCACTCAAATCTTGAACAAAATCAAACTGGTGGGGAAAGGGTAAACATGATAGATCAGGATCAAACACATCCTGAATCCCCTCATAGGAGGGAAGAGAATAGAACAAGTCAAGTGGATAGAGGGTTACCTCCATTACCACCACGAGTGGGCCTGCAAGAAGAGGAACTCCTCACCTCAAAGGCATTCCAGGCACTCACTAAAAATATGAAGTCCTTTGAGAAGCAAGATATGGCTAGGAACCAACCAACATTGAGTAAAATACACAACCAGCCATTGTGCCCATCAGTTCCTAGCCCTGCATATCCTAAGCACTTTGAGATGCCTAGGTTAGAAAAATTCAAGGGCGAAGAGGATGCACAAGAGCATGTTACCAATTTCATCAATGCATGTTTTTATCTTGAAGACAACGATGCTCTTATGCTAAGAACTTTCATTATGATATTTTTGGGGGCTACCACCCAATGGTTCAACTAGCTTCCCAAGCACAACATATCCAATTTTGAACAACTAGTAAATGCTTTCCTAAAATGTTTCTCCTTTGGTGCTAAGAAGAAGGTGAACCTTTTAGACCTGGCCAACTTAAAACATTATGATGATGAGCCAGTAATGGATTATGGGGATAGATGGATAAAAGTCATGGAAAAGTTATCATTCTCCATCCCCACAGAAGAAATCGTCCGCATGTTCACCAAGAGTTGTTCTAAACACATTTCCCTCTTGTTACAACTTCAACAATATCCTTCATTTGAGGAAGCCTTGGCATAGGCCAAACTCATTGAGGACATAAAAGTAGATGAGGGAACCATTAAGCTCCAAACCAAGAAGGAGTGGAACAAGAATGGCAAGAATGACAAATACAAATAGAAGTAGGGAAATCCTACTCCAATTAATCAAGTAGTATTGGCTGCACCTAAATATGGGGCTGCACAAGCAACCCTAGAATTATCAAGCACAACCCCCACCAACCAATTACGATCAAAAGAACAATCAGGGGCGAAACAGAGAATGTAAGCCACCTCACTATTTTACACCTCTGTCAGAGTCAATGCAATCAATTTTCAACCAGTTGAGCGAGGTTGGGAAGATCAGGTTTCCTGATGTACCTCTTTTAGATCCCAACCATCCTAAGCCAAAAGGATATAGGGAAGATCAGTTTTGCCCTTATCATAGAATACCGGGGCATGAAATTGAAGTATGCATTGGTTTCAAGAACCAGGTGCAAAATATGATTGAAGCGGGAGAACTTAAATTTGACAACCCATTGGCTCCCGATAATAGAGATATGGGCATATACAAAAACCCACTACCAAACCATGAGGTCCCTAGAGGGCAAGGTGCCCAAGTCAATCAGGTATGAATTGATACACCTACCCATGGATGCATTGGGATGGTTGAAATTATCAACATAGAAACCAGGAGTAGATGATATGGTCAACCACAACCTCCTGTAGCTCCCATTAATGTCCCAACTGCACCTAGGTAGAGGTAGGGGTAAAACAACCTTCCAAGTCCACCAACCCGACCTGTGGTAACTGTTTGGAGTAGACTAGAACAAAACTTACAAATGACTCCGACCAAGCTATCTATCTATGAGCTCATACAACAGTCCCCAAAGCACAGGGAGACTTTAATGGAGATTTTGAGATCAATTGAGCTCCAACCACAAGATTCGAATGCATTCACTCATTTTGTGGGACAAGTACAACAATGCCAAGAACCTGTAATTCGATTTTATGATCATGAGATTAAGATAGTACCTACTACCTTACCAGACCCTCCATTGCACATTGTTGCATCAGTCAATTATTTACCTTTTAAGCGGGTCTTGATCGATACAGGTTCATCAATCAACATCATCACAACAACAACAATAGGGCACCTTAAGATCCCCAAATCCAATATCATTCTAGGAGCCTACACGTTAAGAGCTTTCAATGATGCTTTATGCTCTACTGTGGGAACGATAGTCCTACCCATTAAGGTGGGGCATAAGACCATCCCTATGATGTGTCATGTCTTGGAAGGGGCCATGCAATACAACATCCTCCTAGGGCACCCCTGGATAAGAGATATGAAGTGTGTGCCTTCGATTTTACACCAATGTGTCAAGTATGTGCATGATGACAAAGTCTATGTAGTTTTGGCTGATGAAGAGCCATTCAAATATGTCCATCAGGTGGATCTTCTAGGATATTTTGTGATTCCTTCCACCCACCTGTATGTAGGACCTTCATCTCCAACTACACAACTAGATGACAGAGACAAAGGGGTACAAAAAGACCCATCCACATCGGCACCTCCTCTTGCACCCAAAACAACTAACGCTTCTAAGAGACCATCAATGTCTAAACCTAAAGACAATCAGAAGCTAAAGGTACCCTTAATAGAGGAAGAAAAGCCCAAGGAATTTCTAACTATAGCCATTATGGAAATCCCAAGTCCCATGGAAGAAGAAGATCTCCAGGATCAAGCCGAGGAAATACTAGAACCCACTTCGCTAGTGTCATTTGTAGGGTCATCCACATCACATGCGATAATACACTTGGCAAGTATAGGGATAGGAGAGTACCTTGTGCAAAACATAACATTCACACCCATCATTGAGTCTGCACAAGACATGGGATGGCCAAAAGACCTAAGACCACCAGTGGGAACAGTGGTTCCGCTTGGAATCCCTCCCAACCAGACCAACTTTATCTATGCTAGCCTGGAATGCACCCATAAGTATTTGGACATAGAAGAGGACAATGATGAACTATTCACTATTAATATTCATTACCTCTCTAATCCTGAGTTTGATCTAAGATACTTCAAACATTTCCATTGGCATGGTTACGGTCTGGGTATATATGAGTAGGGGTGTAGGTGGCCATGCGAGCCACAATACCAACTTCCCACTCACAAGTTTTTGGGTTAGGTTACCACATCAGAGGTCAAGATGACTCTCTAGCAGTATCCTTGGATAGATTAAGCTTGGGGTTAGGAGAAGACATCGATTTTATTCCTTATCACCCACCAAGTACAATACATCTAAACAAAAGAGAAGGGGGCACAGAAAACACCCCACCACAAAAAAAAAAAAAACCAAACAACACAACCCCCCCCCCCCCCCCCCCCCCCCCGCAGGAGGGAGGAGGGGAAAGAAGAAGAGAGAGAAGAAGGGAAAAAAAAAAAAAAACAAACCAACCCCCCACCCCCCCCACCACTCACCACCCCCCCCCCCCCCAAACAAAACAAAAAAAAAAAAAAAAGAAAAAAAAAGAAAGAAGAAGAAAAAAAAAAAGAAAAACAAAAAAAGACAGAGAGGGGGTGGTCCCATAGCTTGGGGTAAGAAAATAATGCAAATGGCATCTTCATAAGTGATGAAGAATATGAGGATGAAATAGAGATGGCCTACTTGGAGCCAAGACATGTACCCATTGTCTTAGGGCCACATACCAATGCTAATGAATTTTGGATAAGTGATGATGAATTTGAATATGAGACTGAGATGGCTTATCTTGGGCCTCGCCATTTATGGCAAGTCAACATGCTGGTAGAAAGAGAAGTGGCACTTCATGCCATAGACCTTGGCTTGCAGTTTTTTGGGAGACCTATCGACTTAGATGTCATTTACCATGCAATCAATCCCCCTCTACCTACGTTCAGGGAGCTCTTGGAACCCAATGATCCTATTATCCGGCCTGCTCATGGGCCAGATCCAGAGATTCCTTTTCCTCTAGAGCCTCATCACGAGTATGGGGGGGAAACCTATGAGATAATATTTCACCCATGTGGTCCTGGAGATTTCATTCCATCCATCAATACAATCTCCATTGATTTGACCACTCCACTTCATAACCTAGCAGATCCTACCAAACCATTGTATCTTGATATAGATGCTATTGATTGGGATCACGTTGATTCACCTATAGAGCCTGAGGATATTTTCCCTAATGAAGAGGTGTTACAACCATTTCATTTTGCATCAGGCTATGCATATGATGTATTCCATGCTGGTTTGGATCCTAAGTTAGTAGGTCCTGTAAATCCCATCGATGACATTCATTTAATACCCACACCTCACCAATTGGAGGATGGGTCACATATGGCTATAGAAGTGACTTTCGAGGTGGACATTAGCGATGATCCTACTCAACCAAAGAAATTCAAGTTCGGAGAAAGTCTATCTCCAGAGGAACAAGCCATCATAATTCCTCTCCTCAAGGAGAGGCTAAATATTTTTTCTTGGACTTACAAAGACATGCCAGGGCTTGATCCAAAGTTAGTTGTACACAACCTTTCATTGGATCCCATGAAGAAGCCAATCAAGAAAAAGCTGAGGAAAATGCATCCAACCATCGCTTTGATGGTGAAGAATGAGTTACAAAAACTGTTGGATGTGATTTTCATAGTTCCTATTGACTATCCTGAATGGGTCTCAAACATGGTGCCCGTGGGAAAGCCTGACGAAAGAGTCCGCATTTGCACAGACTTTAGAGACTTGAATAGGGCAACTCCAAAGGATTCATTCCCATTGCCAAACATAGATGCTCTTGTTGATGCCACTACAGGCCATGAGATGCTCTCCCTAATGGATGGGTTTTTTGGATACAATCAAATCTGAATCAAACCCGAAGACCAACATAAGACCACTTTCATTACTCCATGGGGGACATTCTATTACAAGGTAATGCCATTTGGCCTAAATAATGCTGGTGCCACATATCAGTGGGCCATGACATACATATTTCATGACTATATGCACAAAATCTTAGAGGACTACATTGATGACTTGCTGGCCAAGTCCTTATTGCGACAAGAGCACGCTGAAATCCTTGAAAAGGTCTTCGATCACCTCATTGAGCACAACGTTAGATTGAACCCTAAGAAGTGCATGTTTGGTGTGACTTATGGTAAGCTCTTGGGTTTCATCATTTCTAAGAGAGGCATTGAATTCGATCCTGCAAAGGTAAAGGCTATATTGGAAATGGTCGCCCCTACCAACATTAGGGAGTTAAGAAGCCTACAAGGCAAGGTAGCATCCATCAAATGATTCATTGCTCAATTATCAGATAAATGTCGACCCATGAATCGGCTGCTACGCAAAGGAGTCCTTTTTCATTGGGACAAAGAGTGCCAACAAGCCTTTGCAGAGATCAAAACTTACCTGGAAACACCACCAGTATTGGCTCCACCAAGGCCAGACGTACCATTTTTACTATACATATCGGCTACTAATTTTGCTTTGGGCACCATGTTGGCCCAAAATAATGCACAAGAAAAAGAGCAAGCCATATATTACATCATTCGCACCTTGGTGAGTTATGAGCTAGGGTATGCGTATGTAGAAAAGTTGTGTTTGGAAGTGGTCTTTGCAACCAGAAAGTTGTGACACTACATGTTGAGCCATATGACCTACGTTATATCAAAACAAAATCCTTTGTAGTACATGATGAACAAGACCTATCATAATACACGTACGACAAAATGGATCATGCTATTGACAGAATTTGACCTAGAATTCATAAGCCAAAAGTCCATCAAGGGACAAGTCATAGCTGATCAATTAGTAGAGGCACCTCTTCAGGATAGCAAGCCTCTCACCATAGAATTGCCCGATGATGTAGTATTTGCATTATCAGATCCATCCAAACCCAAAGAACCTAAGAAATAAAGAGACATGACATTATTCTTTGATGGTTCGAAGTGCGAACAAGGAGGCGGAGCAGGGATTGTATTTATCACACCGCAGGGTGCTCCATTGCCCTTATCATTCAAACTAGACTTCCCTTGCACAAACAATAACACAGAGTATGAGGCCCTAATCTTAGGACTCCAAACAGCCATCGCAATGGGGATTAAAATATTGAATATCTTTGGTGACTCCTTGCTCATAGTAAATCAAGTCAAAGGATTGTTCCAATGCAGGTGCCCACTCCTAAAAGCTTACAAGGAGCTTGTTGACACTTACCTAGCCCGACTAGAATGGTATGACATCGAGGCAATCCCTCATACGTCAAATATATTTGTAGACACCATGGCATCTTTGGGATCCTTAATCCCTTAGAATCCATCTACTGATTTCACAACCATTCACATTAAGGTGCTCACGCACTCAATGATACAACGTGAGGCTATTGACAATCAAGAATTAATCAACATGATCAATATTGAACCAAATCAAGAGTGGTCCTTCAGAGCTAGAGAGTTCTTACAGATGGCACCTTGGGGGTATTTGATCTCCCAAGGTCCTATAGAGTGTGGCGCAACCATTCACCATAGGGTTGTATCTCAATCTATATTCATGAGTTCCAAGAAGTAGGAGGAACAGGCCATATTTTCTATAGAAACTATGGCTTACCAAGATTGGCTTTCCCAAGTGCGGGATTTCCTAAAGCTTGGAATGGTACCACAAGGTCTATCACATGTTGAAAGATGAACATTTAAATAGAAGGCAACAAGGTACATCTTGTTGGGAGAGATTATTTATAGGTGAGGTTATGATGGAATGCTCCTTCGTTGTCTTGAGCCATAGGAAGCATCTTGGGCAATTTCGTAGGCTCACGATGGTACGTGTGGTGGTCACTTCAGTGGCATGGCCATCATTAAGAGCATCTTGAGAATGGGTTACTATTGGCCCACTATGGAAAAATACTATTGCGAGTATGTCAAGAAATACATTAAATGCTAGCATCATGCGAACCTCACACATTTGCCATCACAAGCCTTGCAACCCATCCAGGTAGCATGGCCCTTCTCGCAGTGGGGACTAGACTTAGTAGGGAAGATCTCACCCCCATCCTCAAGCCGACACACATTCATCATAATGGCCATTGAGTATTTCACCAAATGGGTCGAAGTGATCCCCTTGACATCGAAAACTGGACCAAGGATTATGGAGTTTATACTCCACAATATCATAAGTCATTTTGGGGTCCCTTCAAAAATAATATCGGATAATGGGCCATATTTCAAAAACAAAAATATGCATGCTTTGATGAACAAATACCATATTCAACACAATTTTTCAACACCCTATTATCCGCAAGCAAATGGGCAAGTAGAAGCCTCAAACAAAATAATAGTCTCCATCTTGAGGAAGATGGTGAAAGATAATCATAAGGATTGGCATCTACAATTACCTCTTGCATTATGGGCATACAAGACTAGTGTGTGGATGCCCACTAGGGCAACACCATTTTCACTTGTATATGGCACTGAGGCCATCATGCCCCTAGAGTTGGAAATTCCAACCCTGCGCATAGCATTACAGGACTTCATAGATGATGACACCGCGTGGCAAGGCCACCTTGATCAATTAATGCTTCTTGATGAACATCGAGTCAATGCCTTGGAGCATCTCCGTATTTATCAAGATCACCTTGCGTGAGCCTACAATAGTAAAGTCCACTTAAGAGAATTCAAAGTTGGAGATCTTGTGCTCAAAGAAAACCAACAAAACTCAAATATGTCGTCACACCTACGAGACAAATTTATGGTAAATTGGATAGGTCCATACATAATCTCAAAAAGGGTTGGGCCTGGAGCATATCACCTCACATCATTGGATGGTGTTGAAGAGCCTGAGCCTCTCAATATCATCCATTTGAAGGAATTCTATACATAAAATACAAAAACATTCAAATATACATAAAATACAAAAACATTCAAATATGTCATAAAATTACAAACAAATCATAAAAACATAAAATATTCAAAAACAAAAATGCTCCAAGGGTATCTTCATGCCGCTTGGTCAAATTCAATCAAAATTCTCCAAGGGTATCCCAACCACTTGGTCAAAATCAATCAAAATGCTCCAAGGGTATCTTCATGTCGCTTGGTCACCTCAATAAAAAATGCTCCAAGGGTATCTTCACGTCGCTTGGTCAAATTCAATCAAAATGCTCCAAGGGTATCTTCACGTCGCTTGGTCAAAATCAATCAAAATGCTCCAAGGGTATCCTCATGCCATTTGGTCAACCCCTAAAAGCCCCAAAGGCACAATAAGCCCTTTGGTCAAGAAATAATCAAAAGCACAAAAACAATACAAAATAATCAAAAACACAAAAACAATGCAAAATAATAAAAAATACAAAAACATTTGCATCTTACATTTGCATCCACATAGCTGCATTACATTCATATCCATTGCATTTGCACATGTTATGATCACAATCTTGCAAACGATGCCACAGTTTGTATCACAACCACAAATACTCAAATCCATCTTCATCCATTCATCCATGTGTGTAACTATGTTTTTCAACACAACCTTTCTTGTTGCTATAAATAATAGGCTAAGGTTTTTCGGTCATTCAACCATATCTAGTGGTCTTATCATATTTTGTGGAAAGCCATCTTGATTAGTAGAGGGTAAGGTCTAGTCGTGATAGTGCCTAGCATACTTTAGGATCCCATCACTAATTAAAAATAATAAAATCCTAGTTGGTACAAGGGAAAGATGAAAGCTGCAAAAGTGGTCTAGGTTACCTTAAGCAAAAAGGGTCTTCCTTGCTTATCCCCCTATGTGACCGGTTCAAAGGTGCTGAGAATTGGAAAAAGGACAAGTTTCACCCTACCTAGTTAAATCCCTTGCTTTCATTAAAATAAGAAAAATCCCAAAGTCAAGCAAAAGTCAAAAGCAAAACAAACAAGTGATTATCATCACTACATAAATCCCTTGCTTTCATTAAAACAAGAAAAATCCCAAAATCAAGCAAAATTCAAAATCAAAACAAACAAGTGATTATCATCACTACATAAATCCCTTGCTCAAGAAAAGAGTAAAAAAAAAATCAATAAAAAATAAATAGTGATTTTCATCACTAAGCATGAGCAAGTATCCCAAATGAAATGAAGAAAATAAGGGAATGGAGCTTGAATCCTTGGAATTCTTAGCATTGTACAAAATCAGAAGGTGATCCCCATTACAGGTTTGGTGTATAACCATGCCTGGCAATGGTGATACCCTTACGCATGATGATATGTCTATCACAATAGCATCTTGCATTTGTGTAGACCAATGTTTGCATGTGGATGAGCTAGCTTTGGGTAACCCAATACTGCCTAGTGGTATAGTCCAACTAAGTCCAACATAGGATCAGATGAACACTTGAGGATCCTCGATCTTAGCAATGGGTTGAAATAATCCTACCTGACATCGGAGGAAATGCTTGAGTTCTATCTAAATATATTCATTTGCACACACAGGGATAATGAATCTCTAGGTCCATGATGAAAGCCTTGCTTTTCAAAAGTCTTGTATGGTCAGTACACAACTGTTGATAGGGTAGCTAGAGTGTTTGAGTCTCAGGAAAAGCCTCAAAACTTCCTACATAGCAACAAATCATATCATCAATCACATCATCAATTTTATTTATGAGGTTTTATGAATTAAAGGGTATTAACAAAGTAGGCTAGATACCGGATGGATGTCAGAAATGATATTTAGATGACCACTGACTATTTTGTATCTTTTAAATTACAGAAGCTTATCAAGAAACTACACACATTCCACGCCATTACATTTCACATATGGATGCTTAAACAATTAGTTCTTGTGATAAGAATGATTGTTTACATTCATAACTAATATACTTTCTATGGTGTCATCCATTAGATCATTAAAATCATATCATATGCATTCCTTATGTTTTAAGTGATTAAAGCATATAGGTTCATTTACATTAGATCAAAAACCATGTAGATAATGCATTTCACACATTGCATTTGCCACATCATAACATAAGTCAAATGCATACAACTAAAAGCAAAATTAAACATGCATTTAACAAGTAACATTGCATCCATAAATACATAGATCATCAATCATCCATCTACACCTAAGATCAGATCATTACATCCACATACATTACATCATATAGCCATAATCAAAGCCCGTAAATCCATATTAGTATCCATATATGCATACATCATAAACCTACCACTAAGTCAACTCATGATACATCACATCATGTCACAATAATCATATCATAAAAGCATTTACATAAGCATCCATAAAAACATTCGCATTATCATAAATATAACCTATCATCTAACACATACATCATTACATCATAACACCATCATCACATCACATAAATAAAACATAAACATAAGCAATAAATGATACACATAATGAATCATAATGCAAATATCTCATATAAATGTGTGTCTCAAATACATGGATGTACAAAAATACCCATGGGCTATAGTCATATAGGTCAGCTGACCTCAAAAAAAAAGTCAAGAATATCACATAATCAAACTGGGCTTGCACCCCCTGTAGCACCGCCCCCTATGGTGGGATCCCTGGGAGAGTGATGTGAGCTAGATCCTGCTGGTCTCTCTATATGAGTCTGGGTCCTCTGCCTAGGTCGAATGGAAGACTACCCTGATGTGGAGCGCCCGCTAACCTGTGATCCACCTACACCTACCCTCTCCCTAGGAGTGGCTCCTAGCCTCCTAATCTACATCGAGAGAGTGGTAATGTAGGCTGCATCATCAAAAATCTTCACCTCATACTCATCTAGAAAACCCTACATCTGCCTAGTCTCTGCCCCTAGATCTACCTCTGTAGGAACCTATGGTGTAGGAGGATCAACAACAATCTACATCCTAGTAGCACCTCCCCCGATAGTAGCCTGTAATACCTGTATCTATGTCGTGAGATATGCTATAGTGGCATCTCACTATGCTATAGTGGCATCTCACTATACTATAGTGGCATCACACTACTGTACCTGGATCTTGGCCGACTGGAGCTCAACCTCTACCTCATGTAGCTATGCCCTAAGAGGAGAATCTCTCTCCTCAAGATCCAACTCCTCCTCCTCCTCCTCAGGAGCCTCCTACTCCTTGGACACCACCTGCTCTACCGATTGGCCCCATCCCTCAGTCCTAGCTCGGACTCTATGCCTTGCTAGATCTGCACCTCCATCACCACCGTCATCCTCGTAACCTAGACTGCCATCACCATGCCACATCCGATCCCCCCACCACTATGTGTAAGCCTCTATGACTCCCCAATGACACCTACATCAACTGCTAGGGTGTCCTCATCAGTAAGCTCTATAATCCATGGTGGGGGAAGGTCTCTCTCTGTTGTAATGTGTCTGTATAGGACTGGGAAAAATGGTACATATTGCTATAATCCATACTAACAAAGGACATGAGAGTAGAAGAAATACTCTCTAATGTCGACCTTGTAGCCAATGATCCATCGCTCATGTTGCATCCTAGCTATAAATCTGGCTAGATCATCCCATGTCGGGTAGTCATGATATGGGTGCCATATGATATCTCGAGCCTGCAGCCCAGTGAAAGTAGCAATGTAATGGGGGCTCCCCCATAGAAGGATGGCTCTTGTGCTCCTCGCACTCTCAAGCCCATCTGGTAGCATAACACTACATTTGACCATCTATAGCTGTAATCTCAGTAGGGAGCCCTCTAGGATGATCTACATGGATATGCTCCCATCCCCATATCTATAGGAGCAAGTTGCATGTGATGCTGACATGACCCAACTAGAAGATGTGATACAACTCATCATAGCATTATGCTAGCAAAGACCTCCCCCATGCATAGATGATAGGCTCCTCATTATCCACCAAATCTTGAACCATCGCAAGGAGGTTCCATGGGAACCTCAAGCTTGAGCAGTCTAGGATAAGAATGTTGTTGATAACCATCAGCAACACCGCATGCCTCATAGAGAAGACCCTCGCCCTATACCATCGTAGAATAGATACACCACCAGATTTGTTGTCCTAGAAGGTAGCCATGACATGCCTCCCAAACACCCTAGCAAATACTGCCTCATGGTCATTAGTGGTCGAAGAGACGATGGCCACTCCATCAAAAGGAATCTAGAAAATCCTATATACATCCTCCGATGTGATAGTCATCTCACCGGTAGGAAGGTGGAAGGTATTAGTCCGAGGATCCCATCGGTGAGCCAAGGCCATGAGGTAGGCCTGATCTGACATAATCTAGGGAAGCCTAGTCACATACTATAATCCATAGGCATTAAACCATGCCTAGTCCACATCATCCATCATGGTAGGAGGTCAAGCAAGAGCTTTGGGTCTCGAGCCCGAGCAGTAAGAATCTAAGGAAAAGAATCAAGGTATAACTACAATGCATCTAAGGCATAAAACACAATAAAACATGGAAAATAATGCAAATAATGATAGACTATCCTAAGTCTAAGTGAAAAGAGGAATAAATGCACCTAATCATGCAGCAAATTTTAGAAAAGTAACTCAAAAATTCAAAAAAAATCAATTAATCACCTCAAAAAAAAAAAAAATCAAAAAAATATCCTAAGGTTTTCTGGCCACTTTCGTCTACAGCGACCAGGAATCGACCACTGAGGCTGGCAATGGCTAGGCTCCAACGGTCAAATTTTTGACCATTGGGATTTGAACCGGTTGCTACCATCAACAACGGCCAAGCCACGGGCCGAAATGGCCACTCTGAGTGGCAACATCCGATGGGCGACATGACAAACGCGTATACCCTAGGCCAAAAATACCAAAAAAAAATTAAAAAGCACAAAATGGGGACAAGCCCACCAAATTAAAACCTAAACTAGGCCTATCTACGGGTTCGGTTCGTTGCCAGCAAGTTTAGTGAGGTTCATTTACCGGTTACTTAGTGAGGTTCATTTTTACTAAAAAATAAGCAAGGTTAGGGTTTCGAAGCATACCCGAGAAGCTCTGGCTCCTCCACTCATGGATGCCTCACCTTGCACAGCCATAATCCTCGATGAAAAATGCTCCAAGTTGCAAACTATCACTTTCTCTCTAGAGATCTAAAAAGTGAATCGCCAGTTGGAAGAATGAAAAGTCAAAACCCTAGGCTGCTTTTATATTTCCCAAGTTATGCCTCAGTCGTTGCTATCATTAACGGCCCAAACTTCTTGGCCGTTGAGGTCGAGAGCAGCCAAAAATAGGCATTTAGGGGTCGTTGGATCTGACAGCAGCCAGAAGCACAGCCAAAAACAGAAAAATTCCTCCCATGAGAAATAAAAAAAAAATCAAATAAGCACATTTTGATGGTTGATAATCATCATAATGATCAAAATAACAAAAAAATCATATAAAAACAAAAATCTCAAGTAAGCCTCGTATCCAGTTACTTACTCTATCAACTCGATGGTTGCAGAGATTTGCACTCCATGCAATTCGGTGAGATGAGTGGGCTACCATAGGGCTACTTGGGGTAAATTAATCATTTTGGAATCATGATGTGCCACCTCAATCCCGAAGAAGACCAAGATGGTTGGACTGCTCCATGGGTGCGATGGAATCATCCTAATTCCCTTATGACATAAGAACACTGAGCCAAGTGATTCAACACAAAGCCTAAATAGAATCGCTCATCCTAACTCCCTAAGAAGGCTATTTATGGTTGGACCACTCCCGGGATAGGGATGAATGATCATCATAAATAGTTGAAGTCACACTTGGATGGGGGTTTGCCCATTAAAAGAACAAGCACTAGAAAGGAACCAAATTAGTCATATTGGTCAAGTGACTTGTCGCTTCATTCATTGCCCTTCCCTCATCAATTCGTTGTGTGAGGGGGTAGTTAGCTCTTCAAATAATCATAATCAAAGTCAACCAAATATCACTCAATCATATCAAAATTGCGTTCATCCTATGAATCATTGCAGACAACTATTACAAAATTTCCCTTGTTTGCTGGGTTCATAAGCAAAATATGACATTTTCAGTTTGTAGCTCTCCTCCGGTCGGATCTCATTGTAGTGACATAAGCTACCCGATTGTGTTTGAGGAATGAGTGCAAGTGAATATGTGCAAGCCCTATGCTAAATTAAGCCTTCCAATACGTTGAAGCAATGATTCAAGGGTGCATGTCATCTTGCATGATTGGGCCATCCAACGTTGATCAGACCAATGATCATCATACACCCTACAAACATAGTAGTCTATATTTTTGCTCAGCGCTATGTTTTTCCCACACAATGCATCCCAAAAAGGGGCATCTGTAGACACCTAAAACACATCGTGTTTAGGAGAACTACTCACATGGGCACATTCATAGATCATGTGACTAAACCTTGGAACCTTCCAAGTGCCAAAAGTGGTTTTCACCACTCATCTAGGGTAGTCTTAGCCCATCCAAGCCTGGCCGCTATGAACCAGAGTGGTTGAATCTTGGCCACTGAAGCTCAGAGCGGCCAATCCCTAGCCACTGTAGATGACAGTGGCTAGACCCTAAAATGCAATTTGCCATCAAACCAGCCTAATATCGGGTGGAAGTGGTAGTCTACATGCAATAAGGCCGAGCGGGGACAACTTTGCATTCCTCCTCATAGCCAATCTACATGAGAGACTCAAGTCTGGATTTAGACATCAGTTAACTGGCCCTCAAGGGTAGACAAAGACTCAAATGCTCATGCTAACAAATAGTTTGTATGCAGGATTCAGTCTTAGGATTTTTAGACCTAAACCTAGGACCTCAACACAATATAAGGTGCAAACCTAAGAGCACCAGGGGACCTTCTTTTATCATTTTGGAGGGAGAGACCGAGGAGAGATTTTTGAGACTTGAAGAGCTTTTCTTGCAGTGAAGCCCTATCGGATCAGAGAGCAAATTGGAGCACCTTTTAGGAGCAACGAAGTGCTAGCCGACTGAGGGGTTATCATCTACAGGATATTCAATACATCGAACAAAAATGATAATCATTTCAACATCAGCAACAAGCCTAGATCCATAGCCTTGGAGCAATAGAGATAGGTTTTCATCTTAGCGGCCACTATCTCGGATAGTGGCCCACAGGCCTAGTCTAGGGTTCTTAGCATTAGTTTCCTTTATTTAGCTTGTTACATGTTTTCACGCCATTAGCATAGATCTGATTTCCCTCATTCATTTGCATTCATAGCATTAGTTTCTATTGTCATTGAGCATATTTCTATTTATCATTAGGGTTATCGCTAACAACCTCATCCGGGGAGGCAATCTCGGATAGTTGAGCATTTGTTGTTGTTTTCATGCTTGTAGGACTACAAGTTCACTGGATAGGTTATCAACATACGAAAGCAAGAGGATCCCTCTAGGAACCAGACCTAGAGAAGGAGGCATCTGTAAGCCCTCATACAGTTTCATGTGCGTCACCGGGAAGCCTACGAGAGCGCATCTCCCCTTGCGAGGGGATATCATACATCTGCTGCCCTATTTTGTAAAATATGTATCAAATGAAGGGAATCCCTCAGAGGGATCTATATGTAACCGAACTTGAGAAAAAGTAATAAAAAGCATTATCTATTCATTTCTTCATATTTTGGTTGTATCTTTCATTTAATGCATGATTAAGTAAATAATATTCGCAAATAGAGTAGTGGACGGTGCGTCGCTTCCTCGGGGTCGCTACACTAATGAAGACTAGGACTCAACTAGATTGAAAGAAAGGGCCAAATTAGGAGAAAATTTGGATATTTGATAGAGAAATCCAACTCATAATATAGTTGGATATTGATAGATTGGAAATAAAATCAGAAGATAATTGGATATTTGAGGATATACAAAGTCACACTAATAATATTCAAGATTATCTAGAGAAGAAAAAGAGAACCACTAGTGAATATTGAGGAAGAACCAACTTAGGAGAAAGTTGGTCATTTAGGGACATTCAAAGAGTCACCCTAACATTGATATTGGGTTCTCTAGTAAGGAGGAGAATCATATTCGGTTCTTAGGTGTAACCTAAAACATTGTAAAATATTTCAAATATTCAAAAGGAAATATAGAGAAGCACTCAAACTTCCAAGGATAGAGAAGCATTCAAAGCTTCCTAAATACAAATAAGTGAAGCAATAGAAAGTGATAAGTATAGAGAAAAGAATAATAATAAAGCACTATAAGCATTCTAGTATAAAGGAACATTGAAGAAAAAGGTCAAGACTAAATTGACCTTAATATATTTTTTAAGAAGTTTTTTTCTATAGTAGATAATAGCACTATCAAAGTGTTTTCTAGAGTAATAAATAAGATAAAAATCAAGGAGAATATTGAGACACATGAAAGTGTCTATTGAGTGGAGCCATCATCCATATAGAAGAAGTGACCAAGCTTAGTAAGAATAGCCTAAGTGACCAAGTATTGTGATTCAAAACCTAAAAACCTAAGTAAAAGGAACAAAGAATATAAGTGCTAATATGGCACTTAATTAAGTGCTAGCAGAGGTGTTATCATTCATAGAATGTCAAAAAATTCTAAGTTCTATCGAAGCTAAAGAACACAAGCTTATACTGAGAGGGGGGTGAACAGTATAGCGCCCACTTTTTACTTTCTTTCCAAACCAATATCAATTAGTGTCCTTAATTGTAATAACCAAATATAGCAGTGTGCATTAATGACATAGATAGCAATAGTAAACAAGTGCACAAATCACCACACACAATTGAGACACAAGATTTAACGTGGTTCCCCCAATGTGGGGTACTCCACAAGATAATCTCCTTATAATATTTCACATAGAAATAAGGATCCTTATCCCAATACAAATGATTACTTTGATCTACTCAAAGCTAGGCAATACACTGATCTGCTCAGGTAGGCAATCCACTGATCTGCTTCAGCAAGCTCACCAAGAACTTGCCCAAAATCTGCTCTAGCAAGCTCACTAAGAACTTGCCCAAAATCTTCTCTAGCAAGCTCACTAAGAACTTGCCCAAAATCTGCTCTAGCAAGCTCACTAAGAACTTGCCCAAAATCTGCTCTAGCAAGCTCACTAAGAACTTGCCCAAAATATGCTCTAGCAAGCTCACCAAGAACTTGCCCAAAATCTGCTTCAGCAAGCTCACCAAGAACTTGCCCAAAATCTGCTCTAACAAGCTCACCAAGAACTTGCCCAAAATCTTCTCAACAAGCTCACCAAGAACTTGCTCAAAATATGCTCAACAAGCTCACCAAGAACTTGCTCAAAATATGCTCAACAAGCTCACCAAGAACTTGCTCAAAATCTGCTCAACAAGCTCACCAAGAACTTGCTCAAAATATGCTCAACAAGCTCACCAAGAACTTGCTCAACAAGCTCACTAAGAACTTGCTCAACAAGCTCACCAAGAACTTGCTCAAATGTTGTCCCAAATCTATCCACAAATCTGTCCCAAAAGCCTTCTCAAAGGCTCAATCAATCATACACAAAAATTGCCACAAATCTATCCACAAATCTGTCCCAAAAGCCTTCTCAAAGGCTCAACCAATCATGCTCAAGTAGCACTCAAATCTCATCCACAAATCTATGAAGGCAAGGCTCAATGATGAATTCAACAATGAATGGCAATGCACTCTACAATGGATGACAACAATGATCCACAATGATCTCAACTCAAATCAATCTCAACTCAACTCAAGTCATTATAGAAGCATAAAGAGAATTGTTAGAGACTCAATATGTTCTAATCTCAAAGCTCAATCTCAACCCAAATCAGAATTATAGAATTGTTTGTTTCATGGGACTTGAACAATCACCTCACACAATCACTTGACTAGGCTCAATCAACTCAACTCAACCAATCACCACAAGGGACAACTCTTTCTCACAAAACCCTAGTCCAAGCATGTATCAACCAACTCAAATGTTTCCAACAATGCTCAACCACAAATCTCACATAACAATGATACTCATGTTCTTTTCTAACTCAAGTTCTTTGCATAACCAATGGGCTTCAACAACTATGCTTATAAAACAAGGTTTAAACACAACTCTCAAACCAGAAAACCTTGAAGCATTCAACCAACCACTTTTGAAAAGGAAACCACAATCAATCCTTTTCTCTCCAATGATATTTCAGAAATCAACCACCATAAACAAAGTCAATGGAGAATATTGCTCATACCTTTTGATGCCTTATTGGATGTCCACTAAATCTGCCACACTCAACAAACTTCTTTTTCAACTTTTAACAAGGGTTAGAGATCATGATTAATATCACAACAATAATATCCAAATAACACCTTATCACTCCTACTCAATAAGATACAACATGTCCCCTCATGAAAGAATTAATCACCTTTGAAAAAGAACAAAACAACCTTCACTTTTGAAACCCTTTACAAAAATAGAAATATCTCTTTACATACACCTTATTTCTCCCTCTAAGCAAGTTAATCAAATAGCCCTCGAAATAAGCTTTCCAACGATATATAATATGATATACTTTCAAAAGGAGAAACACCAGAAATATCTCTTTTTCTAAACATGCATCACAACCCTTATTCCTCCTAGGGCAACTTTAGAAAAAATAAAATATATTAAAAAATTATTAACTTGCCTCTGTCCCTGACGGGATTCGATCTCGTGACGTCTCCTTGCTCAGCGCTTTAACCACAGCCAACCTGCCATTGGGCCACACGCCCTCACGTGTCCAAAGGGACACGAACAAAAACTTATATCATAAACTTCTGCACCCTTCGAAAAACTTAACAATGCTTCGAGCGCTTCAACAAAGCAAATAACCACGGTGGGACTCGATCGTAGGACCTCCTACGTAACACACATTACACGAACCGCTAGGCCAAAGATGCCTATGCATCTTATTAAACTCCGTGAATGATTTTTCAATAGACCAAAGTCACACTTCTCTCTCTTTTCGCAATTCGTTCCCCAATCGAAGGCATTCAAAAAATAAGTGTTGGTCTTCATGAAGTCTAAGATTTTGTTGGCATATATATATGCCTTTCCTCTTTCTTTAGATGTTGGCACTATAAATTAATATAGCCTTTCCTCCTTTCTTTAGTCGGTGCTAAAATTAATATATTTAATTTTAAAATTTAAATTAAAATTTTAAATAATTTAAAATTTAAACTAAATATTTAAAAATAAATATCTCCATCACTGGGGCACCTTTTTCGATGAAACGAAAAGCCAATCTGGGTTTTAAGAAAAACCCATTTCAAATATGCCATCCATGGTTTTAAATAAAACCTTTTATTTTGCCTACCTTGGTTTTCACAAAAACCCTGTATATATCCATGCTCTCCAAAATATCATAAATGCTTATTTATGAAATGCTTTGGCCACCAAAACTCAATGTGATCCATGTGACATCAATGACAACATAAAATAACTCAAATTTCCAACAATCTCCCCCTTTGTCATTGATGGCAACACCTCTAATGCAAAAACCACAATCACTGCAAAAACCATCTCTGAGAATCAAAGTTGCTCCCCTTGACTCAATACTCTCTATGGAGGCTGCTCCCCCTAACTCAATGCTCTCTTTGGAGGCTGCTCCCCCTAACTCAATGCTCTCCCCCTTACTCAAATCTCTCCCCCTTTGACATCAATGGCAAAAGGGACACCTATGGGGCTAAAATATATGACTCTTAAGCTTAGCCCCCTCACCACCTTCTCTCTTGAGGTGATTAATTTTGGGGTGGGAGTACTTTTACTCCCATATGTTCTCTCAAATGCTCAAACGTTTCTCTCGGTAATGGTTTTGTAAATATATCTACAATCTGATCATTTTGTAGGAACATATTCCAATCTTACTTGTTGCTCTGTAACCTGCTCTCTTAAAAAGTGATACTTGATTGGAATGTGCTTTGTTATGGCATGCATTACTGGATTCTTCGAGATACTTATAGCACTAGTATTATCACATAGAATAGGAATGGGATGATCATGTTCTATACTAAAATATTTGAGAGTCTATTTCATCCATAATACCTGTGAACAACATGTTGCTGCTGCAATATATTCTGCCTCTATTGTGGAAAGTGACACTGATGGTTGTTTCTTGCTCAGCCAAGAAACTAGGCAATCACCAAGAAAGAATGCTCCTCCACTTGTGCTTTTTCTATCATCAATATTTCCTGCCCAATCTGCATCTGTGTATGTTGTGAGAGTGAACTTACTACTTCTAGGATACCATAGACCATACTCCATTGTTCCTTTGAGATATCTGAGTATTCTTTTCACTGTTGTCACATGTGATTCTTTTGGAGCTGCTTGAAATCTTCCCACTAAACCAACTCGCCTGTATTATATCTGGTCTTGTGGCTGTAACATATAATAGGCTACCAATCATAGATCTGTATAGAGTTTGATTTGCATCAGGTGATTCATCATATTTGCTTAATTTGCACCCTGTAACCATTGGAGTACTAACTGGCTTACTATCTTCCATTTTGAATTTCTTCAACATCTCCTTTATATACTTTGTTTGTGAAAGAAATATCCCTTTTTCTAATTGTGAAATCTGTAATCCGAGGAAAAAGGTTAATTCACCAAGCATAGACATTTCAAACTCATTAGTCATGTTTCTTGCAAATTCTTGACACATTCTGTCATTGCTACCCCCAAAAATAATATCATCCACATAAACTTCCACAATCATCAAATCATTTCCCTTATTTTTAATATATAGATTGCTATCAACTGTTCCCTTTTTGAAACCTTGCTCTCGAAGATATTTATCCAGTCTTGAATACCATGCTCTAGGAGCTTGCTTTAAGCCATAAAGAGCCTTCTTCAATCTGCATACATAATCTGGCTTATCTGCTTGATTAAACCCATCTGGTTGTTCAATGTAAACTTCTTCTTCTAAATGACCATTCAAAAATGCTGATTTGACATCCATATGATATACTTTGAAATTCCTGTAGCTTGAAAGTGCCAAAAACATCCGTATAGCTTCCAATATTGCAACTGGTGCAAAGGTCTCATCAAAATCAATTCCTTCTACTTGTGCATATCCTTTACACACCAATCTTGCCTTGTTCCTGATGACTTGACCATCTTCATTCAGTTTGTTCCTGTAGACCCATTTAGTACCAATTACATTTTTTCCTTTTGGTCTTGGAACTAATTCCCAAGTCTTACTTTTTTCAATCTGATCTAGTTCTTCCTTCATTGCTTTAATCCAACATTCATCACTTTCTGCCTCTCTGAAATCCTTTGGTTCTAGCTTGGATAGTAGTGAAACATTTGCTTGTTCTGTTGAGCCTATGATTCCTCTTCTTGTCTATCTTACATCAGGGTTGCCAATGATCAAGTCCTCTGGATGATTTTTTTGAATATATCTTGATGAAGTTTTGGAGGGTATATTCTGCAAATCTTCTTCATCTGAATCTTCACCCATTTCTTCTCGACAGACTTTCTTCTTCTTCAAGAATATCTTCCTGAGATGGCTCATTTATTCCTGTTCTTTCATCAACTCTGACATTTATACTTTCCACCATGGTATGTGTTCTTTTATTGTAGCATCTGTAGGCCTTACTCTTTGTAGAGTATCCAAGAAAAATACCTTCATCGCATCTAGGATCAAACTTGCCCAAGTCCTTATCCTCTCTTTTGATATAACACTTACTTCCAAAAATTCTGAAGTAGTTTACCATGGGAGGTCTTCCTTTCCAAAACTCATATGGAGTCTTATGTTGCTTTGTTCTAACTTGAGCTCTATTCATAACATAGACTGTTGTACTGATTGCTTCCTTCCAAAACCCATATGAGATTCTTGATTCATTTAGCATTGCTCTGGCCATATTCTCAAGAGTTCTATTCTTTCTTTCTACTACTCCATTTTGTTGAGGAGTCCTGGATGCTGAGTATTCTTTTCTGATTCCATGTTCTACACAAAACTCAATGAATTCTATAGAGATGAATTCCCCTCCTCTATCTGATCGCAAACACTTGATCTTCTTTCCTATTTCATTTTCTACCATTTCTTTGAATACTTTGAAATGCTCAAATGCCTCTGATTTCTCTTTCAAAAAAACAACCCAGGTCATTCTAGAATAATCATCTATGAACAACATAAAGTAGCTTTCACCTTGCAGGATTTTGGTTCTCATAGGACCACATAAATCAGTATGAATCAATTCTAATACCTTGGAAGAGGAATATTATTTTGCCTTGAAACTTGATCTTGTCTGCTTTCCATATTGACATTGTGCACAAATTGTATTTGAAGGTCTTTTTATCTTTGGTAGATATCTGACAATTTATTTGTTGCTTATCCTTACTATGTTATCGAAGTTCAAGTGACACAACCTTTTATGCCATAACCAACTTTCTTCTTCTTGAGATAGAAGACATTTTTCCCTTTTTATTTCACTGAGCATGTAGAGATTGTTATTGGTTCTTTCTGCATTTGCAACAAGCTTCCCTATTTTTGTTTCCCTGATTTTGCATCCTGTAGAGGAAAAAGTAACTGTGTACCCTCGATCACAAAGCTGACTTACACTCAGTAGATTATGTTTTAGACCCTCAACATAGAGTACACCCTATGTAGTAGTCTTTCCATCATCCAAACTTAAAGTTCCTCTCCCTTTGATTTTAGTTGAAGCATTATCACCAAATCTCACAGATCTGATGTTGTTCCCTTTTAAAGAAATGAACTTATTCTTATACCCAGTCATATGGCTAGAGCACCCACTATCAATATACCATTTGTCCATCCTATAACCCAGTAGAATATGCCTTCAAGTTGTTAGCCTTTCCGAAGGAACCCACTATGATACCAATTGAAGAACACAAGCTTATACTGAGAGGGGGGTGAACAATATAGCACCCACTTTTTACTTTCTTTCCAAACCAATATCAATTAGTGTCCTTAATTGCAATAACCAAATATAGCAGTGTGCATTAATGACATAGATAGCAATAGTAAACAAGTGCACAAATCACCACACACAATTGAGACACAAGATTTAACGTGGTTCCCCCAATGTGGGGTACTCCACAAGATAATCTCCTTATAATATTTCACACAGAAATAAGGATCCTTATCCCAATACAAATGATTACTTTGATCTGCTCAAAGCTAGGCAATACACTGATCTACTCAGGTAGGCAATCCACTGATCTGCTTTAGCAAGCTCACCAAGAACTTGCCCAAAACTACTCTAGCAAGCTCACTAAGAACTTGCCCAAAACTGCTCTAGCAAGCTCACTAAGAACTTGCCCAAATATGCTCTAGCAAGCTCACCAAGAACTTGCCCAAAACTGCTCTAGCAAGCTCACCAAGAACTTGCCCAAAATATGCTCTAGCAAGCTCACTAAGAACTTGCCCAAAACTGCTTCAGCAAGCTCACCAAGAACTTGCCCAAAATATGCTCTAACAAGCTCACTAAGAACTTGCTCAAAATATGCTCAACAAGCTCACCAAGAACTTGCTCAAAATATACTCAACAAGCTCACCAAGAACTTGCTCAAAATATGCTCAAAAAGCTCACCAAGAACTTGCTCAAAATCTGCTCAACAAGCTCACCAAGAACTTGCTCAAAATCTGCTCAACAAGCTCACCAAGAACTTGCTCAAAATATGCTCAACAAGCTCACCAAGAACTTGCTCAAAATCTGCTCAACAAGCTCACCAAGAACTTGCTCAAAATTTTGTCCCAAATCTATCCACAAATCTGTCCCAAAAGCCTTCTCAAAGGCTCAATCAATCATACACAAAAACTACCAAAAATATGTCCAAAAATATGTCCAAAAATCTATCCCAAAAGCCTTCTCAAAGGCTCAACCAATCATGCTCAAGTAGCACTCAAATCTCATCCACAAATCTATGAAGGCAAGGCTCAATGATGAATTCAATAATGAATGGCAATGCACTCTACAATGGATGACAACAATGATCCACAATGATCTCAACTCAAATCAATCTCAACTCAACTCAAGTCAATTATAGAAGCATAAAGAGAATTGTTAGAGACTCAATATGTTCTAATCTCAAAGCTCAATCTCAACTCAAATCAGAATTATAGAATTGTTTGTTTCATGGGACTTGAACAATCACCTCACACAATCACTTGACTAGGCTCAATCAACTCAACTCAACCAATCACCACAAGGGACAACTCTTTCTCACAAAACCCTAGTCCAAGCATGTATCAACCAACTCAAATGTTTCCAACAATGCTCAACCACAAATCTCACATAACAATGATACTCATGTTCTTTTCTAACTCAAGTTCTTTGCATAACCAATGGGCTTCAACAACTATGCTTATAAAACAAGGTTTAAACACAACTCTCAAACCAAAAAACCTTGAAGCATTCAACCAACCACTTTCAAAAAGGAAACCACAATCAATCCTTTTCTCTCCAATGATATTTCAGAAATCAACCACCATAAACAAAGTCAATGGAGAATATTGCTCATACCTTTTGATGCCTTATTGGATGTCCACTAAATCTGCCACACTCAACAAACTTCTTTTTCAACTTTTAACAAGGGTTAGAGATCATGATTAATATCACAACAATAATATCCAAATAACACCTTATCACTCCTACTCAATAAGATACAACATGTCCCCTCATGAAAGAATTAATCACCTTTGAAAAAGAACAAAACAACCTTCACTTTTGAAACCCTTTACAAAAATAGAAATATCTCTTTACATACACCTTATTTCTCCCTCTAAGCAAGTTAATCAAATAGCCCTCAAAATAAGATTTCCAACGATATATAATATGATATACTTTCAAAAGGAGAAACACCAGAAATATCTCTTTTTCTAAACATGCATCACAACCCTTATTCCTCCTAGGGCAACTTTAGAAAAAATAAAATATATTAAAAAAATTATTAACTTGCCTCTGTCCTTGACGGGATTCGATCTCGTGACGTCTCCTTGCTCAGCACTTTAACCACAACCAACCTGCCATTGGGCCACATGCCCTCACGTGTCCAAAGGGACATGAACAAAAACTTATATCATAAACTTTTGCACCCTTCGAAAAACTTAACAGCGCTTCGAGCGCTTCAACAAAGCAAATAACCACGGTGGGACTCGATCGCAGGACCTCCTACGTAACACACAATGCATGAACCACTAGGCCAAAGATGCCTATGCATCTTATTAAACTCCACGAATGATTTTTCAATAGACCAAAGTCACACTTCTCTCTCTTTTTGCAATTCATTCCCCAATCGAAGGCATTCAAAAAATAAGCGTTGGGATCATGAAGTCTAAGATTTTGTTGGCATATATATATGCCTTTCCTCTTTCTTTAGACGTTGGCGCTATAAATTAATATAGCCTTTCCTCCTTTCTTTAGTCGGTGCTAAAATTAATATATTTAATTTTAAAATTTAAATTTAAATTTTAAATAATTTAAAATTTAAACTAAATATTTAAAAATAAATATCTCCATCACCGGGGCACCTTTTTCGATGAAACAAAAAGCCAATCTGGGTTTTAAGAAAAACCCATTTCAAATCTGCCATCCATGGTTTTAAATAAAACCTTTTATTTTGCCTACCTTGGTTTTCACAAAAACCCTGTATATATCCATGCTCTCCAAAATATCATAAATGCTTATTTATGAAATGCTTTGGCCACCAAAACTCAATGTGATCCATGTGACATCAATGACAACATAAAATAACTCAAATTTCCAACACAAGCACTAGCTAAACAGAGAAAATTCTAAGTGCTATATAAGCACTAGAATCATAGAGAATAGACATAGTTCTATCTAGAATCTAACAAAATAGAGAGAACTACTAAAAACTTGTAAAATAGAGGTAATATCAAAATAATTATAGTGTTAGAATAATATAATATCTGAGTCAAAAAAACATAAGAAGAATACTACAAGATAAAAGCAAGACTAGTGCTAAAAAGGCACTAAGAGTCTTTTGAAGTAAAAAATTATTCTAGCTTACATTGATATTGTAAGGCATCATTAGAAGATAATCTAAAGTGCTACTATCTTAGTAAAGACATGAAAATATTAAATATAAACTAAGATACACAATCCAATGCCTAAGGTATTCAACTTAGTGGAGATAAATTACAACATACAATGATGATGTGGAGCAACTAAGATGCTCAACATGTAGTGGAAATGAGTAGCTATCAACCAGAGCACTCAACATCCAGTAAAGATATATTAATATCTTGGATCAACCAAAGAACATTACATATAGAAGATATGTTCTTGTATTCTAAAGTAGGAAGATATTAGACTATCTATGGAGACATGCAAAAGCATCGAATGTATTTTGTAACCAATACAGGAGACTAACAAGAGGGCAATAGAGCAATGCTTCCTAGAAAACATCTAAAGAGTCAAAAAATAAGCCAACATTACCAAAATTTGCTTTATTGGTAATGAACATTGTAGAGTTCAATACTAACAAACAACATGCAGAACAATGTGTGGAGTTAGGGTTGAAGTTGGTAAATTTTTTTAAGAGGATATTTAAAGCTTTACAGAGGCATTAACACATCCAAGCTTATTTGAATCAGTGATAATGAGAAGGTAGTTGAGAAAGGCAAGTCAACTAAGGTGGTGAAAAAGGTTAGTAATATTACCTTAGTTCAAATTAAATATTTAAGTGCTTTATTTAAGTGGAGTGATAATTTAGTGATTTAATTAGTTGGAGTTATAAGGTTTAGAAAGAAATATAAGTTCTTATAACTTAAAATTATTATTTGAGCTTTTCAATATTAAAGTATGAATTAAGAAGGATTACTACATAGATTTGATATTTGGGCGCATATTAAATTTGGGAGATATAATGTTTACTACTTAAAAGGAGCTTACCATGGATTAGTCATATATTAAGTTCAGATCAAGTAGACATATGACTAGAAATAAACAATGGTTTAACACTTTTCAAGATAAATATGAAAAACTAGTTGTCATAGTAGATAGTATGACTTATGAGATCAAAGGAATAGGATATGTCTTAATTGATTTATCAAATGAAAAATGAATAATTAACAATGCATTGTATGTACCTATATTAACTACTAATATTCTTTTAGGATCTCAATTGATGGATAAAAACTTAACCATTGAATTCAAAACTATTAAAGACAAAAAATATCTTATTACCAAACAAGGAAGAGTTATAGCTTATGGTTCTTATAAAAATAGTTTTTTTACTCTAGATACAATGTCAAATATGGCTCTATCAATAGGGATTTAAGAAACAAGATAAATTTGGCATAAAAGGCTAGGACACATAAGTGCATCTTCATTAAATGAGATGAGTAAACATCAAATGGTTAAAGGTTTACCTAAAATTTCATGGGAATCTACAATTTGTCTAGAATGTCTAGTAGGGAAACAACATAGAATACCTTTTGAAATTTGTTAGCATAGAAATCAAGAACCATTGGAATTAATATATACATATTTATGTGGTCCAATAAATGTTACTAGTATTGGAGAAAATAGACACTTTCAACTATTTGTTGATGATTACTCTAGAAAAATGTGGGTGTGTTTTATGAAATTTAAATCTGAAGCATTTAGTTATTTCAAAAAATTCAAGCTACTAGTGGAAAAAGAATTAGGAAAAACAATAAAGAATATTCATTTAGATAGAGGAGGTGAATTTTTGTCAAAATAATTTAACTTATTTTTAGAATGGTATAAAAATATAGATTACCACAAAAAAATGGTATTGCCAAAAGAAGAAATAGATCAATTATCAAAATGGTTCATTGTATGCTAAAAAGAGCCCATCTTGATCATCAATATTGAGTAAAAGTAGTTAAAATAATTGTATACTTTCAAAATAGAACACCTACAAAATTACTAGAAAATATTATTCTTGAAGAAGTATGGTCAAACAAAAACCAACAATAGAACAATTAAGAATTTTTTTATGCAAGGCATACATGCATATTCTAAAGCAAAGAAGAACTAAACTAGATGAAAAAACTATGTGTGGAATATTTCTTGGTTATGATGATGATTCAATAGGATATGGAATAATTGATCAAACAACAAATAAATCTACACAAGTAGATATGTAGTATTTTACAAAGGAAACAAAAAAAAATTTAAAGATAAAAAGACTGATTTAGGGATAATTCTAAAAATTTTAGAAGAATCGTCAAGTGAAGACTCAAAATCACACATAGATGGATGAACAAATAGAGAACGCAAATACTACTACAACACTTCAAAGGAAAGAACCTATATGGCTTAGAGATACACTTAAGGACTCAAAATTGGAGTTGTTGCCAAATATTTCCACTACAAGACCTCAAACTCATAGTTTAACAAGAATGAATAAGGGGTTGATAAGTTCTAAATTTATCTACCATGAAAAAAACTATTATGTTACTACGAGTTAACAAAATTTAACATATTTTTTTACCTATTTGATATAACTTTTTAAATTATATTAAAAATCATATTATAAATTCTTGTAATATGAAACTCATAAAATTATTATATCTCATATTTATTGGGAACTAATGTAATAATGGTGATATTTATTGACCCCCATTGACCTAAAAGCAATTTTTTTGGATCAAGCAATGACAATGGATTCTTTGGAGCAAGTAGTGCTAGCATATTTTTTAGAATAGGGATTAAAGTATATTTTTTGGATCAAGAGGCGATAGATTCTCTCGAGCAAGCGGTGGTAGAAAATGTTTTGGAGCAAGGGTTAAAGTAGATTTCTTAGATCAAGTGATAGTGGCATATTATCTAGAGCAAGACATGATAGAATTTTTTTTAGAACAAGGGTTAAAGTAGATTTTTTGGATCAAGAGGTAATGGCAGATTCTCTAGATCAAGTGGCAAAAATATATTTTTTGGAACAAGGGTTATAGTAATTTGTTTTATCAAGAAATAGTGGTAGATTCTTTGAAGCAAGCGGTGGTAGCTGATTTTTTGGAACAAGGGTTAAAGCATATTTTTTTGATCAAGAGGTGATAATATATTCTCTAGAGCAAGTGGTGACAACACATTTTTTGGAACAAGGGTTAAGAAATTTTTTTGGATCAAGCAACAACTGTAGTTTTTTTTAATCAGTTTGGTGGTGACAGTTCTAATGAAACAACTAGAAAAAGAATATACAAGGGATAATGATATTTTTGCCAAAATTTCAAATGGAGTTCCCATGATTTTTTATTCTAGAGTTTATAAACCTTATTGGTCAAAGGTTTTGAAGGACACAATTATTGAGGAAATGAGAGACCTTTGATACTGTCCAAAATATTGAAGAGGGTGATCCATCCCTAATAATTCTAGATAGATTAATAGATAGGCCAATTAATCATGGGTTCTTTAGCTTGGTGGGGAAATTCATTGGATTCAAGATAGACATGGATACAATAAGGAAATGGGTAGCTAGGAAATGGAATTTGAGGGGTCATATGGAAGTTTTGGCTCTTCCCAAAGGATTTATTCTCTTTTGAAGAACACAAGCTTATACTGAGAGGGGGAGTGAACAGTATAAGACCACTTTTTACTTTTCTTTCCCAAACAATATTATTCAATATAATCAATGGCAATATCAATAGCAATAACTAAAGCAATGAATAAATCATCACACACAATAGAGACACCAATTTAATGTGGTTCACCCAATGTGGGCCACTCCACGGAGAAAATATTTCACTATTCTTTTCTCAATAAATCTCTTGGGAATTTTTCCCTATTACAATGTTTATGGACCTCTGTAAAAATGAGACACCAATCCCCTAATAAAGTTTGTGGATCTCTATCCATAGGAGAACTCCTTTATCCTTAGCTCTAGCTGGTGATCTTATAGAAGAACTATTACCCCCACTGCTCTGGCTAATGGATCTCTATCCACTAAAGACACCTATTCTCACTACCCTAGCTAATGGATATCTATCCACTGGATACTATCATACTCTATACTCTATCACCTCCAAATATTTGTCTCCAATATGTACTAAATATAGTCCTTCGATCTAGTATAAATCTACTCAATATCTTTCTCTAGTCTGGAACAAAATTATCTTTAAATATGCACCAAACTCTGTCCTTAAATTTGCACTAAACATAGTTCATCAATCTAGCACAAATCTATCCTCAATCTCTATCCTTTGATCTACACTAAAATTAGTCCTTTGGTCTAGCACAAATATGTCATCAATATTGATCCTCAAGCCTTATCATAAAGCTTGATCTAATCATAAATAAATTCTATAGGATCTACCCCAAACCTTAACTCAAGGTTTGAACAAATCAATCAATCAACTCTACTCTCAAGTCTTCTCAAAGATTTATCTCAAATTTGCCTTTTAAGTTGTAGGCAGCAAATCCATATCCTAGAGAAGGAAGAAGTGATTTGCTAAATTTTTGACTATTTTGGAGATGATTTTCTCCATTTTTGTGAAACCGTATAGTATGGAGCAAATCGTACATAAGACTATACAACTGAAGTGGCAAATCGTATAGGGCACACCGAAATTCACTGAAATGTAAAGGAAATGTAATTTCGGGATGAAATGTTACATGGATTTTCTAACCTAAGATGTAAACTTAGGAAAAGGCCAAAATAATGTATTCAATTGTAATTAGGTAGTTGTGAATAACGGATTGTCTCAGGAACCACTTTGGAATGACCTGGGCAATGTTATATAAGGTCCCATTTTCAAATTTATGAGTGTGGTTACTAGTTTATTGGTTCATAGTTGCTGGGATAGAGAGTTAGCCATATTTTTGAGTTATTGCTATAGTATGAATAGGATGACAATGTATGATCCTGTGTGTATGGTTGATACATTGTGGATGATTATTGTGTGATTGAGTTTCTTCCTTACTATCATATGTTAGTTTTAGGCTTCATTGCAGGTTGTGAGTAGATTGATACTGGTGGGAATCATGGAGAATGATATACAATCATGAGGACATTTTCAAGGATGTATTGAAGTATACTATATGATTTTTAGGCATAATTGCTTGAATGGAATCACTTATAATCCTGAATTGGATGCTTTGCTTATGTGTGGAATCATCTTGTTTGGAATATTAAAACCTTATAAAACCATATAGAGAGAGATTAGAGCATAAGAGCATTGAAAATACTATATTTTTGTACCTTTTTATTGTACATATCTTACATTGTACAAATCATACATAGAATCCTTACATAATTTGGTAAAATAGGCAATTGATAGAAACTTACTCGATTTGGTAGTTTTGGTAATCGGCTTGAATGATTACAAAACTGTGTATGGAAGCCTCAAAAATAGCATCCATAAATTTTTTTGAGTGCAATATCATACCATCTTGGCCACTGTACGATCTCAGATCGTATAGTTTATGTGTGGAAGGTCGTACAAGAGATTGACAGTTCGTACGAGGGTAGCTCGGGTACTTGGAATATTGTTCGATTTGGTACTTAAGATCAAGCTCATCCTAGGGATTATTATGACCATCATAAGATACCTCCCCACAAGGAATATTCCATCATTGTATTACATTTGATGTCGTTGCCTTATCGAATATGCCATTTTTGTTAAAATAGGTCAAATTTGATGAAATCATTGGAGGTGATTTCTTATGACAGACACCAGTACACGAAGCCGTGGGAGAAGAGAACCATGAGAGAATATTATAGGAAGAAGGAGCATAAGGATTTCTAAAAGATAAAACACAAGTAACTCTGATTAGAGTACACACAAACCAGAGATAGAGCAATTTTGGACAACCGAAGAAGGAGACTTTGAGATGTTGATTGAGATAGAAGATGAGGAGGAAAACCTATAGATTGTAGAGGAGATAGGTGACAAAGAGAAAGTGCACAAAAATGGAGAGTGTATGGAAAGGCTTGAGGAAGTGGCAATAGGGTTGTGATAGGGTGTAGAGTATGGGAGTCAATCACTAAGGCAATAGGACGCGAGGACTTAGGAAGATAGACCAAGACAACCCCAATCACATTAGTGAAGAAGGTTGTAGAGTGAGGACACATGAGAATTTTATCACTGAGTGATGGGACAGAATAAGATATCTCAAATTGATTCTTCTAATGACAACAAAATTAAGACACCTTCGAGGAGTAATTTGGTTGACATTCCATGGGAGACCGAGTGAGGGTGACGACTCTCCCAAGATGGATAATAGAGCAGCCAAGCAAAGATGTCCACCATTAAGGAAGACCCCACATGACATGTAGGAACTTGCATAACCATTTGGAGGGAAAATGGTGTAAAGTGAAAGGTTGTCACTAGTGATGTAGTTTGTGACACTCCTCACAGTAATAAAATATGCATAATATGTATGATATGGAAGATGTTGACATGGAATATGTTGACATGGAAGATGTTGACATAGAAGATGTTGTCATGGAAGATGTTGACATGGAATATGTTGACATGGAGGATTTTTTTATGGAAGATGATTTTATGGAAGATGTTTTCCAAATAGAAAAACCCATCATACACTCAAAATTCCCTAAGGAAGAATGGGATTGTATGATTTTACAAGAGGGAACTGTACGGTGGCTAGGTGAGATCGTACGGTTGGCAGAGATTGTACGATTTCAAGTCAAGTTGTACAATGTGAGATTGTGTAATAGGAAATCGTACAATATGAAATCGTATAGAGTAGAACCATACAAAGTGTTCCATCAGTGGTTAAGACAGGGTAAAAGAGAGTCAATGTGGAGTTGTTTAAGGAGGTTGAGTAAAGAACCCCAAAGTGCTAAGGAAGAGAAAAATTTGACTTTGACAGTGATGGTCTTAGCAATTTTTCTATTGAGTTTTTGAGGCTCTACAAGCTATGCTATCTCTCGACCCTAAAAGAGATATTATACCTTGACCCTGCAAGGGGGTTCCCACCCCTTGACCCTAGTTATAGGTGGTGATGTGTGTTACCCATAATATTGATGATGTTATTCATATTTATCATGTTTAAGGCCACATGGTGGTGTAAGCTACATAATGAAGAGATGCCAGTTGTAGTAGACCTTTGGAATCGACAAAAGCCAAAGGAGCCTAACAAGACAGAGATGCCAATGTGGATGGCATAGTACGCAAAAGGTATTACCCAAGGGATTTTGTATGAGTGGGATATCTATCTGGAGAAAAGAATGCACAAATAATTCATGAAGATATCAAAGAACTTTGGGATGGCCTTTCAAGCTATTGGTTTGCTTCTCAATGCAGTGATAGAAGTAGGGCTGACATTCCCAAGGTTGAGGCAACCTAGGGATATTAGGCTAGACCAACCAACTATACTAAAATGGGTAAATATTGTACCCATAGCCAAGGTGAATCTATAGAAACCACGGACGTAGAGTGAGTGACACAAGAGTGAAGCTTAAGAAGATACTTCTCTATAGAAGGATTTCGATGTACATCATAAGAGAAAATGCCCAAGATGGTTGGATCCAGAATTGGAAAAATGTGTACCTGCTAGAAGGCAGTAGGAGCAGCTTCTCGAGAAATAAATAGAGAGTAGTCCAATTTAGATCAGGATGAGAAGGTAGAGAGAGAGGATGGTAGGAAAACCAGCTCTCAAAGTACTTATAATGGAAGAGTCGTATTTAAAAGCGATGAAGCTGGATGAAGTGTATTGGGTAGAGGCAAATAAAATAGTACGCTCACTATAAATTTTCTCTCAATATGAGAAGATGGATACCTATGACTTCTTTAGAGGATTTGAGGTAGGGCACGATGGAGTGGAAACTATCCAAGAGGAAGTAGTAGTAGAGTCGAAGAAGAATATGCAATACAAATTTGTATCAGGAGTCTCTAGTAGACATGAAGTCTTGAAGAAGGAAGTGCCATAAGAAAGTGAAGCACTTGTTTCCCCAAAGGTCACAATGGAGGATGCACATAAGCTATAGGGGGAAAGAGTGGTAGAATAGCAACAAGTGGAGGGCAAGGAGGAAGGCCGATATAATATGAAAGAGCCATAGGGAGGCTCATCTAGAGTAGAGAAGGCTCAGGGATAGGATGAGCATCGATATCAATAAGAGATCATAAAAATTGTAGATAACGAGAGGGAGGAGGAATAAGAGATAGTATCCACATCAAGAAAATATTGATACTGAGATAGCACTTAGAGATCTTGGAGGAAGCTCTAGCCACTTTAGAGAAGAATATGAACTGAGTATTTCTTCATAGGAAGAATGATGAGGAATGCAATATAGTTATCTCTTGGAGATACAATAGTTCTAAATAATTACAATGTAAGAGGAGGCACAAGGTGTAGAGGATAAGGTGGAGCACTTCTTCAATCAATTAGGCCATGTGATGAATAGTGCAAGAATGGGATTTTGTATTGGCCATGTAGGATAATTAGCATTGTGGGAACAAGAAGTGTCTCTCAAGTTGGAGTGTATAATAGAATGGGTGATTAGTGCAAAGAAAATAAATAAGACAGAAGATATCCAAATACAACATCCATGGAGGTTACTCAGGGAAGAGGTAACAACGATGTTTGGAAGAGAAGACTTGCCAAAAGGGATGGTCACAAACTACAGGTGGAACCCGAGGATTTACTTGGATAGAGTGAGTCATCCAACCTACCCAACCAATATGGTAGATGTGGAGTGTAGACGGGTTGCCACAAGTGTGTCTATTACCCACGAAAGTTGAACTTCCTGACTCATTGGATAGATTGGCTGAGTTTTGGGTTGATAGAAATCCATCGACTCAAGGAGGTGCAAGTAGAGGAGACTATAGCCACTCAAAAGGAATTGGTCGTAATGGAGGAAGAACTACATAAAAGTAGGGTAGTAGTAGAAGAAAAGATAAGGAAGTTGGAGGAGGATCTATCAAGTTTTAGAATAGAGTCTGAAGCCAAGATTACAATGCTTGAGTAAGAGAAGTTATAAGTCACTCAGATGATAGAAGATAGGATCAAAGAGTTGGAGGCACAAATCAAAGCAAAGGATGAGCAGATGTCAAATCAATTGGTTGATAAATGTAAACAAATAGATATGCAAGCCAAGTAGATAGAGGAATTGATGATGGATGGCAATAATCTCAATGAGATGGTCTTGTACAAGCAAGCTCAAATAAAGACCAAGGAAGACCAGATACGAGCTCTCAAATCTGACATCGAGTATCACTTGAAGATGATTGATAAGAAGAATGAAGAGCTTAAAGTAGTTGCTAGAGAAGAGGCTCATTGGAAAGATAAGTTGTCAAAGAGTACCTCCAACTAAGAGAAATAGATGATGGACTTTGTGAAATACATCGAGGAAAAGGCTAACCTTCATGAAGCCAAAGCTATTGAGATGGGGAGCTACGCAACCAAGATAAAAAATGAGAGAGAAATGCATAAGACCCAAGTCAAGGACTTGGAGGCTAAGGTTGTTTGATTGGAAACATTATAGAAGAAGCAGAATGAGTCATCGAGGAAACTGACTCAAATAAAGGGGAAGGCATATGTAGGCAGCAAACCCACCTCCCAAATAAATAAGAAGTGATTTGCTAAAGTTTTGACTATTTTGGAGATGATTTGCTCTAGTTTTGTGAAACCATATAGTAGGGAGAAAATCATACATAATACTGTACAACTGAAGTGGTAAATCATACAAGGCGCACCAAAATTCACTAAAATGTAAAGGAAATGCAATTTTGGGATGAAATGTTGCATGGATTTGCTAACCTAAGGTGTAAAATTAGGAAAATGTCAAAATAATGTATTCAGTTGTAATTGGGTAGTTGTGAATAATGTCTTGTCTTAGGAACCACTTTGGAATGGCCTGGGCAACATTATATAAGGCCCCATTTTCAAATTTATGAGTTTGGCTACTAGTTTACTGGTTCATAGTTGCTAGGATAGAGAGTTAGCCATATTTTTGAGTTATTGCTATAGTATGGATAGATTTTCCACATTGTAATGATTTTATCACCATTAATAATAAAGAACAAACATTATGGATTATAGTGTACAATCCTATGTGTATGGTTGATGCATTATGGATGATTATTGTGTGATTGAGTTTCTTCCTTACTGGAATATGTTAGTTTTAGTCTTCATTGAAGGTTGTGAGCAGAACCCTACTAGTGGGAATCATGGAGAATGATCTAGGAGCATGAGGATATTTTCAAGGATGTATTGAAGTAGACTGTATGATTTTTGGGCATAATTGCTTGAATGGAATCACTTATAATCTCGGATTGGATGCTTTGCTTATGTTTGGAATCATCTTGTTTGGATTGTTAAAACCTTACAAAACCTTTTAGAGAGATATTGGAGTAGAAGAGTGTTGCAAATACTATCTTGTTGTACCTTTGGATTATACAGATCATACATCGTATAAATTGTACACAAAATCCTTATCCAATTTGGTAAAAAATGTGATTGATAGAAACTTACCCAATTTGGAAGTTTCGATAATCGGCTTGAATGTTTATAAAATTGTGTATGGCAGCCTCCAAAATAGCATCCATCAATTTTTTTGAGTGCAAGATCATACCATATTGGCCAATGTATGATCTTAGATCATACAATGTATGTGTGGAAGGTCGTACAAGATATTGACAGTCCGTATGAGGGTAGTTTGAGTACTTGGAATATTGTTCAATTTGGTACTTAAGATCAAGCTCATCCTAGGGATTATTCTAACCATCGAAATATACCTCCCCAGTGGGAATACTCCACCACTATGTTACATAACCTTCCACAAAAATTCACACTAATCTATCCACAAGTCCTCTCTAGAACTTGTCCAAATATTCTCAATAAGTCCTCACTAGAACTTATCCAAATCAACTCTCAATTTGTATTGTAAGCTTCCACAAAAGCTCACACAAATCTTTCCACAAGTCTTCTCAAAGACTTACCTCAAATCTGCTCAACAAGTCCACACTAGAACTTGTCCAATCTCATAGAAACATAAGGAGAATTGTTAGAGACTCAATATGCTTCACATTCATCACAATGCTCAAAAATTTTCACTCACTCTTTTAGAAACATATAGAGAATTTTTAGAGACTCAATATGCTTCACACTCACAAACTCTTAATCACTTTCAATCTCTCTTTTATCACATAAATATATAGAGAATTTTTAGAGACTCAATATGTTTCACACTCATAAACTCTCAACCTCTTTCTCAAATCAATTTAGAATATAGAACAATTTGTTTCATAGAACTTGAGCTATCACTTCACACATCCACTTGACTAGGCTCAACCAACTCTACTCAATAAATCACTCAATGAAATAATCCTTGCTCACAAACCCTAGTCCAAACATATGAACACTCACTCAAATATTTCCAAAAATACTTATCAACCAATCTCACATAACAATGATACTCATGTTCTTTGCAAACCCTAGTTCAAGTTCTTCACTCAACTTAATCACTTCAACAACAATGCTTATAAAACAAGGTTTTATCAACAACTCTCAATTCCAGAAAACCTTGAAGCATTAATTAAAAACACACTCAACAATGCTTAACCAAACAATCCTTTTCACTCCAAATTTTCATTCATATTTTCAACAATCACTCACTAGGAAGAATATGCCCATACCTTTTGTTGGATGTAAAAGTACCTTTAGAAAAACTTGTCTCAATCACAATTTTCTTCTTTCCAATTCCAATGGTTAGACACAACAATATTACTTCAAAACTTTCTCAAAAGTATTCCTTAGACACAAAATAATCACAACTCAATTTATGCCTTATTTCTCCCTTTTAAAATAACACTCATCATACCATACATGAAAAATAATTTCTTTGATACACCTTATAAACTCCAACTTAAAATAATATCCAACACCACAAGTTTTCAAACAATATTCCTAAACACCTTACTACCCTTTCCTAAACACTAAAGTAAACAACTCAAAAACTTAATTTTGCATAAGCCTTATAACTCCCCTTTGCAACCTTATAAACCAATTATAATATGCAAAAAATAATTTCTAAATGCTCAAACAATATTCCCAAAAAATTTGGTGCCCAAGATTAATGCATACCTCTTTCTCCCCAAAAAGGGGTTTCGGCGTGATTCAATCTGCCATCTCCCCAAGCCTAAGCGCCTTAGTGCTTGGGAGCCCACCGTGTGGGCTATTAGTGCCCACGTGAAGGAAGGAGTAGTCCCTTCCTCTTATGCCTCTGTCATCATTGACTTTCCTCGAAATCGCAAACCCTTTCTTCTCTTGGACGCAACACAATTCGCAAGACTCGCATTAATTATTTGAAGGCATGGTAAGTATGGTAAGGTGGGTAGTCCCCCTTTTATACACATTTGTAATTTTCTCCTCATGTCGGTGCTTATAATTCAAAATTGAATTTCGAATTTAATTTAATAACCCACCTTAGGGTTATTTAACCTTAGCTTAAATTAATTTATAATTAATTTAAATAACTTTATAATTTAAGTAAATTAACTAATAAATTAATTTATAATTAATTTTAAACTTCCTTTGTATAATATTATAAAAGAATATTATAATATTATTCACTTGGGCTTCTTCTTGCACTTTGGACCTCATATGATTTTTTGAAATCGGGTTATCCTTTTGCATTTATTGGAGAACCTAAAAATGGCGTTGCCAACTAAAACTACCACTAACTGGTGTTGAAAAATTGACATCAATGATCACTCACTCTTGACATCAATGACAATTCATCTACTCAAAATGTCCAACAATCTCCCCCTTTGTCATTGATGGCAACCCAAATTCTTTTTACCAAATACTTGACCTTTTTCTTGTTCTACTCCCCCTAGGACATTGCTCCCCCTGACTCAATGCTCTCTCCTTAAACCAAATATCTCCCCCTTACTCAAATCTATCTCCCTTTGAAATCAATGGCAAAGGGTCACCTTTGGGGCTCGGGGCTAAGAATGAGTCTCTTAGCTTAGCCCCTCCCCCACATCCTCTTGAGGTGGTTAATTTTGGGGTGGGAGTATTTCTACTCCTACAAAGAACTAGTCTTTACCTTTGTCCTCTTTCCTTCTCATATGATCCTTATGATTCCTTTGACTGTTCATATTCATGTCCATGTTCCTATACCTTTCCATATTCCTATTCCTGTTCATGTCCATTTTATTGTTTCTATCCATTTCATGTTCTTGTTCATGTCCATATTCCTATTCCTGTTCCTGTTCCTGTTCATGCTTGATTCTAGAATGTCTACTCTACACCACTTTGTTGTATGTCCATAATTATTACACTTATAACACTTAATGTTATTATTCCTTGGAGGTGTAAATGTCTTGGGATTTCTCTTGGTGAAGCCATATCTATTCCTATCATGAACCCTACAATTTATTGCCTTGTGACCAAACTGATTACATGAGTAGCAATACCCATGGAAAAGCTATCTATTTTTGAAGTTCCCATTTTCTTGTCTTTCATGTGTCCTGCACTATGAAGCCTTGTGCCCAAATTTATGATATGAGAAGCATCATCCATTGAAGAAACCTTGCCTTGACCCCATTGGTCTCTTAGTCTCTTCTACCCTATCATGTTTCTTGTTCCATCTATTCCTTATTTGTGCATTATTCCTTTCCTTGTTGAATTTTCTATTGTCCAACTTATCCTTAGAAGTCTCACTCTCTCTTTTGCTTTCTTCTTTTGATGCTTCTTCTTCCTTGGTGCTTGAGATTGAATCTCTTTTTTTTGTTCTTGTTTCCCTTGTTCTTCTTAAAAACTAAGTCTTGTTTTTGTGATTTATGATCTTTGTGCATTGATAATACTATCCAAAGTCTTTGAGTTTTATCAAACTTGTATAGCTTTTCCTTAGAGCATTTTACTTCCATCCTTAGTGAAATTATCTCATGTTCTAATATTTCACACTCTAGATATTTTGTCTTTAATTTTTCGGCCATACCTTCTTCAAATTTTCTTGCCTCTTCAACCTTGATTTTGAAGTTGGTGAGTTCTTGTAGAAACTTTGATTTTGCTTTCTCATATTATTGAGCTTGAACCCTTAATCCCGAGTTCTCCCTTTTTAATTCTTTGAGATCAACACTAAGTCTTTTACATTCTTACTCTTTTACCTTTTATTGTTCAACCATACCTTTTTCAGCTTTCCTTACCTTTTCAACCTTATATTTCAAGTCAGAGAGATCTTGTAGAAGATTTGTCTTATATTTCTCATCCTCTTGTATTTGAGCCTTTAATTCCAAGTTCTCCATTTTTAACTCAACGAGTTCCTTAAGAGTGAATTCCTCCTTTTTTCTTTCTAAATTTTTTTCTTTTCTTTGGTCTTGAATTTCTTCTATTGTCTAAAGTAGTGTTTCTTCTTCATACCTGTTTTAACTATCTTCGTTATCCTTTTCTGAACCATCCTCTATAACTTCAATTGTAAAAGTAACATCTTCATTTTCACTACTACTAAAACCATTGCAATAACCTGCATCATGATCGAGTTGACCACAAATAAAACATTCTTCACCTTCTTGTGAACAATGAGTTGCAAGGTGACCTATCTTCCTACATATGGTACAAAAATTTATCAATCTGGTTATCTCTCCACTGCTTGATTCATCTCTTGAATCTATTTCCATTATTCCTCCCAAAACAACAACATTGAATTCATCTTCCTTTTATTTCATGACCATGTGTGTTCTTTTCTTCTTGTGTCTCATGGTTCTACTTTTGCTTTTCTTTGTCATTTGTGTTCTTGAAAGATATTCCTTCAAGTTATTAAAACTTTTTTGAAGGAACTAGCTCTGATACCAATTGAAGAACACAAGCTTATACTGAGAAGGGGGTGAATAGTATAAGACCACTTTTTACTTTTCTTTCCCAAATAATATTATCCAATATAATAAATGGCAATATCAATAGCAATAACCAAAGCAATGCACAAATCATCACACACAATAGAGACACCAATTTAATGTGGTTCATCCAATGTGGGCTACTCCACGGAGAAAATATTTCACTAATATTTTCTCAATAAATCTCTTGGGAATCCTTTCCATATTACAATATTTATGGATCTCTATCCAAAGGAGACACCAATACCCTAATCAAGTTCATGGATCTCTATCCACAGGAGAACTCCTTTCTCCTTAGCTCTAGTTGGTGATCTTCTAGAAGAACTATTGCCCCCACTACTTTGGCTAATGGATCTCTATCCATTGAAGACACCTATCCTCACTACCTTGGCTAATGGATCTCTATCCACTGGAGACTGTCATCCTCTATACTCTGTCACCTCCAAAGCTCTATCTCAAATCTGTACTAAACATAGTCCTTCGATCTAGCACAAATATGCTCAATCTCTGTCTCTGGTCTAGCACAAACCTATCCTTAAATCTGCATCAAACTCTATCCTCAAATCTGCACTAAACACAGTCCTTTGGTCTAGCACAAATTTATCCTCAATATCTATCCTCTGATCTACACTAAACATAGTCCTTTGGTCTAGCACAAATTTGTCCTCAATCTCTGTCCTCAAGCCTTAGCACAAAGCTTGATCCAATCACAAATCAATTCTACAGGATCTACCCCAAACCTTAACTCAAGGTTTGAACAAATCAATCAATCAACTCTTCTCTCAAGTCTTCTAAAAGACTTGTCTCAAATATACCTTGTAAGCTTCCACAAAAGCTCACACTAATCTATCCACAAGTCCTCTCTAGAACTTGTCCAAATATGCTCAATAAGTCCTCTCTAGAACTTGTCCAAATCTGCTCAATAAGTCCTCACTAGAACTTATCCAAATCAACTCTCAATCTGTATTGTAAGCTTCCACAAAATCTCACACAAATCTTTCCACAAGTCTTCTCAAAGACTTACCTCAAATCTGCTCAACAAGTCCACACTAGAACTTGTCCAATATCATAGAAACATAAGGAGAATTGTTAGAGACTCAATATGCTTCACATTCATCACAATGCTCTAAAACTTTCACTCACTCTTTTAGAAACATATAGAGAATTTTTAGAGACTCAATATGCTTCACACTCACAAACTCTCAATCACTTTCAATCTCTCTTTTATCATAGAAACATATAGAGAATTTTTAGAGACTCAATATGTTTCACACTCATAAAATCTCAACCTCTTTCTCAAATCAATTTAGAAAATAGAACAATTTTTTTCATAGAACTTGAGCTATCACTTCACACATCCACTTGACTAGGCTCAACCAACTCTACTCAATCAATCACTCAATGAAATAATCCTTGCTCACAAACCCTAGTCCAAACATATGAACACTCACTCAAATATTTCCAACAATGCTTATCAACCAATCTCACATAACAATGATACTCATGTTCTTTGCAAACCCTAGTTCAAGTTCTTCACTCAACTTAATCACTTCAACAACAATGCTTATAAAACAAGGTTTTATCAACAACTCTCAATTCCAAAAAACCTTGAAGCATTAATTAAAAACACACTCAACAATGCTTAACCAAAAAATCCTTTTCACTCCAACTTTTCATTCACAATTTTCAACAATCACTCACTAGGAAGAATATGCCCATACCTTTTGTTGGATGTAAAAGTGCCTTTAGAAAAATATATCTCAATCACAATTTTCTTCTTTCCAATTCCAATGGTTAGACACAACAATATTACTTCAACACTTTCTCAAAAGTATTCCTTAGACACAAAATAATCACAACTCAATTTATGCCTTATTGCTTCCTTTTAAAAATAACACTCATCATACCATACATGAAAAATAATTTCTTTGATACACCTTATAAACTCCAACTAAAAATAATATCCAACACCACAAGTTTTCAAACAATCTTCCTAAACACCTTACTACCCTTTCCTAAACACTAAAGTAAACAACTCAAAAACTTAATTTTGCATAAGCCTTATAACTCCCCTTTGCAACCTTATAAACCAATTATAATATGCAAAAATTAATTTCTAAATGCTCAAACAATATTCCCAAAATTTTTGGTGCCCAAGATTAATGCATACCTCTTTCTTCCCCAAAAGAAATTTCGACGTGATTCGATCTTCGTCTCCCCAAGCCTAAGCACCTTAGCGCTTGGGAGCCCACCACATGGGCTATTAGTGCCCACGTGAAGGAAGGAGTAGTCCCTTCCTCTTATGCCTCTGTCACCATTGACTTTCCTCAAAATTGCAAACCCTTTCTTCTCTTGGATGCAACACAATTCGCAAGACTCGCATTAATTATTTGAAGGCATGGTAAGTATGGTAAGGTGGGTAGTCCCCTATTTTATACATGTTTGCAATTTTCTCCTCACGTCGATGCTTATAATTCAAAATAAAATTTTGAATTTAATTTAATAACCCACATTAGGGTTATTTAACCTTAGCTTAAATTAATTTATAATTAATAATTAATTTAAATAACTTTATAAGTTAAGTAAATTAATTTAAAATTAATTTATAATTAATTTAAAATTTCCTTTGTATAATATTATAAAATAATATTATAATATTATTCACTTGGGCTTCTTCTTGCACTTTGGACCTCATCTAATTTTTTGAAACCAGGTTATCCTTTTGTATTTATTGGAGAACCTAAAATTGACACTGCCAACTGAAACTGCCATTGACTGGTGTTGAAAACTTGACATCAATGATCACTCACTCTTGACATCAATGAAAATTCATCTACCCAAAATGTCCAACACTTTTCCTTTGCCTCTCATAAGGATATGCAATATGGTCTATTGAAGGATCCCAAGTTTTTTGGAAAAGGGGTTTATTTTGTAGGAAATGGTACCTTGGGTTTAATCCACAATCTAAAATGTCAATATCAACCCTATTTGGGTGTGCCTTCTAGGATTAACTATCGAGTAGTGGGGTGAGGACATAATAAATTGTATATCTGTTGGTCACGAATCCACCTAGTCATATAAAATGTGCCCTAGACCCGGCCAACATTGAAAGGCCGAGAGAAAGAGAAGTCTCCTGGGCCAATCTCCAGAGAGGGTTGGCTCCCAAACTAATCTAAACTGGTTTTAAGGTTCAGGGTTAGAAATAACAGAAAGAGATGGAAATATGGCCAAAGCCGATAGTTGATAGGGAGAACAACCTCAGATAGCAAATAACCTCAGACTAAATCCCGAAGATAAGCAGCAACTGATTCTTAGAATGCACATACAAAAATTGGATCAAACATTGACCATAAGTTTGCCTTCAATTATACTTCAAATGTTCAAATGAAAACATAGCCAAATTCAGAACAGCAGAATTCAACTTATATTTTAGCACTGGACTAAGCAGAAGTGAATTACAGAAAGCATCACATGAACATCAGTTTGGATCACCAACTCAAAAGACTCTAAGAACAGAGCAAAATGCATTTAGGATTTTTGCTTCAATTTTTGCAAAAAGGTCCTCCCCCTTTTCTTGAGATGTACATTAGTATTTATAGAGGTCTTCCCTCTCTCTTTCGAATCACAACATTTAAAACATAAAACATATTTTGAAGGGGAGATCCACAAAATATGCACTTGAAAAGAGAAACAATCCCCCTAAATCTACCTCGGAGAAATCACATTCCTTGCTTTTATGGATCAAGCTTGAAAAATCGAACGAAAACAAGGGACCAGATTTCTTCATTAAATGACTATTCTCGGGGCATGCTTGAAGTGTTAGGAGATCACGAACAAGAGCTTTTAATACCGGAGGCATCTTTAATCTTGGTGGCTTTGAAAACTGCATGCTTTAACACGTTCTCCCATCCGATCTGATTGCCATTGGGCAATTGCCTCTTAAATTTTGGAGAGCTTTGATATTTAAATTAAATGTTGGGAAACATTTAATTTTGGAGCCTCTTTGACCTCGATCTCAAAACCAATTTGGAGAGCTTTTAAAACATTACTTTGTTTTATCCTCACGTTCTCCTATGCAATATGAAGAAAAATGCGGACAAAACTTTATTGGGCCTTTGTTGTCGCTTCTATCATGAAAATGCGACATGTCACGAAATCACGACATTTTTCCCTTGTTGCTCTCTCCTATTGCTACCAGTCATGAAAATGTGACATGTCACGAAATCATGACATTCTCCTCTTGCTTGGCTTTGTCTTCTTTTTCTTTCGCAAAAATGCAACAAGTCACGAAATCGTGACATGTCATGAAATCGTGACATTCTCCCTTCGTTTGGCTTTCTCTTCGCAACATGTCATGAAATCATGACATTCTCCTTTCGCTTGAATTTCTCTTTCTTGCCTTCATGAAATCGTGACATGTTCCTCCGTTTAGCTTTATCTCCACGACATGTCATGAAATCGTGACATATTCCTCTATTTTGTTCCTTTGTTGCTCCTTGTCATGAAAATGTGACAAGTCATGATTTCGTGACATTTCATACTTGGCGCTGTCCTTTTCGCTTTCTCACCATGAAAACAAGACTCCCAACGAAAATGCGATAAGTCACAAAATCATGACAATTTTCTCCTACCTTGTATGTTTCTACTTTATCCCCACGAAAACGTGACAAGTCATGAAATCACGACATGTTTCTATCTTCTTGTACTTTTCATCGCCTCAATCACAAGAATGTGACATGTCACGAAATAATGACATTCCATACAATTTTGCTTCTTCCTCACTTTCCTGTCGTGAAAATGCGACAGTCACGAAATTGTGACATGTCATGAAATCATGACATTTTTCCTTGGCGCTCCCCTTTGCTACTGCATTGCATGAAATCGTGACATTTGCCTATCACTTTGCTTTCTTGCCACTGTCTACCACGAAAATGCGACAGATCACGAAAATGTGACATGTCGTGATATCACGACAACTTTGCCTTAACTGTTCCCTTTTGCTTCTTGCTAGTGCGAAACCGTGACAGGTCACAAAAATATGACATGTCATGATTTCACGACATTTTTTATGCTTAGCCCTTTTCTGCATCGAACACTATGAAAACGTGACATGTCGCGATATCGCGACAACTTTCACTTACTTTGCTTTGGCACAAAACTTGTAGAGATTTTTGTTCTTTTTACTAATTATCAAGGTGCTTGGAGGGACAAACAGAGGAGTGAGTATCTCTACAATTTGTGCATTATTTTGCATGAACAACAACAAAAAAATGTGGCAAAAATGCCAACATTCTTGGCGGCTCTCGGGGTATACAATTTTGTTGTATGCACGAACCTCAGGCCTTTATCCATTGGGCAATAGAGTCAAGAAGTTGGAGGAGTAGAAGAAGTGAGTGTTGGTTGATGTTGGACGTCTCTGCGGGCTGCTGCAACAAGCTCTTGCTGGTGCTCGGCACTTAAAATAGGACTTTCAGCAGAAATTTGTGGAATAGCAGAACTTCCCTTATTCCTTTAACTACTGCATTTTGCCTAGCTCGGTTGAGCTGGGTAATCACCAGGTGTTGTGAAAGGGTCTCCATGGCAGTGGTGAGAAGCACCTGGGTTGCAAAAATGGGAATGAATGGGGTGATGACCGATAGATGTGTAGGCCATGGAACAGGAATGGTGAATGATGGAATGGTGGAAGATGGAGGAGTAGAAGCGGTAGATACAGCAACTGAAGAGGGCGCTACTGTGCTACCAGCTGCTGGGATTCCATGAAAATAGATAATGAAATGGAAGTAGATGGGATGGAGAAAGCGGTGGGAACTGTGGAGAAGTGCTCAAAAGACAAAGGATTGGAAGAAAGGGGAAGTGAAGAAATGGGAACATCAGAGAGGGGAGTAGAAACAATAGTAGTGGCTTGATTATGTATAGTGGAAGAAGGAGTGGGAGAGGAAGGGAATGAAAATAAGGAAGTGGAAGAAAGAAGTAGATGGAAGCCACTACCTGCTGGGAAGGAAAAGAAAAAGAGAGAGAAATAGACATACCTGCGGGCTCGTGTGCAAAAGGAGCCGAAGTTGACGAATTCTGTACAAAGGGGGACTCCTACAAGTAGTGCTTTTTTTTTTTTTTTTATAATATATGTACAAGGTAACACTGTGTTTTCACATTATGAAATTGGCCATGGAAAATTCATTTTCTTCGTTATGAAATTGGCGTTGAAATTGGCCATGGAAAATTCATTTTCTGGGTGGAGCTCTTCCAAAGCTTCTTCCATTAAGTCAAGCTCGCCAAATTCTTCAGACATCATGTGCACTGAATTTGCTAACCTGTCCATTTCATCTATTCTCTCCACATGAAATGTGGAAGGCTTCTCATTGAAAATTTTCACCTTTTTACCTTTATGGATCACCTCCAAATGAGTAAAATCCAAAGAAAGGTAACCCCCGAGTTTAGCCGTGAACTCTCGGGAGAGACACATACCAAAACATGGCTCTAGGTCCACTACTATGATCTCCTGGATCACAGTAATCTGAGGCATGGCGTGCAGGGAGATAGGAACATCCTTAATTACGCCCACCATCTTTACTGAGGTACCATCTAGCTGCAAAACTCCCATGCTAGTCCTTGTATATTCCATGCCTATGACATCACATACTACCTTAGGCATGACAGTAGTAGCTTCTCCTGAGTCAATGAGGAAATTATGCACCACATGTCCCTCCATTCTCAATGAAAGATAAAAAGGTGGTGGTCTATTTTTTTTGGTGACTGAAGAGGTCAGAGTTTGAGACATAACTACCTGGGCTGGAGCCTTCCCCTTACTTTGTGTGGTCTTTAGGGATTCTTGTAAGAGATTCACCTATCCAGGCAGTTGCAAGGTGTCATACAGACTTACCTTGGCTGGTATCCTTTTGAGTTCTTCGACGATGTTGTACTCCATCGAAATCGGCTCTCTCCCTCCACTAGAAGATTCAAATCTACTTCTATATTGTTGGGTGGCCTCCACTCACTGCCGTTTAGTCAATGATGGATACCGCAACGTCTCTCTAGCTTGTTCCTTTGTTTTTGCTTGTGGCTGGGAGGTAGAAGCCTTAGCTTGCAACCTCTCTTTTGCTTGTGGTGGAAGCAAATCCTTCGAAAAAATAGGTGGGTCTTGTTGTTGGGCTGGAGGATCATGAGTCTTTGTAGGTATTTGTTGCTTTGTTGCTTGTGCAGGAGGCACTTTCAATGGCTCCATCTTAGCCGGATCTACCACCATTGGTTTCTTGCCATTGCGTGTCAAGACTGCAATGTATTCCTCAGGAGACATCACGGAATTATGATCCACCTCTCGAATCATGTTTATACGGCTCCCCGTAAGAACTTGTAAATAATTTTGGTGGACCATGCAAGTGGACTCATCATGTGGGTCATTGCATGAAGAACACCGATAAGATGGCTCATGTGAAACTTCAGAGGGGCCAACTTCTTCACTTACCAGGATCGCTGAGTTCCTCTCAGGTACTTTCTCTATAGCCTTGCTAGGAGCAACTTGCTCTCTAGTTACCGCTGGAATAAATCTTCGTGGCTGAAAGTTCCTTTCTGCCTCTCTCCGCTCCATAGATGTCATCTTGTTAGTGAGGGCTCTCATGGCCGACTGAATTTCTTGCAAAACAACCAATTGAGGATCTGGGCTTGAGGACACAGGCGGTGCCGGTAGAGGTAATGGAACTGGTGGAGAAGGTAATGCAAGAGTTGGAACTAGAGAGGTTAACTATGGAATGGGAATCATAGGTACCAAAGTTGTGGGAGGATTCCATGAAGATGAAGGGTACATGGATGGAGCAGTGTAAGATGTGGAGGCTGCACCTGTATGTTGGTATTGCGAAAGCTCGGGAAAAATGGGCATAGTCATTTTTGAAGGCAATTTCCCAATGGCAATCAGATCAGCCTCAACCTTCTATGCCTGGGAATATAGTGCAGGAAAGGTTTGAACATTGGACATCCTAATGTTCATACTAATATCTGAGTGGAAAGCCCTAAGAAAGTAAAATGCCACTTGGTCATTAGTAGGGCGGAGACCATCAGGAACTCTCTGCCAAGTTTGGGCAAACCTAACATTGAAATCCACTATCTCCTCTTGAGGATGCCTCTTGATATTAGTAAATTGATGCAACAAAGAAAATGGGTCCACTTGCTCATTGAACCCTTGGATCAACATCTCTGCTAATTGATCCCATGAATTTATGGAGTTGGGAGACAAGGATCTATACCAGCACAATAACTTACCTCGGAGTGACAACACGAGCAATTTTATCATGACATCTTCATATGTGATATTATGAATTGTAGCCAAGGATGCCACATCTGACACATGCTCATACATGGTCTTTCCAGTCCCATCGTATGTAGGCAAAGCCTTCAATGTTGCAGTAGGAACTAGATTTTGAAAAGGCAGGTCCAACGCTCCCGAATGGTTCCAAGTAGGAAATTGACGTGGAGGAGGTTGTTGACCAGCCATTTGCACCACTGGATTTGGATGTGCTAGCAAGCTCATAGCAGTACTGGGAGGAGTCAGAGATGGCACAAACTGACCTATCACCTACGAAGAGATAGCAAATGATGGGTTCATAGGACTTACCAATCTTGAGCGCTCCCTCCAATTTTGAACATCGATCTCGAAGTATTCGACTGGGTCTTCCGATTCTTTGGCTCTTGATCTCGTGATCATGAAGCAAAGATTTTCACTAGCTTCACGATTGGAGATTTCTAGGTACTATACAATCATCCTCAGCAGAGTCACCAGATGAACTTACAATCTCCACTTTGAGGTCAAGACAGTTCATCAAAATCTTGATTCCTCTGGGTGTCAAAATATGGGACTTGTGAGTCCCATCGGGCGTGCCAAAAATTGTTGGCATAGGTGGGTTTGTCAACTTGGAATAGTACTTGTCCCATCGATTATGGATCTTATTGAGACAAAAATAGTCTGTCCCATCGGGCATGCCAAAAACTGTTGGAACAGGATTCGCCTAGTCATATAAAATGCGCCCTAGACCCGGCCAACATTGAAAGGCCGAGAGAAAGAGAAGTCTCTCGGGCCAATCTCCAGAGAGGGCTGGCTCCCAAACTAATCTAAACTGGTTTTAAGGTTCAGGGTTAGAAATAACAGAAAGAGATGGAAATATGGCCGAAGCCGACAGTTGATAGGGAGAACAACCTCAGATAGCAAATAACCTCAAACTAAATCCCGAAGATAAGCAACAACTGATTCTTAGAATGCACATACAAAAATTGGATCAAACATTGACCATAAGTTTGCCTTCAATTATACTTCAAATGTTCAAATGAAAACATAGCCAAATTCAGAACAATGAGAATTCAACTTATATTTTAGCACTTGGACTAAGCATAAGTGAATTACACAGAAAGCATCACATGAACATCAGTTTGGATCACCAACTCAAAAGACTCTAAGAACAGAGCAAAATGCATTTAGGATTTTTGCTTCAATTTTTGCAAAAAGGTCCTCCCCCTTTTCTTGAGATGTACATTAGTATTTATAGAGGTCTTCCCTCTCTCTTTCGAATCGCAACATTTAAAACATAAAACAGATTTTGAAGGGGAGATCCACAAAATATGCACTTGAAAAGAGAAACAATCCCCCTAAATCTGCCTCGGAGAAATCACATTCCCTGCTTTTATGGATCAAGCTTGAAAAATCGAACGAAAACAAGGGACCAGATTTCTTCATTAAATGACTGTTCTCGGGGCATGCTTGAAGTGTTAGGAGATCACGAACAAGAGCTTTTAATACCGGAGGCATCTTTAATTTTGGTGGCTTTGAAAACTGCATGCTTTAACACGTTCTCCCATCTGATCTGATTGCCATTGGGCAATTGCCTCTTGATATTAAATTTTGGAGAGCTTTGATATTTAAATTAAATGTTGGGAAACATTTAATTTTGGAGCCTCTTTGACCTCGATCTCAAAACCAATTGGAGAGCTTTTAAAACATTACTTCATTCGATCCTCGTTCTCCTATGCAATATGAAGAAAAATGTGGACAAAACTTTATTGGGCCTTTGTTGTCGCTTCTGTCACGAAAATGTGACATGTCACGAAATCATGACATTTTTCCCTTGCTGCTCTCTCCTATTGCTACCAGTCGCGAAACATGACATGTTGTGAAATCGTGACATCCTCCTCTCACTTGGATTTGTCTTATTTTTATTTCACAAAAATGCAACATGTCACGAAATCATGAAATTCTCCCTTCGTTTAGGTTTCTCTTCGCAACATGTCACAAAATCGCAACATTCTCCTTTCGCTTGAATTTCTTTTTCTTGCCTTTGTAAAAGCGTGACATGTTCCTCTGTTTAGCTCTATCTCCATGATGTGTCACGAAATTGTGACATCTTCCTCTGTTTTGTTCCTTCGCTGCTCCTTGTTGCAAAAATGTGATAAGTCGTGATTTCGCAACATTCCATACTTGGCGCTATCTTTTCCGCTTTCTCACCATGAAAACAAGACTCCCAGCGAAAATGCGACAAGTCGCAAAATCACGACAATTTTCTCTTGCCTTGTATGTTTTTGCTTTATCCTTGCGAAAATGTGACAAGTTGCGAAATCATGACATGTTTCTATCTTCTTGTACTTTTCATCGCCTCCATCCCAAAAATGCGACATGTCACGAAATCATGACATTCCGTACAATCTTGCTTCTTCCTCGTTTTCCTGCCATGAAAATACGATAGGTCATGATTTTGTGACATGTCATGAAATCGTGACATTTTTCCTTGGTGCTCCCCTTTGCTGCTGTATTGCACGAAATCACGACATCCACCTATCACTTTGCTTTCTTGCCACTGTCTGCCATGAAAATGTGACAGATCACAAAAATGAGACATGTCGTGAAATCACGACAACTTTGCCTTGACTGTTCCCTTTTACTGCTTGCTAGTGCGAAACTGTGATAGGTCACAAAAATGTGACATCTCGCGATTTTGTGACATTTTTTGTGCTTAGCCTTTTTCTGCATTGAACGTCGCAAAAACACGACAGGTCATGAAAACGCGACAGGTTGCGAAAACGTGACAGGTCATGAAAACGTGACATGTCGCGATATCACAACAACTTTCACTTACTTTTCTTTGGCACAAAACTTGTAGATATTTTTGTTCTTTTTACTAATTATCCCTTTCAAGGTGCTTGGAGGGAAAAACAGAGGAGTGAGTATCTTTACAATTTGTGCATTATTTTACATGAACAGCAAAAAAAAAATGTGGTAAAAATGCCAACAATATCCAAATCTATGGATGAACTAATTAATTTTTATTTGGCTACAAAAACTCAAAGTAGAATGATCTATGCATGTTTCTATGTTAATGCAGATTTGGAGAAGACTCTTCTTTCATATATCTTGTTAAAATCTAAGGTGGGGACATGAACTAAAAATATTGAATTTGAAAACTCTTCAACCATGTTTAGAAATTTTAATCTAATGGTTCATCTCCATAGTAGTTGTTTTGGTTAAGCAACCAAAATTCATGAAGGTATGGGAAAATTTAGACCATCTTTAGAAGAATAATGGAATATAGGGTCAAAATATTATGTCATAATTTTATGAGAAGGGATAATTATTGGCTCAAAGAGTAGTGGTGAGTAGGAATAGCTTCTAGGTCTTAGTTGAGTCTGAGTAAGGAGAGATTGTGGAAAATGTAAACTTGTAGATGGAAGGTTTTGAGGTGAAAAAAATAGATAAAGATATGGGTTCTCTATTCTAGGTTAATGGCATAGGTTTGAAGATGATAAATTAAGAAGAGATCTAGAATATCACAAAGGTATTAATTCCAAAATAAAGAGTTGATATGGAAATGCATCTCCCTTTGGGATATGGAGAAGAATCTATTTTACAATAGGAGGATAAGTTGAACCAATTGGAAACAACAATCCTAGGATCTAGTTGATAGGGTTGTATTTGAAAGGAAAAGAAAGGGAGAAGTTCCAATGATCCAATTACAAAAATTAAAGTCCCATAAAATTATCTAATCTAATTCATGGATAAGAGGGAGGAGATTAGGGATAAAAATATTCGACTGACAAAGAAATGAAGAGATCTAAGCATGAGACTAAAGTGATAATATAAAAATGAAGCTAATGTTGAGAAAGAAAATAAAGTGGGTAGACCCTTGAACCATGAATTATGACAGAGAGATGGAAAATGGGATGGTAGATGGAACCCAAGAAACTCTAAATCATGGTGAGGTTAAAAACCCCAATAGGTTTAAAATATGAAGTTGATTATGGAATGTTATGGGAATAATTGCTCCTACCACTCAATGGGTGATTAAGGACCTTAGGCATAATAATCATCCAAAAAATTTATTGTTTCAAGAAACTAAAGTTTTCGAAGGAAACATACAATCTATAAAGAAAACTATTTTGAATAATCTAGAGTGGGTAGCAAGTGAAGCTACATGAGCCTCTAGGGGTGTTTGGACCCTTTGGAATTTGAACACCTTATTAGGTGACTATATTAAGAAGAATGATAGGTTTATTTTAATTTTGTTCTATTCTACTATTTTATATTTCTCTTGGATTAGTACAAAGGTTTAGAAGAAGAGTCTAGAAGGGGTTGTTGGACTTAAGGAGGAGCTGACTAATAGCATGGAGGATTTTCCGAATTTGTTTATTCTAGTGATCTCATGGATGTTGATTTAAGAGGAAAAAAATATACATGGTTAAGCAAAATATTTGGCAAGGCTCTTATTCAAATACACCTTGATAGTATTCTATTCTCATAGGATTGGTTTTCTAAATTCAGTAATGGATGTTTCTAAAATTACTATATTTCCTATGATTTGGTTTTCTTTTTTGGCTCTATTAGCTTTTGAGGATATATGCAGTGGGAGAGATCTAACATAGATCTTAATAAGGTGCAAAAAATGTGAAAGAAAGTAATTATGCAATATTACTAAAATATACTATAAATAGAAATGAGGAAAATACAATGCAGTATGGAGGTAATGGTCACTCCATTAATACAAGCTAAAGAGCTACAATGTACTCCATACACGAGTTCTACTACTATCTACTACAATGCACTTGATATATGATATGTCTCTATGATGCCCTTTATATAGGAAGATAGATTTCTTTGCCAACACTCTACCTAGTTGTACAATGGGACACCTTGCACATTACAACTTGCACATTGCCACTTGTGCATTTATTACATTGCTTGAAGTAAGTAGCTAAATTCCCCCTAAAGTAGTATCTACTCTAACTATATATCAAAGGTGGTACATTTACATGAACCAAATGATGTAATATACTCTAACTCTAACACCCCCTATATTACATTATTTGGGTATTGAAGATTTCAATCTTCAATATGGATCTTATTATTGAGAATGGTCTTGATCATGTTTTTCTTTGGCTACTTAAGTCTTCATGTTATAACTTCTTGTCTTTTCCAATCGTCTATTCTTTGGCATAAAATGTCTTTGATGAACTAGTTATCTCATGATTTTTCATGTCTTAAGTTTATCAAAGTTGACCCATTTTCTCTCCTTTGCACCTCTATATGATGTATATTTCTGACCTTCATAAGTATCAAGCATGAATTCATTGTTAGTAGATGCTTCTGGAATAAGATTTTGAAAGTACCAATCTATTATGTGTAGTAATCTTTCTTCATGGCTTTTATAGTACTTGTATTTATAGTAACAGAAGAAAGAAGAATGATTTTTCCTTCATAGTATTTGCATGGATGGTAATTTCAATAGTTGATTTTTCATGACCGTATTGATTGCAATAGGTGCACAATAGAGATGTTTTGGCTACTTTGTAGTCTATTTTAGGGATATCATGTTTATCTATATTCTTGACTAGATTCTTAAATCATATGTGTACAATTGAAGCTATTTCATTTTTACTTCTTTGTATGCTATATTCTTGATCTCGTTTTTTAATGTGGTCATAAGTTTTACTGAAAGAATCTATTTTTTGTAGCTATTTGTATTAGAACTTATTTCCCATCTTATTGATTATTTTTCCCATTTTTAATTTTCCTTATTGCTATCCATTTTATTATCAATCATGATTTTAATCCATATTGGTATTTTTCTCATTCCACTTCTAAGTGTATTGCTTGAGGTGGACATCCTTATAGCTTCCTAGATTAGAATATAAAGTGACTTGATAGTTCCTTGAAATAGTATTTATTGTAATTCCTTCATATAATATTTGTAGTAGTCTACCTTATGACTCCTTAGTTTAGAGTATATTAATTTGATTTGATAGAACCTTTGCAAAGACTAGGTTTTGTAGGCTTCCTTATATCTCCCTAGTTAATAGATAAAATTCTTATAGAATTTAAGTTTTATAGAGACCTTATGATTTCCAAAAGGATTGAGTACTTGATAAATTTTATATAAATTCTATTATTATCAAGTTTTGTGGAATGCCTTGTGTCTCTCTAGTGATTTTTAATATGTTGTATGAGTGATAAAGTATTTTTTGTGAATAGTAGTTCAATTTTAGGTTGATTTTGTAAAGTTTTATAAATAGAAAAATCAAATTTTGTTACTCCTTATTTCTCCTATTAACTAAGCACTTTATAGTTTTATGAGGTTCTAATGGTTGAATTTATTTTGACCCTTTAATGTAGTTTTGAGACAGGAATACCAATTAATTTCCAACTCTTGATAATTTTTAATGAACCTCTTTTTATATCTTTTGATATTTGATATTTAATATTTCTAAATTCCAATATCCTAATTTGGTGTAACATTCCTTATAAATCCCTAATTTGGAATATTAGAAAACAATAATATTTGCAATAATGGAATTTTAATTTTCCAAATAGAAATCCTTATTTCTCCTAAGTTTAATTTAAAAATATTAAGCTGTTAATTTCTTTTAATTTTTGCTTTCAAATATGGTTGATTTCCTTATAGTTTTCAACCTTATATTATACCTTTATAACTCCTCTTAATTAAATAAAATTATATTAATGTAAATTCTTACCTTTGTAAAGTTGCAAACCTAAAATATTTAGCATTAAATTTGGTTTAGATGAGAACAAGCTTTATGTCCTTTATTTGGGTGCTATAGCCAATGGAATGCTTTTATTATTCCTTGGATTCAATTCTTGTATGGTGGCACATGGATTTTGGAGTGTTTGAACTCCCTTGATCAGAGCATTTAATGCTCTTCACCTTTCTTCCATACTGCAACTTAGGTTACTACAACTATGCTATGAATGTGGCTATACACATTGTTATAAATTCAACTATGAATACTAAATTCCCTGGTATTTGGTATATTTCAATAGAAGAGGAATATTGAAATGTGTGACAAGTATCACAGTGGTTATCTTTGAGAACTTGAGGGATGAGAAGATCTTTATCATCACTTGTAAATTTTTGCTCGATAAAGGATGAGTGTTACAGTATTAGATGAGAATTCATTATTTTTAATGATATTTATATTCTTACTTATGACACACTAAGATTATTTCCTATAATATTTTCTTGGTAAAACTTGCAATGGATATGCGTTCATGTGGGAAACATTAGGATTTCCTTATAGGTGATAAGTTTTACCTTCTCTTTGTGCATGAGCTTTCTACATAATGCCTTTTCAATGTATATTTGTAATACCCTTATTAAAAATGTAACACAACTAGATCTTCCTTTGTTCGATAGTGCTTAGTATGAGTTGGTTCCAACTGGAATGGAGAGAAATATCTTTAAAGACTTGAAGCTAGGATTTGAGCAATGATCTTGAAGGTTTCAAGCACTGTTATGGTGGAGTTTGAAATACTCCAATGATACTCCTTGGATGTATGTCTACTATAATATTTTATAATTTGTTTTCCTTATTTTTTCAACCTATTATGAAATACCTTTTGTAGATAATATTACCATTGAACATAATACTTATCCTTTATTTATATTGTGCTTTGCTTGTAGGTTCGACTATCCAAATCATAGAATATATAAGCCTTTTGAGAGAATATTCTACCTTGCTTGGAGAATGCTCTTTACACAATTTCTTTGAGTTGTTTTACCCTGAGAAAAATGTGCCTTTGAGGTACTTTAAACTTTGTACTTTTTCCTACATAAGATAGATTAGTCTGGGTCAATATAATTTAAATAACATGTAAATAAAATACCTTATTTTTTCACCTCCTTTTGCACTCTATTTTGTTGGTTTTAATGGTGGCTTTCTTGTAGGCAAGGGATAATTTAATGTTGTTCTTTTACTATACAACTCTCTCCTTTGCTTGGTTTCTTTGATAATAAAACCAAGCTAATAACCATGTAGATAGAAGATTTTTGTAGAAGTAATTCCTAAACTATTTTTTTGTAAATAGCCTTTAGTGCACTTTGAATCTGAGTGTAACATCCCTTCTGAATATACCTACTAGTTTTTTGCCTTTATTTACATGAATGAGGTACTATTGATTGATCGGTGGATGGAGGAATAGATAAATCTTGTTGAATAATTGATCAAGAAAATCGTATGCCTCCTCTTGATGGCAAATGAAGGGTAGAGGTAAAAAGGTAAGATAGTAAAATATGATGAGCGGTAGGGTATTTGCAATTATAGGGTGAAATACCCTATTAGCAATATACTTGTCTAATAATCCATATAGGTGCATTCATATAGATGCATATAGGGGTTTGTGCTTTGTATTTTGTACTCTAATTATGGGCTATCAAAAATAGTTTTTAATATTTGTTTCTTTAAAATACATATAGAAATAATAAATAATATATATATATATATATTGAAAATAAAAAATAAAATAAAATAAATAATATATAATAAGAAGAGATATAGAACTATACATATATACGAAAAATAATATAAAAACATAAAAGAGGTATGATAAATAAAATAACAAGCCCATTACTATATTTGGTGGATTACTTGGCAAACTGTGAGCCTGGGCATTTGCATGAAACTCACAAGTGTTAAACATAAATTTTTCTCCTTCAACTATAAATCAACTCTAATATCTGAAAGAGGACATTTTCATTTTGGTGTGGAAAAAGTCGTTGAAGAGATATTGGGAGTAAAGGGAGATTCGATTTTTCATAGATGTGGTTATTGTTATGCTTATGTTGAATATTGTGTAATGTCTACTCCCAAAGGAAAATTTAAATATTTTATTTGTTCAATGTATGTCTAGGAATGGATGATAAAGTATAGATGTCTATTAATATTGTGTGTGAAAGATAGTGAAATTGAATATATCCATTGCATCAAGTGTTTGAATTCTAGAGTAGACTACATTCATAAAGTAATCGATCACTTTGAATTCTCCTAAGAAAGTCCTTTGGCCATTTACCTTTGCTACTTTTATGAGAGATATTGTTTGCTATGACGGGATGGATTACTTGTTGTAGAATGTATTTGGCTTCAAACGTCACTAGCATCGGATAGAATCTTAAGAGATATGGTTATCGGTTAATTTATGTATATTCTACTCACTTGACTATGTTTCAAATCCTGGAACATTTGGAGAGCACTCTGTTTTATAAAAACTCTAGTGTAATTAGCCTAAAGAGATAAGATATACTTTTTGTAAAGTTTTTATGTTGAATATATGTTTAAAGGTGTTGAACATGAATATAGTTGTGTATTCTTCATTGTGGGGAATAAATATGAGTTTGGTTGGATGTAAGTTATTTTGGGTGGTGTAATCACTAAACCTTACCAAAGATATGTTTATATCTGTGTTCAATTATTAACTATCGGATGTATTTGAAATCTTGGATTTTAGATGTTTTGTGATATAGGGTACTTGCATGTTTAGTTTTAGTATTATGAATGAATTAAACCATAACCAATTTCATATGCATACCTGAAGTATATAAAAATAAAACATTTTTATATTTATCCTTCACTTGCATTCTGAATAATCATGAATAAATGTGCATCCAATAGTGAAAAATCTTAATCCTTTCATGATGTAGTAGCAAAGGAAATTATTGTATCATGATGTCATTTGATTATAGGTGAACCCGTAAAAAAGATCCAGTTTTGGTAGATGGTATATCGGGCCTGAAAATAGTCTTTTAAATAAAACCATATTTCATTTTTAGTAGCTATTGAAATCCTTTGGAATGCTAAAGATGTCTCATATTTGGAATCTCGAGTAAGTGATACAAGGTATTATCCAAGTTGATTCAAAACCTAAAATATTAGAGGTGTTCTCTCATGGGATTACATTTCTTTATATGGCAATATATTTTTTGGAATGAGAATAGGTCTGTGTGATAAAACTCATGTTCTAATTTCAAATACAATCAATCCAGTATCTCATCATAAACCTTTAAAACACCCAATAGTATGTCCCTATGTTTATTTAGAAGTAAAACCACTGCTCAATGAATAATTATGGATGTTGCATGTGCATTTTATTCTTGGTTGATGTAATTAAAACCCCAAGTAAAAAAATAATAATAGTCAACCTTATATGTTTCTAAAAGATATTTCTTCTCGTAAAATAATTCTTTGGCTTGTATTTCTTCGACTTACATAAAAATTGTGCATTGGTCGTTATGTACCTCCTTGAATCTGAAAACAACTATAAAAGTAATTCATGTTAGTTTACAAGGTTTTAGGATTTTAGTTTCTAGACTGGTCCTAATTCTTTGTTTGATTTAGGTATTTGGGAATCAATATTATTTCTTGCTAGTTCTAGCTATAGGATTTGTGTGTTTGTTTTTGGAGGTCATATTTTCCATGGTCAAGGTTCCTATTTTGGGTGGGACGATCTTTAATCTAATTTTTTATTCAACTTTGAGTGCCCTTGGTTTTAGATCTCTACTTTCTATTTTGGGTGGGAAGGTTTTAAATTGGATTCCCTATTGTTGGTTGTATGTCTACTATCAAAGTTCTACGTTTGTAGATGCAGGGTTCCTTATGGATAGGAAGTTTAATTTTCCTTTTGATTCAATTTCAAGTACTCTTGATTCTAGATTGTTGTTTCCTATTTTAGGAAGGAAATATTTGATTTTGAATTCCAACTGTAGGTTGGTTGCATGTTGCAGTAGGTTAAATTTTCCTCAAACAGGATTCTTGTTAGGTGGGAAGATATTTATTTTGATTTTTTATTCAAATATGAGTGCTATTTTTTGGGTGGGATATTTTTAAATTTTATTTTTGAATCAAATCTTAGCACTCTTGGTTCTATTTGGGTGGGAACTAAATTTTACCACCTCTCTACTTTGTCCATCCTTGTGTTTGGCAAGATCTAAGTCTTTGGATCTCTTGGTTTTCTTGGATCCCTTGGATCTTGATTTTTCTTGGGATTTGGCATTGTTTTCCCTTGAGGTTTCTATCCCTTTTGTGATCTGCTTTGGTGCTCATTGAATACTTTTGTGGCTTTGTAAAGGTTTGGGGACCTTTCCAAAACCCCTTTGTAAAAGGTTCGGGGACCCTTTCAAAACCCCTTCTTAATACCTTATCAAAAAATAATAATGGTGATGATAAAAATGATAAATATCCCTTCAACTAAATTGCCTAAATTGCTTTAGAAGACATACGAAAGTATATTCAATTAGTTCCAATTTAATATCTACTAATATTGTTTTTTTGTAATAAAAAAAATTATTTTGTATTAAGTGAGATGATCATAAATATTAAATTGCTTAAATTTGTTATTAAGCTAGAAAATGTGCCTTACTATATTTTATTTCATTAAAATTATATGCATCACATTTTTATTTTGTTCCATATAGGTGTTTGTATATGCCCATCTACAAGATTCTCTTTGGGTCATATTAATTAGTATTTGATTTAAAGATCATAATTTTATTTTTAGTAGTATCTACTTTCTTTCCATATATGAGTTGAATTTAGGTATTGATATAATTATTAATAGATATTTCCTTTCTTATTAATTGCCTCAATATCACCTAAATTATTGATGTTGTATTTTATGTATTTTATTTTAAGACTATTTAATTATTTTAGGGTATACTCATTATAGATGATCCAATACTCTAGTCATTTGCTTAAACCATTATTCTTGTCTATTTTTTCATTCAATAGTGTTAGATGTAATTTTTGATATGAAGAAAATATTATTTTCCATATAATAACCCAAGTGGCCTAATGATGGAGACTTTTGAACTCTCAATAGAGGTCTAAGGTTTGAATCCTATAGGCAATGGAGTTATACACCATGCTTCATCAATTGAAGTATGGTTGAACAACTATATATTGGATAAAAATATCCTCCATGAGGGTCATATCATGTGGCCTATGACCTTGGGGACGTTAAAAACTACTTTACCCTTTACCATTTTTATAAATATCATTCAGAAACTACTTCACCATTTACCCTTTCTATAAGTATCATTTTGAGGCATCACTTTTAGCGATTAGTATATCAAATTATATAAGAAACATAAGATATGGTATTTTTTTAATATTAAATTGACTTGCGATAAATTATTTTTAATTTGATAAATTTGGTTTTATGATTCTTGGGATATATTATCCTTCATATCCATATAATATGAGTAATCTTGCAAAGTTATAGATTAGATTTTTCAAATGGGAACACAGTGTCCCGAGTGAAGTAGAGGAGCTTATTCAACAAGAATGCCAAGAATGATAGTCGAATTTACCAACAAGGAAGGCACTATAAGTTCAAATGCTAGGAGTATTCCCGTATCTTTTTTGAATTGGACTCACAATAAAAATTATCTGAGCTATTAGTCTTTGTGGATGCTACTTGGAAATACCACAAAGACTAATGGGGACAGTCACATGTCAGATAACATGGCTCCTAGTCATCTTAGTAATTTTAGGTTGGTTGATAATCACAGGGAAGGAAATAAACGACAATATAAGACTTTGAACCAAAGCCACATGGACCACCAGATAGCCACCACCATAAATCTAACCAGTAGGTTCACTTCTCCAAGGCTGATTGGCCAAGATAGTATGTGGTACCAAAGCATGTCATATATGGAAGAAAGTAATTACCAAATAATTATTAAGAGTAATTGTCAATACAGAACTTGTGGGATTTTTTTCAGTACTCTACTATGTGTGTCTGCAGCTTTTTGTTTCTCTATTGTATCAAGGAAGGGATCCGTGTCTATTTATTTTTTGTAATTATGATGCATGTGTGTTTTCTTGGGGTATACCTAAAATTTTGTATGGGAATTTTCTTTTTGATAACATGCTATGTGCCTTACCGAATGTAATGGACTTCGCAACATGTAGATTTTACATATATAGGATCCTCAGTAAGGATATGTTCATCAACAGTCTTGGGTTGATTTTTGTAAAAGATTTTGGGTCAACCTATAAAACCCGGTATTAATGCTATAGTATCTTATCTACAAAAAAAATTAGATTAGATTTTTCTATTACATCAATCCCAAAGTTTAGTATTCTAACATTTATTTTATAAACCATATAAGGAGTTATAACCTACATAAATTTTATTTTGTCAATATTAATGTTTCAAATTTGTTCATAATTGAATTAATTTCTTTTAATTATAAAATCACAAGTTTTAATAAACATCAATATTTTCTAGTAATTCAAAATTTATATAATGTTCTTGAAGGACTTATAGTTATTTCCTCAAGTTAATTTGATTTTAGTTAAGATGTCTCTAGCATATATGAGTATTATGATATTCTAGGTATATAGACTAACTTTGAATTTTTTATTAGAACATTTCATGTCTATTCATATAAATTTTGAAGAGTCTTGTAGATAGTGGATATCCTTGATTTTCAATCATGATGTAGATAATATAATCTAATTGCTCCTAAATTTTTTTAAATTTAGCACAAAATTGTTTGTGTTAACTATAAAAAATCATCCTAAGCTATCAAAGCATATTTATATTTATTTCATGTATTTTGAAAGGTTACTTTTGAGTATTATGATATTATAGGTAGATAGATTAAATTAAATTTTCTTTTAAGAATATTTCAAGTCTATTCATATAAATTTTGAAGAGTGTTGTAGATAGTGGACATCCTTCATTACAAATCATGATGTAGATAATATCTTCTATTTGTTTCTCATTAATTTTAAATTTAGCAAAAATTTGTGTGTATCAGTTATATGGAATCATCCCAATCTATCAAAGCATATTTATATGTATTTCATGCATTCTGAAAGGCTACTTTTGGTATAGTGGTAAAGGCATTTTTAAAATCAATTAATAAATATCTAAACAAGTTTTATGTATTTATTTGTTTTTAATAAGTTATGTATGGATTCTATAAGAGGTCACTCCAATTAAAATGTAACAACCCAAGTCTACTCACTTGGTTGCACCACTAAATTAACAATATTTAGCAAGGGGGTCTATTTTTTTATTTTCAAACTACTATTTATTTATAAGATTACCTTCATGGTTCATAGCAAGTTTCGATTCACCCATTAAATCAATATCATGAACTTAAATTAGTATGTCATATTACACCACATTTGGATTCAACACTATTGCAGATAGGCATCCAAGTGGACAAGATTGGCCAAATCTCATGAGGGTGCCATTAGTGGAGTCAACTTATCTCATTTAACATCCTTGTGTTTTGGCATGAGGGTTAATCCATGGTAGGGGTTATCCTCTAGGGCCCATAACACCTAGAGGATGTATGCTTTATTCTCCATACCTTTCCATTATGAACCTTTGACCTTTTTTTTTATCATGTTCTAATATTGAATGAAAGGAAATTAGCATATATATATATACCCAGTGTCTAATTGATAGTCAGTTAGAGCCATGCCAATACTTTAGCCTTGGTATTGATCCCACATACTTGTTGCAACTCACGATCATTTATCCCATATAAAACATTACTAAGTTAAATGGCAAGGGACTTATAACAGTACTATTGAGTAGTAATCTAGAGTTGGCATCCCATATTACCTTCTCATTGATAAGATCTGATTAAGTCTCATTTTTCGGCCAATTTAATCAAATCAACGATTTATCTCAAAATCTATTATGTGCATACTTGCACCTTAATGTAATGGGTATTCATATCCTTAATGAGGAAAACATTATCCATTCCTCATCTTGGAGTATAGTTTGTTTACTCATCCTTCCCGATGTATGGTTTTATTTCCACTAGTTATTATTTTAACTATTCACAATAAAAGGTTCGAGGTGTAGACCAATTGGTTCAACCAAACCTTGTATTGGGGTGGTGGTCCAAGGTTTAAATCTTGGGCCTCATTGAAATGAATTCTTATCCCTTTATTGCTGCTTTCAAGACATAAAAGGTTTAAAATTATTGTGGCATGGTGGTTATAGGGGTGGACTATGTGAAGAACTATGCAGTAGCTTCTGGGGTGGACAATGCAAAATACTTTGGCAGCCATAAAATCTAGACAACCTACTCGGATTCATGGTGGCTACCGATTCCACCATGTAAATTCAAAAAAGTATATATTCCTAATAAAAATCCAAACTCTTTGTTTTGCTCAATCTAAAATTTTCTTGCAATTAAGTCATTTAACTTAAATAAATGGAACCTCTAGACTAAAGATAGTATTTCCATCAATTTTAGATTTAATTAATAATAACAAAATTTTGTATATATATATATATATAACCATATCTCTAATTTAATCATTTTAACCAAAGTTAACCCACAAAAACTACTTAACAGAGATGCAAGTTCCAATAAAACTTTAGCTAATATTCCAAGCCACTTCAACTGACCAAAAGCTATATATTTAAATATAAATAAATTATTTGAATAATCTTAAATGATCATCAATTTGGTCTCAATCAATACATGCAAAAGTACAACTTGGTTAACCATTTATTGAATCTATTTCACTTCATATGGAGAAGGTATTCAATCTATATAAAGTCAACTTATAGAATAAAAAGTTCATTTGTAACCATATGCATCCATCTAAACATAATTTTATTCTTTGAGTTGTAGTTTTGGATGTCAATGTTGAGCTTTCGTTTAAAAGGATTAGAACTTTTGGGACTCTTTTAATCCTCTCAACCCAAGAGTTATTTTATACTCTAACTATTCCACTCATTGTTGACATGATTCAAGCCTCCAAATATAGCCATATCATTCCACATAAAAATTCTAAAACCATACTTAGTTCATTCCCATATACGATTACGAGAGGCTTTACTTCTACTTATATTACCTCTATCATACCATAAAAAGATAAATTAAATAAATATTTTGCTCAACAAAGCAAGAGCGTAAAGCTTAATTATTTCAAACATTAAATAAATTATGAATACAAGTAATTATATATTGGCTCATAACATATAAATTATGAATACAAGTAATTATATATTGGCTCATAACACCCATTTAATTTAATGCTACAATAAATTGAAAGTATAACAATATGTGTTGTAATGAATTTACCATAGACCCTATCGGCATGCAAATTAATGAAATATTTAATTATAATACATCATACTGGAAACATGGAACACAATATTTCCCTACTTGGTCAATGCATCTAGTGATCTGGTAGACACATAGAACTAATTGTAGTAAATTAAATTTAACAATAATGGTTACATATTTTTATAGGAACCAAAACAACATGAGAATGTTTTTTAAATTTTACATCATAAAAATCTCACTCCACTTGGTTACAATTAAATTAATTCACAATCATGCAATTGTTCAAATTTGACCTGGTCCAACTTTCAAAAGTACCCTTTTTCAAGGCATCATTCTCCTAGTTTGTTAATACACTCAAATAGACTTTGCTTTGGATTTAAATCCATGATATGAGGTATGTTAAACCGTCAATCTCCAAATAACATGGGTTTCATCATGAATTGGAATTCCTCTAACATAACACTAACATTGCCCGATTTTCCCTTGGTCCCTTCTTGATTTGCATCGAGTGCACGTTTACCATAAGATATTAGAGATGAATATTTTATTTTTATATGCCTAAATTTATGCATATAAACATGAATACAATGCACACATAGTCATACAAATTTACATGCAATCCCCATGTAAGTTCAATTCTAGCTCAAACATTGTTTACACAATCACCCATGCTAACAATTCACATTTCAATTTTCCATTTTATTTATCATATTGAGGAATTTCATTATTCCAACTCCCATATGTTGTATACCCAAATATATTATTCCTCATTCATATCTAACTAAAAATATAAAATTTTTATCTAACTACTACAACAAGGTTTTCTATTCGTTTTCACTTAATTCAAAGTAAAAATAACAAGCAACAGGCAACTTCCAATAAAACTCATAATACTAGAGCAAATCTCAATGTCCTGCTAGTAACTACTATGTGTTTAATAAACAAAAAACATTTTAAAATAGTTCCATTATCTTTTTTAGAAGGAAGATAAATTCAATAAAATCATTCATACTAAACACAACCTGAAAATTGTTCTCAAAAACCACACACGTAGTTTTCACAAGAGTTTAATATTATGAAAAGAAAACATTGATAATAATTCTAGGTCATTCTATTATTTCAAATTTAGTGAGCACACCTGGTAACACAGCTTGAATAAACAGTCTTAGAACACAATCTTCTCCCAGATACACACACAAAACCAATCACACACATTTCTCTAATTCCTTTTTTCTTTTTCAATGACTTTTTTTAAAAGAATGACACAAAATAATAATACCTACCATTCAAAAAATCCCTTATTTTTTCTTCCCAAAACATGGAAAATAATAAGGCTCATAATAAACATTACATGTGACAATCCTCTTCGACGTGCACAACGTAATCCACTTCCAGTAATTCAAAACTATCCATATAATAATATACTCTTCCATGAAATTGTTACTTTTCTTTTATTATTTTCTATGATGTATGCTTATATAATACACATCCAACTCATGCATAATAACCACAATAATTCATACAATTTTAATTTAACTTCAAATAATAACATATGCATCACTAAAATACAAGTGGATCCCTTCATCATAACCATATAAAATTCATGAATGATTCACTTTCACAAACAACATATATTTCTAAGCGAGAAAAACACAAACATACATAAAATAATTTATTCATGCAATTCTACATGAAATGCAAATATGGGGCTTTCGTGTACCCTGATGTTGAATCATCATTTTTGTACTCACATTTCCCACTGAGCAACTTATCCATCCAATGCACATACCTCCTACACATGCAAAGGATATCAATAGTACCATGCTCCAAAGATAAAAGGTAAGTTTAATCCATTAATTAATCCATAACCAATGGTCATGCAAGGAGGGTCATTACATACTCTCCCACTTAGAACAAATACAGTCCCTATATTTTATGCAAGATGAAGAAAATAAATTACATCATAACCATTCATATCTTTTCACAAACTATTCATTTGCATTTTATACATCATATATGCATGTTCATTTACAATATTTACTCACATAGTTCAATCACATGATGCTTCATATTATATTATTTACATATGTATACATAAAATAAACATATAAAAACAAGCTACTCTACTCGGTAACTCAAACATTCACAAAGATGTTTTACCCAATTTCTAGTCTCGATAAATCATAGGAATTTTTTTTTTTAAAGTCTATTTCTACTAAAATATATAATGGAACTAATACTGCATATCTTCCATTTCCTCCCACATGGAATTTCTATATGAGTAGTGCTCCCATTGGACACGACATTGCTCTATGTTTTTCTTCCTTAGATTCTTGGTTCTAAAACCGAGTATGCAAATAGGTCAAACTTTAATTTTGAGTGGGTCAATAATCTACAATTTGGATACATCCAAAGCATGAGTAGGATTGGAAATATATTTTCTAAAGAGGGACACATGGAAGTGTAGGCCCCAAATAGCTACATACTTAGAAAAAAATTTGCAAAATTTTTCTAAGTCATGAGGAAGGTTGTTCTATCTCATGGTAGTGGTGCAGCACATGATGCTCTACCCCATAGTCAAAATAATCAACTTTGTACTTAGCAATTTGAAGATCGTGGATCACAACATAGTGAAGATGTATCCATTTGTAGTAATGTTCCATCCCACGTGGCACAAAATGATGTTCTAGCACACGGTAAATACATTCAAACTTGACATATCTACTCTCTGAATTATGGTTCATAATACCACTCTACCCCATGTAGGTCATAATGTGTTATATACCATGCAAATCAGTGCAATGCTCTAGCCCATGTTCAAAGGGGTTAAATTTTACAAGTGATTATTCCAAGGCATAGGCCAACACAAGATTCTACCCCATGTGAGCCATAAAAAAGTTCTACATTGTGTGGCTCAATGTAGTACTCTACCCCGTGGTTAGCATTGGTCAAACTTGCACATGGAAATTTCAAGGTGCAGGATAAAACACAACTAGAATATAGTTCTATGTTATGGCTCACAATAATAAGAAGCTGATCCGAAGACTAAGAGGAGTGGGCCAACATATGGTTCTACCCAACGTGGAATAGAACATTTTTACAATAAAGTATTATTTGCTCCAACCTATGGTTAAAGAGGTCAACTATTTCAAAAAATATTTTTGAAGTGTGGGCTATGACATGGTTTTACACCACTAAGGTAGATAAGAAGTATGGTCTATGACATGGTTCTATACTACTGGGTGTTAGTAAAGTGAGCATATCAAGCCTAGATTAATCTCATCCATTCATGGGGAAATAAATGGTCCATTTTTTCTAATGCTCTCAAAACATACTGAAAGCATGTCTACGGAAGCATAGGCGTAACGGGTGCGATGCAAACAAAAGCATACAAAATGCTAAGTCCCATGAATGAACAAAAGAACTAAAGTGCATGAGAAGGGAAAGCGAACGAAATGAAACAAGATGTAAATCAAAAGCAAAGTGCAACCTCTTTTATTAATTTTGCTTGCGATCAGGTTACAATACGTCTCCTCCCCTTTTCAGGGGCTCAAAGCGTTAGATATAGTTTTGTTACACCAACAGATGATACGCTTCCCTTCGGGATATTTCGCGTGCACATATTTGAAATGGACGGGCCAAACGTCACCATCGCTTGTATGAATGCATCTGTAGTTCCTTGCTACCCCTCTAATGTCGAGATCCTACATTCAGAGAAACATCAAACGATTAATAGCACCTACGGATGGACGGAAACATGCAATACCCAAGGCCTCCATTTAATGCATGCATGAAATAAATAAAACAGTAATCAAAACATGTAAGAATAATATGAAACTTGAATAGAAGCATGTAAACATCATCATGAACACACTGGAAAAAGAACAGTCAAGAAATATACTGTAGATTTCTAATCGCTCCGGGGTGGGACGATTAGGACTGTCATAAAATGTTTGAAAGTGACCTCCCAAATGTCCCATCCAGAGGCATCCAAAACATTGAAAAACTTGGGGTTAGGAAAAATGGTGCAGTTTGAGACGACCCAAAAGGTCCGATTTTGTTGATTCTACCCTGATCACCCTGCATCCAAAGGCGCTCCCTGTATGTTAGTGAAAGCATAAAACAATGAAAACATAGTCAAAACTTATCATAATGGCATCAAATTTGAATGGAAGCATATAGGAATGACATAAAACAAGATGCAAAAGAAACAGTGAAGAAATCTACTATAGATTTCTAATCACTCTGGGATGGGGCGATTAGGACTGCAGTAGTGCGAGGGGCACCTGGGGGCAGGACGCCAGCCATATGGGGATTGGTTTTGACACAAATACACTTGGGATGGGTCCAAAACCTCTTGGGGGGGTTTCAAAAAATTGGATATGGTATTGTGGCCAATTGTTTGGGTTTTGGGTCTGGATTGAACTCCTAATGTTCACCCGATAACCTCCCTTCCAAAATAGAGATCAAAGGATGTAGGAAGCACAATGAGGGTGAGGGTATAATTCGATAGCACTTCGTTGCTCCAAATGCTCCTACTCTGTCCTACTTTTGGGGTGAGAAGACTCATCATTTTATAGACTTGAAGGTCTACTTTGAATGTGCATGTAGGGGCGCCACTTTGCCATTATGCCTTGTTAGGGGAGAAAATATTTCTCCCTAATTAAGGGCTCCATGACTGCCTCTATGACTGCTTCTTTGAGATCAAAAATGCTTACTCGCACTCCCATGCATTGAAGGTGGAGTTGAGTGGTGGATCTGTGCTACAATTTTTCAAGGTTTGACCTTTTTCCCATTAAACCTGCTATTTTCCCCACCCTAGAGTGATTGCTACTAATCATCCTAGGGTGGATCGAATAGCATTCTAATCACCCTAGGGTGGAACGAGTAAGGATCAGGGTGCTTGAAAGGTGCTAAATTGACCTCTAACCTTCAAAAAATACTTTGGGAGTGGTTAGGACCACATTTTAACCTTTGAGGGCTGCCCTAGGGGCTATGTATGCCAATTTTGTCAGTGCTTGTAGCCACCTGATCAGATTGGTGCTATTTTGGTGTCTACAAATGCTCCTTTTTGGGATGCGTTGTGCGTGGCACAATGCTGAGAAAAAATAGATAACCAAAGAACTTAATGATTAGGGTTTCTCGATAACCTAACCAACTTTTGACACCCCAAGTATGGAAAGGGCATGCATTCTTGAATCCTTGCTTCTAACAATCTAAGGAGTTTAATTCAAGTGTTTACCTTTTTTCAATGAGGTGTTCCTTGATCTTGGACATTTTTTAGTCATGAATAGGCAAAGGGCGCAACCTTTTGTCTGTGGAAACTTGAGTTTATGATTCTAGAATGCCAAGTGTTTGATCAAATTATGATTATTGTTTGTTTTCTTCCCCAAGCAAGAGCGTGTTTGGGTGTGTATTTTTTGATTGGTGATTAAGTGTGACTACCCCCTCAAGCGACGAATCAATGAGGGAATGACCGAAATGAGAAAATCGATGAGTCACTTGACCCAAGATGACTTTTTTAAGGGCACATTCAGTTGTTTTGTGTTGAATGCTTATGCAGTTTCCCAACAATTGGACCTATTTTTGGTGGGTTTTAACCCTTTTTGTGACGCTTATTAGGGCTAAAATTTTTGAAAATTCGTCCTCCCGTGGAGCGTTTCGGCTATGGTAGCATTCTTAGGGAGTAGGATATCAACAATTTGTGAGCCCAACATTGGTTTTGTATGCCAATAATGTTAGGTGCAAAGGCACCTTTTGTTCGGCAATTTTATTATGTTTGTTGGTGGGTTTTGACCCTTTTTGTGACGCCTTTTGGGGATGAAATTGTCGAAAATCCATCCTCCTGTTGAGTGGTCCAGCTATGGAAGACTTCATAGTGAGTAGGATAGTGAAAATTTGTGACCCCAATGTTGGTTATGTATGCCAAGTATGTCAGGCACAAAGGTGCTTTAGTTTGGAAATTTTATTATGGTGTGTTGGTGGGTTTTGACCCTTTTTGTGATGCATTTTGGGGATGAAATTGTCGAAAATCCATCCTCCCATGGAGTGGTCCAGCTATGGTAGCATTATTAGGGAGTATGATAGTGACAATTTTTGACCCCAACATCGGTTTTGTATGCCAAGAATTGCAGGCGTAAAGGTGCCTTTGTTCGGTAGTTTTATTGCTGTTTTTGGTGCATTTTAGATGCAGTTTTGGTTGTTTTTTATTTTCTTGCTCTGTAATCGTCCAGGGTGGGATGAATACTAGTTTTGTAATCATCCCAGGGTGGGATGAATACTAGTTTTGTAATCATCCTAGGGTGGAACGATTACATGCGTAAGAGCCTATATAAGGGCCAAAACTAGGTTTTGGGCTCATTTGCAATTATTTTTTTTGGCGATTTGGGGATGTGGGGAGGAGGAGTGCTAGTTTTCGAAGCGAAGCACTGTTGAATTTTCATGGACACCATGAGTTCAAGGATCAGATCCTCAATTTTTGGAGTCGAAGAAAGACCGATAGGTGCTCCTTCTCTTTACTTTATTTGTTTTGATTTTGTTTAAGTACAGTTTAAAATCGTAATTAAATTATTTTGTATTTTTTTTTCCGTTTAGATTAGGATGAAAACCCTAGTGAAAAACCTTTTTTTTTTTTGTTTTTGTTTGCTTTGAGCCTAAGGTTAAAACCCTAGTAATTTTGTTATTTTTGTTTAAACTAAGGTTAAAACCCTAGGTTAAAGTTTGTTTTGTTTTGTTTTTTGTTCATCATTAAGGTTAAGAACCCTAGATGATTTTTTTGGTTTAATTTTTTTTTTTTTTGTTTACAGTTAAGGTTAAAAAACCCTAGGTTAAAATTTGTTTTTTTGTATTTTTATTTTTTGTTTAGACTAAGATTTAAAAACCCTAGTTTAAAATTTGTTATTTGTATTTTTTTTTTTTGTTTAGACTAAGATTTAAAAACCCTAGTTTAAAATTTGTTATTTGTATTTTTTTGGTTTTTGAATGTTTTTGTTGTACATTGTGTTAATGTGTGTTTATTTTTGCTGTTCATTTTGAAATTAAGGTAGAAACCCTAAAATGCAGTTTATTTTTGTTGTTTATTTTTGGTTTTGTTTGTATACATTGTTGTACATTCGTTTTGTTGCTGTATAATTTTTTTTTCATGTTTTAATGTTTTTGTGTTGTTTTTGTTTTTCAGGTTGTGAAGAGTCGGTACCGTCAGCTGACGGTATTTTTTGAAGCACGGGATGCGCTTACTGTGGTGGAATAGGAGTGGTTTGATGCCCTTGGTCTCAATTAGGTGACACGGCTAAAGCCTATGGTTGGGGATCGGGCATATCTGACTGCCCTGATCAATTTGTGGGATCCCTACACCAACACCTTTCATCTCCCAATAGGGGAGATGACAGTGACTCTGGAGGATGTGTATCGGATTCTATGGATTATGATAGATGGGCTTCTCATTTAGATGACTCCTCATGATCAACGAATGGCAGTGCTAACACGATGCTTTGGGCATGCAACAGAGATGGGGGTGGATGGGGCGATGGAGATGGCAGAGGGGGACTGCTTGATTGGTAAGATTATGGTGCGGTGGTGGTTTGAGAAGGGCATGTTGGGGGTGAGGCATGTGTTTCTTATGACCCTCATCTCCAAAATGCTACTTCCTGACTCCTCAAGTGTGAGTTTCCCTTGGAACCTACTAGAGGTAGTGTTCAGACTTGTGGAGTGTCCAACAACAGCACCATTGATTATGAGGTGGGGTCAGACACTACTAGTACAACTGTATGATGAGTTGTATGAGGTCTGCTACTAAATATGGAAGGGGATTGGGTGCAGCTACCTATTGCAGTGTTGGGGGTGGTAGCACATAGTTGTGGAGTGACCGTAGGGGTTTCCTTGGACCACTCGGGGGGATATGGTGGATAGGGAGATTGTCTATGCTACTCTATGGTGGAGGTTAGAGGAGAAGGGGTAGATTCAATGGTGGTCAAGTGTCGTAGGGCACTATGCTAATGCCTTCTCATGTATTTATCCAGGGGAGGTGTTCTGGTAGCCATACCAAGACTGTATATCTTGGCCTAAAGCTAGAGAGTATGTCCGGGTGACTTGACATTTTGGGGTGTGCCAGGGATTTCCTCGAGAGCCCTTGATATATCGATGTCAGGACGATGAGAGGACTATAGCCTAGCTAATTATTGAGCTATTGGGTGAGGATTCAGATGTAGTGATTGATGTCCCTAATGTGGACAATGTTAGGGTTACTGTAGAGTACAACCAGTGGTGGACGATGCTGCGATGGCAGGGTGAGGGGCCTATAGGATGTCTAGATGCAGTAGTAGTAGGTGGTGGGGTTGCAAAGGCACCAAGGGAGGGTTGGGGGGCTCCATGCAATGATGTGGATATGGTGGAGGTAGATGACTTGATCGGGCATGGTTTAGGGGTTCTAGAGAAGCCAGACATATAGGACATCCTAGAGAAGTGGGTGTCAAAGTAGCATGCCATCCCAGAGATGCCTATGCCTCAGGCAGTACCAGGGGATATGGAGGTAAGGTTTCATGCTAAGATAATGCAATTGGAGGACCTACTATGAAGATGGGATGAGGAGCATAGTGTAGAGAGGGATCGCCTGTGGGTTCAATTGGCATAGTAGGATGAAGCATTAGCTACATACCACCAGTGGGATGTGGAGTGGGCTCAATTTTGGGTGGAGTTGGAGGCTGAGATTATCTTCCTTACTGGACAATTACTTGAGCTCACTAGAGATGGATCTTTGCACCGAACAAGAGACAGTGAGACTGATCAGTCTACTTTCTCTTATCATAGGTGGGTGGGTGAGGGTAGCACTAGGGGGCATGATGCGGGGGCTAGCAGCAATCGCCCTGAGAGGTCCCATAGGACCCACACCACTGGGGGTAGTTCCAGTCACATCGATCCTATGTGATCATGGTGGTTGACTCCCTAGGCTTGGGGTTTTTAAGTTTTTGATTTTTTTGTGAGGTCAAAGGACCGACTTATTGTAGCATGTAGGAAGTTTTGGCGATATATATACATGACTTAATTTTTGATTGTACACTTTTTCGTGATTTATTTGTTTATTTTATGTACATTTATTTACATTGATGTATGCATGTGTTATTATGAATGTGACTATTTCTAATTATATGATGTATGCATATGGAATGGATGAAATTATTTGTTGATGACTTGGCAGTGGCACCATAGACTGTATAGGATTTACTGGCTTTCTGTACTATGTGATTGTTTTGTGGAATGACTTTGCATGTGTAATATATATTTTTTATTTGTATTTTATGATTGTGATGTAAGAATGGAATGTACCACAGGTGTTCTATAATGTAGTTAAGGTTTTTCTGAGACTCAGATGTTTTAACTAACTAGCCAAGATTGTACATTTATCTCACAATACTTTTGAACAAGGTACGAATCAAACTTGAGTTTGACCAAGTTATTTCATATCCCTATGTGTGCAATTGAATTTTTTTATGTGGTATTTGTTAGGATACCGCTAGTGCTAGATAGGCTATCAACCAAACCTGTACTGAGGATCACCTAATTAGCTCCACTAACTCCTTTGTTGTATTTAGTAATATTAATCTGTAGTGCAATCTAGGATACCATAAGCTAGCTCATCCACATGCAAACATTGATCTTTACACAATTTAATGCAATAGATATATCATCATGCAAGAGGTTTGCCACCAGTGACCATCAGGCTATCAACAAAACGAATATTGAGGATTACCTCATGACCTTCTGAATGCTGAGAGTTCTAGGGATTCAAGTTTGACTCCCTTTTTTTCTTTACTTTTATTGGGATACTTGCTCTCGTATGTAGTGATAAAAAATCACTATTTATTTTTATTTTTTTCTTTTGAGCAAGGGATGGGAATTTTGAGTGATGAGAATCACTATTTCTTGTGCTTTTTTGATGTATGCACTGTGTGGGTTTTGATGTCAAACTTTGGAGTTTGTACTTTGACTTTTAACAATTTTTTTTGGATATTTGCAACTTTTTGAGAATTTGGGATTCTTGGGGAATTGGGTAGGGAAGATGCTTGTCCTTTTGCCAACTCTTAGTATTCTTGGGGTCATTCGCACAGGGGGATGAGCGAGATAACCTTTTCACTGTATGGTATCTTGGATTGCTTTGTAGGTTTCATATTTCATTCACACAACTTGGGAATTTTTATGTGTTTTAACTTGTGTGGGGATGCTACGTAACAAGGTGTGATCCAAGTAAAACTCTACCTTTGTAAAATATGTCTGAATTTGTACAGTTTTTGGCTAGAAATCTAAAGAAGTTGAATGACGAAATCCCAGAATACATTAGAATATAACTGATTATGATATGGTGAAAAAATGTGGATGGCATTTATTTTTTCTAGACTATTTACAAAGTGGAAAAGTGCAAAAAATGATGGAATTGCCGAGTAATTATAGTCTATGGTGCATTCGACCTGTATGACCAAAAAATATGCTATGTATGCGATGCCTAGTGTAGCTTATTATTTTTTTTGTGTTTTGATTTTTAAGAGTATGCATGGAAGTGAGATGCAATTTTTTTTTGTTATTTTTTATTATCTTTTGTTTTTGTTTGTTTTTGAATATTTGTTTTTGACCAAGCGATTGTGGGAACCCTTGGAGCTTTTGGTTTGACCAAAGGGTTTATGGATACCTTTGGGGTGTTTTAGGTTGACCAAGTGATTGTGGGAATCCTTGGAGATTTTTTTGGTGACCAAGTGGTGGTGAGAACCTTGGAGATTTTGGTTTGACTAAAGGGATTATAGATACCTTTGGGGCATTTTGGGGTTGACCAAGTGATTATGGGGATCCTTGGAGATTTTGGTTTGACCAAAGGGTTTATGGATACCTTTGGGGCATTTTATGTTGACCAAGTGATTGTGGGAATCCTTGGAGCTTTTTGGGGTGGGCCATGGCTCTTTTAAATGTGGAATGGCCTCAAATGACTGATGTTCAAGGGTTCTAGTTCCTTTATTCCTTCAAGAGAGGCAAGCCGGTATATTTCAGGTCCTATTTTACTATCAATTACATACATAACTAACCAGTTTTCCATGAACTTGTCCCTTAAATGGTGCAAAAAGTTAGAATTTTTTTGGTTCTCTTTTAAGACCAAGTCACCAACCTAAAATTCCCTCAGGTGAACTTTCATGTTGTATGCTTTATTAAGTCGCTCTTGATAGATACGTAAATTCTCGAGAGCATTGATGCGTTGTTCGTTGAGAAACGTAAGTTGGTCTAACCAGGCCTACCATGCAGTGTCATCATCGATGAACTCTTGCATTGATATGTGCAGGGAAGGTATTTCCAACTTGAGAGGCATGACTGCCTCAAAGCCATACACCAGCAAAAATGGAGTTTCCCTAGTGGGCATCCGAATGCTAGTGTGATAAGCCCAAAGAGCAAGTGGGATTTGAATGTGCCAATCCTTATGACTATCTGTGACCATATTTTTAAGGATGGCAACTAGAATTTTGTTTGACCCCTCTGCTTGCCTATTTGCCTGCGAATAATAGGGTGTTAAAAAACTATGCTAAATTTTGTATTTTGTTGTCAAAGCACGCACGTCTTTGTTCTTAAATGACGTCCCATTATTTGAGATGATCTTGGATGGAATACCAAAATGACATATGATGTTATGTAAAATAAACTCCATAATGCAGGTCCCAGTTGTAGAGGTAAGCGAAATTGCTTCCACCCACTTGGTGAAGTACTTTGTGGCCGTTATGATGAATGTGTGATGGCCTAATGATGCAGGGGAGATATTTCCAATTAGATCTAAGCCCCACTACAAAAATGGCCAAGATGATTGGATCGGCTGCAAGGCCTGAGAAGGTACATGTGTCAAGTTATCATGGTGTTGACACTTCATGCACTTTCGCACATACACGCAATAATATCACTCTAAAGATGGCCAATAATAGTCCATGTAGAGAATGCACTTTGCGATGGCCATACCGCTAAAGTTGTGACCACACATACCATTGTGCGCTTGGGTGATCAGCCAAGTGGACTCCTACTAGTCCAAGCAATGGAGGAGGATCCCTTTGTAGCTCTGACGGTACAAAATGTCTCCTAGTAAGACATATTTTGCCACTTTCTATTTGAATGATCTTTTTGTGTCATACGAAAATCCAAGTGGGAGGCTACCTAACTTGAGATAGTATCTTATGGGTGTGTACCAATCCTGCTGATCAGAAACCTTGACGGTATGAACTGCCAATCCCTCTTGAAGCTCATCCCTAGAAAAATTTGAACAAGAAAGAACCTATAAGAATAGCGTTGTGTTGCTATTAAGAGGGGTTGGGGAGAACAAGACCCCCTAGTTTGCATGATTTAGACTATCATGGATTCGAGAGAACTTATCCTGATATGGTTCAATCTATATTAGGTGGATTATTGGTGTTAGGTCAGATCTTGCATGCTCCATCATGGATTGCGATAATGTTTTGGCTTGAATGGTTGTCATCTCACCAGAAGGGTCTTGCAAGATTAGTGACCCCAAGGAGTCCATAGTGTCCGTAAAATGATTCGATGATCGAGGGAGTGCCTCAATGTCATACCATTCAAGATTTTCCAAGAATTTATCCACAAGGGCTTTGTAGGCCTACAAAACTAGGCATTTGCATTGGAATACCCCTTTCACTTAGTTGAAAATTAACAATGAATCACCAAATATGTTCAAGCATTTGATGTAGATGGTGATGGATATCTGAAGACCTATGAGCAAGGCTTTGTATTCAGCATTTTTATTGGTGCACATGAAATCAAATTTAAATGATAGAGGCATTGGAGCCCCTTGTGATGTGAAGAATATGATTCCCATTCCACCCCCTTGCTCACATTTAGAACCATCAAAAAATAGGGTTATGTCAGCTTGTGACTCAGGCTCATCAGAATTTGGCAATTTTGAGACATGGAAGACCCCATAATCGGGTAGCTCTACGGTTAGAGGCTAGTCATCTTTGAGAGGAGCCTCTGCTAGTTGATCAACAATGACTTGACCTTTGATGAAACTTTTTCCAATGAATTCGATGTCAAACTTCATCAACAACATGATCCATTTCATCGTGTGGCTACTATGATAAGTACGACTCATCATGTACCACAATGGATTCTCATTAAACACAACATACATCGTATTTCTTAGCATGTAATGGCATAGATTTTTGGTGGCAAATACCACTGCTAAGCATAGCTTCTCAACATATGCATAGTTAAGTTCATAGCTGACCAGGGTGCATCTAAGATAATAAGTAGCCTGTTCTTTATTTAGTTTATTTTTTTGGGCTAGCATGGTGCCCAGTGCCACCTCAGTAGTTGAGATGTATAAATAGAATGGCATTCCTAGTCTAGATTGTGCCAATACTAGTGACGAAGCCAAGTATTTTTTAATGTCATCGAAGTCTGACTGGCACTCGTCATCCCAGTGAAATGCTACTCCCTTGTGCAATAGTTTATTCATGGGTTGGCACTTGTCAGATAGCTGCGCTATGAAGCACTTGATTGATGTGACCTTACCCTGCAAGCTTCTGAGCTGCTTGATGGTGGTTGGGGGAAGCATCTCAAGGATTGCATTGACTTTGTTTGGATCTACCTCGATGCCTTATTTTGAGACTATGAAACCCAAGAGTGTTCCAGATGTGATGCCAAATACACACTTCTTGGGGTTTAGTTTGAATTTGTGTTTGATGAGGCAATTGAGGATCTTGCTTAAGTCATCGAGATGATGTGGGCACAAAAGATATTTGGCCAACAAATCATCCATGTAATCTTCCAAATTTTTATGCATGTGATCATGGAATATGTATGTCATAGCACGTTGGTAGGTGGCATCAATATTTTTAAGGCCAAAGGGCATGACCTTATAAAAAAATGTCCCCCAAGGCATTGTGAACACTGTTTTGAGTTGATCATCGGGATTGATACGAATCTGGTTGTATCCTGAGAAACCATCCATGAGGGAAAGTATTTCATGGCCTATTGTAGCATCCACCAATGCATCAATGCTAGGCAAGGGGAAATCATCCTTGGGACTTGCTTTGTGGCTTGACTGTCAGATCAAGCATTAGATTATGCATGACTAGCTATGGGTCTAGCCCTAGCATGTCTTTGTAGGACCATGAAAAAACTTCCTTCTTCTCTTTGATAATGGAAATGTAATCGACTTGCTCTTCGAGGGATAGACTTACCCCCAGCTTGATGATTTGTGGATTCATTAGATTAGAGATGATGTCTACATCAGTCATATCTTCGACGTACGTGTGGGACCCGTCCTCCAAGTGGTGTGGAGTTGGGATCAGGTGGATATAATTTTTTGAATTTATATCTACGTTTGGAACATCGAGTTCCTCTTCAATGTGGAAGATATCCTGAGTTGGTCTTGGGGTGAAATGCAGCTTCTCACCGCAAGGCCAATACTCTGATGGAGATGGTGGCAAGTTAGCATGATCCCAGTCTATGGCATCTAGGTTTAGATACAATGGTTGTGCTGGATTGTCTATATTGCATATGGGGGCGGTTAAGTCAATGGATATCATGTTTATGAAGTGAATTTGGTATCCATTATCGTGCGGGTGGTGACTTAGACATCCTTGGTGATATTTGTGCTTTGGATCTGGATCTATGGGTATTAGCACAAATGGATCGATCCTATGTGTAGATAAAAGAATAGGGTCTACCCTTGGCACTGATGGCTCTATAGGGTCTCTGGGTGGAGGGTGCTCTCTATATGCTTGAAGTGGCAAGTGCAGTAGTTGGTCCAACTATGCTTAGTTTAGGTGCAACCTATGCCTTGGCCCCATGTTTAGCTATTTAAACATGTCGTCAATGTCCATTGGGTTTTGCTACTACCGCATATGGTTGAGATATGCCATCTTAGTCTCATCTTCATAATCGCTATCAGATATCCATAGGCCTTTGTTGGCTTCGACAACTATTTGTGGCATGTGAGGATCATTCTGCTCGAGCAAGTTAATTTGGTACCATCGGGGTTGTTTTGCTCTCTACGAGAGGACCTAATTTTCTTAAGGTGGCAATTACTCGATTTGACCATTAAAGGGGAACATCATGAAGTTCTCCTGATAGTCATCTATGGGCATAACTTGCAAGTGATTGCTATCGGACTCGAAAGGGTCCCAAGGTGCTACCTCATACTCTGACTCATCTTCTAAAGATCTTTCTTGGCCTTATATATATCCCTCTTGGAGGCAAGTTCTTGAAATTTCCCCTTTCTCGATCGAAGAGGAGGGGTTGTTGAGGCCCACAACGTTGGTTGTTAACAATGGGAGATAATCCCCCAATGTGTATGTTGTGTTACAATTGGCATATGGATATTGTGCCAACCCATCCTTATTGCCTAGCCCTAGGCCTTGCATATTTTCTACCAAGATGTCAAGGGGTAGAGGGTGGTTGAACCCTACTCTTGATTTGTCATATGGTATCTGATATCATGGTTGACAAAGAACACGCACCCCTTGTTCATATCTTCCCAACCCATATCCATGCCAATTGCATTGGCCAAGGTATTTCAAACCAAATTTTGGGCTGGATAGATAATTGACGTCCTCAACAAAGGGCTCTTCATCCTCTTCCTATTTTAGGTAAGGTTCAACACCATTGTCGAGGCCACCATATACAAAATTTGTTTGATTTGGTGGGTAGCCCAAAAGGACAATAGTGCTAATGGGGAGGCGAGGTCTCCCCATGTACTACATGGACTCTAGCATGGGTGTTGCTACAATGTTCCACACCAGGTCCTCCCCCAGACCCGTATTATCCATATCAATGGTGATCGTTGGTGATTAAGGGGGAGGGAATGGGAGTTCTTCCTGGGTCCACTCCATGTTGGGTGAACCAGGTGTCTTGACTTCCATTCGACTGGGCACCTCTTCAGTAAATATGGTTGATACCAATGGTGGTATCTATTCCAGGGGCTTCTTCCCGTTGTCCTTAGGTGTGGCCACTATAGGTGGTGTCATTGGTGAAGGACCAGACAATGAATATGGGCCTGATTGGTGATGTGATGGACTTAACAGTGATGATGTATGTGGAATCAAACCATGTTTGGATGGGTTCAACTGAAATTCCAAATGTGTCTATGGGAGGGTCAATTTTGGCATTAGTTACACCGTATTGCAATACTTGAAGGGCTCTAAGTCTATCGGGACTACATGCACTTGCCCTTCATATGTGTATTTTAGGCATTGATAGGCTATCGAAGGGACACACTTCATGTCCCTAATCCAAGGCTGGCCCAGAAATATGTTGTATGCCATATCACCTTCCAAGATGTGGCACAATGTAGGAATAGTCTTTTATCCCACTTGGATGGGCAGGACAATTGTGCCAACCATCGAGCATATTACATCATTGAATTCTCAAGAGTATAGGTGGAGGCCACAATGTGAGATGTTGGAAACTTGACGTGTTTCAATGTCGTTGTTATGATTATATTGCTGGACGAGCCAATGTCCACCAACACCCTCTTAAATGGAATCCCATTGACCCGTGCAATGATGTGCAGGGGTGGATCTGCCATATCACTAGTCATCAATTTTAGTTCATCTTAAAGGTGATGACTGGTTATGTACATCATTTTACATGTCCCACAAAGTTGTTGAAAGAGTTTGCTTTGTGGAGCTGTAGCTTTATGACTTTGAGTATCTCCATTAGAGCCTCCCGATGGGGAAGTGATTGTTGGATGAGCTCATATATGGAGAGCCTAGTCGACATGGTCCTTAAACTTTGGGTAATTTTAGTCTGAATCATGGACACTATTCTAGGCAGAGGAGGTTGCATAGGATGTTGTTGAGGTTGTGATGTTGATGGAACCTCTCGTGTAGCTACAGTGGGGGCAACTATGCTTGGGTACATCTTGTTTTGTGTCACTATGCTTATCATCCCTACATACCCATGCATGGGGTAGTTTTTTTTCACCTCATTGACTTGTAGAGTCTTTTCCTGTGCATCATGGGTAGGCAAGAGGTCTTTGAAGACCTCCATTTGTTGGTTTCTTGGTGCTACGGGATTATCCATCGCAAGCATTTTGTTGTCTATTAGGTCTTGCACTAAGCTTTTGAACTTCCAACATGCGTAAATGCAATGTCCTTTTTGCTAGTGAAATCTACAATATAGGTCTTCCCTATAGTCCTTGGGTTTTTGTGTGTTGGGGTCTATGGGTAGACTTTATGGCAATTTTATCAAGTTTGTCATGGATAAGTGGTCAAACAAGGAGTCTTTAGACTCTGTGAAGGGTGTGAATTGTCGCCTAGGGTGGCACTGCTGATTTTTCTCTTGCCTATGATTTTCCTTCTCATAGCTATCAAGAGGAACTGCCTGATAACTAGCCTTTGGGGGTTGTTTCATCTATGTAGGCTTTGGTATGTTTATGGAAACCTGATTGACTGTGGCGGGTTTCGATTACGCGGACCCATTTTTGGCATTTTTGGGCCACTCTTTCTTATGTGGCTTGGCAATCTTGCCATCCTGTATCTTGATCTCCTCAATGATTCTGGATTATTTCAAGGCTTCCTTGAGAGTGGCATATTGCTGTAGATGCAATAGCATGGAGATCAACCTTAAGAAACTCTTTGAGAACATTTGGTTCAGGTCAGCCATGGGAGGGAGGTAAGGCATATTTGAAAGCAACATCCTCCATCGATTTCCATAAGCCACCATGGTCTCTTCCTCATACTTCCTGAGGCTATCTAGGTCACTTAATGATGCATTCTTCTTAGTTTTGAAGGCAAAACATTCGAGGAACACATCCACTAGTTGGTCCAAGTTGTTGATGCTATGCTTCGGCAACTGGGTAAACCAATCTGAGGTAGGGCCTAAGAATGTGGTTATAAATGTTCTTAGAAGAAAAGCATCATTGTCCTAAATGCCAAAGCATTGACTCAGGAATCTTGTCACATGCTCTTGGGCATCTTCATCCCCTCTAAATATTGCCAATTGGGGCATTTTGAAGTGTTCAGGGTATGGGGGTTCCGGCACTAAAGGATGCACAAGGTGACTACGGAGCTAGCGTAAAGTGGGATTTTGGGGCCCAGAAGTCTTGGTCTCCATAGACTCTAAGTGCTCTAGCAATGCTTTGTATGCATTGGAAAATTTGATCTCTTCCTCCTTGGTTTGTTCCCATTGCGATTCATGGGGAACTTGAGGCCTATGGAGGGGTAGTCGAATAGTGCCCCCTGCCTTGGTAGGGAATTTTAGCCCACTCTTCTTCTTGCTAGAATTCCTCATAGGATTTTTGAGGAGTTCCTGGGCATGACCTGTAAACATGGATGGGTGCTTGAGGAGGGTGTCCATCATTAGCTCTAGGTATGGTCTCTCGCTCAAGTCTAGGAGGTCTCATAGGCAACATTTGATAAGATCATGGAGACCTATCTCGCACCAAGGGGTTAGGCCTCTCATAAAGCTCTATCTTATGTGTGTGAGGGGTTGGAATACTCTCATTAACGATGTTGTGGAGCAACTCATCCATATGACACTGAATGTGCTCTTTGCTAAGACGGTACATGCGCTCTAACTATTGTTGATCTTGCTCAAGCTATGTGATTTGTGCTTGGTGGGCGGTATGTTTGGCAAATGCCAAGTCAATTTTTTCTATCATCGTAGGTCTAGGAGGTCTAGATGCCTCCCCTACATATCTATCTTGGTCGTAGTGATCCAATATCTCTATAGGTCACTTCCCTCTATCAAGGTTAGCAACATTCACCCGAGGCTCTGGCCTTAGTAGGTGATCCTAATAAATAGCAGGTGCAGAGGTGCATTTCTCCTATGTTGTGTATTGAGGAATATAGTGGTTTTCCTCATGCTCTCTTTCATCTATGTGAAAGGGGCAAGAAAAGTTGGCTTGCCCTATCTGAAGAGCCTTGTGCTCTAGATTTGGCCTATTGTTTCTGATGGAAATGAGGGGTATAGGAGGAATGATATAATCATGTGCCCCCCATTTATGCACCCTATGTTTTTCTAGTGCTTCCTCACGCTATGGCCACTCATAATGAGTGTCTAAGGGGGCCTTCCTATGTATGTACTCCTCTTGAAAGGGTCTGTGTTGAATGGGAGTGCCCCTCGAAGGGGTGCCTCTATAGTCCTATTTTGTCATGGTATGATGTGGACTATTTTGGGGGTCAGGCCACCAAGGTGGTATGACCAAGTCCTTGGAGCTATATCAGAGGTGACTTGTGCCCCCTTGTACAATTTCTACAGCTTTTGCCTATGATTGGGCTTGGCTACAAGTTTACACCATGGTGGTGGTTCTCTAAAAGATATGTAGATTTTTATCTTTTTTTTATGATTTTTTTTTTATGTTACACTAAACAAAAAAATACCACACAATAAAAGAAATGATTATCTCATTTATAGATTAAAGGTGTGCCCTAAATCTGGTTTAGTGTATTTTGATTTTTGTTTTGCAAAAACTTGTAACAAAATGGTTGCCCCTTCAATATACCACTACCAAGCCATTATACCAAACCTCTCAATATACCCACCCTTACATGAGGGAAACTATTGGTATGCGAGAGCAGAACAGTATGTGGAACATAGGTGGCACAGAAGGGGAATCACTCTATTTTTGAAACCTACCATAGAAGACTTATCGTCATGCACTGGGAATCACCCCAGCTACACTTGGTTAGCTTTCATTAGTATTTACGTCTAGCAATAGTCACGATCAGGGTGATGTATGCAAAATTCAAGCCAAGGTGGTGATGAAATCCATCATTGGTCTTGATCAAGTATTGGGGTTTTACGACCAACTCCTTGATGTTTATATTATCATGTGGTGTGTGGGGTTCTTTTTACTTGTGCAAAGAAACAAAACATGCAACAAAATTTTCTATGCAAGTAAAGAAACAAAAAAATCATAGAAACAAAGAAAAAAAAGTATAGAGAGTGTTTAGACAACCTACCTCTTCACTGCCCACACCAGATGCCTCTGATTTTCCACTAAAAAAATACACAAGGAGCTAATAATCCTAGGGTGATACAAATAGTAGATATGTATTCATCATAGGGTGGGATGAATGCCTTATTTTTCCTGGGATGGCATGAATTCCAGTCTATATTCGTCATAGGGTGGCATGAGTAGCAGTCCAGTGCTTGAAGGATTAACACCTGTAAGCAAAATCATAAGATTTTGATCAAAAATTTGATCCCAATAGCAAGGGATAGAGTCCCACCATGATCGCCACTGAAATCATGTCTACGAAAGCATAGGCGTATCGGGTGCGATGCAAACAAAAGCATACAAAATGCTAAGTCCTATGAATGAACAAAGAACTAAAGTGCATGAGAAGGGAAAGCGAACAAAATGAAATGAGATGTAAAGAAAAAGAAAAGTGCAGCCTATTTTATTAGTTTTTATTGCAATCAGGTTACAATATGTCTCCCCCCATTTTCTGGGGCTCGAAGCATTAGATATAGTTTTGTTACACCAACGGATGATACGCTTCCCTTCGGGATATTTCGCGTGCCCACATTTGAAATGCATGGGCCAAACATCACTGCCACTTTCATGAATGCATACGTTGTTCCTTACTTCCCCTCCATTGTTGATATCCTACATTCAGAGAAACAACAAACGATTAATAGCACCTACGGATGGAGGGAAACATGCAATCCCCAAGGCCTCTAGTTAATGCATGCATGAAATAATTAAAATAGTAATAAAAACATGTTAGAATAAGATGAAACTTGAAAATAAACATTTAAAAATCATCATGAACACACTACAAAAAGAACAGTCGAGAAATATGTTGTAGATTTCTAATCACTCCGGGGTGGGACGATTAGGATTGTCATAAAATGTCCAAAAATGACCTCCCAAATGTCCCATCCAAAGGCCTCTAAAACACCTAAAAACTTAGGGCTAGGAAAAATTAGGCATTTTGAGACAACCCAGAAGGTCGAATTTGGATGATTTTTCCTTGATCACCCTGTATCTAAAGGCACTCCTTATATGTTAGTGAAAGTGTAAAACAATTAAAACATAGTCAAAACTTATCAAAATGGCATGAAATTTGAATGGCAGTATATAGGAATGACATAAAACAAGATGTAAAATAAATAGTGAAGAAATCTACTCTAAATTTCTAATCACTCCGGGGTCGGGCGATTAGGACTGTAGTAGTGTGAGGGGTGCCCAGGAGCAGGACACCCACCATTTGGGGCTTGGTTTTGACACCAATCCACTTGGGATGGGTCCAAAACCTCCTGGGAGGTGTGTTAGAAAATTGGGTATGGTATTGTGGCTAATTTTTTAGGTTTTGGGTCTAGATTGCACTCCTAATGTTCACCCGATAACCTCCCTTCCAAAAGAGACATCAAAGGATGTAGGAAGCACAATGAGGGTGAGGGTATAATTCAGTAGCACTCCATTGCTCCAAATGCTCCTGATTTGTCCTCATTTTGGGGTGAGAAGACTCACCATTTTATAGACCTGAAGGTCTACTTTGAATGTGCATGTAGGGGCGCCACTTGGCCATCATGCCTTGTCAGGGGAGAAAATATTCCTCCCTAATTAAGGGCTCCATGACTGCCTCTTTGAGCTCAAAAATGCTTACTCGCACTCCCATTCATTGAAGGTGGAGTTGAGTGGCGGATATGTGCTGCCATTTGTCAAGGTTTGACTTTTTTCCCATCAAACCTGCTATTCACCCCATCCTAGAGCAATTGCTGCTAATCATCCTGGGGTGGGGCGAATAACTTTCTAATCACCCCAAGGTGGAAGGAGTAAGGATCAGGGTGCTTTAAAGGTGCCAAATTGACCTCTTAACTTCCAAAACTACTTTGGAAGTGGTTAGGACCACTTTTTAACCTCTAGGGTCTTCCCTAAGGGCTATGTATGCCAATTCGGTCAGTGCTTATAGCCACCTGATCAGATTGGTGTTGTCTTGGTGTCTACACATACAAAAGTAAGAAATTTGATTAACATGATTTTGTTTATCGAAGGTCAATAATAAACTAGAAGATGAAGTGATGAATGGATCAAGAACCAAGAAATAATATGGTTGTAGATCTATGATTGTATTATCGACAAGAATGATGAAAATGGATGACAGTTTAGTGTAGTCTAGAGTCGAACGATGTTAAAGTCAAGCAATTTATAGAGGTCAAGTTGTAGAGGAGCACAAAATCATGTGATTTCTTCTTCCTCTAAAAATAAATAAGAGGATACCACCTCATCACCTAGCTGATATGACTTTTCCATTCCTTGTAATTTTCTATTTTCTTTAAAATAAAATATGTAAAACTATAAATAGAGGTCGAACCCTCATTTTTTTAGGTTGGCTCTAGAGTGTTTGCTTTCCCTAATGTATAAATACTTTCTATAAAATCAATAAAAGGAACATTGCTTGGATGTTTGTCTCAGATTGGTGTCTTCTATATAATTTAGAGATTTAAACTTTGAATGCATTTTTGCTACAACTATTATGGTTAATCTATTCTGCTCATTTGGGATTGCTAACTTAGAGCACTTTGAAATATTTCATGATTGAATCTATGATTGGAAGAAATTATTTTTTGTTAGTCTAAATACTAATCTAATTCTATTATTTGGATTATTATTATTTTAGATGTTTGAAATAATTTCTTGAGGCATGTCTCTGGTTATTTAATTGATGAATATTACTTTTTTTTTAGTGTTTTTAATCACAAGTGTGGGACACTAGAAATTGATTAACAAGGATTTTCCTGTATATTCCTATGTTGTTAGATTTATTCAACCACTACTTAACAAATAACCCTAAACCTATTTCTATCCCTATATTTTAAACATTTAACTAAGCTTAAATGAGTTAACACCCAAGTCAGTTGACAAGGTATACCAGCCTACTCTGGATGTTGGGTTAAAGAAATATTTAATCCATTTAATTTAGGGCTTGGATTGTGATTAGGGGGTGCATGCCTAATATAAACACAGAAGATAATAGTCACAATTTTGAGATTTCCTTGTTGTCAATTCAAATCCCAACAATTTTGGCATGTCTGGTGGGACCCTATTTACTAGAACACTAGCTAAACCATGATGTTTCATTTTTTTATCTTTCTCAAAGGAATCAATATTTAGTGTATTTTATTGATATTATTAAGTGATGAACATTAAATTCACTTGGTGACTCCATGAATGCAAGAAACTAGACAAGCCATTCTAATAACTCATATTGTTCCATGAATACTAGGTCATCTACAAAAAACAATCAAGATTCTATTATATTTTATGAGCTCCCACTAAGAGGATCCAATATTATAAGAAATTTGTCCTTGGATTTTTATTCAAGAGAGGTTCTAGTTGAGTTAGTCCTTGAAGCACCTCCAAGACCACCTCTAGTAAGAACAGTGTCAATAAATATGGCTGGACAAAAAAATGTGAATCCAAATTAGCCTCTATAGAAATACCCTAATTGGGATATAGTTGGTCCCTTGAGACTTACCCAAAAGCATGATATTCCTCAAGTTGTATCCAAAGCTATACATACTTATGGATTAGGCAAAACTTCTTATAATAATTTTTAAGATATCCTAAATCTAGCAACCATACATAACATCAGAAGTGAAGATGTGATTGTTATAATTTTAGCCCTATATTTTAGAGAAGAAATATTACATTGGTTCAGGACCATTGAGGATAAAAAAATTACTTCATAGGTTGCATTAGCCAAGAATTTTATAGAAGAATTCAATGAGTATGTAGATCCCTTTTATCTCCTAAACCAGTTCACATCCATGCAAAAGCATCAACAAGAGTTAGTTTTAGATTTTAATATAATATTCTGTAGAACCTAGAAAAGGATTCCACCTTAAGCTAGGCCAGCTACTCCCCTTTCTTTTATGTACTAAATCAGAGAAACTGGGTAAGAAATAGGGTTGCAAACTCAAAATTTAGGAGTATACATCTTCCCATAGATTTACAATATAGTTGTGTAGGCTGAGAACATCCTCATTAATATAGGAATATTACCTCCAAAAACTGTAATACCCTACTGTTCTGATATTCCTCATACCCAAATTTAGGTAGCTACATATTCTTACATGGACTCCCCTCCTTTTTCATCATAACTTTATTATATGGATCCAATTCCACCCCTTAAAATACCATCTACTTTAGCTTCCTTTCGACCATTGCCATATCAAATACCTTAGGAATCTATCATGCTGCTTGATATTCAAAGTAATTTAAAAATACTTAATAATAATATGAATGTGATGGATAAAATAGAGATAGAGAGGTCTCAAAAAATGATATACCCCCACATAAATAGAGATCAAAAGCCTAGCACCAACAATAGTGCAGGGATCAGAGTCAATGCAAAACAAGATCAAGAATATTCCCTTGAAACCAGTCTTGTGAATGTATGATGCCTTATATGTAATGATCCTCATGATTCAGAATCATGTGTTATGTACCAACACCATATACAATATGCCATGGAAAAGGTAGAAAAAAATAAAAAATTTAGAGTTAACATGTTGTGGAAACAAGATAAAATCATGGCTGGGCGAGATCTTGATGAAGAAGAACCTATTTCTATCATGACAAGATCAAGTAAAAAGATATTGCATGTTGATCCACAAAATATGAGTTAGTTTTAGGTCCCTTATCAAAAGAAGAAAGACCCCTCCCTAAAAAGTAATGATCAATTTACTATTCCCTAAGCAACTGAAAATATGGACTCAATTCTTAAGAGCCAAGAGATATATATCAACATTCCTAAGAGGTATGAGAAAGAGAGTGACAAAGAAAGAATGATATCCAAAAATAAAACACAATAAAAGATAAGATTTCCTTCCATCACTAAAATACAAAGGATTGAAGCTACACAACAGTATAAGAGGAAATATGGTGAACCAGAAAAGAAGTATGAGAGACCCCCTTCAAAAAAATTAGAGTATAATGTTGTGGAAGAGATGAAAAGAATCCCCTCCAAGGCAAGTCTCTACAATACTCTCTTCATCCCTGGTCAAATAGGTTTGCTCAAGCGTTCTTTGAGTAGGAATTCACAAGAAAAGGAGGCTACCACCATCCTTAGCATACGTTCTAGTAAGTATAAGATGTCTCCAATGGATTTGAATAACAAACCCCCTCCTGTTAAAATATCCTTGAGAATGGAGGATTGGATAGTTCGTAATTGTATGATTTATTCACGAGCCTCGACCATAGTCATGCCCAAAGTATTCTATGAGAATATGGGTATGGAATATATCTAATCTTGCCTCAGGATTTTACAATTCGATAGAACACCAGTTAAGATAGTTGGGGTAATAAAATATGTGCTAACAAGACTAGAAAGATCCCCATAAGTGACCATTGTACAAGAAATTATGCTGGTAGACCTAGAGCCTTATTTTAGCCTATGCATTTCTAGAGAGTTCATTGCTAATATAGGATTTTATATGTACTTGGATTACTATAAAATGATAATCCCTTTCAAAGGAAAGAGGATATGGATAAAACCTGAAAATCTTTTGTCCTATCACATTGAGAATATTTTGAAGAATATATGTGCAATATCACACCCATAGATGAGTTAGAGCTAGTAGAAATATTTGAAAATTTTGAGGTGGAGGATGAATTACCATTCAAAGAATATTATATCTAGTTTGGTACATGAATGGGCACATACAATATTTCTTTAGAAGTAGAGAAAAATATAAATGCTATATCCAATCAATCCTTGAGAGAGACAAAGATATAGATTATGAATTTTTATGATGTGAGGTGTAGAAATGGAGCTGGTGCTAGTTTAGTTTTGCAGTGTCTCTTAGAGGGTGTAAAAATTTTTACATATAGATTGGCATGGTACTGTACTAAAAATACTACATACTATGAAGCTTTATTCTTAGAATTAATGTAATCAAATAGCATGGAGATCAAAATTATTAACATATATGGTGACTCTGACTTGATAGTTAATCAAATAAGAGAGAGATGCAGTAGTAAGCACCATTACCTGAGATCATATAAAAATAGGGTGTGGGATTTGATGGAATATTTTAAAGCTCTTAATATTTGCTTCGTCCCCCCAAAAAAATGTTGGCTGATTTCTTGGCTGTTAAAGGTTCCAATTTCATTCCTACTTCAAATATAGATTTATCTAGGGACAAAAGAGTCAATTTAGTTTTCAAGCCTACAATACCAAATAGATAGATTTTTTGGTAAGTTTTTGAAAATTATGACCATATTATAGATTTCCTGGTAAGAGAAGCTTGTTTATCCAGTATATAGGAGGAACTTCCTCATGAGGTAGATCAAAAAAATGTTATCCAATTAAAAATCTATGAGAGGTGAGCTATTCGATGCAAAGGTAAAATATGCATTAATTTGAAATTAGGTTACAATTGATTTAAATAAACATAAAATAACCATACTAGAGAAAAGGGGGGAATAGGAGAAGTTAAGGGAAAGGAGAAGAAATTAAATTAAAACTCTCTTGCCGCCCAAATATGTTTCCGCCCAACTACCGTCCAGGTAAGGTAAAAGGTAAGTAAACTTGCCCAAGGTAAAATACTCTTTTTAACCATTTACCAATGGTAATTTTCCAACATTCTCCCCCTTAAAGTTGAGAGGACTGACTATACAGTCTCTTAGATTTATAAATTGAGCTTTAGCCATGCCTTTGGTGAAGATGTCTGCTAGATTATCCAAAGTGCTGCAGTATTGAAGCTCAACTATCTATTGTTCCACCATATCTCTTATGAAGTGATACTTCATATCAAAATGTTTTGACATTTTGTGGTGGATCGGATTATATGCCAACTGTATGGCACTAATATGATCACAATTCAGTTTGGTTGGATCAATTTGTTTTTCACCAATCTCTTCAAGGATTTTCCTCAACCATAGGATTTGAGTACTAGCATGGGTAATGGCTATATACTCAACTTCTGTAGATGATAATGCTACAACATATTGCTTCTTGGAACTCCAAGTTATTAGTCCTGAACCTAGACTAAAACAATTCCTTGATGTATATTTTCTATCATCTATATTACTGCCCCAATCGCTGTCACTATAACCAACTAACTTCACAGAGTTAGACTTGTGGTAATGGATTCCAAAATCCAATGTACCTTTTACATATCGTAAAATTCATTTGGTTGCTTGAAGATGCAGCTCGGATGGGCATGCCATAAACCTTGATACTAGAGAAACAACATACTGTATATCTGGCCTAGTGTTGGTGAGAAACATTAAACTCCCAACCATGCTTTTGAAATTGGTCATGTCAACTTTTGGTGCTCCATCATCTTTGCTTAGCTGGATTCCATGTCCTGTTGGTGTTGCAACTAATTTGCACTGCTGCATAGAAAATTTCTTGATCATGTCATGAGCATATTTCTGTTGACATATGAAGATTCCATTCTTTGATTGATGTACTTCCATTCCTAGGAAGTATCTCATTAATCCGAGATCCTTCATCTCAAAATGATTCATCATGGAGTTTTTGAACTCCATATTCATTTTATTATTACTACCCATAAATATTAGATCATCCACATATAAACAAACTATGAGGATATCTACTCCATTCTTTAGGTAGTATAGTGTTGGTTCACTCTTGCTTTTTGTGAAACCATACTCACTGAAATAGCCGTCAATTCATGAGTACCACGCTCGTGGTGGTTGCTTGAGGCCATAAAGTGTTTTTTTCAATTTATAAACAAGGTTCTCTTTTCCTTGTTCTTGGAAACCTTGAGGTTGTTGAACATACACCTCTTCTATCAGGTATCCATTTAAAAATGCACTTTTCACATCCATGTGTTAAATGTTCCATCCTTTATGGGCTGCCAAGGAAAGAACAGTCCTGATTGTTTCTTGTCAAGAAACTGGAGCAAAGGTTTCCTCATAATCTATTCCATATTTCTGAGTAAAACCCTTAGCTACTAATATTGCCTTGTGCCTTTCAATGCTTCCATCAGCATTGAATTTAGTCTTACAGACCCATTTACATCCAACACATTTTTTTCCCTTGGGAAGCTTCACAAGCTCCCAAGTATCATTCTTTTTAATTGAGGATATTTCCTCTTCCATGGCATCTTGCCATATACTTTCGATACATGATTTTTCATAGCTAGATGTTTCTAGTCGTGCAATAGCCAACAAAGCATAATTGACTACATCACCCCTTGGTTCATGAGACTCATCATCTCCTGACATTTGAAGATTTTCAAGTCTTGACAAAATGTCATCCATCTCACTAGCTTGACTCCTAGTGTATCTTTGTTGGAAATTCCTATCCAACATTTGATAATATGGATGACTCTGTAGTATGCGCTTTCCTCTATTTGTCTCTTTCCTTTGAGAAACTGGATCAATATCCATCGGACTTGGAGCGCTTACAGATCTATGAAATTGTTTCGGAGAGTTTGGGGGTGCCAACAAAGGAGTCCCTCTTGGACTTGGTGTACCACTTGATGTACTTGATGAAGATTCTTGATGTGGACTTTGTGGAGGGGAACTATTTCCACTACTTTTTTTGGGGTGTACAAATGTGGAACTTTTCGAATTAGAGTCTATATCAACAAATTTTTTATGACCCCATTCTCCCCCTTCATCAAAAATTACATCCCTGGAGATAATTATTTTATGTGTCTTGGGATTGTACAATCTATACCCTTTGGTCGATTCACAATACCCTACAAAAATACATGCTTGACTCTTGGGATCAAGCTTCTTTCTCTTCTCATCAGGAATGTGTGCATAAGCTAAAGAACCAAATACTCGGAAATGTTTGACATTTGGTTTCTTACCGTACCATCCTTCATAAGGAGTGATACCATCTAAACTAGAATTCGGACTTCTATTTAGAATATATGCACTAGTTCTCACTGCATCTACCCAATAGCTGTATGTTAGATGCTTTGTCTGAAGCATCGTTCGTGCAATTTCAACAAGGGTGCGGTTCTTTCTCTCAGCCACACCGTTCTGCTGTGGGGTATAGGCAGTGGTGAACTGCATTTTTATCCCATTTTGCTTACAATAATTTAAAAATTCATTTGAGGAGTACTTTCCTCCTCTATCAGTGTGAAGACATTTGGCATAGTAGTCACATTGCTTTTCTACATTATTTTTGAAGTCTATGAAGCAATCAAATGCTTCATCTTTGTGTTTCAAAAAATAGATCCAGCACATTCTAGAATAATCATCTATGAATGTTAGAAAATAAGAATTGTTTCCAAGGATTTTTGTTTGAATTAGACCACAGATGTCCGAATGTACTAGCTGAAGAGGATAGCTTGCTCTCCATGCTTGGCCTCTTGGAAACTTCATTCTGGAGTGCTTTCCCAAAGCACATGCTTCGCATAACTTCTTATGTTCTTTAATTTTTGGTAGTCCTATCACCATAGCTTGTGATGTTAACATTTTCAAGCTAGCGGAATTGAGGTGACCATATCTCAAGTGCCACAATACACTTGGATTTGTAATAGCAATGTTTGCAAGTTGAGCTCCCCCTAGCTCACCAAATTTTAGAGGGAATAACCTATTCTTTATCATAGGTACTTCTGTGATGACTCTGTTACAATTGTTTTTATCAAGGATTGTACATTTTCTTTTATCAAAAACTAATTTGTAATGCTTCTCCATCATTTTGCCAACACTTAACAAATTGTGTTGTAGCTGTGGAGTATAGTATATGTCATTCACATTTTTAAGGCCTTCATTTGTTGGAACTTCCATAGCTCCAATGCCTTCAACTTGCAAAGATTTATTATCCCCTAACTTAACATGGGATTTGTAATTTGAATCTAATGTAGCAAAGATATTTTATTTACCACTTATGTGGTTGGAGCAACCAGTATCCAAAATCCATGTATCTTTAAGATTTTGATCTGACTGTCCATAAGAGAGAAAATTATTTGATGGACCTTCTTCTTCTCTGTATAATGATCCATATTGACTGCTTTGATCTTTTGAAGTCTTTGACCAGCAGTCACGAGCGAAGTGTCCTTGTTTCCCACAATTGAAACAAGCTATTTTAGTCTTGTTACTTCCTCATCCTTGATTTCCACGGCCTGCATTGCCGCTTTGGTTCTGATTGGCTCCTCTATTTTGATTTCCACCTTTGTTTTGATTTCCTCCTCTGTAGGAGTTGCTTTGGCCTTTGCCTCTTTGTTGTTGTCCTCTACCTCGGCCTCTTCCTTGTCCTCGTCTTGTAGCTTCATTTGAAGTGAAGTCTTTGTCATCACCTCCATAGCTTGTTGAAGGTGCTCCTTGAAGTCTCTCTTCATGTGATGTTAATGATCCAATCAAACTATCAAATGTAAGAGTAGAAAGGTCTTTTGATTCTTCAATTATGATGGCAATGTGATTCCACTTAGGAAGAAGTGTTCTCAAAACTTTCTTCACAATTGTCTCAATTTTTGTGTCATCACCTAAAGTTTGCATCATATCAACTACTGCTTTGACTCGTACACAGTAGTCACCGACTCTTTCATTTTCCTTCATTCTGAGATTTTCAAAATCTCTTTTTAAGGTCTGAAGCTTGACTTGCTTCACTTTATCACTTCCTTGGAATCCTTCTTTCAAGGCATTCCATGCATCTGTGGCAATTAAGTAAGATGCAATTCTAGGAAAGATACTTGGATCTAATTCCGCTTGAAGATGGTATAAGGCAAAAGAGTTATTTTTTTGTGCATCTTTGAAGATCTTCTTGTCGGTTGCACTCAAAGTAGTCCAATATATTGGAGCAGTGTAACCATCTTCAATACTATCCCATAGTCCTTTTCCTATGAGTAATGTCCTCATTTTGATGGACCAGTACTCATAATTATCCCCACTGAATTCGAGGATTGGTAGATTGTTATTTGATCCCATTACAATCTACTAAAACAAGAAACCTTTCTTATATAGTCTTATTTCAAAAAGACTTTACAAACTATCAAGCCTTGCTTGATTTACAATCATAAAAAACTCACTCTTGTTGTGATTCAGCAATTACAAAATTGTCAGCGACTTGTTTGTCATCGTCACTAATCAATATAATTTCAGGAGAAGGAGGTTGTAGGATTTCAACTGAATTACAATAATGAGTATATTCAGATCCTTGTGTAGCAATCTCCACTGTGTCGGATTGTTCAAATCTGCTCCCAAAGGAGTTATCTTCTGAATCTGCTTCGTATCCTAGATCAATATTTCTCTGTTGTGCAATAACCGCATTTTGCAACTGTGAAAAGACTGAATTTATGCCTAGTGTTCTCACGTGCTCATCAAAGATTTCAGTGTTTGTTCTCAGTAACAAACTACAAAGTTCTTGGTAACATCCTTTCGATCTTATCATTTAAGAAAATTTCCCAGAAATTTTCTTTTACAAAGATTTCCTCTTAGGAAATTTTACTAATTTTATTTTATTTATTTATTTATTTACCTCTTAAAGCGTAAAAAATTTTACAACTATTTCCTCTTAGGAAATGTCAATCATCAACTCAAATGATAAATAAAACCTTTCAAAATTTTTAAATTACCTTAAAGGTTTTTAAAGAAATTTTCTTTAAAAAAAAACTTTTGACCCCACCGAGGTTCGACCGTGCGACCTCGTGGGTGTCAAGGCAAAGGGTAGCCGTTGTGCTACCGGGAAGATCCGGGAGCACTAGCTGGCTCCCTGCCTTTATTGCGTTCGCGTCGAATGCAAAGCAATGTTTTGGCTTCGTGCTTCGACGCGAAGCAAATTTTTTTTTTTTATTTGGGACTTAATAGTCCCACATCGCCGATGCGGCGATGTTGATGCTCTTTAAAAAGAGCAAAGCACTGTATGTGCTTTGATTGCCTGCGGGTAGTCCGTAGGCTATGTGATCCTTTTGCCACGTATCGCGTGTAGGTCACCTTGAGCCATGCGTAGGTGGCCTCTCCAATGAACCACCTCAAGACACGTGCCACCTTGGGCTACGTGTTTCCCTCTCCAACGTGCTGCCTCGGGCCGCATGCCACCCTCTCTAATGTGCCACCTCAGTCTACGTGTTGCCTCATCAATGAATCACCTCAGGCCACGTGTCTGCCTATGCCTGTCATGTCCAGCTCCACCAGTGCCTCGAGAATCATGCCAATCTACTCTTGTGTGTCGCCTTGGTTCCTATGAGCTGCCTCAAGATCCGTGCTGCCACCTTGAACTGCAGGCCCCACCACCTTGGGATTCAGGCTGGTCTCGGCTCTTGGCTCTGATACCAAATGTGAGAGGTGAGCTATTCGATGCAAAGGTAAAATATGCATTAATTTGAAATTAGGTTACAATTGATTTAAATAAACACAAAATAACCATACTAGAGAAAAGGGGGGAATAGGAGAAGTTAAGGGAAGGGAGAAGAAATTAAATTAAAACTCTCTTTCCACCCAAAGATGCTGCCGTCCAACTGTCGTCTAGGTAAGGTAAAAGGTAAGTAAACTTACCCAAGGTAAAATACTCTTTTTAACCATTTACCAACGGTAATTTTCCAACAAAATCAATCATATCCCCAGGGGTTTGGTCACCCTAGAAAGCCTTTTGATAATGAATATGGAAGAAAAGCAAAATCCATGGAGATAAATGAAAAAATCTATAAATATATTGAGATAGATAAGGAAAATAAGCTCAAAATTGGTATCCATTGTTCTATAGAAGAGGTAGAAGAGATAAAATCCATGTGCCTTAAGTACCAAGACATCATGGCTTGGTCATATGAAGATCTAAAGGTGTATGATAAAAAGCTGATCCAACATACTATTAAGCTAGAACCTAATGCAAATCCATTCATATAGAAGTAGAGACCTTTAAATCATATGATTTAATCCATAATGAGACAGAAATTGCTCAAATTACTAAAATGTAAGATTATATACCCAATAAAACAATCGACATGGGTGGCTAAATTGGTTCTCATCAAAAATAGGAATGGAGAGATCTAACAATGTGTATATTTTAGGAACCTCAACTAGGTATCATTGAAATATCACTATCCCCTCCATCAGATTGATCAAATTTTATATATTATTGAAGGTCATAGAGGTTATCATTATTAAATGGTTTCTCTGGGTATAACCAGATTTGGGTAGAGGATGAATAACAATTCAAGATCACATTTACCATCAAATGGGGAAATTTCACTTACCAAAGGATGCCTTTTGGCCTATCTAATGCATGGGCCACCTTCCAAAGAGCTATGGATTATGCTTTTGGAGAGCTAATAAATAAGGTGATTATCATCTACTTAGATGATATGAATGTGTTCTCATAAGAAATAAGCGCATCTAAAACACCTAGAGCAAGTGTATCGCTCCAAATTTTTCGCATCCTTACCTTCAGGCTATAGGATCCACACCCGATAGGGGGATGCGAGAAGGATGGGACAATACCTCGGACTGAGAGGCCCTTTGAAGGTCACGCCTCTCGGGGGAGGGGTATAAGGGTGAATTTTTGATGGATGGTGGGTTCACCAGGAAACTTTGAGTGGCAGTTTCCACGCCTAGGTTGAGAATGGGTTTGATGTGTTCATTTTTATATTCAATCATTCAATTCCTAGGTTTGGCTAAGATGAATCTAAGCTATTCTATATGTCAATGCTGATTTATATGGATACAAAAAATATGAATAAGTTATAAACATAGAAAGTGTGCTAAATAAGATAGAATGTACCTGATTCTGGATGTTTGATGAAGATTTTGAGGTTTGTAGAAGTCCAGATCGTCTCAAATATTACATAATTGTCTGCAATTGCATAGAATCATCTCAAATCACAGTCAGTCATCTGAGATTAGATGAGATCATCATCGATCTGACGAATTCATCAGACGAATTCGTCAGAAACTTGCAATCATAGAAACATATACCAAAGACCAAAAATGCAACTGCAAAAGCAAGGGGAAATGATAGAAATAATAATAAACTTGCCTAAATGATAAATCCAGATAACAATTAAAGGAAATGCATTAATTTAATAATTTATTTTAGCTTTATCATGCATCTATGCTAAATGAGGTGAACTCTAGAATGCAGAAATAGAATAAACTAAGTTAATGCATAAGGAAATGGAGAGAGAAGATAAAGAAATGCAAACTATGGGCTCTGATTGCCCCTAATCTGGACTGCAGTCAAGATTTCCTCCAATTGTATGAGATCATCGTTGATCTATGATAGGATCATCCGAAATTGTTTGGAATTGCCTACGACGATCCGAGCTTGATCCAGCTAAAAAAAAATAAAATTCCTGTAAGAAAACTTGAAATACACAATGCAAACAATGGTGCGAAGATGTTCTAATGCATGATAAACTAAATTTGTAGGTAAAATCAGCCAGCCAGGGGGATAAACTAAGAAAATCCCAATTTATATAGGATTAGGGGGAGGTTAGGAGGTTGGAGATCATCCCAATTTAGGAGATCTCCAACGGGGGGGACTCTAACCGTGCAGACACGCATTCTGCCCAAGTTAGAGAAGTTGAAACAAAAGCTAATTATGAAAATCAGTTTTGGGATGAAATCATCTGGATGTTTTGTTCCAAATGAATTTGTCAGATCTGGGATGATTTCGTCTAATCATCAACGATATCGTACAACGGTCAAAACAAATCCTAAAAATGGTGTGAAAAATGGGGAGAGCGGGTAACGGGCAGTTTTGGGGTTAAAATTCAAATTTTTATATTTTTACTAAGGGTTTAACTGCACCAATTTTAGGGTGCTACATTTTACCCCATATTTAGAAAATTTTCCAAATAAAATACGTTAAATACGAGTTCTTCCTATTTTACGAGAAAGCAAAAATTTACTCAATTTTATAGACGACGATTCTAGGTTGAATCGTACAACTACTTACTATGGTGCCCCCTTCGCGTTTTTACCCAAATCGAACATTTGAGGTAAAAGCATGGAAAAGAAAAATTAAAATGTTGTTTTTAAAATAAAATTAAGAAAAATAGGGTAAAACCCTAATTCATTTTTACTGTTTTTAGAGCTCTGCAAATTTTTTTTTCGAAACAGCGCACAGATCGACAAAGGTCCGGTGCGGGCTACGGGTAAGGATCTAAACTTAGTGAATTATGTTTTTAATTTGATTTGTGTAAGTTGCAATTTAAATTTTGACTATTTTTGGGCATCACGGCTATTTTTAGGCCGTCGACAATGTCGACAAAATCATCCCAATTTCATTGATTTTGTCTGAGGGTGAAATCAACGAAATAGGGGCGATCCCTTCCAACAAGGGGTGATCCCTAAGTTGAGAAATCAGAGACAATTTCATCCTACAAAGGACGATTTGATTTAATTTAGGATGATATCATCCAATGGTGGACGATATCATCATGTTTATGAAATTAAGCTTGTTTGAATTGCATGTAATTGATTTTAGTAATTGTTTTATTAATGAATTTTGTTGTTTTATTTTTTATTTTGCAGAGGGGATTACTAAAGATTCAGGAATGAAAATATGGGGGGCTAAGGGATGACATGGCCATGCTCGACTAGGCAAAGTGAGATTGACTAGCACAGGTCAGACTACAACATGTGGTAGAGATGCCACAAATATCAACAGACATGGGACTACTGGCATCCCTAGCAGATAGATGGTATCTGGGGTTGTCCTGCTTTTGGTTATCGACAAGGGAGATGGCTCCCACACTAGAGGACATATGGAGGATCTTGAGGATCCCCATACAGGGATGGTTTATGACTCCTATAGCCAATCAGGTCCAGGCTATGATGAGGCTGTGCGGAGACCTAAGCTTCACCCTAGAGAAGGGCAGAGTGAACATCGAGTCTCTAAGGCAGATGCCTGGGGCATCTAGGTTGACTCAAGTTTTGGCAGGGATAGTGGGTGGCCTACTGCTGTGCCACCAGAGTGGATGCAGACAACCCTGGCTCCTTTTAGATGTGGTCTATGACATGAGAGACCATAGATACATATTTGCATGGGGTAGCTTTATACTGTGCCACTTGTATAGGATCCTGCATGGGGTCATATAAAAAGGATGCCAATGTCTAGTTTTGACATTGCTACTATAGGTTTGGTGTTGGGAGTACATCACGGTGCGGAGGTCGATAGGACTCCCACTAATAGGGGTTGACCGAGAGAGACCCCGAGTTTTCTATTGGTGGCTACAAATAGGGTCACAGTGACGGATAGATCTATCGATGTCACAGAGGTTTCTAGATGACCTCATTCTAGACCAGATCACCTGGAGGCCATGGAGAGAGCATCTAGGGTGGGCAGAGGATGGGTAGGAGCAAGCTCCCATCAGGTGAGTCTGCTGGCTAAGGATGGAGTGGGGAGATGTAGAGCTCCACTACTACGACTGAGTTTTGTGATAGTTCAATCTATAGCAGGGGATCCCATCTCTTAGGGACTATGAGTACTCCCGAATTGTCCAAGATAGTACTACATTGAGTGGGGCTCTAGATATGTAATGATTCTAAAGTTAGGATGTAGATGATGCCCCCATCCAACCAATGGATGGGGATGACACTGGGGTCACTGATAGATACGATGCCTAGTATGCAGGCATCCACCCTCCTCGGATGATGAGGGCATAGGGTTCGGTGCACGTGATAATGCGACGGATGGGGAGGTGGCACCAGGTAGCCATTGAGGTAGCATAGGGTCATGGAGGGAGAGAGTAGCAATGGTATCCATAGGAGAGATGCCAGAGGATTCCATAGGCTCCATATATACCATAGCAGATAGGGAGGAGGGAGGAGGGATTCCATTCTCAGCAAGGGGAGATGTCACCATTGCCCAATAAGGGCAAGGGTGTCGAGGTAGGGGAGAGCAGCGAGATGGTGGCTCTCCGAGCTAAAAATGCCCGCATCTGGGCTCAGGTGTAGACATTGTAGGATGAGGCTACATGGCTCAGGGCTCAGAGCGGAGGGGCGAACATGTAAGAGTTGGCACTGTCTATGGCTCAGATTGTGTTCTATCAAGGAGCATACTTCTAACTGCTTCCAAAGGGCTAGAGGTTACAACTACCAGTCGGTATTGCAGAGCCGATTAGGGTGGGATCATCGAGGACATCCTCACGGTCGATGGTGAGGACCCGAGACACTACCCAAACCTCTATGGGACCACCTCCTCCATGCCAGGGTGGGAGAGGAGATGAGGCTGAGAGCTCAAGGGATTCTTGAGGCTAGATGCTAGAGACTATAGATTGGATGCATATTTTTGGGAGGATTGAGTATGTCAGGGTATAGATTGTGGCATACCAATCCAGTTTTGATATGATGTACATAATTTGTTGATATATATATATATATGGTATTTTTTGATGATATGACTTGTGTATATGTTGTATGATGCTTTAATTTTGGATTTGTTGATTGATTATTCATGTAATTATGTCGTTGGAAATAAATTATAATTTTATGTCATGCCATAAAATTTAAATGGAATAATTTGATGTAAACAAATTGGTTGTTTTGGTGTGATTTGATGAAAAATAAAAGAGTCTTCTAACAATAATTTCAAAGGACATTGTCGCTATTATAGACCATTTCATGGAGTCATCGCTCGCTAGGTCATCAAGCTAATCCCAGTATAGAAATATTGTTAAAAGTAAAAGAGTGCTTAAGAGACTGTCTTAAGACTTTGTGTTGTGATGATGAAAATGATGATGGTAATGATTTGTTTTCAGATTTTCATAAAAATATTATGCATGAAATATAAAATAAATATGATTTTTTCTAGGCATAAATTCATAAGTGTGATAAATTTTTTGAATAATTCCGTAGGAATTATACCATCATTGCAAAATGGAATGTTGACATAATGAAATGAAAATAGAAAAAAAATTGCCTTCTTTTTAAAGCACAATTGTGTAACATAATGATGTAAGCCATATGTTTTTATGAATTATAATGAATGAAAAATAAAATTAGAACAATGGTTTGCACTAGGCATAGAATTATAGGTATAGACTTATACCATCATCACGAAATCCAAAAAGGAAATTGATATAATAGTTTTATTGCATGATTTGATTTTTTTAAATAAACAAAATATAAGATAAGGACTTGTGCTAGGCATAAAATTCCAATTTAGGTTTTGGAACTATACCATCGTTGCGAAAGTCGAATATATAAAGAAATGTGACTTTATTGCATGTTTTGAAAGAAGTTTTAGATTTTGGAAAGAAATATGTATGTAATTGTTTTTCTACTAAACAAATGTTCTTTTAAATAAGAAGATGAAATTATTCCAAAAAGAGTTGCAGAAATATTTTAAATTATCTCAAAGACAAAATGTAGATTTATAAGGAACCCCATGTGCAGATGTGAGTTCATTGCCGATCTTGATTTATCATAATGATACAAAATCTCTTAAATACAAGTGTGTGTTATTGTTCATTCACCAATTTTGAGCAAGATAATTTGATACAAGTAATTTAAATTAACCAAATAAGGGTTCGTTGACCATGATTTATATGCATGTAACCATACTAGACTACTATGTAAGTCGGGTCATCAAGAGATAGCTAATCCATAAGCTGAGATAGGTCTGTACAAAATAAGGTCACTAATGTGACAGACATATCACCACGCTAGGAGTTACCCAAGGCCAAGCGGGTTGGGCACAAACCACCTATTATGGGGCTTACCTCACATTTTTTAAATAATTGAGAATTCCAGGGATTCAAGCTCATTCACCCTTCTTTTCTTTTCAAAGGGTAAGGAAAAGGGATTTTATTGCTTTTTGCTTTTTCTTTTCTCTTTTGCTTCTCTTTCTCTCTTTTTTTTGTATTTTTTTTGTTTTTTTTCTTGGAACTGAGAAAATGCTAAAATGTTGCTACGATGGTACAAAATAATATTTTTCTTTTTCTCATTTGCTTTAACTTTTATTTTTCTTCCTATACTAGGGATACTTGCTCGGATTGGCTGTAGAGTAAGGGATTTTCATTTTGGGTAGGGGTGAGCTTGTCCTTTTGTCAATTCTCAAAGATTCTAGACCATGTGCATGATAGGATAGCAGGGGAAACTTTTGACTCAAGAAACCATTTCTACTATGTAGCATCATATCGAATTTGCAATGAAATAATTTTAATGTGAAAAGATATGCTTGGTTCAAGTAAATAACAAGATCAGTTCTCTATGCTCAAAACTTTATTTAATTCAACTGTGGAATTTGATATAAGAGAGATTAATAATCATACCAAATAAAATCAAAATATTTATTTATGTGAGTGTGAAAGTGTGGGATTCCAAATAAATTCTAATTTATCCAAAATAATTAAAAATATAACTGCAATACTTCAAGAAATAAAAGATGTTTTTGAAGTTTTTATATTTTGATTTTAATTTATGAATTGAAAGAATAAATACTATTAATGTTTTTGAAATTTTTATATGGATGACTAAGAGAAAACAATATGCAAAATAACAATATATACAATGATGAAATGACCATATTTTATGCATAATAGAGTTTAAGATGCATAATGTTCATAGGTTATTTAAGATATTTACCATCTAAGGTAGCTAATCGGTATGCTCCCGATCCAAATTTAGTAGTTATGATATACGGTCCAAGCCATTTGGGCTCAAATTTACCTTTAAGGTCTTTATTTGCATTAGTATTTTTTTTATTTTCTTTCAAGACAAGGTCGTCGATCTCAAAGGATCGATGATGAACTTTCTTGAGGTATGCTCACTTGAGCTTGTTTTGGTAGGTACGAAGATGTTCCAAAGCATTGATGTGCTTCTCATCTAGGAGTTCCAGCTGACTAAATATGCCAACATGATATTCATCTCCTACTTCAGTATCTTGAAGTAGCAGAGCCAAAGAAGGAACTTCTAATTCAAAGGGAAAAACTGCTTCAGTGCCATAGACCAAAACAAAAGGTGAAGTACCTGTGAGGGTACGAGCACTAGTTCGATAAGCCCACAAAGAAGGATATAGTTGAATGTGCCAATCTCGGCCAGATTTATTGATCAGTCTTTTGAGAATTTTAATTAATGTTTTATTAGATGCTTCTGCTTGGCCATTACCCTGAGGGTAATAGGGAGTGGACCAACGATGTTGAATTTTATATTTTTGACATAATTTCTTGACATATTTATTTTTGAAACAAGTTCCATTATCCGATATGAGATTTGTAGGAATTCTAAACCTACAAATAATTTGATTAAAGATAAATTTGGAAAATTGGGTTCCAGTGCAGGAAGCTAAGGGCATAGCTTCAACCCACTTTGTAAAATACTCGATGGCAGTTATGATGAATTTGTGTCCATCAGATGACACAGGATTGATTTTTCCAATGATGTCTAAGCCCCATTTTGAAAAGTTCCAAGGATATGAAATAGCCTATAGTTCTTGTGCAGGCGCATGGACAAGGTTAGCATGTTTCTGGCACTTGTTGCGCACACATAATTATGTGCATATTTCTCCATGGTAGGCCAAAATTATCCTATCCTAAGGAGTTTCTTAGCAATGGTGCTATGACTAAAATGTCCCCCACAAGATCCATCGTGGGCTTCACTCAAAGCTGATCTAGATTCTTCTAGATTCAAACATCTCAATAATATGCATTCAAAAGATCTTCTATACAACATATTTCCAATAATTACGAAGTGACTTGCTCGTCTAAGTAATAACCAGCACTGGTTGCTATTACAACCTTCAGGGAAGGTCCCATTTTGAAGAAAAATAAATATATCAGTGTACCAAGGTTCAGGAGTAGTTTCATTGATTAGAAACACATCCAAAGGTTCTAAGCATGATTTATTTAAAGTAGGTTCCTAGAGTTGACGAATAATGATGGTAGCATATTCGTTATCTAGCTCCAAGGGCAAAAGAGATGTAGCTGCAGCCATAGCATCAACCACATGGTTGCTAGTTCGAAGAATAGCTTCCAAGGTAACTTGATCAAATAAATATATTAATTGTAAGACATGCTTTATATGGACGTAATTTATCATCTCTGGTCTGATAAACATCATTGATTTGATTTATGACAAGTTGAGAATCATCGAAAACCAATATATTTTTAATTTTCAGTGCCAAGGTAGCTCGTAATCCAAGGATTAGAGCATCATATTTAGTAGTTTTATTAGTACAAGCAAACATTATTTTAAAGGATAGAGGGATAAGATGTTTCTATGGAGATATTAAAATAATACCTGCACCAGCCCCACTCATGCATCGGGATCTGTCAAAGTATAGGGACCATTGCTCTGGATGGTCTACCTCTAATTTAAGGCATTCATCAAAAAACTCAATGATGAGGGGATGGGTAGATTCTAAGGGTGTAGCAGCTAGTTTATCTACTATGATTTGACCCTTAACAGACTTTTATCCTATAAACATGAGTTCAAACTCACTTAGCACATGAACCCACTTTGCTATGCGACCAGATAAGTACGATCGACTCATGAGATACCACAAAGGATCGAATTTAGCAATAACATACGTTTTTTGACTAAGCATATAATGGCATAGTTTTTGTGTAGAAAATACGACTGCTAGACATAGTTTCTCTAATGCTATGTAATGGGTTTCATAACTGATTAAGGTTTGGCTAATGTAATAATTAGCACGCTCTCTTTTCTCATCGTCAAGTTGAGCTAACATAGCTCCTAAGGAAAAATCTGAAGCAAAAATATACAAAATAAATGGGCAATCAGGTCTAGGTGGTGAAAGCACAAGTGGGTTAAGGAGATATTGTTTGAGGAGTTCAAATGCTTCCTGAAATTCATCGTCCCAATGAAAAGAGATATATTTCTTAAGAAGCTTAAGAAAGGGTCCTGTTTTGTCCACCAACTTATCGATGAAGCAACGAATAGCTTGAAGTTTACCTTGTAAACTCCGTAATTCAGATATATTTGTGGGTGCGGGCATATCAGTGATAGCCACAATCTTGAGAGGGTCAATTTCAATGCCACATAAAGAAACTATAACCCCCAATAATTTACCAAACTTAACTTTGAATATACATTTGGCTGGATTCAATCGGATAAGATATTCCCTTAACCAATCAAATACTTTTCTCAAGTCATCTAAATGATCATCTTATTTGATGGAATGTGCTATAATATCATCTACATAATCATTTAGAATATTATGCATCATATCATGAAAGATATAAGTCATGGCTCGTTGATATGTTGCACCTGCATTCTTCAAAGTGAATGGCATCACTTTCCAAAAAAATTTCCCCCAAGGGGTAATAAAGGCTATTTTATCCTAATCTTCAGGAGCTATCCTGATCTTATTATAACCAAAAAATCCATCTATTAAGGATATCATTCCACTCCCAGTAGTAAAATCAATGACTTGATCCATGTTGGAAAGAGGAAAATCATCTTTAGGGCATGCGACATTAATATCTCTAAAGTCTGTGCAAACCCTAACTTTGGTAGCTTCTTTCTTAGTTACTGGAACTACATTCGAGATCCATTCAGCATAATCAATGGCTTGTATAAAAATAACCTTCAAGAGTTTTTCTAATTCCCATTTGACTAGTAAGGCCACTTTAGGATGCATTTTTCTAAGTTTTTGTTTAACCGGTTTAGCATCCATATGGACTACTAGGTGATGCATAACTACAGAAGGGTCAAATCCTGGCATATATTCATATGTCCAAGCAAAGACATATTCATATTTTTTAAGAAATGCAATGTATTTATCCTATTTTTCTTGACTCAATTCTGATCCAATGTTGATTATGTGATGATTATCGTTGGTTCCAATGTTAATTTTATGACATTCTCTACTTCCATGTGTAGATCTCTCTCAAAATTAGGTGGGGCGGGTGAAACGTCCAATTCTTGTAATTCTTTCAAGGTTAGCTTGGATAATTCGTCTTGAGGATTCGTGGCCTCAAGTTGGGATATACTAGGTATAGAGCCATCAAAATAAAATCTGTTATGTAATAATTCCTCAATGGAGACATCATGGAAGATATCTCCCTCCAACTCATCATCGAATTCAGCAATCATCTCAGGGTAAGCTATGAATAGCATATTACATGTAAATGGTTTATTCATTAAATGCAAAGCATCACGTTTATCCAAATAATCTTGGTAACATATGATATGGTCATCATCCTCAAATGGGAAGGGCTGACCCTTACTAGGAAATAGACCCACACCACATCGGGCAGGCCATGGTTCTACCTCAAAAGGTTCTTTCATACCATTTTGGAAAGGTCCCAAACCTTTCAATTTATATCCCGATTTAAGTATTATAGGCTTAACTTTAATATACTTATTAGCAAAATAACATCGAGCATATCCATCGTTATGAGTCTTGATGTTTTTGGGTATTCTACCCCAGTCATATCCCTTATAAATAAAAGCACAGCTCTCGACTTGGTAAATACTTCCCATAGGCTGTGGGAGGCCCAAGGTATGAGGAGAGGGTGGAAAATTATTTAAAATAAGGGAATATTGCATAGCAGCGTTTGTTTTTTCTGATATAATAATTTTAGATAAATCGGGTAAGAGCTCATCAGTAAGAGTGTAAGAGGTATAAGGAACATTTCCTACATCTTTGGATGCAAAAAATATGCCTCTGGTAGGTGTAGATTTTGTAGGGATGTCCATGGATGATTCTATAGGTATGGAAGTTATAGGAGTAAAACAAGAAGCATTGGTTGTGGGTTTAGGATCTTTTTGAGGTCCTAATGTGGTTTGTTCGGAAGATGGTTGAACTATATGTAGAGGTGGAGTTGATGGAGAAAAATTAGATGATGTTATGGGTGTGTGTTTCACACGTTTAGATGGATAATAAGAATTAGGATGTGTGGATGTCAGAGCAGGGCAAAATTGAACTCCAACAGGTTCTACCAAAGAACACATATCAAAGGGTCTGGGATCACCATGAATGGTAACCAACTGATTTTTAAATTTGAATTTAACACACTGATGTAAATTTGAGGGAACAACTCGCATCGCGTTGATCCAAGGGTGACCCAAGAGTATATTGTACGATGTAGGCCAATGTACAATAAACACGGTCATGTCTAATGTTCTTGGACCAACTTGCAATGGAATAGTAATAACTCCACACGTTTCTTGTGTTTCATCATTGAAGGCTTTTATGATCATATCAGTTCTTTTCATTTTATCACTTCTAAACCCAAATCTTTGGTAGAAGTCAAAAATGCAAATGTTTAAAGATGAACCATTATCAATCAAGACTCGTTTAACTGCTACATCTCCAATTAGGGTAGTAATATATAAGGGGTTATCCTTATGTAAACTATGTTGCGATATATCTCTATCCCGGAAGTCAATACAATCGAATTCTCGAGTTATGATAGTATTTACCATGGCTTTAGGTTGAATATTTTGTGGTACCATCATTTGGATTAATGTGAGCATTAATTCATCCCTATGCGTAGGAGATCTTAAAAGGTCCAAAAGGGAAATTCTAGCTATAGTATTTGATAATTGTTCATTAATATTATAAGGAGGTTTAGGTTGAACATTAGGCACATGATTCCCTTTATTAGGAACTTTCAGAACAAAATGAGCTGATCAATCATTCTGAGTTTGATCTTGTTGAGAATTTTGAGCCTGTTGTCTAGTAACAGCTTCGATGGTACCTACAATATTATTTTGTGGATGATGAATGGGTCTTGGTATAGTGTGTATGGCTTGTTCATTAGAAAGTAATTGGTGAGAATATGGTCTAGTAGTGACTCTTCTTGGAAATGGTTCTTTCAGAACCATAGAATTTGTGATAGGTTGAATAACATCTGATTCATATTCAAAACTATTTGATTGATTTGATGTGATTTCCATGTCACTTTTAATCTCGTATTCTGTATCACTAAGATCAGGTGTCCAAATATTATATAAAGGTCTAGTCATAAACATGGATAAATTTGTGTCAAATATTTGCAGATCATGAGTAGGTAAATGTCCACTAATAGTCCTTACATATCGGGTAGGAGGGGGAACATTATGATGCTCAATTTGATTAGCCACCTCTTTACCATGCTTTGATAAAGGATGTTGAAATATGTCTAATTATTGATTGGCATTCTGATTCTAATTTTGGGGGATGTTATTTTGAGCATTATTAGGAGGATTTTGTTTAGGTTGAAAGGCTTGCACCTCCATATCATTGTTATCAATCAGGTCTTGTATTTTATGTTTTAATATTTTACAAGAGTTGGTAGCATGTATAGGTACTCTATAGAAATCACAGTGTAAATCAGCTCTGTATCTGGGTATAGTTGGATCAGGTTCCTGGATTTTTGGTAATTGGATCAAACATCATTCTAATAATTATGGTAGAATGGTTGATAGAGGTTGATTTAACCTAGTAAATTCTCAAGTTGGTTTATCAAGATGTTTCAGTATAAACTTCTCCGTTGTTTTTGTAGCATTAACAGTAGAAATATTTCTACTATCAGTGACTCCATCACCCACAACTTATTTATTTTTATATTGATTTCTAGATGTTTTCTGATCATATTTCTTTTTAAGCTGTCCTCTCCTAATGAGAGCATCTTCCACTCTTCGAGCTAAGTCTATAGCTTGATCGAATGTGGTCAAGGTAGCAGTTGATAACTATAGGACAATTGTTCTAATAAATTATTGAAAAAGATATCCAACATTTCTCGATAAGGTAACACAAAGTGTAATTTTCCTATCAGCTGTCTCCATCGAGCTAGGAAATCAGTAAAACATTCATCTTTGTCTTGTTTTAAGTTGTACAAATCTTTAATTGTTACATGCCTTTCGATGTAGGCACTAAATTTATGAACAAAAGACTCGGTTGTTTCTTCGAAATTCCTCAAAGAATGAGTAGGTAATTGATAATACCACTCCAATGCCATTCCTCCTAAAATTTTTGGAAACATTTTTAGTAATAAAAAGTCATCATGTGATATATCATGACATGCTAACCTAAACATACGAAGATGCTCTATGGGATCTAGGGTTCCTTTGTATATAGGTAGGACAGGCATAGGAAAGTGTTTAGGATATGGTTGTGCTACAACTATAGGATCTAGAGGTTGACTACACATCTCTCGATAATTGTATGAGGGACAATAGGGATCTATCTGGTCCATGCAGGAAACTAACTATTTCACCATAGTTTCAAGATTACTAGTTTGTCCACCATACTGGTTCGGTGGTACATGAGTATGGTATTTGTGAGCGTATGACGATGGGACATAAGGATTAGATGCTATATTGCTATTATGCAAATGGTTGGTAGGAAGAGTATTATAAAGAATATTTGTAGTAGCATTATGTTGTATCCCAGATTGTTGGAAATTGGTGTTTGGTTTTGTTTTGGGATTTTGTTGATTTGAGGTATGTTGATCAATAGCTTGGCGAAATAGAGTAGTGAATGAAGGTTTCTTTTGTGTGGGAATAACTCTAGGCTTGGTAACAGGCACTCTAGGTGGTTGGGTAACCTATTATTGTTGGATGTTCTAGATTATAGCGACCATATCCAAATTAGATGGTCCAGCTTGATCACTTTCTTGATCAACGAAGGACAAGGTATTAGTGCGTGTGTGATATATTTCTTCTAGGGTTGCTTGAGTGTCACTAATTTTATCCTTTTCCATATGGACTGCTCTATTAAGAGCACCAATATTAGTATTGAGGAACTTCCAAAAATGTTCCATGTTATCAAAAATATGACTCCTCCCAGAGACATTTTAGGGGATGAGGATCCTTCCTCTCTAACGCTTTCTCTTTGTTCATTTCCTTCAACAAACTCTTCTTCTTATTGGTCTAGGGTTCCTTCTTCCTAAATTGGGTCTTCAGGAAGGACATCTGGTTTATTTAATGGTTTTCCTAACCAATCTTCTTCTACTTCGATCTGTTTTCCATTCCTAAGTCTAGTCATTATGCTTAAACTTAGATTTTAGCATATAATATATATATATATATATATATATATATATATATATATATATATATATATATATATATATATATATATATATATATATATATATGCGACAAGTTTGGGAGGTATATATTTTAATTATATACCTACTATAATACTTAAAAGAAAACTTTTTAATTTTTGTTAGAGTTTTGTTTTGTTTTTGTTTTTGTTTTTTTATTTTTTAATAATAATATTATAAAGACAACAAACAACATACTAAATACAAGAAATAATAATAATAAAAGAATGGATTAGTTTTCTATAAATAGTTTATGGATATCATTAATAGGATCAAGTTCATCAGGAGTCATGAAATGCTCCTCTTCAAATTGGAAATGGTTTTTCAAGAATTTGACAAAATGTGCTGTGCTGATATTATATGTTTCAAACTCTGACCTATAGAAATAAAGTTCATGGCAATACTCTCGATATAACACAACTCTAGGAACTCTATTCCATCTCTTTCTATCTGTAAGAATGACCTCTTGATCCTCTATACGATATAGAAATCTATGTACTACAACTACGTTATCGAGGTATTCCTCAAAGGTGTACAACTCAGAAGACACAAGTGCTATTTTATCGGCTAACCACCTATGGGAAGCTCTCTAAATCTTATGGTACAAAGTCACCTGATCAGGATCCAGGATTCTATCTAGGAAAAACCTCTTAATTTGCCTAATTTCTGTTGACCTAGATGAAATAATACTGAATCTCCTATTAAGTTCGTCCCATAAAGGTGGGACTCTATATGTTGGAGATACTCTAAGCAAAGAAGTAATCTCTATGGCTGCTAATTGATTTTCAAAATTTATGGTGATAGCTCGTCTTTTATTATAATATACCATCTAAATATGATATGCAATCTTAATAATCTTCTTCTATTTTTATTTTTTTTTCAAAAGGTTTTTAGTTTTCATGTTGGGTTCACCAAAATGTATCGCTCCAAATTTTTTGCACCCTTACCTTCAGGCTATAGGATCCGCGCCCGGAAGGGGGATGCAAGAAGGATGGGACAATACCTCAAACTGAGAGGCCCTTTGAAGGTTGTGCCTCTTGGGGGAGGGGTATAAGGGTGAATTTTTGATGGATGGTGGGTTCACCAGGAAACTTTGAGTGGTAGTTTCCATGCCTAGGTTGAGAATGGGTTTGATGTGTTCATTTTTATATTCAATCATTCAATTCCTAGGTTTGACCAAGATGAATCTAAGCTATTCTATATGTCGATGATGATTTATATAGATACAAAAAACATGAATAAGTGCTAAACACAGAAAGTGTTCTAAATAATATAGAATGTACCTAATTTCGAATGTCTGATGAAGATTCTAAGGTTTGTAGAAGTCCAGATCATCTCAAATCTTACATAATCATATGGAATTGCATAGAATCATCTCAGATCACAGTCAGTCATGTGATATCAGACGAGATCGTCGTCGATCTGATGAATTTGTCAAACTAATTCGTCAAAAACCTGCAATCACAGAAACAGATACCAAAGACCAAAAATGCAACTGCAAAAGAAAGGGGAAATGATAAAAATAACAATAAACTTGCCTAAATGATAAATCTAGATAAAAATTAAAGGAAATGCATTAATTTAATAATTTATTTTAGCTTTATCATGCATCTATGCTAAATGAGGTGAACTCAAAAATGCAAAAATAAAATAAACTAAGTTAATGCATAAGGAAATGGAGAGAGAAGATAAAGAAATGCAAACTCTGGGCTCTGATTTCCCCCAATCTGGACTGTAGCTAAGATAGCCTCCAATAGTACGAGATCATCACCAATCTATGATAGGATCATCTGAAATCATCTGGAATCACCTGCAACGATCTGAGCTTGCTCTAGCTAAAAAAAGTAAAATTCTTGCAAGAAAACTTGAAATACACAATGTAAACAATGGTGCGAAGATGTTCTAATGCACGATAAACTAAAGTTGCAGGGAAAATCAGCCAGCCAGGGGGATAAAATAAGAAAATCCTAGTTTATATAGGATTAGAGGGAGGTTAGGAGGTTGGATATCATCTCAATTTGGGAGATCTCCAACGGGGGGGACTCTAACCGTGCAGACACACCTTCTACCCAAGTTAGAGAAGCTGTTGAAACAAAATCTAATTATGAAAATTAGTTTTGGGATGAAATCGTCTGGACATTCTATTCAAGACAAATTCGTCAGATCTGGGATGATTTCGTCTGATCATCGACGATATCGTCCAATGGTCAAAACAAATCCTAAAAATGACACAAAAAATGGGGAGAGCAGGTAATAGGCGGTTTTGGGGTTAAAATTCAAATTTTTATCTTTTTAGTAAGGGTTTAACTACGCCAATTTTAGGGTGCTACAACAAGTATTTGAGAAATACAAAGAATTTGGTATCTCGCTGAACCTAAAGAAGTCATTTTTTATAGTCCATGAAAGGAATCTCTTAGTACATTTGGTTTCTAAGGAAGGAATATCTATAGACCTAGATAGGGTAAATTCAATTTTATCCCTATCCTTGTCTATGAACAATAAGATCTTGCAAACTTTCTTTGGGTAGATCAACTTTGTAAGGAATTTCATCTTGGAATTTGCTCAAATAGCAAAGCCTATCTCATATTTTCTAAAGAAGAATGCAAATTTCAAGTGGATAGAAGTAAGAAAAAAAACTTTTTAAGCCATTAAATAAGTTATTGCCACTTCCCCAGTCCCGGTGAACCCTAATTTTAGTAATAATTTCATTTTGTATGCTTATGGAGCTAAAGAGAGCTATGTAGTCATACTTACTTAGAAGAATGATGATGGACAAGAACATGCCATATTTTTTTAAGCCAAACCCTTCATGAGTATCAAATAAAATATAATTTTATTGAGAGACAAGTTTTTGCAGTAAAGAATTAATTGAATAATTCTAGACAATACTTTTCTCAAAGTAAACCCATTATTTATGTGGTCCACCGAAATGTAAGGAGCTTTATTTTACAAGGAGAATTAGGAGGTAAAAGAGCTGGTTGGATTACCAAAATCCAAGAGTATTATGTGGAAATCCATCCTAAAAAACTACTAAAAGGTAGATCTCTATACCAAGGGTTGATAGAAAAGGTAGTTGCAGAACATATGTTAGCTTGTCAACTACCATTAGCATATCAGAGTGGAGAGGTTTCATAAGAAGGTCCATACTAGGTTGATCAGATGATAAGCTATTTCAAAATAGGAACATATCCTCAAGGCCTTAACCCATCATAAAGGAGGAGATATAGGCTTCAAACCTTGAATTATATCTTATTATCAGAAGAATTATTTCGAAAAAATCTTTATGGAGTCCTCCTAAGATTCTTGAAATACGATCAAAAGCAAAAGACCATTAAATAATTTCATGGAGGATTGTTTGGAGGATATTTTTTAGGAAGGATCACAACTATGAAAATTATCAGGGTGGGCTATTATTAGCCTACTATTTTTGCTGACACCCTCAAGATAGCAAGGACATGTGATGAATGCTAGAGTTATGTGGGAAATAATAGAAATGTATAATTTCCCCTCCAACCTATTCAAGTAGAAGATCTTTTTCAACACTAGGGATTGAACTTCATTAGAGTGATAAACCCTAACTCCTTAGAAGGACACAAGTATATTCTAATTGCCACATATTATCTTACCAGATGGGTTGAAGTCATTCCTAGAAAGAAATTATATTAGGAAGTGGTAATTAAATTCATGGAAAGCTTGATCACAAGGTTTGGTATCCCTAAATCTATAGTAAGTGACAACGGTCTAGATTTTATAGGAACTAAATATATTGAGTTTACAAGTAAATATAATATAAGTTTAAAAAAATCATCTAGCTACTACTATCAGGGGAATGTATTAGTTGATTCAACTAACAAAAATATTCGTAGAATTATAAAGATATCACTAGTGAATAGCAAAATGAGTTGGCATCTCCTTTTAGAGCAAGGTCTATGGGTAGACATGATTACTATCAAAAAATCTATCAAGACTACCCTTATGTATTCATGTATGGTAAAGAAGTGGTTCTGCCTATTCATCTAGAGATACAAGCTTTAGGTTGGTGAACCAAGAGGAATATTATGATCAAAATCCAAATGAAACTAGGTTGATGCATCTCCTACAATTGGAAGAAAAAAGAACTCAAGCATATGAAGATTTCCAGAAGCACTTTGTGGACACTAAAGGATGGTTTGATAAGAAATCCAAATTTAGAAATTTCAAAGTGGGTGAATCTATTCTAAGGTGGAATGTAGAGAGAGCCAAACCATACAATCACCAAAAATTTGACTCTTTCTGGGATGGTCCTTTCAAAGTGGCTAAGGTTAAAGAGAACAATTATTTTTAGCTCCAATATCTAGAAGGAAACATTCAACCAATTTCAGTTAATGGATTCCATCTAAAGCTCTAATTTGAGTAAGAGTTCTTTTCATGTAATGTACGTATATATTTGTACTATACCTTTGTTTTTTGTAAAGTTTTTTTTGTACATAAAAAAAATGCAGTATAGCGACTCACAACACATTGTTAACCAAGATTCAAGATGGCCAAAGCTAAGAATGTGCTCTCTCCCATGCTATGTTCCATGCTATGCTCAAGGAGAATAAGATAAAGTTAGTCATGGGTTGTAAAATATACTACGTCATGACTAATAAATGAATAGTGCAATGTTTTCCATCACCAAGTCGCTCATATTTTGAATTGTAAAGTGTGTAATAGGTAATTTCCCATCCACTACATTAATGTTGGAATGTGTGCATGTGGGGTATTTACACTCAAAATTTAGATGCTATTAATTTTGCTAACATTTCTAAATTACCAATAAAATCTAAAGAAGCAATGAGATGAAGTTTCCAAGAAAAAAAATAGAGCAAATTTCTAGTAAATTTCCTCAAAATTGGCACCAAAAGTAGCTCTGGAAACTGTCCAGCAGGTGAGTGTTGAACTAGAATGCTATGTGGATAAAGCAAAGGTAGTGGAAGACACTAAAATGACATGGAGAAATATAAATAGTCTTAGAAAAGACATTTATGAAAATTTTTAAAGGGGTGAACCGAATATAGTTCAAGGTAATTGTGCCATCCACTCCTTATGTCATTTTACATCTATGATTTTGTGCATATCTGTCTTGAGTTGATAGTCACTATTGTAAAGTTCTATGACCCTAGGGTAAAAGTAGTAAAAATAGCTAAGGGCATGAATTAGGGAAAAATTATGCACCAAATGATGTGAAACAATATGATTATCTACCCCATATCACTCATGAGCATCAAAAAGGAAGCATGCATGTGAAAAGGAAATAATACCAAAAAAAAGGAAATGAATTAAAGTGAGTCTCTTCTCATTAATTAGTTGGATCAGATACAAGGTTACAAAGCATTCCCCTTGATGGCTCAAAATTTTATACAATTTTTACAATATTTGGTTCCCAAATACCAAGTCTTTCATGGAATCAGGGTGCACATCCAATGTTTCTCCGCATACCCACAATCGAGGTGGGCGAGCCAATGTCATTGCTACTTGTATATAGGTTCTCTGATGTCTGATATTGCTTACCAAAGCATTTTGAGGACCTGCACATGCACACAAGGAAGCAAAAATAGGTCAAATAGCAAGGGTGTATGGTGAAAACATGCAATCCCCACAGGGGAAAAATGGCATATAAATTAAAAATGCATAAAATGATATCCAAACGACTTGAAAATTTGTAGATATATTAAAGAGGGTGTTTTGGGAGGATATAACCTAAAAAATATCTAAAATTACATCCGTAGACCCCTTGATTTAGCGTCACCCGTCTACAACCTACGAAAAGGAAGACAACAAAATATCAAACCTGCACTTATCCAAAAATCATTAATTTTTTTCAGTATGCATAAAGCAACATTTAAAGACAGCCCATATGATCATATTTTCAAATTGGAAACCGGATCGACCTGCATCAAATTGGGGTGCCCGGATGGGCCCTACGAGCCTATGAAAACTTAAAAATGCTATAACTCTTTCATTTTAACTCCAAATAACTTGAAATTTGAACTGTAGCATAATGAGACAATATATAAAATTAAAAATTAAAAATAGTAATGAAAATGCTTAATATTTTACCTTAATCCTAGGTGGGGCGATGGTGACTACAACTATTTGGGGGGCACCCTAGGAGGGGATACCCACAAAATCCGGCCACTTTTTGTTACAAAAATACTATAATATGTTCCTAAAAAACCTAAGGTGTGTTTTCATTGAATTTGGTGAAGAAATTCACCCATATGGAAAAGTTTTTCTCAGATTACTTTCTTGAAGTCACCCGATAACCTCCTTGGCAAAAGGGAGATTTCGAGGGCAAAATGTGCATTAAGGTGAGGGGAAATATTTTTAGAACTACATTGCATATCCTAGAACTCATATCCATATTTTTGTGTGGATATGGAACCCATTTTATAGCCCAAAGGTGCTCATGTGCAAAAATGCATGCAAGGGCATGCATGGCAGGAGGTGCCACTTGTCAAATGGGAGGCATGCACAGGGTGTGGAAGATAATATCCCAATTTTGCCTTCATCAAGATGGATATCATAAGGATTCCTTGTCCTCTACCTTGCATGCTCTATTTGGGTGGTCAAATGGCAGTTTTTGGGTTCCATTTGGTCAAATTTTGACTTTTTTGGGTCAAACTTCACCACCATCCCACCCTGGGACAAGGGCTCACCACCATCCTAGGGTGGGACAATGGGAATATACCATTATCCCATGGTTGTAAGATGGTGAATTTTGGTCCAAAACCTCCCAAAATTGGTTTGATAGCCTCCAAAACCCTTTTTGGAGTGGCTAGAACCACTGTGAGCCTCCTGAGGGCTGCCCAAGGGGCCATGTGATGTCAATTTGACCCTTGTTTGTGGATTCTTAATCAGATTTACCATATTTTAGTGTCTACAGATGCCCCTTTTTGAGATGCATTGTGTGCACCATAGTGCTAAGAAAAAATATATGACCAAAATGTAGAATGATTAAGGTTACTTGATAACCTAACCAACTTTACATGCCCCAATCATGAAAAGGGTGTGTGTTCTTGAATCCTTGCTGCTGACTCATTGAATGAGCGTGTTTATGATTGAAAATTGCCTATCATGAAGGAACAAGGCATATGAATTCATGACGCCATTAATTTCAAGAATTATAATGTGATTTTGTGTGCTTTTTTGCTACCCCAAGTAGGAGTGTGATTGTCTTTATCGAAGATTCGTTGAACAAACACAATTCACATAATTGAGTGTGTGTTTGCTGATTTGGATTGAGTATGACTACCCCCTAAAGATACGAGTTGATGAGGGAATGGCCAGTGAGAAAATTTAAGAGTTTATTGACCCAATTGATTTGTGTCATGCTTACCTTAAGTTTTGTCCCTTGAAAAATAGGGCAATTTGGAGAGGATTTTGGTGACTTTGTTGAGTTTTCATGGAGGAAAGGAATTGAAAAATACATGTCTAGGAGGTGGTAAAGCCACAATGGAATTATTATGGCATTAATTAACAAATTTTCCATCCCTCCTAGGATACTCAGGGTTGCATTTTTATCTATGTGAAATTTGGACCCAATTTGAGCTGTTTTGGTGCAGTTTTGGACCTATTTTGGGTCATTTTGGGCTATTTTGGCCTATTTTTGCTACCACCATCCCAGGGTGGGATGAGAGCATGTTATACCACCATACCAAGTTACGATGAGGTAATGTTCCACCACCATCCTAGGGTGGCACAGTAGGCCAAATGTGTGCTTGTCCCACCCTAGGATGGTGGTGACCCCTGCATCTTTATATAAACCCAAAATATGAAGGTTAGGCTCATTTGTGCATGCTTTCTTTGGAATTTTTAGAGGTTAGGAGTAGGATAGTGATTCTTATTAATGTAGCACTATAAAATTAATCCCATAGTCACCATGATTCAGTGAGCAGACTCAGACAATGGAGGAGTCGGTGCGAGACAGGTTGTCCAAGTCTCTCTTATTGCATTTTCCTAGTGTTAGGAGTTGATTTTCTTGCTTTTATGGTATGTTTTTGGATTGGAAGCATATCACACTATATTGTATGTAATTAAACCTAATTTATAAGATATGTACCAATGTTTGTGTTCTACCCATGTTTTTATGCAATTAAATTGCATTTTATAGGTCCGTTTTTTGCATTGTTTTTCTATTTTTGATGGCCTGAAAGGCCTTTTTGAGTCGAGTTTCTTGGAGTCATCCCTAGGTGGGATGTCTAGTGTGGGTTGGTCATAGGCCATACCTTTATGTTTTTGCCATAGGTTTGGAGGTAATTCATAAGGGGAATGGCCATAAACCCACCTCAAAGAGGGGCCATTTTGAGTCTTTTATTTTGAATGTTTTTGGGGCTATGCGAGGCCATTTTGGTGGTGTATTATGGAGTTGCTTATCCATTTCAGGTGGTGAGTAGTCGGTATCAAGTACCTACTATATTTTATTCCATGAGGGATTCCTTGACCACAGAGGACTAGGAGTGGCTGGATGCCATCGGCCTCAATTAGGTGACTTGATTAGAGGCTATCATAGGAGACCGTGCATATCTGACTTCCCTAATTGATATGTGGGATCTGTGCACAAATACCTTCCACCTACCCACTGGGGAGATGACAGTGAAACTAGAGGATTTCTATTGAATTTTTCAAATTTATATAGAAGGGCATCCAATATGTACGACACCACGAGACCGGAGATAGGCAGTTGTCAAGAGATACTTTAGTTATGATCTAGATATGGTAGATATGGACTACTTGAAAGGTGGTATGCTAGTAGTATTCTAGCACATGCCAAAGGTATTGGGGGTGAGGCATACACTACTCATGATGCTCATCTCTAATATGCTACTACCAAACTTTTATGAAGTGAGGTTCCCATGGAAACTAGTGGAGATAGTGTTCACACTGGTGAGGTCTATTGTGGCAGAGCCACTGGTGATGGCATGGGGTAATACACTATTGGTACAACTTTATGATGAGCTGTATAAGATCCACTACCATCGATGGAAGGGTGTTGGGTGTAGCTTTTTACTATAGTGTTGGGGATGGTAGCACATAGTTGTGGGGTGACCACAAAGGCTACCTTGGATGACTCAGGCACACCTTATAGACAAGGAGATAGGATATAGTATCCTATGGTAGATGGCTCAAGAGAAGGGATAGATTTAGCGATTCATAGATGAGGTGTCCTACTATGTATATCTAATTACTCGACTCGAGGTAGTTCAAGTATTCTAGAGGCCATACAAATATTGTACAGAGTGGGTATATGCTACTATATAGCTCCATAAGGTGTGACGAGGTAGATGGTTAGTTGGATGAAATGGCATGGAGCAGGAATACTTCCCTTTTTCTTGGGTGATGTGATAGTTTGGGATATGCTAGGGGGTGCCTAGTGAGTTGGTGCCTTATCAACATAACAGGGATGGGAGGACATTGGCATGGCTGATGGTATAGGTAGTGGCACAAGATACAGATATTGTGGTATAAATTACATATGTGGATGATGTCAGGACTACAACAAAGTATGACACTTGGTGGGTGATAAGCTAGGGGCATGGAGAAGGGCCACTGAGGAGGGGTGCAGCTAGGGAGGCACATCAAAATGCTTCTTATGAGGACCAGGGTGAGGCAGGTGATTTGTAGCGACACGGGGTAGGGGAGCATGTGGATCTCCTAGAATTAGGAGATCAAGGTGACTTGGGGGATGATGATGTTGGGGATGAGGAGGTACAAGAACCATCAATGGAACCAGGGGATACAGAGGCAAAGCTACAAGATGAGTTACTCAGGGTGAGGCAGGAGAGAGATATCCTATGGACACTAGTGCACGATGTTTAGGTAGAGCTAGCAACACAATAAACCAAGGTATAGGTGGCTTAGGTTAAGATAACATCTATTCAGGCATAGCTATGATATCAAAGCCCTACATGATAGGATTCCAATAGTGGGGAGGTGACTAGGCTATAAGTAGAGGTGACATGACTCCACTCTGTGGTGGAGACTTACCAAGCATGGTGTCGATGAGGGCAGGCTTATGCGGATGATCTAGAGACTGAGGTAGTATGCCTTGGTGGGCATATACAGGATGATGTAGGTGCCAATTGGTCATACCAGATTTTCCATAGTAGGAAAGGGTAGTCCTACTCTAGGTTGGAGGCACTAGGGTCTAGGCAGAGAGATGACATGGTAGGTGGTAGCAGATATGGGAGTTCACAGAGGACTCCTACTACAGGTGGGAGTGCGAGTTATAGTATCGGTCCTACGTGACCATGGTAGTGGCTCGCATGACTCTTGTGTTTTTGGATGTTTTAGCAGTGTGAAGTATGAGGACTCACTTTATTGTAGCCAATGGGTAGCATGATGTATCCTTTTTTCCCATACACACACACACACACACACACATATATATATATGAGCATTTTATGTGGTTTATCATCATGTGTTTATTTTTTTATGAAATGTATGCAAATGTATGCGATTTGATTTATGCAATGATGATGAATGCCTATGTATGCATATTTTGTGATTTTGATTTAATTTTATTTTCTACATGCATGGATGTATATTGATATGGATGATTTCTTGATATAGAGGATGCAATGTGTAGACTACATGTTGTATTATGCTAGCACCATAGATGATGTATTTTGCACCAACTCATATGTAATGTTGTCATGAGACTTATATAATGGATTTGTGAATAATGTAATTGAAATGAATGTGGTGAAGTGATATGAATGGCATGTTATTTAGGAAATTCCCATTAGGTTTTCATGAGACTCAAACACTATAGTCAACTTATCAAAAGTTGTATACTAATTGTGCAAGACTTTTTGACAAGGTATGAATATGCTAGGATGACCAAGGTACTTCATATCCCTATGTGTGTAAGCGAGTTCATTCCTATGAGATGCATAAGGATACCGCCAGTGCCAATTAGGCTCTCAACCAAACCTGTACTGAGGATCACCAAATGAATGCCACCATCGTAGGTTTTGTACTAAGTATGACTAGACCACTAGGCAATATAGGTTACCAAAGCTAGCTCATCCACATGCAAACATTTGTCTACACATACACCCAAAAGATAATGTGATAGACATATCATCATGTATTTAGGATACCACCATTGACAAGTAGGCTATCCACCAAACCTGTAATGAGGATCACATAAATGGTTTTTCAAATGCTGATAATTCTAGGGATTCAAGCTCAGGTATCTTTTGGTTATTCAATTGATTGGGTTTACTTTCTCTCATATATAGTGATGAAAATAACTGTTTATTTTTCTCTTTTTAGTGACTATAATCACTGTTTATTTTGAGTTTTTTCTTTTTTCTCTTGAGAAAGGGGTTTGAGTAGTGGTGATAACCACTGTTATTTTTTATTGTTGCTTTTTGAGGATTTTGATTTCAAAGTTGAACTTGTGGGATTTTTTGCTTGTGGATGGCATTGATACTTTAGGCCTTAGGGATGACTACCCATCCTTTGCGGGGACGTGTAGTATGAATTATTACAACATTAGCGATCAAAGGTGTTTGGAAATGTTGATGGGAAGCTTTTGGAATTTTTTTGTGGAATGGTGTTGATATTTTAGGCCTTAGGGATGACTACCCATCCTTCACAGGGTCATGTAGTACGAATCCTTATGACTTTAGGGATCAAGGGTGTTTGGAAATTTTTATAGTTGTGAAAAACGCTGTTGAATTTGGGGAATTGGGTGGGGAAGAGCTTGTACTTTTTCCAACTCTCAGTATTCTTGAACCATTCACATAGGAGGATGAGCAGGATGACCTTTGAACTTAAGGTAGCCTAGACCACTTCATGGATTTCATCTATCTTTGTGCAAAACTTAGATTGTTAATGATTAATATTGTTTGGGATATGATGTATGCAAGGCATAATCAATACAATACTCTACCTCCTAAAAATCATGCTAGCCTTCTATAAAGTTTGAGTAGAGACTAGATATGGCTGAGTGACAGAAAACCCTACTAACATTCTAAAAAAATTGCTAAGTGAAGGGAATAGACATGACTATGGAACATAAAAAATGTGGGTGAAAATGCTAATTGCGGTATTTGAACTATGAGTAATTTCATGACATTGATTTTGAGCGGTAAGTAATGTACCATCATGGTGCTAAACATGTATGAGCAACTCTAAAGTGTAAAGTGCTAATGATGAATATGCCTAAATGCAAGCGATGATAAAATGCTATGTGGTGTGATGCAATATTTTTGAATTTTTGAAATTTTTATGGATATGTATGTATGAAAGTGCAATGTGATGCAAATGTTTTTGTATTTTTATGTTTTGATGATGTTTTTAGATTTTTGATTGATATGTATACACATGTGACCAACGGGCTTACTTGGGGGCCATTGGGGCATTTGGGGGGACAAAAGGGCTTATGGATGCCTTTGGGGATTTTAGGTTTGACCTAGACTATTGTAGATAGTCTAGGAGGATTTTTACTTGACCTAGATGGTGAGAACCCGCTAGGAGCCTTTTGGGTGACTTAGATGTGCAATGACACTTAAAAAGTGTCTACGACTGCCTAGGGTAATTTTGATATGACCAAAGGGATTAGGGATGCCTTTGGGGCTTTTAAAGTTGACCTAGATGATCGTAGATAGTCTAGGAGCATTTTCACTTGACCTAGATGGTGAGAACCCTTTAGGAGCCTTTTGGGTGTCCCAGACATGTGGTGGCACTTAAAAAGTGTCTACGACTACCTAGGGGTATTTTGTTATGACCAAAGGGCTTAGGGATGCCTTTGGGGATTTTAGGGTTGAACTAGATGATTGTAGATAGTCTAAGAACATTTTTACTTGACCTAGATGGTGAGAACCCGCTAGGAGCCTTTGGGGTGACCTAGGTGTGCAACGACACTTAAAATGTTTCTACGATTGCCTAGGGGTATTTGGCTATGACCAAAGGGCTTATGGATGCCTTTGGGGCTTTTAGGTTTGACCTAGATGATCATAGATAGTATAGGAGAATTTTTACTTGACCTAGATGATGAGAACCTACTAGGAGCCTTTTGGGTGACCTAGACATGTAGCGATACTTAAAAAGTGTCTACGAATTCCTAAGGGAATTTGTCTATGACCAAAGGGCTTATGGATGCCTTTGGGACTTTTAGGTTTTGTTATAATCACAATGACACTAAGAGGGGGGGTGAATCAGTGTGTTCTTTAAAAACTTAAAAGCAATTTAGACTTTTAAATAAACTGCAGCAGATTAAAACATAAATAATAAAAGTACTAAGAGCATCACACATAACACGGCATTTTAACGAGGTTCACCGATGTGGCTACTCCTCAAAAATACTGCTTGGACTACCATCCAAATCCAGTCAAATGCAAAGCTACAACTTTACATAATCATTCACCAAGACTAACCGGTAAGAGGCACCAACCTCTAAATTTTATCTGCTACAATGAATGGAGCACCAACTCCAAATTTTCCAGCTCCAACTGGAAAGAAGCACCAACCCCTTTTACCAAGCTACAACTTGGAGATAGTAATAAAAATTGTAGAATTAAACTGTCACCTCAATTTGCACGATCTGCTATTTTTCTTGCGTTTTGCTGCTTGTCGGCATTTGGCTGCTGCTATGAAAAATGATTCGCACTTTTTCAACCACTCCTCTATATCTCTCCACGTTCTCTGCTGCAACTTCACAGAAATATTACTTCTATAGCCAGCACACTGTCATTTCACACTCGGAACATGACTTCTGCATACTGCATTCTTATCTTCTCTTTGCACCACTCACTCGGTTGCACCTTCCATGAAATCTCACTTCTACCATCTACGTATTTTTGCCTCGGACTTTAAACATGTCATCTGCATATCGCTCTCTTTGTTCTCGATCAGTCGATACGCACTCACTCACTATCTCATCGCTGCGATCTCTTTTCTTTAACTCCAAAGAACTATCACCGAATTACACTCTGTTGCACACGAACTTCATTCGCATATATCGCATCACGCCCACTCATCAACCTTGCAACAGTCCTGCCTTTTTATAGAAGATAATATCCCATCAAAACATTCTCAAACACGTCAGCTGCAACCCTAATTAGGTCAACATGAAACCCTAGAATTTTTCGATTGCTTAACCTTGCTTTGTCAGCAGGAAACCCTAATTGATCCGTTGCAAAACCCTAGCAATGTCGGCTTTGAAAACAAGTCGGTGAACAGCTTTAATTTAATCTTAAAATATTAATTTAAATTTTAAATAAATAAATAAAATTTAAATTGGATATTTAAAATTAAATATCTTCATCATCGGAGCACCTTTTTCAACAAAATGAAGAGCTAACTTGAGTTTTAAGAAAAACCCATTTCAGAACTACTTACCATGGATTTAAACAAAACCTATAATTTAGTCTGCCTTGGTTTTCATAAAAACCCTTCCGCTCTTTGACATCAATGACAACATCAACACTTGAGCAAGGGCAATGTACCCAAGGTACCCAAAATTGCCAATAGGTTTTACCTAGATGATCGTAGATATTTTAGGAGCATTTTTACTTGACCTAGATGGTGAGAACCCGCTAGGAGCCTTTTGGGTGACCTAGACATGTAGTGGCACTTAAAAAGTTTCTATGACTACCTAGGGGCATTTGGCTATGACCAAAGGGCTTAGGGATGCCTTTGGGGATTTTAGGGTTGACCTAGATGATCGTAGATAGTCTAAGAGTGTTTTTACTGGACCTAGACGATGAGAACCCACTAGGAGCCTTTTAGGTGCTCTCTAAGTATGAAATGGATGCAAGTGAAGGATGTTCAAGGGTTTAGGATCCTTGACACCTTCAAGTAAAGCTATGTGATAAGTTCTAGGCCCTAGTTGACTAGTAATGACAAAGGGACCTAACCAGTTTATCATAAAATTTTCCCGCAGGTGGGGCGACAAGCTATAATTATGTTGGTTCTCTTTCAGGATGAGATCACCAACCTAAAAGTCTTTGAGGTGGAATTTTATATTGTAGGCTCTTTTGAGCCACTCTTGGTACACACATAGATGCTCAAGTGCATTAATGCGATGCTCATCCAACAACATAATTTTATCTATGCAAGCTTGTCGCGCCGTATCATCATCAATAAACTCCTGCATGGATATGCATAGTGATGGGATTTCTAACTCTAGAGGCATGACTGCCTCAACATCATACACTAGTGAAAATGGAGTTGCACTAGTGGGCATCCTAATGCTAGTGCAGTAAGCCCAAAGGGCAAGCAATATTTGCATATGCCAATCGGTATGATTCTCTTTGACTATTTTCTTGAATATAGCAATTAATGTCTTGTTTGATGCTTCTGCTTGCCCATTTTCTTGTGGGTAATAGGGTGTCAAAAATATGTGATGGATGTTATACTTTATTTTCAAAGCATGCACATATTTGTTCTTTAATGATGTCCCATTATCCAAAATGATCTTGGATGGAATACCAAAAAGACATGATATTATGCAATATGAACTCCACTATGCGGGGTCCTATCATAGTGGTAAGGGGAATTGCTTCCACCCACTTTATAAAATACTCGATAGCAGTGATGACAAATGTGTGGCAACCTAAGGATGTAGGGGAGATTTTCGTGATTAAATCCAACCCCCATTGCAAAAATGGCCAAGTTGATTAGATCAGTTGTAAGACATGAGAAGGTACATGTGTCAAGTTAGCATGGTGTTGACATTTCATGCACTTCCTCACATATGCACAAAAATCTCACTCTAAAGAAATAATAGCTCATACAAAGAATACACTTTGTGATGGCCATACCACTGAAATGGCCACCACAAGTACCATTGTGTGCTTGGTCCATTGCCCAAGTTGATTGTTGATACTCTAAGTAGCAAAGTAGGATTCCTTCGTAGATCTGACGGTATAGTATGTCTCCTAACAAGACAAAATTTTTTGCCTTTCATTTAAATGTCCTTTTGGCAGTGTACGATAATCCAGGAGGGAGGTTACCAAGCTTTAGGTACTCTCTAATTGGTGTGGACCAGTCCTACTGTGTAGAAGCATTGATTGCATGAATTGGCTGTCCCTCATGAAGTTCATCCTGAGAAAATGTAGATTGGGATAGAACTTGTAAGAATAGCATTGTGCTGCTATCAAAAGGGGTGATGAGCATCAAAAATACTCATATTTTGTATACATTTTCTTGATTATTATATGGATATATAATAAGGATTGCATATGTTTATGAATGATTATATAATTATTTGATGAAATTATGCATGTTATCTAATTCATGTGTTTTCAGTATGTTTTTGTGGAATTGTAGTTGATTTAGTCAGATTTGGATCAGTCAAGGTATTTTCATGGACCTGGAACTTTGTTTCTTTCAGAATCAACATAGAGAATGTGGGTGCCTTCCTCTTCCAAGAAGGCACCAAGCGTAAGTAGGCGCCTTCCTCTTCTAGGAAGGCACTAAGCATAAGTAGGTGCCTTCCTCTTCTAGGAAGGCTCTAAGGAAAGACAAGCACCTTCCTCTCCCAAGAAGGCGGCAATAGAAGGCCAGTGCCTTCCTCTTCTAGGAAGGTGCAAAAGGAAAATAAGTGCCTTCCTCTCATAGGAAGGCATCAACAAGAAGGTGCCACTAGAAGGTAAGCACCTTCCTCTCATAAGGAAGGCACCGACAGGAAGGTGCCACTAGAAGGCAAGTGCCTTCCTCTCATAGAAAGGCACCAATAGAAGATAAGCACATTCCTCTTTGAGGAAGGCACCAATGGCAGTAAGGCACCTTCCACATAGATAAGGTGCCCAACATACTTAGGCACCTTCCTCATATGGAAGGTGCCCCTATTCTTTTCTTGTTGACTAGAAAAGCATGACATGGATAATAGAGACTAGTGTAGTTCCAAATCTATGTCATGTAGAGTTAAATTGGGGTTCGCATCGATGTATGATAACATCCTACCAATGCTATATGAAGCACAAACCAAGTAGTGAACATGCCACCATTAGAAACGAATGCCAATTTTAGTAGACGTCGATCACATTTACTAGACTATCTTAGTTTAGTCTGGAATGAATCGACTGTTATAACTTCTTTGTAACAAAATATCTGTGGGTGTGTTATATAAACACACACAGAACTCTCTGAGGAGATATAGAATATTTTGATATTAAATGTAGAGAGATATACAGAAGAAGCATTGTAATACTTTGATAATTATAATACAGTTCCAAGATTTTCTAAGTGTGTGTTCAGTTGGGAGGAAGCTGCTGGAGCCTAGGCCCACTCCAAGCCAGTATTTCTTCCCCTATTTTTCTTGTGTTTTATAGATTAGTTTATCGCTTTTATAAGATTGTTTATCGCATTGTTATTTCTAGTATTGCAATAGGTTTATTTCTAGGAATGTGTGAATATTTCCTTTCTGTAGATTTAATTATTTTTACGTAAATTATTAAGGAGTGTATGAATGATTGATGATCGTTGAAACACCCCCCAATAGTAGAACTAGTGGACTCATCTCAAGTGGTATTGTAAGAAATATTTTTCAAGACCCTTCACAATTTTACGAAGCTCCCTGGGTTGATAAATTAAATGCATGGGCATATGACAAAAGTAGAAAAGAAGTTAACCTTATTTGGCCCGCAACATTTTGGCACCGTTGTTAGGGAAGCGTCTCAACTAGATTATTTACAATACCTGGAAACCTTCCATCTGACCTTGTATGAGTTCTTTGAGAAGAAGAGGATGACCTAAAAATCGGTTTATAAAAACCAATCCACCAGAACCTAAGTCAGCCAAACATTCTAAATTTGAATTAGACTCATCCGACCCACCTCCAACAATCCATTAGAGTGAGGATCCGCACTTTGTGCAAAGTGCCTCCTCATCCCATCAACTTGGGGAAGAATGAATCATCATAAATCCCCTATTTAATAGGACACCCTTAGAGGAAGCCCTATTGTGGAAATTTATAGAATATCGGATGATAACACCAGAAAAACTTAGAGCCTTGAATCGAAAAGTCTTAAACGATCGTAAGGCCATAAATACTACATTAGAGACTGCATTTCCTAAAAAAATGGTTGATAATGAAGAAGTCTCATCTAGCTTTAGTTTCCCGATTGATGAAGGAGTAGGAGATACCAAAATGAAAAACATATCCCTTGCTCACCTTATGACCTTCAAAGGATACCCAAATGAGGACCCTGACCTATTTTTATTTAATTTTTATGTCTTATGTAGGTCTATGGACTACAAATTTGATACATAGAAGTTGAAACTCTTTCCTTACATATTGGACGATGCAGCTCTACGGTGGTTCATAATTTTGGGAGACAAACACATTACCACTTGGGATCAAATGAAGAAGCTCTTTTTAGAGAAAAACCAAGATTTTGTGAGAGTAAGAGACTCCAGAGAAGAGGTCCTAAGCATGACATATAAAGAAGATGAGTCTCTCGAGGAATACTAGGAGATTCAAATTCAATATTCAATGATATCCTCACACAAAACTATCTGATAAGTCCTCAAAAACATATTTTTGAGAGGACTTACCAATGAATCACTAGAGTATCTTAACATGATTTCTGGAGGTGATGTCTACCAGCACGCTATGGAAGAAATCCAACAACTATGCCATAACTACTCAAGAAGGAGAGGCAAGACCACTTCTAGAACCATGAAAGCGACTACTTCAGTCATGAAGATAGAAATAGGTAACATGCTGGAAGATTTAAAGAGTGAAATGCTCTCATCTCTAGCATTGCAGATGGATACGCTGTTGTTAGAGAAAAAGAAGCAAGAAAATGAAGCAAAATTGGCTTATTTCTATCCAAAATGTAGAGGGAAGCATGCAAATAATGCATGTCAAGAGAATAAATTCAGAGTATACATAGTTTGTAGGCTGAACCATAAAACTTGATTGTGCCCACAACTGCCCAATAATTAGGAGGATACTAAAAGTGTGGATGCCTATTTCATAGGAAATCAGAAGAGTTGGCCACAACCCCTAGCGGGGAATATGCCAACCAAAATGTTGTCATATGGGGGAGGACCATACATGCCCCAAGGCTCACCTCAACCACCTAACATGGGGTGGTGGGGGCCATCACCCTGGTCCAACGCATCCCTAGAAGCATTCTCGAACCAGCAACCATGGATGCCATATCCATATCCTAGGTAGTAGTGGAGAGGCCACACTACATGGAATCAAGCTCCATAGAATGTAGCACCAACTCACCCCAAACAAAATTTACCGACGTTGCTAGTAGTGAGACTTGCGTAGCTACCCACACAACCGATGGAAAATCCTAATAACAGGGTGAACTAGCCAACATATGACATGGAGGGTGAGATGTATTCGATGTACCATATTTAGTTTAGATCTAGTAGATAGATAGGAGTAGGAACACCTCCACTAGTAGAAGAGGAGGAAGAGACAGGAGAAACACCTCTTGTAGAAGAGGTGATAAAAGAAATACCTGAGAGAGCAAAGGCTCCATTTCCCAACTGGCTACAAGAATAGAGGAAAGTAACACAGTTGGAGTTCAATATCTTGTCTAGCTTGAAGAACCTCACCGTGACAATTCCATTATTTGAAGCCATCGAAGATGTTCCAATATATACCAAGGCGATAAGAGAGATGTGTCTAAGGAAGCCGGGACGAAGAGCAACCTAGACTATCAATGTCATGGGTAAACTAGTAGATTTCATGATGGGAAAAATGTGCCATCCTAAGTATGCAAACCTAGGCAGCTCGGTGCTTACTATAAAAATCGAGGGGCATTCCCTGTCCAATAAGTTGGTCGATCTCGGAGTAGCCATCAACATAATGCCTCAGGAGACCATGTAGAGGCTACAACTCACAAACTTGAAACCCACTATGATAGTGTTGCAGCTGGCCGATCGATCAACCGTGGCATCAAAAGGAATGTTGGAAGACGTAATAGTGACAATCAACACATGGGAATACCCAACTAACTTTTTAGTCTTGCAATCTAAAACTAGGATGGGCAGTTACCCACTCATCTTGGGAAGGCCATGGCTGGCAATAGCTAATGCTTACATCAGCTATTAGGATGGACTGATGACCATCTCTGATGGATGAAATGTTAAAAGGTTGACTATTTCACCCCCAACACAGTCCATCGACTCATTAGGAGAACCCATGTTGATCGAGCATGAAAATCCTGAGCTATCCATGATCCAGCCAGTGATGACCTTGAATGAGTTGGCTGAAGAAGATGAAGATGGTGCAATTATGGAGTTCCTCCATGGGGAGTCCTCCATCTCCGCACCTGGATCATCGTTGGCTAGTGCCCAAGATCACCACATTTAGTAGATACACATTGGGCCAGGAAGAACGTTGAATGTCAAAAGTGGGTTGACTCCCACATAATTAACAAAAGTAGAAGAGCTCCTAGTTAGACACCAACAGGAATTTACATGGGATTACTCAGATATGAAGGGTATTAGCCTAGATATCTGTACCCATTGTATATACCTTGATGATCAAGAAACTCCAAGCAGGAAACCACAGAGAAGAATGAATCCGGCAATGAAAGACATTGTCAAGGAAGAACTGTAAAAACTCTTGACTATCGGATTCATCTATTCAATTTTTGATAGCGAGTGGGTATCATCGTTAGTGGTAGTCCCTAAAAATAATGGGAAGTGGTGAATCTATGTGGAATACAGAGCGTTAAACAAGGTGACCAAGAAGGACCACTTCCCACTCTCGTTCATTGATCAAGTATTGGATACACTCTTCGGGTGGAAGTATTTCTCCTTCCTGGACAGTTTTAGTGGATACAACTAGATCTAGATAGGAGAAGAGGATCAAGATAAGACAACGTTCACCTGCCCATGGGGAACGTTTGCCTATCGAGTATTACCTTTCAAATTATGCAATGCACCTGCCACATTTCAAAGGACAGTGCTTAGCATATTTTTAGAAATGATGGGAGATGCGGTCAAAGTATACATGGATGACTTCAAAGTCTATGGAGAAACCTTTGATGAAGCAATAACAAACTTGGAAAGAGTGCTCGAAGCAACGAAAAAAATTGTCCCTGAGCAACAAGAAATTCTTTATGATGATGCAAGAAGGCATCGTACTGGGACACCGCCTCTCTGTAGAAGGAATAAAGGTTTATAAAAGAAAAATTGAGGTCATCAAAGACCTACCCAGCCCCAGAACGCAAAGAGAGGTGAGGAGTTTTCTTGGATCAGTTGGGTACTACAGATGATTTATCACAAAATTCAACAAAATTATAAAACCATTGCACACTCTATTATCTAAAGATGTGGAGTTCAATTGGATGAAATACTATGAAGAATTGTTTTAGTTGCTTCAAGAGAAACTGATATCTGCACCAGTTTTAAGAGGACCAAATTGGGCCATACCATTTCATATCTACTGTGATGCATCCAAAAATAGGATTGGAGCAGTCCTCGGACATAAGGATGGTGAAGAATTTTATGCCATCTACTATGTTAGCAAAAACTTGGCAGGAGCCAAGCTCAACTACATAGTGACAGAGAAGGAGTTCCTTGTAGTTGTGCATGCCATAAAAAAATTCCACCATTATATCATCGGGTATAAGGTATTTTTCCACACGGACCATGCGACCATCAGATACTCGATGAACAAGCTGACCATTGGTGGAAGAATTATTAGGTGGCTCTTATTACTGTAGGAATTCGACATCACAATAGTCAAAAAACCAGGCAAAGAAAACGTCATAGCAAATTTTCTATCCAAATTGATACCAACAGACCATACAGTAGTGGAAGACCAGTTTTTGGACAAACATTTATTCACCATTAGTGAGAAAACCCCATGGTACATAGATATAGCCAATTACTTTGCCACCAAAAGAACCTCACTTGCTCTCTCTTTCCAATAAAATCAAGCGGTCATAGAGAAAATCACATCGTTCCTATGGATTGATGACCTCATATTCAAAATAGGATGTGACCAGATTATAAGGAGATGCAAAGTAGAATAGTAGTTCTCAGAAGTACTCAAAGTGTGTCACGACAAACCATGTAGAGGACACTTTGTAGGGAAATTAACTACCTACAAAATCCTATAGGCTAGGTACTTTTGGCCCACTCTATTCAAGGATACGGCTACGTACACCAACAAGTGTGATGAATGCCAAAGAATGGGTAGACCAACCCATCAAGAGGAAATGTCCCTCTAGCCTTAGGTACACATAGAACCCTTCGATAAGTGGGGCATGGACTTCATGGGACCAATTAATCCACCTTTAATAGGGAGGAGGTTTATTTTGGTCTGTACAGATTACGTCACCAAATGGGTTGAATTTCAAGTGTTGAGATATTCAAAAGAAAGAATAGTCACCAATTTCTTATTTGCCCACATTTTTACATGATTTGGGGTCCCTAGAGAGATAACAATAGACCAAGGGCCTCAATTTACCTCCAAGTTGATCAAGGAGTTGATGGAGCAATACAAAGTTTGGCATAATAAAACTACACCCTACCATCCGTAGGCAAATGGGCAATTGAAAGTGAAAAATAGAGAAATAGATAACATCCTGATGAAGACCGTGCAACAACATAGAAATTATTGGGCTACATGGTTTTCGGAGGCAGTCTAGGCGTATAATACCATGTGGAAATCCACCATAGGCTTCACACCCTTCCAACTGGTCTATGGGAAGAGTGCGATGATGCCCATTGAATTTTAAATCAAGACATTGAGGACAGCTTCAGAATTGAACTTGATCTTGGATGACGCTCAAAAAGAAAGGATTCGATAGCTAGATCAGTTGGAAAAAATCTGAATGGACACTTTGCAAAGAACAAAAATCATATAAAAGCAAAGAAAGTGATGGCATGATCACCACATTAAATTGAAGCTGTTCCAAGAAGGAGAATGGGTGTTGTTGTATGATTCTCGATTCCAAGAAATAAAAGGTAAATTAATACAAATATGTATGGGATCGTATGAGGTGGTAGAGCTCATAAAGAATGGGGTAGTGCATGTTATAAAAATTAATGATAGCAACACTGTGTTAACAGTCAATGGCGATCGACTGTGCCCCTATAACACATTTAAAACCTTATAGGTGCAATCCAGAATAGATGTGGGGGAGACCCCATCTTGTTAGATCTAGACCAAACTCTTAACAGGTGAAATGGTGGGCATGGAGGTGCTCACCAAAATTAGTTAATTTAGTTTTTTTCTTATGATGTGTTTTACAGGGACGACGCCCACATGCAAGCTACAGGTATCCTAATCCAGGGCCTAACAGGCACAGAATGCGTCTAAATGTATTTATTTTTATTTCTTTTTCATTTGATTTTTGTAGGTGAAGGACCTGACAACACGAGGAATAGGTATCTAGGAAACCAGGCCTCATTTGGCTCAATATTTCAACACTGACACTCATAGGTAGAAGCTGAGGCAGCGTGAAGCAAGACTGAGAAGGCTTGATCACCCTTTCCCAGCCAATCACAACATGATTGCCAAGAATAAAGTGCCTTCCACATCGATAAATTGCATAAGAAGGCACCTTCCTTATAAAGAAGGCACCCAACCAGAAGAAGGTGCCTTTCGTATGAAGAAGGCTCCCTGCCAGAATAAGGCACCTTCCTTATGAAGAAGGTGCCCCGCCAGAAGAAGGCACATTCCTTATAAATAATGCGCACACAAAAAAAAAGAGAAAAAAGTAGGCACCTTCCACATCGGGAAGGTGCCACATAAAAAAAAATAGGCACCTTCCATGGTGGGAAGGCACCACAAAAAAAAAAAAAAAATCTCGAGGTGCCTTCCACATTAGGAAGGCGCATACAGACCAAGGCACCTTCCACCCTAGGAATGTGTAGGTATACAGTGTACCTTCCACCCTAGGAAGGCATAGGTATTCAACAATGTCTTCCACATCAGGAAGTTGCACCCATTCAGAAGCACCTTTCGTAGCAGGAAGGCACAATCATCAAAAGGGCACCTTCCACCATCATAAGGCACATCCAATCAGAGATGCCTTCCACCACTAGAAGGTGCATCCATTCAAAGAGCACCGACAACATCGAGAAGGTACCATATAAGTGCCTTCTACATCGAGAAGGCACCACATAAGCGACTTCCACATAGGTACCAAAGAGCACCTTCTGCATACAGCCAACACTTAAGTCTCATGGATGCCTCGATTGAAATAAAATCACCATACAAACGAGCGACATCAGATTACCACCATTGCCCATGTGATGGAAATCTACCCCAATCAAAAAAATCTCAGATAATTATGGGGCGAGATCAGTGCGCATGTTCCAAATATGATGGAAAAATGATTTTTTGAGCAAAACGAGAGTCTATCTTTAGCACCAACCATCAAACAACTCAGCACCAAAGTCCAGCGTAATCCACACAAATGAAATACCCCTCCCCCATGTCACAAATAAGTGAATCAATGCTCTTCATGATGCATGAAACACCAAATAAGGTACGTGCATACTAACTCAAATATTTATATAATTATTCATAAATTATGCAATACCAAAAAAATATTGTTGTCATAAAAAAATCATATACCCCCATGGTCGAAACCACTTGCCAATGATATGGCTCGAAAGGTGTACCCTAGAATTAAATGCTAAAGTCAGGCACCTTCCATATAAGAAGGCACCTTCCTAAAGAAGTAAGGACAGAAAAAAAAAGCGCAGCAGTAAGGGAAGGTGCCATGGGAGGAAGGTCGAAGAATCATGCGATGAAAAAGAATGAGCCGAGTGATATGAAAGGAATCAGGGGGATGATAAAAACATAGTTTGAGGCTGGTATATGGAGGTAGCCAAGGAATTCGCTTCCTCCTTGAGGGGCGACGTAGCTTAGGTGCGAGGGGTAGAAATTTTGGTCACCCTCGAATACATCTCACAGGCGACTGGATTGCCCCTCATAGGTGAATGCATATACAAAGGCAAACTGTTTTAGCCATATGCTGAAGTGTTTCTGCCAAGAGAAAATGTGTAGATAGATAAGGAAGGGATGTCCAAAAGTAGCCTTCCCATGAATCTACAAAATATATTCAAGCAGGATGCTCAATTTTTTACATGCACCAAGAAGTATACTCATTTGCACACTAACCATGTCCAATTTCTAAATCACTTGGTGCATGGAAGGAAGTTGAACGTGCTCTTCTACCTAGAAAATGCCCTGAAGGAAGAAGCGGCTAGGTACCAGAAGGGAGCACCATTCACCTTGGCCCAACATGGTCTGATATCAGCACTGGTCCGCCATGCAGAAGTGCAGAGGCATAACCCCGACGCAGATGGAGATGGAAACCAAGAAAGGCAATAGGATGCTATTGTCGAAATAGGGCAAGAAGAGGGAAGCCCTGTAGAGGAGATGGCAAGTATTGGGCAATTATCATTGCCTAATTTCATGGAAGAAAGAGGGCATTCACTAGTGCCCGAATGCACAGAGGAAAGAGGGCATTCCCCAGTGCCTAAATATGAAGAGGAAGGAGCATCGCTTATTAGCAATGAGGTCAATTTCTAGCCGCCAAAACTAGTAACTAGGAGGAAATGCCTACGACAACTCCTTGTATCGATAGAAGAAGAAGAGAATGACTCAGAATTTGAAATTGCAGCCCAAAACCTCTAGGAATTGACAAACCATAGCCCTCAATATGTAGGGACTTTCGAGAGTAATGATCAGGTTGACGCAGCCTTGGAGGAAGCACTGGAGTGGCAGACCAATTGCTGGATGACCCAAAAAATTTTGGAAGACTACCAGAATAAGCATAGAGGGGAATTGGAAGAATGAGAAATATGAATCACCCACCTTGAGTAGCTAGTCCAACAGTTGCAGGAGGAGAACCAACAACTCCATGACAGGGGAACAGAAAGAAGGGAGGCATCAACCCAAACTGACTGGGCAATAGAGGTCCTGATGAATTCTCCCACAAAATTATTGGGCAATAGAGGTCCTAATGAATTCTCCCACACTTGCAAAATGAGTATTTTCTTCGGGAGAATTTTTATTAGATGCCCAATAGAGTAGCCAAGAGGCAGGGGAGAATTCCTATGTTTTTGGGAGTGAAAGGGAAATAAGTCCCACAACACCCCCTATCATCGACCTGAGTGATATAGAGCAGGAAGAGGGCCAACAGTCACAGATAGGACCATGGGATAAGAAATAACTCCCTGGACCTAAGGAAGAAAGAAAATAACCTGAGGGGTCAGAACAGGACAGATAGGGAGGCAAAGAAGCACCCCCAAGATGGTAGCACAGGTCCCCCTAAGTGAATAGAACGCTCTAGAGACTGCATAGCAGGCCCCTTGGAGTGATAATACGTCTGCCAGAGAGAAATGGAAAACACATATTTGATCCATCACATTTTCTACAAAGGCCAAAGGAAAAGGGCCCAGAATGGCTCAAAAGAAGGCAAAGGTGACCTTCGTCGAGCTAGAAGAAAATGAGTGGGATATGTAGCCATTCACAGAGAGGAAAAAATAGTTTGAACGACTGCTCAAAGAGATGATAATAGCTAAGGAGACTAGGAAGGCAACCTCGAGGATGCAGGGGGACTCTGATATCTATGGCAATCCAACTGAGGACAACCAATTCTGGGATATTTACAGGTCATCCTAGGGACGACCCTCCAAGATAAGAAGGTATTTTGAATGATGGGGGGTATATGGCCCCAAATTGGAAGTCGATGCCATTGTAAAGGAGAATGCAAGGCTTACTCTTGAAGTAGCCTGATTGTACAAAGCCCAAGTATTTCATCTCAATAGGGATAATTCAGATATCCCTCTTGCAGTGGTCAGACCTCCAGACGCTAACCTATGTCAAGATGCAAAAGCTGCATTTTAGGCAACAGAGATGATGCTGGCTAGATCACCTTTGCTAGCCACCAAGACGAGGAAAGCAAAGCCGAAAACAACACCCATAGCCCCACATAAAAAAAGAGGAGCCACACCTCTAGATGCCAGTGCACAGAAGAGGCAGACACAGGCCGTAGATACAACTAGATCTCACCAAGAAATGACAAAGATGAGGGGTCAACAGGGCTACTTAAAATTTTGATGCCACGAGGGCGTGGCATATGTTAGGCGTGGGGGAATGATGAGCATTAGAAATGCTCATATTTTTTATATATTTTCTTGATTATTATGCAGCTGTATAATAAGGATTGCATATGTTTATGAATGATTATATAATTATTTGATGAAATTATGCGTGTTATCTAATTCATGTGTTTTCAGTGTGTTTTTGTGGAATTGTAGTTGATTTAGTCATATTTGGATCAGTCAAGGTCTTTTCATGGACCTGGAACTTTGTTTCTTTTAGAATCAACATAGAGAAGGTAGGTGCCTTCCTCTTCCAGGAAGGCACCAAGCATAAGTAGGCGCCTTCCTCTTCCAGGAAGGCACCAAGGAAATACAAGTGCCTTCCTCTCCTAGGAAGGCACCAATAGAATGCCAGCACCTTCCTCTTCCAAGAATGCGCAAAAGGAAAATAAGTGCCTTCCTCTCATAGGAAGGCACCGACAGGAAGGCGCCACTAGAATGCAAGTGCCTTCCTCTCATAAGGAAGGCACCGATAGGAAGGTGCCACTAGAATGCAAGCACCTTCCTCTCACAGGAAGGCACCAATAGAAGATAAGCTCCTTCCTCTTCTAGGAAGGCACCGATGGCAGTAAGGCACATTTCACATAGAGAAGGTACCTGACATACTTAGGCACCTTCCTCATAGGGAATGTGCCCATGTTATTCACCCATTGACCAGACAAGCATGATGTGGACAACAAATACTAGTGTAGTTCCAACTCTACATCATGTAGATTTAAATTGGGGATCACACCGACATATGAGAACGTCCTACCAATGCCAGGAAAAGCACAAACCAATCAGTGAACATGCCACCATTAGAAATGAATGCTAGTTTTAGCAGACATCGATCACATTTACCAGACTATCTTAGTTTAGTCTGGAATGAATCAACTATTATAACTTCTTTGTAACAGAATATATGTGAGTGTGTTATATAAACACATGTAGACCTATCTAAGGAGATATAGAATATTTTGATAGTAAATGTAGAGAGATATATAGAAGCATTGTAATACTTTGATAATTATAATACAGTTCTAAGAGTTTCTAAGTGCATGTTCAGCTGGGAGGAAGTTGTTGGAGCCTGGGCCCACTCCAAGCCAGTATTTCTTCCCTTATTTTTCTTGTGTTTTCTAGATTAGTTTACCACTTTTATAATATTTTTTATCACATTGTTATTTCTAGTATTGCAATAGGTTTATTTCTAGGAATGCGTGAATATTTCATTTCTATAGATTAATTGTTTTTACGTAAATTATTGAGGAGTGTACGAATGATTGACAACTTTTGAAACACCCCCCAATAGTAGAACTAGCAAAATCATCTCAACTAGTATTGTAAGCAATATTTTTCAAGACCCTTCACAATTTTATGAATCTCCTTCGGTTGATAAATTAAATGCACGGGCATGTGACAAAAGTAGGAAAGAAGTTAACCTTGATTGGCCCGCAACAAGGGGTTTGGGGGAACAGATTCCCCTAAGTGGCATGATTCAAGTGCTCGTGAATATGTGAGAATATCTCTTGATGATGTTCTATTTGAATCAAGTGGACCTATGGCATGGCTTGAGTTCTCTCACGCTCAATCACTAATTGTGATAGAATTTTGACTTGAATGGTTGTCATTTCCCCTATGGGGTCTTGTGGAATCAAGGATCCTAAAGAGGCCATTGTATCCACAAAATGATTAGATGATCGATGGAGTGCCTCTATGTCATACCATTCAAAAATTGCTAGGGATTTGTCCACAAGGGCTTTGTAGGCTTGCAAAACTGGGCACTTGCACTGGAATATTTCCTTGAACTATTTGACAATGAGCAAGGAGTCATCAAAAATATTGAGCTTCGTGATTTTCATGGTGATAGTTGTTTTAAGCCCTCTGAGTAAGGATTCATACTCAAAATTATTATTGGTGTAGGGAAAATCAAGTTTAAATTATAGTGGTATGGAAGCCCCATGCGGTGTGAAAAACATGATTCCCGTGCCACCCCCTTGCTCACATTTGGAGCCATCGAATAAGAGAGTCATATCCACCTATGACTCAGGCTCATCAGAATCAGGAAATTTTGATATTTGGAAGACTCCATCATTGGGAAGCTCCATGATAAGAGGTTGGTCCTCATAGAGAGGAGCTTCTACAAGTTGATCAATAATGACCTGTCCTTTGATTGACTTCTGTCCTATGAACTCTAGGTTGAATTCTATCAACAACATGATCCATTTCGTCATGCAATTACTATGATAAGTACAACTCATCATTTATGGCAATGGATTATCTTTAGATACAACATACATAGTGTGGCTGAGCATATAGTTTCGTAGCTTCTTGGTAGCAAAAACCATCACTAGACATTAATTTTCAACGTATGCGTACTTAATCTCATAGCTCACTAGGGTGCGACTGAGATAATATGTGGCATGTTCCTTATGAAATTCATTGTTTTGGGCTAACATGGAACCCAATGCGACCTTAGTAGCTGAGATATATAATCAGAACGACACCTCTAGTCTAGGTGGAGCTAACACTGGCGATGAATCCAGGTATTGTTTAATTGTGTCAAAGGCATCCTGAAATTCATCATCCTAGTGGAATGTGACTCCCTTGTGTAATTTTTTTTTCATGGGTCTACACTTGTCTGACAATTGTGCTATAAAGTGTTTGATGGATGCAATCCTCACCTGCAAGCTACGAAGCTACTTGATGGTAGTTAGGGAAGGTATTTCAAGGATTGCATTGACTTTTTTGGGTTCCACTTCGATGCCTCATTTGGAAACTATAAATCCCAAGAGCTTTCCAGATGTGACTCCAAAGACGCACTTCTTGGGGTTCAGTCTCACATTATGTTCAATAAGGTGATCAAGGACTTTGCATAAGACATCTAGGTTCTCATGACGTAATATATATTTAGCGAATAAGTCATCCATGCAATCTTCTAAAATTTTATGCATGTAGTGATGGAAGATATATGTCATGGCATGTTGGTAGGTGGCACCGGCATTCTTAAGACCAAATGGTATGACCTTGTAACAAAATGTTCCCCAAGGTGTTGTGAACATCATTTTGAGATGGTCTTCAGGGTTGATATGAATCTGATTATACCTAGAGAATCTATCCATAAGGGAGAGCATTAAATGTCCTAAGGTGGTGTCTACCAAGGCATCTATGCTTGGTAGATGAAAATCATCCTTAGGAATCGCTTTGTTTAGGTCTCAAAAATTGATGCAAGTGTGAATCCTCTCGCCAGGATTCTTGACAGGAACCATGTTGGACAACCATGGTGGATAGTCTATAGAAATGACAAAATTGGCATCCAACAATTTTTTTAGCTCATATTTAACCATCAAGGCCACTGTTGGGTGCATCTTTCTCAACTTTTGCTTGACAGGTTTGACTATGGGGTTAAATGTTAGATAATGACTAACCAGATTTGGATCTAGTCCTGACATGTCTTTGTAAGACCATGCAAAAGCTACCTTCTTATTTGTGAGAAGGGCTATATAATTGACTTGCTCTTCATGGGATAGGATTTCCCCTAGCTTAATATATTGTAGGTTTTTAGGATCTGAGATGATATCTTTGTCAACCATAGGCTCGATTGACATATGAGACCCCTCCTCCAACTGATTGGGAGTAGGTATCAAATGGATGTCATCAGCTGGATTTAAATCCTTTATGGGAAATTTAGGTCCCTCCTCAGCATGGAAGACATCATGAGTTGGGTCAGTGGAAAAGTGAAACAACCCACCGCAAGCCCAATACTCATAGGGTGATGGGGGTGAGTTAGCGTGATTCCAATCAATCACATCTAGGTCTAGATAGAGTGGTTTGGAAGGATCAGTTGGGTTGTGAAGTGGTGTGGTCAAATCAATGGAGATCATATTGATGAAATGTGTTTTCTCTCTAGGACCACATACATGTGACTATGTATTGGTGTTATCTCTCACCCCCATATGTGGTTTTAGGGGAATTGGGATCTCTGGATCCTATCTAGGGATAGACTGCAGGATGATATTGTTAGGCTCAAGGAGCTCCATGTGTGTGGGTGGGTCAGGGAAGACCTCATGATGAATCTAGCATAGATTGACAAGCCTTACCCTCAAGCATGGGCTAACATGTAACTGACGATAAGCTTCATCTATGTCAATAGTATCATGATGATGTCACAAATTAGGAGGACCCAGGTATGCCCTCTTTGTTTCATCCTTATAGTCACTATCATATATGGGAACCTCGTTGTTACCCCTTGGGATTGAATGATCAGGTAGGTGTGGTCCCATATATGCTAATTCCTCGTAATCATCATCATGGATGAAGATTCCTTCATTCTCATCTTGTAGTGCCTCAGGTTCATGAGGACCCAACTACTCAAGTAAATTAACTGCTCCCCCCTAGGAGGTCTATCTTCCTTCAGATGAACCAGCTCTTTAGGAGGAGCTACAACCAAACAATATTAGGGAACAAGAATAGATGTATGATGCCTTCTCGTTGGTCATTAATGGGAACAATTTGTGAATGATCACTATCTGACTCAAAAGGATCATATGGCACCACCTCATAACCCGACTCATCCTTTGAGGTCCACTCATATGAGATGCCTTGATCTGACTCATCACAGACATGGGGATAACTCTGTGAACCTTACCCTCTCTCCAAATATGGACGAATGTCATTGGGGATTGCAGGGTTCCCATATAACCGTGGAAAGTAATCTCCCAAGGAGTATACTTTATTGGAATTGGCATAGGGTCTTGGGCCAACCCACCCTTGTAGCCTATATTCAAGCGATTTAGGCTATCTAAGAGGACATCTAGAGGCAAGGGATTGTTGTGTACCACTCCTAACTTGTCATAGGGCATTTGATATTTTGGTTTGCAAGGGATTATGGTGCCCTGCTCATACAGGCCTAACCCATAACCGTGCTAGTTGCATAGGTCAAGGTACTTCAGGGAAAACTTAGGGTTAGAAAAGTAGTTAATATCCTCTCCAAAAGGTTCCTCATCTTCCTCCTCTTGTTGATAAGGTTTGATACCATAGTTAAGGCCCCCATAGATAAAGTTTGTTTGATTAGGGGGAATACCAAGAGGTACAATAGTTCCTATCGGAAGACAAGGTCTACCCATGTCTTGCATCGACTCTAAAGTAGAAGTAGTGGTAACATTCCTAACCATGTACTCTCCCAATCTGGTAGAAGCTAGATGTACCATAAATTGGGGCTGCATATAGAAGAGGGATGAGAGTGAGACTTGATCTAGCTCATTGTTTGCCTTGTGTGGTGTCTCTTCATCATCTGGGCTAAGTATCTCCTTTGTAGAGATAGTGGATATGATTGGTTGGTCCTCCTCAATGGGCCACTTCTTTGGGTTCCTAGGTAAACGATCCACTAATGTATTAGGCATCTGGGGTAGGTCCGACAATGAGGATGGCATGGTATGTTGTAGCGATGGGGTCGAACCTCGGCTATATTAATTTGGTTGAAAATCTAGATGTATCGATGGCAAGGTTGACTCGGGTAATTGTTGCACCATGTTGCAATACTTGAAGGTCTCTAGGTCCATGGGTATGACATGAACTTTCCCTTCATGCATGTACTTGAGAAACTGGTGAGAGATGGAAGGGATGCACTTCATGTCCCTGATCCATGGTCTTCTTAACAAAATGTTGTATGCCATATCACCCTCCAAGATGTGTCACATTGTCGAGATGATATTTTCCTCTACTTGAATAGGTAGGACGATTGTACCAACCGTTGAGCATATAACATCATTGAGTGCTCGGAGGGTGTAGGTAGATGTGACAATATGAGATGTTGGAAGCTTCAGGTGCTTTAGAGCTATTATAGTTATGATGTTGCTTGAAGACCCAATATCTATCAACACTTTCTTGTATGGTGTTCCATTTACACGTGCAACAATGTGCAAAGGGAGATCCACCATATCATGTGGAACTAGTTTAAGTTCATCTTCTCGAAAAGTAATTAACGGTTCTATGCATTGTCACACATGCCCCACAAAGTTATTGAAGGAGTTAGACTCCTGGGACTGAAGCTCAAATGCCTTAAGGATATCCATTAAGGCTTATCTATGAGGTTGTGATTGTTGAATGATCTCATAGATGGAGAGTAAGGTAAATGTTATTCTTAAGCTCTGAGTGAGCTTGCTATTAATGGTGACTACAAAAATAGGTGGGAGCCTCGTTCCAGGAGGCGATATAGGCTACGATGTCAAAGGGACATCACTCTGAGCCATAGGTGGTGTAGCTAGACTTAGATACCACATATTTCTTATCACAATACTGACCATGCTAACATATCCTTGCTTAGGAGGGGCATGGTGAACCTCGTTCACCTGGGGTACTGGTTTGGTTTGCTCCGCGTGGGCAGGCAAGGGATCCTTAAACACCCCCATATATTGGTTGTTTGGTGCGATAGGGTTATCTACCTAGAGGGCATTCCTATCAATTAGGTCTTGCACTAGATGTTTGAATTTATAGCATAATTGCACATCATGCCCATTTTTCCTATGAAATTTGCAATATAGGTCTTCTATGTATCCTTTGGGATTAGGTGCATTAGGGTCGATAGGTCGAATGTCAAGTTGATGGATTGCATTAGCTGCCAAGAGGTGATCAAACACTAAATCCATAGAATCTATAATGGGCATTAATTATCACTTGGGATGATGTTGTTGATTTTTCCCTTGACCATTCTGGTTATCCTTGGCAGAGTTCCCAGGGGTGGCCTAATAATTAGGCTTTTGAGGTGGTGCGACTGGCGCTGGCCCTTGGAAACTAATGGCAACATGATTTACTACTACTAAATTAGGTTGCAGTAGGGTGTTATTAGTGTTCTTGCTCCACTCCTTGCAAGGCTTCACAATATCACCCTCTTGAATCTTGATTTCTTTGATGATCCTAGCCTGTGCTAAGGCATATTCAAGAGTGGGGTATTGTTTCAACTATAGCAACAAAGAGATTGGATTTAGGAAACTTTTGAAGAACATCTGAGTCAACTTCAACATGAGGAGAAGATAAGGCAGCTTGGAGAGTAAGGTTCTCCATTTGCTGCCATAATTTATTATTGACTCATCGTCATATTGTTTTAACCCAGCTACATCGGCCAATGTTGCCTTCCTCTTAGTATTAAAGGCAAAGAACTCCAGGAATGCATTTGTAAGTTGGTCCAAATTATGGATGCTATGCTTAGGGAGTTGGTAAAACCACTCGGAGGTAAGGCCAGCGAGGGTAGTTACAAATGTCCTCAAAAGCAAAGCATCATCATCATGAATGTCGAAGCATTGGCCTAAGAACCTAGTGACATGTTCTTGCGCATCCTCTTATCCCTTAAAGGTAGCCAACTAAGACAACTTAAATTATTCTAGATAGGGAGGCATAGGTATTGACGGATGGATAGGTTGACTATGCAATTGATGCATGGTGGCATTTTGAGATCCTAACCTAGAAGTTTTGTTCTCTATTGACTCTAGGCATTCTAAAAATTCTTTGTAAGGACCTGAGGACTTGATATCCTCATCTTTGTTCACATCTTGTGGTGGAGTTCTAGGCTCCTCCAACCTAGGGTGAGACAGTGTTAAGTCACCCCCCTTCCTCTATAAGGCATCTCAACATATTCTACTTCTGTCTTGCACTCAGTATAAGCCCCTATAAGGTGTCTCTCGATCCAGCCTATAAATAGGGGTATCTACCCACGGTGGGCACCCTATGTTTGGCTTGGAAGGCATCTCTCGATATGGCCTAGGAGGTTATGGAAGCAACATTTAATAAGGTCTTGGGGACCTATCTTGAACGAGTGTGGGTTGCCTCAGATGGACCTCATACTTATGTGTCTTAGGGGTAGGTACCCTCCCTCTCAAAGTTTTCTAGAATAACTCGTTGGTCTGTTGTTCGATCCTTTATTTCTCAAGATGGTGCAAGTGATCTAGTTGTTATTTATATCATTGAAGCTACTTGAATTGAGCTTGGCATTATGTATATCTCACAACTACTTACATAATTTGATCCACAGTGTGAGGCCTAGGAGGCCTAGGAGTCTCACCATGGGGTCGACCTTGTCCAAGGTACTCTATGTTCTCCATATGATGCTTGCCTCTCTTGAGGTTTGCCACATTGACTTGAGGCTCAAGGTGGAACATGTGTTCACTAAACTCAACTGGAATAGAGACACATCGAGCATGCATGGAGTATTGTTCTTGAGGAAATTTTAGGATTTCCTCATATCTTCTCTCCTAGACAAGGAAATGTAGGGCTGAGTTGGCTCACCCAGATCAATGGGTGTTATTCCCATCGGGCTACAAGAGTTGTTGTATCCTATCAAGGTAGCATAGAGGTAGAGTCATGTTGAATTTCTCTAACTAGTGTGTGAAGTCATACTCCTACCTCTTCTTAGGTGTGTCAGCCCTAACAAGTACACAAATGCATGGCATCACTTTGTCTATTAGCGCCTCAATGCACAGTTGCCTTTCACCAAGGAAGGCCTGTGAAATATATACATACCAGGAACACTCTCCCAAGTAATGCTCATCATCCCTCGGGGTGTCCTAGAGAGGATCCCTTCGGAGATGAGGCTCATGCCCTGCTATCTTGGGGCTAGGTGGAGTGGAATCTCACTAGGGAGGTATAACCAAGTCCCTAGGGCTATATCAAAGATGATTTGTGTCTCCTAATCCACTCTCCACAACTTCCACCCGTGATTGGGCTTGGTTGTGGGTGCACACCATTGCACTCCTCTATTAGTACCCCAAGGTGATTATCTTCTTTACAAATTCTTAATGAAATAGTATACAAGAAATAAACACTTAATAATACATATGATTATCTCTTTTATGTTTTAAGTGTGAATCCCTAAACTATTTTGTGTGTTTCAGATGTGTTGTTTTGTAAATAATGACCTTGTGTCACGTGTTTAAAATATTGTTGGATTGTAATATTATGTTCAATTGGATTTCACCTATATACTCATAGCTCGACAACCCAGCTATGAACTCCAGGTTGTCTTATCCCACCTATAATGTTTGGTGATGAGATCCACACATGTCCAGGGAGCACAGGTCCCACCAGTTCCTCACCCATTTCACCTGCAGTCTGCGATACACCTCCCCGAAGGGTGATGCATGCTATAACCCACAGGCTATGATGGATATTGCAACTGGACTTGGCAATATGGATAGGGTTAATGGGATTTGAGCCAAGTGGATGGAGATGAAACCCATTGTCACTTGAACTCTACTAGTGAATGGTAATGAAGTCCACCTCACTAGCGTTTACATGAATTGTGGTGTGTGTGGTTCATTATTATCCAAGAAAGTAAGTAAAGAAGCAATCAATGACCATTCAATAAATGCATGCAATAGGTGCATTTTACTTTCAGAATAATAATATAAGAAACCTACAAATTGAATTTATGAATGCAAATCCTACATGCTAACTTACCCAATGGATAAGACACAAGCAATCAAGTCATACAGATGCATTGCTGCTACAAGTTATTTTTTATTTTTATTCTACATTTTGTTATGTGATGTTATAAGAAAATAAAAAACACAAATTTTAAAATTTCTATGTAAGAAAGTTAAGAAATAAAACTAATTTTGATAGTCTCTGTAAATGCAGCAGAAAATCATAGGGTTTAGGCACTTACCTTGTCCATTTTGAAGCCTCCAAATTCTAAAATTTTGGGTAGAAATATCTCTGTTTCACCACCACTCCAGGGTGGGGTGAGTAGAATTTCCACCACAATCCCAGGGTGGGATGGTGAAGCCACCATCCTAGTGTGTGCCAGATAAATCCTCTGCCACCATTCCATGGTGGGGAGGGGAGCACCTGCAACACAAAAAGGATAAAAATGCAAGAAAGAAGTCAAATTTTCACCCAAATCAAAAGGTACAAGGGTACCACCATGATCACCACAAAATTAGGGAAAAATTATGCACCAAATTATGTAAAAAAATATGCGTATCTACCCCATATCGCTCATGAACACCAAAAAGGAAGCATGCATGTGAAAAGGAAATAATACCAAACAAAAGAAAATGAATTAAAGCAAGTCTCTTCTCATTGATTTGTTGGATAAGATCCAAGGTTACATATAAGTCCCCTTGAGGGCTAAAAATTTGATACAATTGTTACAATATTGGGTGCCCAAAGACCAAGTATTTCATGAAATCTAGGTGCACATCCAATGTTTCTCCACATACCCACAATCGAGGTGGGTGATCCAATGCTTATGATACTTGTATATAGGTTCTATTATGTATGATATTTCTTCCCAAATCCTTATAAGGACCTGCACTTGCACACAAGGAAGAAAAAAGAGGTCAAATAGCAAGGGTGTATGGTGAAAACATGCAATCCCCATAGGGGCAAAATGGCATATAAATTAAAAATGCATAAAATGATATAAAAATGACTTGAAAATTTTCAGATATGTTAAATAGGATTTTTTGGGATGATATCATCCAAAAAATATCAGAAATTACATCCGTAGACCCCTCGATTTAGCGTCACCCGCCTGGAACCTACGAAAAGTAAGACAACACAATATTGAACTTGCACTTATCCAAAACTCATGAAATTTGGTCAGTATGCATAAAGTAACATTTCAATACAATCCATATGATCATATTTTCAAATTGGATCTCGAATCTACCTGCATCAAACTAGGGCGCCTAGATGGGCCTTGCGAGCCTATAGAAACTTAAAAATACTATAACTCTTTCATTTTAACTCCAAATCAATTGAAATTTTAAATATAGCATCATGAGACAATATATAAAATTACCACCTAAAAAAAGTAATGAAATTTCTTAATAATTTACCTTCATCCCCGAGGGGGGCGATGGTGACTACAACTATTTGTGGGGCACCCTAGGAGGGGATACCCATAAAATATGGCTACTTTTTGTTACCAAACCACTACAAGATGTTACTAAACAACATAAGGTGTTTTTTCATCGAATTTGGTGAAGAAATTCACCTGTATGGAAAAGTTATGCTTGGATTACCTTCTTGAAGTCACCCGATAACCTCCTTGGCAAAAGGGAGATTTCAAGGGAAAAAAGGTGCAATAAGGTGAGGGAAAATATTGTTAGTACTCTATTTAGTATCCTAGAACTCCTATACCTATTTTTTTGTGGATATGGAACCCATTTTATAGCCCAAAGGGGCTCATGTGCAAAAAGGCATGCAAGGGCATGCATGGTAGGAGGTGCCACTTGTCAAATGGGAGGCATGCACAGGGTGTGGAAGATAATATCACAATTTTGCATTCATAAATATGGATGTCATAAGGATTCCCTATAATCTACCTCACATGCTCTTTTTGGGTGGTCAAATGGCAGTTTTTGGGTGCTATTTGGTCAAATTTTGACTTTTTTTGGGTCAAACTTCACCACCATTCCACCCTGGTATGAGGGCTCACCACCATACCATGGTGGGATTATGGAAATATACCATTGTACTAGGGTGGTATAGTGGTGAATTTTGGGCTAAAACCTACCAAAATTGGGTCGGTAGCCTCCAAAACCCTTTCCAAAGTGGCTAGAACAATTGTGAGCCTCCTGAGGGCTGCCCAAGGGGCCATGTGATGTCAATTTGATATTTTTTTGTGGATGATTAATCAGTTTTACCACATTTTAGTGTCTATAGAGTAAAACCCTATTCAGTATAACCACTAAATCCTATCAAGATCTATTTTCCATAGGTGTAGACCCTCATGTGACTCTTAAACCCTCTAACCCATCAGTACAAGCCAAGTATTACTCATTACAGGGCCACACTCATGATGGTGAACATTTTATAAAGTGGGGTTATATTCAATTCAAAAAAATCAAGTCTAGGAGTACTTTACCAAAAACCCCAATTGCTACTGAATAGTTTGCTTACCCGAAGCTCTTCACTATGTTAGCTTGCTTAGAGGGTTTAGATTCTGATCGGTATGTAAGGGATTGGTAAATAGCCATTGTTTATTGCATATCCAACAAGAAAATGTATAAAGCTTCAACATAATATGAGGGTATCATATTGATTTGTTTTGATTGGTCGGTCTATATCTCTAAAAGGATGCATGAACAACTGGTCAATATGAAAAGAGACTCAAAAAATTACTCCTTCTAACATTGTTTAAATTTAATATGGATGTTCTACATTATCATAAGGCAAATGATACCTTGGATTCCACTAGTGGATAAGAATGATAATGGATACCTTATACCCATTTATGAATGGACCATCCATTTGAAGAACACAAAGTCATATTACATATTCAACATAGAATTTTTAGGGCCAACTCTGAAGGCTATGTATGACCAATGCCCTAGGATTCCACCTCTTTCTAAGGTATTTTTGCTTGTAGAGAATGTCGAAGAGGGATATTGGTATATCCTTACTGAAGGGACTATCATAAAAATCTATGGCTTCACTGGTAAACCTTTCTTGTTGTCTCATTTTGTTACCAATAGGTTGTTAGCTTTGAAATATTTGAGACAAGCCAACTTCATCAATTTCAACTTTGGCACCGGTAAGGGAAGGAAGAGAAATATGATTTATTCTCGCAATGTGGATGATATAACCATAACCAAAAAGGGTCAACATGAACAAATTACTCAATATTTAGAGAGACTTGGTATTAAATACATTCCACAAAGATGGAGATATGACCCTGATGACAAGTTCCTGGAAATAAATATTGCCCTAAATAGAGAAAGGGCTCTCAAATTTGAGAAAAATTCAAGGCATCATTTTGAAAAGGGTAGAAATAATAAATAAAATACTCCACTGGAATGGAATGTCAGCAAAATGGAACAAATTCCTCCATGGAGAGATTTTATAAGCAAATAGTTGATTATAATCCTGAAGACAACAAAATCCACCAATTCATAGAAGCCAAGATTAAAGAATTAGACAATAGGCATGGTTGGGATGATGATAAAGCTATGGAATTATGGTAGATGAGAGTTGAAATAGGTACATAAAATACTAGATTCAACTATTAATTGGACACTAATTTTTTGAGCTATATGAAAAGCATATCAAAATATGGAAGGCAAAAAATGGTAGGAATTTGGTGCTCTAAGTTACAAGAAACCAGGAATAAAGGGAAAGACAAAAAATCAAGTATCATCAGATTCCCCTTCTCCACCTTCACAAGAATAAGTACAATAAGCTATGCCAAATACCCCATAAAAAACCAAAATAACCCAAACTGCATTTGAGACTTCACAAGAGCAATTACAACAATACTTTGTGGGTGCTCAAATTATGAAGAAAATACATTATTCTGGTGGCGATTTGGGTAAGGACAAAATGAGAAATATAGAAAATATACAAGCAATTAAAATACAAGGGCATCTAGCGTTGGGTGGAGAATATTCTTTGTAAGAGGAAAGAAAAAGGAAGATAATTTTGTGTTCACTCCTATAAAATTCTCCATTGCAGTTTTAGTAGAGCCATCTCCTATTTCTGAAGTTGCATCACAAGAAGCACAATATGAAAGGAAAGGCTAAGGATTCAGTAGGGGAGGATAATAAGGAAATCTACAAGAAGCAAAAAATGGATCAAAAGTAAAACTCCTAAAAATCCTATAATTTTCAAGATAAAGGCTAAGGATTCAATAGGGGAGGCTAATAAGGAAATCTACAAGAAGCAGAAAAAGCATCAAAAGTAAACTGCTAAACAAACCCATGTACCACTTGTAGAGCAACAGGTTTAGTAAATACAACATCAAAGTGTAGATGAAATTTTCCAATAGACTACTTTGGTAGGTGAACAATATGATTTCTATCTCTTCTTATCCTTCTCCTTACCTAAAAGGATCCTCCTCCCATTCTCAAGAAAATTTGGAACAAAAGGCATCCTCTCCCCCTCATAGTTCACCACCCTCTTCACCAGTCATTATTGAATCTCAATCTAATCCATACCCTCCATATTTATCATAAATTATAGTAATATCATCACCTTTTCACTCACCTCTACCTTCAAATTAATCACCACTAGTAATTTCATAAGAGCAACCTCTTTCATATCCTCCATATCTTCCATGATTGTAACATCCACCACCATGTCCTTTCTAGATATAACTTCTGTAATAAGCATAGAATCCACTATCCTCACAACCACTCCCCTTTTAGTGATGTCCAATTATTTTTTTCCTTCCCTTATGACTACCTCCACTCCTAAAAATTATTCCACATTAGCCTCTTTGCAAAAGGGAAAATATATTTCATAGAAAATCTAAGATTTATGGGCTAATAAATTATCCAAGCCTTCAAAATATATGGCTAGATGAAGAAAACCAAGATTGTTGATCCGGTGACTAGGTAAAGGATATCTAGGTCCACCACTCCCCTCGTTAGAAAAATAGAAGAGGAAATTACTATAGAATAATATCAATTGGAAGAGCATATAGAGGATATTGATCAATTGCTAATGGAGGATGAATTAGTTATAGCCAAGGCTCACCTTGAAACTTTTTATGTCAAGACCAACATCTACAAGGAGCAATGCAAAAAACTAGAAGAAAATATTAAGAAGCTAGAAAAACTATTAGAAATTAGAAGTGGAGAAGGCTATAAGAAACAAGGTCAAATGCTGGCAAAAAAAATATCAAGAGGCCATAAAATTCAAAAACCAAGTTGAAAAGTTGAAGAAAGTAATGAAGCTCAGGACAAGTAAATACCAGACTTAAAGCATCAACTCTAGATTTAAAATGCTAGAGTTGTAGTATTTTCTAAAGAAGGGTTAAAATATGTTAGGAAACATATATGGTATGAGATACTTGAGAAATATTCAAAAATATAGCCTATAATTGATTACATGGATGATGCTAGCCATTTGTTGCAAGCAACCAAGGAAGATCTGGACAACTTCACTAAGGAGCTACAACCTATGGTGATACCAGTAGAGCATATATATAAACTATCCAAGAACAAATTTAGTGAAGCTATTAAACCTATTCCAAATAAGGCATGAAATACTTCCAAATTGGCCACTAAAATTATGGTTGACAATAATAAGCTACTCCAAAAAGGTTGGTTGTTATCAGATAGTATTGTGGGTAAACTACAAGAGATTGTAGATATCCACCAAGAGATGATGCAATATGGTTTTGGAGGATTTTAGGTTGAAAATAATACCTTATTGATAGAATAAGACATTAAAAATAATGTAGCCTCAATCATCCAATATGAGTCTAAAATAAACTCTTGGGAAGAGTCGATTAATCAAGAGCAGGTCTCTCAAATGATCAATGACTTAACTAGGCTCAAATATTTAATGGACTTGGTGAACAGGGGTAATTTTGTCTTATGAAGAGACCTCTAAATTGGAGTATGTGCATAAGAAGATCAAATAGACAACTAACCCTACTGTTTCATCTTAGAACCAAGAATTATAGACTCTAAAACAAATAATTCAGTTGTTTGGAGTAGAGCCATAAGCTGAGGATAAAGAAGAAGCTAAATAATAAGAAGAGGCTAAAGAGGATCAAGTATATGATAATGGAGGATTAGAACTATAAATAAATGAAGATAAAACACACCAAAATTAGGAGGATCAATTAGAGAATTTTATGGAAGATACTGAGAAATTTTAGGATGAACAACTTGAAGTACGAGATCAGAAATATAATGTATAAAACCAAGCAGTTTTGTGATAGAGTGAACTAAAATATTTTTGTATCATAGGCCAAAAAATGAGGCTATATTTTTATATTATTTTTAAGTTGTTTTGACTTTGATATTTTAGAAATCATTATAAGACATGAAGCTATGACAAGGAGAATGAAAAATCCATGAAGATATTTTACAAAGAAAATTCTAATCTATTTAAGGTTATAAAAGTAAAATAGTTTTATATAACCAGAGTGAAACTGGGCTCATGAAAGGAGTTGTAAAGTTTTGTTTCTTCTTGCATGATTTATATATGAACTGTTACTCTTTGAGTATCTTCAAAAATGTCTTAGATAGTGATGGTCGTATTGAAGTCTTTCTATGAAACATAGCTTGTTGAAAATTGGAGTCTATCTCTTTTTCTCTCATCTCTTATCGCCTCCCACTGCATATACTCTTTTCATCACTTCATGCAAGTGTTTTCTTTAAAATATTCTCTCCATTCATATATCTTACTCTACTATTATTTCTCTTCATAAAATTTTGACTCCTGATGCCCAATGGATAAGATAATGAGTTCTCAGTCTTTGCAAAATCCCCAAGAGGCACCATAATGTAGGCCCAAAATGGCTACATACTTAGAAAAAATTTTGCAAAATTTTCCTAAGTCATGAGGAAGGTTGTATCCCATGACAGTGATGTAGTGCATGATGCTCTACCTTGCAGTCAAAACAATCAACTTTGTACTTATAATTTTAAGATTACGAACCACAACACAATCAAGATGTAGCAATTCGTAGCAATGTTCCATCTTGTATGGCACAAAATTATGTTATGTTCCAGCCCATGATCAACACAATAAAACTTGACATAGCTATTTGAATCATGATTCACAACATCACTCTACCCTACATGGGTCATAACGTACTCTATGCCACATAACTTCATGCAATGCTCCAGCCCATAGTCAAAGGGGTTGAATTTTACAAGTGGCCATTCCAAGGAATAGACCAGTGTAAGTTTGTACCCCACGTAGTCCAGAGCAAAGTTCTACACCACATGGTTCAATGTAGTGATCTACCCTACAGTCAGCATAAATAAAAATTGTGCATGGAAATTTCAAGGTTTGGGCTACAACACGGCTAGGATATGATTCTATGTCATAGCTCAAAACAATAATAAGTTGATCCAAAGACTAAGAGAAGTGGGCCAACACATTTTTCTACCCCACATGACCCAATTTTGTTTTACAATGAAGCATTCTTTGCTCCAACGCATGGTCAAATAGGTTAACTATTTAAAATAATATTTTCAAAGCGTGTGACATGGTTCTACACCACTAAGATAGATAAGAACCATGGGCTATGACATGGTTCTATATTTTTGGGTGTTAGTAAAGTGAGCATATCAAGTTTGGATTAATATCAGCCATTCATGGGGAGATCAATAGTCAATTTATTCTAATGCTCTTAAAACATACAATAGTAAGAAGTATGGTTAACATGATCTAGTTGATCAAAGATCGATGGAAAATTGGAATATGAAGCAATGAATGGATCAAGAACCAAGAAAGAAGACATATGTAGATCTATGGCTAGATATTATTGATAAGAATGATGAATGGTCTAGATGATGGTTTGGCATATTCTATAGTTGAACGCTATGAAATTCAAGCAATTTGTAGAGGCTGAGTTGTAGAGGAGTGCAAGATCATGTGATTTTTTTCCTCAAAAAATAAATATGAGGCTGCCACCTCAACACCTGGATGATCTGGAATTTTCATTCTTTGTAATATTTTATTTTTCTTTAATCCTTCAAACATGTAAAACTATAAATAGATTTTAAACCCTCATTTTTTGGGGTCGACTCTAGAATGTTTGCTTGTCTTATTGTGTAAATAATTTCTACAAAATCAATAGAAAGAAAATTACTTGGATGTCTGCCTAATGTTGGTCTCTTTTGTATCATTTGGATATTTGAACTATGAATGCATTTATGCTACTACTGCTATGGTTAGTCTATTATGTTGATTTTTGATTTCTAACTTAGAGCACTTTAAAATATTTCATGATTGAATCTATGCTTGGAAGGAATTATTTTATGTTAGTATAAATACTGATCTAATTGTACTATTTGGATTATTAGTATTTTAGATGTTTGAAATAATTTCTTGAGGTATGTGTTTTCTTCTTTAATTGATGAAGATTACCTATTTTTTAGTGCTCTTAATCACAAGTGTGGGACACTAGAAATTTATTTATAAGGGTTTTCCTATAGATTCCCATGTTGTTAGATTTATCTGACCATTTTTTAACCATTATATTTCTATCCCTAAGCCTATTTTTATCCCTATTTTTTAAACATTTAACTAAGATTAAATGAGTCAACAACCAAGTTAGTTGAGAAGGTATACTAACCTACTCTAGAGGCTAGGTTAAAGTAATATTTAATACATCCAATGTTGGGGTTTGTACTATGATTAGTGGGTGCACACCTAATCAAAATGTAGAAGATAATAGTCATACTTTTGATATTTTATTGATGTCAAATTAGATCCCAACAGGAAGACATTGTAAATTTTGGATAGTCTTAGTAGTAGAGCAAGTCTATAGGCAATAGAGCTTATCTTGGCCACAATTTCAAATGGAACTCCATATTCGAAGTCAATTTTAGAAGATTTTATGGAACATTTAGTTGGTCTCACCCTTAAGAATACCCTATCTCCCATAGAATATTCCCTCAGTGTTCTTTAGAGGTCCACATAGCTCTTTTGGCGATCTACGACCTCTTTAAGATTTTGTTGAACATCCTTGTATTCTCTCAACACATGATACTTTAGTAAGAGGTCAGATTCTACTTTAGTCTCTTATTTTCTATTCATCGTAACTCTGAATATCATTCCCTTCTTCCTAATGACTATCTTTATCTGCATTATAGACAAAATAAATTGGTTTAACTTCACCTCAACCACAACAAATTATAGTACTTTGATTAGATTCATCCATAAAATCCACCCATATCTATTCAATTTTAGAAGAACCTTATGGGCCTTTAACTAATCAAATCCCAAAATAATCTCAAATGTGTGCAAAGGTACCACATACAAATTTCAATTAGTCTTTCCTTGTGTAAAAATGATGTGAGGGTCAAATAGACATTGGTTAACTTGATAGGTTTACCCTGAATCATACTATACCTTCCAACCATTGGATAAAAACCTAGGTCTAATAGGTATGTCCCTCACTAATCTAGTGGAAATAAAGCTATCAGTTGATCCAATATCTATCAAAATTTTCACATCTTTATTAAAATGTTTTTCATTCATTATGAAGGGAGTAATTTGACCAACAAGTTTAGAACTATCCGTGGACTTAAAGATCCTATGAGTACCCTCCTCTAGAAATTTCTGATGTTGATCAACTATGTGGGGGAAATTTTTCACATAATTATCTCCTTGGTATATATAACATCCATTTTGTGGAGCTCTATTCCCTCTATTACTATTCTTATTTCTATCTTGAGATAGTTTTCCTAGCTCTTTCCTGACCTACTAATTTTTGGTCTCGTATTTTGGAAAACTCTCTATCATCCCTCTTGGGCTTACCACCTTGGTAGTTAGGTCTATTTTTTCCACCTTTCTTATTATACTCTACTACTTTGGGTTTCTTGTTTTGATATTTCTCCCATCTCATAAACCCAACACTTTTCCACTTTTTGAGTTCATATTTTTCCTTCTCATATAGCTTTTGATAGTTAAAATATACCTTTCTAGTTTCCTAATTGGATTTCTCTTTTCTAGTCAAATCAAAAGTAGTAGGTAGATTATCGGTATTGTGCATATTTACCACCATCATGATTCTAGGATGTAATCCTAGAATGAATTTTTGAGTCTTCATTTCCTCATTGCTTTCATATTGAGATGCATATTTTAGCAATTGAATAAATTTTTGGTGGTAATATTGCACTAACATACCTTATTGTTGTAAATTAGAGAATTATCCAAATGTCTCTACATAGTATCTCTTAGTCAGGAATCTATCCCAATTTTTTTTAGCAAAATCCTCCAATATAAGGTCTACAAATTCTATTTTATGCCCTTTATTATAATATTTTCATCAATCTAGGGCTATTTTAGTCATATTCATAACTGCTAATGCAGTATTAGATTCATAGGATAAAATCATTAGAGAAAAATATGACTCTAGTTCACTTAGCCAATTTTCCACTGAATCCCCATCATCTTTTCCATTAAACTTGGATATTATGACCTTTTTCAGGTTCCTATCAAGCTCTTTAATCACACTGGCCCTTCCAATAATGGATCCTTTAGGTTCCCTAGATGATTCCTCTATCTTGCTCAATCTAGTTTCTCTTTCCCTAGCCAAGTATTCTATGACTCATTGTTGTTGGAAAATAAATTCTTGTTTCTAGACCATATGGATTTTTTCTGGACCATATCTTCCCTTTGTTGCTCCATGTACATTTGTAGCAATTAAAAAATATTTGTAAGGTTTTCCTCCTCATTAACAGGTTTATTTGGAGGTGGTTCATTTAATCATTTCATCCTTCTTTCACATTGAGGACCTTCTCATCTTAAACCCTAACTTGATCCCATAGCATGTAATTAGAAGGTTTATTCCTCCCTACCTCTCATAGGATTTCCTAAAAATCCACATTTTAGAATTCATGCCATAAGACCTATAGGTGAAAGAGGTAAATTATTAGTTTTTGCATCACACCAATCTAGTTTCATAATCAGAGTCTACAACTTAGAATCACTTCTACTTTGATACCATATGTAACAACCCAAGTCTGCTCACTTGGTTGCACCACTAAATTAACAATATTTAACAAGGTTTAGCAAGGGGATCTATTTTTTTCTTTCAAACTACAGTTTTTTTAGAATATTGCCTTCGAGGTTCATAGCAAGTTTCAATTCACCCATTAAATCAATATCATGAACTTAAATTAGTACGACATATTGCACCACTTTTGGATTCAATACTACTATAGATAGTCATCCAAGTGGATGAGATTGGCCAAATCTCGTGAAGGTGCCATTAGTGGAGTCAACTTATCTCATTTAATATCCTCATGTTCTAGCATGAGGGTTGATCCATGATAGGGGTTATCCTCTAGGGTCCATAAAACCTAGAGGGTGGATGCTTGCTTCCCCATCCCTTACCATTTCGAACCTTTGATATTTTCATCGATCATGTTCCAATATTGAAATAAAGGGAATTAGAGTATATATATATATATATATATATATATATATATATATATATATATATATATATATATATATATATATATATATATATATATACCTAGTGTCTAATTGATAGTCATCTTCCTAGAGTCAGTTAGAGCTATGCCAATACCTTGGCCTTGGTCTTGATCTCACATGCTCATTGCAACTCATAATCATTTATCCCATACCAAATGTCGAGGCTAGTTTAGCTAAGTTAAAAGGCATGGGACTTATCATAGTACTATCGAGCAACAATCTAGATTTGGCATCCCATACCACCTTCTCATTATAAGGTCTAACCAAGTCTTGTATTTTGACCAATTTTGTCAGATCAATGATTGCTCTCAAAATCTATTGTGTGCATACTCGCACCTCAACATAATGGGTGTTCATATCCTTCATGAGGAAAATATTATCCATTCCTCATCTTGGAGTATAGTTTGTTTACTCATCCTTCTTGATGTATGGTTTTATTTCCACTAGTTATTATTTTAACTATTCACAATAAAAACCCAAACTCTTTGTTTTGGTCAACCTAAAATTTTCTTGCAATGAAGTCATTTAACTTAAATAAATGGAACCTCTAGACTAAATATATTATTTCCATCAATTTAATATTTAATTTATAGTAAAAAAAATTGTATATATATATAGCCATATATCTAATTTTATCCTATTAACCAAAGTTAACCCACAAAAACTACTTAATAGAGATGCACGTTCCAATAAAACTTTAGTTGACCAAAAGCTATATATTTCAATTTAAATAAATTATTTGAATAATATTAAATGATCAACAATTTAATCTCAATTAATACATGCATAAGTACAACCTGGTTAACCATCCCTTGAATCTGTTTCACTTTAGATGGAGCAAGTCTTCAGTCTCTATAAAGTCAACTTATAGAATAAAAAGTTCATTTGTAACCATATGCATCCATCTAAATATAATTTTATTCTTTAATAGTTTAAAGGTCAGGTTATACTAAACCAACACTACTAAACCTTTCATATTCAATTATTGAGTTACAGTGTCGAAAATCAATTTTAAGCTTTCGTTTAAAAGGATTCAAGCATATGGGACTCTTTTAATCCTCCCGATCCAAGAGTTATTTTATACTCTAACTATTCCACTCATTGTTGACATGGTTCAAGCCTCCGAAGATAGCCATATCATTCCACATAAATTGCTAAAACCATACCTAATTTATTCTCATATACAGTTACAAGAGGTTTTACTTCTACTTAGTTTACCTCTATCATGCTACAAAGAGATAAATTAAATAAACAATTTTCTCAATGAAGCAAGAACATAAAGCTTCGTTCTTTCAAATATTAAATAAATTATGAACACAAGTAATTCTATATTGGCTCATAACACCCAATTAATTTAATGCTACAAGCAATTGAAAGTATAACAATATGCACTACAATGACTTTACCATAGACCCTCTTGGCATGCAAATTAATGAAAGCTTCAATTATAATACATCATACTAGAAACATGGAATATAGTATTTCCGTACTTGGTCAATTCATATAGTGATATGGTAGACATAGATAACTAAGTGTAGTAAAATAAATTTAACAATAATGGCTATTACAGATTGTTCTAGGAACCAAAACAACATGAGAATGCTTTTTATATTTTACATCATAAAATTCTTGCTCCACTTGGTTACAATTAAATGAATTCAAAATCATGCAATTGTTCAAGTTTGATTTGGTTCAACTTTTGAAAGTTCCATTTTTCAAGGCATCATTTCCTAACTTAGTAATACACTTAGATTGACTTTGCTTTGGATTTAAATCCACAATAGGCAACTTGGGTTCCACCGTGAATTGGAATTCCTCTGATATAACATTGACACTGCTCAATTCACCCTTGGTCCCTTATCACTTTGGACCGAGTGTAGGTTTACTATAAGATATTAGATATGGATCTTTTATTTTTGTATACCTAAATTTATGCATCTAGACATGAATACAATGCACACATAGTCATACAAATTTACATGCAATCCTCATGTAAGTTTGATTTTGGCTCAATCATCGTTTACATAGTAACCCATGCTAAAAGTTCACATTCTAATTTTCTATTTCATTTATCATATTGAGCAGTTTCATAATTCAAACTCCTATATGTCATCTACCCATATATATAGTTCCTCATTAATATCTAAATGGAAATATAATAGTTTTATCTAACTACCACAACAAGGTTTTCTATTTGTTTTCACTTAAGTCAAAGTAAAAATAAAAAGCAATAGGCAGCTTTCAATAAAAATCTTAATACCAGAGAAAATATCAATTTCCTACTAGTAACTACTATGTGTTTAATACACATAAAATATTTTACCATAGTTTCATTCTCTTTTTTAGAAGGAATATAGTTTCAATAAAATCATTCAGACTAAACACAATCTAAACATTGTTCACCAAAACCACACACATAGTTTTCATAGCAGTTTAATATTGTTAAAAGCAAGCAACATTGACAACAATTCCAAATCATTCTATTGTATTAAATTCAGTGAGCACACCTAGTAACATAGCTTGAATCAACAATATTAGAAAGCAAGCTTCTCCTAGATACACACACAAAACTAGCCACATGCATTTCTCCAATTTCTTTTTCTTTTTCTATGACTTTTTTTTTAAATAATAACATGAAAGAAGAATACCTCCAATTCAAAAAAATCCTTTATTTTTTCTTCCCATTACATGGAAAATAATAAGGCTCATAATGAACATTACATGTGGCAATCCTCTCCAACATGCACAGTGTAATCCACTCCCAATAATTCAAAACTATCCATATAATAATATACTCTTCCACGAATTTGTTAATTTTATTTTATTATTGTCTATGATGTATGCTTATATAATACACATCCAAATCATGCATAGTAACCATAATAATTCATACAATTTTAATTTAACTTCAAATAATAACATATGCATCACTAAAATGCAAGTGGCTCCCTTCATCATCGCCACATAAAATTCATGAATGCTTCACTTTCACAAACAACAATATATTTCCAAGCGAGGCAAACACAAACATACATCAAACAATTCATTCATGCAATCCTACATGAAATGCAAATATTGGGATTTCATGTACCCCAAATCCAAATCATCATATGTCTATTCACCTTTCCCACTAAGTAACTTATCCATATAATGCACACACCTAGTCCTGTACATGCAAAGGATATCAGTAGTACCATGCTCCAAAGATAAAGCTAAGTTTAATATATTAATTAATCTATAACCAATGGTCGTGTTGGGAGAGTCATTACATAAAATAACAAAATATTACATTACTCCAAATATATTTCTATTGGAGGAAAACCATGGAAGTGGATATGGATATTCTTGAGCCATAAAATCCACCTGAACTACTCAACAACCCATTTTGTACCTATTATCCCTTCTAGTGATAATTAAGTTAAATACCACCATAAGATGGAGTCTAGAAACCATTTCAATGATAACTAAAATGACTCCACTACTAGTCGAGGTTCAATCCATACAATGGTTGTGGATTCATTCTACACCTGTAGGATTGATCCTATAACAGTAATTATCTTTCACATCTAATAGGGCTCAAAATGGCTATCCACATGGATATCACCTCCCTTCTATATTCATAGGATACCATCTATAGGAGTCAGGGTAAGAAAAATCTAGTAGTTGCAAAATATAAAGAGGGACCCAAAATATTTCATCACACAAAAAGTTTTTGAACTATATGATTGTATCATTTGATGATCCAAGTGACCCCTACCATAGACAACTCTTTTGTATTTGGTCAAAGGAACAATAAGTTAAGCTCCTCTACATCCATAAAATTGCAACATGTAATGTTTCCATCAACAAGGGCAACAATCAAATAAAAATATAAATATCTAATAGTTCATAATTCGTATTGGAGGACTTTAATTTAGAAGGACCATAAGCCATCCAATCATAATCAACAATGGATATTGTCTCAAAAAAATAGAAAGCTAGAAATTGCTTTCAAAACTCTATATATAATTGATCAAAGATGATGCTCAATCTCATTGAAGTGGGGTAGCACAAAGGAAGTAAAGTGGAACAAGCCATAGATCATATTCCATAAAATTGTGAGCATTGACCCTAGGAGAAGCAAGAAAAGTAATACCCATAGTTAGTTTGAAGGAACATGGTAAAAATTGATAGATCATAGATATTCAAAGGGAATAATAGAGTATTCAGGTTGGAAAAGTATTGTGGATCATTAGATAATAAATAAATGGCATAGACCATTCCAAATTAGCTCTTATGGAGATGAGTGAAGCCAAAAATATTTGACTTAGCATAAGCCTTCCGATCCAAGATCAATGGTTTGCACAATTTCAAGGAAGTTTCAATGAAGTTCAATGAAGCAAAGTTTTGTAGACCATCGAATGATAAGTAAACAATGGCTTGTACCATTTCAAAATAAATATAATGAAAAATGAGGAGGGAAAGTTCTATATACTATCCAATCTCAATGATCAATAATTCATACTACCTCATGATGCTTTCAACAAGGATTGATTACAAAAATTCTATTCATCATTATATTTCAACAATAAATGGTTTACACTATTCTTAAGAAGCTCTAATTGAAATCAACCAATAAAAACTCCATTAATTGTTTGATACCATAGATATACAGTCAAAAATATTTTAAAAAGGCTCTAACAAAAGCTAGCTAGGATAAATTTCATGAACCGTCTAATGGAAAATTCAATAACCTGCATGATTTCAAGAATATTTTAGCGATAAATGGCTAGAAAAGGTTTTGAAAACTGTCCAATTAAAGATCAATATCCTATGCTACTTCAAGTTAGTTCTAATGGATAATGATAAAAAAATGTTTTGCAAACCATATAATTGTGAAATCAATGGCTCATATTACTTTTGGGGAGGGTCGATAAGGGAAAGTCTACCATCATCCAAAGGTGGACATGTAGCTGATGTATTGGCCATCCATAGGAGAAATTAGTAGTTATCCTGAGTTGTCAATCTAGGGTATGAAGTAGATACAACATCCTATAGAGATTTAGATGGAGGATTGGCATGTTGAATCCAAGAAATATTTTGAGATCTATCTAAACCATTAAATTCTAAGCAATGGCTTGTGATTTTTTGGAAATCTCTATCTTAAGTAATCAATGGTCTAAAAATTATGTGAATATATAGTAGGTTTGAAGAGGTCTCACTAGCCAATGCATGATGCCGATACTTACTATATTTATTGACATACTCACAACAATACTTTTCCATTATGGGTCATTAGTAACCCATTCTCAAGATGTGCTTAACGATGGCCATGCCACTAAAATGGCCTCCACATGTTCCATCGTGAGCTTACAAAATTTTCCAAGATGTTTCCTAGGGCTCAAGACAATGAAGTAATACTCCATCAATCCTCGTCTGTAGAGAATTTATCCTAGCAATATGTATCTTGTTGCTCTCTGTTTGAACGTTCACATTTCAGTATGCAACAAACCTTGAGGTACTCTTCCAAGCTTCAGGAAGTCCCGTAGTTGGAAAATCCAATCCTGATAAGCCACAACTTCTATAGAAAAGACAGGTTGCTCTTCCTATATTTTTGAGGTAATGAACACAGATTGAGAAACAACTCTATGGTATATGGTTGCACCACAACCCATAGGTCCTTGGGAGATCAAAGACCCCCAAGGTGTCATTTGTAAGAAATATTTGGCTGCAAAGGACCAATCCTAATTTGGCTTGATGTTGATCATGTTGAATGATTCTTGATTTTCAAAAGCTTCACGATGTATTATTGAGTGCAAAATCTTCACATGAATGATTGTAAAATCAGAAGATGGATTCTAAGGGATTAAGGATCCCAAAGAGGCCATGGTGTTTGCAAATCTATTTGATGTATGAGGGATTGCCTTGATGTCATACCATTCCAATCAGGCTAGGTAGGTATCAACAAGTTCCTTGTAAGTCTTCAGGAGTGGTCACCTACATTGGAATAGTCCTTTGAACTAGTTTACCATGAGCAAGGAGTCACCAAAGATATTTAATCTTTTAATGCCCATTGCTATGGTTGTTTGGAGTCCCAGGATAAATGCTTCATATTATGTATTATTTTTTGTGCATGGGAAGTCTAGTTTGAATGATAAGGGTAATGGAGTGCCCTATGGTGTGATAAAGACAATCCTTGCTCAGCCTCCTTGTTCACACTTCAAACCATCGAAGAATAATGACATGTCTCTTTATTTCTTAGGTTCTTCAATTTTTGGTGGATCTGATAATGCAAAGACCACATCATTAGGCAATTCTATTGTGAGAGGCTTGTTATCCTGAAGAGGCACATCTGCTAATTGATCTGCTATGACTTGTCCATGATGGAATTTTAGCTTATGAACTCTAGATCAAATTTTTTCAATAGTATGATCCACTTTACGGTACATGTATTGTGATATGTCTTGCTCATCATGTACTGCAAAGGATTTTGTTTTGATATGACATAGGTCATATGGCTCAACATGTAGTGTCGCAACTTTCGAGTTGCAAAGACCACTACTAAACACAAATTTTTGACATACGCATATCCTAGATCATAACTCACCAAGGTGCGACTAATGTAATATATGGATTTATCTTTATCTTGTGCATTATTTTGGGCTAACATGGTACCCAATGCGAAATAAATAGCCGATATATATAGTAAAAATGGTATGTTTGCCCTTGGTGGATCCAATACTATTGGTGTTTCCAAATAAGTTTTGATCTCTACAAATGCTTGATGGTATTCTTCATCCCAATGAAAGGGGACTTCTTTGCATAGCAACCGATTCATAGGTCTACATTTATCTGATAATTATGCGATGAATATTTTTATGGATGCTATCTTGCCTTGTAGGCTCCTTAACTCCCTAATGTTGGTAGGGGCATCCATTTCCAGTATAACCTTTACCTTTGCAGGATCTACTTCAATGCCTCTATTGGATACGGTGAATCCCAAAATATTGCCAGAAGTTATGCCAAATACGCACTCCTTAGGATTCAATCGGACATTGTGTTCTATGAGGCGATCAAAGACTTGTCTAAGGACTTCGGCATGCTCTTGCCGCAATAGGGACTTGACTAGTAAGTCATCCATGTAATATTCTATGATTTTATGCATATAGTCATGGAATATGTATGTCATGGCTCGCTGATATGTGGCACTAGTATTTTTGAGACCGAATGGTATTACTTTGTAATAAAATGTTCCCCATGGAGTAATGAAAGCAGTTTTATGCTGATCTTCAGGCTTAATCCATATCTAGTTGTATCTATAAAAACCATCCATTAGGGACAGCATTTCATGCCATGCAGTTGCATCTACAAGAGCATCTATGTTTGGCAACGAGAATGAACCTTTGGTGTTGCCCTATTCAAATACCTAAAATTCATGTATATACGGACTCTTCTGTCAGGTTTTCCCATGGGTACCATGTTCGACACCCACTTAGGGTAGTCTATAGGAACTATGAATACTGCATCCAATAGTTTTTGCAATTTGTTCTTCACCATAAAAGCAATGGTTGGATGCATTTTACTTAGTTTTTTCTTTATTGGCTTCTTCATGGAATCCAATGACAGGTTGTGAACAACTAACTTTGGATCTATCCCTGGCATGTCTTTATAAGTCCAAGAAAAAATATTTGGCCTCTCCTTGAGGAGAGGAATTAGGATGGCTTGTTCCTTTGGACATAGACTTTCTCTGAACTTGATTTTCCTTGGTTGGGTAGGATCGTCACTGATGTCCACCTCAAAATTCACTTCTATAGCCATGTGTGACCCATCCTCTAGCTGATGAGGCATGGGTATTAAATGAATGTCATCGATGGGATTTATAGGACCTAGTGAATCGGGTTCCAAACCAACATGGAAGACGGCATATGCACAACCTGATGCAAAATGGAATGGATGTAACATCTCTTCATTGGGGAAGAGGTCTTCAGGATCTATGGGTGAATTAGCGCGATCCCAATCAATAGCCTCTACATCAAGATGCAATGATTTGGTAGGATCTACTTTATTATGAATTGAAGTGGTCAAATAAATGGAGATCATGTTGATGGATGGGATGAAATCTCCAGGACCACATGGGTGCGATCTTATCTTAGGGGTTTCCCTTATATACTCACGATGAGATTCTAGAGGAATGGGAATTTTTGGATCTGGCCCATGAGCAGGGTAGACAATAGGATCATTGGGCTCTAACTACTCTTTGAATGTAGGTAGAGGGGGATTGACCATCTTATGAATGGTAGCTATATCCATAGGTCTCCCCAAAAATTAGAGATGAGTATCTATGGCACAGAGTGCCGCCTCTCTCTCTACTAGCTCGTTGACTTACCACAAGTGGTGAGGTCCAAGATAAACCATCTCGATCTCATCATCAAATTCATCATCACTTATCTAGAAATTGCTAGCATTGGTATGCGGACCTAAGACAAGGGGCTCATGTCTTGGAACCAAGTATGCCATCTCTGTTTCATATTCATATTCTTCATCACTTCTGAATAATCCATTTGCATTTGTCTCTTGCCCCAAAGTCAGGGGTTTATGTTTTAGGTCTAAGTAGGCTCTTTTTGCTGAGTCTTCTTATTCATAGTCACTTTCATTTGATGCATAACCACTCTCATCGTGGATGGACCATGTGAATATTTGCAAATAGCGAGGCCCCTGATATGGTAAGCCAAGTTGCACCTCATCATCACTTGATTCATATCCATTCTCCTCATCCCATGAGTTTTACCCTGTTGGGGTGGAATCAATTGAGGTGTTTGATGATAATTACTTGGAGGTGGTATGCTTACTCGTGGCCACTTGTCTATTTCTCAAATTTTTTATTCTTAGGGGGTGATAATGAATGAATTCAATGTCTTCTCCTAACCCTATGCTTAATCTCTCCAATGCTACTACAAGAGAGTCAACGTGACCTCCGATATAATAGCCTAAGCCAAATCTATCATAGGGAAGCTGATATAGTGGCTTGTAGGGCTGCCTGTGCCCCTACTCATATATGCCAAGGCCATAGCCATGCCAATGGAAAAAATTAAAGTAACTTAGAGAAAAATTGGTATTAGAGAGGTAACGAACATTGATTGTGAATAATTCCTCACCATAATCTTCTATATCTGAATACTTATGAGCATAGTCCAAGTCGGCATAGATAAATTTGGTTTGGTTGGGAGGGATTCCAAGTGGAACCACTATTCCTACTGGTAGCCTCAAGTCCTTAGGCCTCCCTATGTCTTATGCAGACTCAATGATAGGTGTAAAGGTAATGTTCTACACAAGGTACTCCCCTATGCCTGTGCTTGCCAAGTGTATTCATGCATGCGATGTGGATGACCCCATGAATGATACTAGCGAAGTAGGGTGATAATCACTATCTTCATCTTGATCTTGAAGATTTTACTCTTCCATAGGACTTCAAATTTCAGCAATGGCTATAGTTGGCACTTCCTTGGGCCTTTATTAATTATCCAAGGGTACCTTTAGCTTCTAATTGTATTTTGGTTTTGATTTTGATGGTACTTTAGAAGCATTGACTATCTTGAGCGCACCAGGAGGTGTTGATGTGCATGGGTCTTTTCTTACCCCTTAGTCTTCATTATCCACTTGTGTGGTTGGGGATGAAGGTTCCACATATAGGTGAGTAGGAGGTATTACGAATTCTCCCATAATGTCCACCTGATTGATGTATTTAAAAGAATCTTTATCAGCTAGAACCACATAGAAATTTTCTTATGCACATACTTGACACATTGGTGCAAGATCGAAGGTACACATTTCATGGCCCTTATACAAGGGTGCCCTAAGAGGATGTTGTACTGCATAGCTCCTTCCAAGACATGACACATCATGGGGATGGTCTTGTGCCCCACATTGATGGGTAGAACTATCGTTCTCATAGTATTGCATAAAGCATCATTAAAATCTCTCAATGTGTAAGCTCCTAGAACGATATGTGACTTGGGGATCTTGAGGTGCTCTATTGTAGTTTTTGTGATGATTTTTATTGATGAACATGTATTGAACAAAACCCTCTTGAAATGTAAGTCATTTATTTCTGCTATAATGTTTAGCAGAGTGTCTGGTAAGGCAGCAAAAACTATCTTAATCTCATGATCATAGAATCGGATTATAGGTTCTTGGCATTCTTGTACTTGTCCCACAGAATGAGTGAATGCATTCACATCTTGCGGTTGGAGCTCAATTGATCTTAAAATCTCCATTAGAGTATTCCTATGCTTTGGGGATTGTTGTATGAGCTCATAGATGGATAACTTAGTTGGAGTCATCTGTAATTTTTTCTCCAATCTACTTCGAATAGTCACCACAAGTCGCATTGGTGGACCTGGAAGGTTGTCTTGTCTTTGCCTAGGAGCGACTGGGATGTTCATGGGAGCTACAGGCTATTGTGGTTGACCATACTGCCTAGTCCTTGTTGCTATCTTAACAATCTCAACCATCCCAATGCATCCATGGGTAGGTATATCAGTTTGAACCTGATTGACTTTGGCCCCTTGCTCTCAAGGGGTATCATTATTGGAAAATGGGTTTATGTATATACCCATTTATCTATTATTGAGAGTCATTGGGTTGTCAAATTTGAGTTCTCCTACCTCAATCATGTTTTGCGCTTGATGCTTAAACTCGATGAAAGCCTCAATGTCATGCCCTGGTATCCTATGATAAGGGTAAAATTGATCTTCCCTATATCCTTTTGGCTTAGGATGGTTGGGATATATAAGAGGTATATCAAGAAATCTGATCCTCCTGGCCTTGCTCAACTGATTAAATATTTATTGCATTGATTCTGTCAGAGGCGTGAAATAACGAGGTGGCTTGCATTCTTGATTTCTTCCTTGATTGTTCTTTTGGTCGTATTTGGCTAGAGAGGGATGCGCTTGATAGTTCTAGGGTTGTTTTGCACCCCCATCCTTGGGTCTAGCCAATACAACTTGATTTACTAGGGTAGGATTGCCTTACTTCTACTTATACTTGTCATTCTTACCATTCTTGTTCCACTCTTTTTTGTTTCGGAGTTTAATGGTTCCCTCATCTACTTTTATTTCCTCGATGAGATTGGCCTATTCCAAAGCTTCCTCAAATGAAGGATACTATAGAAGTTGTAGCAATAGGGATATATTTTCTGTGGGAACAGAGAATGATAATTTTGCCATGAATTTTCTCCATATATTCCCATTACTGGCTCATCATAATATTGTTTCAAAATTTGGTGAACATGCGAATGATATCTTCTATGGGAATGGAGAATGATAATTTTGCCATAAATTTTCTCCATCTATTCCCATAATCCATTACTGGCTCATCATCATACTATTTCAAGTTGGTCAGGTCTAAAAGGTTCACCTTCTTCTTAGCACCAAAGGAGAAATGCTTTAAGAACACATTTACTAGTTGTTCAAAGTTGGTTATGCTATGCTTAGGTATTTTGTTGAACCATTGAGTGGTAGAACCTAAAAATGTCATTATGAATGTTCTTAGCATGAGAGCATTATTGTCTTCAAGATGAAAATAGGCATTGATAAAATTGGTGATATGCTCTTGTGCATCCTCTTCACCCTTAAAATTTTCTAACCTAGGCATCTCAAAGTTCTTAGGATATGGAGGGTTATGGATTGATAGGCACAATGGTTGATTGTGTATTTTACTCAATGTTGGTGATTTCCCAGCTGCCTCTTGTTTCTCAAAGGTTTTCATATTTTTAGCAAGATTTTGAAATGCCTTTGATGCATGGATTTCCTCCTCTTGTAAGCCTATTCACATTGGAAATGGAGGTAACTATCTATCCATTTGATTTTTTCTATTTTCCTCCCTCCTACGAGGGGACTCAGGACTGTGATCCTAGTTTATTGTGTTTGACCTTCCCCCATTAGTTGGATTTCATTCATGATTTGGTGGGGGATTTTGTTGTGGGCTATCTTGTCTAGTGTGTCTCTCCTTAGGTGATTCAACACATCTTGTTCTTTGGTGGTCCCCACCATTTGTCTATAAACTGTTAAGAGCTAGCCGCTTAGATTACTCTCTTAAACATTGCTCATGTTGGCGCAAAAGCCTTTCTCTTTGTTTATCTTGTTTGAGAGCTTCCACTAGCTCTCGCTCTTTACGTAATGCATTTTATAACCACCTAATTCGATTAGTTTGTGCTGTCATAGAAGACTCATGTTTATCTGACTCTATTCTTGTTGTCTTAGATTCCTCAATGGGGTTTCTGTTGTATCTGTACTCTTGCTAGCTAATGTGATTTGTTCAATGTACTGTTGAGTATCCTTATGGTCAGACTCCATGCATCTACTACAGGGTCACTCTGAGGTACCCCGAAACTAAGAGACATGTTTAGAATTCATATTTCATAAGCTTCCATATGTAGAGTTCTCAATAACTATAGTTCTTTGAGTTGGTCGTGTAGGAAACTGATCCAACTTATCTAGCTATCTTGTTTTCCATGGCTAGTCTCATGGGGTGCCATTCACTCCTATGAGGTCATAGTCTACGAGAATCTTTCCTTTTGTATGAAGGGTTTCTTCTATTTTATTATCATGGATATATGTAGCTCTAGTTTCATTCCCTTCAGTGGGCAGACCTATCTCATATATTTATCATGAGTCTTGAGGTGTTGCAATTCTTATTTTCCTTCTTGATGAAGAGGGCTTGGTGGTAACATGTTTTCTACATGTGGATAGAGATGTAGCAATACCGTCATCCCTATGTGAAGAATGAGTCTTATAACCTTCTTTATGTCCATGTGAGGAGGAAGGCCTTGAATCTTCCTCACGTATTTGAGATGTTTCTGTGTGTTTAGAGGAGGCCCTTAAGGTCTCCTAATGTCTCCTTGATGAGGATGGCTATGAAGCCTCTTTTTTTTTATGTGACTTTGTTCCATGATGTGGTTCCTTGGGATTTATTGAGGAGATCCCCCAAGGGTTGAATTATCACCCCTTAGGCTTGTGGAGCTACATCTCACAATCTTATGAGTAGGTCATTCAATGTTACTACGACTTCGCCTATGGGTATGAGTTACTTCTATCTCCCCCTTGGTATCATACCAAGGGTGCTTACTTCTTGTTTTGACCATGTTGTCTATGAATTGATCTTTGAGTTGTAATTTAGGAATAACCACACAATACCAAGTAGATGTTTATCTTGATTACCGATTTAAGTGTGCCCTAAATTGTTTGATTTTTTTTGATGTATTGTTATTTTGATTTCTTTGCTCTTGTTCTTGGATTAAGAATGAGAAAATTCATCCATAGTGACAATCAAGTACATCCGTTCCAAACATGATTTTCTCAAAAGAAGCTAGGGTACACCATTGAAGACCCAATGGAGGGTTCGCCTAGCTCTTCCACTCTAAACCAATGATTGTTCCAATAGTGGGAGACAATTTGAACACAAGTAACTTAGTGTCACTATAAGTAAGTTTCTCAATCTATTTCTAGGAAGCTCTAGGGGGTAAACCAGTGGAAGGAGATGAATTCCAACATCACTAGACTGAATTGAAGGTTGGTTATGAAATCCAACTCTCTAATGTTTAAATGAGACATGCGTGTGTGGTGTTCATTTTAAGCTTGTGTAACATAAAGTGCATCATAAAGCAGCAATGAATCTTTCCTATATGCCTAAGTGCAAAAATACGTTTCAATATTCAAAAATATGCATGAAATATTATGATTTGTATGAGTGCACTTTATTTCGTGTAGCTATGGCCTCTAGAAAGGCCTCAAAGCAAGAAAACAACATACAATATCTAGCACGTTGAATTCTAGGGTAAAACTTTTAGGCATAAGCCGTTGTTCCTAGCAACGCCTAGTGGAAAATTTAAAATAAGATCTAAGATATACAAAATGCTTAATTATTTATTCTTTTATTCCTTCAATTTACAAACATAAATGTGCTTTAAATTCTCTGTTTTAGACACACAAAAGTAGACAAAAAGGTATAACATATCAGAGAAGCTATACCAACCTTTGATCCAGCTCAGAGAGTCAGTATTTTGACCTCTACTATGCTCCAGTTTTGGCTGTTGTTGACTAGAGTGACTAGTTCTTGGTCGTTGTAGCTTAGAGCGGCTAATATCTATTAGCCATTGTATCTTAGAGTGGCTAGTTTCTGATCATTGTAGCTCAAATAAGCTAGACCTGCACACAAAACTAAGTTAGCATTCCAACAAAAAATGAAAAATTAGTGGTGGTCCCACCATGATTGCCATCTATAACGACCCTGAGAACATGCGCATCGGTCCCCTTTTATAACCCTACTTGCAATGTTATTAAAATACCGAAGATGAAATGGAAAGACAAGAGGAAAAAGCATATAACATGAAATAACAAATATGGATCTCTTTATTGATATTGAAGCTTGGTTACATGTCGGTCCCTCTTAGGGATACCCATTTCGATACTATAGATTACAAGTAAGCAAGGAGTGCCCCTTATGCAAAGAGGTGGTGCATTTATAAAAGCTTCCCAGTTTTGCACACAGAAATGTATGTGGGATCATAGATGCCTCCTTATCTAGGTTTGTTTCCTAGAGGGATCCCTTTTGATCTTGTATGTTGCAAAATTCATTCGATGTACCTGTGGCCCTGTAAGAAATGAAACAACAACACATGTTTAGGTGTCCAAGATTGCCTCCCTGGATGAGGTTGTTAGTATTCAAAGAATGTAACAGAAATATGGTAAAACTATGCCATGAAATCATGTAAATATATGCTAATGATATGAAAATATAAAGAATCAGAATAAAAGATGTTATGTCTAAAACTAAGCTAAGCCTATGGGCCACTGTCTAAGATAGCGACTGCTAAAGTAAACCTTGCCTTATTTGCCCCAAATCTATGGGTCAAAGCTTGTATCTGATGTTGAAATAGTAGGTGTTATGCTCTTCAATCCATCAGAGCTTCATTGTACACATGATATCAAAGAGAACTCTCCAAGTCTCGAAAGCTCTCCTCAAAAAAATGTCTCTCTCTCTCTGATTCTCTCCTTTCTATTTTGGTGCTCTTAGGATTGCACCTTTTATAGTGTGAAACCCTAGGTTTATTTCCAATCCCTAGGAATGAATTTCCCATGCATAGTGCAAGTTAGCATGAGAAGCTTTTGTCCATTGTCTATGTGTGAAGGCCAGTTAACTGAAACCTAACTACCCACTTGAGTCCTCTATACAAACTTGTTTTTAGCATGAGAAGCTTTTGTCCTTTTTTTATGCTTGGAGGTTAGTTAACTTAAGTCTAAATGCAAACTCAAGTATCCTATGTGAACTGGTCATGAAAAGGAATGTAAAGTTACTCCCGCTCACCTTTATTGCATGCAGACTACCACTTTCACCTGTGATTAGGCCTATTTGTCGATAAAATACTTATTATGGCTTAGCCATTGTCATTTGCAATGACTAATATCTGGCTGCTGTCGTCTATAGCGGCTAAGGTTTGGTCGTTCTAGGCTTGAGCATCTAGGATCTGGTCACTCTTAGTTTGAGCGTCCAAGCTTGGATGGCTTGAAAAGGGCCCCAAATGAGTGGTGAGAACCACTGTTGATGCTTGGAAAGTACAAGATTATGTCTTATGATCTTATGAATGTGTCTATGTGAGCAATTCCCCTAAGCATGACACGATTTAGGTGCCTACACATGGAATATACACTTGGAAAAAATCCCTTCATTTGTTGAGGCATAAAAAGACCTACATTTTTACGCACCCCTTCATCTGTTAGGGCATAAACAGACACATCATATTACATCATCATAAATCCCCTTCCTATCATTGGGGAAAAATGGTATCACATTTTAAATTATTCATATCGTCCATATTACATTTGCATAGATCTATCAATTGGCTCATGAGATTCATCTGCAACCTCATTCACCAATTGAGGGGGTAAGCTACACAGAAATCAAATTATTTTATTCTTGTCTTCAAGATCATGTTCCACATCCCAAGAGAATTTTCTTTCGCACCTGGCCAAAATAGGCGTCTCATGTTTTGCACTGTCTTGTATTTGATGCCATGCAGTAAAAAAAGGGGCATCTGTGGACACCTAAACCTAGTCAATTGTCCTCCATCTAGGCTTTCCCACCATTTCCACCACCAAAACCTAGTCATTTTCCCTCCATCCTATATTTCTCGCCATTTTTTTCCTATTATATATATATATATATTCAATAAATATATTTATTTATATAAATCAATCACAACCATACAATTTCATTTAATCTCATCCATCCATTCACCTTAATCCTTGAGTCTTCAACTAATCCTTTCATGCCCTAACCCCATTCCATCCACCATATTCTTGGCCCCTCGCTCGCCATCATCGTCACCACATCTTGCACCCTCACTCAATCTACTTATTTAGAATTCTACCTCATCTACTAGGTGCCTCTAGGTGCTTTCTCTCAACACCATGTGCCTCTGGGTGCATCCCTACTAGCCTCGAGTGGCCATGGGTGTTTTTTGTAGCTGCTAGGTGCCTGCAGCTGTTTCACGTAAGCCTTTCTAAAATCCTCCTACCTTTGAGCGACACTAGATCATGTCTTCGCCATCCACCTATAACAGATCCATAATTAAAGGATAACTAACAAGTACTAAGGTAAATCATTCTCTATTTTGTTTTATTTAAATATCTTTAGATTTGCACACAATTTCATTTATCAATAACTAGGATTTTATTGATATTTCAGGGTCTCACATGGTGGAGCCCTCATAGTTTTTATTGACTCCCTGTTATTATTTTTATGTGTGCAGGTTTGGAGATTCATTAGCATTGGACAATTGTTTAAGCTAGAGTGGCCCAACTCAACGGATATCTAAAGCCCACTCAACTTTTTTTGGAGCAAGAACAAGTTTTACAAATACTATAAGCATTGTTGGCTAGGTTTTTGAAGAACCCTAGCATTATTGTATTTATTGTATCTGAATAAACTATATAAAATCCCTATTTGGGGTCACATTTGATTGTATTTAGATCCCCCAAGTAATAATAATATTAGATCTATTCCATTGTGTAATTTCTTGTGTTATTTGGTTTATTCATTTTTAGTTAGTTGTATTTGGTGTTTCATTTTTGTCTTCACACTTTCTTGTCAAATAATAAATCATCTAAGGTTGTAATTTATCAATTTATTTCATTATATATCCATGCATTTAATTAAGTAAACATAACCTTAAATTTGATAAAACTTCTCTCCCCTTAATCTTAATGAATATGCAAATAATATTTGAATGCTAATATACCTCCTTGGAGATGAGGTGCTACCTATTGGTCTATTGCTCCTTTGACTACAACTTGCATGCTAATTTGAGATCTTTTCTCCTCTTAATCTTGAATGCTTGTAAATATTCTTTCACTGCATTTATTGCTCTTCCTTTTTATGGTGCTCTCTTCAACTTTTGATTGTCCTCATATTGCCTCTTCAATGTTATCTAACCTTGAATGCTTAGTGTACACACTTATTTAATGGTTTGGGCTCTAAGTATATTTATTTCCTTATGTTCCACATGGAACTCAATGTAATATTTGGATGTTACTTCTTATTGCTCTTCTATTATAGGTGGCATAGGTGATACTTTAGATGTTACTTACATATTTGGACAATGTAGATGTTACTTTATAATATTTGACCTCCTTTCTCAATGAGCGTTGGTTTGGAACGTTATGAGCATGTACCAACATTGGCACCAAATACCTTTATTGCATTGAAATTTTGAGATCTTTTAAGTCTCATTTTTTAGCTTACCTTCTTGTCTTTATCAAATGGCCATTTTTGTTTTAGTATGGTGGTGTCTCCTCTTTATCTCAGTGGTTTTACTACTCCTCTAGTGGCTCCTATTCACCAATTTTTTTTATAGATTTTACCTATAATTTATGGTGTCTTTGGACACTCTAACTCAGCCTTGTTCTTGTGCACTATACATTCTCGCTTTGCTTAATAATATTGCACTTTTATAACTCTAAAAAATAACATGCATTAAGCACAATCTACTTTTTCTTATTACTCTTTTTAAACAAATTTTAATTTGATCTTATGTTGTTTGTATTTTACAGGTTCTAAGATGAAAAAACTACCTCCTTTATTGACTTGACGATCTTTAAATTAAACTTTTTTGCTACCTCTAATATGGTGATTTAAAAAAAAATTATAATAGACTAATTTGGATGTTCGAATAATGAACTTTTATAGCACCAATATTGCATACCTAATCACCTCATTTTTGTAGCTAGTATTCTAGGTGATTTGGTTCACCTATTTACTACCCTGTGATCCTTCAATTTCTACTATAAAAACCAACAACCTCCTTCTTTGCAACTCAGCCTTCAAAACATGTATGGCTATCTTCAAAACTTTCAAATTTGGTGGTCTCTTCTAGTTTATTTATCTTCCAATATCCTTGTCAAATTCTAACTTCATATTAAGCCTATTTGTTGACATCCTTCTTAGGAATATGAATTTCTTGAGGTCTTAAATAATCCTTTCAAAATTTGACAAAATTCTTGCCAAATCCTTTTTCCTTTTGGGCTTGTTGTCAGATAGCAACAATTGTCCCAAATTCTTCTTTATCATGAGCTTCTCCTTGCTTTCAATATTCTACCCTAACCTTTCTCCAATCTCCTATAAAGTCCCCTTGTAGCTCTGATACCAATTATAGTTTTTGTTGTATTCAATCTAATCAAGAAATATAATTGCTAAGGATAAATAAGAAAGAAAAAGAACTACATGAGGAAAAATAAGCATCACTTCTTATTACATGAATAAACTTGTACAATAAAATATGGAACTAAGAGTCCATAATATAGGTTTTACAAAATGACCTTTGGTCTACCTCAAATGATACTTGGTCTACTTCACATGACACTTGGTATGTATAAAAAATAATGTAATATATTCTAACACTTATCTCAGTTTATTTTCTTGTTCTTTTGGTAGCCCCTCTTTGTGGGATTTCTCACTTTGTAAAAGGTTTGGGGACCCTTTCAAAATCTCTTCTTCAAACCAATAAAAAAAGCGGTAAATTATGTTATTATCTACTATTATAGTTAAAATGCATCCTTCAATGTGATATTGGCCAATGTTTTCAATAAAATAGGTAGCTTCAAAAAATAAGGTGTTGCAAGTGAAAAATCCTTATCTATAGAGACAAAAGCAATAAATAATATTACATTGCTTAATGTATTGTTAACTAATTGCAAATAGAATATGATTCTCAAGTTAATGCAACTTGAGTTTATATATTTACATTTTGATGGATACTCTATTTAAATTTATTTGACTTATGAATTATTGTAATATCATGATAATAATACATATAGTTGGGGCTAATTTCAATCATATATAACTAATTAAAATATTATTTTATTTCAAAGTAGGTACCAACATAAATTTTTAATGTTATCTAATATTTATCACACCTTATTAGTGAATATGCTTTTGATAAAATATGTTAAATTCATACCACATTGGATAATTTTATGATAGGCCAAGCAATTTTTTTATATTATATTCAACTCATAAATGAAAGACACAATATAAACTTTAAATCTTAGAAAATATGATCATAGTAAAACATAGTTCTATGGGCATAACAACATGGATACTAATTAAAAATTAAATTATCTTTATTAAATGTGTAAATGCAATGCATTTGTAGAAGCATATTGTCTATCAAATGTACAAGACCAAATTATTTTTGTTAGGGGGTATTTGTATATTAATGAAAAAACATAATAACATATGTAAAGTTTTTGCTTCTTATCATGATTATTTGGATCATTATCATAATATTACACTTGAAATAGTATATTGCATAAGAAAATAATTTTGCATTGATTAATTTATTTCAAAGTAAATTTTAAAATCAATTCAACAAAATTTATGTTCTTGTTTGCAAGACAAAAAATAATAGAACATTTCATTTTTGTAATCCTTAAACTCATGAATATGATAGTATCCATTTTTTGTTTCTATTGACTTTGTTATGTGTGTATATAATAATATTGTACTATCTATTAATAAAACAATTAATGACCAAATATATGATAGTTCAATGGCCTATCTCCTACTTGCTTTATTGTCTCTTTTAATAGATGTGTAATGTATTCATGAACACCTTTTTTAATTCTTACAAATATTTTTGTTTGTTGTAGTTATAGGATATTTTACAAATTAATATGGTCTGCATGGATTTCATTTACATAGAATATTTAGATGTAGGATAGAAAATAAGTTGACCATTACAAGGATGTAAGCATGTCTTTCTTGAGTTGACAAGTTTTTTTTTATTATTTTTAAGCAAGTTTGCAAGAATTTGTCAATCTATATATAGGTTGCATTATACAAATGAATTACAACAAGAGTGCTTCTCCTTTTCCACTTGGTGATTCTACCACTAATGGTTGCAAATTTTTGTGCCCCTTTGGTGTCTTTAGACACTTCAACTCTTGCCTTTATTTTGCTACTTTAAAAAACCAAATATGGTGCTTTTAAAAACTAGAAATGAATTTGTTTTAAAAAACTAAATATGGTGCCTCATATTTCTCTTGGTGGTTTTACTACTCCTCTGGTGGTTCCTCTTCACAAAGACTTTTTGTAGCTTTTACTTATGATTTATTGTGTCTTTAGACACTCTAACTTAGCCTTGTTCTTGTGCACTATATGTTATACTCTTGCTTAATAATATTGCAATTTGATAACTCTCAAAAATAACATGCATTAAGCAGTATCTACTTCTTCTTATTACTCCTTTCAAACAAATTTTAACTCTATCTTATGGTTTTTGTATTTTACAGGTTTTAAGATGAAAAAGCTACCTCTTTTTATTGCCTCTAATACAGTTATTTTAAAATACTTTATAATATACTAATGTGGATGTTCAAGTAATTAAATTTTATAGCACCAATATTGCATACCTATTCACATCCTTTTTGTAACTAGTCTTCTAGGTGATTTGGTTCACCTATTTACTGCCCTGTGATCCTTCAATTTCTACTGTAAAAATCAACAACCTCCTTCTTTGCAACTCAACCTTCAAAACCTTTATGGCTATCCTCAAAAATCTCAAATATGGTGGTCGCTTCTAGCTTCTTTCTACTCCAATATCCTTGTCAAATTCTAACTTCATATTAGGCCTATTTGTTGGCTTCCTTCTTAGGAATTTAAATTTGATAAGGTCTTCAAGAATCCTTTCAAAATTTGATAAAATTTTTGTCAATTTTTTTTCTCTTTTGGTCTTGTTATCATATGGCAAAAATTATCACAAATTCTTCTTTATCATGAGCTTCTCCTTGCTTGCAATATTCTACCTTGAGTTTTTTATTCAATCTTCTATCAAGTCCCCTTGTAGCTCTGATACCAATGATAGTTTTTGTTGTATTCAATCTAATCAAGAAACATAATTGCTAAGGAGAAATAAGAAAGCAAAATAACTACATGAGAAAAAATAAGCATCACTTTGTATTATATTTATAAACTTGTATAATGAAATATGGAACTAAGAGTCCATAATATAGGTTTTACAAAATGACCTTTGGTCTACCTCAAATGACACTTGGTCTACTTCACATGACACTTGGCATGTATAAAAAATAATGTAATATATTCTAAAACTTATCTCAATTTAGTTTCTTGTTCTTTTGGTAGCCCCTCTTTGTGGGATTTCTCACTTTGTAAAAGGTTTGGGAACCCTTTAAAAATTCCTTCTTCTAATCAATAAAAAAAAGTAGTAAATTATGCTATAATCTACTATTATAGTTAAAATGCATCATTTGACATAAAATAGGTAGCTTCAAGGTGTTACAAGTGAAACATACTTATCTATAGAGACAAAAACAATAAATGATATTGCATTGCTTAATGTATTGTGAACTCATAGCAAATAGAATATGATTCTCAAGTGAATGCAACTTGAGTTTATATTTTTACATTTTGATGGATACTCTATTTAAATTGATTTAACTTATGAATTATTGTAATATCATGATAATAATACATATAGTTGGGGCTAATTTCAATCGTATATGACTAATTAAAAAGTTATATTATTTCAAAGTAGGTACCAACATAAATTTTTAATGTTATCTAATATCTATCACACCTTAGTAGTGGATATGCTTTTGATAAAATATTCATACCACATTGGATAATTTTATGATAGGCCATGAAAATTTAAATATATATGAAATTCAACTCATAAATGAAAGCCACAATATAAACTTTAAAGCTTAGGAAATATGATCATAGTAAAATATAGTTCTATGGGCATAAAAACATAAATACTAATTAATAATTAAATTATATTTATTAGATGTGTCAATGTAATGCATTTGTAGAAGCATATTGTCTATCAAATGTACAAGAACAAATTATTTTTGTTAGGAGGCCTTATTATATTAATGGAAAAACATAATAACATATGTAAATTTTTTGCTTCTTATCATGATTATTTGGATTCTTATCATAATATTACACTTGAAATAGTTCATTGCATAAGCAAATGCTTTTGCATTGATTAATTTATTATAATGTAAATTTGGAAATCAATTCAACAAAATTTATGTTCTAGTTTGCAAGACAAAAAATAATAGAACATTTCATTTCTGTAATCCTTAAGCTCATGAATATGATAGTATCTTTTTTTTGTTTCTATTGACTTTGTTATGTGTGTATATAATAATATTGTACTATCTATTAGTAAAATAATTAATTACCAAATATATAATAGTTCAATATCCTATCTCCTAGTTGCTTTATTCTCTCTTTTAATAGATGTGTAATGTCTTCATGAACACCTTTTTTATTTCTTATATATATATATATATAATTTTTCTTATAGGATATTTTACAAATGAATATCATTTGCATGGATTTCATGTGCATAGAATATTTACAGGTAGGATAGAAAATCAGTTGACCATGTCATTCTTCCTTGCTATTTATTACAAGGATGTAAGCATATCTTTCTTGAGTTGATAAGCTTTTTTTATTTTTAAGTAAGTTTGAAAGCATTTGTCAATCCATATATAGGTTGCATTATACAAATGAATTACAAAAAGAGTGCTTTAAGTATTATAACAGAAAGTTCATATCTTCATTTTCTTCCAAAGGGGGATTACATGCAAAGATAATTCATATTATGAGAAAGAACATGTGTGCATTATCTACCAAAAGAGTCATTAAATAAGAAAATGTGGTTTACAAATAGGTAAGGTGGTAAAGGCTATTGCAACCATCTTCTTACCTATCACACTTGTATGTAAAAATAAATTATAATATCTAAATCAAAACCTACATTGTGTATATCCCCTATCAACAAAAATAATAATTTTATGCATAAATTTATAATTTCCCCTTAGATGATGTTTCTATGTTATTAACAATATGTCATACTAAATGTTAATATCACATAATTTACGTCCATTGAAAAGTACTTTATTGACTCTATGTCACTTTAATGATGAGAATTTTGTGTCCCTCTAGATATGCACACCACCTTGATCCAACCACTCATGTAATTCTTTTCAATTGATGATTTGTCTTGTATGACTATAAGAGACTTGACCTAATTTTGATTATTAATTGATAAATATTTGTAAATAACTAATAACAAATTTAATATATTAAAAAATTATAATGCATGAACATACATATTTCTTCTAAAGTTTAGATATGTATTTGAAGTTAGTAGGACATAGTTGAAGCATGAAAATGGAATCCTTCAAAATAATATTTCTAATATAAGTTATTTTCACTCATTAGTTTAATTTTAAATAAATTAATTAACATAAAAAATATATCATAATTTCAAAATAAAATAATATTATAATCAATTCTTAGAATATAAAAGAATAATATCTTCAAAATATATATTTTAAAATTATCATAGTTTCAATTGAATGTATTTAATTTACACATACCATTATTAGATAAGCCATCATAATATATGCATAGGTACTTTATTTATTTTTGAATAAGTTATGTATATGTACTTTATTTTAATATGTTATATAAAATTAATTTTTTATAAATGTTTTAAATATATAAAAAGAATCATATAACAATATATTATCATTCTATTCATTCATTCAATTTAAACTAAATAAGTATCATAAAAGTTATCACATTTAAAAATTAAATTAAATGTTAATTAAATTAAAATTTTAAAAAATGCATAATATAATTCATATCCTCACAAAATATTTATATACATAAAAACATTTAAACAAACTACATAATGTTATCACAAAAACAAATTAACAACAAATTGACAACAAATAACTAAAGTACATTACTAACCAAGGTTTTAAATTGGATTTTCGCCTTAAAATTTTAATGTGTTAACCACTTGAGCTTCTGTCATTTCATATTTTAGCTAAATATATTGTTTTTTATTATAATTTTGAATGCTTTTTAAATAAAATAAATATTGTTAAAAAATATATTACATGCAAAGATAATTTTTATTCTAAATAAATCATTTTAAGGTCTAAAACCATATGAGCTAGTTTATGTATCATTTTAACACTTAACAAATTAATGGGGTTTCAACCAGTCAACATATAATATTTTTACCTATCTATCTATAGAGAGATGGGGTCTTCACCTTGAAAGTCCAAGGTGCCCACCACTTGAACTCATGTCAATTTATATTTTATTTTAATATATATTTTTAAAAGTATTTGTTAGATACAATAGATATTAGTAAAAAATGAAGTGTTATACTAAAATAATTTGTATTATAAGTAAATAACTTTAAAGTTTAAAATCATGTAGTTTAATTAGTGTATCAATTTAACATTGCAACTAGTTTAATTAATGTTCACCTAGTAGTATTTCAAAACCTTATAGTGATGAATTAATTATATCATGCCCATGTTGTGGCCATGGTTTTAGAATTTTATCGATTATTTATATATTGATTGGAAATATTTAAACCAAGACCTCTCTTTAAAATTCATAATTATTTATATATTGTTTGGAAAGAATAAAACCAAGACCTCTCTCTTTAAAATCTAGGAATCATTATTCATATATTGTTTGGAAAGATTTAAACATGGATTTCTCTTTAAAATTCAAGGAATTTAAATGGTTGAGCTCATATCATTTGATGGGCATTTGCATTGCTGATAACAACTACAACTAATTGCATTTTCTATATATCAATAAAATATTATTAATACATTTCCATGTTATATAATTATTTTAATTACATCTAAGGTTAACCAAAGAATTTCTTTGTCTTAAAAAGTGTCCTAACTTAAATTATGTGAATATAACTAATGTAGAACAATGATGAATAGAAGATAATTAAAGGTGTACTTTTAGTTAAATCTCTTTATTGTGACTGACACTCTTAGTAATGCAACCAATAATAATTCAATTTATTATAAATATATTAATAATGTTACTATAAATGAATATGATGATAATTATTTTAATCACATATTTTCCTAATGATTAAATTATTAATAATATAATACAATATAAGTAAAATTATATTAATTTACACAGCAAAATATATATATATATATATATATATATATATATATATATATATATATATATATATATATATAAAAGACTATTCCATTTATTATTTAAAAAAATCAATAATACTATTATAAACCAATATGAATAAAACTATTTTAATCACATATTTTCATAATGGTTGGTTAAAATATTGATAATATATACTACAACTATAAAAAATTATTTCAATTTTATATAACCAATTAAATTTCTATATCACACCTTCAAAAAATATATATATATATATATATATATATATAATTAATTAATTTACGAAGCTTTATATTGTATGTCTTTTTCAGGAATGGTCATATCCACATTACCTACTGAAGCAGCATTACCTAATAAAGAAGACTAGCAATTGTGGCCATAAATACGTGCAAGTTACTGTCAAAATTAAAGGTATTGTACAAAGGAACGACCAGGGAGAGTTCAATATTGCCTCAAAAGATTACTTTAATATAGGTGTCTGGGATGTTGCTATAACAATAGCCTTAAAAGTGGCTGAAAGCGAGTAAGGAATGGAGCATGAAAAGGCAGGTTACAGAATAACCATTCTGGTTACAGAATATCCTTATGTCTGATGTTGCTTTGAATTCAAGCTAGTCAAGCATACATGGAAAAAGTCGGCACCCACCCTTTCGTGCAAGTTTTCTCACGTGATACTTGAAAAAGACTACTTACTTTTAAGGCTCTGGTTTCCACGTTAGAGTTGAAATTAGTGAGCAATCATTTGAATTATATGTTTGATTATTATATTGGTATACTGTCATTGTTTAACTAACTATGCTTTCTCATTGACAATTCCTTCTAAAATTAAACGTAATTCTCGCCACCTTTCAATCTGGACTGCTTAAAACCAACCTCATTTTTTACTTGTGTATGGCACTCCTCCACAATCTTAAGCAAGAAAAATATATCCATATATTCGACTATTAATTTGAGTTATGGAGCTGTAATCCTTTAAATCCTACTTAAATGCTTTCGAACTATTTCCCAATTGAATGAAGAGCCCAGATAGTATATGACAGTAATCATCCACTGTAGACGTAAACAAGATCGATTTCGACAACATACATATTATAAATGAATTCAAAATACTAAACGTTACAGGCTTGGCAATAGAGATAATTGTACACATGAATAATAAACAATCAAGCAAAAACAAATAGAGATCATTGGAGTATTTTCGTCCCATTCCATAGCAGCTCATCTCACAACTGTAGCTTGTTTTAGGGAGGGACAGCTGTATCGTTCAAAGCAAAGATCCAATACAAATAAAAAACTTTCGACAGTATACACGAGAAATGATTTTTTAATATTGCGTTCAATTTGACACAACAGCAAAAATTATATCTAACAGAGTTCATTCCACTTGCCCTCATATCAGTCTTTTCTTACGTAAAAAACCAACAACCACATGGAAACTTGCTCGCCATTTATAGAGCTGGTTTTCTACTGTTCTATGAAATAATGCAATTATGTAATGGATTGCGTTTATAATAATAATTATATGTTTACAACAGCTACGCCTCGAGAATCAAATATAAAAAAATTAATATTTTGATAGACAAATTACTTAATTATTGATTCATTTCAATTTTTAAGGAAAATATTAATCTAAATAGTTGAATTTAATAAAAATATTTAAAAAATTTAATATATTTTATTTGTTACAGATAATTATTATATATATATATATATATATATATATATATATATATATATATATAAATTAAAATGTATATCAATGAATAGTATTTTTTTCCTTGAAATATTATATTAATATTTTAAAATGTGATACGTCATAGCTTTATATGTGAAAGCATACATATGATATTTAACAATAAAAGTGAAAAAAAATTTAGAAAACTTATGGTTGAAGGTATTCGTAATAGTCGTATGAATGGTTCCCTCATATTCGTGTCACCCCCATATAATTTATATATTTTTATTATATTCTTTCTACTAAGTAAATCTTAGGTCTTGCCTAGGGCACTAGAAATAAATCTTCCATTCCACATGCCTGCTAAACCTTTTGCACCATGAATCATATCTTCTTTATCCCCTTTGATTGAATTGTTCTAAGGCCTATGTTACTAATCCTATATTACACCTCATCATTAAGGATATGAAGAAATGGAGTGCTCTAATACCATCCATTATGATCATGGATTTGTTTTATCATTAATTTTTCTTGTTCTTGACATGACTTTGTTTTTACCAAATAATTTGTATCTTTATTTTCTTCTTTCTTTACATGGATTCACTCACAAACTAATCCATATATGACTAGAATTATGATGTCTTTGAGGAATTCTCGCATCAACCATTGTCTATTCCATGTTTTAATGGATTCCATCAAGCCATCTAAAAGAAAATTGAATATATGATTCAACAATGACATTTTTGATCTTTCTTCTCTTAACCTAAAAAGCAACAATTTTAGTATCCCTAGAATTTTCCACATTAGTGTACTTTTTTTCATAGGATTCCAACAAACCAAAACAATATCTCCCCTTTTTAACCTCTATAAACTACCTCTCATTATTATCAGAAAAGGATTTCCATGCATGACTCCATTAATATTAATTTTGAAGAAGCCATACACTAGTTTTAGGCTTCCATCAAATTTATCTTGTATTCTCTTTGTCTTTTCTAGAATTTAAATCCCTTTTCTTAGGAATATCATGAGATATTAGATCCAACATGATCCCCTGATGGATGAACACCTTATATTCCTCTATCATTTTTATCATCACCTATTGTGTATCCACTACTACTAGGACTCCTTCAAATACCCCTAGATTTATTTTATTCTTATAAAAACTTATGGTTTTGCTCTATCTAGATATTTCACTATATTGCAAATGGTCATAATTTATGCAACAATTACAAACCCTTCATCCTTTTCTTATACTTGGTCTAACTTATTGAGAAATATTACATGAGTACTTGGTCTTACTATCATATCAATGAAAAATTCCATTAATTCTAAATTGAAGAAGTAAAAGGATATGGGAAAAACATATGTCTTCTTAATTTCTTCTTTTTTGGAAGAGCACACATTTAATAGGTTGTTCAAAGCCTTGCTTATTGTAGTTTACCTATGATAGATATGTATCCTAACTATGATTTAGAATAAGACATTGATTGTTAGCCAAATTTATGGGTCTCAATCTCTCCTCTAAAAATTTAAGCTATACTCTTCCAAATGATCCTACAAGATATGATTATAACATCCCTTAACTAAGTGCTAACTTGATCATTTATTCACACAAGATAACTCAATTTTCTATCTTGTGAGACTCCCCTCCCTCTCAACAAGCCTTGTAGAAGATCCCTTTTAATAGGATATTTTTTTCCTAACCATACCTCATTTTAATTCCATTCACATATCTCTACCTCATCGCTTTGAGTGCATTCCTAAATATACTCCACCCTACACCAAATAACCTCCAACAACTCTCTTTTATTAATTCTAAATCTAGGAATTCCAAAACCAAGGGTTTATGCTAGTGTTTATATCTATCTATATATGTGTGTGTGGTTATAATAGTAACAATATATAAAATTTTCTTAATGAACATGAGCAAACAAGATAAAATAGTTTTTCACTCAATAAATATACTTCTAATATATTCCACTCAAACTAATATTTGATGCTACAATATTCCTAAAAAGGCTAGGTATTTTCATTCTAAGGTATAACTTCACATTTATTTATTTTGATTTACTTCTAATCAATTTTGGGCTACTTTTTTTCTTTTCTATTTCAAGATTACAATGAAATAATCTAAATATTTTTATAATATTTGAGGTTTTTAATAAGGAAACACAAACTAAATGATTTGCAAGAAATATACAAGTGAAAAATACATTGGTCAAATGAAAAAAATATATATATTATGGAGAAGGAGAGAAATTTGTAAAATAAACAAAGACACTCCTATCACTAGGTGACAATAATGGTACTTTAAAAAAAAATAAGACTTCTATTTATATATCAAAAATGTAAATACATGTATAACATGATTGACAAAGTTCTTGCAAACAAAATCACTATGGAACTAAGATGATGACATAAATGCTTGCTTATACTATGATAAATGCATCAAATTAATAAATATGCATTAAAATAATAATAATAAAAAAACTCTAAATAAGCCATGATAGAATTATGATATCTCTCTAATTCTCACATCATTGGAATGGTTTTGATCCCTTTAGTTTAAAACTCAAACTATTAAATCAAAATTATTCTAGTCATTCAAGAATATTGGTTGGATGTATATCATGAAACAATAGGAAATATATAAGATGAACAATTCACTATGGATAAATGTATCTAATAGCTTATGTAATTCATATATACATTGATGTGGATGTAATTGTTCAATAATGAAAGTTTAAAGATTCAATTAATAAGAAATAAAGACCTAATGAGAAAAGCAATTAAATAATAATGGTTAAAATTTCATGATGAAATTCATAATTTACTTTAATAAACATATTATATAGATTTTCATGAAACTCAAATTAAGTAGACAATTTGAATGTAAAGTTTTATGTGGGTTTGACCTCATTGTGATATTTAATTATTTTTGATGATATCTATAAAAAATTGGAGGGTGATATTTATAAATAGTGTATGTTATATTTACACTTAACATGACTCAATATTTCATATTTAACTCTCAGTTAAATAAATCATTTTTAAATGTTTATCTCATAGTTAAGTATATAAATTTGAAGTACATGTACTAAAAAAAGGAATAAGCATATATAAGCACATATTCACATACATGTATAATTATACACATGGGCAAAAATAATATTAAAATAAAAATTAAGCAAATTTATATAAAATCTAACTATATTATAAAAACTAAAATAAAATGAAATTTAATCATTTAATTTTACAATATAGTAATGTATAAACCACAATACATAAAACCAAAATTATAAATAAAATTTATTTAAATACAAACTCATGAAATAAATGCATAAATAATAATTTATATATATATATAATTATTTTTATTGTATAACAATTTAATATACTATTAAAATCATTTTAATGAAAAACTTTATTTATTCAATACTTCAATTACCTATTTTAATAAACATAAATTATTTTTTAAAAAAATATTGAAACTAATACATTACTTAATATTATAAAAAATTAATTTTCTTTAAAAATAAATTATTCTAAATTTAATACTCATCCTATGATATATTATATAATACATGTTTGAATAAAAATTGCGCTATATAAATGTATAATAAAATATATATATTTATGAATATAATTTTTTAAAATGAATATTCAATGATCATTTTTCATAGCGAATCACAACATTAATAATTCTATGATTCATCATAAAGTTAATAAACACAATTTCATTTCACAAAAATTAGATTTTAATAAAATTATTATAATATTTTTAGATTATTATAATTATTTTTAAAAATAAAAAATATCAACAAATTTAATATCATTATCAAACTTCAACCATATCCAACTTAAAAAAAAAAAAAAAATCACTTTTATTGAATTTTAAAGTTCATACTTTTAATATCAAGTGTAATTATTCACATAAGTTTTTTAATATTAAACAATATAAACATTAAAATAATATAGAAACATATGTTACAAAGCTAATATTATTTATTAGCATGCATCTAATAGGTATTTATGGATAGATTAATACTGTGATGTTATTGCATTTTCCAATATCTATATTTGTTTGGTATGAATCAGCCCTGTATGATATGTTTGCGGAAAAATGAACGTGTATATCGCATTCCCTAACAGAAATTAGGGAATTTTTCCTTCCGAATAAACTAACTGTAAGTGATTAGCAAAATAATACGTACGCACCTATGAGTCTGAGTCTGAGCTTGAAACAAAACAAACTCTGTTATTATAATCCAGCATAGTAGATTATTTGTCGTGTTGGGACGTCGGCTGATCTAAAATGAGCAGAGTAAACAATGCCCGGTGTGGTCGATGACATCAGCCTAAACTATGTCCCTCTTGATAACATCAAATAATCCTTAGATAATCTGGCTTGTTTTCAGCGTGCAGGTATGCTGTCTGGGATAAGATCATATTTAGCTTGAATTTGTTCGCTACCACAATGTGAAAGTTAGCTAGTTAGTGAAGACAGAGGGGTTTTGAAAGATAATTTTGTTTCGCCAGACAATTCTAAGTTTAAACAGTCGTTCGTTCAGTGTTGGGATAACTTCCTAGGGTCTACTCCCGAGGCCAGAATCAAAAAGCACGTTGGGTATACGTTGCTAATCTGCAGATAAGCTTCGTAGATAATAAAATTCTATATGTTCTATATAAAATCATATGAAAATTAGAACAGATATTATTTAGCTAAGAAGGACCTTTTGTTTTATTTCCCAACATTACAGATCATCTGCATACTCGTAAATGCAATAACGTAGAAAAATTACAATGCTTTTACAAAAATGAATTTCCCAACACTAATTTGCATAACGAGTGCTAATTTACAACTAGATAGGAAGGAGATAGCAGGTACCGAGTTTAGTAGCATTCTCTTCACTTGAACTTGAAAACTTGAAAGCACCAATGAGGAATAACAACTTGGTTAACAGATAATTTTTTAACTTACCACGTTGACGGAGCTGCATATTTCGACCAAAACTGATTTATTGATTCTCGATTCCTGATTCCCTTCTTTCTGTTACCTCCAACGTGGACATCCCATGGCATCAGTGATTCTGTGCTTTAGGCCTCATGAGGCGTCCCATGATTTTGCCGGAGAGAGCCCCGCATTGTGTGAATGTGAATTTTCCCGTTGTTGCTGCGCTTGATTATTGTAAGAGACTAAATCCATGCCCGACCCAAGATTGGTGATGTTGGCAATCTCTCTCTGAGAAAGTGTCCTTCCGAGCTCTTGTGCAGCCGCAACCATGCCACCGGCTCCGCCCACGCCAAGAAAATCCCTTGTTAATCCGTCTCCGCCGTCTTGATCCGGCCGAGGATTAAGATTTCCCATGCCGAACAAATTAGAAGTCATTCTTCTTCTTTGCACCATATGCTGCTGCTGCTGGGTGTGAGATGCCTCCCCGCTTATAGATTGTTGGGCACTGCCTCTTACTGATCCAATGTTGACAGGATTCGAATTGGGATTGGGATTGGGATTGGGATTTGTTCGTTGATTGTTATCATATGCATTCAAATTCATCATTCTGCCATAGCTGCCGGAATCTCCCATGTTGGCTCCAAACTGCATGCTGTTCAGACCGCCGAAGAATCCACTGCCACCACCTGCTCCGCCTGAGAGAGAGTTCATCAAGTCGTGCAGACCGCCGTGCTCTGACGAGGATCTGGTGTTTGCGGTGAAACTCATAGACTGAGAAGAGGCCGCCATCGAATCCATGGGACCCTTGAGGAAGGGGTTTGAATCATGATCCATGGCGGACATCTGTATGCCGGGTATCGACCCAGGCCCCCCTCCTCCGCCTCGCTGGTGGTGGAGGTGGTGCTCTTGGTTGGCGGAGTCATGCCACGATAAACCCAGACCCACGTGACTAGCGCTGGTGTCCGACCCCGCCATGCCGAATGCTGCGAACACGGGCGGGTTCCCAGCGGTTGCACCCATCTGTGCCGCCTTCTGAAGCAAAGCGGTGGCTGACATTTGAGATGCTATGTAAGGATGATGCTGCTGTTGCTGTTGCTGGTGTTGCAGGTTTTGGTTAGAATTGTTGTCGTTATTGGTAGAGTATAAACCGTCTCCGTGAATGCTATTATTGTTGTTGTTTGCAGAGGACGAACTGGTCGTCAAACCGGCAGAAGTAGACAGCGAAAGGCGTGCGGCAGCTGATCCCGTTCCGATTCGATCAGTCCAATTTGTCACCCCGAAATCCGTATGCCCCATCTGCTGAGAGGTCAACATATTCGAATAAAGAGTGGCAGCGCCAGGATTTGACGAGGTCATGGGCATTGGCAGAAGACTTGATAAATGAGCGCCCTTGCCTGTCTGCTGCTGCTGCTGATGCTGAGAAGATGAGGACTCATCATACTCTGACAGGCCCAGCATACTTTGCATGCTTTTTGGCGATTGCGTAAAGCAGGCAGAGGGGCTGACCTCCATTGAACCGAATTGTCCTCCGCTCATGTGAATATGGTGAGAATTTGGGCCCCCCATGAGTTGATGATGGTGGTCACTATTGCCGCCGCCGGAACCCTCGCCGAGCCAAAGCGAGAGCCGAGGCCTTGAAAATCCGCCGTTGTTGTTGTTGTTGTTGTTGTTGTTGCTGTTGGTGGTACTCTCATGGTCCCATCTTGGATTCACCAGAGATAGGCCGCTGTCTTGAATAGTGGGCATGCGAGAAACCATGGAAGGTCTCATGGCGAAGGAGAATTGAGCTTCCAGTGAGGATCCGGCGCCCGGTCTGAATGAGGCGGAGCTGGGAGAGAGCCCAGATCCTCTCAATACAGACATTGGAGCGGCGCCGCCTCCTGCTCCTCCTCCTCCTAAGGCGAGGGTATTCATCTCGGGCACATGGCCGCCACCTATGGTTATTCCTGCCGACATTCTTGCGCTCTCTTCAGCCAAGGCATCGCAGAAAGCTCGGTGCGTGATAAAGCTGTCCCTCCTGTGAACACACAAAACAAAACGTCGCGTTACGCTCTTGAAGTAAATCCTGCTATTTATAGCCTCTCGGCCTAAATTTAGCACTCGCTATTTCTGAGTTATTGACTTGAGATCGAATAGTTCAGCCTCTGATTTCCTAAGTCGTTCCCTTGGCAGGTGATCAGTCTCCAAATTAAGCATTACTAAAGACAGTATCTAGTTGACAAACTCATTACCGGCGAGTAAATGAACTCTTCTGTTTAATAAACACAAGGCACGCAACTGCATATGAGATTCCCTATCCATATTTTCTGTGTGGAGGCCAAATTCTTTGCACTTGCGTGCATTGTTAGGGCTCCCTATTAGCCCCGACACGTGAAAAACTCTCAGATGGGCATCATAAAAGACTCTAGGAAATCCATTAACGACAGCCGACTAAGAAATTCGATGCCACAGGACCTTCCACGCTTTTCCGACGTTAAATGATGCATGAACAATTAACAGTGAACGCTGTTCACAGCTATTAGTTCACGTAATGTGGGCACAAGCATATGAAGGAAATCGGGTCTAAATAGATAAGCCGAGATCTTCGTAGCTTAAAAAAACAGCCTCTACGGCAAACACGATCTCTCCTAGTTGGCCTCCGAAGCTAATAAGAACTAAGAACTATCCTACTCGGAAAAGCGCGATCCTGACAAATATCAACCATTCATTTATTCGTCTGTATTATGGGTATGAAATGATATAGGTACCTGGAGAATAGTGTTCCGCAGTCGCATCTGTACTCCCGGGTGCCGCACGTCTTAGAGTGCGCCTTCCAATCAGACTGGACGGCATACCGCTTCGAACACTTATCGCATTTCCATTTCTTCTCTCCATGTTTTCTACAGAAGTGCTTCTTCACCCCTGTGAGATCTCCCAGAGCCCTTGCTGGATCGTGATGCACACAGCTCTCCTCCGGACATATATAAACTCTCTTCCTAATCTCCTTGCTGGTTCTTTGTTTCAATTTCCACGGCAGGTTATGCCCTCGCCTGTGCAGCTGCAGATTCTGATCTCTCTGAAAACCCTTGCTACAAATCTCGCAGATGAAACGGTTCGTCGTCATCAGCGTCTTCGGCGATAGAGCTATCACCTCCGCATCTGGGTCTACAAAATCAAATCCAAAAAAATCAGATAATTCAACTCTACCGCTTCACAAACACAGAATTTTTTGCCGAAAATTAAACATGTGATAACCTCCGAGGTTTCCTCGGTCTATAAACCTAATTTATGAGGAATTAAATGGTAAACAGCTCAAGTCGTCGTCCGGAAGGGACTCGAATATCTAGAAGCTAAAATTTCAGCCCAGCAAATTAAACCCATACGCGACCATCGAGAAATCTTGCGGCTTTTGCCTAGCAGACTAGTAACAACAACAACTTCGCTGGCCTACAGGCGGGTGCAGAAGCTTGAGGGCTTATCTATCTATCATCGGAAAATGTAGCCGAGTGGACCCAGAAGCAAAGACCAAACCTATTTAGAAGCAAAAGAGCATATCTTGTACTTCTATTATGCATATGCATGAGTGTATGATAGGCTTGCCTGGATTTCCTGGAAGGCTCCGCTTTCTCTTCACGGCGGGCGGCGGCTGCTGCTGCGTGCTGCCGCTGGTGTTGGTAGCTCCAGTTCCCGTGCTGCCGGTGGGCATCTGCTGCACTCCACTGCTGTTGTTCACGTCCCCTCTCGTCCCGGACGACATGCTCGCCTCCCCAGACGCCGACGTCAAGTTCGACATTTTTCCTTTTGTCTTTCTCCGACTGTGTACCTTGAAAGCCTAAATATTTCAGCAAAAGGAAGAAACAATTTACTCTTCTTCCTCCTCCGCCCGTGCATAAATGTCTGAGCTTGAAATGCGGTGCGACGATCTATGTGCGTTAGATGTGGCTATGGACCGGACCGCCTCCTCCTTCGGGCAGCATCCGTCGAAGAGAACAAGGCATGAGATGGGACAAGAATTACGAGCCGTACGAGCCGAGGATCCTGTGTGGATGGGTCTCTCCCTCTCTCTCCCTCAATCTCTCTCGCTCTCTCTCTGTGCATGCACAGCGGGAGAAGTTTAAGCGGCTATATAGCAAGAATAGTCGGTCAGAGATTGACCGTCAAAGGATTTTTCCCAATTCGGCCCGGCAAAATTGCATCAGGATTGAGGGTGGATGACGATGATGATGGTGGTCCAGCGTCGTCCTGCTCCACTTGCTGGCGCCCGCCCGCTCCTCCCCGGGGCTTGCTAGATTTTCTACCACACGAGCGGCGGACACGCCTTTCTCTTTTGGGATCCCAACTTAGAACTTCCCCAACGACACCGCTTAGACGTCGGGAAGAACACCGTCTGCCGTTTACCGCCGCAGCAACAAACTCCCCTCTCACAACCTCTCAACCTCTTGTTTCCTCTGCTTTCCTCCGGGCCGTTGACGCCTCTCCCAAAAACCGTCCGCCCTCCCACCGACCCCACGCCTCCAATCACCTCCTCCCAATCTCAATTCCCCACCCAATTCTCCGCAACAAACTATCGCACAATAAGAAAACACGAGAAAACTCAATAATCCCAGCCGAAGAACAAAGCCCTTCAAGGCACCACCAGCAACGGCCGCAGAGACGTCAAAAAAAAAAAAAAAGAAGAGGGTATCGCCACACAATGGAAAAGGGAAAGCGAGCCGGGCATCAGAAATGATGCAGCTGCATTAGAATAGAATGGCATTTGTCGTTATCTCCTTGTGTGTTTTCCTCCTCTTCCTTCTCCCTTTTCTTATTTGCTTCACCGCCGGGGGTTTCAGTTTCTTCCAACCGGTTTTCCGTTCAGCCTCCGGCTGGCAGTGAGCGGATATGCTTCTCGTTACTCGACGTCAACAATTGTGGCCGAAGCCTTACCCTCGCCCATATATATTCGCAGATGACGTATGTCTCTCGCCTCCTCTCATTCCACATGACACCTCTGCCTCTAAGACACTTTGATTCACCTTACACCTAACTGCGCAGCACTTAACGATACCATGTAGCCTTCCTTCCCTTCACGTGTATACCAAACATACGGTTTTTTTCTTTTTTTTTCCGTACCTTTGCTCGATTCTCGATATCTTTTTTAGTCTAGCTCGGATTTATAATAAATTATTTCTTTCTGTAGCTTCGGATGAAACTCATTTTCTGCATTCCCATCTTACCTTACCTTACCTTCATCCGTGACTCCTAATCTCTGTCAAGCTTCATGAAAAATATTTTTCGTAAACTTTCCCCTAATCTCTGTCAAGCTTCATGAAAAAAAAAATATATATATATATATATATATATATATTTTGTTTGTAATCTTTCGTTAACTTCTGAGTGATTTTAAATGAGATTCCTAGGTTAGCTATTGTCCCCTCTTGCAATTTTTAGTTCCAATTAGTTGTGTTTTCTATTTGTTTGACATTTTTTTCGCCCACCCTCTCAAGGAGTTAGTTAAACTTATTTGTTTATAATTTGCTGGACGGACTTGACCAAGGCAAGCATTATTTGCTACGTAAGTCAAGAAAAGAGGGCTTTCAGTATATGATTATCCATGTCATGTGAGCGGCTGACTCCTATTTTATGTCAATATTATATATGATATGATTACTTGATCTTAAAACTATAGATATCCCTGTTTTTCAACGTACATAATCTTTATGTCTTAATCATTCATGAGGTTATTTGAAATAGGGTTTTGCAATAATTCGTACCTGGAATGTACTTCCAAAGGCCCAAATATGGCTATAAGTTACCAAACAACAAAGATGGGTGACAGGAGGTGCCCACATTAAAAGATTTGGTAGACATTGAAATTAACATTAAATAGATAAAAAAAAAGTTATCTAATAACAATGCATTATTGAGTAATCAAAGAGTGTCATAGGTGTTGTCTCCTTTTCATAAACATAAAAGATCTTATTTTGATAATAAAATTTATTTTAATTCAAAGCTATTAAAACTTTGTTACTTTTGTTATAAGAGTTTTACGAGTCTTATTATGATCAAAAGTGAATAAATAAACATAGTTGTAAAAGAGTCAAAAGTAATTCTCATATTGCATCTCTAATGCGTAACTTTTATAGCAAGTTTGCCATCTCCTCTTCAAAAAATTGATGTTGTTGATCCATTGAAGCATTAGGAAGGATGTCAACTAATGAAACATCTACTTCACTTTCTTCTTTGTTGTATGTATCGATCTCACTTTTATTAGCATAATTTGAGGTTTTTCACTTATTTTTTTCCTATGTTTTATTTTTTGTCCTCTATATATGAGGTTGAGATACCATATTTATCTTCACTCACTTAGGACCATGACCAGTGGCCATGTACCCTTCATGCTAGTAATTGCAAGCATGGGCTTTTCTTAACTATGGATTTCCTAACATAGGGTAGGCTACTAAACCATATTTATGACTTGAAAATCTATGACAAACGACACTCATGTCTAAAACTGCTATATCATAGACTATTATTGGATTTGTTTTCCTTTATTCAAGGATCTCAACTTTATGTTAGAATTACAATTTATCTCTAGTCATAATGTCTTCAAAGAAGACCCTATCATTACATTAACAACTCCTCCACCACCTACCATAACATTAGGAATAGATCTATTTTTACCTAATGGAATATTACGCACTTGAGGAAACCATGATCTCAAAGAAGAGAATGACATCCAAAAAAATTATTTTTATCAAATTTTGTTTATTGTATTGCATTTATTTTACATGTTATTTTCCTAAGGAATCATGTCATGTTATATCTTTTGGTGTCACCAAAGGCCCTTGGGTGAGGCAATATGTGAGTAATAAAAAATTACTAATTATTTTCATGGATCCAATGAGATGCCTCAATCCAAGGTTATGCATAGCGGTGAATCATCGTTAATTCATGAATATTAGGATTTTTAAATTTTGAAATTGTCGAATATAGGGACCCTTGACCAAGGCCCATTTGCCCAAAATTTTTGGGTTGAATTTTGTTTGGGTTGGTTCGCCCCACGTTGATAATAATTTCTTTTTATTTTTTAAAATCGCCAACACTCTCGTCTAAATCATGGACCTTTTTTGCCTTGAAATTATAAATTTTTTATTTATCCCACCAAATTCACCTCTTACACCACCAATATATATACCTAATGTGACAACCATACCCATATAGCTAAAACATTCATTCTCATCGAAAATGACCTGTAGTAGCAAAAAATGATACGCAAAAACCTAATATGATTGATTGCAAAGAGAAGAACAGATGATTGATTGACAAAAATAATAATTAGTTGTAGAGGAGCAGTGGATTGATAGAAGAGCTAATCGATTATAGAGGAGCAAATGATCATCAAAAGATTCAATTGATTGCAAACTACTCCTCTACAACCGATCGATAGAATTATCGATAGCTTGCACCCCTACAATCGATCCACATTGGAATTTAGAGGTGCAACCGAGTGTGGATCAATTACACCTTTGTAACTTATTGACACTCGACTATAGAGGTGTAATCGAGTGTGTATCAATTGTACTTTTGCATTCAGCCCACACTTGGCTACACCTCTATAGTCGAGTGTGGGTTAGTTGCAAGGGTGCAACCTATCAACACATCTATATAGAGGTGCAACCGATCAACAAAAGAGTCGATTGGTTATAGAGGAGTAGCTAATTAGTAGATAACCTTCTAGGAGGTGTAACTTTTGATCTACAACTTTATTTTTAACTTTAATTTTTTTGAAACTACCTAGCTCAATGATATCTATGCTTCAAAATGATTTATGATTAGTTTTTCATTTGGTAAAATCCTCACAAAACCCTCAGAAGACCTCCAAAATGAGCTTTGAAGTTTCTAAAGTGTGATACTGGAGAAAAAACAAGTAGAGATCTAGTAAGGGTAATGTGTAGAAACCCTTAAAGGATGTTAGATCTAGGCAACCTAAAATGATGGATTTGGTAAATATTATTGTCTTATCATAAGAATATATGAAAAATAAGTGGTAGCAAGATTTTGCAATTGATTTACCCTATTTTTATAATTTTTGGTGAAAAATAAAGGTAATTCGCCATGTCTTCTACATGAGTTTGGATATGATTCACCTCAATTTTAAAATTAATTCACCCTATTTTTATAAATAGATTTTGGGTTTGACCCCTTATGCATAACCTTGCCTCAATCTCCCTTTAAGGGATAAAGTTGGATTATATTTTAGAAATCCAATGGGTTAGATGTTGCTAGAATGCATCCACTTGGACCATTTTCCTTTTCCATGGTGCTTTCACATCTCTACTTGTAAGTCATGGTTGTATTTTGTAATTGATTATCCATGCACGTTTAGGTTGTTTATCATGCCTACACATGTTAATTCTTAAACATTTACTATTTAACACCTTTTTTGATTTTATCCATTTACCATGTTTTCTTAGGGTTGTTACTTTTATTGCTAACCTTGACCCATTAAAGTTAAATGGTTTTAAATTGACACCCTGGGATTTTTGAACTCAATTACATATGCAATGTTGGTATCATTTGATAAATCCATATAATATTTAATTCTTTTAGCGATAACCTTGGGACTATGATAAGCATAAAATATATTATATGACCCCTCAATGAATGAGCAAATTTATGTGTCTTTTATATTATTAAAAATTTTCCTTCTCTTTCCTACTTTTATGTTCAAAAATAATCAAGTCTATATCATTATCTATGAGTTTTTAATTTATTTTTAAATATCTTAGTATTATATTGCAATATTGATTGAGTTATTTGTTTCATAATTGCAATTGAATGCTTCCACTCTAGTATCATCTAGATAATGAATTTTGAAGAATCTTAAATTAGCCTCTTGTAGATTTCTTAGTAGACATTATATCTATTCCATTATACCCACTTTACTTATATCATAAATTTTAGTGACTATCATTCCTTTATTCATCTTCTAGGCTAGGTTCCCTTGATTTTTTGAGTATTTTTATATCCACCTTTATTATCATGAAAACTATCTGATGTAGTCTAAAGGAGGGGATCTATTGGAATACTACCTCTTCTAGCATCCCTAAAAAACCCACACAAACACATGAAAAAACTATAAAATAAACAACAATATTTTTTTAAAATTTATTTGTTCTAAATTATAGCAATAACTTATAATCACAAACTTTCTTTGTTAGCAAACTAATTTTACTATAGCAAACTTAACAACCATTGCTCCACTTATCGATAATTAGAAATTATAGTAGCAGCAAAATTTTCCCTTGCTCACCCTTGTCAACTCCTTGTCGGTCATCTCATATCCTTACTGATCTCTTGTTGGTCCCTTGCCAAATCCTTATTGGTCATACCCAGTCCTTTTCTACTTCCTTGTCAACTCCTTATCAATCCCTTGTCGATCCTTATTGAATCCTTTTGGACAAGATGCCTCAAGCCAAAATGTGACCTTTGTCTCATGGGTGTACTACTACCACCAATTAATCCACTAGTTCCTCCATCAATTTTTGCTTAAAAAATGCTAAAAAAACTAGAGTGGTTTTTTTCATTTGATATATATATATTTTTTTCTTTTACTTATATTTTTAATTGGGTGATGCAAGATTTCCCATTCACCCAAATGCTCTTGCATCAAACACATCAATTAAAAGAAAAAGATTCATGATATTCAACTCATGAATTGCTTTTCACCAAACTACTAAACCAAGCTACCACAAAAAAATATTGCTCTATTTTTTTTCTTGATTTTCTTTTTTTGCCCACCCACATACACCTTCACCTTTGACATTCTACAATAACTCAGACTAAAATTTCAAATTTTCTCCACATACACCTTGGCTTCAATACTACTTTATGCAATCTATAAGGGGGTGTCTATTGAAAGACTACCTCTTCTAGCAGCCTCAACAACTCACACACAAACACATGCAAAAACAAGAAAATAAAAAACAATAATTTTCCTTAATTTCTCTATTTTAAATTATAATAGCAACTTGTAATAACAAACTTTATTTGTTGATAAATTAATTATATTGTAGCAAACTTAACAATCCATTGCTCCATTTTCCAGTAATTGGAAATTTTTGTAACAACATAAACTTCCCTTATTGGTCCTTGTCAACTCCTTATCAATCATCCTAGATCCTTGTCGACTCCCTTACTAGTCTCTTATCATTCCCTTTTTGACCCCTTACTAGTACTTATCGGTCCCTTGATGGCTCCTTGTTGGTCTTACCTAGTCCTTTTTTGGTTCCTTGTTGACTCCTTGTTGATCCCTTGCTCATCATTTTCGAATCCTTTCTGAGAAGATACCTCAAGCCAAAAGATGACCATCATCATATGGGTGTGCCACCACCAGTAATTACTCTATAGTTTCTCCATTAATTTAAGCTCAAATAATGCTAAAATAAGCTGAGTGATTTTTCTAAAATTTTTTCTTGTTTTCTTTATCTTTTTTTTTGTTGTTTTGTTGTTTTTTTTAATTTGGGTGATGCAAGATTTCCCATCTATCTCTATTACAAGAAATAAATCACTAGCCTTGTAATATTTAGCCAAAAAAAAATTCTATTAGCTTTTTGTAACTTTCTACTATAGAAGTTTTTAAAATTTTAAATTTTTGTTCAAACTTATAATCATGAAATCATTGTTGTCTATGTAGTGTGTTGGAAATTGGATTGTGTTAGTTCACACTCTAGGCACAATGACCACCCACCACAACTACTCGATGCATCTAATGCTTGTGCCTCATGTGGATCAAATAGTTTGGGAAGTCTAAAATAGCATGGGATGTAACTCTATCAAACGATCTCTAGGGTTTTTATCAAGTCCAACTCCTTTTTTGGATGTGATATTGGTGCACTTTTTTCTAATCTAGCCTAACTTATCAAAATCTATCTGAGAAAAGGGATGATATAAAAGCAATAAAAGAAAGTAGTAAAACTAACTAGCCTAGCATACCAAGGTGATGAATCAATAATTATAGGGGTTATCTATGTATTTATGGGATGAATGAATATAGTCATCAAATACAATTATAGAATGGCATACCTATTTCTTATGAAACTTGCATCGAGAATGAGATAAATACTAGTCATAAATCTGCTTACAAAATTACATATACATAAAGAATGATATAGAAAACAAGTAGTCACAAGTCTTTAATATATATGTTAAAATATCCAAATACATATACTAAAATGGAAGGGCTCAATGGGTATATGCATAGTTTGATTTGGGGCTCAAATATAGATCAATACACAAGAGAGAATGAGAGAAATACTCTATTTTGGGATAGATACTAGGTATAGTAAAATATCCTTCTTCCTCCTCTCACTAAGATAAAAAAAACCAACTATTTATACAATTGACTCTAAATTAAAAATTTAAAATTTTCTCCTAAATTGTCTTTGAGTGGGAATGTTTGTCTTCTTTGGTTGTTGAGTTCAATATGCTATGCTACATTCATTCTTGGTAGATATAGGGTCAATCTAGGGTCCAATCACCATAAATATCTAGCAGGTAGAGTGGCATCCCTTAAGATGTCAATAATGAGCCTCCTCTCTTTATGGAAACTCAATTTTTAGGTGATATTTATAGAAATAGCTCTTGCTTGCTAAAGATGTTTCTCACCAATCTTGAGGCTGGCATTGATTACATGGGCCCTAATATTCATTTACCCTACTCTTGGGGTGCTATCTCGATCTATTTACCCTAAAATATATGATTAGGGCTTTCTCTTAGTGATTCTTGTTTATGATCCTAATGGTCTCCAATACCTTTTGAAATGTTAATCGAATTTTGGTTTCTACTACTATTGCCTTTATGAGTTTAGCTACCCTCTCAAGGACATTTGTTGGACGTGTTGTAGGAGGAAAATACACCTTAGAAGACCAAACACCTTAACATAATATGTAGGATATAGGGGGTATTTGGCCTCCTAAATTATTAGAGGCTAGGTGGTGAAGGTAGCTTGTTCAAAACCTAGTTAACGCCCTTTTGTGCAATGGTACTTCCTTGAGCTCTGATCACAACTTTGGTTCTTTCCTTTTGTGTGAAACATTTCTTTGAATTTTGATTAGAGTTTTGATCTTTTGGATATTTCTCAATCTAGTTGACATTCTTCAAGGATATCTTTACCTTTTCTTCTTTTTGGTGTTTTTATTATTATCAACAACCTACAATTACTAGATATTTCAAATAGGTGGGTGTGCCCAAGTCATTCTTCTTTCTAGTGTCAACTATTTTGTGCATAACTTTATCTTGGAATTCTACTAAAACTCTAGTTTTACTTGTTGGACATTTTGAGTCAAATATGTCATTGATGTCAAGGAACGAAGTTGTCATTGATGTCAAGGAATACGTCAAGGAACAATGCAAAGGTTAATGGCAAAAAGCTTCATAATATTTTTAATATTATGTGGAAGCATATGAAGGCGGGTTTTTATTAAAACCATGGATAATAAAAATAAAAGGTTTTTCATACAAACCCAAAGAAGCATTTTGAAGCTAAAGGAGTTTTAATATTTATTTTATAAAATATTTAAATTCAAATTGAATTTAAATTTTATAAATAAATTTTAGTTATACAAAGTGGTAAAATAAAAAAGGCTTTAATAAATCCAAAGGGATTTAAAAAATTAATTTAAAAAAATTAAAATTTTAAAGAATTTAAATAATTTATAAATTAATGAGTTAAAAATCGAAGCGTCAATGTCTAATTTTGAAGGAAAATCGAAGCGCCGATGTTTAATTTTGAGGGTGAAAATCGATATAAAAATAATATGCCTTAGAGGCATTTGATTATCCTTTTGCTCGAATGATAAAAGTGTGCAATCGTGTGTGTAAGAAATCATGCGAAGAAATATACAAGAGCATTGTTTTAAGTACCAGCGAATAAGGATAAAAATGATGAGCGCTAAAATTCAAGAGCCATCTAGGAAGTGTGGTCTAATGGCAAGTGGACAAAGTCTAGAGTGCTTGTGCGCGGAGTGACCTGTGATTGATTCATGGTGGCAACATTGTTTTGTTGATAGTGCTAGAAACATCGAAGGAAGCGGTGTACGTTTTTGCTTAGGTTGACAAGGGAGCATTATAGATCATGTGGTGCTATTTACTCCCCAAGCGAGCGCCTAACTCACATGACGGTTGGAGCCACGGCTAGGGTGTTGGGTGAGACTACATCGGGATTTTGAATCCCACCAAAGCAAAGATAATAAATTTTGAATATAATTTTTATGATACCTAAGGTTTGACATGAGGTCTTAGGGAGTTAAAAGGGTTAGTTGAAAAGGTTTTTAATTGATCATTATTTTTGGTAAATTGGAAGAATAAGGAGTTAGTTTTATTTTGTGTCACATTGGTTTATTGAATATTTAAAGTGTTGAGAGGATTTCTTGCCATTGAGTTATTTTCAAAAGGATATTGTCTTGATATTATTCTTGGTATTGAATATTATTTTAAATTGGAATATTATAATGTGTATTTGGTCAATTATTTGTGTATATGTTGATGGATGCTTTCTTTAATATGGAGTGATAAGGTGTATGTGTCTTTTTATATTTGCATTATATATTTGAGAGAGATTAGTGACTTCTAACTCCTTTGAGTTTGGAAAATAAGTGTTTATGGTTGTGGTAGATTTATGAGATCCCTTCATCATCAAGAAAAAGGTATGAGCACATTCTTCCATAGTTGAGTTGATTGGTTGGTTTTTTGGAAAATAAGTTTGGAGTGAAAAGGACTTGATTAGGGTTTCCTTATTTAGTGTGTTGAGTTAATGCTTAAAGGTTTTTTCGAATAAAGAGTTGTTGTTAAAACCTTATATTATAAGCATTGTTATTGAAACCATTGGTTGTGTGAAGAACTTGATCTAGGATTTGAAAAGAACATTAGTATCATTATTATGTGAGATTGTTTTATAAACATTTTTGTTGAAGCCATTGGTTAAGTAAAGAACTTGAACTAGTGTTTGAAAAGAACATGAGTATCATTGGTATGTGATAGTGGTTGATAAGCATTATTGGAAATATTTTATGTAAAGGATCATATGCTTGGACTAGGGTTTGTAAGCAAGGATTGTTTCATTGAGTGATTGGTTGAGTAGAGTTGGTTGAGCCTAGTCAAGTGGATGTGTGAAGTGATTATTCAAGTTCCATAAAATAAACTATTCTATATTCTTAATTAATTTGATAAAGTGATTGAGTATTGAGTTGAAGCATATTGAGTCTCTAACAATTCTTTGTATGTTTCTGAAAGAGTAATTGGAAGTGATTGAGTATTGAGGTGAATGCGAATCATATTGAGTCTCTAACAATTCTCTTTATGTTTCTATGATATTGGACAAGTTCTAGTGTGGACTGGTTGAGCAGATTTAAGGCAAGTCTTTGAGAAGACTTATGGAAAGATTTGGGTAATATTTTTGTGGAAGCTTAAAGTACAGATAAAGAGTAAATTTGGATAAGTTCTTGAGATAACTTATTGAGCAGATTTGGACAAGTTCTAGAGAGGACTTGAGGAAATATTGGTGTGAGCTTTTATGGAAGATTGCAAGATAGATTTGAGATAAGTCTTTGTGAAGGCTTGTGAGAAGAGTTGATTGATTGATTTGTTCAAACCTTGAGTTATGATTTGGGACAGATCCATCTAAGTTTATTTGATATTGAGTCAAGCTTTGAGTTAAGGCTTGAGGACAAATATTGAGGACAAATTTGTGCTAGACCGAAGGATTATTTTTAGTGCAGATTCGAGGATAGAGTTTGGTATAGATTTGAGGATAGATTTATACCAGATCAGAGATAGAGATTGAGGATATATTTGTGCTAGACCGAAGGACTATGTTTAGTATAGATTTGAGATAGAGCTTTGGAGATGACAGAGTTAAGGATAGAGATCTCCATCTAGATCAGGGAAGACAAGAGTCTTCTATGGATAGAGTTCCATTTGCTAAGTGCAATGGAGGCAAAGGTCTTCTAGAGGATCACCAGCCAGAGTAGATATTAGGATATTGGTGTCTCCTATAGATAGAAATCCATGAACTTGATTTAGGAGATTGATATCTCCTTTGTAAATATGTACATAAACATTGTAATAGGGAAAGGATTCCCAAGATATTGATTGAGAAAATTTTAGTGAAATATTTTCTCCGTGGAGTAGCCCACATTGGGTGAACCATGTAAATTATGTTGTCTCTATTGTGTGTGATGATTTGTGCATTGCTTTTATTACTTCTATTGATATTGCTATTTATATATCACATAATATTTATTAGGAAAGAAAAGTAAAAAGTGGTCTTATACTGTTCACCCCCTATCAGTATAATCTTGTGTTCTTCAATTGGTATCAACGCAGATTCATTCGAAAGAGTTTAACAAATTGAAGAAAAAGCTAAAAATAAGACAATGGATTCTAAGAATGGCCCTTAAGATAATACAATACCAATATTTTATGGAAGTGATTATGTATATTGGAGTTTTAGAATAAATATTTATTTGAAGGCACTTGGCAATGAAATTTGGAAATCAGTTGAAAATGGATACATAAAACAAGTTGATCCACCTACAGATAAGGAATGTAAGCTTCTACAACATTACAATTCAAAAGAAATGAATTTAATTTTGAGAGTTTTGCATAGAACATAGTCCATAAAAGTTATGCACTGTCAAGATGCAAAATAAATGTGGGATAAGTTGCAAATTATATATGAAGGAGATAAAGGTGTCAAGAAAACAAAGATATGAAATCTCAAAGGACAATTTGAAGAATTAAGAATGAATAATGAGGAATAAATTAGTTCTTATCTACTTCGAGTATATGAGGTTGTTAATGTTATGCAAGGACTTGGACTTAATGTGGATGAATCGGATGTTTGTGATAAGATCTTAAGGTCTCTTCCAATAAGGTTTAGTGAAAATATTTCAGCTATAGAAGAATAAAAGGATGGTGATTCTTTGACAAGAAATATTTTGCTCGGTATTCTTACAAATTTTGAGATAATAAAAAAAGAACCTAATCCCCAGAAGGAAGCAACCTTCAAAGCAATTAAGAAGACATAGGGTAAGAAGTCAGAATCAATAAATGAGTCATACAATGATGAAGAAGCTAATTATGGCAAAAGGAATAAGTATTTAAGAATATCTAGAGATATAAAATCCGTTAAATGTTTCAATTATGGAAAGTATGGTCACTATGCAAATTATTTTCAATAAGAAAAGAATATCAATGATGAAGAAAAATAGGATCATAGAAACAGGGAATCATAAAAATATAGGCACCAAAATAAAATCAAGGATGGACAAAGCAAATAAGGAAAGAAGTTCTTTCAAAGGTAAAATAGGAGCTACTATGAGGATAAGGCAAGTAAGTACTCAAGTGATAGCGATGTTGTTTTTTTAGATAATGATAGAGATGAAGTCCTATTTATGATTGAAGAAAAAGAAGTCCAGAAAAGGGCACCAATAATTCTTAAGTATTTTAGATGTGGTAACTTTGGACATATTGAAGATAGTTGTACAAGGAATGGTTATAGTTTCAGTTATGATGAATATGAGGATGCACTTGAAGGACCAGAAGAAAATATTATAATGGCACTAGAAGAAGAAAAAAGTGATCCTACAGAAGACAAGTCAAAAGAAAATAAATATGTGGACAAAGACAAACAAATAGAGGAAGAATCAGATAAAGAAGGATATGATCTCAAGGGAGAACTTATTTATGCTCTTGAAAAAATAAAGAAGGTAAGAAAGCAAAACTCTAAATTAGAATCTCAATTTAAAGAATGTGATGAAGAGATAAGAATTCTTATAAAGGATCTAGACAAATCAAATGCTAAGACAAATAAGTTCAAGGATAAGCTAGAATCAAAGGTCTTAGAATGTGAAAGGTTAGTACAAGAAGTAGCCTTACTAAGGGAGATTTAGAAAACTCCAAATTCAATCTAAAAGGGTTCAAAAATAGCTCAAATAACTTAGATAAGTTCATCAAGATACAAAATCCTACATCAAGAAAAATAGGTCTTGGATTTGATTAGGAACAAAAGAAATGGGAAGGAAAGTCAACCTCAAGTTCTAGAGGAGAAGAAAATTCAAATGAAGACACTTCAAAAGAAGGTATTGTAAGATAAAGTGATACATCTAAGTATGAGTTGGATAACAAAAAGTTCAACAAGGACAGGAACAATGCACAAAGAAGAAATAGATGGAAGAACAATCAGAATATGTCAAGAGAGACTAAGAGGCCAATGAGGTCAATACAAGGAAGTTCCAATGGAATATGTTTTCATGTCATAGGTTTGGGCACATGGCTTCATAGTGCAGGACACATGAAATACAGGTATATAGGAACAAATAAATTTTCCATGGGTATTGCTACTCATGTAATTAGTTTGGTCATAAGGCAATGAATTGCATGGTTCATGACTAAAAAGGATATGGCTTCATTATAATAAATATCAAAACATTTGCACCTCCAAGGAATAATAATATTAAGTGTTATAAGTGCATTAATGATGGACACACAACAAAGTGGTGTAGAGCAGATATTCCAGAATCAAGTATGAACAAGAACAGGAACAAGAAAAGGGATCTGGATATGAACAGGAATAGGAACAGGAATGAGAATAGGAACATGGATATGAACAAGAATAGGAACAGTAACAGGAACAATAATATGGACATGGACAAGAACATGGACATGGAAAGAAATAGGTAGAGGAATTAGAAGGATCAGATAAGAAGAAAAGAGGATAAAGGTAAATAGCAGTGCTTATTGGGAGTATAAATATTCCCACCCCAAAATTAACCACCTCAAGAGGACGTGGGAGAGGGGATAAGCTAAGAGACACATTCTTAGCCCCGAGCCCCAAAGGTGACCCTTTTCCATTGATCTCAAAGGGGCAGATATTTGAGTAAGGAGGAGAGATTTTGTAAAGAAGAGAGATTTGAAAAGAGCATTGAGCTAGGAGGAGCAATGTCCTATGGGGGGCAGAACAAAGAAAATGTTAAGTTTCTAGTAAAAATAATTTGGGTTGCCATCAATGACAAAGGGGGAGATTGTTGGACATTTTGAGTCAAAGTTGTCATTTATGTCAAGGAATGAATTTGTCATTGATGTCAAGGAATATGTCAAGGAACAATGAAAAGGTTAATGGCAAAAAGCTTCATAATATTTTTAATATTATGTGGAAGCATATGAAGGTGGGTTTTTATTAAAACCATGGATAAGAAAAATAAAAGGTTTTTCATAAAAACCCAAGGAAGCATTTTGAAAAGCTAAAGGAGTTTTAATATTTATTTTATAAAATATTTAAATTCAAATTGAATTTAAATTTTATAAATAAATATTATTTATACAAAGTGGTAAAATAAAAAAGGCTTTAATAAAGCCAAAGGGATTTAAAAAATTAATTTATAAAATTTAAATTCTAAAGAATTTAAATAATTTATAAATTAATGAGTTAAAAATCGAAGCACCAACGTCTAAGTTTGAAGGAAAATCAAAGCACTAAATTTCAAGGTTGAGGGTGGAAATCGATATAAAAACAATATGCCTTAGAGGTATTTTATTAACCTTCTTCTAGAATGATAAAAGTGTGCAATCATGTGTGTAATAAATCATGCAAATAAAGAGACAAGAACATTGTTTTAAGTGCCAAAAAATAAGGATAAATCAATGGGCATCGAAATTCAATAGCCATACAGGAAGTGTGGCCTAGTGGTAAGTGGACAGAGACTAGAGTGCTTGAGCGCGGAGTGACCTGTGATCGATTCGCGATGGTAATATTGTTTTTTTGGTAGTTCTAGAAACATCGAAGGAAGTGACATACGTTTCTTCTTAGGTGGATAAAGGAGCATTATAGAGCATGTGGTGCTCTTTACTCCTCAAGTGAGTGCCTAGCTTGCACGGCGGTTGGAGCCGCAACTAGGATGTTGGGTGAGACTGCGTTGTGATTTCGAGTCCCACCAAAGTAAAGGTAATAAATTTTGAATATAATTTTTATGATACCTAAGGTTTGACATGAGGTCTTAGGGAGTTAAAAGGGTTAGTTGAAAATATTTTTAATTGATCATTATTTTTGGTAAATTGGAGGAATAAGGAGTTAGATTTATTTTTTAATAAAGTATTTGTGTCACATTGGTTTATTGAAGATTTAAAGTGTTGAGAGGATTTCTTATCATTGAGTTATTTTCAAAAGGAGATTGTATTGATATTATTCTTGGTATTGAATATTATTTTAAATTGGAAGAATATAAGGTGTATTTGGTCAATTATTTGTGTATATGTTGATGGATACTTTCTTTAATATGGAGTGATGAGGTGTATGTGTGTTTTGATATTTGCATTGTATTTTTGAGAGAGTTCAGTGAATTCTAACTCTTTTGAGTTTGGAAAAGAAGTGTTTGTGGTTGTGGCAGATTTATAAGATCCCTTCATCATCAAGAAAAAGGTATGAGCACATTCTTCCATAGTTGAGTTGATTGGTTGGTTTTATGGAAAATAAGTTTGGATTGAAAAGGACATGATTAGGGTTTCCTTATTGAGTGTGTTGAGTTAATGCTTCAAGGTTTTATGGAATAAAGAGTTGTTAAAACCTTATCTTATAAGCATTGTTATTGAAACCATTGGTTGTGTGAAGAGCTTGATCTAGGGTTTGAAAAGAATATGAGTATCATTGTTATGTGAGATTTTTTTATAAGCATTGTTGTTGAAGCCATTGGTTGAGTAAAGAACTTGAACTAGGGTTTGAAAAGAACACGAGTATCATTGTTATGTGAGAGTGGTTGATAAGCATTGTTGGAAAAAAATTGTGTAAAGGATCATATGCTTGGACTAGGGTTTGTAAGAAAGGATTGTTTCATTGAGTGATTGGTTGAGTAGAGTTGGTTGAGCCTAGTAAAGTGTATGCGTGAAGTGATTGTTCAAGTTCCATAAAATGAACTATTCTATATTCTGAATTGATTTGAGAAAGTGATTGAGTATTGAATTAAAGCATATTGAGTCTCTAAAAATTCTTTGTATGTTTCTAAAATTGTAAGTGGAAGTGATTGAGTATTTAGGTGAATGTGAAGCATATTGAGTCTCTAACAATTCTCTGTATGTTTCTAATAGTGAGTAAAGGTGATTGAGCATTGTGATGAGTATAGAGCATAATGAGTCTCTAACAATTCTATTTATGTTTATGTGAGATTGGACAAGTTCTAGTGTGGACTTGTTGAGTAGTTTTAAGGCAAGTATTTGAGAAGATTTATGGATAGATTTGGGTAAGCTTTTTTTGGAATCTTACAATATAGATTGAGAGCAGATTTGGATAAGTTCTTGAGAGAACTTATTGAGCATATTTGGACAAGTTCTATAGAGGACTTGAGGATAGATTGGTGTGATATTTTATGGAATCTTGCAATGAATATTTAAGACAAGTCTTTGTGAAGGCTTGTGAGAAGAGTTGATTGATTTATTTGTTCAAACCTTGAGTTAGGGTTTGGGATAGATCCAACTAAGTTGATTTGAGATTGAGTCAAGCTTTGAGTTAAGGCTTGAGTATAGATATTTAGGATATATTTGTACTAGACCAAAGGATTATGTTTAGGTTAGATTATAGGATAGGGTTTGGTGTAGATTTAAGGATAGATTTGTACTAGATCAGAGATATAGATTGAGGATAGATTTGTGCTAGACCAAAATATTGTGTTTAGTGTAAATTTGAGATAGAGCTTTGGATATGACAAAGTTGAGGATAGATATCTCTAGATAGATCAGGGAAGATAGGAGTCTTCTATGGATAGAGTTCCATTTGCTAATGGTAGTGGAGGTAAAGGTCTTCTAGAGGATCACCAACCAGAGCAGAGATTAGGATATTGGTGTCTCCTATGGATATAGATCCATGAACTTGATTTAGGGGATTGGTATCTCCTTTGGACAGAGGTCCATAATCATTGTAATAGGGAAAGGATTTCCAAGAGATTGATTAAGAGAATTTTAGTGAATTGTTTTCTCCGTGGAGTAACCCACATTAGGTGAACCACGTAAATGGTGGTGTCTTTATTGTGTGTGGTGATTTGTGCATTGCTTTGATTAATGTTATTGATATTACTATATATACATTACATAATATTGATTGGGAAAGAAAATTAAAAAGTGGTCTTATATTTTTCACCCCCCTCTCAGTATAATCTTGTGTTCTTAATTACTACCTTGCTATTAGATTTGAGCTTGAGGGTCTAGTTATTGGATTTTTGTACTCATATTTACTTGAACTCTTCCTTGGAGATTCATTTTATCTATTGGTGCCTCTATAAATTTGGATTTCCTTCAAAAATTAGGGTTCTAGTCCATGTTTTGTTACATCCAACCTTACCTCAACTTTATTCTAGAGTTATGGGTAGCTTACCTCTCATAGAATCCATATTTACAAAACTAGTTATTGCAGTACTCCCCTTGTGTGTAGTGAGAATTCACTACACAATGACTTCATAATTAGAAGTTTTTTAGTTTTTATAATATCAATTTTTCTATTCTATTAATCTACAAAGCTCATAGTAATAAAATTTCCACTATCCAAGAAGTGATTTCATCATATAATATTTTTTTATTGGTTAAATTTAAATTAAAGTGGGTTTTTATCAAGGGATCTAAAACCTGATTACAACAAGTCACCTGAATTTTTAAGAAGGCCATAGGAAAGGCTGTGGGAAATCCCAAGGATGGACTTTAGGAAAGGCTTGAGGAAAGCCTTCAAGACAGGATGAAGGAAAGCCATAAGGATAGGCATAAGGACCACCTTTAGGAAGGATGCGAGGAAATCACACCCGAAGTGGGAAAAAACAAAAAAGACAAAAATTGAAAAGCCCACCTAACGAGAAAGAGAAAATGTGGAAAAAATTAATGAAGTAACAATATCGCCTAGATACAAATTTAAACAACCCAAAAGGTAAGAAAAAACAACATCCCATGCAAGGGAAACTAGAAACTAGGCAAGAGCAACATCCCATGCAGGGGAAAACCAGATGTTGGATGAAACAAGCAAGGATGCCAAAAAATAAATGAATTGTGATGAAACTGCATCCCTCTTAGGTCTTGAAAGTGTATTAGCAAACTGAGGAAATCCATAGACCATGAAATACTCTTGCAAAAAGGAAAGGAAACCATGAAATACTCTTGCAACAGACACATAAAATAAAGTCATGGGAAGGAGATAGGAAAGTTCCCAAGGAACCTAAAAGGAAGGAGCCACAAGGAAAAATAACTATAGGTATTATGCACAAGTCTTCCCAGACCAAGATGACACAACCAAAAACCCTAGACAACCTTCAACACCACCAACAAACAACTTCAAGGAAACATATGAGGAAGTCCAACAGGAACACAACATCAAGCAAAATAGAGGCCCTCGAGCAAGACCACAAAAAAATATGGGAGCCCACCGAATCCACATCAGCAATTTTGAAGAGCAGGGTTACAATAGAAAGCACATGGTCCATAAAACCAAAAATATATTGTACAAAATTGCTCATGAAGCCACTCTCCCACAACCATAGTAGTCCACACCTAAGGATACACTAAAATCCAAAACCAAGTAGAAACCTACAAAAAACCTGGGAAATAACTAAGAAATCCAAGGAAAAGAATCCTTGAAGCAACCCATAAAACCTAGGGAAGGTTCCAGGGAATAATCGAAAGACATCCCAAAAACCAGGAACCAAAAAAAAACCTCCCAAAGGGTAAGTAAAGGGGCATACAAGTGAATAAGTGACCTCCCACCCCCAAGGAGATCGTCTGCAACACCATCCAGCCAAGGAGGAAGGGTTAAGGAAGTGCCAAGGAAACTAGGATAGGACCAAGGAAGGGTTGCAAGAAAAAGGAGAAGTACTTCCTAGAGGAAGTTCCCTGAAGAGCCCATAATTTATCCTCTATTTTCATCATATAATACTGTATTTTAATAGTTCCTATATTTTTATCATTCTATAAAAATGAAAGGAATGAAGTCACTCCATAACCAATAGAAATTTTGTCATACATGGTTTTTATTCTATTAATTTATATTGTTTTAATCTTGTGTTCTCCTATGAACATCTATAGAGAGAAAAATTTCTCATAGGCAAGCAATGATTTTGTTATTCATATTTCTGCATTCCATTTATTTGTAAAATTTCTTTTGTTTTAAAACTAAGGGGTTTTGACTAGTTAAGCCAAAGATCTTACTATTTCCTTAGATTGGTAGGCCCCTAAAAGCTAATTTTTGTTGTTTTATCATAGGTTGAATTAAAGTGTTGGTTTGAGGATTCCATGGAACTATTTCATCAAGGAGACATTTCTACTTTAGGAAGTAAATTTATCTCAGCCACCAAAATAGGTAACTCTAACCCTATATTCCATTCCCTATTTTATAGTATAGGTTTTCTGCTCTTTGTTATAAGTTAAACTTTCTATTTTATATTCTTAAATTAAAATAAAGGAAATAAAGGAATCTAGATAGTTTATGATATATTCTTTTACTTTTTGTTTATGTAATAAATCTAAAAGCATTTAGCCTTACATCTTAGGCTAGGATTGTTTGTGCATTATCTTGGACCCTTGCTTAAATAAAAAGGAATTTTAATTTCTTGTAACTCCTATATAATTCAAAAGTCATATAGGATAGTTATTGTTTGCCTACAATTTACTTGTTTTCTTGCATCTTGGTTTAATATTATAATATCATAAGGTTAAGATATATCTTTAGATAAGACCCCTAGGCATTTTTTTAATTGTACCCACAAAAAAATAAATGCATAACATTCCACCCAATTGTCCTTGGGGGTGTGAACAAGCATTTAAATGAAAAGACAAGAGGGATCCCTTCATGGACCCCTCTTCTCACATTTTGGTAAACTCAACATGAACACCTCATGGGCCCAAATTTCCTAAACCTTAACCATAAATTAATTAAATATAAGAGTTTGTTAAACTTTAAAGCAAGACCACATACATTTTGCTTGTACAAATTAACTCATGTTAATCATGATTAACAAAATAACTTATCCTCTCACTTATCTAGTTGTGGTTTATCCTTGTACCATTCTCTTTCATGTACCTTAAGGTCTCTCTCATAAATGGCTATGCATCTCGATGACCATACCTCTTTCATGTACCTTAAGGTCTATCTCATTAATGTCTATGCATCTCGATGAGCATACCTCTTCCACATACCAATGGGTATCTCAAAAGGATAGGTACATTAGAATTTTCTAGTATATCAAGGAACCCTCCTAAGGTATATCAATGGGATTGGTATATAGATAGGAGGAGATAGAAGTATACATGACACTTTATACTCTCTCTTATCCAACCCCTTTAAAACAATAACTAAACAAATATTTTTCCCCCTCCTTATCCAAACCTTATTTTAATGGCCCAAAGAAGGTATTACTTTTGTAGTGGAAAACAAATAGTGGATTGTAACATTCCTTCCATATGGGATGATAATGTAAATGAATAAAACCCTAATTTTGAGGAAGAGGATGATGATACCTCAACCATGGGTTCCCTCAACCCTCAAGAGGATGCTCAAGGTAGGATAACCTTTAATTCCATAAATAGTATAATATCATTTTTTAGATAAAATAAAAAATATAATGGAAGAGATAATTAATCAAAACATTTATTTTGAGGAGGAGGTACCTTCAAACCCTTCGCTAAACCTAATTCTAGTTTTATGTCTTTTAATCAACAAAATTTAAATAATAATCCATTATATGCCAATGATAATCAACCTAATACAATTTTTGATCTAATAAGTGTAAACACTAACCAATATTCTTTAAATCCTAATGCATCAAATGCCAATTGTATTAATTCTACTATTTTCTCCACTTCCATAGGTGGTGAGGCACCAAATGTCCCCCTATATTTGTAAAATCCTACATCTATACCTTCACTTTATTAGTTATTAAGGGTCAATGTTAGTTGTCCTAAAATTCAACAACTAAACACAAATCATACCCTTAATCTATAACATTCACATAACCCTTCAATTTTAAATCTCTTTATCAATCATCCTTTTTCCAATAGGAATTTTTATCAAAATTTTATACGTATAATTCCTAATCAAACCCTACTTAGTAATAGGTCATATTATGCCTACATCAACACAATATGTACTAATATGACAACCTTAACATCAAGCTAACTAGCAAGCACTTGTGGTTTCACAACACACCTCCCATGTGCAATCTAATCCTAAAGTTCAAACTCTAACAATCCTTTTGGAACAACTAATAGGATGAGTGGATTCCATTCAAGCACCATCATACAATTTGTAGACACCTAAAACGCGTCATGTCGATGGTGACTACTCATATGGACATGCTACAAGACCATATGGAAGATCTTGGATAGACTCCAAGATAGAGCAGTGGTTCTAACCACTCAATTTGGGCTCCTTGGCCTATTCAGTCTGAACCACAGCTGAGACCTATGGTCTACAGATTGAACCATGGCTGAGACCTACGGTTTACAGTCTGGACCGTAGCTGTAACCTACGGTCTTAACTGAAGTTCAGTTGGCCTTCATCCGAGCCAAATCGGTTTGAACGACCATTTGTTCTAGAAGAAGGTGGTTAAAGGATGAAAGCTTCCAATCCAACTATCCTAACCACCCCTTCTTGATCTTGGCTTCTCCATGAAGCCACCCCTAGCCCTGGGACATCCTATAAGTACCCCTTCAAAATAGGGCAAGAAAGAGTAAGCACTTGAGTTAGAGCAAGAAGCCCTATCAAATTGTGGACTCACTTGAGTGCATTGAGAGAGCCTTGTTGTCATCACCATTGCTAATTCATCAAGCATCATGACAATTGTGCCATGGATGCCCTAAGGAGCTAGAACGCCAAGAAATGCTAATTTGGGCAAACAGAGGCCCTATTCAACAATTCAACCACCAAACCTATCAGAGGACACTGAGGCGACCCTTGATCATCAATTTGACAAGGAGGATCAAGCCCACTACCCTTGAAATTGGAGGGCAAACCTACTTGGTTGCTCACCATGGCTTTCAGCCATGGTTTACAATGCAGACCGCTCATCAGAGCTATGGTTTGCCATAGGTATAAGATCTCCTTACTATTCTTATTTTAGATTACTTAATTAGATTAGATTAATCATTTGCATGGTTAAAATAGGGTTTTAGAGATCTTTGACCCGTAGATTTAGTGTTTAGAGTAATTCTAGTACATTAGTGTAGAATATGCAAGAATGGTTTCTTTTTATGCTTTCATGCTCTATTTCATTTAATTGGACCATTCAATACTTAGTTGCAATAGTCTTTTATGCATTTCCATGAATCTTTACTAATTTGGCATAGTTTAGATATGTTTTTCATGCTTTCTTGATTATATGCTTTTCATGGCTTTTTCATGCATCAATCCTTCAAAGGGCCTCATCACGAGAGGCTGCCTATTTGTATAACGTTCTTGTGTTGTTTCTTGATCGTAGGAAATAGGTTTAAAGGGAGCTTCAATTGTTCAAACACCTTCCTCAACGTGAAGAAGAGGGTTAACTCCACCCTAGAGCAGTTTGTGACTATTTGGAAAAGCAATAATAGTGTGCCTACCCCATTGAGGGCTTTGGCATTGTATTGATTGTATCAAAATTTGGGTGACCCTAAGAGGGGCATGATTGTAATCGAGATTCACTTCCAATATTAATAAAAGAAACATGCATTTTCATTGTTATATGCAATCTTGTTATCTTGTCATGCTTTTATGTTGATTTCCATTAATGCAATAGCTAGGTGTACACTTTTTGGGATAGGTCAGAAGGTGATCATGATGGAACTCCACAAAATAAGTGATCTAACTATTGTTTCTTGATTTTTGGAATTGTAGGTATAGACCACAACTATCAACTATGGGCCAACAATTGAACCATAGGTTCAACACGTAGTTTACAGTGCAGACCGTAGACCAGACCTATGGTTTACATCTGATAGAGCAGACAATAGAAAATAGAGTACAGATCAAATGAGGACCTGAGGTAGGCCCCATTTTCACCCTCTATATTTTTTTATTTATGTCTATGTTTTCTAGAGAACAGAAATTGAAACGTAAATTTACTAAGGCTAAAATGAACTAAAAATGGATTAGGTCCTTAGGTTTCTTTTTCTAAGTTTTTGATAGGCACTGCTAGGAACAACGGACATCTGATTGTAGTCCACCCTAGAATCCAACGTGCTATATTAGAATTGTTTGTGTGGTTTGCATGTTTGAGGCCCAAGTAGTGGCCATTTGCATACTAGTTTGCATTGTCAAAAAATCATGTAGAGTATAGCATGCATATCTGAATATAAAATGTTTCTTTTACATTACATGTAGGAAACAATCATTGTGTTGTATTATGCATTTGTCATTTTATGCAAATTAAAATGAACCACACACACCACGTTTCACTTAAATGCTAGTGAGTTGGGCTTGACATCCAACCACTAGTAGGGTTCAACGACGGTGGAGGTAATTTCCATCCGTTGGCCCAAATCCTACGTACCCTTGGATACTAGACCAATACCGGATCCAAGAACCTTTCGTACCCTAGAAAATTTGCATGTATTCTCTTCGAAGGGTATAACATTGACTAGGGGAAAATGGGTGAGGATCTGGGAGGACCTGTGCTCCTTGTCCAGGTGTGGACTTTCATCACCACACACGGGGGATTTACATAGCCTAGAAGTCACATCCAGGTTGTCGAGCTATGAGCATACAGGTGAAAGCCAATTTAAACTGAGAATATCATTCAACGCTTTTCAAAACATGATAAGGAGTTCTATACTGATACAACAAATCATTGAAACAACATCAAATAGTCTAGGGCTCACTTTTAAAAATTAATATGAGATAAACACTATTGTATACCTTGTTTGTGTAATAAAGAATAAATCTAGATGCTAGGTACACCATGGTGGAGACACGGGGTGGTCGACAAAGGCACAAGCCTGAAGCCCATGACCAAGCCCCAATAGATTCACATCAGCACATGTCGAATCCTCGCCCACATGCACTTCCCGAACGTCGTTCGACAAGCATTAGAGGAGACAATTCGACAAGAGGGGAACTTACTGAGCATACCCCCAATAGAGGAGTTTATGTGCATTCTTCTAGGCACAGAATAGAGTAGGGAGCCTCTCAGCATGAGGGTGTTCCACTCGAAAGCCATTACCAAGATCGCATTGCATGTGCATCCATAGGATCGACTGAAGAGTATGTTATACAAGGGTCTAAGTTAGTACCCTTACGTCATAGGTCTATAGGAGGATCCATGGCTCCACCTTCAGAGTACAGACGGGATCGAGATCCACCCATTCAAGGGCATGCAGACAAGGCCACCACTGAGCATAGGCCTGTGCAGACTCCCACACATGGTGAACATCAAAATATCACTATTGATATGGCTAAGGTGGGAGCCAATGGCACACCACCACATGAGTGGTGGAGATCCAGATAGTTGGATGGCTTAGGTAGCATCCTTGAGCAGCTAGGCTATAAGCCTTTGGCTCCACCCACTCGTGCCTCGAGTGAGCATAGTGGGAGTTCTATTAGGACTACTAGAGAACATGGAGAGGCTTCTAAGCACCCTCATGTGATACATCCACCATCCATGCATGGTGGCACTAAGCATAGAGTTCAGTAGGATGCCAATGTCATCTTCACAGACAAGGGCAAAAGCATCGTAAATCAGTCAGATGGGTACAGAACCCATAAAGTCGCTCACACAGAGCATGCATACCAGAGGCCTATCATGGCCAATGACCTTGATAGATCACACAGACTGGTATCTGAGCAGTGATGATAGCTTCTCCAAGATCAATTGGAGGATGCTCACCTAGAAAGATAGTGCATTGAAGAAGAGAATCTTCAATCACAGAGGCTCATCAGACAAAGACTATACGAGCAGCGCATGCATGAAGAATGCATCCTTACCCAAAAGGAGCATGTAGAGTAGGAAGATAGGTTAGCCAGGGCTGGTCTATATACTCATGTGGAGAATAGAGAGTGCATTCAGAGAAAGGCTTTTTCACAAGCCGATGTGCAGCAGGAGCGCAGGGACGCTCATACTCATATTAGTGCCCTACCAAGAGAACGACCACCACCATTCGAACATGAGAGGCAACAAAAATATGAGGAAGAAGAGGGAGTAGGAAATGATCAAGAGTATCCTGAAGACTCCCAAGTTGAGGAGGAGGAAGAGCAATGTCCTCCACCTCGATAGAGGAAGAATGTACCTCCGAGACCGCCCCCATGGTAGCTTAGGGAGGAGGACTTTCTATCCTTAGAGGCTTATAAAGCCTTAGAAGCTAAAGTAAAAGTGATTGAGAGGCAAGGCATGGCTGTTCAGAAGTTGACATTAAGAAATATTCACAATGAGCCTTTGGACCCCTCGATACCTGCTCCTACCTATCCTGAGCATTTTGTTATGCCCAGGCTAGACAAATTTAAAGGTGACGAAGATGCATAGGAGCATGTCACAGGATTTTTGGATGCCTATTTCCAAATTGCTAGCAATAATGCCTTACTTTTGCACATGTTTGTCATGACCCTCTCAGGCCCAGCCTAAGAGTGGTTCAACTAGAAAAAGAGGCACAACATTACCAGTTTTGAGCAACTGGCTGATGCTTTCCTTGAACGCTTTTCTTTTGGCATCAAGAAATAGGCCAACCTTTCCGATTTGGCTATGCTATCTCAGCGTGATGATGAGCCAATTGAATAGTATGAAAAGAGATGGAGGAGGTTGATGGTGAAGCTGCCATTCCCTATTCCTACTATGGAATTGACCCGAATGTTTACCAAGAGTTGTGCCAAGCACATCTCGCTATTATTGTAGTTGCAACAGTATTCAACATTCGAGGAAGCTTTGGTGCAAGCCAAGGTGATTGAAGACATCAAGTTGCAAGAAGGCAACTTGAAGCTTAAGAACAGGAAAGAGGGGCCTAAGAAGAGCTCCATGAAGCATAAGGGCAAGCAGGCCCACGTCAACCAAGTGGTGTTGAACCTCCAGAGAGAGGATAAAGGGTAGCAAAAGTAGAATTATCAAGCCCAACCTCCTCCTGCATAGTACGAAAAGTGCAATAATAACTATAAGGGCAAGAACAAAGAGCAACGCCCACCTCACCAATTCATGCCTTTGATAGAATCATTGACATTGATATTCCACCAATTGTGTGAGGCCAAGGCAATCAGATTACCCAAAATCAAGATGGTCGATCCAAATCAACCCAAGTCAAAGGGGTACCAGGATGATCTATTTTGCATCTTTCACCGAGCGAAGGGTCATGACATCGAAGTATGTTGGTCCTTCAAGCATATTATGCAAAACATGATTGAGAAAGGTGAGCTTGTAGTACCAAGTAATCCACTAGCACCTGACAACCAGAACATGGGGATTTACAAAAATCCACTTCCAAACCATGAGGCACCGCGCAACAACGTTGGTCACGTCAACCAGGTGCACGTCGAACCACCTACCCAGGGGTTCATTGGTATGGTTAATGTTGTCACAAGGCATGGGAGATATGAGTAGCTGAATCAACCATGTGCTCCCATAAGAATACAAGCCATACCGAATCAACAACCGACGTAGAATATTCTAGGCCCACCAACGAGACCGATGGTGACCATACAGAGCAGGCTAGTCCAAAACCTACAGATAGCTCCTACGAAGCTATCTATATATGAATTGATACAATAGTCCCCTAGGCATAGGGAGACTCTCATGGACATTTTGAGGTCTATTAAAGTACAATCCTAGGATGCTCAAGCATTCACAAATTTTGTGGGACATGTACAACAGTGCCAGGAACCAACGATCCAATTTTATGATCATGAAATCAGGATGGTTCCCACTGATACGGCTGACCCACCATTGCATATTATTGCATGTATCAACCACATGCCATTCAAAAGGGTCTTGGTCAACACTAGTTCATCGATCAACATCATAACGACCAAGGCATTGAGTCCCTTGAAGCTGCCTAAATCACACATTATACCAACTGCATTCACGTTGAGAGCATTTAATGATGTGTTATGTTCGATGGTTGGCATGATTGTCCTACCTATTCAAGTAGGCCTAAAGACCATCCCTATGATGTGTCATGTGATAGAAGGTGCCATGCAATATAATATCCTACTAGGTAGGCCTTGGATTCGGGAGATGCATTGTGTTCCCTCGATATTACATCAATGCATGAAGTACATTCATGAGGGACAAGTTCACGTGGTGCCATCAGATGGAGAACCATTTAAATTCGTGAACATGGCTGATCTACCAAGGGGTTTCATACTCCCATAAATGCACTTGGATGTCCGACCAACCATGAAGAAACAAAGAGTATGTGTTCAACCATCGATATCTATGTCACATAGATCTGAGCATACTACTGCTACTTCCTTGAGACCGACTGCATCAATGATGCTTCGAGACAATAGGAAGTTAAAGGTGAAATTGGGTGAAAAAGAGAAGAGATATGCCCAAACCAATCATCGAGGAGGCTCCCATCCCCATGGAAGTAGAGGAAGCCCAAGATATAGCCGAGGAGGTACCTCAACCTACCTCACCTGCATCGTCAGTAGGGTCATCCACACCATGGGTGATTGTACATCTCACCAACATAGGGTTAGGCGAGTATATTGTGTAGAATGTAACCTTCGGACCTATTTTGGAGACTACACAAGAGATGGGCTGACCACATGCCCATCAATTTTTAGTTGGATCGATGGTACCATTGGGAGAGCCACCTAATCAGACTAACTTCATTTACGTTAGGCTAGATCAGCTTCCAATATGAAAGCCCATGGATGAAGATAGTGATGAACCTTTCATAGTAAATGTTCATTATTTATCCAACCTAAAGTACTCCATGCATATTTTTGAGTTATATCACTAGCATGGGTACGGACTTGGTCTATTTGAACAAGGGCGTAGAACTCCGTTCGAGCCATGTTATCAACTAGCAACTGATAGGTTTAGGTTGGGATTATAGATACAAGGACAAGATGACTTGCTCATAGCATCCTTAGATCACTTGTACCTTAGTCTAGGGGATGATGTGGACTTTAACCCATATCATCCTAATCCATCTAACTTCTAGAGGACTCACCCAATGGTATCTGTCATCACTATTGAGCCACTTGAAGAGCATCATGAAGAGCTCCTAGAGCATACTGATACATAGTGGAACCCTAGAGACAACCTGGGTCATCAAATCCATAATGCCACCAATGACATAGGTGTGCAGGGGCATAACCCCATAGTTTTAAGTGATCTCGAGTTAGGAGATCTATACAATGATGATGGAGAGGAGTCCACCTCCGAGATAAGTGGACCAAGTTATGATGTTGATAGTGAATCCTCAAACAATGATCAATCTGAGGATGAAGCTGAGGTGGCCTATCTAAGGCCTTTGCATGTGCATCACTTACTACATATAGAGTCGATACATGTTACCGAAGAGATTCTTCCCAACATTGATCATTTAGGAGAAGAAGCAGAGCTAGATTTCTTGGCAGTGTCACACTTACGATATAATTATCCAATTTTTTTGGATAGTGATGACAGCAATCAAGAAGTAAGATTCATGGGGCCGCACTTGCTAGAGCACCCCATAGGAGTAGGAGCGAATGATGGGTTCTAGTTGTCTAACAATGATGAAGAAGATGAGTTAGAGAGGGCCTACCTTGGTCCTCCTTATTTGCATTACCATCATCAACCCATCGACATAGATGAGGTCTATCATCAGTTACGTGTTGGTCCTCATCTGAGAGCAAGATGATTAAACCTGGATCAAATTTATCGATTGGTTAATCCCCTTCCACCGACCTACATGGAGCTCCATGAGCCAAATGATCCTATTTTACAATTAGTGCATAGGGAGGATCCAATTATCCATAGTCCTCATAGAGAAGACCCATTTGTGCCTATGCCATTAGAGCCAGATCGTGGGTATGAGGACTACATCGATTATGTAGAAGTTTGTCCATGTGGTTCTAGAGACCAATACCATTCCATCAATATGGTCTCCATTGATTTGACCACTCCACTTCACAATCCAGAAGATCCATCTAAACCGTTGCATCTCAATATAGATGCTATCGACTGGGATCATGTTGACTCACCTATAGAGCCTGAATATTTCTTCCCTAATGAAGAAATGTTGCAACCTTTCCATTTTGCACTAGGTTATGCTTACGATGTGTATCATGCTGAGGATGCTTCCAACGTGGAACCTATGAACCCAGCGGATGACATCCATTTGATTCCTACGCCTCATCAGCTTGAGGAGGGATCGCATATGTCAATAGAGGAAACCTTCGAGGTGGATATCAACAACGATCCCACAAATTCAAAGAAGGTTAAATTTGGAGAGAGTCTCACTCCAGATGAGTGGGCCACCCTCATCCCTCTACTGAAAGAGAGACCAAATATATTTTCTTGGACGTACAAGGATATGCTAGGTCTAGACCCAAAATTGGTTACTCATAACCTTTCGCTAGATCTGACGAAGAAGTCGATCAAGCAAAAGCTTAGAAAGATGCATCCAAAAGTAGCCTTAATGGTGAAATATGAGCTACAAAAGTTGTTGGATGTAGAATTTGTAATTTCCATCGACTATCCAGAATGGGTGTCCAATATGGTACCCGTAGGAAAACTTGATGGAAGAATCCGTATTTGTATGGATTTTAGAGACCTCAATAAGGCAACACCCAAAGATTCATTTCCATTGCCTAATATCGATGCTCTTGTGGATGCAACTATAGGTCACGAAATGCTCTCCTTAATGGATGGTTTTTTTGGTTACAATAAAATTTGGATTAAACCCGAAGACCAACATAAAACCATATTTATAATGCCATGGGGAACATTTTGCTATAAAGTTATGCCATTCGGCCTCAAAAATGTTGGTGCAACATACCAACGGGCCATGACATACATTTTTCATGACTATATGCATAAGATTCTAGAAGATTACATGGATGACTTGTTGGCCAAGTCATTGCTACGTGCTGAGCATGCGGAGGTCTTAAGGAAGGTCTTCGATCGCCTAATAGAATATAATGTTAGGTTGAATCCTAAGAAGTGCGTATTTGGCATAACTTTTGGTAAGCTATTAGGATTCATCATCTCAAAGAGAGGCATCGAAGTTGACCCAACGAAGGTCAAGGCTATCTTAGAAATGTGTCCTCCCTCCAATATTAAAGAGTTAAGGAGCCTTCAGGGCAAAGTAGCATCGATAAAGTGATTCATCACTCAGTTATCGGATAAATGTCGACCCATGAATCGACTGCTACACAAGGGGGTCCCATTCAATTGGGATGAGGATTGTCAAGCAGCTTTCACTGAAATAAAGCAATACCTGGTGACGTCGCTAGTGCTAGCTCCACCAAGGCCAGATGTGCCTTTTCTACTATATATCGGTGATCGACTTTGCATTAGGGACCATGTTAGCCCAAAAGAATGTGCAAGGCAAGGAACAAGCCATATATTATATTAGTCGAACCTTGGTGAGTTACGAGCTAGGGTATGCATATGTGGAGAAACTATGTTTAGCAGTAGTGTTCGCTACAAAGAAATTGTGGCACTATATGTTGAGTCATACAACATATGTTATATCAAAACAAAACCCTTTGTAGTACATGATGAGTAAGACGTATCATAATACGCGTACTACGAAGTGGATCATGCTATTGATAGAATTTGATCTAGAATTCATAAGCCAAAAGTCCATTAAGGGATAAGTCATAGTTGATCAATTAGCTGAGGCACCACTATCAAACAATAGGCCTCTAACCATAGAGCTTCTGGATGATGTAGTCTTCATCATATCTGAAGCTCCCAAACCCGAAGAACCAGAGAACAATGTTGATATGACTCTGTTCTTCGATGGTTCGAAGTGCGAGCAAGGGGGTGGTGCAGGAATAGTGTTTTTCACACCGCAAGGAGCTCCAATGCCCTTGTCATTTAAATTAGATTTTTCATGCACCAACAACAATGTTGAGTACGAAGCCCTACTGCTGGGGCTCCACACAGCCATCGCCATGAATATTAAAAGATTAAACATCTTTGGTGACTCCTTGCTCATAGTAAATCAAGTTAAGGGGCTCTTTCAGTGTCGATGTCCCATACTAAAAGCCTATAAAGATCTTGTAATTACATATTTAGCTAAATTGGAATGGTATGACATCGAGGCAATCCCTCATTCATCAAATAGGTTTGTAGACACAATGGCATCTTTGGGATCCTTAATCCCTCAGAATCCATCTACTGATTTCACTACCATTCATGTTAAAATGCTCTCGCATCCTACAGCAGAGCGAGAAGCCTTTGATAATAAAATGTCAGTCAATATGATTAGCGCAGAACCAAAAGCTGAATGGTTCTGTAGAGCTGAAGACTTTTTGAAGAAGGCACCCTAGGGGTCATTAACCTCTCAGAGTCCGACGGGGAGTGGTACTACCATTCACCATAGGGTTGTTTCCCAATCTGCATTTGCAAAAGTAAATACGTAGGGGGAGCAAGTCATCTTAGCAGTCGAAGCTGAGGTTTATCAAAATTGGATGTCACAAATTCAAGACTTCCTAAAACTTAGTATAATCCCAGAAGGATTGTCATGTGCCATAAAATGCACATTTAAACAAAAAGTGACTAAATATGTCTTAATAGGAGACATCTTGTACCATCGAGGTTACGATGGAGTTCTCCTTCATTGTCTAGAGCCCCAAGAGTCATCTTGGGCAATTTCACAAGCTCATGATGGTACATGCGGTGGCCATTTTAGTGGCATGGCCATCATCAAGCGCATCCTTCGAATGGGCTACTATTGGCCCACTATGGAGAAGGATTGCAATGTGTATGTCAAGAAATGCATCAAATGTCAGCATCATGCTAATCTTACGCACTTGCCATCACAGGCCTTACAACCCATCCAAGCGGCTTGGCCATTTTCTCAGTGGGGACTAGATCTTATAGGCAAGATCTCTCCCCCATCATCGGGCCGACATACATTTATAATCATGGCTACTGAGTATTTTACAAAGTGGGTGGAAGTAATACCCTTAACAATGACAACTGGAGCTCATATAGCAGAGTTTATACTAGAGCATATCATAAGTCATTTTGGGATTCCATCCAAAATAATATCGGATAATGGAACGTCATTCAAGAACAAAACTGTGAGAGCTTTGACATCTAAATATAGAATCAAACATAGTTTTGTGACTCCATACTATCCACAAGCAAACGGGTAGGCTGAAGCTTCAAATAAGATAGTGGTGGCCATCTTGAAAAATATGGTCCAAGAAAACCACAAAGACTGGCATATCCAGCTACCCCTTGCATTATGGGCTTACAAGACTAGTATTCGGATGCCCATTGGGGCAACACCATTCTCACTAGTATATGGCACTGAGGCCATTATGCCCTTGGAATTAGAAATTCCAATATTACGCATCGCATTGAAAGAGTTCATCGATGATGACACCGCATGGCAAGCTCGACTGGATCAACTGACGCTGCTTGATGAACATCGCGTGAATGCCCTGGAGCATCTCCATGTTTATCAAGAGTGACTAAAATGAGCTTACAATATCAAAGTCCACTAGAGAGACTTTGAGGTTGGGGATCTTGTCTTGAAAGAGAACCAACAGAACTCTAATTTACCGCTAGATATGTGAGACAAATTCATGGCTAATTGGCTAGGACCTTATATCATATCTAAAAATATTGGTCTAGGTACCTATCACCTAACATCGCTAGGGGGTGTTGAAGAGCCTGAACCTCTCAACATCATCCATATTAAGGTATTCTATGCTTGAGAGCATAGTAAAAGGCTCAAGGGTTTGCTTATAACCGCTTGGTCATCCAAAAGGCTCCAAGGGTTGCTAAAACCGCTTGGTCATATCAGTAAAAGGCTCCGAGGGTTTCTTAAAACTGCTCGGTCATCCTAAAAGGCTCCAAGGTTGTCATGGTAACTCAGGGTTAAACACCACTCGGTCATCCTAAAAGGCTCCAAGCTCATCTATGAGTAGTTTGGTCAATCAAAAGGTACCAAGAGTTTCTGAAAAACTACTTGGTCAACCCAAAAGCTCCAAGGATTCTTAAAAATTGCTTGGTCATCCCAAAACACCCCAAAGGTGCTCATAATCCCTTTGGTCAATCCTAAAAGCTCCAAGGTTTCCTAAGAATCGCTTGGTCAATTTAAAGGCTCCAAAGGCATGTACTCACCGTTTGGTCAGATATGAGGCTCAAAAACTCATAAAAATTATAAAATCAACAAAATCCAAAAAAATTGGTAAAGCATAAAATCCAAAAACATTTGCATTTGCATTTGACATTTTCATTCACACATGCATTCATTTCATTGCATTACAAATAGGCATTCATCATCCATTGCATTCCATAATAGAAAGCATTGTGTTTGTTAGTCTTACAAATGACACCACATTTGTGTTTCAATCATGCACCTCTGCATTTATCATAAATCCATCATTCATGTGAGTAATTGTGTTTTTCAACACAACCCATAATGTTGCTATGAGAGATATACTCAGGTTTTCGGTCACCCAACCATACCTAGATGTCTTATCAAGAGTTGATAGAAAGCTTACTTTGATTTTGTAGCTAAGGTCCAGTTAGTATAGCCCTTAGCATATCAGAATCCTATCACTAATCAACAAATTAAATAATCCTAACAAGGACTAGGGGAAGATGAAAGCCACAAAGTAGGACCGGGTATCCTGAGGCAAAAAGAGTTATTCTTGCTTATCCCTCTATGTGGATGGTATGGGAAATGTTGGCAATTGGCAAAAGGACAGGTTAGTTCCCTATTCATAATCCCTTGCTTACGATAAAATGAGCAATATCCCAGAGTGATATCCCACATCAATCCTCAATATTGATACCCTAGATCGATATCATAGATCGACTCCAGATTGATATCCCATATTGATATCATAAGATCGATATCCTCAATCGATATTACATAAATAGTTTCCCCAAAGTAAAATCCCCCAAAGGAAATTTTCTGAAGAGAAATTATCAAATGTAAATTCCTAAAAAGTGAAGATCAAATGAAGTATCAAATCTCAATGAAGATTAAATCAAGTTCAAATCAAGATCAAATGAAGATCATAAATCAAAGTTCTAGTGGAGATCAAATGAAGATCAGGAATCCAGTTTGAAGAGATCAAATGAAGATCCAAAGAAATTCAAAGTCAAAATGGAATTGACTCCCTTGCTTCACTACATATGAGCAAGTATCCCAAAAATTGAAGGATAGAAAGGAATGAGCTGAATCCCTAGAATTGTCAGCACTACTATACCTTACGCATGATGATATGTCTGATGCATTAGCACCTCGCTTATGAACAAGACCAATGTTTGAATGTGGAAGAGCTAGCTTCAGGTGTCCTATATCGCCTAGTGGCTTAGTCCAACTAAAATCTAAACTTAAGATTGGATAAACACTTGTGGATCCCCTATCTTAGCAATGGGCTGAAAGAATCCCACTTGACATCGGGGTATGCTTATGCCTTATCTTAAAATATTCATGTGCACACACAGGGATAATGAACAGTTAGGGCCTATCCTAGCGAAAGCCTTATATCTCAGAAGTCTAGTATGGTTAGTATACAACTTTTGATAAGTCAATTAGGGTGTTTGAGTCTCATGGAAAACCTCAAAAATCTCTCTAATAGCAACAAATGTCAAATATCACAAACCATCAAAGAATATTCAAATTATCAAATTATAAAGTATCCAATAAGTGATACATCATTACATAAAGCACAATCAAGATATAGGATAGATACCGGATGAATATCAAAAATGATATTTAGATGACCACTGACTATATTGTGCATATCATTCAAAGTGAAAAAAGAAAATAGAATGACATATTATATCATTCGCATCATACAACTTCATATCATTGCATTTCATATATGGGTGATTAATTGATTAAATTCTTATTATGAGAATTTCCAATTACATTCATGATTTTTACACATTCTGTGGTGTCATCCATTAGATTGATAAACACATATTGCATTCATTCCTTATGTTTTAAGTGATTAAAGCATACAGGTTCATTTACATTAGATTACCATCGTGTAAATAAAGCATTACATACATTAATGCATACAATAAAGCAATATCAAATATGCATAAAGAGATAACATCACATCCATATGCATCCATCATATCACACATCTAAACATCTAGATCACTGCATATCATCATCATCATAAATTAAATAGCTATCTAGTGCATGTCATCCATACATCACATCATATAGCATCAAATTAACATAAGCATTGCATCCATGTGCATCAAATAAACATAAAATTAAAAATACACAAGGACACATAATGAGCCATAAATTATCAAATCATATATATATATATATATGTCCAAAAGAGTACATCAAGAGTACAAAATACCCATAGGCTACAATCGTGTAGGTCCTAGACCTTACACCAAAAATGATACATATACAAAAATGTAGCCTAGATCTGGTAGAGCCCTAGCTCTAGCCTGCTCCTCCTGAGCTGGAGCTCTCATCGCCTCCCTTAGCCCTGTGCTCTAGAGCCTGCTCTATAGTCGGCTCTGGTGCCTACTATGTGCCCTTAGGGCCCTATGTGCCACCTAATCCAAAGAGGCCTAGCACATGGGATACTGGTATCTCTATGTGGAGACCTATGACTAGAGGTCACAGACTGACCGATCTCTCTGGTCCTAGTATGGGAGCTGCCTCCATGTGTGCTAGAGGACCTGTGTGTCCTCTCGGTCCTATGAGTCCACTAACTAGAGCTCATTGTGGACTACCCCGTAGTCCTGGACCTAGTCGCTGAGACCCCATAGCATGTGAATCCTCTAGGACCTCCCCACCTATCAACCTGATGTGACCCTCCAGCTAGTCTATGCGAGCTACCCTGGCTATGTACCTAGCATTGGCATCCACCAATAGGTCCTGTAAGCACAAAATCTCTGACATCAGGTCATGACCACCTAGTAATAATGATGATGGTGCAGCTAGAGGTCCCATAATAGCCTAGGAGGATGAAGGATCCCCCTCTATACCCTGAGAAATCTCGCTCTATAATAGCCTCACCCCACTATGCTAGTGCCACATCACGTGCACTAGTGAGATCATGGACCTGAGTCTCTACCATTGTAGCCCATGTTGTAAGACTCATGATCTGCTCCTGAGCCTTAGCTAGCTACCTATCCCTATGAGCCAGCTTCACCTCTAGAAGGGTGATAGAAGTATCCTCGCTACAACTATTGAGTCTGTAGCCTCCCAACCTGACTCTATAGATCTACAACCTGAGCGAGGAGCTACCCTACCTCACTATCAGGAGGCACCTCACCCTCTCCTCCTCTTAGCCTCTACCTATGGAGCCTCCTCTATGGTGGCCTCTACACCCCATCCACCCTCAATCTGTTAGTGCACCCTACACCCATCTGGATCGACCTCTACCTCTCCTAGTCATCTACCCTACCTAGAGGCCCTGATCCCTACCACTATAGTAGGGACCACCATGTGTCATATGCTAGGGTGGTCCTAGCCCTATCATCCCTAGACTCCTAGAAATCATCAACCTCATCTCCAAGTGTCGTAGGCTAAATCCATGATAGGTGCATCTCCAAGACTAGATGCCTATAGACAAAAGGAATCTCTAGGATGTCCTACACTAGGCAAACTACCATAGGATGAGAGTAGAACTAGTACTCCCTAACCTCGACCTTACGACCGAGTAGCCACCTATCTCGATGAGCCTATCATAGCCACTCACCTACCTCTATCTAGTTTGGGTAATCCATGTAGGGATGCCACTCAATGTCATCCAACCCAAGCACTACAAATCGTGTAATGTAATGATCAACATCGCCAACATGGGTCCTACTATAAAATCCCTCCTCCCAAGGCTAGCATGTGATGTAGCACTGATGCTCATCATCAATGGTAGAAATGTGAAGGGGCAGCTCTATGGAATGCTCTATCCTAATATGCTGCCAACCCTAGATCTATAGTAATAGGCTACAACTAATACCATGATGACTCTAGCTAGTGATCTGGTACAGCTCCTAGTAGAGCTAGCATAGTAAAGTGCTCCCCTAAGCTAGGAGTAGTGGCTGAGTAGTGGAGCTCTGAATAACTCTCCTGACACTGGCCAGGAGGTTCCAAGGAATCCTCACACTCGAGGAGTCTGGAAGAACAATCTGCACCACCAGGTGCATGAAGATCACCTCTCTCATAGAGAAGATGCGCTAACCCTACCAATATCCGATATGGACTCCTCCATGATCAATCATGCACTGAGCCTCCTAGCTTCGGTCATCAAAGATAACATCAAATACAACCCCCTTGCTCTAGGAGGAGGAAGAGGTGATGGCCTCACCATCAATAGGGATCCTAAAGATCCGATAGATGTCCTCAAGAGTGATGGTCATCTCACCCATGGGTAGGTGAAAGGTGTTGGTCCGTGCATTCCAACGTCGGGCCAACGTAGTCAAATAGGCCTGATCTACCCTAATAGTGGGTAGATCTAGAACGTAGCCAAAGCCAATGGCTCCAAACCATGTCCGCTCTCTAGGAGTGAGCTATCTATGGAGAGTCTTTAGAAGGTCTGGCTCATGAGCTCTAGAGGTCAACCTCTGAAATAAAAGCATTGTATAAGAGAAAATCTAACTAAAAAACAAGCAAAAATAGATAAAAAATGACCTTAAAAATGTCAAAAACATTTAAAAACTGATAAAAAGACAAAAACATGTCACAAAGCATTCAGAAAAATCAAAAAAATCAATTAGGCAAGTCAGAATTGCATTAAATGATATTAATTGCCTATTAAACCTTAGAAAAATTAAAAATTTGATAATTTTTTCTAAAGTCAGTGAACCGAGGTCAACCCTACGGTCCGCATGCGATCAAAATTTGACCATTGTAGTTTGAATGTGAACCATAGCTGATAGCTGTGGTCCCCAATATAAAAATTGGGAACCATAGCTACCAGTTATGGTCTAGGAAGGATACCCATTTTGGGTCACTTCCTAGCCTCGTTGACCAAAAAAATTAAAAACTAATCTAACCTAATCTAGTGTGGGGTTCATTACCAACTATTTAATGAAATTGATTTACCGCATTACTTAATGTGGTTCATTTTAAATTGGTATTGATTGTGAGGACTCGATTTCGAGTTACCTTGCCCGCTCCATGGCCTCTGCTAGTCGATGGCTGTCCAAGATCCACCATCGGGGTATAGGTGTGAGGTATGGTCAAGTTTTAGGTAGCGTTCCGGATCAGGGATGTCTTCTACCTCTCAGAGCTCTCACAAATGTAGTTGCTTTCAAGAAAATAATAAAAAATTCAAATGGGAAAGGCTACTTATAGGTCCTCCTAATTTTGATGGACCGTAGCTGACACCTACGGTCCCGAAATTAGGGTTTTCACCCATAGGTCCGACCTGTGGTTCCCAAAATTTGAAAACTTCAACCGTAGACCATACTCATGGTTCGCAACTAGCATTAAATGCACTCAAACCCCACCGTGGGAAGGTCTAAAATGACAAATTAATGACTCCTAATGGATCAAATTTCAAAAAGAGCAATCAATATTGCAAATTTGGTGATGTTCAAAGCACCAGGATCGATCAATAAATCAAAATTAACAAAAAAATCAAATAATTAAAAACCAAATGCGCCTCGTATTCAGTAATTTACCCTATACACTTGGCGGTTGCAGTGACTTGCGATCCATGCAATCCGACAAGATGAGTAAATTACCATAAGGACATTTGGGGCAAAAATTGTCATCGTTGATCTGATATGCTTCTTTTCAATTTCGAAGAAGGCCTTTGAGGTTGGACTGCTCCATGGAAATGAGGCGTTGCATGTCATTTCCTCTATGACATATTTTCAGCAAATCATCGATAAATTGATTCAACACAAAACTAATTGGATTTGTATCATTTCGATTCTCTAAGAAGGCTATTGTAGCTCGACTGCTCCATGGGATAGAAATGTGCAATTACTATTAATAGTTGGAATCATAAGTTGAACTAGGCTTAGCCAAGTCATTAAAATGCTCAATTCTAAATTTGTTCAGATCATTCATTATGGTCAAGCGACCTCGTCGCTTCATACATTGTCATTACCCTCATCGACTCATCGCTTGAGGGGGTAGTCATAATATCAAATCATAATCAAAATCAATAGAAGATCCCTGAAATCGTAGATCCCTTGATCTTGTCAAAATTGTGTTCGTCCTTGCGAATCATTGTCAACAACTATCATAAGCTTACCCCTTTGCTTGGGGAAAATAGCAAGTATGATAATTTGTTTGTATCTCTTCTCCTTTCGGTTATATAGGCCTAACTCCTATTGTAGCATCAAACGCTACCCGAATGCCTGATGGCGAGTGCAAGCTTTTCAAATGTAAGCCTTTCACCGAGTTGGAAGCAATGATTCCAGGATGCGCATCCTTTTGTAGGACAAGAGGCATCTAATGTTGATCCGACTAATGATCATCATAGAACCTTCGACATCATTTTAGGAGGTCTATTTTTGCTCATACGTTGTTCGATCTCACAACGCATCTCAAAAGGGGCATCTGTAGACACCTAAAATGCGTCATGTCGATGGCGACTACTCATATGGACATGCTACAAGACCATATGGAAGATCTTGGATAGACTCCAAGATAGAGCAGTGGTTCTAACCACTCAATTTGGGCTCCTTGGCCTATTCAATCTGAACCGCAGCTCAGACCTACGGTCTACAGATTGAACCATAGATGACACCTATGGTTTATAGTCTAGACCATAATTGTAACCTATGGTCTTAACTGAAGTTCAGTTGGCCTTCATCCGAGCCAAATCAGTTTGAATGACCATTTGTTCTAGAAGAAGGTGGTTAAAGGATGGAAGCTTCCAATCCAACTATCCTAACCACCCCTTCTTGATCTTGGCTTCTCCATGAAGCCACCCCTAGCCCTAGGACATCCTATAAGTACCCCTTCAAAATAGGGCAAGAAAGATGAGATCCACTTGAGCAACGAAGCCCTATCAAATTGTACACTCACTTGAGTGCATAGAGAGAGCCTTGTTGCCATCACCATTGCCAATTTGTCAAGCATCATGACAAATTGTGCCATGGATGCCCTAAGGAGCTAGAAAGCCAAGAAATGCCAATTTGGGCAAATGGAGGCCCTATTCAACAATTCAACCGCCAAACCTATCAGAGGACACTGAGGCGACCCTTGATCATCAATTTGACAAGGAGGATCAAGCCCACTACCCTTGAAATTGGAGGGCAAACCTACTTGGTTGCTCACCGTGGCTTTCAGCCATGGTTTATAGTGCAGACCGCTCATCAGAGCTGTGGTTTGCCATAGGTATAAGATCTCCTTACTATTCTTGTTTTAGATTACTTAATTAGATTAGATTAATCATTTGCATGGTTAAAATAGGGTTTTAGAGATCTTTGACCCATAGATTTAGTGTTTAGAGTAATTCTAGTACATTAGTGTAGAATATGCAAGAATGGTTTCTTTTTATGCTTTCATGCTCTATTTCATTTAATTGGACCATTCAATACTTAGCTGCAATAGTCTTTTATGCATTTCCATGAATCTTTACTAATTTGGCATAGTTTAGATGTGTTTTTCATGCTTTCTTGATTATATGCTTTTCATGGCTTTTTCATGCATCAATCCTTCAAAGGGCCTCATCACGAGAGGCTGCCTATTTGTATAACATTCTTGTGTTGTTTCTTGATCATAGGAAATAGGTTTAAAGGGAGCTTCAATTGTTCAAACACCTTCCTCAATGCGAAGAAGAGGGTTAACTCCACCCTAGAGCAGTTTGTGACTATTTGGAAAAGCAATAATAGTGCGCCTACCCCGTTGAGGGCTTTGGCATTGTATTGATTGTATCAACATTTGGGTGACCCTAAGAGGGGCAATATTGTAATCGAGATTCACTTCCAATATCAATAAAAGAAACACGCATTTTCATTGTTATATGCAATCTTGTTATCTTGTCATGCTTTTATGTTGATTTCCATTAATGCAATAGCTAGGTGTACGCTTTTTGGGATAGGTCACAATCATAAGTATTCCTACAAGTATTTATGTAACCAAACCTTATATCTAGTAGTTGCAAGTTACCCTTATCCTCCAAATTTTAAAACACCAAATTTCTAGATATATAGGGGTAAGGAAGATGCTATCAATAACCTTAGAATATTTCAAAATTCTTTCCATGATATTGCCTATGATGAGTTGCTATTATCAAATATATTTTCCAAAATCCTTAGTGGACCTACCCTTGAGTGGTACTATCAACTCCCATGACATTATCTTAAGAGTTTTAAGGAATCATATGAGATGTTTGTACAATAATTCTCAACACCTATTGAAGAAAAGGTTAGAATTCATGACCTATATGAATTAAAGTAAGCCAAAGATGAAAGCTTCACTAATTTATTAACAAAATAGAAATATCTAGTTGGAATACTCCATTACACGCCCCATAAAATACTTTTCAAAAATATTTATCCATAACTTACATGATCAGTTATCCTATGAGTTGGAAATGGCCAACATCTCATTCTTTGAATAAGTAGTCAATCTTCCTAAGCATGTGAAAACCACCCTCATAAAAAGAAGGAAGCTTAAAATAAATAAATAAGAGGGGAAATCCTCTAAGATTAATATAAGAATAATAATATGGTAGGTGATAGAGTTACCAACTCTCAATAAAATAATAATGTAAACATTATAGCTATACTCTTCAAAATTTGGACCTAATTAAGCAACAAAAACCTAGGATATAGTTCACCAAATTAAATAAACCTCTTTCCATTGTTGTCAAACAACTCCTTGATTCTAAGATGATTAAGATTCTACCCTTCAATCCCATATCTACTACCAAATATTGACATTTTCCTAATGAACATTGTGATTTCTATCACATCGATATCCATACTAATAATAAGTGTAAAAAACTTAGGCACCTTGTATAAGACTTGATATATGGCGGATGTTTTGTCGATAGTGCATATAAATTTTAAACTTAATCAAACCAAGACATGGAAATTTTTTTAAAATCACTACAAAATTAGGAACAAAAGGTAACAAACAATATATATTATACTAATGTTCCACCTCCAAATAAAAATATGGTGGGCATGATCTATCACCACAATCACCCTTCATTTTTGCTACCACAACGCAACAACAAAATAAATCAACCCTTTCAACCAACTCTAGTCCTTTACACTAGAAAAATCCCTCCTTCGAAGGACCTCAACAATCCTAAAATTTCAAAATAAATCTAAGGGTAATTTTTGATCTCCAAAAAAAACTCACAACTACCCTAGCCAATATTTCTATGTATTTACTTCTTACAATATATTAAACTTGTGGAGAAGCCTTGATCAAAATTTTGGGTAAGCAAATTACACTTCAAAAATTTAATCCTTGTGATATTATGACTATAGTGGGGTCCATTACGGTTAACCCTGCTATAATATATTTCTATAATGATATTATCCCTTCATTATCCATGCATTGAGATATCCCCCTTTATATTACAACCCACAATAGTGATCTATTTATCAAAACAATAATTTTTGATAATGGATTAGGCCTTAATGTTTGTAGTCTCTAATTTAAAGATGTTTTGTTGATAATGAATTAGAGAACCCTAAGAATCTAGATTTTGGATCAATCATTGTATAATAGGATACATTCCTAACCATAATGAACCTACACCCATCTCTCTCTCATCCAATAAATATGACAAGGTTATATCTACAAATGGATTGATTTGGGATGAGACAATTGAAGAATCCCTTTTCTTCTTGCTTGCACACCTTGTTATTCTGAACCTTATCACCCTAGTGCATCTTGAGTTGGTTGCTACTAAAGAATACTATGACATTGAGGATATCCTATGTGATTTCCCTCACGATGGTTTTAATTAGGATGCCTTTCACTTTGATGGATATTTTTACCATGTTGTTTATATTGACCCTTCTCAAATAGAGGATGGTGACCAATGGTCTCTTCCTTTATATGAATTTGAGAACTTAGGAGTATTTATATCCCCTTAATTTGAATATGAATCACATATTCTCATTGAGGATACTATCAATTTAAATTGAAATGTATGATGCTCTCATGATCTTTAAGGTAGGAAAAGTCTTGACCCCTATAGAGTGCCAAGAGTACACAAGTTCTTGATAGAATTTAATGATATATTTGCTTGGTCATGCATAAATATTCCCAGATTAGATCACTTCCTAGTTGTCCATCACCTTGTAGTCAGGCCAAATGTTAAGTCTATCAAGTAGAAGCTATGAAATATGTATACAAATGTAACCTTTATTGTTAAAGAGGATCTTCATAAGTTTCTTGATGTTAAATTTATTAAAATGATAAATTATTCTGAATGGATATCTAACATTGTTCCCATTACCAAGAAAGAGGGTAGTGTTAAAATCTATGCCAATTTTAGGGATATTAATAAGGCTTTTCCTAAAGATAATTTTCTTTTTCCCAATATTGACATAATCATAAATTTTACTGCTGGATGTGGAATTTTATCCTTAATAGATGGGTTCTTAGGGTATAATCAAATTTGCTCTTGTGAATCAAGTTAAGACAATATTCATAACTTCATGGGGCACCTTTTCTACCAAGTCATGTTGTTTGGCTTGAAGAACATAGGTTCTACCTACCAATGAGTGATGAGATATTTCTTTCATGATATGATGCATGAAATTATGGAATATTATGTTTATGGTCTCCTTGGCTGATGTAGGCAACAAATCCACCTCCTAGAAGAAGAAGTGATCAAAGGGATTTGCTCAATTTTGATAGTTTTGACACAAGTGATAGTTTGCCCAAGTTTTGTAAATCATATAGTAAGGGGTAAAACCATACAACTAGAATGGAAAATCATACAAGGTAGTGGCAAATCATACATGGTGCACCGAAATTCACCCAAATGCAAGGGAAATGTAATTTCAGAGTGAAATGGTGCATAGATTTGCTAACTAAGGTGTTAAACTTAGTAAAAAGCCAAATTAATGTATTCAATTGTATATTGGCAGTTGTAAATAATGAATTGCCTTAAGAACCACTTTGGAATGGCCTGGGCAATGTTATATAAGGCCTCATTTTCAAATTTGTAGGTCTGGTTGCTAGAGTGAATAGCTAGTACTTGTTAGTTGTTGATTCTCTGAGTTATTGCAATTACATTGATAGATTTTCCATACTGTAATCGAATCCATATACATCAATGAGCATAATGAAGGTTGTGGATGACTATGTACGATTTTGGTAATGATGGATGGTGATTTATGGATGAATGTTGATGTGTGTGTGTTTCTATGGAATGTTATAGGTTAGTTTTGTGCATTGTTGCAACCCTGTGGTAGAATATGGTGCTGGTGAAACCTGGAGAATGATATAGGAGCATGGAAATATCAAGGAACATGTATTGAAAGGTGTTGTATGATTTTTGGCCGTACTCATGCACATGGAATCTCTCAACAGTCTTGTTAGGATGTTTTGCCTATTGTGGAGATTGTATTGATTGGTCTATCAAACCCTTACAAAACATCCAGGAGAGAGATTGGAGCAATGGAACATCTAAACTAGCATCTGACTGTGTCGTTGGTTCGTACAAATCGTACATCGTCACCCTTACAAATCGTACAAAGCACTTTTACCCGATTTGGTAAAACAGGTGATTGAGAGAAACTTACCCGATTTGGTAGTTTTGGGGAATCGACTTGAGCGATTACAAAAATATGTACGAAAGCCTCCAAAACTGAATCTATCAGTTTTTTTGAGTGTAATATCATACCATCTATGACACTGTATGATTTGAGATCATACAGTGTAGGCATTTGATGTCCGTACAAGGTGATTATAGTTCGTACAAGGGTAGTTTGAACGGTCTTAAGACTGTATGATTTGGTAATTGAGTTGGGCTTAGCATATTGATCATTATCAGCCTTGGAAAATACCTCCCTACTAGGAATAATCCACCCCTATGCTACATTTGGCATCGTTGCCTTATCGAATCTGGCATTTTTTGTTAAAACGGGTCAAAATTGATGAAGTTGAATACTGAGACTGGAGGTGAATGATGGACACCAGTGCACGGAGCCATGGGAGATGGGAACTAAGAGATAACATTCTAGTAAGAAGGAGCACAAGGATTTCTCAAAGAGAAAACACAAATAACTCAGACCGTAGTACTCAAGAACCAGAGATAGAGCAAGTTTGGACATCCGAAGAAGGAGACTTTGAGGTATTGTTGATAGAGACAGAAGATGAGGAAATAGAACCACCAAGCGTAGAGGCAAGGGTTGACAAAGGAAAAGTGCAAGAAGATAGAGAGTGGATGGTGACACTTGAGAAAGTGATAGAAGGGTTGCAAGAGAGTGTGGAGGATGGGAGTCAGGCACCAGAGCAATAGGACGTGAGGTCTCAGGAGGATGGACCAAGACCATCTCCCTCACATCAGTGAAGGAGGTCACGAAGTGAAGATGCACGAGAATTTGGTCATCGAGTGGTGGGACAAAACAAGATACCTCGAATTGACACTTCTAATGACAACGGGAGTAAGACACCCCCAAGGAGGAATCAGATAGAGATTCCATGAGATACCTCAAGTGATAGTGATGACTCTCCTAAGATGGCTAACAAGGCAGCCAAACAAAGATGTCCACCATTTTTAGGTGAGGGTAAGGAAGACCCCACATGGCATATAGGGACTTGCATAACCATTTGGAGAGAAAATGGTGTAGATAGACCTGAGGATTGGGTAATCCTATTTCCTGCTACCTTGAGAGGATTGGAAATTGATTGGTATTTGAAGAGAGAAAATACCATAGATTTTTAGACTTGGAATCAGATAAAGGAGAAGTTCATTGAAGAATTTTGACCTTTAAAGGATGATGGAGATATTGTTATGGAACTTTGCGTGATGAAGCAAAAAACTGATGAGGATGTGAAATCCTACAACCGTAGACTAAAGCAATTAGTCGATAAGATGTAGATGTCGTTGGTAGATGTTCTAGTAAAATGGTGGTTCGTAGATGGATTACTTCCAAAATATAAGAAAAATATGAAGGTAGTACCATCAGAAACATATGAAGAAGCGCTTAAGCACGCAAAGAATTTTGAGAGTGAATCAAAACAAACGTATACGAGAATCTTATCTCATCCCAAGTTGAAGGATTCAGATAGTGAAGAAGATGACACTATACAGAGGATGGTAGCATCATTTCGCAAGGAGTTTGATAAGTTGGTAAAAGAACAAAAGATCAAACCTGATAGAAATGACATGTGGTGCACGGAATGCAAAATGGAGGGACATACAAATATGAAATGTCTGAGGAATGACTATTGCCATATTTGTAATGTGATGGGGCATGAGGTAATGCTATGTCCGTATAATGCAAGAATACATCCACAAGTATTGTCAATCCAAGAGTAGGAAGAGAAACCGAAGGCCCAAGGAAGTGGGCAACAAGTGACAAGTGGCGGTTACAAAAATAGCAGACGAGGTGGAAGATCGAACCAAGGTAATCGACAAGGAGGACAAAGTCATTTACAGTATGACTCGGAAGGTAGACCGATCATACAATGTCGTAATTTCTAGGAATGGGGGCATTTTGTGAAAAATTGTCCTGCACCTCTGAGGCAAGAGACACCACAAGCAAGCACTACACATATGTGTAGATGGTGTGGTCCGAGGAACCACAAAGAAGAGAATTATCCAAAATAGGTGAGTTCGAGTAACCCATAGAACGTTAGTTATTTGGACATCGAAGTTCCTCAAGTTAAGGAGGAAACTCAAGAAGTTTTAGTCATGATGAGAAATCAAGCTAAGAAGGATAAGTATCCAGAGCCAACAAAAGAAAAGCAATGTTGGCAAGTAGCAAAGAAAATATTGCAAGAGGAAGCTGAGAAGACTAAACAAGCAGAGTCGAGAGCTGGTAAGGAATTAAGAAAACCATCAGATCAGGAGATAGTTGTGCAAAATATGGCAGCACAAGTTTTGGATACCATAGTGGAAATTAAAGTATCCAACCTGTTAGAAGCTATTCCAACATTACAGAAGGTAATGGTGGAAGAATTGCAACCACAGAAGGTGATGGAAGTGTAGAGCCAACCAATTCAGGAGGAGGAGCAAAAATATCAATTCATGGATCCAACTATATTAATGATTGATGTGGGAAAGAAACCTGCATTAGTGCATATGGAGATCTTAGGGCACAAATTGACACAAGTTATCATGGATGGAGGATCCAACATCAATGTGCTACCTGAGAGAACTTGGCTAGAACTAGGTGCTCCATATCTATGGGCACCGAGCTTTCAATTATATGGTGCTGACCAGAATGGCATTGAGATAAAGGGAGTCTTAATGACACAACAAGTAATGATAGCTGAACAAGAATTTGTCTTGGATTTCATTGTGATTACAATGCAGAAACCTGCATACGATGCTCTCTTGGGGAGAGGTTGGCTACGAGTAGCCAAAGTTAATCATAATTGGGGAAAGAACCAGATCACTTTTAAGAAGGGACAACACAAATACATGATTAATCTAGCCAATCAAAGAGTTAGTGAAGATGTAGCTACAACAGATGAATCAAAAAATTCCTCAGAGGATGAAGGGCATGAACCTGATGGGGAAGGAATGTTGTACCTAGATGAATGTAGCGAAGATGAAGCTCGATCTGATAGTGGACTTCTTCATTGGAAAATGGAGGAGTACAAAATGTTTCAGCCCAACTACCTCTGTATTGAGTCAGAGGAGATCAAGGAAAAATAAGACAAACCAAAAGTTAGCAAAGAACCTAAGAAGGAAGCAGAAGAGAAATGGACATTTCCGAAAAGCTTTGCAGAGTATACAGTAGGAGATGCAGAGATTGATACAAGACCGACACACCCCGAGAACGTAGAGAAAGCTATGAGTGAACCAAAAAATATCAAATATGAAGGACCTCGGATAGTGGACATCAATCTAGGAATGGAGGAGGAACCTAGGATGATCCATTGCGATGATGATTGGAATCCGGTATTGAAGGCAACAACTTTTAAGATATTCTTGGAATACAAGGATGTCTTCGCATGGACATATAAGGACCTGAAAGGAATCCCACCAGAACTATGTGTCCATAAGATTACACTAATACCTGGTGCTCAACCAGTAAGGAGGAGACCATATAGAATGAACCCAAAGTATGTTGCATTAGTGAATACGGAGATAGAAAAGATGCTAGAAGCAGGAATCATATTCAGGGTGACAAACAGTGAATGGGTTTCACCTATAGTGATCACCTTGAAGAAGGAAGTAGACAAGATCAGAATATGCATGGACTTTAGGAGTCTAAATGTTGTAACCATTAAGGATCCCTTCCCCATTCCCTTCATAGATTCTATCTTGGAAGAAGTTGCAGGACATGAGATCTATTCATTTTTGGATGGGTTCTCGAGATACAATCAAATCAGCATCACCGAGGAGGATAAGCTGAAGACCACATTTATTGTGGAGAATGGCATCTATGCATATAACCGAATGCCATTTGGGCTCTGTAATGCCCCAACTACATTTCAGCGTATCATACTGTATATATTTGATCAACTAGCAATGGGGAACTTCAAAGCATTTTTGGATGATTGGTCCATCTATGGGAAGATCAAGGAGCATCTTCCTACCCTTAGTGAATGTATGAGTAGGTGCAGAAATGCACAAATATCATTAAACCCAGGGAAATATTTTCTGATGGTACCATATGGGAAATTGTTAGGACACATTGTGTGCAGTGAAGGATTGAAGATAGATCCTGATAAGATCCATGTGATATTACACATGGAAGAACCATTTGATGTGAGTTCACTCAAAACTTTTCTTGGTTCGATAGGATACTACCGAAGGTTTATCAAGAATTATGCACATGTATCCTACCCATTAGATTCTTTGATGAAAAAGAATATTCCTTTCAGATGGACAGAGGAGCACCAAGGAGCCTTCGAGGAGTTAAAAGCTAAGTTGGTGAGTAGTCCAATTTTGGTGTTTCCTAGTTGGGATAAGGAATTCCATGTCCATGTTGATGCTTCAAATTTTGCAATTGGATGTGCTCTAGCACAAGAAGGATAATTTAGGCTAGATCAACCTATTTTCTTTGCTAGTCACCTTTTGTCAAGGCCAGAGAGAAACTATAGTACAATAGAAAGGGAAGCTTTGGGAATGGTATATGTGGTTCAAAATTTTAGGTATTACCTACTGGTGAATCCCTTTGCTTTCTATGTTGATCACCAAGCCCTATTGTACTTGATAAACAAACTGGTGATCCAAGGATGAGTCAGTAGGTGGCTCATCACCCTCCAGGAGTTCGTATTCCGAGTAGTGGTGAGACCTGGTAAGAAGCATGTGATTGCAGACCAGTTGTCTCGGATACGATCAGGGGAGCCTACAGGAACAGGAGTTCCTGATGAATTTCTAGATGCATAATTATTCACCATCAACATTGTTCCATCATGGTACAAGTTGGTTGGCCAATATCTATCCACAAGTGAGTTGCCACAAGAGATGACGACAACTAAAAAGAAGAAAGTAATCATGAAGTCAACACCTTTCCAGATAATAGTAGGATTACTATATAAAATGGGAAGTGATGGTATCTTATGAAGATGTGTAATGGATGGAGAAGTCAAGGTAGCATTGAAGGAAGCCCATATAGGCTTAGCAAGAGGACATATGGGACCAGATGCGACCGCTAGAAAAGTATTTCTAGTAGGGCTATGGTGGCCCACACTGTATAATGATGCAAAGGAGCATGTGAAAGCATGCGATACTTGCCAAAGAGTAGGGAAGCTGGTCAAGAGGGACTTTATGCCCTTACATCCATCACAACCACAAGAGTTGTTTGAATGATGGGGATTGGAATTCGTAGGACCATTGAAGACATCTCGAATATGGAAGTGTAGATACATCGTAGTAGCAACAAAATACCTGACAAAGTGGGTTGAAGCGAGAGCATTACCTGATAATTCAGCCAAAAGTACAGCGAGATTTTTGTATGAGCAGGTAATCATAAGATTTGGTATTCCACTACAAATAACAAGTGATCACGGAGGACACTTTGTTAATGAGATTATCAAGATGCTGACAATAGAGTTCAAGATTTTACACTCATTGTCTAGTCCGTACTACCCCAGAGCGAATGGGCAGGTGGAAGCGACAAATAAAGTCTTAGTATCTACTCTATATAAAACCTATGGAATAGAGGGAGCAGACTAGGAGGAAAGGCTACCATCCATTTTGTGGGTATACAGAACAACTTTTAAACCAACAATAGAGCATACACCTTTCCAACTAATGTATGGACAGGAAGTAGTGGTGCCAATCAAATTCTTGATACCAAGTTTGAGAGTCATGGTAGAGCATCGCTTGGGGGATCAAGAAAGTTTGGAAGAATGACTGATGACACTGACCAAGTTAGATGAAAGAAGATTCATGGCACAATGGGTGATTGAGATAGCTCAAAAAATATGGAAGGCATGGCATGACAAGCATTTGAGGAAGTTGGAACTTAGTCCGGGTGACTTAGTTCTAAAGTTTAATGGGAAATGGGAAATCAAGCCAGGTAAGCTGAAGATGCTATGGCTTGGCCCTTATAAAGTAATTGAAGTAATGAGTAATGGAGTAGTCAAGCTATAGAACTTGAATGGGATAGAGGTACCCAATACTGTAAATGGCTCAAAGTTGAAGCCTTATAAGGTACAATGTTTATTCATTGCTTCAGAAGAAATTGAATGATGAAGATGAGTGAAAGCTCAAGATGAGGCTCACCATGAGCCAGGTCCATCATAGGAAGAACCTGATATGGGACTCACATGCTTATTTGTAGAAGGGGAGGAGACACAACTAATAGTTGAACAACAAGAGTTGGCACCTCGACCCGATGAAAGAAGAAGGATGCGAGTACACGTCAGAAGGGCTGATGGGACCATACGAGAAGGAGAGGAGTGGGTTTCTCTAGAACCAAGAGGCTATCAAGAGATAGCACTATTACCTAGAACTTTGAACACAAGGTACCCACGAGTAGAACATAGGGAACTACCTCGACAGATGGAAGGACGAAGAAGGATAAGGTTAACAGTGCACAATGAAGATAGAGTGGACACATTCAAAATGGAAATCCCAGAGGACGACAGGGATGAAACTATAGATGAGGAATTAGTTGGACTTTCTCCATTGGCTCAGATAGGGCTATTACAGTAGAGGATGAGAATGCAAACTCAAAAATTACAAGAAGAGTATCAAACATTGCGGAGTCACAATGCGAGGTTGAGGGAACAACTCATCCAGGAGTTGGATGGTACCATACGAAGACTGGATGAACAGAGGGCAGTTAGACTGCAAGAAGTTGAAAGTGAACCTGAGGAGGTTGAAGGATTAACTCCAAGAAATGGTGGAGGAAATGAAGGTGCAAGCACAAGTTCGCCACCCCCACCAAGTGAGCAACCAATGACAAATGAAGATGCAGAAGTACTTTGGCGAGACATAGAGGAGGCCACCACATCACCTGAATTACAAGGCAACATATTATTGGATATGATGGATTCTAGTGATGAAGGAATGTCATGGTTGGTAAGAGAGCCTAGTGCAGATAGTAGTGATGATGATGAGCCAGAGAATCCTCATAATCCTCAGAGAGATCATGACCCTCCAACTAGTGCATCGAGACAAAGACAATCAGGGAGAGCTCAAAGGGGTAGACCCAATATTGATACGTAAGCTTACACAATAGCTCATCAAAAACTAAGAAGACAAAGAAGGGAAGTACGGAGATTGGAGAGAGTGATGAATTTGCCAACCGATTGGGTAGAATAGAGGGAAGAGGGTCAGACCGACTCTAGCTCTGAGACAGACTTCTCTGATGCATATAGAGAAGTATTGGCATCTTCATCCCCCAGAGATCCTTTGAGGAAAGAATATGGAGATATCACTTGGTACGTGCTGATAGGAGAATCAGAACCTTGTGACAGTTGTCACCTAACCAGAGTCCACTAGCCAATATTGAGTTGGTAGAAATTACTCCTGATAACCGAGGAACAAGAGGAAGAATTGGACAAAGACCTCTAAGACTCCAACAAGGAAGGGGAGGAGGTAGGTGACCAGGGAATAACCAAGATCATGATGATGTTACAAATAGAGGAGGTAGAGGATGAGGAAGGTTTTGACCCCCTACTCCTAGATGGTCGGGAGATAATCCTTTAGCATGCATGAACTGGACAAGGAACCAACGAGGTATACCAAGAATGAGAGGCATGTTACCAAACTCTGTAAGACGACGCACATGGGGGCAACCACCCATAACCAGACAAGGACCTCAATGAGTGATGGGTAATAGGCGATTACTCCAAGAGAGGGAGGAATCACCAATAGTACAGAGAAGTCCGATGCCAAGGGGAAATGGATGGGGTAGATACCCACATGGTAGAAACCTTGTTGGAAGAGGAAGGATACACTTTGCAGAGGAAAGAAACTTAGGCCAACAATGAGTTCGATCGCCAAGTTTGGAGCAAGAATTGATCCATGGAGATAGGCGAAGAAGTCACTCAAATGATAGTAGAGTGGTAAGGACACCACTACCATGGGATCAATCACCTGCATGGCAAGAAGAAGGACCACCAGGTGAGGAGACTCCAACTTGCCATTGTACAATTCCAAATTGTACACATTGTAGGGGAAGAGCTGAACATGCAGTAACATCACAGGTAGAGACAAGCCAACCAAGGGAACAAGGGGTACAAGAGGACACCATTACTCGAAATGTTATGGTCGAACCTCCAGGTCAAGATTCATATGGGATCGTACAAGTGAATGTCACTGTACGATTACCAAGACGGTAAGTGTAAATAGACTAGGATTGAAAAAAATGAAAAAAATGGGTGCCTTAGTTGTGAAAATCCCTCGGGATGCAATTAAGAAGGAAGTGGTTGAAAACCGGAAATGGCGGCCTCTTCAGAAAGGGAGAAATTGAAAAATTTCTCTAAGTATAAAGATCGTACACAACAAAATTAAAGATGAAATCGTACAAATGATAGATCGTACAAAGTAAAAGTGACATAGAGTAAGGGAAATCATACAAAATGACATGTTGTACGATTTAGATCATACAGTGTATGATTTCAAGTAGGATGTATGATTTCCAACTACCCAATTAATGCGGCATGCGCGGGAGAAAGCAACGGTTGGAGGAAAAAGTGGGGGAAAAAGATGAAATTTCAAAAACTTATTGAGTTGTCAATCATCCATGCAAGATGGAGGGAAAATGTGCAAAGTGGCACAATTTAAGTTGATCGAATTAGGGTTAGTTAGGGTTTTTTGAGCACTTTAAATAGGAAGGCAGAATTGCAATTTTTATCAAATCGTACAAGTGAGAATTCAAATTTTTAGGAGGACGAAGGTGGAAAGCATGCAATTGGAGGAAGAAGACCATATGGGCAGCCAATTTCATTAATACTTTGAATTTTAAGGACCCATTTTTAATTAGCACTAGGGAGTTCTTTTCATTTTCTAAAGATTCAACCCGAGAAAGGAGGAAGAAGAAAACTAGGGTTTACTCCATGAAAAAGGGAAATTCGAATTCCAGCCAAGAATAGTAATAAAATATAGTAGAATACATCAAAGTACGGATGCAGAAGTGAAGAATTGTTGCTGGGAGTCCGGAGAAGTGGAGAAATTGAAGAAGTATGGTGGAAATTGCAAGTTGTTAAAGATTTAAACCCTAAAAATCGGTATAATCTGGAAAAAAGTGAGCTGAGGAACATCAGAGGAGATAAGAGAAGTCTGTACAACCATAAAACTACCACCATAATTTCATTAGTTTGAAATAAAATCACGCCAGAGGTGAAGGAGTGGAAGATTGTTTCAAAAAACACAGAGACGATAGATCGGGGCAATCTGAAAAATGGGTAGATGAAGGATTCAACAAAAGAGATCAAGATTTGGAATTTTTCACAACCTAGGGTTTGAGAAGTCATGTTGTATGATTTTGGGGATAGCATGTATGATTTCCAAGGAAATTAGCAAGAGTTTGGGTGATTTTTAGGCCATTTTAGGTAGCTTTAAACAAATCGTATGGAATCATACAAAAGCATATGGATTCCAAAGGGGAAAGTAGTAAAAAGCAACATCATACGTAGTACTATCGTACTATATGGTCTCAGGTTGCAGATGTACGATTTGATGAAGATAGGATGGTTTGAAGACTGATAGCTAGAAATCGAACTATGGGAAAAATTGGTAGTGTATGATCCAAAAGTGGTTGGCAAGGGTAAAACCGTACAAGAGAACAAAGAACCGTACATTGTACGATTTTATAGTAAGTCGTACGATTTTTGGTACGCTTTCGATTGTGGAAAGAGGTGATGTGGATGTTAAGCTAATCGGTGAGATGTTGAAGGAATGATCTCAACAGAAGAGTTTGGATGTCGATTAAGGTGGATTGTAGCCAATAGGGTGGAGAGATCACTAGGTCCACTGCACGAGAGAGAGGCATACCCATGACAGCACCAAGGGTGATAGTCTCAGTCCCATGATTGGCATGGTAATCATCCTTGGAGGAGAAGAGGATATAGGCCATGGAGGGGACAAAGACATTGGTAGGAGAACCTGAGAAGAACACCACCAAGGCACCGGGAGGAAATAATGGCACAAGAAAGAACCTCACGGAGGGAATTGAGAAGTGAAATTCATCTTCTAGAGTAGGAGGAGCATCTGAGTAGTGGATAGGAAGAATGTCAGGTGGAGGTGACAAAGATTGCATTTGTGCAACATGGAGCGGATGCATGCAGGAAGTGGTGGGATGATGAGAAGAATAGGAATCATCCTTGGAGGAAGACGTTCGAGGATGCTCATGTGGTGGTCATTGCACAAGTTCTGCCATTCCATAAAATATTCTTCCAGAACTATCTATTACAGATAGTTCAAGCGTATAACCCTACAACCCAAACTACCTATGTCAATGTGGGCAAGAGGTCAGTGAAGGTGGATATTTTGGTAGAGATATTTTGAAAAATATTTGGCTTACCGAAAGATGGTATGGAGGTAGTAAAAATATTGGTAGATCCAATAGAGGCATACCACCTCGTCACTACCATGACCACTATCAAATCACTGACTGAGGTGAAGATCTTAGGCAAGGAACATGCAGAATAAAATAGAGCCAGTTGAAAGGAGAACATTGGTCGTGTGCAATGAATACAATCATGGCTCGACTATCAGGAGATATAAGGGCCACAAAAATGCCAATGTGGATGGCACAATACGTAGAAGGTATCACCAAGGGGATTCAATATGATTGGGGTACCTTTCTGGAAAGGAGAATGCATGAGGCACTGATGAAGAGGCCGAAGAATTTTGGAATGACCTTCCATGCTATTGGATTGTTATTGAATGTGGTCATAGAAGCAAGAATGTAATTTCTAGGATTGACGCCACCTCGAGAGATCAGGCCAGGATAGCCGACGATATTGAAGTGGGTGAAGTCAGTGCCATTATCAAAAGTAACTCTAGAGAAACCTCGAACAAGAAGTGAGTGACATATCAGTGAAGCTCAAGAAGACACTACTCCAAAGAAGGATGTTGATGTGCATCATAGGCAAAAAAGGCCTAGATGGCTGGAATAGGAGCTAGAACAACAAGCACCAATACAACGGCAGTAGGAGTAGCCACTCGTTCAAGAAAGGGAGAAGAGGTAGGGAAGCCCCATACAAATAATGATGAGAAGGCAACGGGAAAGAATGATGAGCAAACCAGTTCTAGAGGTACAAGAAAAAGAACAGTCAAACTCAGAAGCGATGAAACTGGATGAGTTGTATTGGACAGAGGCAGAGAGAATAGTACAATCCCCGCAAATATTCCAATATTTTGAGAAGATGAATGCTTCTAAATTTTTTAAAGGATTCGAGGTAGGGCAAGATGGAGTAGCCACTACTCAGGAAGAAGTAGAAGTAGGAATAAATACCATGGAGGAAGAGCCCAAGAAGAAGCCTCGTTACAAATTTGTAATAGGAAGCTCAAGTAAGAAAGATGCACCGATGAATACGAAAGCATCACAAGAGAAAGAAGAACTTGTTGCTGAACAGGTCACAACAATGGACACACAACAAGTTCAGGAACAAGAAGTGATAGAAGAAATTTAGGCGATAGCTCAAGCAGAAGCTCACTAGAAGGAGAAGCTGAAAAAGAGTACCTCAGAATGGGAACAATAGATGATGGATTTCCTAAAAACTATTTAGGAAAAGGATAACTTTCATAGATAAAAAGTAGTATAGATGGGAAGCTACACGGTCAAGCAAAATAATGAGCAAGAAATGTATAAGTCACAAGTCAAGGACATACAGGCTGTTGTGGAAAATTATGAAGCACAATGGAAGAAGCAGAATGAGTTAGTGAGGGCACCAACCAAATTAAATAGGAGGGCAAATGTAGGCAGCAAATCCACATCCCAGAAGAAGAAGTAATCAAAGGAATTTGCTCAATTTTGATAGTTTTGACACAAGTGATAGTTTTTCCAAGTTTTTTAAATCGTACAGTAAGGGGTAAAACCATACAATTGGAATGGCAAATCATACAGGGTAGTGGCAAATCATACAGGGTGCACCCAAATTCATCAAAATGTAATGGAAATGTAATTTCAGAGTGAAATAACGCATAGATTTGCTAAGGTGTTAAACTTAGTAAAAAGCAAATTAATGTATTCAGTTGTATATTTGTAGTTGTAAATAACGAATTACATAAGGATTCACTTTGGAACGACCTAGGCAATGTTATATAATGCCTCATTTTTAAATTTATAGGTCTGGTTTCTAGAGTGAATAGATAGTACTTTTTAGTTGTTGATTCTTTGAGTTATTGTAATTACATCCATAGATTTTCCATACTATAATCAAATCCATATACATTAATGAGCATAATGATGATTGTGGATGATTGTGTATGATTCTGGTAATGATGGATGGTGATTTATGGATGAATTCTAATGTGTGTGTGTTTCTATGGAATGTTATAGGTTAGTTTTGTGTATTGTTGCAACCCTATAGTAGAATATGGTACTGGTGAAACCTGTAGAATTATCTAGGAGTATGGTAATATCAAGGAACACCTATTGAAGGTGTTGTACAATTTATGACCATACTCATGTACATGGAATCTCTCAACAGTCCTGTTAAGATGTTTTGCCTATTGTGGAGATCGTATTGATTTGTTTATAAAAACCTTAAAAACATCCAGGAGAGAGATTGGAGAAATTGATCATCTAAACTAGCATCTTACTGTGTCGTTGGTTCGAATAAATCATACATCGTCACCATTACAAATCATACAAAGCACTTTTACCTAATTTGGTAAAACAAGAGATTGAGAGAAACTTACCCGATTTGGTAGGTTTGGGGAATCGACTTGAGCGATTACAAAATTGTGTACAATAGCCTTAAAAATTGAATCTATCAATTTTTTTGAGTGTAATATCATACCATCTATGACACTATATGATTTGAGATCGTATAGTGTAGGCATTTGATTATAGTTCGTACAAGGGTAGTTTGAATGGTATTAAGACTGTATGATTTGGTAATTGAGTTGGGCTTAGCATATTGATCATTCTCAGTCTTGTAAAATACCTCCCTATAGGGAATAATCCACCCCTGTGCTATAGCTATTTCCTTAATTATTAGTACCATAGTTGATATCTATCTTCAAGTGAATAAGGGAATATAAGTTCTATCTTAAGCCTTCTAAGTGTTCATTTGGGTTAACATAAAAAAAAAAACTATTAGGAATTATCATATTTTAGCATTGCATCAAAGTAGATCCTAATACAATTTTAGCTATTGTCGATATACCACCACTATAAAACCTAACTCAACTTCATAATATTCAAGGTAAGATTCAAGATATTAGGAGATTAATATTTCCACTCATAGATAAATGTCATATTTCTCTAAGATCTTATGCAAGGATGTGGAATTATGATCGGATGATGAATATTAAGTAGCCTTTTGTAATAACCCAAGTCTACCAACACAATTTTTTTGAAGAGCACTTACAAAACAAAGACATCCTTATTATATTTATTTTAGCATACAAGGCTTCACCACAATTGAGTTCCAAACCACTGTAGATAACACTTAGTGGATAGGAGAGGCCAAAACCCATAACTTTTGGGGTTCACCTTACTAAACCTACATGTTTATAAGGATGTCATAAGTGGTTCTTTCCACCTTTCCTATACTAGTTTTAGTATAGGACCATGTGACCACGATGTAGGGATTACCATTTAAGGGCCATAGAACTTAAATGGGAATGTTAATTCCCTAACTTGTATCTAGCTCCTCCTAAATATGATCTTCCACATAGAGCCTTGGTTCTTAGTTACCATGCATCTATGGGCTAACTAATATTATTGTCACTTCGATGATAACTAACATGATGTTCAGATCCTACATGATAAAGGAATCACCATTGTTGTCTTGTGAATAGATTTCCCCACACCCTTGATCCTACTCAACCAAGGTGTAACTAATCACAAAAATCCTAGCTATTGTATACACACAACTCCTTCTAGGTTCATGAGATCCTAGTTATTGCATTCTCACAAATCCTTCTAGGACTCTTGACTACTTGGCTATTGTATTCATGCAACTTCTTCTAGGATTGAATTTCATGGTTTACAAGAGGAAATTCTACCCACCCCAAGGATAGATAACAACATCATCACATACCATAAAGCTAAAACAAAGTATTAAGCATAAAATCACATTATGTTATTCATCTCAAATGAAAAGCACAAAATGAATTCTTCTTAACCATAAACTAGACTATGTTGTTTTCAAAACTATAATATCAAAGATTTCCATCAATATTTATGTATTAACAAGATAACTTATATCTCTAACATAATCATGCATTTCAAATAGTTAATGAAACTCATCAACAACCATCTCTAGAGATTACTCAGGAGTGCATATCCAAGTTAACATTAAACAATATTTAAATATTTAACTTAATCAATACAAGACCTCAAATTTCCACACTTAAAGCAACACCATTCAACAATATTAAAGTAACTCTTCATTGCATAAAGAAGCATCATAAACTATCCTTGGAAACAAGAGTCAATATTACAATTATTTCAAAAAAAATAAACCTTTTCTATTTACAACAATATCATTTTGAAGAGCTTACAATCATCTTCTCAGGACTTCTGCCAACTAAGTCTGCAAGCTTCTTTGATGGAAAAACCACCCACCAAATATGAAGTTTACTTAGGGATCAAAACAACTCTAAATGCAATGCAACTTAGCTCATGCCTTACTCTATTATGCAAACAACCATGCACATAAGCAAGCTATAAGAGGAGAATCCTCCCTCTCTTTATAAATAAATAAGTATTATTTTAATCCATCAAAAGTTAAATCATTCCATAGCAACCCAAGATAAGCCCATACTTCTCTTTATAATTATCTCTTAATCCACATAGATCTCAGGAATCATTATAAATATTTTATTTTTCAACACAATTATATATATATTCTTTTTTCAAACCAAATCACAACATTCATAACATTCCAAGAGAATCCCATACTTCTCTCCATAATTATCCCTTAATCCACATATATCTCAAGAATCATTATAAATACTTCCTCTTCGGAACCAAAACATAACACTTATAAAAATCCAAGAGAAGCCCATACTTCTATTTATAATGATCCCTTAATCCACTTAGATCTTAGGAATTATTATAAATACTTTCTCTTTCCAACAACAATAGTCGAAGTTCATTACTAAAATTATTTTATAGCATAGGTACCTTGTTAAAAGCTTACAAATCAAGTATACCTTTAATAACGACTCAAATGAAAAACCTTTAATAAAACATGAAATTAAAAGCATATTTAATATTAACTCAAATCAAATTCTTTATTAAAACATAAAATTTAAAGAATATATAATATTAACTAAAATTAAATGCTTTATTAAAATATAAACTTCAAAGCTTCTTTAATATTAACTCAAATATAATGCTTTATTGAAACATAATAATCAAAGCATTATTAATATTAAATACAAACCAAAGTTTTCCATGTTTATCCTAAGTTTCTTATGAACAAATCATCATCATCATCATTTCCCTAGGTATCCCTTATGGTAGGTGGTTTACCCATAGCCCCACCAAGGAGAAAGTACCTAGTCCTTCATCCATAGATACGTCAATAGTACCATGTTTCATGCTTAAAGAAAGCAATCATTCAATTATTAAATCATTATAAAAGAAACTATGTCATTACATAAACAAATCAATACATAGTTCATTGTCCACAAAATTTATTCCAAAGAGGGGTGTTACATATTTCCCCCTTGGACTAAACACATTCCTCTATGTTTCTTGTAAAAAGTAGCATACATAATTTTATTCAAATAAAAATTGGAATTGTTGTCTCATCTCATCAACATTTTTCCATGTAGCATAATCTATTGAATATTAGTTTCACTAGATCTTATACTGATCTAGGGTTTATTTCCTTAGCACTCTAGAACAAAACCCTAAAATCTTAAATTACCACACCTCAATGGTTCCAAAATTTATCATTTACGATTTAGAAATATTCCACACATGAGTAGTATCAACAACATACTTCATACATAGGGATATGTGGAAAGTTTCATGGATTTTATATAGGTTGGGTAGCAAAGTGAGCCTATAAGATACTAGAAAAACCTTCCCAAAGATCTCAAAGGGACCCATATACCTAGGATCTAACTTTGTTGACTTTATGGCACTTTTCATGGGTCTAACCCTTAAGAAGACTTTATCTCCTATATAGAACTTCATTGGTGATATTTTTAGATTTGTAAAGATCTTTTTGTGATCGACCAATTACTTGAGCCTAAGTTAGATTGCTTTGATTTGTTCTTCCATCTCCCATATAGTATCAAGTCCATTCATCATCTGATCCTCCAAATTATCCCATAATAGAGGGGTTCTGCATCTTCTACCTTACAAGGCTTCAAAGGGGTCCATCCACAATGATGAATGTTATCCATTATTATAAATAAACTCCATGAGATTCAATAACTCTTCCTATTTTGACTTTTGGTCCATGTAGTACATGTGTAACATATCTTCCAAAATTTGGTTTACCCTCTTGGTTTGACCATTTTTTTCATGATGATACATAGAACTAATGTTTAACTTAGTGCCTACTGCATTATGAAGAGCTTGACAAAATTATAACGTGAATCTATAATCCTTGTTAGATATGATTACCTCTGGAAACCCATGTATCTAAAAAATTCTTTGGAAAACTTATGTGCCACCATTGATGCATCATCCTTGATGTTCCTTGGTATGAAGTGTGTGATCATGGTTAACTTATCAACCACTATTAGGATGACATAATGCTAGAACATATTCTTAGGTAATCCCACAATAAAATCTATAGAGATTACCTACCATTTTTGCATAGGTATCTCATGTAAATACAATTTTCCAGTTGGGTGACAATGTTCTACCTTAACTTTTGGTATTCGAAACATCGTGATAAGAATTTGGTGATATATTACTTCATCCCAACCTAGTAGAAGGTCTTTTAAATATTTTCTCTCATTTTTTGACCCTCTTAGATGAGCACAATAGGTAGAACTATGTGCTTCCTACAAGATCATTCTCCTTAGGTCACCATATTTGGGTATGACTACCCAAGGGTTTCAACATAAAAGTCCATATTTTATATTAAAATTCTTGCTTTCTTTCAAAGTTCATTTTATTTTCTTTTGTAGTTATAAGCAATACAGATCCTGTAGTTACATTTTATTGATACTATACATTAGATTCAATTGGTTTCAAGTTAAGGTAGTTATGTGCCTTCTCTTGCTCAAGGCATCTACCACATTATTTTTTTTCCCTTTGATATAATAAAATACCAAAATCATATTATGCTAAGAAATTTACCCATCTTCTCTGTCTTGCATTCAATAAAGGTTGCATTAAAATATACCTTAAAATTTGATGGTCTATCCTTAGGTAAAAAATTTGGCCCAACAAGTAGTGCCTCTAAACCTTTAGGGTATGCACAAATGTTGTCAATTCCTGATCATGAGTGGCATATTTTACCTCACACTTGAGTTTTCTAGACTTGTATACCACTGTAACTTCTTCCTAAGACAAAAATCTCCCAAAACCTCCTAGAGAAGAATTTTTACACATAGTGAACTTCTCAAGGGGGTCCAAAATATTTAGAATTTGTGTCATTGTCAATTTATTTTTTAGAGTCTCAAATTTGGCCATACATTTATCTATCCATTTGAATTATTTTCCCTTTTTCTGAAGGTTGGTGATTGGATAGGCAAGTTTAGGGCAATTTATCATAAAATTCCTATAATAGCCTATGAGCCCCATGAAAATTTGGATTTTTGTCATATTTTTAGGTTTAGGTCAATTTAGTATAGCCTTGATATTCAGTGGATCTACAACAATGACTTCTACTAAGATAATGTGTCCCAAATATTGTACTTGTGGAGTATATAACTTGCACTTGGATAGTTTCCTAAAAATTTCATTCTTCCTTAATACTTAAAATGCTAATATAAGATGTTTATCATGCTCTTAGTTTGAGAATAGATTAGTATATAATTTAAGAATACCTAGATGAACTGGTCTAGATACTTCTTGAACACACTATTCATTAGCTTCATCAAGGCAAATGATGCATTCATTAACCCCAATAGTAGCACCGTGAATTCATAGTACCCATATCAAGTTTTAAAGGTCATATTATGGGTATATTCTTCTTTAATTATTAGCTGATAATAACCCAATCTCAAATATATTTTTGAAAATATGGTAGCACCCTTTAGTTGATCAAAAATATCATCTATTCATGGTAGAGGATACTTGATCTTTAATGGTTACCTTATTTAGCATTCTATAATATAAAAATAGTCTCAAGGAACCCATCCTTATTTTCACAAATAATACTAGAGCACCCTAATATGACTCACTTGGTCTGATAAAACCCTTTTTCAACAAGTTATGAAGCTAAAATTTTAATTATTGTAACTCAAGAGGTGTCATTTTGTAAGGTGTCCTTGAAATGGGTTTGGCTTTGACATTAATTCAATGGTGAAATCAAATTATCTTCGAGGGTGTAGACCCGAAAGGTATTCAGTAAATACATCCCAAAACTCATGGATAATTGAATACTTCATAAAAACTTCCTCATCTTATTTTTCTCTAGCCTTACCATTGATCTTCACTACATAGAGTAAGCTACCTCTTTTGATTACTATATTTAATTTCATAGTTGAAACCAAGTGGTCTTTGAAATAGCCTTGCTCACTTTGAACCGTTACTCTCCTCTTATCCTTATCGATATAATCCATCCATCTATATTGAAAATTGAATAAAGATCCATGTACCTTCAACCAATCCATCCCTAGGATAATTTCAAAAGCATGAAGAGGTGCGACATATAAGTTCCATATAGTATATCCTTTAGGTATGGTTATCTTTGATGTAGGTAAGAATTGGTCCATTGAGTAGGTTTGATTAGAACCATACTCGACTTTCCATATCTATGCCAAAATTCTAGGTCTTTCCAGGATATCCCCAATAATACTAGTGGAAATAAAAATATCTATGGCTCCACTATCTATCATATTTTTTGTCTCTAGAAAATAACTTACCATTTAGTAGCATTGATGTTGCTTGGCCCTCTAAGGTCGGATTTCCAATAGCAAAATCAATTCAATGTAACAAATCCTCCACTTTATGGATTGAATCTACTCTCTAAGGAAATTTCTTAGTATAGTGAGGACGATTCAGGTGTAACACCTTATATGGGAAACAAATTTTCTTACCTTAATCTTCTTATGATTTCTAGATCCATTGTATCCTTATTCGGTGATTATTTCTAGTATCGACTAATTTTGATCAGTTTGGTACTACAGTGAACTTACTGTCAATTCCAACTACTTTATTTCCTTCTATAGTTGTTGGATTAGGGGTGCCCCACAGGTCATACCCTTATCAAGGTCCTTTATAGACCCCTCTTATCTTTCCAAATATTTTGTAGATAGATAAGACCTCACTATTTTTTTGCCACAATATCTCTTAACCCAAGGCACTTTCGAAGAGCTTACTTTGGTGTCCTTTTGAATAAGTAAACCTACTTTTATAGAGGATATCAACATTGGTGTCATCCCCTAATCATAGAAAAAGAAGTTGGGTAAGTTACAATTATCTCATAGTTGTACTTAAATTTGTTAGTTTCATTTTACTCATGAACTAACAACTCAATCATCCACTAGGGTCACTCTTACCTTCTTGCAAGGTGTTTAACCCAAGTCACACATAAAGTCAAGGCTTAAACTAAGCACAATCCCTATAAGCTTCTAGTCATATGACCTAGAGCTCTAAGACCAACTGTAACAACTCAATTTTTTTGAAGAGCACATACAAAAAAAAGACACCCTTATAATATTTATTTCATCATACAAGGCTTCACCACATTTGAGTTCCAAGTCACTATAGATGACACTCAATGGAAATGAGAGGCCAACTCCTATAACTTCTAGGGTTTACCGTACTAAACCTACATATTTATAAGGATGTCATAAGTGGTTCCCCCCACCTTTCCTATACCCTTCTCAGTATAGTACCATGTGACCACGATGTAGGGGTTACCCTTTAAGGCCCATAACACTTGAAGGGGAACACAAATTCTCCAACCTATCTCTATATCCTCCTAGATAGTATATTACATGTAGATTTTGTGTGCTTAGTTATCATGCATCCATGGGTTAACTAAGGTTATTACCACTTTAGTAATAGCTAACATGATATTCGGATCCTATACAATCAAGGAGTCACCACTATTGTCTTGTGAATATATCTTTCCACATATTTTATCCTACTTTATCAAGGTGTGACTACTCACAAGAACCCTAGCTATTGTATACACACAACACCTTCTAGGTTCATGATATCCTAGCTATTGCATTCTCGCAAATCCTTCTAGGACTCTTGACTACCTAGCTATTGCATTTACACAACTCCTTCCAGGATTGGGTTTCATGGTTTACAAGAGGAAATTCTACCCACCCAAAGGATAGATAACAACATCATCACATACCATAAAGCTAAACCAAATCATTAAGCATAAAATCATATTACATTATTAATATCAAATGAAAAGTATAAAATGAATTCCTCTTAACCATAAACCAAACTATGCTCTTATCAAAACTAGAATCTCAAAGTTTTCCATTAATATTTATGCATTAGAAAGATAAATTATATCTCTAACATAAGCATGCATTTCAAATAGCTAACAAAACACATCACCAACCATATCTAAATATTACTCAGGAGTGTAGCTCCAAGTTAACATTAAACAACATTTAAATGTTTAACTTAATCAATACAAGACCTCAAATTTCCACACTTAAAGCAACAACATTCAACAAGATTAAAGTAACTCTTCATTGCATTAGGAAGAATCATAAACTATCCTTTGAAACAAGAGTCAAGACTAAAATATTTTCAAGCAAAACAAGCTTTTTCTTATTCACAATAATATTATTTTGAAGAGCTTACAATCATCTTCCAAGGTCTTTCACCAACTAGTGTTAGCTTTTGATGCTATATATTTAATAAAATAACTACCACAAGGTATAAAAAGAGCATGCAATATTAAATATATGAAAATGGTAATATACTAAGCATGAGAATATGATGAGAAACTTCTAAAAATACTCATAAATCAGCCATTAATGAAAGATCATGAAAATATTGCATTGCTATGAAATGGATATTTCAAGCACTCCATATTGCTTATATGCTCTACATTGTATCTACTACTATTCTACCTTGTGCACTCCAAAAATTCTCTGTTTTGATATCACCTAAGAAGGCCTATATATAATGATACATGACTCTTGGCCTTACATATTCCTATGACTCTTCATCTTCCTATTCTTAAGGACTCGTGTACATGTGGACAACATGCACATTTACATAACTACACATTCTAATAATACTTGTGCATTTATTCTATTGCATAAAATAAATACTTAAATCCTAATCTAAGACAAAATTATAATCTAAAAATATACCCATTATGGTACATTAGCATGTACTAAATGATGTAATATATTCCAAAACCCCCCTATATTACATTATTTGGGTATTGAAGACTTTAGTCTTCAATATGGGTCTTCATATTGGTTCTGTAACTTGAGCTTTTCTTTCCTGATTTCTTTATTTTATTCCTTGTCTATATCCTGATAAAGTAAATAATTAGTGTCTTCATTTTGTTCCTTTGTTTCACTTTGATTTGTATTCAACTTGAAAGTATTTTCTTTCATCTTCATCTTATCTTTTCTATCATGCTTCCTCTTCTTTCTTCTTCTTCTTTGTTTCTGCATTTTTTCTAGAGATACATATTCATCATGACGAGTTAATATATCATCACAATAGTATTAGATAATATTTAGTATTTCATTGCTAGTATGTTCATTTTGTTTCATGTTTTTAAAGCATTCAAAAATAATTAATGATAGATATATCATCAAATATTCTACAGATGTAAATTTAACTATGTTGTGAGTATTCCACCAAGATCTAAAAAGTACTTCATGAAGATAACCAATTAATTTCATAAAATTTCCTTCTTTTGCTTCCTTAAGAAACAAAGTGAATATTTCATTTTTACTAGTAGTCAAATTTTTGTATCCATCAAGAGTATCTATTAAGTTTAGTGAATAAAATTTGAATTCATGAAATAGTTCTTCATTATTGAATGCATTCATCATTATTTCATCCACGCTTCTTCTAGTTTAATCTTTGAAGGGGAATTCCTTATAGCTCCCTAGTATTATATATTGAGAATATTTTTTGACAAAATATTTTATCCTTCAAAGCCTTTGAAGTTGTCTACCTTATGACTCCCAAGTTTTTTTAATGTAAAAGATCAATTTTGATAAGATCTTTTAAATTCTTCAAGTTTTATAGAATACCTTGTCTCTCCAAAATGTTTTGAATATGGATTTGATAGTAAACTTATATTTATAATTTTTCCTTTGAGTTTAATCTTCTTTTTCTCCCTAATATTTTGATGATAATTTTAATATAATTTTTAACTCCTATTTTTTAAGAAAAGTACTTTATTTATTCTTATAGAAAGCTAAAGATATTTTGATGCACTTTCAATTGATGTAATTCTCTATATTCAAGGATCTATAGTTGGATTCCTTATGTCTAATTAATTTAAGATACTAATTTCAATATATTTTCCAAAATTTCAAGGCACTCAACCTTGATTTCCACACACTCCCTTCATTGTTCACAGGCTATTTTTAGCTCATTCACTAAATAGGTGCATTTTAGACATTGCACCTTCCTTTAATCATAACTAATATTCTGAGTATCAAGTTCCAAGTGGCACTAGAGGTCTTTAAACTTCCTTTTAATGTCTCTTGTGGTGCTCTACCCAAATTTTCTTGCTTAAATCTTGCCCAGAGTGTTATACTTCATGGGTATGCATGTATTATGACTTCTTTATTGTTACAAATGGAACACAACTCTCCTTAATGGAACATGTAACATACTTCAATGGAATATGTAACATATTCCAATTGAATATGTAGCTTCCTCCACATGGAATATGACATATTAAAACTTGGCCTTCCTTGCCATGCACCTTATGCACCCTAATTTTGGTTCTTGTTTCTTGACCTTCAATCACTTCGAAACTTCTTTGTGCTTACTAATTTTCATTGAGGTTCTTTCAACTATTACTTATCCAATGCTCTTCTCCTATAATAGTTTCTATGTAGATGATTCCTTTGTAATAGAGCTTGCTTTAGGTTTGGTGGTACTTTCTTCAAGGTGGTAGCTGTTCAAATTCTTGGTGGCATTATGGTGGTTCTAGTGGTGATTTTTTTCCAGTGCTCGCTCTTCTATTCTAATTGTTCATATCCTTTAGCTTATGATGATAATACATATAGTGAGACTATGCTTCTTCTCTTCACACTAGTGGTGCAACCTTGGTGGCTCAACCTTATAATTTGTGATGGTTTCCAGTGCCTTACGTTGACCGAATAATGATTGTTACTCAATGATCTACATTACCTTCCTTTGTGCGAGTGGCTATCTTCTTCAAGATGATGGTGTTTCTTATGGTAGTTCTTTCTATGCCTTTTTTAATATTACCTTCATCAAATTAAAGTTTTCTTTTTTACTATTAAGCCTCTTTCTTTTTATCAATAGACCTTAGAAAAATTTGCACTTTGATGAGTCTAAAGCATGCTTTTGTTGGATATTTTAAGTCAAGTTGTCATTGATGTCAAGGAACAAATTCATCATTGATGTCAAGGAACAATGCAAAGGTTAATGGAAAAAGAGCTTCATAATATTTTTAATATTATGTGGAAGCATATGAAGGCGGGTTTTTATTAAAACCATGGATGAGCAAAATAAAAGGTTTTTCATAAAAACCCAAGGAAGCTTTTTGAAAAGCTAAAGGAGGTTTTAATATTTATTTTATAAAATATTTAAATTCAATTTGAATTTAAATTTTATAAATAAATATTACTTATACAAGGTGGTAAATTCAAAGAAGGCTTTAAGCCTTAATAAGACCCAAAGGAATTAAATATTAATTTATAAGATTTAAATTCTAAAGAATTTAAATAATTTATAAATTAATTATTTAAAATCAAAATGCACCGACATCTAAGGTTAAGGTGAAAAATTGAAATGCGTCGACGTCCAAGGAAAGGGGAGGTATTGTATATTAATACATGCCTTAATGGCAGTTTTTAAAAGTGTTCGAATCATGTTCTAATCGTGCAATTTTGAAATCGAAGGTAGCAGAAGGGAAGAAGACAAAGTTGTTTTAGCACCAACAAGGAGGTTGAAGTTACCATAGGAGGAGAAACCCCATCCAACTAGGCAAAGTGGCCTAGCAACACTTGGTTGGGAGTTAAGGTGCTTGGGCAGTGTGAGACACATGTTTGAATCATGATGAGATCATTTTGGTGTGAGGAGCACGCGATTTGTTTTTTGTGCCAGTAAGGGATAAGGAGCACGTGGTGCTTGTTTGGTTTTAAATGAGTTCCTAGTTCTCACGGTGGCCAAGGTCATAGTAAGGGAACACGAGGAGGCAAAAATAGAAGGTTCAAGTCTCACCTAAGGTGGAGGTAAATGTTTTTAATTTTAATTTTTATTAAGACCAAGTTTTAAATATAATTTAAAGGAGTTATAAGGGGTTAAAGTTAAAGGGGCTTAATTTAAATTTTAATTGTTGATTAAAAGGAAATATAAGGGGTAAAATTTATTTTTACATGAAGTTATTTTTACATGATTGATTTATCAAAAGGGTAAATTGAATATTGATTATGATGAGAAGGTGATTTTATTGATATTATTATTGATATTGGATATTATTTTTAAATGGGAGATTAGAAGGTGTATTTAGCCAATTATTGTTATATGTTGATGAATATTTTCATAAAGATGGAGTGATAAGGTGTATGAGTGTTTTGATATTTACATTGTATTTTTGAGGGATTTTATGATCTTATAACTTCTTTGAGCTTGGAAAAGAAGTGTTTGTGGTTGTGGCAGATATTTGAGGTTCCTTCATCATCAAGAAAAAGGTATGAGCACAATCTTTCATAATTAAGTTGATTGGTTGGTTTTATGTAAAATAAGTTTGGAGTTAAAAGGACTTGATTAGGGCTTCCTTGTTGAGAGAGTTGAGTTAATGCTTCAAGGTTTTATGGAATAAAGAGTTGTTGTTAAAACCTTGTTTTATAAGCATTGTTGTTGAAGTGAATTGTTGAGCAAAGAACTTGAACTAGGTTTTGAAAAGAAAATGAGTATCATTGTTATGTAAGATTTTAAGCATTGTTGGAAACATTTTGAGTGAAGGGTCATATACTTGGACTAGGAATTGCAAGCAAGGATTGTTCCATTGATTGATTGATTGAGTAGAGTTGGTTGAGCCTAGTCAAGTGGATGTGTGAAGTGATTGTTTAAGTTCCATAAAAAAAACTATTCTATATTCTGAATTGATTTGAGAAATTAATTGAGGTGAATTTGAATCATATTAAGTCTCTAAAAATTCTCCTTATGTTTCTCAAAGAGTGATTGAAAGTGATTCAGTATTGAGGTGAATGTGAAGCATATTGAGTCTCTAAAAATTCTCTATATATTTCTAAAATATTGATTAAAAGTGATTGAGCATTGTGATGAGTATAGAGCATATTGAGTCTCTAACAATTCTCTTTATGTTTCTATGAGATTGGAAAAGTTCTATTGTGGACATGTTGAATATATTGAAGGCAAGTTCTAGAGAGGAATTGTGGACATATTTGGGTAAGCTTTTGTGGAAACTTACAATATAGATTGATATCATATTTGGATAAGTTCTTGTGGAAACTTATTGAGCATATTGGACAAGTTCTAGAGAGGACTTGTGGACAAATTGGTGTGAGCTTTTGTGGAAGCTTACAAGGTAGATTTGAGACAAGTCTTTGAGAAGACTTGAGATTAGATTTGATCAATTGATTTGTTCAAACCTTGAGTTAAGGTTTGGGGTAGATACACCAGAGTTGATTTGAGATTGAGTTAAAATTTGAGTTAAGGCTTGAGAACAAATATTGAGGATATATTTGTACTAGACCGAAGGATTATGTTTAGTATAGATTCAAAGATAGGTTTTGGTGCAAATTTGAGGATAAGTTTATGCTAGACCATAGACAAATATTGAAGACATATTTGTGCTAGACCGATGGAGTGTTTTTAGTACAAATTTTAGATAGATCTTTGGAGGTAACAGAGTTGAGGACAAAGATATCCAACCATATCAGGGAAGATAGGTGTATTTTGTGGATAGAGTTCCATTTTCTAAGGGCATTGGATGCAGATGTCTTATATAACATCACCAGTCACAGTAGATATTATGATATTATTGCATCTTATGGATAGATATCCATAAACTTGATTTAGGGGATTGGTGTCTCCTTTGGACAGAGGTCCATAAACATTGTAATAGGAAAAGAATTCCCAAGAGATTGATTGAGAAAATTTTAGTGAAATATTTTCTCCGTGGAGTAGCCCACATTGGGTGAACCACATAAATTATGGTGTCTCTATTGTGTGTTGTGACTTATGCATTTATTTGATTACTGGTATTGATATTTCTATCTGTACATTGCATAATATTGATTGGGAAAGAAAAGTAAAAAGTGGTCTTATACTGTTCATCCCCCCTCTCAGTATAATATTGTGTTCTTCATTTGGTATCAGAGTAGGTTCCTTTGGAAGAGTTTAACAACTTGAACGAAAAGCTAACAAAAACACAATGGATTATAAGAATGGACCTTCAGATAATTCAATACCAGTATTTTATGGAAGTGATTATGTATATTGGAGTTTGAGAATGAAGAACTCCCTAAAGGAACTTGGCAATGAATTTTGATAAGCAGTTGAAAATGGATACATATCACTAGTTGATCCACCTATATATGAGGAACATAAGCTTCTATAACATTAAAATTCAAAAATAATTAATGCACTTTTGATAGGTTTTCATAGAACATAATCCATAAAAGTTATGCATTGTCAAGATGTAAAAGGAATGTGGGATAAGTTGCAATGTATATGTGAAGGAGATAAAGGTGTCAAGAAAGTAAAGATACGAAATATCAAAGGAAAACTTGAAGATTTAAGAATTAAGGATGAGGAAGACATTAGTACTTATCTACTTCTAGTTGATGAGGTTGTTAATGCTATGAAAGGACTTGGACTTATGGTTGAAGAATTGTATATTTGTGATAAGATCTTAAGATCTCTTCCAAAAAAAATTAGTGAAATTTGTTTTACTATGGAAGAGTCAAAGGATGGTGATTCTTTGACAAGAGATATGTTTCTTGGTATTCTTATAGCTTTTGAGTTAAGAACAAAAGAGCATATTCCCTAGAAGGAAGCAACCTTCAAAGAAATCAAGAAGACAAAGGGTAAGAATTCAGAATCAAGCAATGAGCCATCCAGTGATGAAGAAGCTAATTATGGTAGAAGGAATAAGGATTCAAGAAGATCCAGAGATACAAAATCTATTAGATTTTTCAATTGTAGAAAGTATGATCATTATGCAACTGATTGTCAAGAAGAAAAGAATAACAATAATGAATAAAATAGGCTCACAGGAATAGGGAATCAGAAAGATACAAGCACCAAAATAAAAATAGGTATGGACAAAGCAGACAAGGAAAGAAGTTCTTTCAAAGGCAAAATATGAGCTACTATGCGGATAATGCAAGTAAGTACTCAAGAGATAGTGATGCTAGTTTTTCAAATAATTATAGAGATGAAGTTCTATTCATGATTGAATAAAAGGAAGTTAAGAATATGACTCCAATAATTCTCAAGTGTTTTATATGTGGTAACTTTGGACATCTTAAAGATAGTTGTACAAGGAATGGTTATAGTTTTAGTGATGATGAATATGAGAATGTACTTGAAGGACTAGAAGAGAATATTCTAATGGCACTAGAAGAAGAAGAAAATTATCCTATAGAAGATAAGTCAAAATAAAATAAACATGTGGACAAAGGTAAACAAATAGAGGAAAAATTAGATAAACAAGGATATGATATTAAGGGAGAACTTATCTATGCTCTTGAAACATTAAATAAGGTAAGAAAACAAAACTCTAAATTAGAATCTCAGTTTCAAGAATGTGATGAAGAGAGAAGAATGCTTATAGAGGATATAGAAAAATTAATGGCTAAGACAAATAAATTCAAGGATAAGCTAGAAGCAAATGTCTTAGAATGTGAAAGGTTAGTGTTGGGCACTGAATTGCACCAAGTTTTCACTCGATACTACAACTGTCTATCTTCCAATTTTCTATACAGACTTGAAGTTGATAGCTACAACTCAACACTCAACATTGGATGGACCAATACAGAGTTTCTAATCTAACCTCCAGAGTAGGCTGGTTCCTTTTCAACTTAAACAAGGATTTGACACAATTATGCTCACTTAGGGTTTGAAGGTTAGGGTAAGAAAAGGTTAGGGTTAGAGAAATGTGAAAAATAGTGGACATATAGGCTAACAACATTGCACCACCATAAAAAGCTCCAAAAAACTAACCCAAAGATACATAACTCAGATCAAAATTGTCACAAATTGAATGACTCTTCATTCATTAAAGCACAGAGAAATATTGCAGACAACGATTTCAATATCCAGACAATGATAATCCAAATAATAGAATTCACCAATATCTATATTCTACAGAAATGCACTTCCTAAAAATAAATATCAAACTCAGAAGTAGATTTCAATTACTTTAATAGCTAGTAATTTATTCATTTGGCACAAAATAACCACTTAAGTATTCATAGAAATACAACTAAAGAATTTGAACCTCTGATATCAAGCATGAAGATACAAAATTTGAGGTGAAGATAAATATAGTGCTCCTTAAATTAGCTCTTGGTAAGATTTACAGTAGCACAGGCAAACACACTAGAGCCGACCTTTTAAAAATGAAGTTTCAACCTCTACTTATAGTTTTTGATGAAATTAAAAATACAAAGAACATTACAAATATTTTATTTCGATAGTGCAACAAAGATTTTTGCAAGCATTTGCTAACTGGTACATCTTCTGGGAAATCCACTAAAAATGGTTTGCCATGGTAGCTCAGGGCCTCTACAAATTGTTGGCTATTTGACGTAACTGGAGTTTGAGCCATTGGAAATCATGCACTATCATCAATTCTTATTGGATGCTATCTACCATCGTATATCTATAACCACTTCTGGTTCAAATTTCTTGAAAACCCTTGATGCTTCATCTTCTTCTTCCAACTGACTGTTCTAATTCTAGTGGATAAATGTCTCTAAATACTTCAAATTCTTTGACACGATACTCATCATTGATTCCTCTTATTGTATGGCTCATATTTATTCTGATACAAGCTTATTATAATTATGGGGATAACACAACACCATTCCACTTTAAAATGTTGGTGACATCATCATTTTGCCTTAGAAACTATGGAATCACTAAACTAGCTCTCATATAACCTGAAAGCTAAGTAGGAATGAATCCAATCTTTGTTCCTTATTTTCATTCATTATTCGTAAGGTATTCACCAATTCACACAAAAATATCAATGACATCACTCTTTCTCTATGACTTTTACAGATTCCATTTCAAGCTGAGCAAGTGCATTGGCATATGATCATCAATCTGAACCTGTCATAGTGCAGTGTGACCTTTTCTCCATTCCAAACTATCCTCAAAATAAAACATTACATCTCATCACCATTCTGGAAAGGAGAAGTCAAAATCACCTTTAGTCGTGAATCCACATCCACCTTGTCCATAACATTCTGCCTTGTCACCATTATGGGCGTAAATGATCTATGGGTTCTCCAAAATTAGGCCTTCCATTACTTAGCCACCCGTGAAATTTTCCAAAATATTAAGCGGTCGCAAATCCACACTTTTTAATTATTGATGTCATTTCCTCTTAAAACTTTTGCGGATTTGAGAGGCATTGCCAATCAAGAGCCAAACATAAAGGAAATCTCCTGGAATCACTTCAAGCATGAAAATACTCTAAGTGTCGGGCGGACTCATGCTTCCTATTGCAGATCCACTCAAAAATACATGGTAGGGTGTGTGGAATGAAGACCTGCTCATTTAGATAAAATTTTCAAAATTTTCCTAAGTATGTGGCCATTTTGGGCCTACATTTTGGTGCCTCCTAGGTGGATTTTCTCGTAAAAAAAATCGAACTCAGATTCTTATCCATTGGGCCATGGAGTCAAACATATTTATCTTCAAAACATATTTTATAGAATAACTTCCATATAAACACTACTCTCAGAAAATTTTAACAGTCTGCCTAGAGAGTAAAGGTTCATATGGAAATGATGCCAAAAATATATAAAACATACTTGCTCATATAGAGACTGTGTCAAAAATACATACCTCGCCACTATCTTCAAAAAACTAGACACAACTCTACTCCTTTTATAATGCATTATTTAAAGAAATACCTTCACATATAGTTCGTTGCTCTTCTACCTCTATAGGCTTCATGCATTTATTGCTTACTTCTGACAATTTTCAGAGTCAAAATAAAAAATACAAAACTTATGCATATGTACAAAATAAAAATGAACTAAGTGTAAGCCCCTCCTAGGCCTGTAATTGATATATCCAACTCCTCTTCTTCTATGATATCTTCTTCATTTTCTTCCTCTTCTCCTTCTTCTTCTTCTTTTGGATTGGGTGTTTCCCAACTTCTTTCTCTAGAAGTATTCCCAAACAACTGAACCATTAATTTCAAAGATTGTAGGGCTTGTTCCTAGATTTATCCAGAGGTATTGGATGTTTTCTTGAGATTCTTACAAACATATTGTAGCTCTCCAATGTATTCATAGTTAGAATAATTCTCTCTATTCACTAGATCTTCCATGAGATCTCTCAGACAGGTGAAATCCATGATAAATTGGACAACTTGTTCTTGGGGTAGTGGCTCTTCTAAAGAATCTATTCCAGATTCATCCTACAAATTATCATTAATGCTCTACTGGATATCTTCCATAGATAACAAGTTGTGATCCTCCTTCCAGAGGCCTCTGAAGATGACTTGAACCATTTCCTTATTCAATTCAACAACATCCTTTATCACCCTTTCAATCTTGTCAAATAATAGCCAAGCTCTTTGAAGTACTCTGTGCTTTTTAACCACTATCCTCAAAAAATCTCTAGTGAGATTCCATTCTTTATTAGTAATAGATTTAGCAGATTCACCGAGTCTGCTATCCACTAACCTATACATTTATTCCTATGGAATCACCATAGGCTACAAATCTCCAGTGATCTAACCTAGCTCCTTTGAAATATTGGAGATTAGATGACTGACATCATTCAAATAATCAATAACAAGTTGAAGCCCTAAACATTTCTCTTAGACCTTTGAAAGAAACTCTTTTCTAATCCTTTTCAACTCATTCTTAGAAAAGCCTTTAGATTTAGCTTTCTCAATATGAAGCTGATGTTTTAAATTTTGAATTTCCTTCACCTGATATTCATTTAGCTTCTTTTTCTCTTCTAACTGGTCCTTTAGTTTATTGGCTTCTTGCAATTTCTCTTGCCAACCCTTAGCCTCTTTTCTTAGAGCTTTTTCTACTTCCTTTTGATTATTCAGACTCTTATTAAGCCTTTCAACCTATTTCTCCAATTTTTCTACCTTCTCTTTGACTAAATTATTCTTCACATATAAGGTATCCAAGTGGGCTCTGGCTATAATTAGTTCATCTTCATTAGGAAGCTTATCAATATCTTCTGTGACCTTCACTTGATAATCTTGAACAGTCATCTTATTCTTAGGTTTTCTCACCAGTGGAGTCATAGATCTTGATATTATTTGTCTAGAAACAGAATCAAAATACATGATTCTTCTTCTAACAACCATCCTATCGAAAGGCTTAGTAATATTTTCTGCCCAATAATCATTTATACTCTAAGTGGATGCCTGCTCTTTTGACATAGTGACATATTTTAAAAAACTAGTAGCTAGAGGATATGATGACACTAGAAATGAAAGGGTAGACTAAAATTTCAATGATGGGGGTGAGGATATAGTTACAGCAGCCTCTGTGACAACAGTGGACTCTGTAACTACTTCTGCTATTGTTGCTGGTAGACTCATGGAAACTAATGTAAGACTAACAATCAGATGAATGGATACACTTGGAACACAATGTCCCATTGATGGTGGTAGTAAAAAATATGAAAGTGAAGTGATTATAGGTGAGGGAGTAGGAAATTTAGATGTTGAATGTTTGAGGTGGTTGTGAGGAAACAAGAGTGAATTTTACCTCGACGGCTACCGATGACTTATGTGGAGGATTATGATAGGGAGGAGGTACACTTGTCATGTCTTCTTGACTATAAAGGGAGGGAGATTTATTTATGGAATAAGTAGGATGAAGATGATAATAGGGATTAGAAGCCATACCTTCACCTACTGATGTAGGGTGTTCTTTTTCTATCTTCGTATCTTGATGATGCTCTTGATCAATCAATTTTTTTGCAGCAAAATCAGCTACCTCTTTAGAAATCTCCTCCATATCCATTTTTTGTTTCTTTGAAATTTCTCTCTCCTCTCTCTCTGGAACTCTCTTAGTCCTCCTATGAAAAAATTTAAAAGTAGTCATCTCATTCTCAGAATCTTCCTCCAACTCATCTTCTTGCACTACTCTAGAAAGTAATGATTGTTCAAAAATATGTCGTAATTCAATTGATGCTGTAGGGGTAAAAGAATGGGGTTTGTACTTAAATATTTCATCCATTTATTTCCAGTTGATATCAATATCTGGAGGTTGTGCTCCCAAATATAAGTGTTTAGGCCTAGATTTTGTTTCAATAACTGGGGTATTGATAGATTTTTCCTTAGAATATTGCATCTTGCTCATCAACTTAGCTCCCTTAGTAAACGTTTCCACCTGCTCAGTGGTAGGATGAAAGGTCTTTAGTACTTCATCCGCTATCAAGGGAGTTCCTAGTTCTTCTAGATGACCCTTATGATATGTAGATGGAGGGAGGGATTCAAAACTGGATTGAGGTTTTTCAACCGTTAATTCTATGTTTATGACATGCTTTTGTTTCCAGTTTCCAATGTCTTTATTATATCTCCTTGAAATATTTATTCCAAACTTGGACTTAGGCTTTCCAATTTCAATCCTCATTCTCCAAAAATCTGTTATCTTTGCTACATTCCATGGTCCCTTTTCCTCCTCATCTTCTTCCTCTGCAATATCTTCTTCAGGAGGAGGACCTTTTTTCTTTGTAGATTTAACCTCAGGTGGAGGATCCTTTTTCTTTGTTGATTCAACCTCAATGTTTTCAATTGTAGCATTTGGTGATTTAGCCTCAATATTTTCAATTGTAACCTCTGTAATCCGATGACTTAGCTTTTGTTCAGGGTAAAAATCAACAACTTGCTCTTAAAAATCCAACCATGGAGGCAGTTGACCCATATTTGAGACATTCCACTCTAAAAGAGTAGTCTCACCATTGTTTCTACCTTGTTCAAAATGAGCCCTATACCTCCTTTCAAATTTATAGGCCTTAGTTCCATTTAGGGTTTTATTTCTTGCAGTAAAATTTTTCTCAGGGTCATAACTCCATATTTTGGTAATATAAAACAAACCTAACCTATTAAGGTATTGGCCAATTTATTGGCTCTGCCCCTTCTTGGTGATGGTAATGTCATCCATAGTGCGATGGGTAAGTAAAGACTTCCTCTTTCTCTTAGAATCATAATTTGCATCAATATACTTTGCCTTCCTCAACTATTCTAAAGTAAAAAGCCTTTTCATGACAAAGTGGGGCAGGAGAAAAGGTTTAACCATGAAACCATACATTTTTATTACCGTGCCCTCAGTAAAAAATACCAATATCCTTCTTCTGCACTCTTTGTTATCAGAATCTGCTCAGTCAAAGGTGGTAACCTAGGGCACTTACCATACATTATTTTTAGGGCATGTCCTAGAAATTCCAAATTGAATCTAAAATAGGACTGATTGTTCCTAAAATGGCTTGTCCAATAATAAACCGACAAGGGTTCCCCATCATTGGTTTTATCCTTGACCAGAATCCACAACATTCTATCTTTGGTGGCAGCATAGAACATCCACACCAAACTTGAGAAATGCCTAAAACTAGGAGCATAAACACCCCTTTTCATGCTTACTAGTTGCTCATGTATCCTCTGTACAAGAAAAGTTGGTAAGTAAAAATAAATCTCTCTAGTCCCTTTCTTTCTTGCATCCTTCTCATACATTATTTTGTTAGAAATACATTATGATGTGGCAATTTTCCAGCCATGTACCATTCTATCAAAATCTAAACCCTCCATGCAAGACAACATAGAAAACAATTAGGGATTTACAAATTCATCAATATGAATAAGGACTTCAGGTATTTCATCTTCATTCCTTATTATTTTGAAATTAAAATGCAGCCATTGTTCTATAGCCCTTTTCTTTACTTCTGAAGTTACCATTGCAGCATAAGCCCTAGCTAATTCTGCTATGTCAAACGATATGTATTTTGGGGGTGGACCTACTCCTATGACAAACAATTCATGGCAGAATTATTTTATAATTGTGAATAGGGGAATACCCTTAGAAGTTTTAACTATTTTATTTTTAGAATCATAGAATTGAATCATATTAGAGACTAATTCGGGGTAATTATGTATAGAATCGTAGATACAGGTGAACAAGAAAGATTTTATAGCTATAGTACCTTATTAGTGCATTGGATTTCCTTTGAAATATGGGAATTCAAAACCTATCCTTAGGTGGGTCCTCTTTACTCTTGTCATTACTATATCTGTGACTCATCTGGTCTAATGTACATGAGCTTGTAACCTTGCTTCCATATTTGGTACCTCATTGAGTGATTTTTTAGGGGCCATTTTGATAGTAGCAAGACTTCGTTCTGCCTATAATTTGTAGAAAATTCTTCAAAATATCACCCTGCCTTTCACCACTCTAGGGATGCAAATCGATGCCAAATGAGCACTGTGTATGTCTTTCATCATTTTTTATTTTTTTGGAATGTGCATATCCACCACCATTAATGCAGCCACTGCATGATCTTGCTGATGGCACACTTTCCAACATTTAATAATTCCCTTCGATGGCTCAATGGTGGCATTCTATATTTTTATTGGTCATAATTTCAAATTGTGCTACCACCTCACTACACCCCTTTGGCTAATCTTGGTTCATGGCACAAGTTCCTTAGCATTGAATGTGGGATCATTATATGGTATCCATGTGTCATGGTTAGAATTGTTGCTTTGTTCTACTCTGGTTTTGAAATTGGTGGTTTGAGAAGATTTTTTGGGTCCACGGACACTTAGAACCTTTTAAGCATGACTTTCCATCTTGATTCTGCTCTGGAAGCATTGGCTTCAAAAGGTTCCCGGATTTGGAATGCCCCTTACTTTCTTTTGACCAACGGCTCACCATTCCATGAGAATCTTAGCGGATTTTCAATGTGGATTTGAGAGCGCACGTCGTTCCAGAGAGCTTATCATAGAATTGAGTGTGAAATGAAACCATGCTATGCACTTAGGCCAAACTTAGTCATTCTTGCAAAAAAAAAAAAATTAAAGATTTTTTTCAAGAAAATTGATTACAAAGTGTAGAAAGAAATTAAAGTACAAAGTGCAGAAAGGAAGAAAATAATTATACAATGTATATACATATGTTACAATGAAATCACTCCTTACACATAGTAGAGCTTGAGATGAAAACCATTCATTGGAATTGGTTGTATGTTTCCTTTTGGATCCTCCAGCTGGAATACATTGGAATCCTTAGCATCTACTATTCTAAAAGGATCATCCCAAAAAGAATCAAACTTTTCATGCTTTCCTGGCTTTGCTCTATCAAAATTCCACCTAAGAACTGAGTCTCCAACATGTAATTTCCTGAATCTGACCTTCTTATAAAATCATGCTTTAATGTCTGATGAATGCTTTTGAAAACTGTTATATGCCTGAGCTATACTCTTTTCTAATTTTAGAAAATATGTCAATCTCGTTTGTATAGGATCTTCCTCTAACTCTTCCTCTAAATTGACAAGATTAAGTTCTGGGATCTCCAAATGGATTGGTAACACTGCCTCCTTGCCATACACTAGTGCATTATGGGACATATTGATGGACTTATTAACAGTAATATTGTATTCCCATAGATCTTGGTCCAATAATAGGTGCCAGCTTATTTTATTACCTTCCAATTATTTCCTCAAAATCCTTAATAGGTTTTTGTTGATAGATTCTGCAAGTCCATTACCCTGTGGATAATAATTGGAAGTATTTTTAAGAGTAATGCCATAATTACTGGAAAAATCAATATAATTGGCTCTTATGAAAGTTGGGCCATTGTCACTCACCAAAGCTTCTAGAACTCCAAACCTTGAAATCAAATTTTCCATAAAATTTATCACAACATCTTGATCTGATTTCTTGGTAGGAATAGCTTTTACCCATATGGTAATATAATATGTGGTAGTTAAGATAAAATTATGCTCTTAAGTAATTAGGGTTGATAAACCCTATGAAATTTAGCCCCCATTGTTTAAAAGGCTCTTCAACTTGAATGGGCTTGAGGGGGGATGAAGTATTCCTCGTCCTTCCCACATATATCTGACATTTTTCATAAGCTCGGGTGACTTTAAAAACATAAGTGAATACAATAGGCCAATAATAGCCTGCTCTTATTATTTTTAAAGATGTAACCCTACCTAAACTATGTCCACTAGCTGATCCTCCATGGAATTCCTCCATGGCCCTTTTTTTTTGGTCATCCTTTAAGCATTTTAGAATAATTCCATCCAAGTTTCTTTTGTATAAGCCCTCTGGTAGTAATACATATTTCAAAGCATTAAGCCTTTATATTCTCCTTTGGGAAGCACTTAGATTAATGGGGCATACTCCACTCTAGAAATACCTAATCATAAGGTCAATCCAATCAGAGTCTTCAGTTTGTATTATTTCAACCTGATTTTCTTCTGCTGTCTGGCAAGTTGTTACTTCTGCCAATGTTTTAGCTTCTGTTAACCCTTGGAATAAAGCCCTACCTCTTACTAGATTGGTGGGGTGTATTTCTACATCATATTCTTAGATTTTGGTAATCCAACCAACTCTTTTATATCCTAGATCACCTTGCAGGATAAAACTTCTTACATCTGGATGGACCACATATACTAGGGTCTTGCTCTGTACCAAATACTGCCTGAACTTCTTTAGTGACTTCATCACAAAAAATACTTGCCTTTCAATAAAATTGTATTTGACCTGATAATCATGGATTTTTTGGCTTCAAAATAACACAGGATGTTCCTCCTCTTGATCATATTTCTGAGTGATCATTGAGGCATAAATTTCTTTAGCTCCATATGCATAGAGAATAAAATCTTTGCTAAAATATAGGTTTACCAGTACTAGGGTTGTTGTAATGGATTTATTTATAATATCAAAAGCTTATTTTCTGACTTCATTCCACTTGAATTCAATATTTTCTTGAGTAGCTCAGATATATGCCTTACTTTTTATGCAAAATCAAAAATGAATTTCCTGACAAAATTTATTTGGCCTAGGAAAGACTGCAATGTCTTCTTATTTGTAGGTAAAGGAGGAGCGAGAATTGATGTTATTCTATATGAATCTATGGCCAAGACCTCTTTTGAGACCACATGAACTAGTATCTTTCCTTCATGGAATACAAATAATGACTTCTTAGGATTGAGTGAATTACCAAATTCTCTACATTTTTTAAAAACTTGCTCCAAGTGTGAAAGATGGTCTTTTTTATCATGGGAAAACACAGTCATGTTATCCAGATAAATTAGAATAGCCTTGTTTATCAATGCTCCAAAGGCATAGTCCATAGCTCTCTAAAATTTAGCTCCTGCATTAGACAACCCAAAAGGTATTATTTGGTAGGCAAATGTACCCCACTTTATGGTGAATGTTGTTTTATACTAATCTTCATATTTCACCCAAATTTGGTTATATCTAGAGTAACCATCCAATAATGGAGAGGGTAGTGATCTTTAAGGGATGCTTGGTTCAAGATTTGAAGTCCACACACAAGCATATATTCCCATTCATTTTCCTCACGAGTACCAAATTGTCTATCCAAGTAGAATGTTTTATTAGGTATATGATCTTAGACTTTTATAACTTTAAGAGCTCCTCTCTCATAATGGCCTTGATCCTTAGATTGAATGGCCTCTACTTCTTCCTAAATGGTTTTGCATCAGGATCTAGCTTAGTAGTATGTTGGATAATCTTTTTATCATACACCTTGAGATCTTCATATGACCAAGCCACAATGTCTTGGTATCTTAATCATAGAGCTTTGATATCATTTGCTTCTTTAGGTGAACATCGGATTTCAAAATTGAGATTTTTTTCTATACCAACTTCAACTTCTTTATATATTTTTCATTGACCTTCATGGCTTTGGTCTTCTTTCTATCCTCATTATAAAACAAACTGTAAATGGTTACTAGCCCTCTTGGGATATGATTATTCCTTAGTTGGATAATATCCTGTTGATCAATTTCATCTAAATTATCCTCTTGGATAGTAGAGAGACATGCCTTTCTCACAAAAAAATAAACTATTTGTTTGTCACTTTCAAAAACCTACCAAAAAATCTGCTTGTCTGGTACTGCAGGTCTGAAAACCATTTTAATTCCCTTCACCTTCTTGATTCTAAAGTCTATAAAAGGGTTGAATTTAGATCCCTTTGTTACTAATTAATCAGCCAAAGTATTCTTTTCTCTGGGAACAAAATTCAAATTTAGGGCATCAAAAGATGCCATCAAATCCCATACCCTATTTATATGAGCTTTTAAGTAATGGTTCTTACTTCTAAACCTATTTCTTACTTGATGGATTATTAGCTCAGAAACACCATATATATTCAAAATTTTAATGCCCATACTTTCTGCTTGTATCAATCCTAGACATACCACCTCATATTCTACTGCATTGTTAGTACATGACCATGTCAATCTGTAAGCAAATTTTTTTTGTACCTTCTGATTGGGATTGTAGGACCACACCAGATCCTGCAATATTTTGGTTTTTAGCACCATAAAAGTGCATGATCCAAGTTTCTTTCTCTCTCAGAGACTGGTTGGATATAGCAGGGATTTTTTTCTCTAATTCTATTGAGATGTTGTATGTTCCCATACCAATTCTAAATTGATTGTAGTCTTCTCTGAAAGGTAACTCATATTTGGATTTCCAATTCTTCAATATTTTTCACCAGCTTAAATTCTTCCAAGGGATTAATATTGCACATATCTTCTTCAATATTTTCAATGTGATAAGCTACTAGTTTTTCAAGTGTTATCTTTATCCTTTTTCCTTTGAAAGGGATTACCATGGTAGAATAATCCATATAAATACTTCCCCCTAGATTTGTTGTAAACTCTCTTGAAATACATAATCCAAAATAGGGTTTTAAATCAACCACAACTATTTCTTGAACTATTGTCATCTCAGGGGCTCTGTGCAACCTCATCAATACATCCTTAATGATGCCAAATGCCTTTATAGGTGTTCCATATAGTTGCAATACTCCAAGACAATATCAGGTATACTCCATACCCATATCCTCACAAACTGGTTTAGGCATAACTGTAGTTTATGCTCCTGAATAAATCATACAATTTCAGACTACCCAACCTTCCATTATTAGGGATATATAGAAAGGGGGAGGTTTATTCTTTAAAAAAATAGGTTTCATTTCTTTATTTTCTTATGGCATACTAAGGATTTTTGTGGCCAATATATTCTAAGGATTTTTATTGAGAGAAGCCTTAAGAAGGTCAATCTAACCAGGGATGAACAGAGTTTCATATAGGATAGATTTTGATGGGATTATTTTCATTTATTCAACAATATTTTATTCAAACTTAGTCAAGGAGAGTCTTTCCAGCCCTCTTTCTTGCTCACTATACATTATTTTATATTGTTGGATGGCCTCTAATATTTATATTTTTTTAATAGAGGGGAACCTTAGTCTTTCTTGATCTTCATCTTTGGATATCATTCGGTCTCCTTATGTTTCCATTTTTAGTATCTTAGGAAGACTATATGTCTTCTCTTTTCCCTTAGCTTGAGGAATAGGGAAGGTGTTACTAATCTGAGGGAGGGGATACACTTTATTCTGATAAGGGAATTGGAATTATTCCATTTTTTGAGGGTCTACCTGTAAGTATTTCTTCCCAAACCTTGCCATAACGATAATTGGGCTATCCTCAGCTGACTCTTTTCCAACCATGATTTTATTAGGATGCCATAACATATTAAGTCTACCCTTTTGATTCATTTTAGCTTGATCCATAGCTTTATTAACATGGTGTTGGTACATCACACAAAACTGTGAGTCATGGGGGTCATTACATACTAAAAACCAAACATTCGCAAGAGTAGTATCTGAAGAACATTCTGGCTCCTCATATACTGCATTCACCCTAACCCTAGTACTATTATTCAAATTAGATCTCTAATATTTATTTACATATGGGAATATCCTCTATTGTGACCTTTCTTGGTCTCTCTTTTCCATTGAATTCATTCTATTACTTAGAGTTTTCAAAGTATTTTATATATCCAAAATAGCAAAAAACTCCTAAGATGATTGAGAAGGAAGGGGAGGAAAAGGAGTTGTAGAGGGCATAGGCTTTGGTTGAGGAATTGCATTCATTTGTGGATATGGGGATGATAAATATAGAGGGTCTATGTAAGAGGGGTTTGTGGATTGAACTTGGCTACTAGTGGTTTCTAAGTTGTAAGGCAACACAGTTTTGGGGGGAAATCTTTCGACATTGATTAGGATATTTTTAGCATGAAATTCTACATTATAAATTTGGAGCAAGGTTTCCACTCTTGATTTTTATGTCTGTAGCCCCAACTTTGATCCAAGAGCTTGGATATAATACATATAATTCAAACATGTAGCTGGTCTGGTAGTGGAGGGAATTCTTTTCCATGTTCTACTAAATATCAAATTGAAATCTGAGACAGTTTCTTATTGAGTTTTTTGAATGTAGGTAAACTTATTAAGCAGAGAAAAAGGATCAGTAGATTCATTAAATTCCTCTATGAATGGCTCAGATAATACTTGCCATGAAGTTATAGTATTATCTTCCAAGGTTCTAAATCAACGCAATATCTTTCCTCTAAAGGACAGGGCTAGAATACTTACAATAATATCTTCTTCCTTTATGTTGTGGATTGCTACCATAGTGCTCATAAGTTGTTTTACCATATCCATCATAAGTGGGGATAGCTTTAGATACAACCTAAGGGATGGTATTCATTTGGGCTAATCTGAGAGGATCGACTGTTTTCCATATGGGATACTTTTGTAATGGCTTATTGGGAGGCCCATTTTGTGTCATATTTATGATCGTAGGTCTTATTGGGGGAATTAGCGGATGGATTGTAGGATACTCTTCTAGAATATCTTCCTCTATGAGAAAATATTGATCTAAACTTCTAGAAATAGTAACCCCTCTATACTATAATTCACAATAAATATAGGAGTTAGGGTTATTCCTTTTGAAATACCTAGTATGCATGAAAGGACACTCGTCTACAAGGATAATTATTTTTTTGAGTTTAAATACCAAGAATTCACTAGGTGAACTTGCTCTTCTCCACTTACAATGTCAAGACAATTTACCTAATATTGATTCCTTCGGGTTGAGATAATAATAAATCATTTAATGGGTTTCATGTTCCTTGTGAACTGGTCCCATCGGGCATGCCAAAAATTGTTGGGAACTGAATTGCACCAAGTTTTCACTCGATACTATGACTTTCTATATTCCTATTTTCTATCCAAACTTGCACCCAATAGCTGTAGATCATCACTCAACATTAGATGGACCAAAACAGAGTTTCTGATCCAACCTCTAGAGTAAGCTGGTTCCTTGTCAACTTAAATAGGGGGTTGACATAATTATGCTCACTTAGGGTTTGAAGGTTAGGGTAAGAAAAGGTTAGAGTTAGATAAATGTGAAAAATAGTAGACGAATAGGCTAACAACATTACACCACTGTAAAAATCTCTAAAAAACTAACCCAAAGATACATAACTTAGATCAAAATTATCATAAATTTAATGACTCTTCATTCATTAAAGCACACATAGAAATATTGCAGACAACGATTTCAATATCCAGACAATGATAATCCAAATAATAGAATTCACCAATATCTAGATTCTATAGAAATTCATTTCCTAACAATAAATATCAAACTTAGAAGCAGATTTCAATTAACAACTAGTAATCCATTCATTTGGCACAAACTAACCACTTAAGTATTCACATAAATATAGCTAAAGAATTTGAACCTCTTATATCAAGCATGAAGATACAAATTTTGAGGTGAATATCAATGTAATGCTCCTTCCATTATCTCTTAGGAATATTTACAATAGCACATGCAAACACACTAGAGTTGACCTTTTAAATATAAGGGTTCGACCTCTACTTATAGTATTTGCAGAAATTAAAAATACAAAGAACATTACAAAGATTTCATTTCGATAGCACAACAAAGGGTTTTGCAAGCATTTTCTTACTGGTACATCTTCTAGAAAATCCATTTAAAATTATCTACCATGGTAGCTCGAGGCCTCTATAATTTATTGGTTTTTTAACACAACTAGAGTATGAGCCATTGGAAATCATGCACTATCATCGATTCTTATTGGATGCTATCTATCGTCATCGATATATAACCACTTCTAGTTCAGATTTCTTAAAAACCCTCTACGCTTCATATTCTTCTTCCAACTGACTATTCCAATTTCGATGGATAAATATCTATAAATACTTTTGATTCTTTGACATGATCCTCACCGTTGATCTCCTTATTATATGGCTCAGATTTATTTTGATAAAATCTTATTATAATGATGGGGAGAACACAACGCCATTCCGCTTTAAAATTTTGGTGATGTCACCATTCTACCATATAAACAATGGAATCACCAATCTATCTCTCACATAGCCTAAAAGCTATGCAGGAACAAATCGACTCTTTGTTCCTCAGATTTCTTCATTATCTGCAAGGTATTCACCAATCCACACAAAAATATCGATGACATCATTCTTTCTCTATGATTTTTGTAGATTCTATTTCAGGTTGAGCAAGTGCATTGGCATATTATCATCAATCCAGACCCTTCATAGTGCAGCATGACCTTTTATCCATTCCATACTATCCTTAGAATAAAACATTCCACCTCATCACCATTTCGGAAAGGAGAAGTAAAATTCACCTTTAGTCGCGAATATGCATCCTCCTTGTCCATAAAATTTCACCTTGTCATAATTCTAGGCACAAATGATCTATGGGTTCTCTGAAATCAGGCCTTCCATTACTTAGCTACCCATGAAAATTTCCAAAATATTAAGCGGTTGCCATTTCAGACTTTTTAATTTTTGGCGTCATTTCCTCTTAAAAACTTTTGCGTATTCAAGAGGCATCACCAGTCTGAATCCAAACACAAAGGAAATCTCTCAGAATTATTTCAAGTATAAAAATACTCTAAGTTCCAGGTAAAATCATGCTTCTTGTTCTAGATCCACTCCAAAATACATGGTAGGGTGTGCAGAATGAATACCTTACTTAGACAAAATTTTCAAAATTTTCCTAAGTATGTGGCCATTTTGGGCCTATAGTTAGTACAAGAAGTAGCCCTACTAAGGGAATATTTAGAAGACTTCAAATTCAAGCTAAAAGGGTTAAAAAAAACTCAAAGAATTTAGATATGTTCATCAAGGTACAAAAGCCTACATCAAGCAAACTAGGTCTTGGTTTTGAACAGGTTTAAGAGAAACAAGAAGAAAAGTCAACCTCAAGTTCTGGAGGAGAAGAAACTTCAGATGAAGACACTTCAGAATATGATAGTGTAAGAGGAAGTGATACATATAAGGATGAGTTGGACAACAGAAAGCTCAACAAGGATGGTAATAATGCACAAAGAAGAAACAAATGGAATAACAATCAGAATAGGAGACCAATGAGGTCAATACAATGAAGTTTCAATGGAAGACGTTTTTATGTCATAGGTTTGAGCACATGGCTTCATAGTGCAGGACACATGAAAGAAAAAAGTATATGGGAACATATAGCCTTTCAATGGGTATTGCTACTCATGTAACCAGTTTGGTCACAAGGCAATGAATTGCAGGATTCATGATAAAAAATTATATGCCTTCACTAGGAGAAATCCTAAGATATTTACACCTCCAAGGAATAATAATATTAAGTGTTATAAGTGCAATAATAATGGTCACACAACAAAGTGGTGTAGAGCAGACATTCCAGAATCAAGTATGAACAGGAACAGGAACATGAACATGGATATGAACAAGATTAGGAACAGGAACATGAATAAGAACATGGATATGAATAGGAATAGGAATATGGATTTGAATAGGAATAGGAACAAGAAAATGGATATGGACAGGAACATGAATATGGAAAGGAACAATTAGAGGAATGAGAAGTATCAGATAAGAAGAAAATAGGATAAAGGAAAAAAAACAATGCGTATTGGGAGTAATTTTACTCCCACCCCAAAATTAACCACCTCAAGAGGAGGTGGGTGAGGGGCAAAGCTAAGAGACTCATTCTTAGCCCTGAGCCCCAAAGGTGACCCTTTTCCATTGATGTTAAAGGGGGAGAAATTTGAGTAAGGGGGAGAGATTTGGTATTTGAGTAAAGAGGGGAGATTTAAAAAAAATATTGAGCCAAGGCGAGCAATGTACCAAGGGGAGCAGAACCAAGAAAAGGTTAAGCTTATGGTAAAAATAATTTGGGTTGCCATAAATGACAAATGGGGATATTGTTGCACATTTTGAGTCAAGTTGTCACTGATGTCAAGGAACGAAGTCATCATTGATGTCAAGTAATATGTCTAGGAACAATGCAAAGGTTAATGGCAAAATAGCTTCATAATAATTTTAATATTATGTGGAAGCATATGAAGGCAGGTTTTTATTAAAACCATAGATGAGCAAAATAAAATGTTGTTCATAAAAACCCAAGGAAGATTTTTGAAAAGCTAAAGGCAGTTTTAATATTTATTTTATAAAATATTTAAATTTAGTTTGAATTTAAATTTTATAAATAAATATTACTTATACAAGGTGGTAAATTCAGAGAAGGATTTAAGCCTTAATAAGAGCCAACGAAATTAAATATTAATTTATAAGATTTAAATTCTAAAGAATTTAAATAATTTATAAATTAATTATTTAAAATAAAAAATGTGTCGACATCTAAGGTTAAGGTGAAAAATCGAAATGCACCGATGTCCAAGGAAAGGGGAGGCATTGTATATAGTGTTCCACGAGAACGCGTCCCCCCTAGGGGATGCGTCCCCCCATTTCTTGCATCCCCCAGTATGGGGGGATGGTAAGGGGGGAATTTCTCCATGTCCCCATTTTTAGGGGATGGTTGGGAAACATCCTCGAGACAGCTAAGGCCTATGGCCTCCCATCCCTAGGACCTCCTCTTTTTTTGGGTGTCCCTGGGGATGGCCAGCCATCCTCAAGGATGGCTGGGCCCCATTGGTGACAATAATACCATCCCCAGGGATGGTTGGGCATCCCCAATGGGGCCCATCCATCCCCCATGATTGGGTGTCCTCACCCAAATAGAAAATAAAAACAAATTTAATAAAAACAAAGGTAAGGGGTGGGACCCATTTTAAGTCTCACCCCCCCAAACCCTAAACCTAAAAGAAACTCTATATAAACTTGGACAGTCTTTATTAGCAGTATTGGAAACAAGAACTTGCAAACAAGAAACAAGGATTTCCACAAACAGGAATGGTTTGGGTACAATTCCAGTTGGAATTTTAGGTTTATGCCTATGGAAAAGCAAGGAAAAAGGTAAGGAAAGGAAATGGAAGGAAGAAATAATTAAACATGTAAGGAACCATGAAACAAATTAATTAAAAACCTAGAAATATCCCTTAAAAAAAAAATGGACCAGTAACATCCTTGGAAAAGCCTCAACAATAACATCACCAAGTTGCATTTATCCCCTCTTGAAACTGTTAGTGAAATACATAAATTTAAGTGCATGCAACTTTACCCTAATTATGGATGTTTCCGATATATCGCTTTTTGGTGCCAATTATATGGTAAGTTGTTATTTTCAATTTCACCATATGGATTTATGTAGTAGATTGAACTATTTGTATTATAAGATCAGTTGCTTTAAAGTATGAAAATATTTAAGACGTTCCTCAAAATTATTCATATGCTAAAATTCAGCATATTACACACTGTTATTGTTTAATGTGGATTATGGGAAAATCAATAATTATAAGAAATGAATTCAGCTTGGTATGCTGCCTAGTGCTTATTTTAGGCACATCAAGAATTAAAAGATATTAATTCAACATTATACATCACCAACTTTATGACTAGTCCTTCAAATAATGGGAGGGGTGAGACAGTCTTTGTTTGAACATTGGTGGCTGAAAAAATGATGATTGTTATTACTTAAAATGATGATTGTTTGAACATTGTTTGCACTTGATATCCTTGGTTGAACCTCCAATTTATAGTTTTTGAACTTGAAATAATTAAATGGCTGCACTTAGTAACTAATATGAATATCCTAATACCAATTATGTGTTAGTAACTAATATGAATATGAATGATTTCACTTACATAATTGATTACTAATATGAAATATCATTTTGGTTGGGTGTAGAATTCTGAATGTGTAGATTATTCTAAATTTTTAAAAATTTCAATTTTTATAGTATTATAATAGATGTCCCTGAGCCGTCCTCTAAAATTGACCTGCCATCCTCCGTCATCCCCCGAAACCCGTCCCCACATCCCCCCATACCCCAGGCTCATGGAACCATTAATACATGCCTTAATGGTAGTTTTGAAAAGTGTTCTAATCATGTTCTAATCGCTTAATTTTGAAATTGAAGGTAGCAGAAGGGAAGAATACAAAGTTGTTTTAGCACCAATGAGAAGGTTGAAATTACCATAGGAGGAGAAATCCCATCCAACTAGGCAGAGTGGCCTAGCGACACTTGGATGGGAATTAAGGTGCTTGGGCAATGTGAGACCTACATTTGAATCATGGTGGGATCATTTTGGTGTGAGGAGCACGTGATTTATTTTTGGGGGCCAGTAAGGTATAAGGAGCACATGGTGCTCGTTTGGTGTTAAACAAGTGCCTAGCACTCATAGCAGCCGAGGCCATGGCTAGGTCACATGAGGAGGCAACAATCGAAGGTTCAAGTCTCATCTAAGGTGGAGGTAAACATTTTTAATTTTAAGTTTTGTTAAACCTTAGTTTTAAATATAATTTAAAGGAGTTATAAGAGGTTAAAGTTAAAGGGGCTTAATTTAAATTTTAATTGTTGATTAAAAGGAGAGATAAGGGGTAAAATTTATTTTTACATGAAGTTATTTTTACATGATTGATTTATCAAAAGGGTAAATTGAAGATTGATTATTATGAGAAGGTGATTTTATTGATATTATTCTTGATATTGGATATTATTTTAATTGGGATATTAGAAGGTGTATTTGGCCAATTATTGTTATATGTTGATGAATGTTTTCATAAATATGGAGTGATAAGGTGTATGAGTGTTTTGATATTTACATTGTATTTTTGAGGGAGTTTATGATCTTATAACTTATTTTAGCTTGGAAAAGAAGTGTTTGTGGTTGTGGAAAATATATGAGGTTCCTTCATCATCAATAAAAATGTATGAGCACATTATTCCATAATTAAGTTGATTGGTTGGTTTTATAGAAAATAAGTTTGAAGTGCAAAGGACTTGATTAGGGCTTCCTAATTGATAGAGTTGAGTTAATGCTTCAAGGTTTTCTAGAATAAAGAGTTGTTGTTAAAACCTTGTTTTATAAGCATTGTTGTTGAAGTGAGTTGTTGAGCAAAGAACTTGAACTAAGGTTTGGAAAGAACATGAGTATCATTATTATGTAAGATTTTTTAATAAGCATTGTTGGAAAAATTTTGAGTGAAGGATCATATACTTGGACTAGGAATTTCAAACAAGGATTGTTCCATTGAGTGATTGATTGAGTAGAGTTGGTTGAGCCAAGTCAATTGGATGTGTGAAGTGATTGTTCAAGTTCCATAAAACAAACTATTCTATATTCTAAATTGATTTGAGAAAGTAATTGAGGTGATTTTGAAGCATGTTGAGTCTCTAAAAATTCTCCTTGTGTTTCTCAAAGAGTGATTGAAAGTGATTGAGTATTGAGGTGAATGTGAAGCATATTGAGTCTCTAAAAATTCTCTGTATGTTTCTAAAAGAGTGATTAAGAGTGATTGAGCATTATGATGAGTATAGAGCATATTGAGTCTCTAAAAATTCTCTTTATGTTTCTATGAGATTGGACAAGTTCTATTATGGACTTGTTGAACAGATTTGAGGCAAGTTCTAGAGAAGACTTGTGGATAGATTTGGGTAAGCATTTGTGGAAGCTTACAATACAATTTGAGAGAAGATTTGGATAAATTCTTGTGGGAACTTATTGATCATATTGGACAAGTTCTAGAGAAGACTTGTGGATAGATTGGTGTGAGATTTTGTGAAAGCTTACAAGGCATATTTGAGATAAGTCTTTAAGAAGACTTGAGAGTAGAGTTGATCCATTAATTTGTTCAAACCTTGAGTTAATGTTTGGGGAAGATCCAGCAGAGTTAATTTGAGATTGAGTCGAGATTTGAGTTAAGGCTTGAGAACAGAGATTGAGGATAGATTTGTGCTAGACCGAAGGACTATGTTTAGTACAGATTCAAGGATGGATTTTGGTGCAAATTTGAGGATAGGTTTGTGCTAGGTAAAAGATAGATATTGAGGATAGATTTGTGCTAGACCGATGGAATGTGTTTAGTATAGATTTTATATAGAGCTTTGGATGTGACAGAGTTGAGTAAATAGATCTCCAGTTAGATTAGGGAAGATAGGTATCTTTTGTGGATCGAGTTCCATTTGCTAAGGGTAGTGGAGGTAGAGGTCTTATATATCATCACCAACCAGAGTAGAGATTAGGAGATTGGTGTCTCTTATGGATAGAGATACATGAACTTGTTTTAGGGGATTGGTGTCTCCTTTGGACAGAGGTCGATAAACATTGTAATAAGGAAAGGATTCCCAAGATATTGATTGAGAAAATTTAGTGAAATATTTTCTCCGTGGAGTAGCCCACATTGGGTGAACCACATAAATTGTGGTGTCTTTATTATATGTGGTGATTTGTGCATTGCTTTAATTATTGTTATTGATATTTCTATCTATACATTGCATAATATTGATTGGGAAAGAAAAGTAAAAAGTGGTCTTATACTGTTCACCCCCATCTCAGTATAAGCTTGTGTTCTTCAACTTTTAAAATTGATGCCTTATTTCTTTATAACCCCTTTAAGAAATATCTAATTTAATTTATGTTGTTTGAAATGTGCAAGTTTTATGATACCTAATATTCCTTCTTTTTCACCTTAGAGACACTAATATTCAGAGCTCTATTTTTCTAACTTTAATGGCTCTAACATGGTGCTCTTGTAATATTAAAATGAATTTCTTATAATAACCTTTATAGCACCAATGTAACTAATTCTTATTTAGAATTTTAAGATGTAAACTTGAGACATTTCCTTTTACTATTCAAATATGGTGTTAAATATTTAATTAATAGGAATAATAGAACTTTAATAACACAAAATTTCAAACCTTATTTAGGTCTCATTTGTAGCAAGCTTCCTTGGTGATTTTATTCACCTATTTGCTATCCTATTTTTTTTAATTTATCTAGCTTCAACTCCTTGTGATTTTATTCCCTCAACTTTTAAAATTTGCAACTCTCTTTTCTACTTGAATGCTTCCTTATATTTTCAGCTTTTAAGCCTTTAATTTGCTATTCAAAAATCTGACTTTTGTGGATCCAATCCTCCTTAAAATTTTCTTTCTTGGAATCTAAAATTTGTAGCTATTAGTGCTGCCCAAATTTCTGCGCTCTTTCTATCCTAAAATCTACATTTTCATTTTCTAATTCAACCAATGTCTCCTTCATTTTTCTATCCTTAACTCTCTCAAATTTGGTAGGAAACTCGTCCAAGTCATAGCTTTCTTTACTATCATGCAATACTTCAAGCTATGTATTCAAGGGATCTTATAAATCTTCCAAAATATCCTCTAACGTGTAGATATATGTCACCTTGACTTTGTTTTCTTGTGATTCTTCAATTTGTTTTGTAAAAATAACAATCTTCTCTTCTGCAAATCAACCTTCAAGCCTTCAATAGTAATCTTCAAATCTCTTAAATATAGTAGCCTCTTCTAGCTCCTTTCTCCTTCAACCTCTTTGTTGAATTTTGACTACAAACTTGGCCTATGTTTTGGCCTTCTCTCTCAAGAATTTTAATGTCTTGAGATCTTTGAAAATATCTTCCAAAATTTGGCAAACTTCTTACGAAAACCTTCTTCTTTTTGGGCTTGTTGTCATATGGTGACAATTGTCCCAAATCCTTATTATCAAGAACTTATCCTTACTTGTAATATTATCCCTTGATATCTTTAAATATTATCCAATGTATCTTATTCAACTTCTTCAATAGGTCTTATCTAGCCTTCTTCTTCTTTCTCATTCCAACTTTTCTTGAGATCTCTTCTCTTGGATCTTCAAATTCTACAACTTCTCTAATTTGCAATAGGACCTTTTCTAGTCCTTCTCTATCTTCAATATTCCAAATATGTAAGTTCTTAATGGGACCTCTATCTTGGATCTTCTCCTTCTATGACTACTTTCTTCTTTCTTCAATATTCATACTTCTATGAGGACCTCATTTTTGGTTCTCCTCAATATCTAATCTACAATATTCTTTGGGACTCTATTGTTATTGAGTCTCATATTTATTCAATATTCAATAAGGATCCCTTGGCTTCTTTCTCCCTTCTCAATATTCAATCTTCAATGAAGACTTCTTATCTTGAGTCTCTCAATTTATTCAATATGGAGTCTTCAATCTTCTATTATGCAAATTCTACAATGGGATCTTTTTCTTAGGCCTCCAAATTCTTCAATATTCAACTTGTTGCTTCAAATTCTAGATCAATTTCAAAGAAGATATTCTTCCTAGCTATTGTAGGAAGCTTCTCAAATTTATTTGAATAAACTCTTCTCTATGAAAAAATACTAGAATATGAAAATGGAAATTCTTTAAATCTAAAGATAATGAACTTCACTAGTTGATTTGTCAAACTAGTGGAATCAATGTTGAGTCCTAGTATTCATAAGTTATTATGCAAATATGTGGAAATAATCTAGCCAAATAGCAATAGAAAATATGTGAAATCTCTTATCTCACAATCTTCTTGTGGCTCTCCCTATATCCTATCAATCTCCCTTATGGCTCTAATATCATTATTAGATTTTGATGCTATATATTTAGCAAAATAACTACCACAAGGTATAAAAAGAGCATGCAATATTACATATATAAAAATGGAAAAATACTAAGCATGATAATATTATGAGAAACTTATAAAAATACTCATAACTCAGCCATTAATAAAATCTCATGAAAGTAGTGCATTGTTATGAAATGGAGATTTCAAGCACTCCATATTGCTTATATGCTCTACATTGTATCTACTACTATTCTACCTTGTACACTCCCAAAATCCTCTCTTTTGTTATCACCTAAGAAGACCTATATATAATGATACATGACTCTTGGCCTTACATATTCCTATGACTCTTCATATTCCTATTCTTAAGGACTCATGTACATGTGGACAACATGCACATTTACATCATTACACATTCTAATAATACTTGTGCATTTATTCCATTGCATAAAATAAATATTTAAATACTAATCTAAGATAAAATTCTAATCTAAAAATATACCCATGATGGTACATTATCATGTACTATATGATGTAATATATTCCAACACCCCCATGTATTACATTATTTGGGTATTGAAGACTTTAGTCTTCAATATGGGTCTTCATATTGGTCCTGGAACTTTCCTACTTTCTTTATTTTATTCCTTGTCGGTATCTTGATCAAGTAAACAATTAGTGTCTTCATTTTGTTCCTTTGGTTCACTTTGATCTGTGTTCAACTTGAAAGCATTTTATTTCATCTTCATATTTTATTTTCTGTCATGCTTCATCTTCTTACTTCTTCTTGTTTCTGCATGTTTTCTAGAGATATATATTCATGATGATTTAGTATATCATCACAATAGTATTAGAAAAGATTTATTATTTCATTGCTAGTATGTTCATTTTGTTTCATGTAAAACAATTAATTATAGATATATCATCAAACATTCTGTTGATGTAAATTTAACTATATTTTGAGTATTCCACCAAGCTCTAAAAAGTACTTCATGAAGATAACCAATTAATGTTATAAAATTTCCTTCTTTTGCTTCCTTAAGAAACAAAGTGAATATTTCCTTTTTACTAGTAGCCAAATATTTGTATCCATAAAGAGTATCTATTAATTTTAGTGAATAAAATTTAAATTCATGAAATAGTTCTTCATTATTAATAGTTCTTCATTATTGAATGCATTCCTCACTATTTCATCCATGCTTCTTCTAGTTTAATATTTGAAGTGGAATTCATTATATCTCCCTAGTATTATATATTGAGAATAATTTTTGATAGAATATTTTATATTTCAAAGCCTTTGAAATTTTCTACCTTATGACTCCCAAGTTTTTTTAGTGTAAAAGATCACATTTGATAAGATATTTTCAACAATTCAAGTTTTGTAGAATACCTTGTCTCTGCAAAATGTTTTGAATATGGATTTGATAGTAAAATTAGATTTATAGGTTTTCCTTTGAGTTGAATCTCTTTTGTCTCCCTAATATTTTGATGATAATTTTAATTTAATTTTTAACTCCTATTTTTTAATAAAAGTACTTTATTTATTCTTATAGAAATCTAAAGATATTTTTGATGCACTTTCAATTGATGTAATTCTCTATATTCAAGGATATATAGTTGGATTTCTTATGTCTCATTAATTTAAGAGACTAATTTCAATATAGTTTCCAACTGTTCCAAGGTGCTCAACTCTGATTTCCACACACTCTCTTCATTATTCATGGGCTATGTTTAGCTCATTCACTAAATAGGTGCCTTTTAGACATTGCACCTTCCTTTAATAATAACTAATATATGAGTATCAAGTGCCAAGTGGAACTAGAGGTCTTTACACTTCCTTTTAATGTCTCTTGTGGTGCTCTACCCAAATTTTCTTGCTTAACACTTGCCAAGAGTGTTATACTTCATGGGTATGAATGTATTATGACTTATTTAATGTTACAAATGGAACATAACTCTCCTTAATGGAATATGTAACATCCTTCAATGGAATATGTAACATATTCCAATGGAATATGTAACTTCCTCCATATGGAAGATGACATATTAAAAATTGGCCTTCCTTGTCATGCACCTTAAGCACCCTAATTTTGGTTCTTGTTTCTTGACCTTCAATCACTTTGAAACTTATTTGTTCTTACCAATATTCATTGAGGTTCTTTCAACTTTTACTTCTCCAATTATCTTCTCCTATAGCAATTTCTACGTGGATGATTCCTTTGTAATAGATCTTGCTTTAGGTTTGGAGGTGCTTGCTTCAAGGTGGTAGCTCTTCAACTTCTTGGACGTATTATGGTGGTGCTAGTGGCACTTTTTTTACAATGCTCACTATTAGATGATAATTATTTGTATCCTATATCTTATGATGCTAATTCTGATAGTGAGACTATGCTTCTTCTCTTAACACTAGTGGTGAAACCTTGGTGGCTCAATCTTAAAATTTGTGATGGTTTCCAATGCTTTACGTTGACCGAATAATGATTGTTACTCAATGCTCTACATTACCTTCCTTTGTGCAAGTGGCTATCTTCTTCAATATGATGGTGTTGCTTATGGTAGTTCTTTCTATACATCTTTTAATCTTACCTTCACCAAAGTATTTTCAATACTTGGCACACCTCTTGGTGTCTTTAGATATAAAAAATTTGTGTTGCCTTTGTTTACTATTGAGTATCCTTATTTTGCTCAATAGACCTTAGAAAAATTTGCACTTTGATGAGTCTAAAGAATGCTTTTGAAATTGATGCCTTATTCCTTTATAACTCCTTTAATAGATATCTAATTTACTTTATGTTGTTTGAAATGTGCAAGTTTGATGATACCTAAGATACCTCTTTTTTCACCTTGGAGACACTAATATTTAGAGATCTATTTTGCTAACTTTAATGGATCTAACATGGTGATCTTGTAATCTTAAAATGAATTGCTTAGAATAACCTTTATAGCACCAATTTAACTAATTCTTCTTCAAAATTCGAAGATGTAAACTTGAGACATTTCCTTTTTCTACTCAAATATGGTGTTAAATATTTAAATAATAGGAATAATAAAACTTTAATAACACCAAATTTCAAACCTTATTTAGGTCTTCCTTGTATCAAGCTTCCTTGGTGATTTTATTCACCTATTTGCTATCCTAGTTTTTTTAATTTCTATAGCTTCAAATCCTTGTGATTTTATGCCCTCAACTTTTAAAATTTGCAACTCTCTTTTCTACTTTAATGCTGCCTTAGATTTTCAGCTTTTAAGCCTTTCATTTTCTATTCGAAAATCTAACTTTTGTGGATCCAATCCTCCTTAAAATTTGCTTTCTTGGAATCTAAAATTTGTAGCTATTAGTGCTTCCCAAATTGTTGTCCTCTTGCTATCATAAAATCTGGATTTTCAGTTTATAATGCAACCAATATATCCTTCGTTTTTCTATCCTTAACTCTCTCAAATTTGGTAGGAAACTCCTCCAATTCATAGCTTTATTTACTATCATGTATTCCTTCAAGCTAGGTATTCAAGGGCTATTAAAAATCTTCCAAAATATCCCCTAACATGTAGATCTATGTCACATTGATTTTAATTTCCTGTGATTCTTCAAATTTATTTGTAAAAACAACAATTTTATTTTCAGCAAATCAACCTTCAAGCCTTCAATAGTAATCTTCAACTCTCTTAAATCTAGTAGCCTCTTCTAGATCCTTTATCCTTAAACCTCCTTGTTGAATTTTGACTTCAAAATTGGTCTATTTTTTGTCCTTCTATCTCAAGAATTTGAATGTCTTGAGATCTTTGAAAATATCTTCCAAAATTTGGCAAACTTCTTACCAAATCCTTCTTCTTTTTGGGATTTTTGTCGAATGGTGATAATTGTCCCAAATACTTCTTATCAGGAACTTATCCTTACTTGAAATATTATCCCTTTATATCTTCAAATATTCTCCTCGATCTTATCTATCGTTCTTCTTATTTCTCCTTCCAACTTTTCTTGAGATCTTTTCTCTTGGGTCTTCAAATTATGTAGCTTCTCTAATTTGCAATAGGACCTTTTTTAGTCCTTATCTATATTAAATCTTCCAAATATATAAGTTCTTCAATGGGACCTCTATCTTGGATCTTCTCCTTCTATAGCTAATTTCTTCTTTCTTCAATCTTAAAACTTCTATGAGAACCTCCTTTTTGGTTCTCCTCAATCTCTAATCTGCAATCTTCTTTGGGACTCTTTTTCTCTTGAGTCTCATCTTCCTTCAATATTCAATAAGGCTTCCTTGGCCTCTTTATCCTTTCCCAATATTCAATATTCAATGAAGTATTCTTTTCTTGAGTCTCTCATTTTCTTCAATATGGAGTCTTTAATCTTCTATTCTGCAAATACTACAATTGAACATTTTTCTTAGTCCTCCAAATTCTTCAATATTCAACTTGTTGGTTCAAATTATGGATTAATTTCAAATAATATATTATTCCTAACTATTGTACAAAGCTTCTCAAATTTATTTGAATCAACTCTTCTCTAAAAAAAAATACTAGAAGATGAAAATGGAAATTCTTTAAATCTAAAGATAATAAACTTCACTAGTTGATTTGTCAAACTAGTGGAATCAATGTTGAGTCCTAGTATTCACAAGTTTTTCTGCAACTCTATGGAAATAATCTAGCCAAATAGAAATTTCAAAAATTTTGAAAATAAAATCTCTTATCTCCTCACAATCTTCTTTTGAATCTCCCTATATCCTATCAATCTCTCTTGTGGATCTAATACCATTGTTATCTTTTGATGCTATATATTTAGCAAAATAACTACCACAAGGTATTAAAAGAGCATGCAATATGAAAATGAAAATATATTAAGCTTGATAATATGATGAGAATATTATAAAAATACCCATAACTTAGCTATTAATGAAAGCTCATGAAAATAGTACATTGCTATGAAATGGAGATTTCAAGCACTCCATATTGCTTATATACTCTACATTATATCTACTACTATTCTACCTTGTGCACTCCAAAATTCCTCTCTTTGCTATTACATAAGAAGACCTATATATAATGAGACATGACTCTTGGCCTTCCATGTTCCTATGACTCTTTATCTTCCTATTCTTAAGTACTTATGTACATGTGGACAACATGCACATTTACATCACTACACATTCTAATAATACTTATGCATTTATTCCATTGCATAAAGTAAATACTTAAATAATAATCTATGACAAAATTGTAATCTAAATATTTACCCATGATGGTACATTAGCATGTAGCAAATAATATAATATATTCTAGCAACTAAGTATGCAATCTTCATTGATGGAAAAACCACCTACCAAATATGAAGTTTACTTAGAGATAAAAATAGCTCTAAATGCAAAGCAACATAGTTCATACCTTAATCTATTATGCAAATAACCATGCACATAAGAAAGCTATTAGAGGAGAATATTCCCTCTCTTTATAAAGTAACAAGCATTCTTTTAATCCATAAAATTTTAAACCATTCCATAGAAACCCAGGATAATCCCATACTTCTATTTATAATTATACCTTAATCCACATAGATCTCAAGAATAATTATAAATATAGTTTTTTCAACACAATCATAAATATTTTATTTTTCAAACCAAATCACAAAATTCATAACAATCCAAGAGAATCCCATACTTCTATTTATAATGATCCCTTAATCCACATAGATCTCAGGAATCATTATAAATACTTCCTCTTTCTAGCCAATTCACAACACTCGTAACAATCCAAAATAAGCCCATACTTCTCTTTATAATGATCCCTTAACCCACTTAGATCTTAGGAATCATTATAAATACTTTCTCTTTCCAAAAACAATAATTTAAGTTCACTACTACAATTATTTTAAACCATAGGTACCTTGTTAAAAGCTTACAAATCAAGTATACCTTTAGTAAATAATAAAATAAAAAATATTTAATAAAACATGAACTTCAAAGCATATTTAATATTAATTCAAATTAAATTCTTGATTAAAACATAAACTTCAAAGCATTATTAATATTAAATAGAAACTATATTTTTCCATGTTTACCCTAAGATGTCGATGAATGGATCATCATCATCATTTCCTGAACAACACAATATTATACTGAGAGGGGGGTGAACAGTATAAAACCACTTTTTACTTTTCCTTTCTAATAAATATTATGCAATGTATAGATAGTAATATCAATAGCATTAAACAAAGCAATGCACAAATCACCACACATAATAGAGACGTCACAATTTATATGGTTCACCCAATGTGGGCTACTCCACGGAGAAAATATTTCACTAAAATTTTCTCAATCAATCTCTTGGGAATCCTTTCCCTATTACAATGTTTATGGACCTCTGTCTAAAGGATACACCAATCCCCTAATTTTGTTTGTGGATATCTATCCATAGGAGAACTCCTTCTTTGCTCTGGTTGGTGATCCTCTAAAAGATTACTGCCTCCACTACACTGGTTTTTGGATCTCTCTCCACTGAAGAATCTTGTCCCCACTTAGAAGGGTTGTCCTCACTACCCTAGCTGATGGATTTCTATACACTAGAGATTATTGTCCTCTTTGGTCTATCACCTCCAAAGCTCTATCTCAAATATATACTAAACACAATCCTTCATTCTAGTACAAATTTTCTCAATATCTATCTTTAGTCTGGCATAAACCTATCCTCAAATCTACACCAAACTCTGCTCTCAAATCTGCACTAAACACAGTCCTTCAGTCTAGCAGAAAATTTGTCCTTGATCTCTGTTCTTAAGATTTAACTCAAGGCCTAAATCAACTCTGTTGGATCTTCCTCAAACCTTAACTCAAGGTTTGAACAAATCAATCAATAAACTCTACTATCAAGCCTTCTCAAATAATTACCTCAAATCTACTTAACAAGTATACACAAAACTTGTCCAAAGCTACTCTACAAGTCCTCTCTAGAACTTGATCAAATATGCTCCACAAGTCCTCTCTAGAACTTTCTAAAATCTACTCCACAAGTCCTCTTTAGAACTTGCTCAAATTTGCTTCACAAGTCCTCTCTAGAACTTGCTCAAATCTACTCAATAATTGTATTGTAAGCTTCCATAAAAATCTCACACCAAATTTGTCCATAAGTCTTCTCAAAGACTTGCTTCAAATATGCTCAACAAGTTCACACAAGAACTTGTCCAATCTTAGAAACATAAAGAGAATTTTTAAAGACTCAATATGTTCTACAATTATCACAATGCTAAATTATTTTCAATCACACTCTTAGAAACATAAGGATAATTGTTAGAGACTCAATATGTTTCAAACTCAACTCAATGCTCAATGACTTTCTCAACTCAATTTAGAATATAGAATAGTTTGTTTTATGGAACTTGAACATTCACTTCACACATCCACTTGGCTAGGCTCAACAAACTCTACTCAACCAATCACTCAATGAAATAATCCTTACTCACAAACCCTAGTCCAAGCATATGATACTTCACTCAAAATATTTCCAACAATGCTCAACAACAATGCTTATAAAATAACTCTCACATAACAATGATAAACCCTAGTGTATCGCTCCAAATTTTTCGCATCCTTACCTTCAGGCTATAGGATCCGCACCCGAAAGGGGGATGCGAGAAGGATGGGACAATACCTCGGACTGAGAGGCCCTTTGAAGGTCCCGCCTCTCGGGGGAGGGGTATAAGGGTGAATTTTTGATGGATGGTGGGTTCACCAGGAAACTTTTGAGTGGCAGTTTCCACACCTAGGTTGATAGTGGGTTTGATGTGTTCATTTTTATACTCAATCATTCAACTCCTAGGTTTGGCCAAGATGAATCTAAACTATTCTATATGCCAATGCTGATTTTTATGGATACAAAAAATATGAATAAATGCTAAACACAAGGAATATGCTATCTAGAACATAACATACCTGATTTCGGATGTCAGATGAAGATTCTGAGTTTTGTAACAGTCCAGATCGCCTCAACTCGTATGTAATCATCTGAGATTAGACAATATCATCATCAATCTGATGAATTCGTCAGATCAATTCGTCAAAAACCTGTAATCACAAAAATAGATACAAAATACCAAATATGCAACTGCAGAAGCAAAGGGAAATGATAGAAATAATAGCAAACATGCCTAAATAATAGATTCAAATAGCAATAAATAAGGAAATGCATCGATTTAATGATTTATTTTAACTTTATCATGCATTTATGCTAAATGAGGTGAACTCCAAGATGCATAAATATAATAACTAAGATAGTGAATATAATAGGAAAATGCCAAAAAGAACTAAGGAAATGCAAACTCTGGGCTCTGATTGCCCCCAATCTGGACTACAGTCGGGATCACCTCCAATCGTACGAGATCGTTTGCACTCCTCGACAGGATCATCCGAAATCGTCCGGAATCGCTTGCGACGATCCGAGCTAGCTTCGACTAAAAAATAGTAAAGTTCTTGCAAGAAAACATGAAATACCGAATGCAAATGATGGTGTGAGGATGCTCTAATGCACAAGGAGCTAAATTTGTAGGGAAATCAGTCAACCAGGAGATTCAAAGGGGGTTCAAGGGGATAAACTGAGAAAATCTTAGTTTATATAGGATTAGGGAGAGGTTAGGAGGTTGGGGATCATCCCAATCTGGGAGATCTCCAACGGGGGAGTCTCTAACTACGCAGACACCCTTTCTGCGCCGAAGTTGGAGAGGTCTGTTGGAACAGAAGCTAATTATGAAAATTTGGTTTTGGGACGAAATCGTCTGGACGTTCTGTTCCAGATGAATTCGATCAGATCTGGGATGATTTCGTCTAATCTGCGATGATATCGTCCAACGGTCAAAACAAATCCTAAAAATGGCACGAAAAATGAGGAAAGCGGGTAACAGGCGGTTAACGGGCAGATTGAGGTTAAAATTTGAATTTTTATCTTTTACTAAGGTTTAACTGTGCCAATTTTAGGGTGCTACATTTTGCCCCCTCTTTAGCAAATTTTTTGAAGAAAATGCGTTAAAGACGAGTTTTTCCCATTTTACGAGAAAGCAAAAATGTACTCAATTTTTTAGACGACGATTCTAGGTCGAATCGTACGACTGCTGACTATGGTGCCCCCTCCGTGTTTTTACCCAAATCGAACGTTTGAGGTAAAAATGCGGAAAAGCAAAATTAAAATGTTGTTGGTTTTGAATAAAATTAAGAAAAATAGGGAAAACCCTAATTCATTTTTTACTATTCATTTTTACTGTTCCAGAGCTCTACAGAGAGAAAAATGGTGGAGACAGCGCACAGAGCGACAGAGGTCCGATGCGGGCTACGGGTAAGGATCTAATCCTAGTAGATTAGGTTTGAATTTACTTTGTGCAATTTTTTTTATTTAAATTTTGATTGTTTGGGGCATCGCGGCCGTTTTTAGGCCATCGACGATGTCGGGACGAAATCGTCCCTATTTCATCGAAATCGTCCCTAAATCATCGATTTTGTTCGAGGGCGAAATCGATGAACTAGGGGCGATCTCGTCCAACAAGGGGCGATCCCCAAGTTGTGAAATCGGAGACGATTTCATCCTAACAAAGGACGATGTTGCCCAATTTGGGATGATATCATCCAATGGTGGACGATATCATCTTTAAGCTTGATTAAAATGTGTTTAATTTGATTGCAATGATTGGTTTATTAATAAATTTTGTTGTTTTATTGTTTGTTTTGCAGAAAGGATTACTAAAGAGTCGGGAATGGAAATACGATGGGCTGAGAGATGACATAGCCACGCTCGACCAGGCAGAGCATGACCAACTAGCACAGGTCGGTCTACAGCATGTGGCAGAGATGCCACAAGTATCGATGGACATGGGGCTACTGACAACCCTAGCAGAGAGGTGGTATCCGGGGTCATCCTATTTCTAGCTACCGATAGGGGAGATGGCTCCCACTCTAGAGGACGTATGGAGGATCATGAGGATCCCCATACAAGGACGGTTGATGATGCCTATGGCCAATCAGGGCCAGGCTATGATGAGATTGACAGGAGACCCGAGCTTCGCCCTGGAGAAGGGCAGGGTGAACATCGAGTCTCTGAGGCAGATGCCTGGGGCATCTAGGCTGACTCGAGTTTTGGTAGGGGTGGTAGGTGGCTTACTGTTGTGCCACCAGAGTGGGTGCAGACTACCATGGCTCCTCTCAGATATAGTTTACGACATGAGAGACCACGGGTACAGGTTTGCATGGGGCAGCTTTGTACTATGCCGCTTGTATAGGATCCTGCATGGGGTCATATACAAGGGAGGTCAATGTCTGGTCTTGACATCGCTGCTACAGGTTTGGTGTTGGGAGCACATCACGATGCGGAGGCCGGTAGGGCTCCCATTGATAGGGGTTGATCGAGAGAGGCCTCGGGTTTTCTATTGGTGGCTACAGAGGGGGTCACAATGGTGGATAGATCTATCGATGTCATGGAGGTTGCTGGATGACCTCATCCCTGACCAGATCACCTGGAGGCCATGGCGAGAGCACCCCGGGTGGGCAGAGGATGGGCAAGAGTTGGCTCACATCAGGCAAGTCTGCTGGCTGAGGATGGAGCGGGGAGAGGTAGAGCTCCACCGCTATGACCGAGTTCTATGATAGTTCGGTCTTCAGCAGGGGATCCCTTCTCTCAGGGATTACGAGTACTCCCAGACTATTCGGGATAGTACTACGCTAAGTGGGGCTCCAGACATGCAGTGGTTCTGGAGTCAGGACACGGACGATGCCCCCATCCAGCCAGTGGATGGTGACGATGTTGGGGTGACCGATGGATATGATGCCTGGTACATAGGCATCCACCCTCCTCGGATGACGAGGGTGCAGGGTCCAGTGCACGCCGTGGTGCGCCGGATGGGGAGGTGGTGCCAAGCTGCTATTGAGGCAGCACGGGGTCATGGTGGGAGAGAGCAATGATGGTCTCCATAGGAGAGATGCCAGAGGATGGCATGGGCTCCACAGAGACCATAGCAGCCAGGGAGGAGGGAGGAGGGACTTCCTTCTTAGCAGGGGGAGAGACCACCATCGCCCGATAAGGGCAAGGGTGTCGAGGTAGGGGAGAGCAACGAGACGGTGGCTCTCTGGGCTGAGGTTGCCCACCTTCGGGCTTAGGTGCAGACACTGTAGGATGAGGCTACATGGCTCAGAGCTTGGGGTGGAGGAGCGAGCATGTAGGAGTTGGCATGGTCTATGGCTCAGACTACATTCTACCGGGGAGCATACTACCAGATGGTTCCAGAGAGCCAGAGGTTACAACTGCCAGCTGACATTGCGGGGCCGATCAGGATGGGGTCATCGAGGACATCATCACGATCGACGTCGAGGACCCATGACACAAGGCGGACTCTGATGGGGCCTCCTCCTCCACCTCAGGGTGGGAGAGGAGACGAGGCTGAGAGCTCGAGGGCTTCTCGAGGATAGCTGCTATAGATGGATTGTATATATATTTTTGAGAGGATTGAGTATGCCAGGATATAGATTGTGGCATACCAATCCAATTGTGATATGATGTACATATATTTTTGATATATATATATGATATTTTTGTGATATAACTTGTCCATATGTTTTTATGATGCTTCAATGTTTGAATTGTTTGTTTGTTGATTGATGATTCATGTAATTATGTCATTTGGAAATATTATAATTTGATGTCATGCTGTAAAATTTAAATGAAATAATCTGATGTAAACAATTGGTTGTTTTGGTGTGATTTGATGAAAAATAAAAGGGACTTCTAACAATAATTTCAAAGGACATTGTCGTTGTTATAGACCATTTCATGGAGTCGCCGCTCGCTCGGTCGTCAAGCTAATCCCAAGTATAGAAATATTGCTAAAAGTAAAAGAATGCTTAAGAGACTGTCTTAAGACTTTGTGTTGTGATGATGGAAATGATGATGGTTGATGATTTGTTTTCAGATTTTCATAAAAATAGTATGCATGAGATATTTAAAAGAAATATGATTTTTGCTAGGCATAAATTCCTAAGTGTGATAAAATTTTGAACAATTCCTTAGAAATTATACCATGGTTGCAAGATTGAATGTTGACATAATGACATGAAATAGAATAAGTGTTCGTTCATTTTAAAGCACAATTGTGTAACATAATGATGTAAGTCATATGTTTTTATGAATTTGTTTTAAAATAAATGGAAAATAAAATTAGAACAATGGTTTGCGCTAGGCATAGAATTATAGGTATAGACTTATACCATCATCACGAAATCCAAAGAAGAAATTGATATTTTGGTTTTATTGCATGATTGATTTTTGATTTTTGATAAACAAAAAATAATAATATGAACATGACTTTATTTGCTAGATTTTGTAATAGGTTGTTTTAAAATAATTTTGGATTTTTGAAAACAATGTATGTAATTGTGTTTATACTAAACAGATGTTCTGAAATAAGAATAAAATTTATTCCAAAAGAGTTGCAGAAATATTTTAAATTATCTCAAAGACAAATGTAGATTTGTAAGGAACCCTCATGTGCATATGTGAGTTCATTGCCGATCTTGATTTATCATAATGATAGAGAATCTCTCAAATACAAATGTGTGTGCAATTGTATTGTTCATTCACCAATTTTGAGCAAGATAATTTGATACAAGTAATTTGAATTAACCAAATGAATGTTCGTTGACCATGATTTATATGCATGTAACCGTACCGGACTACTGTGTAAGTTAGGTTATCAAGAGCTAGCTAATCCATAAGCCGACATAGGTCTGTACAAAAGAAGGTCGCTAATGTGACAGACATATCACCACGCTAGGGATTACCCAAGGCCAAGTGGGTTGGGCACAAACCACCTGTTATGGGGCTTACCTCACAGTTTTTGAATAATTGAGAATTCCAGGGATTCAAGCTCATTCACCCTTCTTTTCTTTTCAAGGGGTAGGGAAAGGGATTTTATTGCATTTTGCTTTTGCTTTTCTCTTTTTCTCTTTTTTTTTTTTTTTTTTGTATTTTTGCTTGATATTTGAGATAATGCTGAAATATTGCTGTGATGATACAAAATAACATTTTTCTTTTTCTCTTTTTCTTGAACTTTTCTTTTCTTCCTATGCTAGGGATACTTGCTCGGATTAGCTGTAGAGCAAGGGATTTTTATTCTGGGTAGGGGTGAGCTTGTCCTTTTGTCAATTCTCAAAGATTCTAGACCATGTGCATGATAGGATAGCAGGGGAAACTTTTCACTCAAGACACCACTTCTACTATGTAGCATCATATCGAATTTGCAATGAAATCATTTTAATGTGAAGAGATATATTTGGTTCAAGTAAATAACAAGATCAATTCTCTATGCTCAAAACTTTATTTAATTCAACTGTGGACTTTGATATAAGAGAGATTAATAATCATACAAAATAAAATCAAGATATTTATTCATGTGAATGTGAAAGTGCGGGATTCCAAATAAATGCTAATTTATCCAAAATAATTGAAAATATATCTGCAACACTTTCAAGAATTGACAAGTACGAAAATAAAAGTATGTTTTTGAAGATTTTGATGGTTTTGATGTTTTTATATTTTGATTTTGATTGATGAATTGCAAGAAGAAATACTATTACTATTTTTTTGAAAAAGATTTTGATAGAAATGGCTAAAATGAAACAATATGCACAAAAATACAATATATACAAATGATGAAATGACCCAATGTTATGCATAATAACGCTTAAGATGCATAATTTTCATAGGTTCTTTAAGATCTTTACCATCTAAGGTAGCTAATCGATATGCTCCCGATCCAAATTTAGCAGTGATGACATATGGTCCGAGCCAGTTGGGCTCAAATTTACCTTTAAGGTCTTTAGTTGCATTAGTATTTTTTTTATTTTCTTTTAAGACAAGGTCACCGATCTCAAAGGATCGTTGATGAACTTTCTTGAGGTATGCTCGTTTAAGCTTGTTTTGGTAGGCACGAAGATGCTCCAAAGCATTGATGCGCTTCTCATCTAGGAGTTCCAGCTGACTAAGTCTGCCAAACACGATATTCATCTCCTACTTCAAGTATCTTGAAGTAGTAGAGCTAAAGAAGGAACTTCTAATTCAAAGGGAAAAATGGCTTCAGCACCATAAACCAAAACAAAAGGTGAAGTGCCTGTGGGGGTACGAACGCTAGTTCGATAAGCCCACAAAGCAGGATATAATTGGATGTGCCAATCTCGGCTAGATTTATTGACCAGTATTTTAAGGATTTTGATTAATGTTTTATTAGATGCTTCTGCTTGGCCATTACCCTGAGGATAATAGGGAGTGGACCAACGATGTTGAATTTTATACTTTTGACATAATTTCTTAACATCTTTATTTTTGAAACAAGTTCCATTATCTGAGATGAGATTTGCAAGGATTCCAAACCTACAAATAATTTGATTAAAAATAAACTTGGAAACTTGGGTTCCAGTGCAAGAAGCTAATGGCATAGCTTCAACCCACTTCGTGAAATACTCAGTGGTGGTTATGATGAATTTGTGTCCATCGGATGACACAGGGTTGATTTTTCCAATGATGTCTAAGCCCCATTTTGAAAAGGGCCAAGGAGATGAAATAGCCTGTAGTTCTTGTGCAGGTGCATGGACAAGGTCAGCGTGTTTCTGGCACTTGTCGCAATGTCACACATAATTATGTGCATCATTTTCCATGGTAGGCCAAAAATATCCTATCCTAAGGAGCTTCTTAGCAATGGCGCTACCACTAAAATGTCCCCCACAAGATCCATTGTGGGCTTCACTCAAAGCTGATCTAGATTCTTCTAGATTCAAACATCTTAGTAAGATGCCTTCAAAATATCTCCTATACAAGGTATTACCAATGATCATGAAGCGACTTGCTCATCTACGTAATAACCTATGCTGGTTGCTATTACAACCTTCAGGAAAAGTCCCATTTTGAAGAAAATTAAATATATCAATGTACCAATGTTCAGGAGTAGTTTCATTGATTAGAAACACATCCAAAGGTTCTAAGCATGATTTTATTGAAGTGGGTTCCTAGAGTCGACGAATAATGATGGTAGCATATTCATCATCTAACTCCAAGGACAAAAGAGATGCAGCTGCAGCCATAGCGTCAGCCGCACGATTGCTAGTTCGAGGAATAGCTTCCAAGGTAACTTGATCAAACAAAGATAATAATTGTAAGACATGCTTTATATGGGCATAATTTATCATCTCTAGTCCAATAAACATCATTGATTTGATTTATGACAAGTTGAGAATCATCAAAAACAATAAATTTTTAATTTACAAAATCTAATCCATTAAGGATAAGAGCTTCATACTCAATAGTAAAATCAATGATTTGATCCATGTTGGGAAGAGGAAAATCATCTTTAGGGCATGCAACATTAATATCTCTGAATTCTGTGCAAACCCTAACTTTAGTGGCTTCTTTCTTAGTTACTGGAACTACATTTGAGATCCATTCAACATAATCAATGGCTTGTATAAAAATAACATTTAAGAGTTTTTCTAATTCTCCTTTGACTAGTAAGGCCACTTTGGGATGCATTTTTCTAAGTTTTTGTTTAACAGGTTTAGCATCCGGATGGACTACTAGGTGATGCATAACTACAGAAGGGTCTAATCCTGGCATATCTTCATATGTCCAAGCAAAGACGTCTTCATATTCTTTAAGAAATGCAATGTATTTATTTTGTTTTTCTTGACTCAATTCTAATCCAATGTTGATTATGTGAGGGTTATCTTTGGTTCCAATGTTAATTTTTATGATGTTTTCTACTTCCATATGTAGATCTCTCTCAAAATTAGGTGGGGTGGGTGAAACGCCTAATTCTTGTAATTCTTCCAAGGTTAGCTTGGATAATTCGTCTTGAGGAGTCGTGGCCTCAAGCTGGGCTATACTAGGTATAGAGCCATCAAAATAAAATCCGTTATGTAACAATTCCTCAATGGAGACATCATGAAAGATATCCCCCTCCAACTCGTCATCGGATTCGGCAATCATCTCAGGGTAAGCTATGGATAGCATATTGCATGTAAGAGGCTTATTCATTAAATGCAAGACATCCCGTTTATCCAAATAATCTTGGTAACATATAAGATGGTCATCATCCTCAAATGGGAAGGGCTGACCTTTACTAGGAAATAGGCCCACACCACATCCAGGTGAGCCATGGTTCTACCTCAAAAGGTTCTTTCATACCATTTTGGAAAGGTCCCAAACCTTTCCCTTTATATCCCAATTTAAGCATTATAGGCTTAGCTTTAATATACTCATTAGCAAAATAGCATCTAGCATATCCATCACAATGTGTCTTGATGTTTCTAGGTATTCTTCCCCAATCATATCCCTTATAAATAAAAGCACAACTCCCGACTTGGTAGATACTTCCCATAGGTTGTGGGAGGCCCAAGGTACGAGGAGAGGGTGGGAGTTTATTTAAAATAAGGGAATCTTGCATGGCAGTGTTTGTTTCTTCTGATATAAGAATTTTAGATAAATCGGGTAAGAGCTCATCAGTAAGAGCATAAGAGGTAGAAGGAACATTTCCTACATCGTCGGATGTGGAAAGGATTCCTGTAGTGGATGTAGATGTTATAGAGATATCAATGGATGAGTCTATAGGTATGGAAGTTATAGGAGTAAAACAAGAAGCATTGGTTGTAGTTTTAGGATCTTTTCGAGGTCCTAATGTGGTTTGTTCAGAAGATGGTTGAGCTATATGTAGAGGTGTAGTTGAAAGAGTAGATGATGTTATGGGTGTGTGTTTCACACGTTTGGGCGGATGATGAGAATTAGGATGTGTGGATGACAGAGCAGGGCAAAATTGAACTCCAACAGGTTCTGCCAAAGCACACATATCAAAGGGTCTAGGATCACCATGAATGGTAACCAACTAATTTTTAAATTTGAATTTAACACACTGATGTAAAGTGGAGGGAACGGCTCGCATCGCGTTGATCCAAGGGCGACCCAAAAGTATATTGTACGATGCAGGGCAATGTACAATAAACACGGTCGTGTCTAAGGTTCTAGGACCAACTTGTAAGGGGATAGTAATAACTCCACATGTTTCTTGTGTTTCGTCATTGAAGGCTTTTATGATCATATCAGTTCTTTTCATTTCGTCACTTCTAAACCCAAATATTTGGTAGAAGTCAAAAGTGCATATGTTTAAAGATGAACCATTATCAATCAAGACTCGTTTAACTGCTACATCCCCAATTAGGGCAGTAATATATAAGGGGTTATCCTTATGTAGACTATGTTGTGGTATATCTCTATCCCGAAAGTCAATACAATCGACTTCTCGAGTTATGATAGTATTGGACATGGCTTCAGGTTGAATATTTTGTGGTACCATCATTTGGCTTAATGTGAGCATTAATTCATCCCTATGGGTAGGAGAAGATCTTAAAAGGTCCAAAAGGGAAATTCTAGCTGTAGTATTTGATAATTGTTCATTAATATTATAAGGAGGCTTAGGTTGAACATTAGGTGCATAATTCCCTTTATTGGGATTTTTCAAAACAAATGGAGCTGATCCATCATTCTGAGTTTGATCCTGTTGAGAGTTTTGAGCCTGTTGTCTGGTAACGACTCCGATGGTACCTACAATATTATTTTGCGGATGATGAATAGGTCTTGGTCTAGTGTTTATGACTTGTTCATTAGAAAGTATTTGGTGAGAAGATGGTCTAGTAGTGACTCTTCTAGGAAATGGTTCTTCTGGAACCATAGAACTTGTGATGGGTTGAACAGGATCTGATTCATCTTCAGAACTATTCGATTGATTTGAGGTGATTTCCATGTCACTTTCAGTCTCATATTCGGTATCACTAAGATCAAGTGTCCGAATATTATGTAGAGGTCTGGTCGTAACCATGGATAAAGTTGTGTCAAAGACTTGCAGATCATGAGTAGGTGAATTGTCCACTAATAGTTCCTACATATCGGGTAGGAGGGGGAACATTATGATGCTCAATTTGATTAGCCACCTCTTTACCATGCTTTGGTAAAGGATGTTGAAATATGTCCAATGATTGATTGGCATTTTGATTCTGATTTTGGGGGATGTTCTTTTGAGCATTATTAGAAGGATTTTGTTTAGGTTGAAAGGCTTGCACCTCCATCTCATTGTTATCAATCAGGTCTTGTATTTTATGTTTTAATATTTTACAAGAGTTGGTAGCGTGTCCAGGTCCTCTATGGAAATCACAATGTAAATCAGCTCTGTATCTGGGTATAGTTGGATCAGGTTCCCGGATATTTGGTAATTGGATCAAACCTCATGCTAATAGTTGTGGGAGAATGGTTGATAAAGGTTGATTTAACCTAGTAAATTCTTGGGGTGGTTTATCAGGAGGTTTCAGTATAAACTTCTCTGTTGTTTTCATAGTATTAACATTGGCAATGTTTCTGCTATCAGTGACTCCATCACCCACAACTTGTTTATTTTTATATTGATTTTTGGATGTTTTCTCATCATCTTTCTTTTTGAGCTGACCTCTTCTAATGAGAGCATCTTCCACCCTTCGAGATAAATCTATAGCTTGATCGAAGGTGGTCAAGGTAGCAGTTGATAATTCATAGGATAGTTGTTCTTGTAAATTATTGATAAAAATATCCAACATTTTCCTGATAAGGTAACACAAAGTGTAATTTTCCTATCAACTGCCTCCATCGAGCTAAGAAGTCAGCAAAACACTCATCTTTGTCTTGTTTTAGGTTGTACAAATATTTAATGGTTACATGCCTTTCGATATAGGCACTAAATTGATGCACAAAAGATTCGGCGGTTTCTTTGAAATTCCTCAAAGAATGAGTGGGTAGTTGATAATACCACTCCAATGCCATCCCTCCTAAACTTTTTGGGAACATTTTTAGTAATAACAAGTCATCATGTGATATATCATGACATGCTATCCTAAACATACGAAGATGCTCTATGGGATCTTTAGTTCCTTTGTATATAGGTAGGACAGGCATAGGAAAGTGTTTGGGATATGGTTGTGCTACAACTATAGGATCTAGAGGCTGACTACACATCTCTCGATAATTGTACGAGGGATGGTAGGGATCTATCTGGTCCATGCGGGAGACTAACTATTTCACCATGGCTTCCAGATTACCAGTTTGTCCACCATATTGGTTCGGTGGTACATGAGTATGGGATTTGTGAGCGTAGGATGGCGTGACGTAAGGATTAGATGCTATATTGCTATTATGCAAATGGTTGGTAGGAAGAGTATTATGAAGAAGATTTGTTGTAGCATTATGTTGTATCCTCGATTGTTGGAAATTGGTATTTGGTTTTGTTTTAGGCTTTTGTTGATTTGAGGTATATTGATCAATAGCTTGGCAAAATAGAGCAGTGAATGAAGGTTTCTTTTGTGTGGGGATAACCCTAGGCTTAGTAACAGGCACTCTAGGTGGTTGGGTAACCTATTGTTGTTGCGTGTTTTGAATTATAGTAGCCATATCCAAATTGGATGGTCCAGCTTGATCACTCTCTTGATCAACGAAGGACAAGGGATTAGTGCGTGTGTGATATATGTCTTCTAGGGTTGCTTGAGTGTCACTAATTTGATCTTTGTCCATATGGACTGCTCTATTAAGAGTGCCAATATTAGTATTGAGGAACTTCCAAAAATGTTCCATGTTCTCAAAAGTAATAGCTCCTTCCGGAGATATTTTAGGGGATGAGGATCCTTCCTCTCTATCATTTTCTTTTTGTTCATTTCCTACAACAAATTCTTCTTCTTGTTGGTCGAAGGTTCCTTCTTCCTGAATTGGATCTTTAGGAAGGACATCTGGTTTATTTATGGTTTTTCCTAACCAATCTTCTTCTACTTCAGTTTGTTTTCCATTCCTGAGTCTAGTCATTATGTCTAAATTTAGATTTTAGCAAATATATATTAATATATTTGCAACAGATTTTGGGAGGTATATATTTTAATTATATACCTACTATAATGCTTAAAAGAAAATGTTTTGATTTTTTGTTATGATTTTGTTTTGTTTTTTTATTTTATTTTATTTGTTATTTTTTTTATGCTTTATAAAGACAATAAACAACACACTAAATGCAAGAAATAACAATAATAAAAGAATAGCTTAGTTTTCTATAAATAGTTTATAGATGTCATTGATAGGATCAAGTTCATCAAGAGTCATGAAATGCTCCTCTTCAAATTGGAAATGGTTTTTCAAGAACTTGATAAAGTGTGCTATAGTGATATTATCTGTTTCGGACTCTATCTTGTAAAAATAGATCTCATGGCAATACTCTCGATATAACACAACTCTAGGAACTCTATTCCATCTTTGTCTATCCGTAAGAACGACCTCTTGGTCCTCTATACGAGACAAAAATTTATGTACTACAACTGCATTATCGAGGTATTCCTCAAAGGTATACAACTCAGAAGACACAAGGGCTCTTTTATCCTGCTAACCACCTATGGCAAGCTCTCTGAAGCTCATGATACAAAGTCACTTGATCGGGATCCAGGATTCTATCTAGGACAAACCTCTTGATTTGCCTAAGTTCGGTTGCTCTAGATGAAATGAGATTCAATCTCCTATTAAGCTCGTCCCATAAAGGTGGGAAAGAAGTAATCTCTATGGCTGCTAATTGATTCTCAACATTAATGGTGACAGCTCGTCTTTTATTATAATCTACCATCTAAATATGATATGCAATCTTTGATTCTAAATGCATTTATGTTTTTATTTTTTTTTTGGATTGTTTTCAAAAGGTTTTTAGTTTTCACGTCGGGTTCACCAAAATGTATCGCTCCAAATTTTTTGCATCCTTACCCTCAGGCTATAGGATCCACGACCGAAAGGGGGATGCGAGAAGGATGGGACAATACCTCGGACTGAGAGGCCCTTTGAAGGTCCCGCCTCTCGGGGGAGGGGTATAAGGGTGAATTTTTGATGGATGGTGGGTTCACCAGGAAACTTTTGAGTGGCAGTTTCCACACCTAGGTTGATAGTGGGTTTGATGTGTTCATTTTTATACTCAATCATTCAACTCCTAGGTTTGGCCAAGATGAATCTAAACTATTCTATATGCCAATGCTGATTTATATGAATACAAAAAATATGAATGAATGCTAAACACAGAGAATATGCTAGCTAGAACATAACATACCCGATTTCGATTTTCAAAAAAAATTTTAATATTTTAAAAAAACCCAACAACCCCAAAAAAAAAAAAAAAAAAAAAAAAAAAAACAAAAAACCAAAAAAAAAAAACCACCAAAAGAAAAAAAGAAAAACAAAAAAAAACAAAAAAAAAACAAAAAAAACACAAAAAAAAAAAAAAAAAAAAAAAAAAAAAAAAAAAAAAAAAAAAAAAAAAAAAAAAAAAAAAAAAAAAAAAAAAAAAAAAAAAAAAAAAAAAAAAAAAAAAAAAAAAAAAAAAAAAAAAAAAAAAAAAAAAAAAAAAAATTATTTTTATCATGCATTTATACTAAATGAGGTGAACTCCAAGATGCATAAATATAATAATTTAAGATAATGCAGAATATAATAGGAAAATGCAAAAAAAAAACTAAGGAAATGCAAACTCTGGGCTCGATTTCCCCCAATCTGGACTACAGTCGGGATCACCTCCAATCGTACGAGATCATCTGCGCTCCTCGACAGGATCATCCGAAATAGTCCGGAATCGCTTGCGACGATCCGAGCTAGCTTCGACTAAAAAATAGTAAAGTTCCTGCAAGAAAACATGAAATACCGAATGCAAATGATGGTGCGAGGATGTTCTAATGCACAAGGAACTTTATATAGGAGATTCAAAGGGGGTTCAGGGGGATAAACTAAGAAAATCCTAGTTTATATAGGATTAGGGAGAGGTTAGGAGGTTGGGGATCATCCCAATCTGGGAGATCTCCAACGGGGGAGACTCCAACTGCACAGACATGCTTTCTTCCCAAGTTGGAGAGGTCGTTGGAATAGAAGCTAATTATGAAAATTTGGTTTTGGGACGAAATCATCTCGGACGTTCTGTTCCGGATGAATTCATCGGATCCGGGACGATTTCGTCTAATCTGCGATGATATCGTCCAACGGTCAAAACAAATCCTAAAAATGGCATGGAAAATGAGGAAAGCGGGTAACAGGCGGTTAACGGGCAGTTTGAGGTTAAAATTTGAATTTTTATCTTTTTACTAAGGTTTAACTGTGCCAATTTTAGGGTGCTACACCTAGTTCAAGTTCTTCACTCAACAACTTACTTCAACAATAATGCTTATAAAACAACTCTCACATAACAATGATACTCATGTTCTTTTCAAACCCTAGTTCAATTTCTTCACTCAACAACTTACTTCAACAACAATGCTTATAAAACAACTCTCACATAACAATGATACTCATGTTCTTTTCAAACCCTAGTTCAAGTTCTTCACTCAACAACTTACTTCAACAACAATGCTTATAAAACAAGGTTTTAATCACAACTATTTATTCCAGAAAACCTTGAAGCATTAACTCAAACACACTCAAAAGGAAACCCTAATCAAGTCCTTTTCACTCCAAACTTATTTTTCAGAAAACCAACCAATCAAATTAAACTTTGGAAAATGTGCTCATACCTTTTTCTTGATGTTGAAGGAATCTCCTAAATCTGCCAAAAACCACAAACACTTCTTTGCCAAGCTCAAAGAAATTATAAGGTGATTAACTCCCTCAAAATACAATGTAAACATCAAAACACACATACACCTTATCACTCCATATTTAAGAAAACATTCATCAACATTTACAAAAAGTAAATTACCACTTACACCTTATAATATCCCAATAATATTCAATGCACTCTTATTTTTCAAAATAACCCAAAACAAGAAGCTCCCTCTATCCTTTCAATATTTCAATAAATCAATATGACAAAACACTTTATTAAAATAAACTTTAACACCTTATTCCTCCAACTTATCAAAAATAATTTCCAACTAACAATCCTTTCAAGCACCCTTTTAACTCCAAACTTTAGGCAACACACAAAAATTAAAATAAAAAATTATTACCTTGCCTTGGAGGGGATTCGAACACACAGTGCAGCCTCAACCGGTGCCCTAGCCACGACTTCCAATTTCACGTGAGCTAGGCGCTCTCTTGGGGTCTAACGAGCACCATGTGCTCCAAAAGACTCCCCATTTCCTAGCACAAAAAATCGTGCGCCTTTCCTTTGGTGCTTCCAACACCAATGCAACCACAAAAATGTTGCCACCACATTTCGAACATAGGTCTCCTAGTGCCCAACACTCTAACGTTGTCCTCTTTGCCACTAGGCCACGCTGCCCAGTTGGTGCTTGGTCAAATCACGCTGTTCCTCTTAAACGTTATTCACTGGCGCTAAACACTTTAACAACTTCACATATTCCACACGAGTCAACACAATTGCACACATACATGAATCGAGAAAAATGATAAGATTTAATGCCTTTTAGGCATTGGTATTTATAATGGTTTTCCTCCTTTATGCAAAACATCGATGCTTGAATTTCCTCCAATGTATTAGACGTCGACGCTTGTTTATCCCTTTGACCTTATTAATTTATAAAATATTTAAATTCATTTGAATTTAAATTTTATAAATTACTTCTTTAAAACCCTTGGTTTTATTTAGGCCACCTTTCATTTTGCAACTTGGTATAAATAATATTTATTTATAAAATTTAAATTCATTTTGAATTTAAATATTTTATCAAATAAATATTAAACCTTCCTTTAGCTTTGCAATAAAATTTCTTGGGTTTTTATAAAAAACCTTTTAACTTATGCTTCCACATAATATTAAAAATATTATGGAGCCCTTTTGCCTTTAACCTCTGCATTGTTCCTCTTGACCTTTGACATTATTAGAAGCTTCTTCCTGGATATCAATGACAACTTTGACAACTTTATTTCTTGACAAATTCCTTGACATTAATGATGACTTCATTCCTTGACATCAATGACAACTTTGACTTAAGGACTCAAAATTTCCAACAATCTCCCCCTTTGTCATTGATGGCAACCCAAATTATTTTTACTAAAAACTTGACTTTTCTTTTGTTCTGCTCCCACCTGGGACATTGCTCCCCCTAGCTCAATGCTCTCTCCTCTTTTCTCAAATACCAAATCTCTCTCCCTTACTCAAATATCTCCCCATTTGACATCAATGGAAAAGGGTAACCTTTGGGGCTCGGGGCTAAGAATGAGCCTCTTAGCTTAGCCCCTCTCCCACCTCCTCTTGAGGTGGTTAATTCTGGGGTGGGAGTATTTCTACTCCCAGAAATCACTGTTCTTTACCTTTATCCTCTTTCCTTCTTATCTGATCCTTCTGATTCCTCTAACTATTTCTTTCCATATCCATGTTCCTATCCATGTCTACATTCTAGTTCTTGTTCCTATCCATGTTCCTATTCTTGTTCCTATTCATATTCATGTTCCTATTCTTGTTCCTGTTCCTGTTCTTGTTCCTATTCATACTTGTTTTTGGAATGTCTTCTCTACACCACTTTGTTGTGTGGCCATCATTATTGCACTTATAACACTTAATGTTATTATTCCTTGGAGGTGCAAATGTCTTAGGATTTATCCTAGTGAAGCCATATCCTCTTCTATCATGAACCCTACAATTCATTGCCTTGTGACCAAACTGATTACATGAGTAGCAATACCCATGGAAAAGTTATTTGTTCCCATATTCATGTCTTTCATGTGTCCTACACTATGAAGCCATGTGCCCAAACCTGTGACATGAAAAACATCTTCCATTGAATTTTCCTTGCCTTGACCTCATTGGTCTCTTAGTCTCTCTTGGCCTATTATGATTTTTGTTCCATATGTATCTTCTTTGTGCATTGTCCCTATTTTTATTGAACTTTCTATTGTCCAACTCATCCTCAGATATCTCACTTTCTCTTACACTATCATCTTCTTCTAAAGTTTCTTCTTCTAAATTTTCTTCAGAACTTGAGGTTGAATTTTCTTCTTGTTTATTTTGAGCTTGTTCAAAACCAAGACCTATTTTATTTGTTGACCTTATTTGTACCTTGATCATCTTATCCACAATATTTGAGCTCTTTCCAAACTTGTGTAGCTTACTCTTGGAGTTTTCTAAGTCTTCTCTTAGTAGGGCCACTTCTTGTGCTAACTTTTCACATTCTAGGATCTTTGCTTCTAACTTATACTTGAATTTATTTGTCTTAGCCTTTGATTTCTCTAGATCCTCTATAAGTTGTCTTCTCTCTTCATCACATTATTGAAACTGAAACTCAAGTTTAGAGTTTTGCTTTCTTACCTTCTTTACTATTTCAAGAGCATAGATAAGTTCTCCCTTGAGATCATATCCATCCTTTTTTGAATATTCCTCTATTTGTTTACCTTTGTCCACATCTTCATTTTCTATTGGCTTGTCTTCTATAGGATCACCTTACTCCTTCTCTATAGCCATTAGAATATTTTCATCCGGTCCTTCAAGTGCATCTTCATATTCATCATCACTGAAACTATAACCATCCCTTGTACAATTATCTTCAATATGTCCAAAGTTACCACATCTAAAACACTTGAGGATTACTGGAGTCCTTTTCTTAACTTGTTCTTTTTCTTCAATCATAAATAGGACTTCATCTCTATCATTATCTGAAAAACTAGCATCACTATCACTTGAGTACTTACTTGCCTTATCCACATAGTAGCTCCTATTTTACATTTGAAAGAACTTCTTCCCTTGCCTGCTTTGTCCATCCTTGCTTTTATTTTGATGCTTGTATCTTTTTGATTCCCTATTCTTGTGATCCTATTTTTCTTCATCATTGTTATTCTTGGCTTCTTGATAGTCAGTTGCATAATTACCATACCTTCCACAATTGAAATATTTAATAGATCTTGTATCTCTAGATCTTCTTGAATCCTTATTCCTTCTGCCATAATTTGCTTCTTCATCACTAGATGACTCATTGCTCGATTCTGACTTCTTACCCTTTGTCTTCTTGATTGCTTTGAATGATGCTTATTTTTGAGAGTTTGGTTCCTATTTTGTTCTCATATCAAATGTTGTAATAATACCAAGAAACATATCTCTTGTCAAAGAATCACCATCCATTGACACTTCTATAGTAGAAACCTTTTCACTGAATATTTTTGGAAGAGTTCTTAATATTTTATCACAAACATCTGATTCATCAATCTTCATTCCAAGTCCTTTCATATCATTAACAACCTCATCAATTCTAAGTAGATAAGTACTAATATTTTCCTCATCCTTCATTCTTAATGCTTCAAGTTTTCCCTTGATATTTCGTATCTTTGCTTTCTTGACATATTTATCCCCTTCATATATATTTTGTAGTTTGTCCCACATTTCTTTTGTAGTTTGACAATGCATAACTTTCATAGACTCTATTTTATGCAAACCTCTCAAAAGTGCATTCATTGCTTTTGAATTGTAATTTTGTAGGAGCTTACCTTCCTTATATGTAGGTGGATTGACTAAGGGATCATATCCAAATTCAACTGCTTCCCAAATTTCATTGCCAAGTGCCATTAGGTAAATCTTCATCACCATACTCCAATGTATATAATCTCTTCCATCAAATACTGGTACTGAATTATTTGAGGACACATCCTTTGAATCCATTGTGTTCTTGTTAGATTTTTCTTCAAGATGTTAAACTCTTCTGAAGGAACCCGCTTTGATACCAATTGAAGAACACAAGCTTATACTGAGAGGAGGGGTGAATAGTATAAGACCACTTTTTACTTTTCCTTTCCAATCAATATTATGCAATGTATAGATAGCAATATCAACAACAATAATCAAAGCAATGCACAAATCACCACACACAATAGAGACACCATAATTTATGTGGTTCACCCAATGTGGGCTACTCCACGAAGAAAATATTTCACTAAAATTTTCTCAATCAATCTCTTGGGAATCCTTTCCCTATTACAATGTTTATGGACCTCTATCCAAAGGAGACACCAATCCCCTAATATTGTTTGTGGATCTCTATCCATAGGAGAACTCCTTCTCCTCTACTCTAGCTGGTGATCCTCTAGAAGACTACTACCTCCACTACACTGGCTTGTGGATCTCTCTCCACTAAAGACTCTTGTCCCCACTCAGAATACCTATCCTCACTACCCTAGCTGATGGATCTCTATCCAATGGATACTACTATCCTCTCTGCTCTATCACCTCCAAATATTTATCTCAAATATGTACTAAACATAGTCCTTCAGTCTAGTACAACTCTTCTCAATCTCTATCTCTGGTCTAGCACAAACCTATCCTCAAATCTACACCAAAATCTTCTCTCAAATCTACACTAAACATAGTCCTTCGGTCTAGCACAAATCTATCCTCGATCTCTGTCCTCAAGCCTTAACTCAAGGCCTGACTCAACTCTGATGGATCTGCCCCAAACCTTAACTCAAGGTTTGAACAAATCAATCAATCAACTCTGCTCTTAAGCCTTCTCAAAGACTTACCTCAAATCTGCTTAACAAGTCCACACAAAACTTGTCCAAATCTGCTCTACAAGTCCTCTCTAGAACTTGCTCAAATCTGCTCCACAAGTCCTCTCTAGAACTTGCTCAAATATGCTCCACAAGTCCTCTCTAGAACTTGCTCAAATCTGCTCCACAAGTCCTCTCTAGAACTTGCTCAAATATGCTCAATAAGTCCTCCTCAAATTGTAAGCTTCCACAAAAGATCACACTAAATCTATCCACAAGTCTTCTCAAATACTTGCTTCAAATCTGCTCAAAAAGTCCACACAAGAACTTGTCCAATCTCATAGAAACATAAAGAGAATTTTAGAGACTCAATATGTTCTACACTTATCACAATGCTCAAATAATTTCAATCACACTCTTAGAAACATAAGGAGAATTGTTAGAGACTCAATATGTTTCAAACTCAACTCAATGCTCAATCACTTTCTCAACTCAATTTAGAATATAGAATAGTTTGTTTTATGGAACTTGAACATTCACTTCACACATCCACTTGGATAGGCTCAACAAACTCTACTCAACCAATAACTCAATGAAATAATCCTTACTCACAAACCCTAGTCCAAGCATATGATACTTCACTCAAAATGTTTCCAACAATGCTCAACAACAATGCTTATAAAACAACTCTCACATAACAATGATACTCATGTTATTTTCAAACCCTAGTTCAAGTTCTTCACTCAACAACTTACTTCAACAAAATTCTTATAAAACAACTCTCACATAACAATGATACTCATGTTATTTTCAAACCCTAGTTCAAGTTCTTCACTCAACAACTTACTTCAACAACAATGCTTATAAAACAAGGTTTTAATCATAACTCTTTATTCTAGAAAACCTTGAAGCATTAACTCAAACACACTCAAAAGGAAACCCTAATCAAGTCCTTTTCACTCCAAACTTATTTTTCATAAAACCAACCAATCAAATTAAACTTTGGAAAATGTGCTCATACCTTTTTCTTGATGTTGAAGGAATCTCCTAAATCTACCAAAAACCACAAATACTTCTTTTCCAAGCTCAAAGAAATTATAAGGTGATTAACTCCCTTAAAATACAATGTAAACATCAAAACACACATACACCTTATCACTCCATATTTAAGAAAACATTCATCAACATTTACAAAAAGTAAATTACCACTTACACCTTATAATCTCCCAATAATATTCAATGCACTCTTCTTTTTCAAAATAACCCAAAACAAGAAGCTCCCTCTATCCTTTCAATATTTCAATAAATCAATATGACAAAACACTTTATTAAAATAAACTTTAACACCTTATTCCTCCAACTTATCAAAAATCATTTCCAACTAAAAATCCTTTCAAGCACCCTTTTAACTCCAAACTTTAGGCAACACACAAAAATTAAAATAAAAAATTATTACCTTGCCTTGGAGGGGATTCGAACACACAACGCAACCTCAACCGGTGCCCTAGACGTGGCTTCCAACACCACATGAGCTAGGCACTCACTTGGGGTCTAACGAGCACCACGTGCTCCAAAAGACTCCCCACTTCCTAGCACAAAAAAATCATGCACCTTTCCTTTGGCACTTCCAACACCAATGCAACCACCAAAACGATGTCGCCGCATTTTGAATGCAGGTCTCCTGGCACCCAACACTCTAATACTATCCTATTTGCCACTAGGCCATGCTACCTAGTTGGTGCTTGGTCAAATCACACTGTTCCTCTTAAACGTTATTCATTAGCTAAACACTTTAACAACTTTTCATATTCCTCACGAGTCAACACAATTGCATGCATACATGAATCGAGAAAAATGATAAGATTTAATGCCTTTTAGGCATTGGTATTTATAATGGTTTTCCTCATTTATGCAAAACGTCGATGCTCAAATTTCCTCCAATGTATTAGACATCGGTGCTTGTTTATCCCTTTGACCTTATTAATTTATAAAATATTTAAATTCATTTGAATTTAAATTTTATAAATTACTTCTTTAAAACCCTTGGTTTTATTTAGGCCACCTTTCATTTTGCAACTTGGTATAAATAATATTTATTTATAAAATTTAAATTCATTTTGAATTTAAATATTTTATCAAATAAATATTAAACCTTCCTTTAGCTTTGCAATAAACTTTCTTGGGTTTTTATGAAAAAATGTTTAACTTATGCTTCCACATAATATTAAAAATATTATGGAGCCCTTTTCCTTTAACCTTGCCTTTAACCTTTGCATTTTTCCTCTTGACCTTTGACATTATTAGAAGCTTCTTCCTGGATATCAATGACAAATTTGACAACTTTATTTCTTGACAAATTCCTTGACATTAATGATGACTTCATTTATTAACATGAATGACAAATTTGACTTAAGGACTAAAAATGTCCAACATTTTCCTAGGTATTCCTCATGGTATTTGGTTTACCCATAACCCCAATGAGGAGAAGGTGTCCGATCCTACATCCAAAGATACATCAACAATACCATGTTTTAAGCGTAAACAAAGCAATCATTCAATTATATAAACACATAAATACATAGTTCATTATCCACAAAAGTTCTTCCAAAGAGGGGTGTTACATACTTGCCTTGTTGGACTAAACACAATCCTATGTGTTTATTGCAAAAAGTAGCATAAATAATTTTATTCAAATAAAAATAGGAATTGTTGTCTCATCTCATCAATATTTTCCATGTAGCACAATTCGTTGAATATTGGTTCGACTGGACCTTACATTAATCTATGGTTCATTTATTTAGCACTCTGGAACAAAACCCTAAAATATTAAATGATTGCATCTCAATGGTTGTAAAATATATCATCTGCAATTTAGAAACATTCCACATGTTAGTAGTATTAGCAACATACTTCCTAAGTAGGGATATGTGGAAAGTGTCTTAGATTTTTTATAGGTTGGGAAGTAAAGCAAACCTATAAGATAATGGGTAACCTTCCCAATGATCTCAAAGGGTCTCACATATCAAGGATCAAAATTTTTTGAATTGATGAAACTTTTCATGGGTCTAACACTTAATAAGAATTCCATTGGTGATCTTTTCATATTCATAAAGCTCTTTTGGCAATCGACCAAATCCTTGAGCCTAAGTCATATTGCTATAAGTTTTTCCTCCATCTCCTAGATAGTATCCGGTAAAATCATTACTTGATCCTTTAAATTATCCCATGATAGATATGTTCTACATATTCTACCATACAAGGATTCAAAGGGAGCCATCTCCAATGATTCATGTTATCCATTATTATAAGCAAACTCCATGAGATGCAAGAAGTCTTCCCATTTTAACTTCTGGTCCAAGCAGTACATGCAAAACATGTCTTCCAAAACTTGATTTTTCCTCTTGGTTTGACCATATATTTTTGGATTATATGCAAAACTAATGTTTAAATTAATGCCCACTGCATGATTAATAGCTTGCCAAAATTTTGATGTAAATCTAGAATCCATGTTAGATATGATTACCTTAGGAAATCCATATAATCTAAAAACTTCTTTGGTGAACTTATGTACCGCCATCGGTGCACCATCCTTGATGTTCTCTACTATGAAGTGTGCAACCTTGGTCAAATTATCAACCATTATCAGGACAACATCATGTTGAAACCTATTCTTAGGTAATATTATAATAAATTCCATAGATATTACGTACCATTTTTGCATAGGTATCTCATGTGGGTACATTTTTCCAGTTGGGTGACAATGTTCTACCTTCAATTTCTAGCATTCCAAACATCTTGATAAGAATTTGGTCATATATTACTTCATCCCAACCTAGTAGAAGGTATTTTTTATATTTTATCTCATTTTTTGATCCTCTTGGATGAGTGCAATAGGTAGAATTATATGCCTCCTACAAGATCATTCTCCTCAGATCACCAGATTTGGGTATGATTACCCAAGGGTTTCAACATAAAATCCTATTTTTATATTGAATCCCTTGCTTTCTTTCGAAGTTCCTTCTATTTTATTTAGAAATTCCAAGCAATACGAGTCTTGTAGTTGCATTTTCTTGACCATATCCATTAAATATACCTGGCTTCGGGTTAAGGTAGTTATACGTATTCTCCTTCTCAAGGCCTTTGCCACCTTATTTTCTTTCCCTTTGATATAATATATACCAAAATCATATTATGCTAAGAACTCTACCCATATTATTTATCTCACATTCAACAAATTTTACATAAAAATATACCTCTAACATTGATGGTCTATTATTTTCTCAAAAAATTAACCAAACAAGTAGTGCCTCCAAAACTTTAGGGTATGCATAACTATTTCCAATTCTAGATCATGAGTGGTATAGTTTACCTCATGCTTCTTGAGTTTTCTAGACTCGTATACTATTGTAACTTCTTCTTGAGACAAAAATCCCCCCAAAACTCCTCGAGAATCATTTGTACACATAGTGAACTTTCCAAGGGGGTCTAAAATATTTAGAATTGGTATCGTTGTCAACTTATTTTTCAAAGTCTCAAATGCCATCCCGTAGTTATATATTAATTTGAATTATTTTATCTTTTTTTGAAGGTTGGTGATTGGATAATCAAGAGTAATTTCTCACAAAATGCCTATAATAGCCTACAATCCCCATGAAAATTTGTATTTATATCATATTTATAGGTGTAGTCCAATTTAGTATAGCCTTGATATTCTTTGGATCTACAACAATGACTTCTACTGATATAATGTGCCCCAAATACTGTACTTGTGGAGTATAGAACTCATACTTGTATAGTTTCTAAACAATTTCATTCATATTTAGTACTTCCAATGCTAATCTAAGATGTTGATCATACTTTTAGTTTGATAATAGATTAGTATATCATCTAAGAATACCTATACAACCTGGTCTAAATACTTCTTTAACATACTATTCATTAGCTTCATAAAGGCAACCGATGCATTTTTGAATACAAATGGTAGCACTATGAATTCGTAGTGTATATATTGAGTTTTAAATGTCATATTATGGATACATTATTTTTTAATTATTAGCTGATGATAACCTGATCTTAGATCTATTTTTAAAAATATGGTAGCACCCTTTAGTTGATCAAAGAGATCATCTATCCATGGTAGAGGATACTTGTTCTTAATGGTTATCTTATTCAAAATTCTATAATCTAAACATATTCTTAGGGAACCATCATTATTTTTTACAAATAAAACTAGAGCGCCCTATGGTGACTCACTTGGTCTAATCAAACCCTTTTTCAACAAGTCTTGAAGCTAAAATTTTAGTTCCTGTAACTCAATAGGATTGATTTTGTAAGGTGTCTTTGAAATGGGTTTGGCTCTGACATTAATTCAATAGTAAAATCAAATTCCCTTTGAGAGGGTATACCCAGAAGGTCTATAGGAAATACATCCCAAAACTCATGGATATTTGAATGCTTTTTAAAAACTTTCTCGTCTCCTTTTTCTCTAGCCTTATAATTGATCTTATCTATGTAGAGTAAACTACCTCTTTTTATTGCTTTCTTTAATTTTATAGCTAAAAGCATGTGGAGCTAGAAATAACCTCGCTCACTTTGAACTCTTACTCTCCCCTTATCCTTGTCAATGTAATCCATCCACATATCTTGAAAATTGATTAAGGATCCATGTGGCTTCAACCAATCCATCCCTAAAATAATGTCAAAAGTGTGAAGAGGTGTGACATACAAGTGCCATATGTAGACAACTAAATCATGCCATGATTAGGGGGTTTTCTCACATAGACACATTCATAAGATCATAAGACATAATATTGGACTTTACAAGCATCAAAAGTGGTTCTCAGCACTCATTTGGGGCCTTTTCAAGCCATCCAAACCTAGTCAATCAAGCCAAGAGCGACCAGATCCTAGCCGCTCAAGCCTAGAGTGGCTAGACCTTAGCCACTATAGATGAAAACATACAAATATTAGCCACTATAGATGATAGCAGCTACGACATAAGAAGAAGTTTTTCTGATAAACAAACCTAATCACAAGTGGAAGTGGTAGTCTGCATGCATTAAAGGTGATCGAGAGTAACTTTGCATTCCTTTTCATGACCAGTTCACATAGGAGGCTTGAGTTTGTAGTTAAAATTTAGTTAACTGGCCTCAAAGCATAAACAAAGGACAAAAGCTTCTCATGCTAACAACAAGTTTGTATAGGAGACTCAAGTAGGCAGTTAGATTTCAGTTAACTAGCCTTCAAACATAGAAAATACATAAATCTTCTCATGCTAACTTGCACTACACAGGAGAAATTAATTCCTAGGGCTTGGAAATAGACCTAGGGTTTCACACTATAAAAGGTACAAGCCTAAGAGACATCTATCATCAAGACATATTTTATTGAGGAGATCTTTCGAGACTTGGAGATTTCCCTTGGAGATCACATGTACGGTGAAGCCCTGACGGATTGGAGAGCATAACACCTACTATTTCAACATTAGATACAATTTTTGACCCATAGCTTTGGGGTAAAGAGAGCAAGGTTTACCTTAGTGGCCACTATCTTGGACAGTGGCTCGTAGGCTTAGCTTAGGTTTTAGACATAGCTTATTTTATTCTATTTCTTCATGTTTTCATATCATTAGCATATATTTACATGATTTTATAGCATAGTTTCATCATATTTTTGTTAAATTATTTTATTACTAACAACCTCATCTGGGGAGGTAATCTCAAACATCTAAGTGTGTATTGTTGTTTCATTGCTTACAGGGCCACAGGTTCATCAAACAAAATCTGCAACATATGAGAGAAAAAGGGATCCCTCTAGGAAATAGACCTAGATAAGGAGGTATTTGTAAACCCTCATACATTTTTGTGTGTGGAATTGAGAAGCCTTTATAAGCGCACAACCTCTTCATGAAATGGGTACTCTTTGCCTATTTGTAACATTATTGTATCAAAATGGGTATCCCTTAGAGGGACTGACATGTAACTAAGTTTCAATACAAACAAATAGATCCATATTTGTTATTTTTATTTTATATTCTATTTTTATTGTCTTCCATTTCATCTTGGATTTTTAATAACATTGCAAGTAGAGTAAAAGAGTGGTGCATGCATCCTAGGGTCGCTACAAATGGTGATCACGATGGGACCATCACTAAATTTTCACTTGCTACCAGAATACTAACTTAATTTTGTGTGCAATTTTAGCCACTCTGAGCTACAGCGGCCAAAAATTAGCTACTTTGAGCTACAACGATTAATAGAGCTTTAGCTGCTCTAAGCTACAGCAGCCATGAAACAACCACTCTAGTCGACAACGATCAGAATTGGAGTGCAACAAGGGTCAAAACACCGACTCTTTGAGCTGGATAAAAGGTTGGTATAGCTTCTCTGATATTTTATAGCCTTATGTCTACTTCTGTGTGTCTAAAATAGAGAACTTAATCCACATTTATGTTTGGAAATTGAAAGAATAAAAGAAGAAATAATTAAGTATTTCACATATCTTAGATCTTCTTTTAAATTTTCCACTAGGCATTGCTAGTAACAACAGCTTATGCCTAAAAATTTCACCCTATAATCCAACGTGCTAGACATGGTATGTTGTTTGCTTGCTTTGAGGCCCTGCTAGAGGCCATAGTTGCACAGAATAAAGTGTGCTCATACAAATCATAGTAATTCATGCATCTTTTTGAATATTGAAATACATTTTTACACTTAGGCATATAGGAAAGATTCATTACTGCTATATGATGCACTTTATGTTATGCAAGCTTAAAATTAACACCACACATGCACATATCATTTAAAAATTAGGAATTTGGATTTCATCACCAATCTTCAATTCAATCCAATGACATTGGAATTCATCTCCTTCCACTGGTTTAGCCCCTAGAGCTCCCTAGAAATGGATTGAGAAACTTACTTATAGTGACACTAAGTTACTTGTGCTCAAACTGTCTCCCACTATTGGAATAATCATTGGTTCAGAGTGGAAGAGCTAGGCGAACCCTCCATTGGGTCTTTAGTGGTGTACCCAGCTTATTTTGAGAAAATCATGTTTGGCACAGGTGTACTTGATTATCACTATGGATGAGTCTTCTCATTCTTAATCCAAGAACAAGAGAAAATAAATTGAAAGAAAAACACATCAAAACACCAAATATTTTAGGGCACACTTAAATTAGTAATCAAGATAAACATTTGTTTGGTATTGTGTGGCTATTCCTAAAATGACAACTCAAAATATCAATTCATAAGACAACATGGTCAAAACAATAAGTAAGCACCCTCGATATGATACCAAGGGAGAGATAGAAGAAACTCATACCCATAGGCAGAGTCATAGTAACATTGAATGACCTACCCATAAGACCATGATATGTAGCTCCACGAGCCTAAGGGGTGATAACTCAACCCTTGGGGATCTCCTCAAGAAACACCAAGTAAGGAACCACATCATGGAACAAAGCCACATAAAAAAAAGAGGCTTCACAGCAATCCTCATCAAGGATACATGAGGAGACCTCAAGGGCCTCCTCTAAACACATAGAAACATCTCAAATACGTGAGGAAGCTTCAAGGGCTTCCTCCTCACATGGACATAAATAAAGTTCTAAGACTCATTCTTCACATAGGGATGACGAGAATGCTACATCTCCATCCACATGGAGAAAACATGTTACCACAAAGCCCTCTTCATCAAGAAGTCAAACAAGAATTGCAACACCTCAAGACTCACAAGAAAAATATGAAATAGGTTTGCCCACTGAAGGGCATGAAACTAGAGCTACATCTAGTAATGTGAATAATATAGAAGAAGCCCTTCATATAAAAGGAAATATTTCTATAGACTATGACCTCATAGGAGTGAATGGCACCCCATGAGACCAACCATGGAAAACAAGACAACTAGATGAGTTGGATCGGTTTCCTACATAGCCAACTCAAAGAATTGTAGCTACTAAGAGCTCTGCATCTAGAATCTCACAAACTATAACTTCTAAATGCATCTTCCAGTATAGGGCTACCTTAGAGCAACCCCACAGTACATGCATGGAGTATGATTGTAGGGATACTCAACAGTACACTGAACAAGTCACATTATCTAGCAAGAGTATAGGTACAACAAAAACCTCCTCAAGGAATTTGTGAGTCAAGACAACAAGAACAGAGTCAGATAAAAATGAGTCTTTTGTAACAACGCACACTGACAAAATTTGGTGGTTATAAAATAAATTACATAAGGAGCGAGAGCTAGTGTAAGCTCTCGAATAGGATAAACAAATAGAAAGACTCTTGCACCAATATGAGCAATATTTAAGAGAGCAGGTCGATCGATTAGCTCTTAAAAATTTATAAAAAAATGGTGGTGACGACCAAAGAACTAGATGTGCTGACTAACCTAAGGAGAGGCACACTAGATAAGATAACCCACAATAAAATCCCCATGAAATCATGAACAAAATCCAACTAATGGGGGAAGGACAAACACAACAAACCAGGATCACAATCCTGAGTCCCCTCGTAGGAGGGAGTAAAATGAAACAAATCAAATGGATAGAGAGTTATCTCCATTGCCAATATGAATAGGCTTACAAGAGGAGGAAATACATGCATCAAAGGTGTTCCAAGAGCTTGCTAAAAATATGAAAACCTTTGAGAAACAAAATGCAGCTGGGAACTCGCCAACATTAAGAAAAATATACAACCAACCATTGTGCCCATCAATCCCTAGCCCTCCATATCCTAAGCACTTTGAGATGCCTAGGTTAGAAAATTTTAAGGGTGAAGAGGATGCACAAGAGCATGTCACTAATTTTATCAATGCCTATTTTCATATTGAAGACAATGATGCTCTCATGCTAAGAAAATTCATAATGACATTTTCAGGTGCTACCACTCAATGGTTCAACCAACTACCTAAGCATAGCATAACCAACTTTGAAAAACTAGTAAACGCATTCGTAAGGCATTTCTACTTTGGAGCTAAGAAGAAGGTGAACCTTTCATACCTGAATAATTTGAAACAGTATGATGATGAGCTAGTAATGGATTATGGGAATAGATGGAGAAAATTCATGGTAAAATTATCATTCTCCATTCCCACAGAAGAGATCATTTGCATGTTCACCAAAATTTTCTCTAAACACATCTCCTTATTACTAAAAATTTAGTAGTATCCTTCATTTGAGGAATCTTTGGCACAGGCCAAGCTCATAGAAGAAATAAAAGTAGATGAGGGAACCATTAAACTCTAAAAAAAAAAGGAGTGGAACAAGAATGGTAAGAATGACAAGTATAAATAGAAGTAGATCAACCCTACTCCAGTCAATCAAGTCATATTGGATACACCCAAGGATGAGGGTACACAACAATCCCAAAACTATCAAGCACATCCCCCACCAGCTAATTATGACCAAAATAATAATCAGAGAAGAAACCAAGAATGCAAGTCACCTCGTTATCTCATGCCTCTAACATAATCAATGCAATCAATCTTTAATCATTTGAACGAGGCCAAGAGGATTAGATTTCTTGATATAACTCTTATAGATCCCAACCATACTAAGCCAAAAGGATATAGGAAAGATCAATTTTGCCCTTATCACAAGATATCGGGCATGACATTGAGGCTTGCATCAGGTTTAAGCATCAAGTGCAAAACATGATTGAGGTAGGAGAACTCAAAGTTGACAACCCACTGGATCTTGATAATAGAGACATGGGTATATATAGAAACCCATTGCCCAATCATGAGGCCCCTCGATATTAAGGGGCCTAAGTCAATTAGGTTCGAACTGACATACCTACCCACAGATGTGTTGGGATGGTTGATATTATTAACATAGCAACAAGGACTAGGTGGTATGGTCAACCGCAATCGCCTATAGCTCCCATGAACATCCCAACCACTCCTAGGAAAAGGTAAGACAACCTTCCAGGTCCACCAACATGACCTATGGTGACTATTCAAAGTAGATTGGAGCAAAACCTACAAATGACTCCAGCTAAGTTATCCATATATGAGCTCATACAACAGTCCCCAAAGCATAGGGAGACTCTAATGGAGATCTTAAGGAAAATTGAGCTCCAACCGTAAGATGTGAATGCATTCACTCACTTTGTGGGACAAGTGCAAGAATGCTAGGAACCTGTAATTTGATTCTATGATCATGATATTACGACAATTCTTGTTGCCTTACTAGAACCTCTGCTAGACATTATAGCAGCAATCAAAAAATTACCTTTCAAGAGGGTTTTTGTCGATACAGGTTCATTGATAGAAATTATCACAACAACTGCAATAGAGCACCTCAATATCCCTAAGTCCAATATCGTTCCAAGATCTTACACATTGAGATATTTTAATGATGCTTTATGCAATACTATGGGAACGATAGTCCTACCCATAAAATTAGGGTATAATACCATCCCTATGATGTGTCATGTCTTGGAAGGAGCTATGCAGTACAACATCCTCTTAGGACACCCTTGGATAAGGGCCATGAAGTGTGTGCCTTTGATCTTGCACTAGTGTGTCAAGTATGTGCACAAAAATAAAGTCCATGTGGTTATGGCTGATGAAGAGCCTTTTAAATATGTCAATTAGGTGGACATTATGAAAGAATTTGTAATCTCTTCTACCCACATATACGTAGCACCTTCATCCCCAACCACACAAATGGATAATGAATACAAAGGGGTAAGAAAAGACCCATGCATTTCAACACCTCCTAGTGCACTCAAAGTAGTCAATGCTTTTAAAGTACCATCAATGTCAAAACCAAAATATAATCTGAAGCTAAAGGCACCCTTAATTAAGGAAGAAAGGTCCAAGGAAGTGCCAACTATAGCCATTTTTTAAATGCCAAGTCCTATGAAAGAGGAAGATCTTCAAGATCAAGATGAAGATAATGATTATCACCCTACTTCGCCAGTGTCATTCATAGGGTCATCCACGTAGCATGCATAAATACACTTGGCAAGCATAGACATAGGGGAGTACCTTGTGCAGAATATAACCTTTACACCTATCATTGAGTCTACACAAGACATGGTAAGTCCTAAGGACTTGAGTCTACCATTAGGAATAGTGGTTCCACTTGGAATCCCTCCTAACCAAACCAATTTTGTCTACACCGGCCTGGAATGTGCCCATAAGTCTTCAGACATAGAAGAGGATAATGATAAATTATTCATGGTCAATTTTCATTACCTCTCTAACCCTAATTTTTCTCTAAGCTACTTTGATCATTACCATTGGCATGGATATGGCCTTGGCATATATGAGTAGGGGTGCAGGCGGCCATACAAGCCACAATATCAGCTTCCCTCTGAAATATTTGGCTTAGGCTATTATATCAAAGGTTGATATGACTCTCTTGTAGTAGCATTGGATAGATTGAGCTTAGGATTAGGAGAACACATTTATTTCATTTCTTATGATCCCCTAAGAACAGGAAATTTGAGCAACAGATAAGTGGCCATGATAAACATACCGCCACCAAAAATTTATCATCCAAACATCTCAATTGATTCCATCCCAATAGGGTATAACTCATGGGATGAGGAGAATGGATATGAAGTAAGTTATGATGAGGCACAACTTGTATTAGCCTATTAGGGGGCTCACTATTTATAAATATTCACATGGTCCATCCACGATGAGAGTGGATATACATCAGATTAAAGTGACTATGAATTAGAAGACTCAATAGAAAGAGCCTACTTAGGCCTAAGCAATCAACCCTTGACTTTGGGGCAAGACACAAATGCAAATGGATTCTTCATAAGTGACAAAAAATATGAAGATGAAATAGAGATGGCCTACTTATGGCCAAGACATGAGCCCCTTGTCTTAGGGCCACATACCAATGCTAACAATTTCTAGATAAGTGATGATAACTTTGAGGATGATATGATATCTAGATGGCTTATCTTGGACCTCACCACTTGTGGCAAGTTAATGAGCTAGTAGAGAGAGAGGTGGCACTCCATGCCATAGACCCTCATCTATAATTTTTGGGGAGACCTATTGATATAACTACCATTTATTGGATGGTCAATCCCATTCCACCTACATTCAAAGTGTGATTAGAGCCCAATGATCCTATTGTCCACCCTACTCATAGGCCAGATCCAAAAATTCCCATTCCTCTAGAGCCTCATCACAAGTATGGAAGGGAAACCCCTAAGATGAGATTGCACCCATGTGGTCCTAGAGACTTCATTCCATTCATCAATATGATCTCCATTGATTTTACCACTTCACTTCATAATCTAGCAGATCCTACCGAATCATTGTATCTTGATGTAGAGGCTATTGATTTGGGTCATGCTAATTTTCCCATAGAGTTTGAAGACCTCTTCCCAAATGAAGATATGTTACAGCCATTCCATTTTGCATTAGGTTATGCGTATGATATCTTCCATGTTGGTTCAGAACCTGAGTCAGTAGGTCCTATAAATTTCTTCGATGACATTTATTTGATACCCACACCTCATCAACTAGAGGATGGGTCACATATGGCTATAGAAGTGACTTTCGAGGTGGACATCAGCGATGATCCTACCCAACCAAGAAAAATTCAAGTTCAGAGAAAGTCTATCTCTAGAGGAATAAGCTATCCTAATTCCTCTCCTCAAAGAGAGGCCCAATATTTTTGCTTGGAATTATAAAGACATGCCAAGGATAGATCCAAAGTTAGTCATTCACAACCTTTCATTGGGTCCCATGAAGAAGCCATTCAAGCAAAAGCTTATGAAAATGCATCCAACCATCGCTTTGATGGTGAAGAACAAATTGCAAAATCTACTGGATGCAGTATTCATAGTTCCTATTGACTACCCTGAGGGGGTGTCAAACATGGTACCCATGGGGAAACCAAGTCTATATCTGCATGGATTTCAGATATTTAAACAAGGAAACACCAAAGGATTCATTCTCATTGCCAAACATAGATGCTCTTGTAGATGCAACCGCAGGTCATGAGATGCTCTCCCTAATGGATGGTTTTTTTGGATACAACCAGATCTGGATTAAGCTCGAAGATCAACATAAAACTGCTTTCATTACTCCATGGGGAAAATTTTGTTACAAAGTGATGCCATTCGGTCTCAAAAATGTTGGTGCCACATATAAGCGGGCCATGACATACATATTCTATGACTATATGCATAATATCTTAGAGGATTACATGGATGACTTACTGGCCAAGTCCCTATTGTGGCAAGAGCATGTCAAAGTCCTTAGACAATTCTTTGATCGCCTCATAGAACACAATGTCCGATTGAATCCTAAGAAGTGCGTATTTGGCGTAACTTCTGGCAAGATTTTGGGATTCATCGTATCCAAGAGAGGCATCAAAGTAGATCCTACAAAGGTAAAGGCTATATTGGAAATGACCGTCCCTACCAACATTAGGGAGTTGAGGATCCTACAAGGCAAGATAGCATCCATCAAAAAATTCATAGTGCAATTATCAGATAAATGTCGACCTATGAATCGGTTGCTATGCAAGGAAGTTCCCTTTCATTGGGATGAAGAATGCCATCAAGCCTTTGTAGAGATCAAAACGTATCTGGCAAAGCCACTAGTATTGGCTCCACCAAGGCCAGACATACCATTTTTACTATATATATTGGCTAATAATTTTGCATTGGGCACCATGTTAGCCCAAAAGAATGCACAAGATAAAGAGCAAGCCATATATTACATTAGTCACACCTTGGTGAGTTATGATCTAGGATATGCGTATGTTGAGAAATTGTGTTTAGCAGTGGTCTTTGCAACTTGAAAGTTGTGACACTACATGTTGAGCCATACGACCTACGTCATATCAAAACAAAACCCTTTGCAGTACATGATGAGCAAGACATATCACAATACATGTCGATAATCCAAAAGTGGATAATGCTATTGATAGAATTTGATCTAGAGTTCATAATCCAAAAGTCCATCAAGGGACAAGTCATAGCAAATCAATTAGCAGAGGCGCCTCTTCAGGATAACAAGCCTCTCACTATAGAATTGTCTGATGATGTAGTCTTTGCATTATTAGATCTACTAGAACTCGAAGAACCTAAGAAAGAAAGAGACATGTCATTGTTCTTCGACGGTTCAAAGTGTGAACAAGGGGGTGGAGCAAGGATTGTATTTATCACACCATAGGGTGCTCCATTGCCCTTATCATTCAAATTAGACTTCTCGTGCACAAAAAACAATACAGAATATGAAGCATTGATCCTGGGACTCCAAACAGCCATAGCAATGGGTATTAAAAGATTTAATATCTTTGGTGACTCCTTGCTCATAGTAAACCAGGTCAAAGGACTATTCCAATGAAGGTGCCCACTCTTAAAGACTTACAAGGAACTTGTTGACACTTACCTAGCCTGACTGGAATGGTATGACATCAAGGCAATTCCTCATACATCGAATAGATTTTTAGACACCATGGCCTCTTTGGGATCCTTAATCCCTCAGAATCCATCTACTAATTTTACAACCATTCATGTGAAAGTGCTTTCACACTCAACAATACACCATGAAGCTTTTGACAATCAAGAATCAATCAACATGATCAACATCGAGCCAAATCAGGATTGGTCCTTCGTAGCCAAAGATTTCTTGCAAACAACACCTTGGGGGTCTTTGATATCCCAAGGACATGTGGAGTGTGGTACAACCATACACCATAGAGTTGTTCCTCAATCCATGTTCACCAGCTCAAAAATGTAAGAAAAGCAAGCCATATTTTCTATAGAAGTCGTGGCTTATCAGGATTGGCTTTCCCAACTATGGGACATCCTAAAGCTTGGAATAGTACCTCAAGGTTTTTTGCATACTGAAAGGTGAACATTCAAATAGAGATCAACAAGATACATCTTGCTAGGAGAAATCCTCTATAGACGGGGATATGATGGAGTGTTACTCCATTGTCTTGAGCCCCAAGAAGCATCCTGGGAAATTTTGCAAGCTCACGATGAAACATGTGGAGGCCATTTCAGTGGCATGGCCATCGTTAAGCGCATCTTGAGAATGGGTTACTATTGGCCCACCATGGAAAGGGACTACTATGAGTATGTCAAGAAATGCAGTAAGTGCCAACATCATGCAAATCTAACGCACTTACCATCGCAATATTTGCAGCCTATCCAGGTAGCATGGCCATTCTCATAGTGGGGACTAGACTTGATTGGGAAGATCTCACCCCTGTCCTCATGCTGACACACATTCATCATAATGGCCACATAATACTTCACTAAATGGGTAGAAGCAATCCCATTAACATCAATAACTGGACCAAGGATTGTGGAGTTTATACTCCATAATATCATAAGTCATTTTGGGGTCCCTTCAAAGATAATATCGGATAATGGGCCATATTTCAAGAACAAAAATGTGCATGCTTTAATGAAAAAATACTATATTCAGCATGATTTTTCAATGCCTTATTATCCACAAGCAAATAGTCAAGCAGAAGCCTCAAACAAAACAATAGTCTCCATTTTGAGGAAGACGGTGCAAGACAATCACAAGGATTGGCACATGCAATTACCTCTTGCACTATGGGCATACAGGACTAGCATACGAATGCCCACTAGGGCAACACCATTTTCACTAGTATATGGCATTGAGGCCATCATGCCACTAGAGTTGGAAATTTTGACTCTACGCATAGCATTAAAGGACTTCATAGATGATGATGCTGCGTGGCAAGGCCGCCTTGATCAGTTGATGCTTCTTGATGAACGTCGAGTCAATGCTTTAGAGCATATTCGTGTTTACTAGAATTACCTTGCGTGAGCTTACAATAGTAAATTCCACCTAAGGGAATTCAAGGTTGGAGATCTAGTGCTCAAAGAAAACCAGCAGAATTTGAATCTACCGCACCTGCGAGATAAGTTCATGATAAATTGGATAGGCCCATACATGATTTCATAGAGAGTTGGGCCAGGAGCATATCGCCTTATATCATTATATGGTGTTGAAGAGCCTGAACCTCTCAATATCATTCACTTAAAGGTATTCTACACATAAAATTCAAAAACATTCAAATATGTCAAAAATTCAAAAACATTCAAATATGTCAAAAATTCAAAAACATTCAAATATGTCAAAAATTCAAAAACATTCAAATATGTCAAAAATTCAAAAACATTCAAATATGTCAAAAATTAAAAAACATTCAAATATGTCAAAAACACAAAACAAATCATAAAAACATAAAATTTCAAAAATACAATCAAAGGCTCCAAGGGTAATTCATACCGCTTGGTCAAACATCAATTCAAAATGCTCCAAGGGTAATTCATACCGCTTGGTCAAACATCAATTCAAAATACTCCAAGGGACTCAAACCGCTTGGTCAAAATCAATTAATCAAAGGCTCCAAGGGTAATTCATACCGCTTGGTCAAACATCAATTCAAAACGCTCCAAGGGAATTCAACCGCTTGGTCAAAATCAATTCAAAAATCCAAGGGTAATTAAAACCGCTTGGTCAAACATCAATTCAAAATGCTAACCCACTTGGTCAAAATCAATATAAAACTCCAATGGTAATTCAAATCGCTTGGTCAAACATCAATTCAAAATGCTCTAAGGGGATTCAAGCCACTTGGTCAAAATCAATTCAAAACTCCAAGGGTAATTCAAACCGCTTGGTCAAACATCAATTCAAAATGCTAAGCCACTTGGTCAAAATCAATTCAAAACTCCAAGGGTAATTCAAACCCCTTGGTCAAACATCAATTCAAAATGCTCCAAGGGTATTCAAGCCACTTGGTCAAACATCAATTCAAAACTCCAAGGGTAATTCAAACCCCTTGGTCAAACATCAATTCAAAATGGTCCAAGGGTATTCAAGCCACTTGGTCAAAATCAATTCAAAACTCCAAGGGTAATTCAAACCGCTTGGTCAAACATCAATTCAAAACGCTAACCCGCTTGGTCAAAAATCAATTCAAAAGGCTCCAAGGGTAATTCAAACCGCTTGGTCAACATCAATTCAAAAAGCTCCAAGGGTACTTCAAGCTGCTTGGTCATAATTAATACCAAAAGCCCCAAAGGCATAATAAAGCCCTTTGGTCAAATCAAACAAAAATACAAAAACAACATAAAAATAAAAAATACAAAAACAATTGCATCTCACATCTTGCATTCACATCATTGCATTGCATTTTCATATCCACTACAATTGCATATGGCATGAGAGCCTCAAAAAGTGATACCACAATTTGTCACACAAATCATTCAAATCCATACCTCCATTAATACATGTGTGTAATTATGTTTTTCAACACAACCATCATTTGTTGCTATACATAATATACTAAGGTTTTTTGGTTAATCAACCACACCTAGTGATCATATCAACTTTTGAGGAAAACAACCTTGATTAGTAGAAGGTAAGGTCTAGCTGTGATAATGCCTTGGATATTCAAATATCCCGTCACTAATTGAAACACTAAAATCCTAGTTGGTACAAGGAAAATATGAAAGCTACAAAAGCGGTCTAGGTTACCTTAAGTGAAAAGGATTTTCCTTGCTTATCCCCCTGTGCAACCGGTTTAAAGGTGCTGAGAATTGGCAAAAGGACAAGCTTTACCCTATCCAAATCCCTTGCTTACATCAAAATAAGCAAAAATCCCAAAGAAAAGTACATATTCAAAAGGCCAAGCATACAGTCCAAATTTCAAAGCAATAATCCATAAAAATCACCAAAAAAAAAAAAAAAATCATAGCTCAAAAAAATCAATAAAAAATAAACAGTGATTTTCATCACTACATATGAGAAAAATAAATAGTGATTATCATCACTACAAAAATCCTAGCTCAAAGAAAAAATCAATCAAAATAAATAGTGATTTTCATCACTACATATGAGCAAAAAGCCAAAAAGGGAATAAAGCTTGAATCCCTGGAATTCTCAACATTGTACAAAATTGGAAGGAGAAATCCTTACGCATGATGATATGTCTACCACAATTGCTTCATGCATTTGTGTAGACCAATGTTTGAATGTGGATGAGCTAGCTTAGGTAACCCAATATTGCCTAGTGGTATAGTCCAACTAAGTCCAACATAAGGATGAGATGAACACTTGAGAATCCATGATCTTAGCAATGGGCTGAAAGAAAACCACCTAACATCGGAGGAAATGCTTGAGTTCTACCTCAAAATATACAATCACTTGCACACACAGAGATCATGAAAAACCAGGTCCATGGTAAAAGCCTTACTTTTCAAAAGTCTAAGTGGTCAGTAGATAGTTGTTGATAGGGTAACTAGAGTGTTTGAATCTCCGAAAAGCCCCAAAAATTCTTACATAGCAATAAATCATAACATCATTCACACCATCACTTTCTTTATAAGATTCTATAAATTAAGGGGTATCAACATAGTAGGACAGATACCGCATATATATTAGAAATAGTATATAGACGACCACTGACTACTTTATATCTTTTAATTTAAAGAAACTTATTAAGAAAATACATTACACACCATTACATCTCATATATGAATACTTAATCAATTCTTATGATAAGAGTGATTACTTAAATTCATGATTATTTTTTTACTTTCTATGGTATCACCCATTAATATTGTCAATGTCATATGCATTCCATATGTTTTAAGTGATTAGAGCATACATGTTCATTTATACCATTCCATCACATAAGTTAGATGCATACAATTAAAGCAAAATTAAAACGTGCATTTAACAACAACATCATATCCACAAAAACAAGTCATTCATCATCACATCATAAACCACATCATAAAACATATAGGCAATATCCATTCACATACAATCATGAATTCATCATTCATCATCAAAATACATCACATCATATCATCAAATCATATAAGCATCTACACATCCATCTAAGCATCTTCAATATCATCTATCATCTAACATATTCATCAAATCATCATAATACCATCATCGCATCATATCATAAAACAAAATAACAACAAAAACATGAGCAATAAATGATACACATAATAAGTCATAATGCAAAGCTATCATAAAAATATGTGTGTCAAGTCCATGGATGTACAAAAATGCCCATGGGCTACAGTCATATAGGTCATTCGACCTCAAAAATGAATCAAGGACCAAATAAAGCATCAATCAAATACTGGGTCTGAGCCCCCTACATCACCTCCTCTAGTGCCACCTCCCCCTATGGTGGTGTCACGAGTCGAATGATGTGAACCTGTCGGTATCTCTATTCGAGTCTGGGTCCTCTGGCTAGGATGGGTGGAAGACTACCCCGAGGTGGAGTGCCCACTGACCTATGAACCACCTACATCGGGTGGCTCCTTAGGGACAATCCCATACCTCCTGAGCTGCATCTGAAGAATGGTGATGTGATCCACAAGTCCCTGAATCCGCTCCTCATGCTCATCCAACAAAGACTGAAGTTGTCCCACATATGCTCCTGAACCTGCCACTGGAACCTCCTATGGTGTAGAAGGAGGAACAAAAAACTGCATCCTAGCATCACCACCCCCAATAGTAGCCTATAGAGCCTGTATCTATGTTGTGAGCTGCTCAATGGTAGAATCTCATCATTGTACCTAGATCTTAGTTTCCTAAAGCTCAACCTTGACCTCATGTAGTTGTGCTCTCAAAGGAGAGTCTCTCTCCTCGGGCTCTAACTCCTCCTCCTCAAGAACATTAGGATCCTCCATTGCCACCTACTCTTCTAGTTGGCCCCATACCTCGGTCCTGGCTCAGACTCTATGTCCTATCGGATCTGCACCATCACCCCCACCATCATCCTCATGCCCTAGGCTACCGATACCATGCCACATCCGATCACCCCACCACTAAGTGTATGCCTCTGTAACTCCCCCAACCACTCTAGGATCAACAACTAGGGCATCCTCCTCATCTGAAAGCTCTATAATCTACCATGGAGGTAGGTCCTTCTCTATTGTGAGGTGCTTGTACAAGAACGGTACCAAGGGCACATCCTACTACAACCCGTACTGATGAAGAACTCAAGAGTAGAAGTACTCATGGATGGTAACCTTATGGCCAATGAGCCATTTCTCACACTGTTTCTTGTTAGTAAAGCTAGATGGATCATCCCAAGTAGGACACTCATGGTAAGGGTGCCACACGACATCTCTAACCAAAATTCTAGTAAAAGCATTAGTGTAATGGGATAACTCCCCTATGAAAGTGTGGCTCTTGCACTCCTCGTGCTCTCGAGCCCATCTAGAAGCATAGCACTATGTTCGAGCGTTGATCACTGTAATCTCGGCTAGGAGCCCCTTAGGGTGATCTACCCTAATATGCTCCCATCCCCAAACCTGTAGGAGAAAGCTGTAGGCAATGTTGACATGTCCTCTCCGATGGATGTGGTACAACTCATCATAGCACTAAGCCAATAGTGATCTACCCCATGCATAGATGATAGGCTCCTCGCTATCCAATAGATCCTGCACCATCGCCAAAAGGTTCCATGAGAACCTCAAACTCGAGCAGTCTAGGATAAGAACATTGTTGATAACCATCAATAATATGACATGCCTCACCGTAAAGACACCCTCCCTATGCCAGTGGCTAATAGAAACTCCTCCAGACTTGGTGTCCTTGAGAGCATCCACAGAGTGTCCTCTAAACACCCGAGTGAAGACATCCACCTGATCATTAGTGGCCGAAGAGACAATGGCCACCCCATAAAATGGAATTCGAAAGATCCTATATACATCCTTCGATGTAATGGTCATCTCGCCGGTCGAGAGGTGGAAGGTATTAGTCCATGGGTCCCAATGATGGGATAGTGCAGTAAGGTAAGCCTGATCTACCATGATGTAAGGTAGCCTAATGACATACTATAACCCACGGGCTTTGAACCATGCCCAGTCCATATCATCAAAGCTAGGAAGTAGGTCAAGCAGGAGCTTTAGGTCCCGAGCCCGAGTAGTAAGGATCTAAGCAAAGCAGAAGAAAGACAAAACATAACTATAGTGCATCTAAGGCATAATTCACAATAAACATGAAAACAATGCAAAAGAGTATGGGCTATTCTAAGTCTAAGCAAAAGGACAAGATTGCACCTAATCAAACAAATCAAAAATTCAAAAAAATAAAATGTCATAAAAATCCAATAACTAGCAAGAAAAAATGCCAAAAATATGGTGAAGGGTTTAGCCACTGACACCTACAGCGGTCGAAACCTGGTCGCTGGAGACAATAGTGGCCAAGACCCAATGGTTAAATTTTTTACTATTGGGGTTCAAACCTGGCCGCTCTGAGTGACAGTGGCTCAAAATAAACCGCTCTGAGCAACAACAGCCAAGGGCGACACGGCAAACCCGTGAACCCTTGGCAAAAAAAACCAAAAAAATCAAGAAATTGCAAAATAACATAAAAAAACACAAAAGGGAGGGAAAAACAAAAAAAAATAGAAAGTAAATTCCCACTCAGGCATCAAAAACTAAGCTAAGTTCAAAAATGGTTAACATGGTAGTAGCAGGTGAATAGTGGGAACCCTAGGCTAGAAACTACCAAGGCAAAGCAATGAGAACAAAAAGGGGGACTAACCCACCATAGCAAAAGGTAAGCTAAGCCTAACTACGGGGTTTATTCATTACCAACAGGTTTAATGAGGTTCATTTTACCCATTACTTAGTGAGGTTTAGTTTTAATCAGACAAGAGAAAAGAGAGCTAGGGTTTTGAAAAGGAGAAATACTCGAGAAGCTTCGGCTCCTCCAGCAGCTGATGTCTCACCCTGCGCAACCATGTCCTCAATACCAACAAACTCCAAAGTCACAACCATCGCTATCACACCAGAGTTCCCAAAGTGAATATTCAAAATAGTGAAAGTGAAAGGTCAAACCCTATAAAATGCAAATTTTATGTTTCTTTAATTACACCTTGGCCACTACTGACGTCAACGACCCAAACTTCTTGGCCACTCAAGGCAACAACGACCACAGGAAGGAACTCAGAGGCCGCTAGACCTGACAGCGACTAGATCCACAGATCAAAATAAAAGGTTTTCTCCTTGAGAGATCACACAAAAATAGCAAATAAACACACTTTTATGGTTTAATATCATCAGAATGTTCAAAATAACAAAAAAAATCACATAAAAGCACAATCTTAGGTAGGCCTCGTATTCAGTCACCTACTCTATCAACTCGGTGATTGCAGCGATTCACACTCCATGTATTTCGGTGAGATGAGTAGATAACCATAAGGCCACTTGGGGCAAAAACAACTCATTTTGGAATTACAATGTGCCACCCTTCAATCTCGAAGAAGACCAAGATGGTCGGACTGCTCCACGGGTGCGAAAGGATCATCCTAATTCCCCTATGATACCAAAAACATTAAGTCAAAGTGATACAATCTAAACATAAATAGAATCACTCATCCTAACTCCCTAAGAAGGCTATTGATGGTTGGACCGCTCCTCGGGATAGGGATGGATGATTATCATAAACAATTGGAATCACACTTGGATGTGGGATTGCCCATTAAAAGCAACAAATGCTAGAAAGGAACCAGATTAGTCATATTGGTCAAGCAACTTGTCGCTTCATTCATTGTCATTTATTCACCAATTCATTGTGTGAGGAAGTAGTTCAAAACTTCAACATAATCATAATCAAAATCAGAAAAATATCACTTGATCATAGCAAAATCATGTTCGTCCTATGAATCATTGCATACAACAATCACAAATTTTCCTTGTTTGCTGGGAATGTAAGCAGACATGACATCTTCAATTGTAGCTCTCCTACCGGTTGGAATTGTTGTAGTAGCTGAAGCTACCCAATTGAGTTTGAGGAATGAGTGTAATTTAACATGCAAAATCCACTAAGCTAAGTCCTCTGAACATTGAGGCAATGATTCAAGGGATGCGCATCATCTTGCATGATTGGGCCATCCAACATTGATCAGACCATTGATCATCATACACCCTACAAACAGATTAGTCTACATTTTTGCTCAGTGTTGTGTTTTCCACACAACGCGTCGCAAAAAGGGGTATTTGTAGACACCTAAATCATGTCATGATTAGGGGAGCTGCTCACATAGACACATTCATAATATCATAAGACATAATCTTGGACTTTCCAAGCATCAACAGTGGTTCTCACCACTCATTTGGGGCATTTTCAAGCCATCCAAGCCTAGCCGCTCAAGCCAAGAGTGGCCAAATCCTAGCCACTCAAGCCTAAAGCGTCCAGACCTTAGCCGCTGTAGATGACAATGACTAGATCTTAGCCATTGTAGACAATAGTGGCTAAGCCATAAGAAGCAATTTTGCCGACAAACAAGCCTAATCATGGGTGGAAGTGGCAGTCTGCATGCAATAAAGGTGAGCGAGAGTAACTTTGCATTCCTTTTCATGACCAGTTCACATAGGAGGCTTGAGTTTGCATTTAAACTTTAGTTAACTGACCTCCAAGTATAAACAAAGGACAAAAGCTTCTCATGCTAATGACTAGTTCGCATAGGAGACTCAAGTGGGTAGTTAGATTTTAGTTAAGTGGACTTCAAACATATACAAAGGACAAAAGCTTCTCATGCTAACACTACACATGCTTACACTACGCATGAGAAATTCATTCCTAGGGCTTGGACATAGACCTAGGGTTTCACACTATAAAAGGTGCAAGCCTAAGAGACATCTATCATCGAGACATATTTTATTGAGGAGAGCTTTCGAGACTTGGAGAGTTCCCTTGGAGATCACGTGTACAACAAAGCCCTAACGGATTGAAGAGCATAACACCTATTATTTCAACATAAGATATAGGCTTTGACCCATAGCTTTGGGGTAAAGAGAGCAAGGTTTATCTTAGCGATCACTGTCTTGGACAGTGGCCCGTAGGTTTAGCTTAGGTTTTAGACATAGCTTCTTTTATTCTGTTTCTTCATGTTTCCATATCATTAGCATAGATTTACATGATTTCATAGCATAGTTTCATCATATTTCCATTAAATTATTTTATTACTAACAACCTCATCCGGGGAGGCAATCTCAGACATCTAAGCGTGTGTTGTTGTTTCATTTCTTGTAGGGCCATAGGTTCATTGGATGGAATCTGCAACATACGAGAGTAAAAGGGATCCCTCTAGGAAACAAACCTGGAGAAGGAGGCATCTGTAAGCCCTCATACATTTTCATGTGTGAAACCGGGAAGCCTTTATAAGCGTACCACCTCTTCATGAAAGGGGCACTATTTACCTATTTGTAACCTTATTGTATCAAAATGGGTATCCCTAAGAGGGACCAACATGTAACCGAGTTTCAATACAAATAAAGAGATCCATCTTTGTTATTTATGTGTTATATGCTTTTTCATTGTCTTCCATTTCATCTTGGGTTTTTAATAACATTTCAAGTAGAGTAAAAGAGCGGTGCGTGCTTCCAAAGGTCACTACACCATATAGGAGATCCTTTAGGTAGGGTTATCTCTATTGTAGGTAAACATTGGTCCACTAAGTAGATTTTCCTAGAACAATACCTGAATTTTCATCCCTGTGCCAAAATTCCAAGTCATTTCAGCATATCCCCAATAATACTAGTGGAATTAAAACTATCTATGACTCCATTATCTATCATAATTTTTATCTCTAGCAAACAACTTACCATTTAGCAGCATTGATATTGCTTGGACATCTAATATCATATTTCTAATAGCAACATCAATTTAGTGTGATGGCTCCACTTCTCTATGGCTTTATTCTTCTCTCTAAGGGAATTTCTTGGTATTGTGAGGATCCTCATAGGTGTAACACCTTATCTAGGAAAAATGAGGTCTTGCCTTGCTCTTCTTATGGTTTCTAGAACCATTGTATCCTTATTTAGTGATTATTTCTAGTATCAACTAATGTTGACCTGTTTGGTACTACATTGACCTTACTATCAACTCCAACTACTTTATTTCATTCTGCAGTTGTTGGAGTAGGGGTGTCCCATGAGTCATACCCTTATCAAGGTCCTTGTTGAATACCTCTATATTTCCAAAAAAATTATGGATATATAAGACCTCACTCTTTTTTTTCCACACTACCTCTTAACCTTAGGCACTTTGTAAGAGCTTACTTTGGTGTCCTTTTGAATAAGTAAACCAATTTTTCTAGAGAACCTCAACATTGGTGTCATCTCTTAATCATAGAAAAAGGAGTTGGGTAAATTACAATTCTTTCATAATTGTACTTACATTTGTTTGTTTTATTTTACTCATGAACTAACAACTCTATCATCTACTAGGGTCACTATTGCCTTCTTACAAGATGTATAACCTAAAGTTGCACATCAAGTCAAGGCTCAACATAAGCACACTCCATGAAAGCTTCTAATAATATGTTAGAGCTCTAATACCAATTGTAACAACCCAAATCTACCAACCCAATTTTTGTGGAAGAGCACATACAAAACAAATACACCCTTATTATATTTATTTTAGCATACAAGGCTTCACCACATTTGAGTTCCAAGTCACTATATACGACACTCAATGGAAACGAGAGACCAACTACCATAAATTTTGGGTTTCACCTTACTAAACCTACATATTTAAAAGGATGTCATAAGTGGTTCCCCCCACCTTTCCTATACCCTTCTTAGTATAGGACCATGTGACCATGGCATAGAGATTACCCTTTAAGGCCCATAACACTTAAAGGGGGATGCCAATTATCTAACCTATCTCTAGCTCCTCCTGGATAGGATATTCCACATAGATACTTGGTGCTTAGTTACCATACCTTCATGGGTTAACTAAGTTTATTACCACTTTAAAAACAACATGATTTTTAGATCCTACGCGATCAAGGAGTCACCAATGTTGTCTTGTAAATAGGTTTATCCACACACTTGATCTTGTTTAATCAAGGTGTGACTACTCATGAGAACCCTAGCTATTGTATACACACAAATCCTTCTAGGTTCATCAGATCATATCTATTACATTCTCACAACTCATTATAGGACTCTTGAATACTTGGCTATTTCATTCACGTAATTCCTTCCAAGATTGGATTTCATGGTTTACAGGAAGAAATTATACCCACCCCAAGGATAGATAACAAAATAATCACATACTATACAACTAAACCAAAGCATTAAGGATAAAAGTACATTGCACTATTCATATCAAATGAAAATCACAAAATGAATTCCTCTTAACTATAAACCAAACTAAGATCTTATCAAAACTGGAATCTCAAATTTTTCCATCAACATTTACGTATTAGCAAGATAACTTATATCTATAACATAAGCATGCATTTCAAATAACTAACAGAACACATCACCATCCATCTCCAAATATTACTCAGGAGTGTAGCTCCAAGTTACCATTAAACAACATAAACAACATTTAAATGTTTAACTTAATCAATACAAGACCTCAAATTTCCACACTTAAAGCAACACCATTCAACAAGATTAAAGTAACTCTTCATTGCATAAAGAAGCATCATAAACTATCCTTGGAAACAAGAGTCAAGATTAAAATTATTTCAAGCTAAACAAGCCTTTGCTTATTTACAACAATATCATTTTGAATAGCTTACAATCATCTTCCAAGGTTTTTTTCCAACTAAGTCTGTAAGCTTTTTTGATGGAAAAACCATTGACCAAATATGTATTTTACTTAGAGATCAGAATAGCTCTAAATGAAATGCAACTTATCTCATGCCTTACTCTATTATGCAAATAACCATGCACATAAGCAAGCTATAAGAGGAAAATCCTCCTTATTTTTATAAATAAACATACATCTTTTAATCCATCAAAAGTTAAATCATTCCATAGAAACCCAAGAGAATATCATACTTCTATTTATAATGCTCCCTTAATCTACATAGATCTCATTAATCATTATAAATATTTTATTTTTCAACACAATTATATATTTTATATTTTCAAAACAAATCACAACATTCATAACAATCTAATAGAAGCTCATACTTCTCTTTATAATGATCCCCTTAATCCACATAGATCTTAGGAATCATTATAAATTCTTCCTCTTTCGAGTCGAGCCAAAACAAAACACTCATAATAATCCAAAAGAATCCCATACTTCTATTTATAATGATCCCTTAATCCACTTAGATCTCAATAATCATTATAAATACTTTCTCTTTACAACAACAATAATTGAATTTCACTACAATTATTTTAAAGCTTAGGTATCTTTTTAATAGCTTACAAATCAAGTATACCTTTAATAACTACTCAAATAAAATAGTTTTAATAAAACATGAAATTCAAAGCATCTTTAATATTAACTTAAATCAAATGCTTTATTAAAACATAAACTTCAAAGCATCTTTAATATTAACTCAAATCAAATGCTTTATTAAAACATAATAATCAAAGCATTATTAATATTAAATACAAACCAAAGTACATTATCAAAACATTTAAAAAGCACTTCATTACTCTTTAAACTATAAAAGTCTTGAGAATAGTTATACATATTCCTCTTTCAAAACCATCTAAAAATTGAAACTTAAATAAAGCTACCTCTTAGTTTTCTTTTCTTTCCAATCCAAGCATATTTAGATTAAACAAAGATAGAGTTCTCACTTAAAATCAAGTCTACAATATTAGTCTTTATCAAATAAAAAATGAGCCTCTTAAAGCTTACAAGATTAGGCTTTAATCCATGCAAGTGCCAACCACCTTCAAGCTCTTACTAAAAGAAGACTAGCCATATTTACTAATGCTTCCTCTTAATGCATAAAACTTACAACATAATACTTTTAACAAGACATGAAGATACGTACATTCATTACAATGAGCACTTAATGTAAACGTTTAGCCATCCATAAAAATTCAACCAGTCACAAAGCTAAAATAAAGCATTGTAACCACTTGTAAGATAAAATAAAACACTCAACCATCCATAACCAACACACGCAAAGGATAAAATAATAGCACATAGGCAATGATAAGATATTACAGTCAAAATATTATCTCAAGGGAGAGTGTAGCACCCTAAAATTGGCATGATTAAACCTTAGTAAAAAGATAAAATGTTAAAATTTGAATTTCAACCCCAAACTGCCCGTTAAACCGCCTTTTACCCGCTTTCCTCATTTTCCGTGCCATTTTTAGGATTTGTTGTGACCGTTGGATGATATCGTCGCCGATCAGACGATATCGCCTCAGATCGGATGAATTCGTCTAGAGCAGAACGTCTAGACGATTTCATCCCAAAACTGATTTTTCATAATTAGCTTCTATTTCAACGGCGTCTCTAACCTAGGCAAAAGCGTGTCTACGTGGTTAGAGACCTTCCCCATTGGAGATCTCCCAAATTGGGATGATCTCCAACCTCCCAACCTCCTTCCTATGCCTATTTAATCTTAGGCCCTCCCCTTGACCTACCCCTGGCTGAATTCCCCTGTAATTTGATCTTTGTGTGCATTAGAATACCTTAAATTATCATTTGCATTTGTGCCTTTCTAAGTTTTCTTGCAGGAACTGTCATTTTTTATTAGCCGAAGCAAGCTCAGATCGTCCGAGATGATCCTGTACGATCTCGGACGATCACGCCGCAATTCAAGATGATTTTGTATTTTGCAGGCGATTTCGACTACAGCCAACATTGGGGGCAATCAGTGCCCTGAGTTTGCATTCTTTCTCCACTATCTACTTTTTTGCTTTGCATTAGTTAGACTTATTACTATTTTGCATCCTGGAGTTCACCTCATATAGTGTAGATGCATGATAAGGTTAAAGTCAGTCATTAAGATAATGCATTTCATTTAATTTATCATCTCTAATTGTTATTCTAGCATTCATACTTTCATTTCCATCATTTTCCCTTGCTTTTGCAATTGTATTTTTTGTTCTTGGTATCCATTTATGTAATTACAGGTCTCTGACGAATTCGTCTGACGATATCGTCAGATTAGAGACGATCTTGTCAAATTAGAGACGATATCATCAGATTAGAGACGATCTTGTCAGATTAGAGACGATCTTGTCAGATCAGTAGATCAGGGACGATCCTATTAGATTAGAGATGATCCTGTCAAATTCCAGGCGATCTAGACTACTTCAAAAATTAGAACCTCCATCAGACATCCGGAATCAGGTATGACTTTTCTCATCTAGCTTATTCTCTGTGTTTTCTATTCAAATCTATTTTTTGTATTCATTTAAATCTGCATTTCATATAGAATAGTTTAGATTCATTTGGCCAAACCTAGGAGTTGAATGATCAAACATAAAAATGAACACATCAAACACCCTCTCAACCTAGGCGTGGAAACTGCCATTCAAAATTTTCCTGGTGAACCCACCATCCATCAAAAATTCACCTTTATACACCTCCCCCGAGAGGCGAGACCTTCGAAAGGCCTCTCAGTCCGAGGTATTGTCCCATCCTTTTCACATCCCCCTTCCGGGCACGGATCCTATAGCCTGAAGGTAAGGGTGCAAAAAATTTGGAGCGATACATTTTGGTGAACCCGACGTGAAACTAAAACCTTTTGAAAAAAAAAAAAAAAACATAGATTCATTTAAAATCATTAGAAAACTACTAAGTTGCATATCATGTTTAGATGGTAGCTCCTAAGAAAAGACTAGTCGTCACTATAAATGTTGAAAACCAATTAGCAGCCATAGAAATTAATTATGTGCTTAGTGTGCCTGAAACAGATAGAAACCAACTTTTGTGGGACGAACTTAATAGGAGACTAGGTATCATTTCATCTAGGTCAACAGAGCTTAAACAAATCAAGAGGTTTGTCCTAGATAGAATCCTGGATCCTCATCAACTCATTTTTTATCATGAACTTCAGAGAGCTTGCCATAGGTGGTTAGCAGATAGAAGAGCCCTTGTGTCTTCTGAGTTGTATACCTTTGAGGAATTCCTCGAGAATGCAGCCATAGTGCATCAATTTCTAGCTCGTATAGAGGACCAAGAAGCTGATATTGTAGATAGAAAAAGGTGGAATAGAGTTCCTAGAGCTGTGTTATATCGAGAGTATTGCCACGAACTTTATTTCTACCAATAGAGTCTGAGACAGATAATATCACCATAGCACACTTTGTTGACTTCTTGAAAAACAATTTCCAATTTGAAGAAGAACATTTCATGACTCCTGAAGAACTTGAGCCCATTAATGATATTTATAAATTGTTTATAGAAAACTAGATCATTGCTTTCATTATTATTATTTCTTGCATTTTGTGTGTTGTTTGTTATCTTTATAATATTGTTATAAAAAAAACAAGAAAAACCAAAAACATAACAAAACCAAAACATTTTATTTTAAATACTATAGTAGGTATATAATTAAAATATATACCTCTTAAGCTTGTTGCATATATATATATATATATATATTTGCTGAAATCTAAGTTTAAGCACAATGACTAGACTTAGGAATGGTAAACAAACTGAAGAAGAAGAAGAAGAAGATTGGTTAGGAAAGAAAACAAAAAAATCAAATGCCCTTCCTGAGGATCCAATTCCAGAAGGAGAAACTCTAGAACAGCCGAAGATGAGTCTGGTTGAAGAAAATGAACAACAAGAAAATGTTAGAGAGGAAGGATCCTCATCCCCTAGAATGGCTCCGGACGAAACTGTTACTTTTGATAACATAGATCATTTCTGGAAATTCTTCAATAATAATATTGGTGCTCTTAATATGGCAGTTCGTCTTGATAGGGGACAAATTAGTGAAACTCAAGCAATCCTAGAAGAAGGATTTAACATGCACACTAATCCCTTGTCCTTCGTTGATCAAGAAAGTGATAAATCTGGACCATCCAATATGGATATGGCCACTATAATTCAGAACATGCAAAAACAACAGGTTACCCAACCTCCTAAGGAACCTGTTATTGAGCCTAAAATCATTCCCACACAAAAGAGACCTTCATTCACTACTTTATTTTGCCAAACTATTGATCAATATGCTTCAAATCGACAAAAACCTAAAATGAAGCCAAACACCAATTTTCAACAATCTGGGATACAACATAATACAACTTCAAAACTTCTTCATAACACCCTTCCTACCAACAATTTACACAATAGCAATATAGCATCTAATCTTCATGTCCCTCCATCATATGCTCACCAATCCCATATTAATACCCTACCGAACCAATATGGTGGGCAAACCAATAATCTGGAAGCCATGGTGAAATAGTTAGCTTCCCGCATGGACCAGATAGATCCCTACCGTCCCTCGTACAATTATCGAGAGATGTGTAGTCAGCCTTTGGATCCCATAGTTGTAGCACAACCATACCCTAAACACTTTCCCATGCCCGTCCTACCTATATATAAAGGAACTAAAGATCCCATAGAGCATCTTCGCATGTTTAGGATAGCATGTCATGATATATCACATGATGACTTGTTATTACTAAAAATGTTCCCAAAAATTTTAGGAGGAATGGCATTAGAGTGGTACTATCAATTGCCCACTCATTCTTTGAGAAATTTTGAAGAGACCGTTGAATCTTTTGTGCATCAATTTAGTGCCTATATCGAAAGGCATGTAACCATTAAATATTTGTACAACTTAAAACAAGACAAAGATGAATGTTTTGCTGATTTCTTAGCTAGATGGAGGCAGTTGATAGGAAAACTGCACTTTGTGCTACCTTATAGGGAAATGTTGGACATTTTTATTAATAATTTGCAAGAACAAATATCTTATGAGTTATCAACTGCTACCTTAACCACCTTCGATCAGGCTATAGACTTAGCTCGAAGAGTAGAAGATGCTCTCATTAGGAGAGGCCATCTTAGGAAGAAAGATGATGAGAAAACATCCAGAAATCAATATAAAAACAAACAAGTTGTAGGTGACGGAGTCACTGATAGCAGAAAATGTTGCTAATATCAATACAACGAAGACAACAAAAAAAATTATATTGAAACCTCCTGATAAACCTCCTCGAGAGTTTACTAGATTGAATCAACCATTATCAACTATTCTACCCCAATTACTCGAAAGAGGTTTGATTCAATTACCTAATATCCGGGAACCTGATCCAACCATACCCGGATACAGAGCCGATTTACACTGTGATTTCCATAGAGGGCCTGGACACTCTACCAACTCTTGTAAAAGGTTAAAACATAAAATACAAGATCTGATTGATAATAATGAGATGGAGGTGCAAGCCTTCCAACCTAAACAAAATGCTCCTAATAATGCTCAAAAGAACATTCCCCAAAATCAAAATCAAAATGCTAATCAATCATTAGATATATTTCAACATCCTTTACCAAAACATGGTAAAGAGGTGGCCAATCAAATTGAGCATCATAATGTCCCTCCTCCTACCCGATATGTAGGAACTATTAGCGGACATTTACCTAATCATGATTTACAAAAATTTGACACAACTTTATCCATGGTCACGACCAGGCCCCTACATAATATTCAAACACCGGATCTCAGTGATGTAGAATCGGATACTGAAAGTGAAATAGACATCACCTCAAATCAATCGAATAGTTCTGAAAATGAATCAGATCCTATTCAACCTATCACAGATTCTATGGTTCTGAAAGAACCATTTCCTAGAAGAGTTACTACTCGACCCTCTTCTAATCAGTTCCTTCCTAATGAACAAGCTATAAATGCTAGACCAAGACCTATTCATCATCCACAAAATAATATTGTAGGAACCATCGGAGCCGTTACCAGACAACAAGCTCAAAATTCTCAACAAGAACCAAATCAAAATGATGGATCAACTCCATTTGTTTTGAAAAATCCCAATAAAGGGAATCATGCTCCTAATGTTCAATCTAAACCTCCTTACAATATTAATGAGCAATTATCCAATACTACAGCCAGAATTTCCCTTTTGGACCTATTAAGATCTTCTCCTACCCATAGAGATGAATTGATGCTTACATTAAGCCAAATGATGGTACCACAAAACATTCAACTTGAAGCCATGGCCAATACTATCATCACTAGAGAAGTCGATTGTATTGACTTTCGAGATAAAGATATCCCACAACATAGTTTACATAAGGATAACCCCTTATATATTACTGCCCTAATAGGAGATGTAGCCGTCAAAAGGGTCTTGATTGATAATGGTTCATATCTAAATATTTGCACTTTTGACTTCTACCAAATATTTGGGTTTAGAAGTGATGAAATGAAGAAAATTGACATGATCATAAAAGCTTTCAATGATGAAACACAAGAAACGTGTGGAGTTATCACCATCCCATTGCAAGTTGGTCCGAGAACCTTAGATACGACCGTGTTTATTGTACATTGCCCCGCATCATACAATATACTCTTGGGTCATCCTTGGATCAATGCAATGCGGGCTGTCCCATCAACTTTACACCAATGTGTTAAATTCGAATTTAAAAATCAGTTGGTCACTATCCATGGTGATCCTAGACCCTTTGATATGTGTGCTTTGGCGGAACCTCGTTGGAGTTCAATTTTGCCCTGCTCTGTCATCCACACATCCTAATTCTTATTTTTCATCTAAACCTCGTGAAACACACACCCATAACTTCATCTATTTCTCCTCCATTAATTTCACCCTCATATATAGCTCAACAATCTTCTAAACAAACCACACTAGAACCTCAAAAAGATCTTAAATCCACAACCAATCCTTCATGTTCCATCCCTATAATTTCAAAACCTATAGACCCATTTATTAACACCTCCACATTATCTACATCTATCATACCTTCCACATCTAAAGATATAGGGAATGATCCTTCTACATCTTATGCTCTTTCTGATGAACTCTTACCCGATTTATCTAAAATTCTTATATCAAAAAAAAACAAATGCTTCTATGCAAAATTCCATTATCTTAAGTAATTTGCCGCCATCTCCTCATACTTTGGGCCTCCCACAACCTATGGGAAGTACTTACCAAGTCGGGAGTTGTGCCTTCATTTATAAGGGATATGACTAGGGAAGAATACCCAAGAACATCAAAACTCATCATGAGGGATATGCTCGATGTTATTTTACTAATGAGTATATTAAAGCTAAACCTATAATGCTTAAAATGGGATATAAAGGGAAAGGCTTGGGACCTCTCCAAGATGGTATGAAAGAACCCTTTGAGGTAGAACCATGGCCCGCCCGATGTGGTGTGGGCCTATTTCCTAGTAAGGGTCAACCCTTCCCTTTTGAAGATGATGATCAACTCATATGTTATCAAGATTATTTGGATGGGCGTGATGATTTGCCTCTAAAAAATTAGCCATTTACATGCAATATGCTATCCATAGCTTATCCTGAAATGATTGCTGAATCCGATGATGAGTTGGAAGGAGATATTTTCCATGATGTCTCCATTGAAGAGATGTTACACAATGGTTTTTATTTTGATGGTTCTATACCTACTATAGCCCAGATTGAGGCCACGACTCCTCAAGATGAATTATCCAAGTTAACCTTAAAATAATTACAAGAATTGGGTGTTTCACCCGCCCCACCTAATTTTGAAAGAGATCTACACATGGAAGTAGAAAACGTCATTAAAGTTAACATTGGAACTGAGGATAATCCCCACATAATCAATATTGGATCAGAATTAAGTCAAGAAAAACAAGAGCAATACATTGCATTCCTTAAAGAATATGAAGATGTCTTCGCTTGGACATATGAAGATATGTCAGGTTTAGACCCTTATGTAGTCATGCATCACCTAGTAGTCCATCCGGATGCTAAACCTGTTAAACAAAAACTTAGAAAAATGCATCCCAAAGTGGCCTTGCTAGTCAAAGGGGAGTTAGAAAAACTCCTGAATGTTGTTTTTATACAAGCTATTGATTATGTTGAATGGATCTCGAATGTAGTTCCAGTCACCAAGAAAGAAGCTACCAAAGTTAGGGTTTGCACAGACTTTAGAGATATTAACGCTGCATGCCCTAAAGATGATTTTCCTCTTCCAAACATGGATCAAATCATTGATTTTATTGCTGGGAGTGGAATGATGTCCCTAATGGATGGATTTTTTGGTTATAATCAGATCAGGATAGCTCCTGAAGATCAGGCTAAAACAGCCTTTATTACCCCCTGGGGTACCTTTTGTTGGAAAGTGATGCCATTTGGCTTAAAGAATGCAGGTGCAACCTATCAACGAGCTATGACTTATATTTTTCATGACATGATGCATGATATCCTACATGATTACGTAGATGATATCATAGCTCGTTCCATCAAAGAAGATGATCATTTAAATGACTTAAGGACAATGTTTGATCGGTTAAGGGAATATCTTATCCGACTAAATCCTGCTAAATGCATATTCGGAGTTAAGTTCGATAAACTATTAGGGGTTATAGTTTCTTTACGTGGCATCGAAATCGACCCTCTCAAGATTGTGGCTATCACTGATATGCCCACACCTACCAATATATCTGAGTTACAAAGTTTACAAGGTAAGCTTCAAGCTATCCGTCGCTTCATCGATAAGCTAGCGGACAAAACCGGTCCCTTTCTTAAGCTTCTTAAGAAGGATGTCCCTTTTAATTGGGATGATGAATGTAAGGAAGCTTTTGAACTTCTCAAACAATACCTCCTTAACCCACCTGTGCTTTCACCGCCTAGACCTGATCGCCCATTTATCCTGTATATTTCAGCTTCTGATTTTGCTTTAGGAGCTATGTTAGCTCAACTTGATGATGAGAAAAGAGAACGTGCTAATTATTATATTAGCCAAACTTTAATTAGTTATGAAACCCGCTACACAGCATTAGAAAAACTATGTCTAGCAGTCATATTTTCTACACAAAAATTATGCCATTATATGCTCAGTCAGAAAACATATGTCATTGCTAAATATGATCCCTTGCGGTATCTCATGAGTTGACCTTATTTATCGAGTCGCACAACAAAGTGGGTTCTTGCTCTAAGCGAGTTTGAACTCACGTTTATAGGACAGAATTTTGTTAAGGGTCAAATCATAGCAGATCAATTAGCTGCTGCACCCTTAGAGTCTACCCATCCCCTCATCATTGAGTTTCCTGATGAATGCCTTCAATTAGAGGCAGACCATGTTGAACAATGGTCCTTATACTTTGATGGAGCCCGATGCATGAGTGGGGCTGGTGTAGGTATTATTTTAATATCTCCACAAAAACACATTATACCTTTGTCCTTTAAATTAACATTTGCTTGCACCAATAATACTGCTGAATATGAAGCTCTAATCCTTGGATTACGAGCTTCCTTGGCGCTAAAAATTAAACATCTGCTAGTTTTTGGTGATTCTCAACTTGTTATAAACCAAATTAATGAAGTTTATCAGACCAGAGATGATAAATTGCACCCATATAAAGCATATGTTTTACAATTAATATCTCTATTTGATCAAGTTACCTTGGAAGCTATTCCTCGAACTAGCAACCGTGCGACTGACGCTATGGCCGCAGCTGCATCTCTTCTACCCTTGGAGTTAGATGACGAATATGCCACCATCATTATTCGTTGAATCTAGGAACCCACTTCAAATAAGTCATGCTTAGAACCTTTGGATGTGTTTCTAATCAATGAAACTACTCCTGAACCTTGGTATACGAGTATATTTGATTTTCTTCACAATGGGACTTTCCCTGCTAGTTCTAATAGAAACCAGCGTTGGTTATTACGTAGACGAGCAAGTCGATTTGTAATAATTGGCAATACTTTATATAGGAGATCTTTTGAAGGTATCCTATTGAGATGTTTGAATTTAGAAGAATCTAGATCAGCTTTGAGTGAAGCCCACGATGGATCTTGTGGAGGACACTTCAGTGGTAGTGTCATTGCTAAAAAGCTCCTTAGGATAGGATACTTTTGGCCTACCATGGAGAATGATGCACATGATTATGTGCGCCATTGCGACAAGTGCCAGAAACATGTTGACCTTGTCCATGCCCCTGCACAAGAACTATAGGCTATTTCATCTCCTTGGCCCTTTTCAAAATGGGGCTTAGACATTATTGGCAAAATTAATCCTGTGTCATTTGATGGACACAAATTCATCATAACCGCCACTGAGTATTTTACGAAGTGGGTTGAAGCTATGCCTTTAGCTTCCTGCACTGGAACACAAGTCTCTAAATTTATTTTTAATCAAATCATTTGTAGGTTCGGAATTCCTGCAAATCTCATCTCATACAATGGAACTTGTTTCAAAAATAAATATGTTAAGAAATTATGCCAAAAATATAAGATTCAACATCGTTGGTCCACTCCCTATTATCCTCAGGGTAATGGCCAAGCAGAAGCTTCTAACAAAACCTTAATCAAAATTCTCAAAAAATTGGTCAATAAATCTGCCCATGACTGGCACATTCAATTATATCTAGCTTTGTGGGCATATCGCACTAGCGTTCGTACTCCCACAGGTACTTCACCTTTTGTTTTGGTTTATGGCGCTGAAGCTGTTTTTCCCTTTGAATTAGAAGTTCCTTCTTTGGCTCTACTACTTCAAGATACCGAAGTAGGAGATGAATATCGAAGTTGGCAGACTCAGTCAACTGGAAATCCTAGATGAAAAGTGCATCAATGCTTTGGAGCATCTTCGTGCCTACCAAAACAAGCTTAAAATATCATATGCTAAGAAAGTTCATCATCGATCCTTTGAGGTCGGCGACCTTGTTTTAAAAGAAAATCAAAAAAATACTAATGCAACTAAAGACCTTAAAGGTAAATTTGAACCCAACTGGCTTGGACCATATATTATCACTGCTAAATTTGAATCGGGAGCATACAAATTATCTACCTTAGATGGTAAAGAACTTAAAGAACCCATGAACATTTTGCATCTTAAACGTTACTATGCGTAAAAATTGGTCATTTCATCATTGTATATATTTGTTTAAAATATTTAAAAAAAACCACTATCTTGTATTTCTTTCAATTTATAAACTTAAAAATATAAAAACACCAAAAACATCCAAATCATCAAAATCTTCAAAACCATATTTTATCTTTGTACCTCTCAATTTGTGAAGTATTGTAGTTATATTTTCAAATTATTTTGGATAAATTAGCATTTATTTGGAATCCCGCACTTTCACATTCACATGAATAAATATCTTGATTTTATTTGGCATGATTACTAATCTCTCTTATATCAAAGTCCACAAAATTCAATTAAATAAAGTTTGAGCACAGAGAATTGATCTTGTTATTTACTTAAACCAAGCATATCCTTTCACAATAAAATGATTATATTTGTAATGTCCATGCTATGCTACATAGTAGAAGTGGTTTCTTGAGCGAAAAGTTTCCCTGCTATCCTATCATGCACATGGTCTAGAATCTTTGAGAATTGACAAAAGGACAAGCTCACCCCTACCCAGAATAAAAATCCCTTGCTCTACAACTAATCCGAGCAAGTATCCCTAGAATAGGAAGCAAAAGAAAAAGAAAAATCAAGCAAAATCATGAGAAAAAGAAGCATTATTTCAGAATCATTTTGTACTCTCTTAGCACTATTTCAGCATTATCTCAAATATCAAAGCAAAAGATACGAAAAAGAAAAATACAAAAAAAAAAGAGAAAAGAAAAAAAAAGCAAAGAAAGCAAAACAAGCAAAAGCAAAAGCAATAAAATCCCTTTCCCTACCCATTGAAAAGAAAAGAAGGGTTGATGAGCTTGAATCCCTGGAATTCTCAATTATTCGAAAACTGTGAGGTAAGCCCCATAACAGGTGGTTTGTGCCCAACCCGCTTGGCCTTGGGTAACTCCTAGCGTGGTGATATATTTGTCACATTAGCGACCTTATTTTGTACAGACCTATGTCTGCTTATGGATTAGCTAGCTCTTGATAACCCAACTTACATAGTAGTCTGGTACGGTTATATGCATCTAAATCATGGTTAATGAACACTTATTTGGTTAATTCAAATCACTTGTATCAAATTATCTTGCTCAAAACTCGGTAAATGCACAAAGAAATTGCACACACATTTGTATTTGAGAGATTTTGTGTATCATTATGATAAATCAAGATCGGAAATGAACTCACATACGCACATGGGATTCCTTATAAATCTAACTTTTGTCTTTAAGATACTTTGAAATATTTTTGCAAATTGTCTGGAATAATTTCATTTTCTTCTCTGAGAACAGTTGTTTAGTATAAAGACAACTACATGCATTACCAAAAAAATCAAAATCATTTTTAAAAACATGCAATAAAGTTACATTTATATATAACTTTTGACTTTCGCGACGATGGTATAGTTCCAAAACCAAAATTGGAATTTTTATGCCTAGCACAAGTCCTCATCTTCATATTTTCTGTTTATTTTCAAAAATTAAAAATCAACCATGCAATAAAACTATTATTTTCTTCTTTGGATTTCGCGATGATGGTATAAGTTTATACCTATAATTCTATGCCTAGCGCAAACCATCGAACTAATTTTATTTTCCCATTTATTTCAAATCATAAAAAACATATGACTTAAATCATTATGTTACACAATTATGCTTTAAAAGAATGCACATTGTTACTATTTCATGTCATTATGTCAACATCCAATTTTGCAATGATGGTATAATTCCTAGGGAATTATTCAAAAAATTTATCACACTTAGGAATTTATGCCTAGCAAAAATCATTTTAAAATATTTCATGCATACTATTTTTATGAAAATCTGAAAACAAATCATCAAATCATCATCATCTCCATCATTACAACACAAAGTCTTAAGACAGTCTCTTAAGCACTCTTTTACTTTTAACAATATTTCTATATTAGGATTAGCTTGACGACCTAGCGAGCGGTGACTCCATGAAATGGTCTATAATAGCGACAATGTCCTTTGAAATTATTGTTAGAAGTCCTTTTTATTTTTATCAAATCACCCCACAACAACCAATTTGTTTACATCAAATTATTTCATTTAAAATCTTACAGCATGACATCAAATTATAATATTTCCAAATGACATAATTACATGAATCATCAAATCAATCACACTTCAAACATTAAAGCATCATACAAACACATAAGACAAGTCATATGATCAAAAAGATCTCATATATATATATATCAACAATATATACATCATATCAAAACTGGATTGGTATGCCACAATCTATACCTCGGCATACTCAATCCTTTATCAAAAATAATAAACAATATGTATCAATCTATGTAGTGCATTCTATAGCAGCTAGCCTCGAGAACCCCTCGAGCTCTCAGCCTCATCTCCTCCCTCATCCCAAGGTGGATGAGGTGGCCCCATCGTAGTATGTGTGGTGCTATGAGTCTTGGACTCTGATCGTGATGATGTCCTTGATGACCTCATCACGATAGGCTTCGCAATGGGGGCCGATAGTGGTAACCTCTGCTTCTTTGGCACCATATGGTGGTATAGTTTCTAATAGAATGTGATCTGGGCAATAGCCCATGCTATGTCCCGAGTGCTCGCCCCTTCTCTCCATGCTCTGAGGCATGCGACCTCATCTCTGAGCTGTGTGGCCTCCTCTTAGTGTCGTGCAGCCTCATCCTACAAGGAATACACCTGAGCTTGGAGATGAATAGTCTCTGCCTAGAGAGTAGCCATCTCGCTACTCTCTCCTACCTCAACACCCTTGCCCTTATCGGGCGATGGTGGTCTATCTCTCCATGGAGAAGGGGATCTCTCCTCCCTCCTCTCCCACTGTCATGGCCTCTATTGAGCCTGTGGCTTCCTCTGCTCTCTCCCACTATGACCCTATGTCACCTCAATGGCCGCCTGGTGCTGCCTCCCCATCTGACGCACAACTACATGAATCAGACCCTGAGCCCTCATCATCCGAGGAGGGCGGATGCCTGTGTACCAGGCATCGTAGCCGTTAGAAACCCCAATTTCATCACCATCCACTATCTATATGGGGGCATCGTCTGCGTCCTCACTCCAAAAGCACTGCATATCTAGAGCCCCATTGACTATAGTGTTGTCCTAGACAGTTCGAGAAAACTCGTAGTCCCTAAGAGATGGGATCCCCTGCTATAGACTGAACTACCTCAAAACTCGGTCATAGCAGTGGAGCTCCACCTCTCTCCTCTCCATCCTTAGCCAAAAATTTTGCCTAATGTGAGCCAGCTCCTATCCATACTTAGCCCACCCTGGATGATCTCTCCAAATCCTCCAGGTGATTTGGTTGGAGACAAGGTCATCAAGTAGTCTCTGGGACATTGGTAGATCTATCTGCCACTGTGACCCTCTTCAGAGCCACCAGTAGAAAACTCGGAGCCTCTCCCTATCAATCCTTATTAGTGGGAGCCCTATCGGCCTCCGCAATGTGATGTACTCCTAGCACCAAACCTACAACAGTGATGTCATGACTAGACATCAGCCGCCCTTGTATACGACCCCATGTAGGATCCTATACAATCGGCATAGTAAAAAGCTCCCCCAAGCAAACCTATACCTTTGGTCTCTCATGTCATAGACCACATATTTCAATAGCCATGGTAGTCTACATCCACTCTGATGGCATAGCAGCAGACCACCTACCACCCCATCCAAAACCTGTGTCAGTCTAGATGCCCCAGGCATCTGGCGTAGCTACTCGATGTTCACTCCGCCCTTCTCCAGGGCGAAGCTCAGATCTCTGCACAATCGCATCATCGTGTGGCCCTGATTGGCTACAGGAGTTATTAGCTGTCATTGTATGGGGATCCTCAAAATCCTCCATACGTCCTCCAATGTGGGAGTCATCTCCCCTATCGGTAACCAGAAACAAGAAGAACTCAGATACCACCTCTCTACTAGGGCTGTCAATAGCCCCATATCTATAGAAACATGTGGCATATCTGCCACATGCTGCAAGATGACATGAGCCAACTGATCTCGCTCTTCCTGAGATAGAGTGGCCAAGTCATCCTTCAGCCCATCGTATTTCCATTCTTGGCTCTTTAGTAATCCTCTCTACAACATAAACAACAAAACAATAAAAATCATTAATAAAACAGTGATTAAAAATGCAAGTAAAACAAGTGCAATTTCATACAAATAATGATATCATCTACTGGAATATATCATCCAAAATTTGAGCAAATTTGTCTCTGATTTTGCAAGAGGGAATCGTCCCTTATTATACGAAATCGTCTCCATATTGCTGATTTCGCTCTTTGACGAAATCGACGATATCAAGACGATTTTGGCAAAATTGAGATGATTTCGTCCTGATGATGTCAACGGCCCAAAAATGGCCATGATGCTCAAAAATCATTCAAAATTAATCTAAAAAGCATGAAATTCAAAATTAAAGCATTCTAAATTAAGTTTGGACCCTTACCCGTAGCCCGCGCTGGACCTCTATCGATCTATGCGCTGTCTCGACCATCTTGTCTGTAGAGCTCTAGAAACCAAGAAAATGAACAGTAACAATGAATTAGGGTTTTACCCTATTTTTCTTAATTTTATTCAAAAAAACTTAAACAACATTTTAAAATTTTTCTTATCCACATTTTTACCTCAAACGTTTGATTTGGGTAAAAACACGGAGGGGGCACCATAGTAAACTGTCGTATGATTTGACCTAGAATCATCGCCTAAAAATGGGAATAATTTTTGCTTTCTCGTAGATCGATAAGAACTCATATTTAACGCATTTTCTTCAGAAAATTTGCTAAAGAGGGGGCAAAATGTAGCACCCTATAATTGGCACGGTTAAACCTTAGTAAAAAGATAAAATGTTAAAATTTGAATTTTAACACCAAACTGCCCGTTAAACTGCCTTTTACCTGCTTTCCCCATTTTTCGTGCCATTTTTAGGATTTGTTGTGACCATTGGATGATATCATCACCGATCAGACGATATCACCTCAGATCGAATGAATTCATATGGAGCAGAACGTCCAAATGATTTTGTCCCAAAATGATTTGTTCATAATTAGCTTCTGTTTCAACGGCATCTCTAACCGGGGCAAAAGCGTGTCTACGCAATTAGAGACCTTCCCCATTGGAGATCTCCCATATTGGGATGATCTCCAACCTCCCAACCTCCTTCCTATGCCTATTTAATCTTAGGCCCTCCCCTTGACCTACCTCTAACTGAATTCCCCTCTAATTTGATCTTTGTGTGCATTAGAATACCTTGAATTATCATTTGCATTTGTGCCTTTCTAAGTTTTCTTGCAGGAACCTCATTATTTTCAGTCGGAGCAAGCTCAGATCGTCGTAGACGATCCTGTACGATCTCGGACGATCACACCACAATTCAAGATGATTTTGTATTTTGCAGGCGATTTCGACTGCAACCAACATTGGGGGCAATCAGTGCCCTGAGTTTGCATTCTTTCTCCACTATCTACTGTTTTGCTTTGCATTAGTTAGACTTATTACTATTTTGCATCCTGGAGTTCACCTCATATAGTGTAGATGTATGATAAGGTTAAAGTCAGTCATTAAGATAATGCATTTAATTTAATTTATCATCTGTAATTGTTATTCTAGCATTCATACTTTCATTTCCATCATTTTCCCTTGCTTTCGCAATTGTATTTTTTGTTATTGGTATCCATTTCTGTAATTACAGGTCTCTGACGAATTATTTTGACGATCTCGTCAGATTAGAGACAATATTGTAAAATTAGAGATGATATCATTAGATTAGAGATGATCTTGTCAGATTAGAGATGATCTTGTCATATTAGAGACGATATTGTTAGATCAGTACATCAGGTACGATCCTATTAGATTAGAGATGATCTTGTCAAAATTCCAGGTGATCTGGACTACTTCAAAAATCAGAACCTCCATCAGACATCCGGAATCAGGTATGACTTTTCTCATCTAGCTTATTCTCTATGTTTTCTGTTAAAATATGTTTTTTGTATTCATTTAAATTTGCATTTCATATAGAATAGTTTAGATTCATTTGGCCAAATGTAGGAGTTGAATGATAAAACATAAAAATGAACACATCAAACACTCTCTCAACCTAGGCATGGAAACTGCCATTCAAAAGTTTCCTGGTGAACCCACCATCCGTCGAAAATTCACCTTTATACACCTCCCTCGAGAGGCGGGACCTTCACAAGGCCTCTCAGTCCGAGGTATTGTCCCATCCTTTTCACATCCCCCTTTCGGGCGTGGATCCTATAGCCTGAAGGTAAGGGTGCAAAAAATTTGGAGCAGTACAGAGAGACATAAGGATACGAGACCAATCCAACAAAACTTATGGGGTTATATGTAATATCACCTACCACCATATGAAAGAAGCAAGACTACCTTCATGTGGACCAGAGCTAACATAGGGATGCTCTACTAATGGAATAAGTGAATCAACCACAATAACACAATATATGGATAAAAGCATGAACAAAGCAATATCTCATAGGAAAACAACTGGGTGTAATGACCCAAAAATAAGCAAACAGAAAACACAAAAAAAAAGATTTTTTTTAACTAAGGATAGGGATTCATAAACCCCTAAATAATCTAATATTTACCTATTTGTTTAATTCCCCTAAGTTTTCCTAAAGATCTCCATATCACAAGATACCCTCACACAAGTCCCATCTATGTAGGCATACCATGTGTTATCGCAAATAAGGCTATCTATCTCATCATCCTTGATGATCTAGACTTATCACCTTTAGTTAGTAAAAGATATACATACATCACCATATCATACACAATCCAGTCTATGTAGGCTTGCTACGGGTATTATGATTTAATCTATCCATCTCATCTCCACGATCAGCTATCTTAACTCAGATGTAGACTTCCCATAACTTAGTTACTATTCTCCCTAAGGGGTCTTAATCGCTTAGGTATTCCTATGTTCACTCTAAAGGGTCTCAATACCTTAGGTCACATTCTAAGTTCACCCTAGAACCTATTAATTAGTTTTATTTCTCTATTTAATAGCAAGAAGACAAGAATGATACTAGATACTAAATCTAACAAAATCAATCAAATATACTAAGAAAGAAGTAACATTTAAAGGAGAATTGTAATCAAAATGGAATTTAAATCAAACATAATTAAATAAAAAAATGAATTAAAAGATACAATCCTCATCATTCCATAATTACTACATACATATTAGTATGATAAAACCTTCATACTTTTAAAGAATAAGTAATACATCATTTTAATTTAGAGATATCTCCCTACAAATCTAGTTTATTTGAGCATAAATAAATAAAGGGTAAGTAGAGAACAAACTATTTTATTATTCCCATCCACTTCTTCGTATCTCCTTCTCTATCCACCAATCATTTGAGGATAATAGGGGACATGGAACTCATGGTTTAGGATAGGCATACCTCTAAATGCATCTAACATTTACTTTACCAAATTACAACTATACAAATTTAATTAAGTCTCTAACCATATATTGCATAGTTGGTATCATAAAAGAATCATTACTTTCATTTTGACCTCTCTAATACCCTTAGAGAGTCATTCAATATGCACAATATTATATCATGGTTTTACTTTAATCAATTTTTGTCTTTTTTCAATAAATTAAAGACCCATATCTCTAATCTATAGAACAATCCTTTCATTTATTTACTAAATTAAAGCTTCACTACTTCAATTTAAAAATAAATCACTTTATTTCATTTCATAGACCAAAGTCCCATTACTTTTATCTACAAAATAAACCTTTCATTTATTCACTAAATTAAAGTCTCACTACTTCAATTTATAAATAAATCACTTTCTTTCATTTCATAGACCAAAGTCCCATTACTTTTATCTACAAAACAAACCTTTCATTTATTCACTAAATTAAAGTCTCACTACTTCAATTTAAAAATAAATCACTTTATTTCATTTCATAGACCAAAGTACCATTACTTTTATCTACAAAACAAACCTTTCATTTATTCACTAAATTAAAGTTTCATTACTTCAATTTATAAATAAATCACTTAAATCTCCTTTAGTTCAAATAATCCATCTCTCTTATTTTACAAATAAATCATTTACCCATAAGAGAGATTTGGCGATTTCTAAGTAGCCAAGAGCATTAGAATATGCTAGCATTCATTAGAAACTACCAATATTAATAACTAAAACCTTCTTAATGCCTAATTTTTGTCTTAGTGTAACTTATTGGTTTTCTATAGCTAACTCAAAGGTTAAACTAAGAATAATAACCTTTGAATCCCATAATTTCTTCTAAGAGCATCACAACAAAAGGAGGTGCTTTACACAAAGACCCAACTAACATATTAATCAACAAACCTTGGCTAACTACCATAGCCTAATCTCGACCGAGCACCCAAAATCAGACCAGAACCATTGATAAGGAGTTGACCAAAATCTACATTCATTCAAAGGAGGTAACCCACCATGCATGTGAAGGAAGAACACACAAACCAAGGTGGATAGTTGGTTATAACAAATCATAGCCAATCACCTACATGCTTGGCTATTTAATTCTAGGTATGAAGAACCTTATACCTTACCTTTCTACCAACACACTAAAAATATGGGATAAAGGCAAAAGGTACAACAAAGGACTGGAGAACACCCAACACATCTCATGCATCATAGTGTTTCAAGCATAGTCAAAGGTGGATGACCTAGCCCTCTATAACATTATGTGAGTTCTCAAAACTATGATGGAGGTACTTACAAGTTTAAGGGTCTCAAACCCAGAGCAAGCCTACATGCAAGGATTTTTCTCCCTACCACAATAGCTAGGCACTAAGTTAACATAGGATCTTATAGGAGGCTTTACTTGCTTATCACGATACACCTCTATGGATAAAATGTGCAACAAAAACCTCCTCAAACTTATCAAACTATCATACACAATTGTCAGACAAAGGTAAATGAAAAGGTGACTACTCCAACAAGTGCTCCTCAGGGTTTCGTTTAGCTACCAATGAACCAGCAAGTAAAGGAATCTCAATGAGGAGAGAAGGATGCCACAATCCTAGCAAGGAGGGTTTGTGAAAATATAACATCCATAATATGTATCCACACCAACATGCGAAGGTAATAGATGACAACCAAAACTAGCTAGCATAATAAAAGTATAATCCTCCTTTTATTTTAACTAGATACAAAGAGAAATCAAGGATAGTTCATTGACCAACATTTACTTTGTGGTCATCGAATTTGTGAGCATCAATACTCTAGCTTCTATCATTTTCTTCTTCCAAACATTAATTGCTCTTCATGATAGCTCTCTTCCTAAGTCTTCCACACTCTGTTGTTTTTATTTCTCTCCCTTTCAAGACATCCATCCACCAGCCAACATTACCTCCCTAAGGAGTCGTGCCTCCTACCTTTTATTGTTGTCATAATATCATCAACATTACCACCATCCTACCATTACTATCTGGCTCCTCCTCAGGTGGTCAAACAAGGTAAACTATTTTTTTATGCTTATATTTCAATCCTCCCATACCTTTCCATTAATGTGACCTTACCTTGGTTGGAAATGAAGCTTCTCTTCACCAAATCGATCAAATATTTCTAAAAGGATTTTGAATCCAATATTGCAAGCCTCTACTATATAGCTTCATAATTATTTGAATGAAACAAAACTATATTTTCATTTAAATAAGATTTTTATTATTTAATCTTTATAATTTTTAATGGAACTCTATTATCACTTTAATTAGAACATCCATTATTTCAAATTAATTTCAATTATCATTTAAAACCTTTATTTATAAAAAAATTTCTATTATCATTTTAAAAAATATATATTTTTATCCATTACTAATATCAAGCTATTATCATAAATGGTTCTTTAGCAAAACAAGGGGTTTTTCATAAACAACCAATTTACACATGCTTTTTTTTATTTCTCAATTCAACAATACAAATAGTGATGAAGTAAAATATAATCAAACATATGCAACAGACAAGGAGGGAGTCTTTCCATCAATCTAGTCACTTGTCTTAGCCTCGAGAGTTTACATTAGCTACTAGACTATCAATATAGGGCTCAAAGTGACTAAATTTTGGTGATTATCCCTAACCAAACGCATACATATGTGAAGGTATCCATCAATGTTACCCTTGAGTTACCTTAATCATCATTTCCCCAATATAAAGTACCCCCACTTTTGGTGGATTATTTTACTTCTTCCACCTATGAGTGTACCTGATCTTGCATATCTTGGAAATATTTCAGTAGTACCATGCTATTTCAAAACAACTAAATATCACATAGTTCATTCATGTTGGACATTTTGAGTCCCTAAGTCAAATTTGTCATTGATTTCACCAAATGAAGTCATCATTAATACCAAAAAATTTAGTAGGAAACAAAGGGGATAAAAATCGTTATTTGATATCCAAGAAGAAGGCCAAATATCAAGTGAAACAGTGCAAAAGACACAAGTAAAAAATGAGTTATAATATTTATTTTATAAATTATTTAAATTCAATGTGAATTTAAATTTTATAAATAAATATTAAATATAGTTTATCAAAGGTATAATATTATAATAGTGGTTATTATAATATTAAATGTGCCATGGTGAAAACCCAAATAAAATATTTATAATTCTTATTATAATGTTTTATAAAGTAAAAGTGGGTTTTATAAAGTCTAAAGATATTTTAATAAACCCAAAGTTGGATTTTTAAAAATTATAGGCTTTTAATCCTTATAATTTCACCGATGTTCATGAAGGAGCTAGCACCGACGTATTAAGGTTGAAAATAAATTAATATAAAAGCATTTCCAAAAACCATGGGCAATTACCCTTGCTTGAATATCGAATTGCATGTGAAGAAGAGGAAAGAGCTCGTGAAAAACATTTTTGTTCACTGTGAAAAGGATAAATGTAGAAGGTGCACAATTTTAGGGCACATAGGCTAGCTTGGCATAGCGGTGCATTGATTTTTTTGTATGCAGGAGGTCTTGCATTCGAATCACAGGTATTGCTAAAGAGAAGACGTGTTTGGCGCCTAAGGCGCACATTTTCACAAAGGACTCAATAACATTGTGCTTGTTTGTTTTTGTGTGAGCGCGTGCCTCGAAGGTGTATTTGGCCATGGCTAAGGCACTTAGGGAAGGAGGAGATATAGGGTTCGAAACCCTCCAAGGCAAGTTTAATTTTTGTAAAGTATTTTTAATTGCCCACGTGGAGTTATAAGGGTGTTATATGATGTGTTAAGCCTTAGGTAAATTAAAATGAAGTTATGATTTAATTTTATTTTATATAAGGCTTGCATAAAGTTTTTTTATTAAAGTGGATTTATTTTAGTTGGGAAATTTAATTAAAACTTTTTTTTTTTTTTGTGGTGGCCACAAGGGGTAAACAGACTGTGACCACGAGGGAACCATTACATAACATATCCGCAACATGTGAGGCGAGAGATTAGAACCTGGGCCTCTCAGCAACTAGAGAGGTTTAACTACCCACTTGCTCTCAAACTCCTCTACATGGGCGGATAAACCATTTAAGAAACAACCATCATCTTAACCATTAGAACAACTAACTATCTATACAATTTAATTAAAACTTGTCATTAGGGGTTATGAGGAGTTTGTGAAGGATAGTATTGATATTATTGAGAATCAAGGTTATTGTGAATTAATTTCTCATAAAAGGGGTTATTTCTTTTATAAGAATACTATGGTGAAAATTATTATTGAGTTGGAGTAATAAGGTGTTATTGAGTTATTATTTTTGTATTGTGGTATTACTCAAGTCTTCTAACCCTTTTGTGATTGGAAAGAAAAATTTATGAGTGGCAGATTTGTGAGAACAACTCCTTGGCATAAAAATTCTATGGGCAAATTCCTTCTTGGTTGAGTTGATTGATTGGCTTTATTGAAAATTAAGTTTGGAGTGAAAAGGACTTGATTAGGGTTTCCATTTAAAAAGTGGTTGAGTTATTGCTTCAAGGTTTTCTGAATTGAGAGTTGAGAAAGATATTGAGCTTTGAGAATAGAACATATTGAGTCTCTAACAATTCTCTTTATGCTTCTATGATATTGAGTTGAGAAAGTGATTGAATTTTGAGAATAGAACATATTGAGTCTCTAACAATTCTCTTTATGCTTCTATGAGATTGATTTGAGAAAGAGATTGAGTTTTTGAGAATAGAACATATCGAGTCTCTAAAAATTCTCTTTATGTTTCTATGATATTGGACAAGTTCTGTGTGAGCTTGTTGAGCAGATTTGAACAGGTTTCAAGTGGACCTATTGAGAATATTTGAGCAAGTTCTGTGTGAGCTTGTTGAGCAGATTTGGATAGGTTTTTATTGGACCTATTGAGAAGATTTGAGCAGGTTATGAGTGGACATATTGAGCATATTTGAGCAGGTTTTGTGTGGATCTTTGAGCAGATTTGAGCAAGTTATAGAGAGGACTTGTGGATAGTTTGGTGTGAGATTTTGAGGAATATTGCAAGGTAGATTTGATACAAGTCTTTGAGAAGACTTGAGAGTGGAGTTGATTGATTTTTTCAAACCTTGAGTTAAGGTACGGGGTACATCCAGTGGAGTTGAGTCAAAACTTGAGTTAGGGATTGAGAATAGAGATTGAAGATAGATTTGTGCTAGACTAATTAGACTATATTTAGTGTAGATTTGAGAGTATATTTTGGTGCAAAATTGAGGATAGGTTTATGCCAGACTAGAGATAGAGATTGAGCAGATTTGTGCTAGACCAAATGAACTATGTTTAGTACATACTTGAGAATATTTATTGAGAAGACTTGTGCTATACTAATTGGACTGTGTTTAGTGCAAGAGTTGATAAGAACTGTGCTAGATCGACTGGACTATGTTTAGTATAAAATTGAGATAGAGCTTTGGATGTGAGAGAGTATAGGGGATAGAGTCTCTAGTGGATAGAGATCCATAAACCAAGATATTGAGGATATGTCTTCTGAGTGAGGACAAGAGTCTTCAATTGGAGAGAGATACACCAATTAGTGTAGTGGAGGCAGTGTCTTCTAGAGGATCACTAGCTAGAGAAGAGGAGAAGGAATTCTCCTATGGATAGAGATCCATAAACTTGATTTAGGGTATTGGTGTATCCTTTGGATAGAGGTCCATAAAAATTATAATTGGGAAGGATTCCCAAGAGATTGATTGAGAAAATTTAGTGAAATATTTTCTCCATGGAAGTAGCCATATTTGGGTGAACCACATAAATTATTGTGTCTCTATTGTGTGTGGTGTTGTGTACATTACTTTAATTACTGCTATTGATATTGCTATCTTTACATTGCATATATTGGTTTGAGAGAAAAACTAAAAAATTCTCTTATACTGTCCATACCCCATCTCAATATAAGCTTGTGTTCTTTAATTGGTATCAAAGCAGGTTCCTTCAGAAGAGTTTTACAACTTTAAGGAAAAGATATCAAGAAAACAATGGATCAAAAGGATCAAAGGGATGGGTCCATCAATAATACAATACTAGTATTTTATGGAAGTGACTTCTTGTATTGGTGTATGTTGATGAGGTTTCACTTGATGGCACTTGGCAATGAATTTTGGGATGTAGTGGAACTTGGATATGATTCACCATTCAATCCTCCTACAGATAAGGAAGGTAAGCTTCTAATGCATGCTAATTCAAGAGCTATGAATACAATTATAAAAGGGTTGCATAGATCCAATTCTATGAAGGTTATGGATTGTAAAAAAAAATGAAATGTGGGAACTATTGCATGACATATATGAAAGAGATAAATATGTTAGGAAAGCTAAGATCAGAAATATAAAAGGAGAATTTAAAAATATAAGAATGTGGGATGATGAAAATATTAGTGACTATCTCAATGATATTGATGAACTTGTACATGAGATGAGAGGTATTGGAATAAATATCGATGAATCTGATGCTTGTGATAAGATCTTGAGAAATCTTCCAAAAAGGTATAGTGAAAATGTCTCTTCTATAGAAACTTCAATTGATAGTGACAATCTAAAAATAAATTTTTTACTTGGCATGCTTACAACTTTTGAGATAAGAACAAAAGATCCTATCCCTCCGAAAGAGGCTGCTTTCAAAGTGAACAAGAATATAAAGGGTAAGAAGTCAGAATCAAGCAGTGAGTCATCCAGTGATGAAGAAGCAAATTATGGTAGAAGAGATAAAGGTTCCAAAAGACCCATAGATCTAATATCTATTAAGTGTTTAAATTGTGGAAAGTATGGACATTTTATAATAGATTGTAAAGATCCAAAGAACAACAATGGTGAAGAAAAACATGATCACAGGTATAGGGAATCAGAAAGACACAGGCACCAAAAGAAAAGCAAGGATGAACAAAGAAGACAAGGAAATAAGTTCTTCCAAAGACAAAAGAGGAGCTACTATGCGGATAATGCAAGTAAGTACTCAAATTATAGTGATGCTAGTTCTTCAGATAATGATAGATATGAAGTCCTATTTATGATTGAGTAAAAAGAACCAGTTAAGAAAAGGACTCCAATTATTCTCAAGTGTTTAGATGTGGTAAATTTGGACATCTTGAAGATGATTGTACAAGGGATGGTTATAGTTTCAATGATTATGAATATGAGAATGCACTTGAAGGACCAAATGAAAATATTCTAATTGCTTTAGAAGAAGAAGTGATCCTATATAAGACAAGCCAAAATAAAGTAATGATGTGGATAAAGGTAAAAAAATAGAGTATTATTCAGAAGAGAATGATTATGATATCAAGGGAGAACTTATATATGCCCTTGAAATGGTAAAGAAGGTAAGAAATAAATACTCTAAACTTGAAATTAAGTTTCAAGAATGTGATGAAGAGAGAAGATTACTCGTAGAGGATTTAGAAAAATCAAAGGCTAAGGCAAAAAGGTTCAAAGATAATTTAGAAGAAAATATCTTGGAATATAAGAAGTTAGCACAAGAAGTGGCACTAATAAAAGAATATTTAGAGGACTCCAAGATCAAGATGAAAGAATTCAAGAATAGCTCAAATATTATGGATAAGATAGTCAAGGTACAAAGAAAGTCAACAAACAAAACAAGTCTTGGTTTTGAACAAACTCAAAAGAAATAGGAAGGAGAGTTAACTTCAAGTTCTGGAGAGGAAAATTCAAATGAATATACTTTAGAAGAAGATAGTGTAAGAGAAATACAAATATCAGAGGAAGAGTTGGACAATAGAGAGTTCAACAAATATAGGAACAATGAACAAAAAAGATATAGATGGAACAACAATCAGAATAGGAGACCGATGAGGTCAAAACAAGGAAGCTTCAATGAAAGATGTTTTTCATGTCACAGGTTTGGGCACATGGCTTCCCAATGTAGGACACATGAAATACAAGAATATGGGAATGAACAATTTTTCCATGGGTATTGCTACTCATGTAATCAGTTTGGTCACAAGGTAATGAATTGCAGGGTTTATGAAAGAATAGGATATGACTTAACTAGGATAAATCCTAAGATATTTGCACCTCCAATAAATAATATCATTAAGTGTTATAAGTGCAATAATTATGGTCAAAAAACAAAGTGGTGTAGAGTAGACATTCCAAAAATAGGTATGAACAAGAACAGGAACAAGAACATGAACATGAACAGGAACATGAACAGGAACATGAACAGGAACATGAACATGAATATGGATGAGAACATAAATAGGAACAAGAACAGGAATGAGAACGTGGATGAGAATAAGAATATGTAGGAATGATGACAGGAACAGGGATGATGAATTGGATAGAAACAAACATAGGATTCAAAAACTCAAAAAATAAGGGAAAAGGATAAAGGTAAAGAGTAGTGCTTTCAGGGAGTAAAAATACTCCCACCCCAGAATTAACCACCTCATGAGGATCTGGGTGAGGGGCTAAGCTAAGAGGCTCATTCTTATCCCCAAACCCCAAAGGTGACCCTTTGAAATTTATTTCAAAGAGGGAGAGATTTGTGTATTGGGGAGATATTTGATATGGGGAGAGATTTGATATTTGAGAGAGCATTGAGCCAGGAGGAGCAATGTCCAAGGGGGAGCAAAAGGAAAAATCAAGGTTAGGTTTAGGTAAGAAGATTATGGGTTGCCATCAATGGCAAAGGGGAAGATTGTTGGACATTTTGAGTCCCTAAGTCAAAGTTGTCATTGATGTCACCAGATGAAGTCATCATTAATACCAAATATTTTAGTAGGAAACAAAGGGGATAAAAATGGTTATTTGATATCTAGGAAGAAGGCCAAAGATCAAGTGAAACAATGCAAAATATAGAAGTAAAAAATGAGTTATAATATTTATTTTATAAATTATTTAAATTCAGTGTGAATTTAAATTTTATAAATAAATATTAAAGGTACTTTATCAAAGGTATAATATTATAATAGTGATTATTATAATATTAAATGTGCCCTGGTGAAAACCCAAATAAAACATTTATAATTATTATTATAATGTTTTATAAAGAAAAAGTGGGTTTTATAAAGTCTAAAGATATTTTAATAAACCCAAAGTTGGGTTTTTAAAAATTATAGGCTTTTAAGCCTTATAATTTCACCAATGTTCACAAAGGAGCTAGCACCGATGTATTAAGGTGTAATCACCAAAAAGGCTCACACCTGAAGGATCTCTTATTGCAATAATTGATAAAAACATAACATGCATACAAGAACAAGAAATTGACAACAAATGAATCAAGAAGAAATACACTTTATTTCATTGTATTCGAAGTCAAAATAAAATTACAGGTACATTCCTCTTAGGGATAATCATTTTGATACAATATTACAATAGGAGTGTGTAATTATTTCCCTCTCAATGGTAGGTGTGATTTCCAAGTGCCTTTTAGGGTGACACAAACTGCTCTAGGATGGAGGGACCCTCTTATTTGCGATGGGGAAGTAACTTGATGGTTGGTTCTCCTTCGAAACTATTCCCTGCGGTCAAGAAACAACATAGAAGTGTCAAAAATATAGGCAGCCTCTCATGATGAGGCCCTTTTAGGAAAATTGCATAATGACATCATTAAACATTCATAATCAAGAAAACATGAAAATTTCTTCTAAACTATGCAAATTGAATCAAGATTCATATTATAGCGTAAAGAAAGACAAAAACTACTCTATGCATGGATCAAATGTGTAAAATGAAGCATAAACATGCATAAAGAAACTATTTAAGTCCTAATTGAAGCATAACATGAAGAAGATAATATAATCTAATTCTACAATCAAAAGTTTCCTAAACTACCATTAAACCATGAAAATAACTAATCTAATCTAATTAACCAAAAATAAATGAAAATAGGAAGGTGGTGATACCTCTACTGCAAAGCACAACTCTAGTGAGTGTTCTACACTATAAACCATGGCTGAAAGCTATGGTTAGCACTCTGATAGGCTTGCCCTAAATTCCAAGGGTAGTGGTGTTGACCTCATCCAATTGATGTTGAAGGGTCACCTTCGGTGTCCTTCTGACAGGTTTGGTGGTTGAATCACTGTGATGGGCCTTCGTTTGCCCATGTTTGCATTTCTTGGCTCTCATAGACTCCTAATGCATCCATAATGTAATTCATCATGAATCTTGGCAAGTAGGTAGGGGATAAGTGCAATAGCTCTCTCTTAGTATACTCGGTTGAGTATAAAATTTGACAAGGCTCCGCTGCTCAAATCTCCAATGCTCTCTCTGATAGTTTACCCTAATTCTAAGGGGTACTTATAGGATTACCCAAGGGCTAGGGGTGGATTCCTGGAGAAGCCAAGATTAAGAAGGGGTGTTTAGGACAGTTGGATTGGAATATTCCACCCTCTAACCACCTTATTCTAGAACAAATGGTCATTCCAATCGATTTGGCTTGAATTGAAGGTCAAATGAACTCTAGTTAAGACCGTAGGTTACAACTATGGTCTAGACTATAAACCATAGGTCTCAACCATGGTTCAGCTATAAACCATAGGTTTGGGCTACAATTTAGACTTATTAGGCCAAGGAGCCCAAATTGAGTGGTTAGAACCATTGCTCTATCTTGGAGTCTATCCAAGATCTTCCATATGGTCTTGTAGCATGTCCATATGAGTAGTCACCCTCAACATGATGTATTTTAGGTGTCTACAAATGTCCCTTTTGAGATGTGTTATGATATCAAACAACGCTAAGCAAAAATATACCTCCTAAAATGATGTTGAAAGTTCTATGATGATCATTAGTCGGATCAACATTAGATTCCCCAGGTCCTGCAAAAGGACACGCATCTTGGAATCATTGCTTCTAAATATTTGGAGGCTTAAACTTGAAAAGTCTATACTCATCACCAGACATTCGGATAGCATCAATGCCAAGTAGGCTTTTGTGCCTGTCAATCCGAAGGGATGATAGTTACAAAAAAATTATCATATTTGCTATCCTCCCCAAGCAAAGGGTAAGCTTATGATAGTTGTTGACAATGATTCTCAAGGACGAATGTAATTTTGACAAGATCTAGGGATCTATGATTTTAGGGATATTATATTAATTTTTATTATGATTTGATATTATGACTACCCCCTCACGTGATGAGTCAATGAGAATAATGACAATTATTAAAGCAACGATGTCGCTTGACCACCATGGATGATCTGAATAAATTTAGATTTGAGAAAATTAATGCATTGGCTAGGCCTAGTTCAACTTTTGATTTCAACTATTAATAGTATTTGCACATTCTATCCCATGGAGTAGTCAGGTTGCAATAGTCGTCTTAGGTAATCGAATTGATACAAATCCAATTAGATTTATGTTGAATCAAATGATCGATTATTTGCTGAAAAGATGTCATAGAAGAAATGACATGCAATGCCTCGTTCCCATGGAGTAGTCTAGCCTCGAAGGCATTATTAAAGATTGAAAAGAAGAATACTAGATCATCAATGATAATTTTATCCCAAATGTCCTTATGGTAACTTACTCATCTTGTCAAATTGCATGGAGAGCAAGTCACTACAACCACCAAGTGTATAGGGTAAGTTACTGAATACGAGGCACATTTGGTTTTTTGAATTATTTGATTTTTTTAATATTTTGAATTATGCATTGAGCTTATTTATTTAGCTGGGATGTGCGTTGCTCCATGAAAGGATTATCATAGCGACGACATCGGTTGAATGTACTTTATAATCTCAACCAGATTTTTTATTTTTAATTGGATCTCGGTGCTTTATTATCACCAAATTTCCAAATTGATTTGATTTTTTGAGTTCTGATCCCATGGGAGGCATTATTTGATCATTTTAAACCTTCTCATGGTGGTATTTTATCAAATTTCTTTCCAGTTGCAAACTGTGGCTAGGTTCTGCAATTCCCATTTGCAATTTTGGGAACCGTGGCTAGTGCCTGCAGTTTGCACGAAATAGAAAAATATTATAAAAATATTGATTTTCAAATTTCTCTTATTATTCCCAAATAGAAACTTACAAACTAGAGCTCTAATAGTGACAACTGATAAACTGACCTGCACCCTACCAAACTTCACCTACACCCTACACAACACGATGGCAGAGCGCGGACAAGCTTCTTCTAGCCGTAGTAGAAGAGGCGAGGGCAAGGTAATATAAAACCAATACCTCACATCCATTACCCTTAAAATGAACCCAATTAAGTAATTGGTTAATCAATCTCACTAAATTATTGGTAATAAACCTCATCTTAGGCTAGGGTATCTTAGGATTTATTATTTTTTTATTTTTTTTTTCATTTTTGGTCGTGGTATCACACCCGACGGGATCTCAATCGGATACTACAGGTACCAGCTATGATTCCCAATTGGTCAATTGGGGACCACAACTACCAGCTATGGTCAAAATTTAAAATCACAAACTTTAGAAAAAAATTATAATTTTTTTAATTTTTCTAAGTTTTGAAAGGCAATTAGTATCATTTAATGCATTTTTGACTTGTCTGAAAGACAATTTTGATTTTTAGGCTTGCATGATGACATTTTTTTATGATTTTATCAGTTTTTAGCAATTTTTTCTAATTTTTAGGTTATTTTTAAATGTTTTTACTTATTTTAGTTAGCTTTTTCCTTATATTATGCTTTATATTTCAGATATTGACCTCTAGAGCTTGAGAGCCTAAAATTATTAAGACTCTTCATGGATAGCTCACTCCCGAGGAGAAAGAATGGTTCAAAGCTATCGACTTTGGCTATTTATTGGATCTACCCACTATCAGGGTAGATCAGGCCTATTTTACTGCATTGTCCCGATGTTGGAATGTGCGGACCAACACATTTCACCTGCCTGTAGGTGAAATGATGATGACTCTAGAGGATGTTTATAGGATCTTTAGGATCCACATTGATGGTGAGGCCATCATATCTTTGAATTATAGGGCTAAGGAGTTTTTCTTTGATCCCATCTTCAGCACCCGGAGTAAGGAGGCTCAGCATGGCATTGATCACAGAGGGGTTCATATCAGTTATTGGTAGGGAAAGAATGTATTCTCCATACACGAGGCCATTTTTATGCACCTGGTGGTGCAAGTTATACTTCCATACTCCTCAGGTGTAAGGATTCCCTGGAACCTCTTGGACACTATCAGGAGAGTTACTCAAATATCCATAATATGACCACTACTCCTAGCCTGGGGGAGTACTCTACTATGTCAGTTGTACCATGAGCTATATTATATTACTAATCAGAGCCACTGGGGGATCAGTTACAGTCTAATTATTTAGATTTAGGGATGGTAGCACATCAAGATAGATCATCCTGGGGATCTAACCATGCATATCATGGATATCGATGATTCCCATAAGTGCTATACTACCTGTTGGCCTCAGGAGGAGGAGGGATTCTAGATCAAGACCTATGCTGGTGATGTTCAACATTATATCACACGGTTTGCAGGACTCGAGCTATATGATATTGAGTGGCAGCCATACATGGAGTTTCCTGACTGGCCTGAGGCTGGCGAGTGGCTTCGACAGTCTCATTGAGATAGATGGTTACTTGGATGAAAGGTCGAGATCATAGAATACCATTTTTTCTCTCATATCCTGTGTCAATTCAGCATGGTGCAGGACATCCTGGAGATCTCATTTTTCTATAGGCACCTAGATCTAGAGATGCACCTCCCATGGATCTAGCCTTTGGCTATAGGGAATGATCTAGATGATTTTTAAGAGGCTAGAGATGATAGAGCTATGACCACTCTAGAGTATGACGGATGGTGGTCTATGTTCTATTGGTATGGGATAGGGCCTCTAGGCTGAGTTGTAGATCATGCAATGGTAGAGGTGGATCCTGATGGGTGCAACTTATGCCAATGGATAGAGGGTGGCTAGGGCATAAAGGCTACATATGAGGAGGCTCCTAAGGTTGACCTTGATTATGAGGCTCCCAAGGAGGGTGAGGTCCCTCTTAATAGTGCTGAGGAACTACTATTGGTATAGGTGGCTGACCTATAGAGTTAGTTGGGGCGATTCTAGACATAGCATAGGGAGTGAGACACTACTATCGCTACTTTATAGGCATAGTTTACTAACAAATATCATCGAATAATGTAGGTAGAGCAATAGATTACTAACCTGATATAATAGGCTATAGAAATAGAGACCCAGGTTGGTGAGCTCACAAGTGCTCATGATTTGGCACTAGCACAGAGGGATGTAGTAGTAGCAGAGTAGGATCTACTTAAGACACAAAGGGAGGGTCCTCCACCCTCTTATGTGGTTATGGGGCCTCTAGAAGCACCAATAGTAACACTACCAGGTGGTCAGGATCCTATGGTAGAGATCCAATGCTTGCAGGGTTTGTTGATGAGTACCAATGACAGGCACACATCTAGGGTTGCTCAGGTGGACTAGCTAGTTGGATACATACAAATGTTAGGTGCACAGGTTCCTGAGGATTCGTATGCTCTGAAGTACCAGTGGACTAGATCTAGGACTATAGTATAGTCTACTGCTAGCTTGATCCATAACACTTATTAGAGTGAGAGGACACATAGGTCCTCTAGTACACATGGCAATAGTAGTCACACCAGGACTAGGAAGGCAGGGTAGTCTACTACAACATCCAGCCATAGGTCCTAGTGCACAGAGGTGCCCATTGCATAGGTTGCATTTAGACGAGTGCTAGGCCTCTTCGGGCTAGGTGGTACTCAAGGCTCTCAATAGGGTCTGCAATGGACAACAAGGTAGTAGGCATAGTAGGCTCCTAACCACAGTACTAAGGGATGTAGTGAGAGATTCGATACATGGGGAGCAAATTAGAGCTAGAGCTCTACTATTGTAGGATACATTTTTGATATATATCATTTTTGGTGTAATTTCGAGGACCTACACATTTGTAGCCTACGAGAAGTTTGTATACTCCCTATGTACTCATTTGGAAACATGTATATATATGATATAATCATTTATGGTTCATTATGTGTACATGTGTATATATTTATTTTTTTGATTTTATGTTTATGTGATGCACATGGATGCAATTTTTATGTTATGTTGATGCTATATGATGAGATGTATGATATCATGCATTAGATAGCTATGTAATTTATGATGATGGTATGCAGTGTTCTAGATGTTTAGATGTGATTTTTTATTATAGATGTAAATGGATGCGATGCTTTCTTTTAACGCATATTCGATATGGCTTTCTTTGCATGCATTAATGTATGTAATGATTTATTTACATGATGGTAATCTAATGTAAATGAACCTGTATTCTTTAATCGCTTAAAACATAAGGAATAAATGCAAATATGTTTATCAATATAATGGATGATGCCATAGGATGTGTAAAAACCATGACTGTAATTGAAAATCCTTAAGATAAGAATTTAATCAATTAATCACCCATACATGAAATGAAATGACTACAGATGTATAATGCGAATGATATAATATGTCATTCTATTTTCTTTCTTTTGCACTTTGGATGATATGCACGATATAGTCAGTGATCATCTAAATATCTTTGTTGATACTCATTCGGTATCTATATTATATATTTATTGTGCTTTATGTAATGATGTATCACTTCTTGGATACTTTGAAATTTTATGATTTGCAATGACTTTTACCATTTAATGGTTTATGCTTTTTTTTTAGCATTTGTTGCTTTTTAGATAGATTTTGAGGTTTTCCATGAAACTCAAACACCCTAATTGTCTTATCAAAAGTTGTATACTGACCATACTAGACTTCTGAGATATAAGGATTTTTCTAGGATAGGCCCTAACTGTTCATTATCCCTGTGTGTGCACATGAGTATTTTAAGATAAGACACGAGTGTTCCCCAATGTTAGGTGGGATTCTTTCAGCCCATTTCTAAGATAGGGGTTCCACAAATGTCTTATCCAATCTCAAGTTTATATTTTAGTTGGACTAAACCACTAGGCAATGTAGGACACCTGAAGCTAGCTCTTCCACATTCAAACATTGGTATTGTTCATAAGTGAGGTGCTAATGTGTCAAACATATCATCATGCATAAGGTACAATAGTGTTGACAATTCTAGGGATTCAAGTTTACTCCCACTCATTCTTTTTTTAATTTTTGGGATACTTGCTCATATGTAGTGAAGCAAGGGAGTCGATTCCATTTTGACTTTGATTTTATTTGGATCTTCATTTGATCTTTACTGGAATCTATTTTTTGATCTTCATTTGATCTTTACTGGAATCTATTTTTTGATCTTCATTTGATCTAGATTTGAACTTTGATTTATGATATTCACTCGATCTTGATGTGAAATTTTATTTTTGATCTTCATTCGATCTCTCTTTGAACTTTGATTTAAGCCTATTTTTTGATCTTCACTCGATCTTCAAGTTTTGGTATTTGCATTTGATAATTTTCTTCAAAAACTTTCCTTTGGGTGGATTTACTTGGGAAAATTATTTCTGGTATGTTGATTGAGAATATTGATCTTATGATATCAATGTAGGATATCAATATGGGGAGTCAATCTATGATATTGATCTAGGGTATCAATAATAAGGATTGATATGGAATATCTATTGGGGATATTTCTCTTTTTATCGTAAGAAAGGGATTTTGAGTAGGAAATACACTTGTTTTTTTTTAGCAGCCAATATTTCCCATGATGTCCGCATAGGGGGATAAGCAAGAATAATTATTTTCACTTTAGGATACCTAGTCCTGCTTCATGGCTTTCATCTTCCCCTAGTCCTTATTAGGATTGCTTAATTTTTTTATTAGTGATAGAATTATGATATGCTAAGGGCTATACTAACTAGACCTTAGCTACAAAAGTAAAGCAGGCTTTCTATCAACTCTTGATAATACCTCTAGGTATGGCTGAGTGACCAAAAAACTTGAGTATATCTTCATAGCAACATTATGGGTTGTGTTGAAAAACACAATTACTCACATGAATGATGGATTTTGATAAATGCAAAGATGCATGATTTAGACACAAACGTGATGTCATTTGTAAGACTGACAAACATAATCCCTCCTACTATGGAATGCAACGGATGACGAATACCTATATGCAATGTAGTAATGTTGTGGATGCTTGAGTGAATGCAAAATTAAACTACAAATGCAAATGTTTTTGGATTATATGCTTTACCAATTTTTTTTTATTTTATTGATTTTATAATTTTTATGAGTTTTGAGCCTCATATCTTGAAAAAACTATGAGTACATGCCTTCGGAGCCTTTAAATTGACCAAGTGATTCTTAGGAACCCTTGGAGCTTTTAGGATTGACCAAAGGGATTATGAGCACCCATGGGGCATTTTTGTTTGACCAAAGGGTTTATGAACACCTTTGGGGCATTTTAGGATGACCAAGCGATTTTAAGAATCCTTGGATCCTTTGGGTTGACCAAGGGGATTATGAGCACCCTTGGGGAATTTTGGATTGACCAAAGGGATTATGAGCACCTTTGGGTATTTTGGGATGACCAAGCAATTTTAAGAATCCTTAGAACCTTTGGGTTGACCAAGTAGTTTTTCAAAAACTCTTGGTGCCTTTTGATTGACCCAGTTACTCATAGACAAGCTTGGAGCCTTTTTAGGATGACCGAGTGGTATTTAGCAACCCTCGGAGCCTTTGAGGATGACCAAAGGGCTTACATATGCCTTTGGAGATTTTACTTGACCAAACTACTCATGGAAGAACTTAGGGCTTTTTAGGATGATCGAGTGGTATTTAACAACCCTCGGAGCTTTTGATTGACATGACCAAGCAATTTCAAGAACCCTTGGAGCCTTTTTTTTTTGGTAATTATTTTAATTTATTAACAATGGGTTTTTATAGAGGATCCCAAAACCTTATGTACAAAATTAGCCATATTTCTAATGATGCATCATACCTCTTGGTTGTAACAATAAGCCTAATTGCAAGTAAAGCCATCCTAATGCTAAAGACTTGGAAACTGTAAAAAGGGCTTTTAGGCCTGGAAACCCAACGAAAAAGAAACAGGACAAAACCAAAGGAACACCAAGTAGATCCCAAAGAAATGAAATAAGGAAAGCAAAACAGACAAGACACCATGGATAGCTAAGTAGACAAAATTGCCATGCCACACCAAAACTTGTCGGAGGGGGCTTTCCAAAAACTGTGCAAGGAAAGCATCATGAATGGATGTCTGCTCTGGCCAACCTTTCCACCTCGAATGGGAAGTGAGACCACCACATGACCGAACACATGGTCACGAGCCCTTTTTTGGCCATGTGGTCAGCCATGCGATTACCTTCTCTCAAAGTATGATTTGCTTTCCACCTACCATGATAGGAGAGAAGCGTTCTTGCCTCAAGGATGATGTTGTAGACTTTCCAAGATGGATTTTTGGTTCCAAGAAGGTAATTCATGATTTTTAGTGAGTCACCCTCAATAATAAGAGGCCGAGGATCCTTAGAGAGTATCCGATACCTTTCAGAGCTTCTCGGGCTTCGACATAGTGATTTGTCTAGGAGCCCAAATCTTCACAATATGTCATCATAAGATTCCCATCATGATCTCTGACAACACCCCCAGCACAAATGGGCCCAGGATTCCCCTTAGCTACTCCATAAAATTTTAATTTAATCCATCCCACGAGGGGTTTGGTCCAAACAATATTCCTTCGACAGGGCCCTTTAACAACCTCCAGAAACTGCCAGAGATTCATCATTTTGAGAATCACTTCTTCGCTCAAAAGGTAGGGATGGGGACTACGAATAGCAATAGAATTCTCGAAGGCGTAGGACAATGCCATTTGAGCAATAGAAGGGGGCCCTCTAGGATCTCTGCCAAAGATTCTGGCATTCCTCTCTAACCAAATTTGCCAAATTGAATGATGGAAGGAAGCCTCGAGGAGGAAGCGAAGTTTGGGATTCTTGAAAGGATTAGGCCATTGGTGGAAAGCATCTCTGAGGGAACGGGGAGAGCACCATAGGATTTGGAAGGAGGATAAGACAATACTAAGAATAGAATGGGAAAATGGGCAATGCAAGAATAAATGATCCCTCGTCTTGAAATCTGCAAGACACAAGTAACACCTATTGGGGAAGGCAAAACCTCTCTTGTGAAGGTTGTCAATTGTTAAGGCTTTTTTGTGGAAAGCAATCCATGCAAAGAAGTTGATTTTAGGGATGACTCCTTTCCTCCACATAGTATTCCACCTATAGTCCAGAGCAGTCTTGGTGGTAAGAAACTCATAAGCTAATTTAACAAAAAAAAGCCCATCCTCCGTACCACTCTAGATGATTCTGTCATTCCTCCTGGTAGAAGGAATTAAAACCAACTGGAGGATATTTGCAAGAAAGGTAACCTCATTATTAAACCCCTCCACAACTGGAATCTTCCACCAAGGAAAACGGGTGCTTCGATATATGAACTCTGCCACCCTGAGTTGGGAGTTAGGGTTAGTCAAACCTCTTAGCCTAGTGAGATCCGCCCTCGACCCAAGGGCTTCTTCAGTCGCCCACCTATCCTTCCAAAATAAAATGAGGTTTCCATCACCCAAAATATAGCGGGCTCCTAGGCTGATCAAATGCTAGGTTTGGAGCACAGATTTCCAAAAGGTCGACGCCATGGAGGAGGTCTCAGCATCCAAGAAGGAAATGGGGCCAAGATACTTCTTTTTAACTAGCTTAACCCACTCCATCGGGTTGCTAGATAGAATCCTCCAAGTGTGCTTAGCTATCAGAGCCAAATTCATAAGTCTTGATCTTATCAACCCCAGACCACCTTGGTCTATCCTCGAACACACCTTGTCCCAGGCAACAAGGGGGAGTAGATTTCTCTTTGTTGCTAGACCATAGAAAGGTCCTCTGAATCTTATCAATTTTGGAGTGAACTGCAACCAGAAGCATGAACACTGACATGAAGTAGGTCGGGATCCCCTGAAGACAAGATTTGGTAAGGGTGGCTTTTTCGGCTTGCGACAGGAGTTTGCCCTTCCAAGTTTCGAGTTTCTTGTGAAGGTGCTCAAGAATCATGTTCCACATATCCCCACTCGCCTACCCGCTATAAGATAGAGGTAACCCTAGATAGGACGTAGGTAGGGAATCAATAGTGCATTCAATAATTCTAGCAATCTAAAGTTTCCTGCATAGGGGAGTGTTAATAAAATAGATTTTGCTCTTGATGTAATTGACCTTTTGCCCTGCAGCTTGCTCATAACAGGATAGGATCCGCTTGAGTGATTTGGCTTGGGCAATGGATGCCCTAGTGGAGATGAGGGTGTCATCCACAAATTGTTGATGAGTGACAGGATCAACTCTAGAAGTCGATAGAATGCCAAAAATATTGTTCTGACGAAGAGCCTCTTTCATGGACCAACTCAAAACCTCTACCAGAAGAATGAAAAGGATGGGGGATAAAGGATCGCCCTATATGAGGCCTCTGGCACTTTGGAAATACCTAGCTAGGGACACATTGACCATGATAGAAAAAAAGGGAGTGGATATACAACTATAGACAAGGTCAATCCAGTGGGGATGAAAGCCAAACTTGAGGAGGACTGCACACAAAAAATTTTGATCAACCCGATCAAAGGCTTTGTTCATGTTGAGCTTAAGAAAAAGAGCAGCATTCTTGGAGTGGTAAGCGGAATGAAGGGTCTCATGGATAGTGATGACACCATCAAGAATTTTTCTACCTTTAACAGTGCTTCCCTGACAAGGATCAATCAGGATGGGGAGGATTTTTTTGAGTCTATTGGCTATAGACTTGGTAAGAATATTGTAAAAAACATTGCACAGGATGATGGGCTGATAGTCAGAGTAGGAGACTTAGGAATGATGGCAATAAAGGTGGAATTGAGTTTCGGATGGATGGATCTAGAATCTTGAATAACCTAAATAGCATCGCACACCCAGACCCACGACCTCCCACATGACTTGAAAGAATCGAGGGGGGAAACCATTGGGGTCAGGGGCTTTATCTGGTTGCATGGAGAACAATGCTTCCTTAACCTCAGATGAGGAAAAAGGTTCCAAAAGATTAATTCTTACCTCATGGGGGACTTTAGTCAAAAAATTGGCGAGCAGAGATTTCTGGACCTAAAGGTTGTTGTCCGAAGGAGTGCCAAGAAAATATTGAAAAAAGTCAACTGCTTCTCTCTTGATTTCCTCTATCTCCCTGGTAATGCACCCATCCTTACAAGCCACTTCTCTGATCTTGTTGGACCCTCTGTGCCTCATAGTAGATGCATGGAAAAACCTCGTGTTGGTGTCTCCATTCTTCAACCAAAGGTCATGATATTTCTGGTACCAGAACGTTTCCTCCCTAGCGAGAATAGAATGAAAGTCCACCAAAAGACTCCGCTCTTCCTCCCTAAGACCCTTAGTGTAACCTTTGAGTTCCATACTTTCCTCCAAAACATTCAGGTTCTCAGAGATGGATTTTTTGGACTTAAAAATGTTGTCGAAAACCTCTTTATTCCAAACTTTCAGCTTTTCTTTTACCATTTTGAGCTTTAGAGCCACCCTCTTAGGAGCATTTCCTTCCACCTTCAATTGCCACCATGCTGAAACCAAACCTTTGAAGTCCTTGTGAGATATCCACATGGATTCAAATCTGAAGGGGGTTTTAAAAATAGGCCCATCATCCGCCTCCAAGAAAATAGGGTTATGGTCATACCCAATCCTTGGAAGAGCCGAAAGGATAGCCCTACCAAGGATAGGAATAGCTTCTTGGGACATAAAAAATCTGTCGAGATTGACTTGAATCAAACCACTCCCAATCCTTCTATTACTCCAAGTGAAGGAAGCCCCTTTGAGTTCGATGTCGAGCAAGCCATTAGTAGAGACAAAATCCCTGAAGTCCTCCAAGCTGCGGCTGAAGTGGTCGGATCCTCATTTTTTTCGAAGGATGAAGGGGAAAATTGAAGTCACCCCCTAAAACCCAAGGAAAATTACTAAAATTCTCCCTCATCTGAGAGATAGCTTTCCACATTTTTTCTCTCTCTATGGCAGAATTTGAAGCATAAACGTTGGACAAAATCCAAGAAAATTTTGTGGTTTTGGACTGGAACAGTACATTGATGATTCTGTTGGAAGTTGATAGCAGGCTGCCCTCAAACCTCGAAGGGTCCCATAGAACCATGAGTCCTCCCGCTGTTCCCACTATAGGGCTAGACAGACAATTTGCCTTGGCCCAAATGGCCTTTGCAACTTTATCAGAGGAGATAGCATCGACCTTGGTCTCTTGCAAAATAAGGATGGAAGGATTAGTCCTCCTACGGAGATCAACCACTAACCTTCGTTTGGCTGCACCATTCAGTCCTCTCACATTCCATGAGAGGAATTTCATCTGGATAGTTTGAGGTTTTTCTTGCCTCCCATTCCTTGTTGAGGGGGAGGTTTTGATGCATGCGCTTCATCCGTCTGAGTGCCACAGTCATCTAGAACTAGCAAATGTTGGGTTCCATTTGCAATGTCATTTATTGTCTCTTTGTCCCACCTGTCTTTGTTAGGAGGATGGCCCTACTTCCTATCACTACCAAAATCCACACTTTGCTTTCGGATCCTCGTGTTTCGGGGGCTAATGTGACCGGATTTTTCACCCCTCCTTCCTAAGAGGTAATCTTCTAGCATCGTCTATGACTGTCTAAAATTGAGATGAACCATATCTTGGGGCAGAGAAACAGTCTGAGTCACAATTTGGGATGGGTTTTGTTCCTTCTCTTCCTGTGATTCACTTTCCAAGTGGGAGTTTGCTCCTTGCTGATTGTCAGCCTCAAGTTGCTCGGGGTTTGATTGGAGAGTGGGATTCTCTTTAGGCTAAGAGAGTCCGACGTAGACTCTAGAGGGGCCTGGAGATTCATGACCCTTCGCATCTGGAAGATTTTACTGCTTCACCTAACCTTCCCCATGCTCCAGGGGGTTGCCATTTTCATGCTTCTGCTTACCTAGTTTTTTAAGAGGACACTGGGATTGGAGGTGCCCTTGGGACCGACATTGGGGGCAGAAAGTTGGTCTATTTTCGTAGACAATAGCTTATTTATGAAGAAAGGTACCTCCAGACCAAATATTGTTGAAATTTGGGAGTTCCACCTCCAAATATGCCAGAACGCAAAAATGGGCTTGGACAAACCTTGTTCGAGCTCGTGTGGGTGGGTCAATGGTGACCAACTCCCCAATGGAGCGCGCAATACCCCTTATGAAATTTTCATGCCAGCCAAAGAGGGGAAGATTCGGGAGCCTAACCCATATTATGGCAATGTTGATGTTCTAGGTATCAGGACTGAAATCCATGTCCCACTTCCTAAGGAATAACCTTTTGTGGCCCAGAAACCATGGCCCGCCAGCCAAAATTTTATAGTAATCCTCCTTATTGTTCAATCTAATGGCAAAAAAACCTCGAGATAGGGTCATTAGCTCCATATGACCAGAAGTCTTCCATTTGCTTGCTGCCCACTTTCGAATAGTTTCCATGTCGAGACGGCCACCAATGAATTTGCCTGAGGGTAAATTTCTCAAACTCCATGAATCTTGAAATAACTTCCATTGGGATGTCCATATCATCCCCAATCGAAAACAACTCTTTGGTAAAAAACCTATTTAGGGTTTCTGAGGCTGTTGCCTGGGCATAAGAATTTTGAGCCCCACCACCCCCTTTGTCTGGTGGGTCCTTACCCCGACTGACATCGTCAACAACTCGGTCTTCTTCAATGGGTCTAGATGCTTTCGCACCTCTGGATCCATAGTGCCATTTGATTTCTCCACTGTGCCCAAGACACGAACCGTAGCCGCTCCCAAGCTCCCCTGTAGATGACTTCTCGCCCATCGACATATCCTCCCTCCTTGCACTTGGAGACTGTTGCTTCACTCTCTAGCTATTGGAAATTGCTGGTTTCACCCTTATGTTACTCTGCTAGTATAAACCCTAGATCTATGGCTACCCTACTCCAGAGACTAAGGTTTTAATCCTCAAGAACCCTTGGAGCCTTTTACTGACATGACCAAGCAGTTTTGAGAACCCTTGGAGCCTTTTGCTATGCTCCTCAAGCATAAAATGTCTTAAGATGGATGATGTTGAGAGTTTCATGCTCCTCAACACCCCCTAGCAACATCATGTGATAAGTACCCAGACCAATATTTCTAGATATGATATAGGGCCTTAGAAAATTAGCCACAAATTTGTCCCTTAGATCAGGTGGAAAATTAGAGTTATGTTGGTTCACTTTCAAGACAAGATCCCCAACTTCAAAGTCTCTCTAGTGGAATTTGAATTTGTAAGCTCATTTTAGTCACTCATAATAAATACGAAGATGCTCTAAGGCATTCACGCAATGTTCATCAAGCAACGCCGGTTGGTGCAGTCGAGCTTGCCACGCGGTGTCGTCATCGATGAACTCTTTCAATGTGACGCATATCTTTGGAATTTATAATTCCAATTGCATAATGGCCTCAACACCATATACTAGTGAGAACGGTGTTGCCCTTATGGGTGTTTGAATACTAGTCCTGTAAGCCCATAACATAAGGGGTAGCTAGAAATGCCACTCTTTATGGTTTTCTTGGACCATATTTTTCAAGATGGCTACCATTGTCTTATTTGAAGCTTCAAACTGTTTGTTTTCTTATGGATAGTATGGAGTCACAAAACTATGTTTGATTCTATATTTAAATGTCAAAGCTCTCACACTTTTGTTCTTGAATGACGTTCCATTATCTGATATTATTTTGGATGGAATCCCATAACAAATTATAATATGCTCCAGTATTAACTCTGCTATATGAGCTTTAGTTATCGTTGTTAAGGGTATTGCTTCCACCCACTTTTTAAAATACTCAGTAGCCATGATTATGAATGTATGCTAGCCTTATGATGAAGGAGAGATCTTTCCTATAAGATCTAATCCCCACTAAGAAAATTGCCAAGCCACTTGAATGGGTTGTAAAGCTTGCGATGGCAAGTGTGTAAGATTAGCATGATGTTGGCATTTAACACATTTCTTGAAATACGCACTGCACTCCTTCTCCATAGTGGGCCAATAGTAGCCCATTATAAGGATGCACTTGATTATGGCCATGTTGTTGAAATGGCCACCACACATACCGTCATGGGCCTACAAAATTACCCATGATACGTCCTGGGGCTCTAAGCAATGAAGGAGAACTCCATCGTAGCTTCATCAGTACATGATGTCTCCTATTAAAATATATTTGGACACTTTCTATTTAAATGTGCACTTCATGGCATGTGTTAATCCCTCTGGGATTATACTAAGCTTTAAGAAGTCTTTAATTTGCAATATCCAATTTTGATAAATCTCAGCTTCGATTGCTAAGATGAATCGCTCCCCCTATGTATCTACCTTTGTAAATGTAGACTCAGAAACAACCCTGTGGTGAATGGTAGTACAAATCCCCATTGGAATATGATAGGTTAATGACCCCCAAGGTACCTTCTTAAGAAATTATTTAGTTCTACAGAACCATTCAACTTGTGGTTCTACACTGATCATGTTGACCGATTCTTTGTTATCATAGGCTACATGCTCTATTGTTGGATGTGAGAGCATCTTGACATGGATGGTAGTGAAATTAGCAGATGGATTTTGAGGGATTAAATATCCCAAAGAAGCCATGGTATCTGCAAACCTATTTTATGATCGAGAGATTTCCTCAATGTCATACCATTCAAGTTTGGCCAAATATGTGTCAACTAGATCTTTATATGCTTTCATTACGGGACATCGACACTGAAAAATCCCCTTGACTTGATTTACTATGAGCAAGGAGTCACCAAAGATATTCAATCTCTTAATATTCATGGTGATAGTTGTGTGGAGGCCCAGAAGTAAGGCTTTGTACTTATCTTTGTTGTTGTTGTACGAAAAATCCAACTTGAATGACAAGGGAATTGGATCTCCTTGTAGTGTGAAGAACACTATTCCAACACCACCTCCTTGTTCGCACTTTGAACCATCGAAGAACAGAGTCATATTAGTATTGTTCTCTAGCTCTTCGATCTTGGGAGCTTTAGATACGACAAAGACTGCATCATCCATAAGCTCAATTGTTAGAGGCCTATTATTTGCCAGTGGTGCCTTAGCTAATTGATCTGCTATGACTTATACCTTAATGGACTTCTGGATTATGAATTCTAGATCAAACTCTATCAAAAGCATAATCCACTTCATAGTATGTGTATTGTGATAAGTCTTACTCATCATGTACTACAAAGGATTTTTTTTGGATATAACATACGTCGTATGAATTAACATATAGTGTCACAATTTATTTGTAGCGAACACTACTGCTAAACAAAATTTTTCCACGTATGCATACCCGAGATCCTAGCTCACCAGGTTCAACTATTATAATATATGGCATGTTATTTACCTTGCACATTCTTTTGGGCTAACATTGTTCCCAATGCAAAGTTAGTTGCCAATATATATAGTAGAAAAGGCACCTCTGGCCTTGGTGGAGCTAGCACTGGTGGCGTCACTAGGTATTGATTTATCTCAGCGAAGGCTACCTTGCAATCCTCTTCCCAGTTGAATGGGAACCCCTTATGTAGTAGTCAATTTATGGATCGACATTTATCCGATAGTTGGGCGATAAATTTCTTTATCAAGGCTACCTTGCCCTAAAGGCTCCTTAATTCCTTAATATTAGTGGGAGGATGCATTTCCAAAATGGCCTTGAACTTCATTGGGTCTACTTCGATGCCTCTCTTAGAGACGATGAACCCTAGTAATTTCTAAAAGTTACACCAAACACGCACTTCTTATGATTCAGCCTGATATTGTGCTTTATCATGTGATAAAAGACTTTTCTTAAGACCTCTGCATGCTCTTCTCACAGCAATAACTTGACTAACAAGTCATCGATATAATATTCAAGATTTTTGTGCATATAGTCATGAAAAATGTATGTCATGGACCTCTGGTACATCACACCATCATTTTTTAGTTTGAATGGCATAACTTTATATCAAAATTTTCCCCATGGCGTTATAAACGTGGTTTTATGCTAGTATTTAGGTTTAATCCAAATTTGGTTGTAACCAAAAAAATCATCCATTAAGGGGATCATTTCATGACCAGTAGTTGCATCCATAAGAGCATCGATTTTAGGCAATGGAAATGAATATTTGGGTGTTGCCTTATTGAGGTCTCTAAAATCCGTGCAAATACGGATCCTTCCATCAGGTTTTCCTATGGGAACCATATTGGAAACCCATTCCGGATAGTCAATGGAAATCACAAATTCTACATCCAACAACTTTTGTAGCTCATCTTTCACCATTAAGGCTACTGTTGGGTGCATCTTTCTAAGATTTTTCTTGACCAACTTCTTCGTTAAATATAGCAAAATGTTATGAGTAACCAATTTTAGGTCTAGACCTGGCATATCATTTTATGTCCAAGAAAACAAATTTGGTCTCTCTTTCAGCAGAGGGATGAGGGTGGCCCGCTCATCTGGAGTGATACTCTCTCCAAGTTTAACCTTCTTTGGATTGGTGGGATCGTTGTTGATATCCACTTCAAAGGTTTCCTCTACTGACATATGTGACCCCTTCTCAAGCTGGTGAGGCGTAGGGATCAAATGGATGTCATCAACATGATTTATATGTTCTGTATTAGAAGCATTATTAGTGTGATATACATCGTAAGAACATCCTGGCACAAAATGGAAAGTTTGCAATATTTCTTAGTTAGGGAAGAAATATTCAAGCTCTATTGGTGAATCAACATGATCCCAGTTGATAGCATCTACATTTAGATACAACGGTTTAGATGGATCTACTAGATTACAAAGTGGAGTGGTTAAGTCAATGGAGACCATATTTATGGAATGGTATTGGCCTCCATAACCACATGAACAATCCTCTACATAGCTAATGTAATCGTCACTACCAGGGTCTAGCTCTAATGGTATAGCTACAAAGGGGTCTTCTCTATGAGGACTACGGACAATCGAATCCTCTCTATGATCTAACTACAAAATAGGATCATTTGGCTCTAGGATCTCCATGTAAGTCAGTGGGGGAGGATTAACCATCCTATGAATATGATCAAGGGTTAATCGTCTTGCTCTCAGATGAGGACCTATATGCAACTGGAGATAGACTTCATCTATGTCTATGCATTGGTGATGATAACACAAATATGGAGGACCAAGTTAGGCCCTCTCTAGCTCATCTTCTTCATCACTGTATGAGAACCAGAGCACTTCATTCGCTCCTACTCCCATGGGACGCTCCTCCAAATATGGCCCTATGAATCTTACTTCTTGAACACTATCGTCGCTATCTGGAAAAACCAGATAATTATACCTTATGTATGATATTACCAAGAAAACTGGCTTGATATCTTCCTCTAAATAATTGATGTTAGGAATAATATCTTCGATAACATGTACCGACTCTGTAGGCAGTAGGTGTTGTGCATATAAAGGCCTTACATAAGCACCTTTGATTTCATCCTCAGATTCATCGTCTCTTGAGGATTCCTCATTTGCATCATAGCCTGGTCCACTCATATCGGAGGTGAACTCCTCTCCATATTTATTACAAATATCTCCTAGATAAATATTGTCTATAGTGATTGGGTTATGCCCTTGCATGTGTATGTTGTTGACTGCATCACAGATTTAGTGTCCCAGGTTATCTCTGGGGTTTTGTTCTATCTCAATATTCTCAAGGAGTCCTTCACAATGATCTTCGAGTGGGTCAATGGTGATGAAAAATATCATAGGATGATTCCTCTAGAATTTGGAAGGATCAATATGATAAGGATTAAAATCCACATCATTAACTAGACTAAGGTACAGACGATCGAGATATGTCATAAGAAAATCGTCCTGCCCTCGTATTTGTAACCCAAAACTAAACTTATCAGTGGCTAACTGATAACTTAGATTTAGTGGAGTCCTACGTCCTTGTTCAAAGAGACCAAGGACGTATCCATTCCAATGATATAACTTGAAGATTCATATAGAATACTCTGGGTTGGATAGATACTAAACATTTATTGCAAATGACTCATTGTCATCCTCATCCATGGACATACACGTGGGAAGCTGATCTAGCCCCGCATAGATAAAGTTAGTCTAATTGGGTGGCTCACCCAATGGTATGACTGATCCAACCATATACCTATGGGTGTGTGTTCAGCCCATATCCTATGTAGTTTCCAAAACAGACCCAAAGATCACATTCTACACAATGTAGTCATCCAACCCTGTGTTGGCAAGATGGACAGTCACCCACAGTGCATATGACCCTAATAGAGATGCAGGCGAGGTAGGATGAGGCACCTCATTGGATTTATATTGGGGTTCATTAAATTCCATAGGAGTGGGAGCCTCCTCGATGATTGGCTCAGGCTCATGCTCTCTCTTTCTCGCCCATATTTACCTTTAACTTCATATCATCCCACTGCACAACTGATGTCGATGGTTTTTGAAAAGTGGTAGTGGTGTGCTCCAATTTGTGTGACACATATGGAATTGGTTGAGCACATACTATTGGTTTACCTCCTATTTTATTTATTAGCAATGATGACCGAACATCTAGGTGCATTGACGATAGTACGAAACCCCCTAGAAAATCTCCTAGGTTCATGAACTTGAAAGGTTCTTCGTCTGATGATACTATGTGAAATTGTACCTCATGAATATATTTCATGCACTAATGTAATATTGAGGGGACGCAATGCATTTCATGAATCCAAGGCCTACCGAGTAATATGTTATATTGCATGGCCCCTTCTATCACATGACACATTATTGAAATGGTCTTCAGAACTACCTGTACAGGTAGGATAATTGTGTCAACAGTTGAACATAGTGCATCATTAAACGCTCTCAATGTAAATGTAGTTGGTACAATGTGTGATTTAGGTAGCTTCAAATGAATCAGTGCCTTGGTCATTATTATGTTGATCGATGATCCAGTATCGATCAATATCCTTTTAAATGGCATGTGATTCACACACGCGATTATATGCAACTGTGGGTCAGCCATAGTTGTAGAAATCATCCTTATATCATGATCATAAAATTGGATCATCGGTTCCTAAAACTATTGTACATGTCCCATGAAATTAGTAAATGCATTTGCATATTTGGATTGTACTTAAATGGAACTCAAGATTTCCATCAGTCTCCCTGTGCCTAGGATACTATTGTATTAGCTCATATATCAACAACTTTGTAGGAGTCATCTACAGGTTTTGGATCAACCTGCTCCTTATGGTCACCACCGATCTTGTCAATGGATCTGGGATATTCTATGCTGGTCATTTATTTTGCATGGCCTATATCTAAATGGGAGCATGAGGTTGATTTGGTTGTTGGTACCTCCCATTTCTGGTGATAACTTTCATCATGCCTACAAACCCTTGGGTAGGTGGTTCGACTTGCACCTAGTTGACCTAGCCAATTTTGTTGCGAGGTGCCTCATGATTCAGTAAGGGGTTTTTAAAAATCCCTATATTCTGATTATCGAGTGCATGTGGGTTGTGTGGAACTACTATCTCATCTTTTTCAATCATATTCTACACCATGTGTTTGAAAGACCAACACACCTCAATGTCATGGCATTTTGCTCGATGAAAATGCAAAATAAATTGTCTTGGCACCCCTTAGGTTTGGCTTGATTGGGATATACCATATTGACCTCGAGAAATCTAATTGCCTTGGCCTCACATAGTTGATGGAAAATTGTTGTTAGTGATTCCGTAAATGGTATGAAATGGCAAGGTGGGCATTGATATTTATTATTACCCTTAAAATTGTTGTTGCGCTTGTCATATTGCAGCCCAATTGATAATTCTATTTTAGTTTCCCCTTGTCTCCCCTTTGGAGATTCAGTACCACCTGATTTACATGGGCCTGCTTACCCTGTTGCTTCGTGGCACTCTTATTTTGTCTCTCTCTCCTATTCTTGAACTTCAAGTTGCCTTCCTACAACTTGATGTCCTTGATCACTTTGGCTTGCACCAAAGCTTCCTCGAATTTAGGATACTGTTGTAGTTGCAATAGTAGTGAGATGTCCTTGGCACAACTCTTTGTAAACATCCAAGTTAAATCTATGGTAGGAATAGGGAATGGAAAATTTGCCATAAGTCTCCTCCATATCTTCTTGTATTGCTCAATTGACTCATCGTCGCAATTGGCTCATCGTCGCACTGAGCTAGCACTACCAGATCAAAAATACTGGTTTGTTTCTTGATGCCAAAGGAATAGCATTCAAGAAAAGCATCAGCTAATTTTTTAAAACCAGTTATGCTATGTTTCTTTATCTAGTTGAACCACTCTCGGGCTAGACCAAAAACTGTCATGATGAAAGTATGCAACAACAATGCATCATTGTTTGCTATCTAAAAACAAGCATCCATAAAGCTCGTGATATGCTCCTACACATATTCATCACCCTTGAACTTGTACAACCTAGGCAAATCAAAATGCTCAGGGTAAGCTGGAGTAGGTACCGAAGGATCCAAAGGCTCACTATGGATTTTCCTTAAAGTCAACTTTTGAATAGCTGCACCTTGTATTTTGATGGCTTTGACCTTCTCAGCTAAGGCCTTATAGGCCTCTGAGGATAGAAAGTCCTCTTTCCTAAGTTGATGTGGAGGTGGTATAGGAGGTATTGTCTTCCTCATACGAGGTGGAGGGCATGGCTCTTCCTCCTCCTCAAATCATGAGCTTTTAGGATATTCTTGCTCGTATTCGTCTCCCTCTTCTTCTTCATGTTGTCTCTGCCTCTGATCATTGAGTAGTAGTGGTCGTTCCCTTAGTTTGACACTAGCATGAGCACGAGTATCTCTATGCTCTTGATGCATATCGGCTTGTGAAAAAACCTTCCTATGCATATGATATCTATGCTCATCATGAGGATATAGGCCAACCCTAGATAAACGGTCCTCCTATTCCATGTGCTCCTTATGGGCAAAGATATGCTCTTCACATATGTGGTACTCATATAACCGCTATCTAAGGAGCCTCTATGCTTAAATATTTTCATCTTTAATATGCTACCTCTATAGGTGAGCATCCTCCAATTGATCTTGGAGAAGTTGGCATTTCTGCTTTGATGCCAGTCGATGTGATCTATTGATCTAGTCGGCCATGGGAGACCTCTGGTATCCCTACTCTGTATGAGCAAACTTATGGGTTCTACACCCATCAGATTGATATGTTGTGCCTTTAACTCTATCTATGAATATGGCATTGAAATCCTATTGTACCCTATACTATGAACCACCATGTATAGATAGTGGGTGTGTAACATGAGGGTGCTTAGAAGCCTCTACGTGCTCTCTAGTAGTCCTGATGACGCTCCTGCTACACTCACTCAGGGTACAAGTGGATGGAACATAAGGCTTATATCCTAGCTGGTCTAAGACACTGCCTAGACCCTCTAGCTATCTAGACCACCACTGATCATGTAGAGGAGTGCCATTATCTCCCATATTTGATATATCACTGGTGATCTTGCATGGTGGAGCATGCGTGGGAGTATGGCTAGACCTATGCTCAACAATGAGCCTATTTACTTTCCCCTGAATGGGTAGATATCTAGTCCTTATATACTTAGAAGGTGGAGGTATGTTCCCTCCTGTAGACCTAATATGTAAGGGCACCAACCTGGTTCCCTACATAACAAACTCTTCTGTCGATCCTGTGGACACACGTGCATCATGGTCTCGATAATGGCTTTCAAGTGGAGCACCCTCATGTTGAGAGGCTCCCTGATCTAACCTATGCCTATAGGAGTGTACTAAAGCTCCTCTAGTAGGGATATGCTCTATGGGATACCCTCATGTCAAGTTATCCCCTCTAATGCTTATCGAATGATGTTCGGTTCGCTCATGCGGGTGAGGGCTTGACACATGTTGTTGTGAACTAGTTAGGGGTTGGTCATTGGCATCAGGTTTAGATATTTTCCGACCACCCTATGTATCCACCATTGTGTACCTAGTGTCTATATGTATATTTTATTATTAATAAAACAAGGTATACAATAATTATTATCTCGTTTTAAGTTTTGAAAGTGAGTCCTAAAATGTTTGATGTGTTTTCAATATTTATTGTATCAGTGTAGAAACTCTTATCATGTTTTGTAAAACATCTTGGATTTAATTCTCAGTTTAATGGATTTCACCTGTACGCTCGTAGCTCGATAACTTGGCTATGAACTCCAAGTCATGTAAATCCCCCATGTGTGGTAATGAAGCCCACACTCGTACAAGGAGCACAGGTCCTCCCAGATCCTCACTCATTTTCCCCTAGTCAACATTATACCCTCTGAAGAGAATACATGCAAATTTTCTAGGGTACAAAAGGTTCTTGGATCTGGTATTGGTCTATATATCAAGGGTTCGTAGGATTTGGGCCAACAGATGGAAGTTACGCCCACCATCGTTGAACCCTACTAGTGGTTGGATGTCAATCCCAACTCACTAGCATTTAAGTGCCAAGTGGTGTGTGTGGTTCCTTTTAATGTACATAAAATAAATATGTCATATAGCATACATGCTCATTTTCTAAATGATATGCATATGAAATACATTTCATATTCAAAAAATGTAAGCTATTCTAGATGCTCTTTAAGACTATACACATTATGATGCTAAATGGCCACTAATTGGACCTCACACATTGAAACCATCAACACATTTCTATCAAGAACGCTATAGCCTAGGGAAGACTATAATCAGAGGTCCTTTGTTCCCAGCAACACCTTTCTATTGAAAGAAAAACATGAAAGCAAACTAGTACGATTGATTTTACCCTTTTCTTAGTTCTTTTCCTAATTTGTGTTTGAATTAAACTTACTGTGAAAACACAGAGAGCAGAAAAGTAATAGAGGATTGAAAATAGGACCTACCTTAGGTCCTGCATTGCTTGATATTCTAAATATGACTATGTATGTTGTCAATAGGAAACCGTAGGTCTGATCTATGGTTCTGACTGTAAACCATGCTTTGTACCTATAGTTCAGTTGTTGGCCCATAGCTGATAGTTGCAGTCTATACCTATAAGTGTAAAAATAAGTAAAACATAGTCAATTACTAAAAATGTGGGGTTACTCTGTGATCGCCTAATATAACCACCAAAAATGCTTACACCCGAAGAATCCCTTATTGCAATGATTGATAAAAACATAACATACATACAAGAACAAGAAATTGATAACAAATGAATCAAGAAGAAATATGCTTTATTCCATTGTATTCGAAGTCAAAATCAAATTATAGGTACATCCCTCTTAGGGATAATCATTTTGATACAATATTACAATAGGAGTGTGTAATTTTTTCCCTCTCAAGGGTAGGTGTGATTTCCAAGTGCCTTTCAGGGTGACATGAACTACTCTAGGGTGGAGGTACCCTCTTCTTCATGATGGGGAAGGAACTTGATGGTTGGTTCTCCTTTGAAACTATTCCCTACGGTCAAGAAACAACATAGAAGTTTCAAAAATATAGGCAGCCTCTCATGATGAGGCCCTTTTAGGAAAATTGCATAATGACAACATTAAAAATGCATAATCAAGAAAACATGAAAAGTGCTTCTAAACTATGCAAATTGAATCAAGATTCGTATTATAGCATAAATAAAGACAACAGCTACTCTATGCATGGATCAAATGTGTAAAATAAAGAATAAACATGCATAAAGAAACCATTTAAGTCCTAATTGAAGCATAACATGAATAAGTTAATATAATCTAATTCTACAATTAGAAGTATGCTAAAATACAATTAAACCATGAAAACAACTAATATAATTTAATTAACTGGATAGAAAAGAAAATAGGAAGGTAGTGATACCTCTACTGCAAACTGCAGCTCTGGTGAGCGGTCTATACTATAAACCATAGCTGAAATCCATGGTTAGCACTATGATAGGCTTACCCTCAAATCCAAAGGTAGTGGGCTTGACCTCCTTGTCTAATTTTTGTTCAAGGGTTGCCTTCAGTGTCCTTCTAACAGGTTTGGTGGTTGAATCACTGTGATGGGCCTTTGTTTGCTTGGATTTGCATTTCTTGGCTCTCCTAGAATCCTAGGGCATCCATAATACAATTCATCATGAATATTGGAAAGTAGGTAAGGGATAAGTGCAATAGCTCTCTCTTAGTATACTTGGTTGAGTGTACAATTCGACAGGGCTCCACTGCTCAAATCTCCAATGCTCTCTCTAATAGTTTACCCTAATTCTAAGGGGTACTTATAGGATTACCTAAGGGCTAGGGGTGGCTTCTTGGAGAAGCCATGATCAATAAGGGGTGGTTAGGACAGTTGGATTGGAAGCTTCCATCCTCTAACCACCTTATTCTAGAACAAATGGTCGTTCCAATTGATTTGGATCGGATTGAAGCCCAGTTAAACTCTAGTTAATACCGTAGGTTATAGCTATGGTCTAGACTATAAACCATAGGTCTCAGCTATGATTCAGCTATAAACCATAGGTCTGGGCTGTGGTTCATACTGATTAGGCCAAGGAGCCCAAATTGAGTGGTTAGAACCACTTCTCTATCTTGGAGTTTGTCCAAGATCTTTCATATGGTCTTGTAGCATGTCCATATGAGTAGTCACCCTCGACATGACGCGTTTTAGGTGTCTACATAAGGTTTGCAAGAAATTAATATCAAAGCATTTCCAAAAACCATTGGCAATTACCCTTGTTTGAATATCGAATTACATGTGAAGAAGAGGAATTAGATCATGAAAAACATTTGTGTTTGTTGTGGAAAGGATAAAAGTAGAAGGTGCATAATTTTAGGGCACATAGGACAGCTTGGCCTAGCAATGTGTTCAAGTTTTTTGAACACAGGAGGTCCCATGCTCGAATCGCAGGTAGTGCAAAAGGGAAGACGTGTTTGGCGCCCAAGGCGCATGTGGTTTTTTATTGAAGGTGCATTTTTTTGGAAAGGATAACAAGCATGTTGTGCTTGTTGGTTGTTGTGCAAGAATGTGGCTCGATGACGGCTTTGACCATGGCTAAGGTTTTTAGAGAAGGAGGAGATAGAGGGTTCGAAACCCTCCAAGGCAAGTTTAATTTTTTTTAAGTATTTTTAATTGCCCACATGGAGTTATAAGGGTGTTATATGATGTGTTAAGCCTTAGGGAAATTAAAAGGGGGTTATGATTTAATTTAATTTTATATAAGGCTTGCATAAAGTTTTTTATTAAAGTGGATTTTTTTTAGTGGGGCAATTTTATTAAAACTTTCATTAGGGGTTATGAGGATTTTGTGAAGGATAGTATTGACATTATTGAGAATCAAGGTTATTGTGAATTAATTTCTCATAAAAAGGGTTATTTCTTTTATAAGAAGACTATGGTGAAAATTATTATTGAGTTAAAGGAATAAGGTGTTATTGGGTTATTATTTTTGTATTGTGGTATTACTCAAGTCTTCTAACCCTTTTGTGAATGGAAAGAAAAATTTATGAGAGTGGCATATTTGTGAGAACAACTCCTTGGCATCAAAAAGGTATGGAAAATTTCTTCTTGATTGAGTTGATTGATTGGCTTTATTGAAAATTAAGTTTGGAGTGAAAAGGACTTGATTAGGGTTTCCTTTTCAAAAGTGGTTGAGTTATTGCTTCAAGGTTTTTTGAATTGAGAGTTGAAAAAGAGATTGAACTTTGAGAATAGAACATATTGAGTCTCTAAAAATTCTCTTTATACTTCTATGAGATTGAGTTGAGAAAGTGATTGAGTTTTGAAAATAGAATATATTGAGTCTCTAAAAATTCTCTTTATGCTTCTATGAGATTGAGTTGAGAAAGAGATTGAGTTTTTGAGAATAGAACATATTGAGTCTCTAACAATTCTCTTTATGTTTCTATGATATTGGACAAGTTCTGTGTGAGCTTTTTGAGCATAATTGGACAGGTTCTGAGTGGACCTATTGAGTAGATTTGAGCAAGTTCTATGTGACCTTGTTGAGAATATTTAGACAGGTTATGAGTGGACCTATTTAGCATATTTGAGCAGGTTTTGAGTGGACCTATTGAGAAAATTTGAGCAGGTTTTGTGTGGACTTATTGAACAAATTTGAGCAAGTTCTATAGAGGACTTGTGGATATTTTGGTGTGATCTTTTGAGGAAGCTTTCAATGTAGATTTGAGACAAGTATTTGAGAAGACTTGAGAGAAGATTTTATCAAATTTTTCAAAACTTGAGTTAAGGTTTGGAGTAGATCTAGCAGATTTGAGTTAAGACTTGAGTTAGGGCTTGAGAACAGAGATTGAAGATAGATTTATGCTAGATCGATTGGACTATATTTAGTGCATATTTGAGAGCATATTTTAGTGCATATTTGAGGACAGGTTTGTGCCAGACCAAAGATAGAGATTGAGTAGATTTTTGCTAGACAAAATGAACTATTTTTAGTATAGACTTGAGAATGTTTTTTGAGCAGACTTGTGCTAGACCGACTAGACTGTGTTTAGTGCAAGAGTTAAGAAGAACTATGCTAGACCGACTGGACTGTGTTTAGTAAAAAATTGAGACAGAGCTTTGGAGGTGACAGAGTAGAGAAGATAGAGTCTCCAGTGGATAGAGATCCATAAGCCAGGACATTGAGGACAAGTCTTCTAAGTGAGGACAAGAGTATTCAAGTGGAGAGAGATCCACCAGTCAGTGCAGTGGAGGTAGTGTCTTCTAGAGGATCACCAGACAAAGCAGAGGAGAAGGAGTTCTCCTGTGGATAGAGATCTACAAACTTGATTTAGGGGATTTGTGTCTCCTTTGGACAGAGGTCCATAAACATTGTAATTGGGAATGATTCCCAAGATATTGATTAAGAAAATTTAGTGAAATATTTTCTTCGTGGAAGTAGCCATCTTTGGGTGAACCACGTAAATTTTTGTGTCTCTATTGTGTGTGGTGTTGTGTACATTGCTTTTATTACTGTTGTTGATATTGCTATATTTACATTGCATATATTTATTTGAGAGAAAAATTAAAAAGTGCTCTTATACTATTCACCCCTCCTCTCAGTATAAGCTTGTGTTCTTCAATTCAATTTCTCAATTTAGGTATTAAAGTAACATAGATTAATATATATTTTTTTTTATGAATTTTGTCAAGAGGTCATGACACTAGGAAACCAAGGTATGCAAAACTACAAGGAAATAACCAATGAAGTAGGATGCTATAAGAAGGAAAATTATCCCTCCAAGTCCACATATGAACAAGAGAGTTGATGCAAAATGAGACCGACATCGAACAACCAATGAACAACAACCCAAAATAAAACCATTGAAATTAAACAAAGTAACATTAAAAGGAAAGGTTCAAACAACATTGCAATAATCCATAATAGAGCAAACATAAAAATAAAGCACCTATACTACAAATTTTGTTGCCTTGAAAAAGTATTCTTAAAATGCATTTACTCGCTCCCTTCTTATACCTCCATCTCCACTACTCTTTAGGAGTTGATTCATTTTTCTTATGCTCGCCTTTCATTGGATTTAAAGAGGAGCATTATCTTACATGGATGAACATTTCTTCAAAATCTAAAATAGTGTTACACACCATGAACTCAAATGGTTTTCTTGAGGAAACCAAAGATGCCCTTATATTTTCCCAAGGTAGCTAGATAACATAATGTACCAAAAATCCATATTCTATGGTAACTTAATGCTTGGTGCTTGGCATTAATAAATAAATAAATATATATATATATATATAGATATAGATATACATATACATATATAAATGAAACCATATAATGCTTTATTTATTAAACTTAAACTAAGTTTCCATACAAGCAAAAACAAGAGTATTAAATTGCTAATCCAAACATAACAACTTTCTTGTTCACAAGCAACTTAGTCAATTCAAGGCATCACATCCACAATATTCTACACCACTATTTTATCCCCAAGTAGGTGGCCCTTTTTATGATAGTCTAAGCTATCACCAACTTTGTTGAGGAGGCTCATTGCAAGCAATATCTTGGCCCAATGGTGTGAATGTGGAAACAACAAAATGATATGCAACTACATGAAGGTAATTTTTCCATGTTTACCTATGTTGTCAATAAATGAATCATCATCATCATTTTCCTAGGTATCCCTCATGGTAGGTGGTTTACCCATAGCTCCACCAAGGAGAAGGTACCTAATCCTACATCCACAAATACATTATCAGTACCATGTTCCATGCTTAAAGAAAGTAATCATTATATTATTAAATCATCCTGAAAGAAATTGTGTCATTACATAAACACATCAATACATATTTTATTTTCCATAAAATTTATGCCAAGGAGGGGTGTTACACCTTTGATTTATTAAAGTCCTATATTTTATCTCCTCTCATCCATGTCTCTCCTAACCTTCCACACCATTATTTTTATACATCACTACAAATACACATGCCTTAGGAGACATTTTAGATTAGTATGATCATCAACACAAATAAATAACTATATATTATATTAATAGAACCTTTGTCAGTTTTGAAACATTTTATACATGTCTAGAGAAACTATGGCTTATTGTGGTGTTCACATCCTAAAATTTGTGCCACTACATGGCGTAGCTATAAAACCTTTGTTATTGTGAGGGTAAATCCCTTGTTCCACCTCATGTCAAAATTTCACCTCTTAAGATGAGTTGCAAATTGGGTTATTTTCCTTAGTGAATTCAACCTATAATTAATCAAAACAAATCTATCAAAGTCCAAGTTAATTTTGACTAGGTAGCAATCACACATTTAGAAGCAACTCATTCTATTGATTTGGATTTTCTATATGAATATATATTTTTCATAGACACCAACCAAGTTGATTCTTGGAACTTATATTTCAATGGTTCTATTTATGTTAAATACATAAGGGTAAGGATTATTTTGGTTATAGCCAAAAGCAGTTAATCTCTCTATTTCAAGTTTTAGTTCTCTTGCATAAATAACAAAACCAAATGTGATGCCCTTATCCTTGGACTTTAAGTAGACTTAGCTCTAAACATTAGAACCCCCTATATATTTGAATATTTTCAACTTATGGTTAATAAAGTAAATGGTATTTATCACACTAAGGATGAGAAACTTAAACCCTAAAAATACATTGTTGTAAACCTTATGTTCTCTTTTGACAAGGTGATTATTGAGGCTATTCTATGATCTATTAGTTGCCATGTTGATGAGATGGCTACATGTTGATGACATGGCTATAGCCATCTCTCTCATTCCTTATAATTAGATGATAAATAAACCATGATCATAATTTGCCAAATTAGGGAGACAACAACCTTAGACTCTAGCCAACCACCTTTAGATGTATTCGCTATAGAAGGATCCTCCTCTTATTATAAATTTTGGTATAAGTATTTTTTCATATTCTTCAAGGATGGTACTTTTATAGAAAACTTAGATTGTAATGAGTGAAAGCACCTACAATTACAAGCTTGTCAATTTTTCATCATTAGTGACATCTTGTACTAGCGATATTTTGACAACATGCTCCTTAGATATCTCAATTCTAGTAAAGCCAAAGTGGTCATTCAAGAGGCCCATGAGGGTTTCTATGATGCTCATTTTAGAAAAAATACTATCACCAAGAAGCTTCTTAAATTAGGTTATTATTGACCCTCTATAGAGAAATACTCTTGTGACTATATTAAATAGTGTGATAAGTGTCAATAACATGATAACCTCATCCATACCCCTTCTTAGGACCTTCAACCCATCACCTATCTTTGGAATTTTTCCATATGGGATTCAATATCATTGGAAATATCAACCCTACATCCTTTGATGGACATAAATTCAACATCACAACTATAGAATACATCACAAAATGAGTATAATCCATGACTCTATCCTTTTCTATTGGCACCCAAGGTTCCAAATTAATTTCAACCAAATATTTTGTCATTATAACATTCCATTTATTTTTATTTTTGATAATGGCACACCTGTAAAGAATAAATATGTCCAAAACAATTATGTCAACTATAAGATCTAGCACAAATGGTCAACCCCTATCACCCTAAAGGTAATGTTTAAAATTAGGCATACAATAAAACCATGATTAATATCCTTAAGAAAATGGATAGCAAAACTTGTTATGATTGGCACCTTTAGCTCTATCATCCTTTGTGGGCTTACCATACCAAATTTTACACACCCATTGGTATGAAATCCTATGTTCTAATCACAAAACCAAAGACATATTTCCATTTGAACTTGATGTTCTTTCCTTGAAATTCTTTCTACAAGATGACTTCATTGACAATGAATATCACCTCACTCACTTTAGCTAGAACTAATTGATGAAACGTGAATCAATACCCTAAAAAATATTTAATCTTACCATAATAGGATTAATAATCCTTATGGAAAGAAATTATAATATTAATCATTTGGACCAGATGACTTTGTCTTTAAAGCAAATTAAAATAACACCAATTCCTAAACAAAACTCAAAGGTAAGTTTAAGCCCAATTGGCTAGGGTTATTTTTATTTTTGATAATGGCACACCTGTAAAGAATAAATATGTCCAAAAAAATTATGTCAAGTATAAGATCTAGCACAAGTGGTCAACCCCTATCACCCTAAAGGTAATGTTTAAAATTAGGCATACAATAAAACCATGATTAATATCCTTAAGAAAATGGATAGCAAAACTTTTTATGATTGGCACCTTTAGCTCTATCATCCTTTGTGGGCTTACTATACCAAATTTTACACACCCATTGGCATGAAATCCTATGTTCTAATCACAAAACCAAAGACATATTTCCATTTGAACTTGATGTTATTTCCTTGAAAGTCTTTCTAAAAGATGACTTCATTGACAATGAATATCACCTCACTCACTTTAGCTAGAACTACTTGATGAAACGTGAATCAATACCCTAAAAAATATTTAAGCTTACCATAATAGGATTAATAATCCTTATGGAAAGAAAGTATAATATTAATCATTTGGACCAGATGACTTTGTCTTTAAAGCAAATTAAAATAACACAAATTCCTAAACAAAACTCAAAGGTAAGTTTAAGCCCAATTGGATAGGGTTATTTTTATTTTTGATAATGGCACACCTGTAAAGAATAAATATGTCCAAAAAAATTATGTCAAGTATAAGATCTAGCACAAGTGGTCAACCCCTATCACCCTAAAGGTAATTTTTAAAATTAGGCATACAATAAAACCATGATTAATATCCTTAAGAAAATGGATAGCAAAACTTTTTATGATTGGCACCTTTAGCTCTATCATCCTTTGTGGGCTTACCATACCAAATTTTACACACCCATTGGTATGAAATCCTATGTTCTAATCACAAAACCAAAGACATATTTCCATTTGAACTTGATGTTCTTTCCTTGAAAGTCTTTCTACAAGATGACTTCATTGACAATGAATATCACCTCACTCACTTTAGCTAGAACTACTTGATGAAACGTGAATCAATACCCTAAAAAATATTTAAGCTTACCATAATAGGATTAATAATCCGTATGGAAAGAAAGTATAATATTAATCATTTGGACTAGATGACCTTGTCTTTAAAGCAAATTAAAATAACACCAATTCCTAAATAAAACTCAAAGGTAAGTTTAAGCCCAATTGGCTAGGGTTATTTTCCATAACTACTAAGCTTGGCATAGGAGCTTATTGACTAGACACTCTTGATGTAAAATAAATTAAAGAACCATCGAATATTATGCATATTAAAATATGATATGCTTGAGTCTACATTGATTCACTTGATCATTTTACTTGCTTACACATTACCTAATATGCATGATTACTTGCTTCCATATTTGATTTAGTGCACATATTTCCATATTCTACTTGTATATTCACTTGTATACTTTGCATCATCTCTACTTGCTTAAACATATTGGCTTAGATGTATCATATTGATAGTTAGGATATCCACCAAGATATGATGATGGTCGTAGTTAGGGTTAGCTTATACTTGTATTACACTTAAACTAAATGACTAAGTTAGCAGATATTTTTCATACTAGTCCTTTATGTATGCTTGCCTAATATCATTATTTCTTATATACCTACATATGTATTTTTAAATCAATAAATCCATGATATTGCTTTGATGCTAGCAAATTTTATTCCTTGATGTATTTTATCTTCCCATATTATCTCCTTCATTCATTCTATCATGTCACTCCTTTGTGAAGGTAACCTGATGTTGTTGACTTACTTCTAGCACACCAAACACAACTATATAAGACATCCAAATTAATAAAATCTCATCCATATTATTAGGAGTCAACATGGTAAAAATTTGTGGATTTTACCACCTATCTTCAACTTCACAAATATTTACTAGGATGTGATGATAATTATAGTTAGGAATAAATCACTTGCATTGCATATCAACTAGGTAACTAATGCTAGTAAATGTCCCCAATCCATGAAATTCAAAATTTTAACAGTTATTTTCCTCATAATTTGATCATACTTTTGTTCTTCTATAGATCCATGTTGTTGCCTTGTAGATACCTTTCTATGTAGGTCATGAATAGATTGAGACCCTAGAGCCCTTTCCAAGGGGGACCTAAAACTATGTGGGTTGGTCTACCTCGATATGTTTATATTTATATTTATGTATTTGTTTCAAGTGAAAATTTTATGTATGAAATTCATAAATCACTTAAGGTTATGTAACCTAGACCTAATACATCTTAAGTAAGAACCTAATATCTATAACAAAATGATAAATTATGCAAGAATACAAGTATGCAAGCAAATAATAATCCTAAGCTACACGATATTTTGATTAATGATTGTGAGTAAAATAAAAGTCTTTTATTTTTAAGCCTATACAAGAGGTTTTATGCAAGCATACAAGGTAACCTAGCTGCAAGTATATGCCTTTACAATTCCTTTCTTGAAATTACTTGATAAGATAAATTAACCTAGATATTATTATCTCTTTTGATTAAGTTTATTAATAAATAGATTATAAAACATAGTAACAAAGATTAAAATAGTGAAAATGATATTTTTAGACACTAAATATGGTAAATCCGATTAGGCATCCACAAAAAATGACTAAATTGACATCATATGCCCCCTTAGGTAGCCCTCATAAGGCTCATAGTGGTTCTAGCCACTTCAAAAGAGGTTTTGGAGGCTTCTAGCCCAACTTTGGGAGGTTTTGCCCCAAAATTCACCACCATACCACCTTGGGATGATGGTAGATTCCCATCATCTCACCATAGGATGGTGGTGAGCCATCGTACTAGGGTGGGATGGTGAGCAAGTTTGACCCAAAAAAAGTCAAATTTGGGACAAATGGCACCCAAAAACTGTCATTTACCCCACCAATTGAAGCATGCAGGTCAGAGGGCACTTAATCCTTATGACATGATTCATAATGGAGGCTAAAAGAGGATATTCTCTTCCCCATCCAATGCATGCCTCCTTTTCTTGACAAATGGCACCTCCTGCCATGCATGCCCTTGCATGCCTTTTTGCACATAAGCCCCTTTGGGCTATAAAATTGATATAATGTCCACACAAAAAACATATAGAGAGGAGTTATAGGATGTGCAATGGAGTGCTACTAAGATTTCCCTTGAGTGCTCTCTTTCCCTCAGAATCTCTTCTTAGCGAAGGAGGTTACCGGGTGACTTCAAGAGGGTCTTTTGGGCATAACTTTACCATCCTGGTGAATTTCTTCACCAATTCAATGAAAACACCCATTATACTATTTATTTTCATTCCCCAATGGGATTGGTATAAAAAAGTGTGCATAATTGGTGGGTATCCTCTCCTAGGGTGCCCTCCAATTAGTTGTAGTCACCACCATCCCCCCATGATATGAGGACAAATACTTGCACAATTTATTTACTATTTTTTTATTATTATTCTATACTATCATAGGATTCTACAGTTCAAATTTCATGCAATTTGGAGTTAAATTGGCTGAGATATTGTATTTTTAAGTTTTTGCAAGTTCGTAGGGCCCATTCGGGCACCCCAGTTGCATGCAGGTGGGTTTGTGACAAATTTTGAACATATAACCACATGGGTTGTTTTAAAATGTTTATTTATATATTTTATCCAAATTTCATATGTTTTGGGCATGTTTAGGTGCGATAATTGCTTGTCTTGGTCTTGATAGGTTGCAAGCGGGAAGTACAAAATAGAGGGGTCTAAAAATGCAATTTTAGATATGTTTTTGGTGATATACCCTAAAAAAATCTTATTTAACATCCCCATAAATTTTAAAGTCATTATGAGTTGATTTGATATATTTTTAATATATATACCATTTTGTGCTTGTGGGGATTGCATGTTTTCCTTCACACGCCCTTGTTATTTGACCATTTTTGCTTCCTTGTGTGCAGGTTCAGGTTCTTATAAGGTATTGGGAAGGAATTATAGACATAATATATTAAATATACAAGTAGCGGAATCATTGACCTGCCCACCTTGATTGTGGGTATGAGGAAAGGCACTGGATGTGCACCCAGATTTCTTGGAGGATTTGATCCTTGGGCACCCAAAATTTGTAACAATTGTATCACCTTTGAAACCTAAAGGATACTTCTGTGTAACCTTGGATCTTATCCATCAAATTAATAATAAAGATACTTATTTTATTTCATTCCTTATTGTTTGGTATTGCTTCATTTTCACATGCATGCTTTCGTTTGATGCTCATAAGCGAGATAGGATAGATACATATATTTTTATTAATAATTAGGTGCACCACTTTTACCTACTTTAGTGGTGATCATGATGGGACCATTTTAGTTTGTTCTTTGGGTGAAAATTTGACTCCATTTTTGCCCTTTTTGTGTTGCAGGTGCTCTCCTCCCCACCCTGGAACGGTGGCAAAACCTTTATCTAGATCACCATAGGATGGTGGATTCACCATACCAACCTAGGATGGTGGTGGGGCTTATAATAATCCCACCCTGGAGAAATGAATAAAAAGAGAAATTTCTTCTCAAAAACCCAAAATTTGGAGGTCTCAAAACTGATAAGGTGATTGCCTAAACACTCTGTTTTTCTGCTACATTTTCAAAGACTGTAAAAATTGGTTTTTCTTGCTTCATTTGTTTGCATTGAAAGGTTAAAATTCATATGTTACTTTTATTATAACATAAAGAAACAAAATAAAAAATAAAAATTGAAATAAACTTGAAGTAGAGATGCATATTTATGGCTTGATTTCTTGTGGCTTACCCAATGGGTAGGTTAGCATTTTGATGGCGAGGTCAAGATTCAGAACACACCAGTCTCACAAATTGCAGTAAATTTCATTAATATGGTCTCTGTTACAGTTTTTCTCAGCACACTTCCTCCTCCCAAATCCCGAACTCACCATCCCTTTCCCATACAAATTTTCCCCGTTTTAATGTGGTCTCGGCCTTCCCTGCAATTAATGCTCCCGCCCAAAGACCAAATCGAATTTCATCTTCCCTCCATTGAAATTTCAAGATTTTCCTTTCCTTTTATTTTTTGCCATAAATGGCAACTGTCCGATCCATCCAGAGCCTGCATTCATGGCTTCCCATACCTTGCACCCGTCGTTTTAATCTGACTGTCTTTAAGTACCGTTGTCTCCGCCATTAAGTCTTTCACCTGTAACTACGGTTTCTCCAAAAACAACATTCCAAGATACTTAAACTTGGTCGACATCTATATCTATCTCCTCTGATTACGTGGCCCTCATCCTTATGATCTGTTACAAGTGTGTCTCCACGTGTTAAATTTAACTCTATCCCCCACTGGTCGTGTTGCCTTTAAGACACGTGGCAACCACGTGTCTATTTCACCCTGTCCGACCGTCCACGTGTTCACTTTAGTTTGACCTTTTCTTGGGCCGTGATATCGTGACATGTCGTGATATCGCGACCCAACTGACGTCCGCCCTCAGCTTTGAAACAAAGTCGCGATATCGCAACAAAAGTACGTCCTGCACTTGTCTCTGCCTTTGACGTAGTGAAATCACGATGCGTCGCGATTTCGCGACTCCAACCCCCACTCCTTGCAACAGCTTCAACATGGTCGTGATATTGCGATGCCTTGATATCGTGACGTCGTGATATCACGACCCCTTCGCAACTTAAGACTCGGCCAACCCAACCGTCGCGATATCGCGACGAAACTTGCTCCGCATTTGCTATAGCAAATGAGGTCGCGATTTCGCGACCTCACACCAACTTTTGCCTTAGTTCCTTTAACAACTTCCCTTTCTTTCTTACGAAATCTCCTTCCTCGAAAAAGAACCAAATTGCTTCAAAAATACAAGAACTTTAAAGAAAATTAAAATATGCAAGATTGCTCATACTTTCACCGGATGCTCCTGCATCAGACACCCGGGGTATATTATAAGTGACCCTCACTTATGTTTTGTTGGGGGAAGACCCAATCGGTCAACCTCCGCCTCTGATACCCAAATTGTATCTTCAATAGGCCTGCCTTTCCACTTGATCAAATACTCGGATATCTGTTTATTCCTCGGTGCTTCCGCCTTCACGAGTATCCAATACTTCCTCGGCCTCATCTGTGCTTGGAGTAGATGCTGGAATTTGCCATAATTTTGGACTTTGCATTTCTGTACCTTCTCCCTCATGATATTCCACTAAATCTGAGATATTAAAAATTGGTGAAATATCAAGCCAACTTGGAAATTCCACTTCATATGCATTTCCTGACTCTCGCTTTCCCAATATTCTGCATGGTCCAAACCTTTTCATTTTCAATTTATTACAAGTCTTGGTAGGAAATCTCTCCTTCCTGAGATGCACCATGACCTCATCTCCTACCTTGAACTCCTTGAACCGCCGCTTCTGGTCCGCCCTTGTCTTATATTGACTGTTCATTTTTGTAATTTGTCTTCTTACTTCCTCATGCAGACTTTTCATGTGTTCTGCAAATTCTTCTGCTTTGGCACTACATTTTTCTTTTCTGTCCAACTTTCTTAGTTCAGACACATTCCTCGGGATGTGTCCATATATTATCTGGAATGGAGATTTATCTATGCTTTTATTAACTAAACTATTATGCGCAAATTCTGCCTATGGTAAAACTAGATCCCATCCCTTGGGCTGATCTGCTATCAAACACCTCAATAGATTACCCAGGCTTCTGTTCACCACCTCTGTCTGTCCGTCAGTCTGTGGGTGGTATGCCACCTCTGTCTGTCCGTCAGTCTGTGGGTGGTATGCCGAACTGAATTTCAGGTCTGTTTTCATCTTCTTCCACAGAGTTCTCCAAAAGTATCCAACAAACTTGGTATCTCTATCAGAAACTATGCTTCTTGGCAGACCGTGAAGTCTAACCACTTCCTTGAAGAACAACCCTGCAATGTGAACTGCATCACTGGTCTTTTGGCAGGGGATAAAATGTGCCATTTTGGAGAACCGATCAACCACCACAAATACTGAGTCATTTCCCCTCTGTGTTCTCGGCAATCCAAGAATAAAATCCATACTTATGTCCTCCCATGGTCTCTCAGGCACTGGTAATGTCTGGTACAACCCTGTATTTTGTCTTACACCCTTTGCCATCTGGAATATTCTACAACCTTGCACAAACTTCCGCACATCTTGCTGAAGTTGAGGCCAGTAGTAATTTTCCTCAACCAAGGCAATGGTCTTGTCCCGACAAAAATGCCCAGCCAACCCTCTGCTGTGCTTTTCTTTGATTAAATTCTCCCTCATGGAACTTCTGGGAATGCACAACTTACTACCTTTGAATAGCATTCCGTCCTGGATTAAGAAATCCAACCATTTTGTTCTATCCATAGTAATAGGTATCGAGCAAGCCTTCCAGGCTTCTACAAAATCTGGATCTGTAGGGTACAGACCTTTCAGTTCTTCAAATCCCACTACTTCTACTATCAATCTAGTCAGCAGAGCCTACCTTCTGCTTAAGGCATCTGCAACTCTGTTTGACTTCCCACTTCTGTGTTTCAGCACAAAGGTATAACTTTGGAGGAACTCCACCCATTTCATGTGCCTTTGGTTCAGTTTTGTCTGACTGTTAATGTATTGCAAAGCCTGATGGTCAGTAAACAGTACAAACTCCTTTGGTAATAAATAATGTCTCCACTTTTTCAGGGCCTGAACTATAGCATAAAATTCTTGATCATAGACTGAATACTTTTTTCGTGCATCATTTAACTTCTCACTGAAATAAGCAACTGGCTTGCCTCCTTGACTCAGTACAGCCCCTATTGCACTGCCACTGGCATCACAGTCCACCTGAAATACCTTGTTGAAGTCTGGAAGTGCAAAAATAGGCTGCTCGGTAACTTTTCTTTTTAATGTACCAAAGCTCCTTTCAGCTCCTGATGTCCATTTGAACTCCTTTTTATCTCCCCTCATTGTCTCTGTGAGAGGTGCACAAATACTGCTGAAGTTCTTTATGAACTTCCTATAAAAACTGGCTAGACCATGGAATGACCTCACTTCTGTTGTGCTTCTTGGAGTAGGCCATTCAATGATAGCTCTCACCTTTTCGGGGTCCATATTTAGACCTTCTGCTGAGATTACAAACCCCAAGTATACCAATTCCTTCTTGACAAAATTACACTTTTTCAAATTTATTAATAACTGTTCTTCTCGCAGTTTTTCAAAGACTCTCCTGATATGCATCAGGTGTTCCTCCAGGGTCCGGCTAAATATCAATATATCATCTAAATAAACAATAACAAACTTTCCCAAAAATTCTTTCAGTACTTCATTCATCAGCCGCATGAAGGTACTTGGTGCATTGGATAGTCCAAAGGGCATGACCAACCACTCAAACAGGCCTTCTCTTGTCTTGAATGTTGTATTCCATTCATCCTCCTCTCGGATACGGATCTGATGATAACCACTTTTCAGGTCAATCTTTGTGAAGTACTCAAGTCCACTTAAACAGTCCATGATATCATCCATTCTTGGTAACGGGAATCTGTACTTAATAGTAATTTTGTTGATGGCCCGTGAATCCGTACACATCCTCCATTCTCCATCCTTCTTTGGCGCCAAGACCTGCAGGTACTCGTGCATGGACTCAAACTTTCTCGAATTAATCCCTTTTCTAATAATTCTTGGACCTCGTCTATTTAACTCCTCAGTCTCTACAGGTGTCATCCTGTGTGCAGCTTTATTTTGTAGGCTTGATCCTGGTACTAAATATATATGATGGCTAATTTTTCTCACAGGGGGTAAGCCCTCAGGCACATTGTCAGACACAATGTCTGGAAATTCCTCCAACAGATTTAGAACTTCTGTTGGGGTATCCCGGAATTCCTTCCCCCTAACTCTAGGGATTATTGCATAACATAAATGTTCATGCTTTAACCCGTTCAAAAACTCTCTCCCCTCAACTAAACAGACTCTGGAAATATTACATACCTTTTCATCTGCATCCTTCAAGGGATTTAGTTCATGGCGTACACCATTCTTTGTCAATGAGTAGGTGTTGGCACGACCATCATGTACTGCACTCCGGTCAAACTGCCAGGGTCTCCCTAGCAACATGTGGCAAACATCCATGGGTAAGATGTCACACAGGACCTCATCACAATAATTCCCAATGTTAAATTTAACAGAACACTGCTCATTGACCAAAGCTCCATGGTCCTTTTGTAACCATGCAACCCGATATGGGTGTGGGTGTTTCTTCCTTTCTAACTGTAACTTTGTAACCATTTCCTCAAAAACTAGGTTATCCGTGCTACCATTATCAATAATGATATTGCAAACCTTGCTCGCACATTTACATCTAGTGTGGAATAAACTTTTCCTCTGGTCTGTGTCCTCCTCGTTCAATAGGACTCTTCTTACAACCATTGTTTCTCCTCTCTCCGCTTCTTCGAAATGATCAGATTCAGCATCCTCCTCTGCCACAGTAGCTTTGGCTGGGCCCTCAGGCCTCTTGTTTGTTCTTTCTCGGTGTTGTGGACATTCAAATGCCCTGTGTCCTTCTTCACCACAGTGGAAACATGTTCCACGAAATACTCCCCTTCCAAACCCTCGTCCAGATCCACCCCGTCCTCTTGGGTAGCTGTTCTGATCTCGGGGCTAATAAACATCTTCTTATTTTTGGTCCTGGTTACTACTGGCTTCACCAGTCTTCTTTGGATCCTTGTACTTTTCTCCACTGGTCCTCCCACCAGTCCTTCCACCTCGACCTCTTCCTCTTTGCTTGCCTTCAAACTGCCTGTTTAGCTTTTCTTCTACCTTCAAGGAAAATTGATAAGCATCCTCAATGGTGTTTACTCGAACCAGGCTCAGTTCTTCCTGGATACCAAGCCTCAACCCATTAATGTAACGAGCTACTTTCTCCTTATTTGCCTCTAAATGCCCTGTTCTAATAGAAATTTTGTAAAATTCTTCGAGTGTACTCTTGGACAGCTTTTGTTTGTCCTGTCTCAAGCTCGCATTTTTCATAGCAGATCCAAATCGTAATCTGTCGGGATGAACTGTCTTTTAAGCTTCTCCACCATTCTATCCCATCTTGTTATTCTCTCTTTCCCTCTTCTGTTTCTCTCCAACTGCATTCCCCTCCACCAAATGCTGGCATTACCCTTTAACTTGGTCTTAGCAAATCTGACCCGGTTAGGGTCTTCAATCTCCTCATGGTCGAAATATTCCTCTAAATCATTTATCCAGTCAATCACTTCTTCTGGATTTAGATTTCCCGAGTAGGTATATACCTCCATTTTTGGCTGTTTTCCAATCTGAGAGATGGCCCTATACAACCGGGCTTGAGCAGGATCCACAACTTCTTCTTCTTCCTCAAACTGGTCTTCTTCCTCAACTTCGTCTTCACTTTCCTCATCCCCTTCGGGTTCGCGTCTTCTGCGTAACTCTGCTTGTAGGGCTTGAACTTGCCTTTGCAAGGCCCGAAAGTCTTCGACCGACACTACATTCCCTGCTCCGCCATGGTTCCTTCGTGGAGGCATGATATTTTCTCTGATTTTTTTTTTTTTTAGAATTCTTCCACATATCCTGGTGCAACTGCCTCTCTCCGGCGATCTGTTACACACTCAGGATCTCCAGCTGTGATACCACTTGATGGCAAGGTCAAGATTCAGAACACACCAGTCTCACAAATTGTAGTAAATTTCATTAATATGGTCTCTGTTACAGTTTTTCTTAGCACACTTCCTCCTCCCAAATCCCGAACTCACCATCCCTTTCCCATACAAATTTTCCCCATTTTAATGTGGTCTCGGCCTTCCCTGCAATTAATGCTCCCGCCCAAAGACCAAATCAAATTTCATCTTCCCTCCGTTGAAATTTCAAGATTTTCCTTTCCTTTTGTTTTCTGTCATAAATGGCAACTGTCCGATCCGTCCAGAGCCTACATTCATGGCTTCCCATACCCTGCACCCACCGTTTTAATCTGACTATCTTTAAGAACCGTTGTCTCCGCCATTAAGTCTTTCACCTGTAACTACGGTTTCTCCAGAAACAACATTCCAAGATACTTAAACTTGGTCGACATCTATATCTCTCTCCTCCGATTACGTGGCCCTCATCCTTATGATCTGTTACAAGTGTGTCTCCACGTGTTAAATTTAACTCTATCCCCCACTGGTCGTGTTGCCTTTAAGACACGTGGCAACCATGTGTCTATTTCACCCTGTCCGACCGTCCACGTGTTCACTTCAGTTTGACCTTTTCTTGGGCCGCGATATCATGACATGTCATGATATCGCGACCCAACTGACGTCCGCCCTCAGCTTTGAAACAAAGTCATGATATCGCGACGTCGCGATATCGTGACAAAAGTACGTCCTGCACTTGTCTCTGCCTTTGACGTCGCGAAATCGCGACGCGTCGTGATTTTGTGACTCCAACCCCCACTCCTTGCAACAGCTTCAACATGGTCGTGATATCATGACGCCGTGATATCGCAACCCCTTCGCAACTTAAGACTCGGCCAACCCAACTGTCGCGATATCGCGACGAAACTTGCTCTGCCTTTGCTATAGCAAATGAGGTCGCGATTTCGCGACCTCACACCAACTTTTGCCTTAGTTACTTTAACAACTTCCCTTTCTGTCTTACGACATCTCCTTCCCCGGAAAAGAACCAAATTGCTTCAAAAATACAATAACTTTAAAGAAAATTAAAAGATGCAAGATTGCTCATACTTTCATCGGATGCTCCTGCATCACATTTAGGGCTTGCATCTATAAGTGACATTTGTAGGTTATTTTTATCCTAGATTTTTGAAATTAAAACACACCTATTGCATGCATTTATTGAATTATTATCAAATACTTATTTTCTTACTTTATTTGGGCTTAAAAGGAACCACACACACTTGCACGTTTCAATATAATATTGGTAAGGTTGGATTTCATCACCAACCCCCAATTCATACTGGTGACGTTGGATTTCACATCCTTCCACTAAATTTCCCTCTATATGCCTTAGATAGAATAGGTCGCTCTCTAAAGATGTAATAGGTCACTAATGTTCAAACTGCCTCCCATTGTTGGAAACATTGTTTTAGAGTGGAAGAGCTAGGTGAACCCCCCACTAAGATTTAAGCGGTGTACCCTAGACTCTTTTGAGAAATCATGTTTGGCACTAGTGCCCCTAGTAACCAATTTGGTTGATTTCCCTCATTATAATTCCACAACAAGAGCAAAGAACAACAACACACTAAAACCAGTTTAGGACACACATTTAATCAGTAAAAAGAGAATCATATTGTCTACTTTGTGTGTTTCTTTGTAATCTGGGACCAAATCCTAACCCTAATTTTTCAAAAAAATAGGGTTTCAAATAAAAAACAATTAAAAATATTATTTTTTATTCTACATGCAACAGATTGAGAATCGTGCAAATCAGAGCTATAAAAAAAGTTATTTTGGTTTTATGATTACTCTATTTTTGAAGCCAAAAATAGAGAAAAAATGCACTAAAATGGTCATAAAATGGTCTAGACAACTCCAAAAATTTCCAAATTTGTTTTGTTGTCTTATTTATACCCTTATGCACCTCTCCAAGAAATTTTGAGTCCTAAATCTTCATGGTTTAAAATTTTCCAAAAGTGGGCATTTCTCCATATGCTCCGGTTGGCCAAATATTCCAAAAATACAATTTTTTGATCCAAAAATCAATTTTTGGAGACCTAGCCCATGATTATCAGCTCGTTGCACTAATAATTTTGATATATAACACTTATAGCCTCTTTAGAAGTCAAAATTTTCTTTAGTGTGGGTTTCCTTCAAGGTTTGCCTAGTCAACACATTATGACAACTATGCATGACCAAGATCGATAACGAGCTAGTGAAGTAGAAAAATTTAGGAGAGGCCTTGAGCACCATAATTATAGGTATGATGATATCCTCACTCCTGCATGGAGCCCTGATAGTAGTCACCTTTGCTATTCTCCTGAATATCTCATCATTCCTACACGATACCCTTAAAGTCATTGTGAGGTCCACTCCTCACATAGAAGACCTGACCACCAAAGTACCTCTACCAAGAGAACATAAATGCATTACCCACATGATCAAGTGGATTATTAGGTTAGCCAACATCGATTCCAATCACAAACTAGATATAATCAGCCTTCCAAAGGGCCTAGAAGGGAGGTCTACACTCCCTCTACATCGTGGTCTTCACCACCTAGAAATCCCATACAACAAGTGTTAGCAACCCAAAGTAGGCCTGTGCAAATTTTGCATGCACCATCAACCAAAGTGACCATGAGCAAGCTTCTACTATAGTCCTTCAAATATTGGGAACCTTTCATGAGTATCTTGGATTCCATGGAGGTACAACATCATGACCCTAATGCTTTCACCAACTTTATGGAATAGATACAAATGTACAAGAATCCTATTATATCCTTTCAAAATCATGAGGTCAAACCCATGCCTACTAGTTAACCAGATCTTGCTCTGCACATAATTGCAAGCATAAATAGTATCCCCTATAAGAGAGTATTGGTTGATACATGTTCCTCAATAAAAATTATTACCACAGCTTCACTAAAGCATCTCAACTTTCCACCCTCATGCATTGCACCATCCAAGTTCACCTTGCAAACATTCAACGATGCTTTATCCTCCACTGTGGGCACAATAATCCTACTTGTTGAAGTTGGACAAAATATTATGCCTAAATTTTTCTACATCTTGGAAGGTGCAAGATAATACAACATACTTCTTGGAAGGCCATGGATAAGAGACATGGAATGTGTTCCATCTATAGTGCATCAATGCATTAAGTATATTTATCAAGGTAAGGTCCATGTGGTCCATGTTGACCCAGACTCATTCAAGTATTATAAGTAGGTGGATCATCCACAAAGGCCTATAGTGTCACCCAAGCATTTGGATACTAAATCTAATGACCTTATTAAGATTCTATATTCAACCCCACGGTTAGTCGTGAAGCTACCTTCACCACTGCTAGTACCATCCTCTATATATTAGAGCAAGGAAGAATAAGAAGATCCAACAATAGAAGCTCCCATAGCTATCATAAATACACCTACAGAAGATCTTTTCACTCCTACCAAAAAGGGGGAAGAGCCCACTATTGATACGGGTGAATCAAACCATATCATGTTGGAGGACACAATTCCATTGACCTGCCCAGAACTCGATGAGTGCATAGTACCCAACATTGCATTCACACCTATCATCGATTCAATCACATATCTGGATCATCCTCATGTTGAGTTGCCACCCATTTATAGCATTTTTGATGCACCATTTAAGTAGGGGGGCCAATTAGATCACCTTGGACAAGTTTATGAGGTAGCCATGACTTTTCCAAATGTAAATGCATCTTCTCATGAGTTTGTGGGAATGATCAATGTAATGACAAAGAATAAAAGTCCTCTGAATCCATCTATGCAACTTTCAACTTCCATCCAACATCCCATCCACACCATAGGAGATACCATTGATGGATTCGGTCACACCTACTCCATATTACTCAACATCTCCACAAGATCAAGAGCATATGTAACCCCTAGACCAAAGTGGGGGTAACCCAACTACCACGGTTTAAAACTCTGAGTTGGAACATGAGCATGAGCTAAATCAATAACAAGAACGTGTGGATATAATCACTAGTTCCAATCATCATGAAGCATCCACATCTACGTAGACATTATGGACTTTTGATCCACCCTCGATCAATTATCTCCTACCTCCCACACCTAGTTCACCTGCACCACATATAAGTTGCCATCCAACTCCCTCAATAGCCATCCAGTCATCACACCCACTAGTACCACAACATATCTTGGATAGGTTAGCCAATGTGGAGTTACAAGTGAGTCACCAATAGAATGATTTACAACAGATCGTGGATTGGCTCACAATAATTGAGTTACAGTTGAGTCATCCAAAACCTCAACCCCTTGATTTTCAGGACCAACATACTCTTGCATAGTACAATGTTAAGTATCAAATAAATAAAGGGCTAAACCAACAACGTTACCCTAAGTGACAATTTATGCCCATTAATGAGTCTAGGTACTCTCTATTTAAGTGACTCTACGTGGCAAAGGCAGTTACTTTATTTGAGATTCGACTTATCGATCCCTATGCACCTAAGCCCTATAGATATCGCAAAGACCTATACTTAAAATATCATAGGTAGAAGGGTTATGATGTGCATAGGTGCTTTAAATTCAAAAACCTAGTATAGGATATGCTCGACAAGAATGATCTTCAAATCAACAACCAACAAATTGACATAGTGCAGCATTTTTTACCTATAGATGGTAGTCAAGAAGAGCAACCTAAATAGTTGACTGAGACACATACAACCTCATCACCTTATAAAATTAGTCAGCCACATTCACATTATTTAAGGTATCAATGTCATACCTGGACTCCGTTATCTAAGCCCATGTCGACCATTTTTCACAACCTACAAGATACAGAGGCAATTGTCTTACCATATATACTCATGTTCAACCCAAATAGACCTAGATATAAATTATATAGGGAGGATAATTCTTACCTCTATCATCGAATGAGAGGACATGCCATTATCACTTTTCATATTTTTAGACGTAAGGTCCAAGATCTTATTTATGAGGTAGCTTTATCCATGAGTGGGTCACTCATTCTACCCCCTCAAGATATTAGCATTACCCAGGATTCCTTGCCAAAATAGGGGGGTCAATTCCTATTGCTCCTCCTGGCCAAGTCAATAACATTGCATCAATCATAGTAAATGTTGGGGGTATACAAGGTATTGCACCTTCCTCCTAAGAACACAAATTAAGCAAAGTTACAAAAGGATCCAAGGGTATCTACATATCGCTTGGTCAACCTAGAATGCTTCTAGGCAGTCTATGACCGTCTAGGTAACCCCTAAATGCTCCAAGGGTACCTATATCCTGCTTTGTCAACTTAAAAGGCTCCTAGGAAGTCTAGAACGATCTAGGTCATCCCTAAATGCTCAAAGGGTACCTACATCCCTCTTGGTCAACTTAAAAGGCTCCTAGGCAGTCTAGAACTGTCTAGGTCACCCCTAAATTCTCCAAGGGTATCTACATCCCGCTTGGTCAACCTAAAATGCTCCTAGGTGGTCTAGAACTATCTAGGTAATCCTTAAATTCTCCAAGGGTATCTACATACTTCTTGGTCAACCTAAAATGCTCCTAGGTGATCTAGAACCTTCTAGGTCACCCCAAAATGCTCCAAGGGTGCTTATATCCCGCTTGGTCAACCTAAATGCTCCTAGATGATCTAGAACCATCTAGGTCAACCAAAAAGCCCCAAAGGTATCCATAATCCCCTTGGTCCCCCCAAATACTCCAATGGTCCCCAATAATCCCGTTGGTCACAGGTACATACATATATCAATAAAAAATTCAAAAACATCATCAAAACATCAAAATACAAAAATATTACATCACATTGCACTTTCATACATATATATCAATAAAAATAAATAAAAAACATTATCAAAATTTCAAAAATTCAAAAATGTTGCATCACATCACATTGCATACCATTGAATTTTATTATCACTTGAATTTAGGCATATTCATCATTAGCACTTTATATTTTAGTGTTTCTCATACATGTCTAGCACCATGATGGTACACTACTTACCGCTCAAAATCAATGTTGTGAAAGTACTCATAGTTCAATGCTGCAATTATCATTTTCACCCACATTTTTCACATTCCATATTTGTGTCCACCCCTTCACCCAGTCATTCATTTTATAAAGTCATTAGGTTTTTTTGTCACTCAACCATTTCTAGCTTCTCTTTAGGTTTTGTACAAAGCTAGCTTGATTTTTAGGAGGTAGATTCTTGCTTAGATTGTGCCTCGCATACATCAAATCCCAACACAGTTTCACACTAATAAATCTAAGTTTTGTGCAAATAAATATGAAATCCATGAAGTGGTCTAGGTTACCTTAAGCGAAAAGGTCATCCTGCTCATCCCCCTGTGCGAATGGTTCAAGAATGCTAAGAGTTGGCAAAAGGACAAGAATATTCCCTACCTAATTCCCCAAAATAAATAGTTGTTTTCACCACTATCAAAAATCCTAATTCCCACAAATCCCCATCCCAAAAATATCAAAATTTCACAAAAATCAAAGCAATCAAAATTCAAAATCAAATTCCCCAAAAAGTTAAAGTCAAAATCCTCATAAAGCAAAAAGAAAAAAGCAAAAAGCAAAAATCAAAAGCAAAGTCAATAGTGGTTTGCACCACTAATCCCAAATCCCAAATACCTTGCTCAAAGAAAAAAATAGTGATTATCATCACTACCCATGAGCAAGTATCCCAATAAAATTGAAGAAAATAAGGGAGTTGAACTTGAATCCCTAGAAATCTCAGCATTTGGAAAATCGTCCGGTGATCCTCATTACAGGTTTGGTGGATAGCCTACTTGTCAATGGTGGTAGCCTCCCACATGACGATATGTCTGTCACATTAGCCTTGTGCATGTGTGCAAACCAATGTTTGTATGTGGATGAGTTATCTTTTGTAACCTAGATTGCCTAGTGGTCTAGTCCTACTAAGTACAAAATCCAGGATTGTGACATTCATAGGGTGATCCTCATTCTAGGTTTGGTGGATAGCCTATCTGGCAATGGCGGTATCTTTATGCATTTCATAGGAATTAACTCACTAGCACACATAGGGATATGATGTACCTTGGTCATCCTAGAAGATTCATACCTTGTCAAAAAGTCTTTCATAGTTAGTATACAACCTTTGATCACATAATCTAGAGTGTTTTAGTATCCTAAAAACCTCACCTACACTCTTTAAACATGTCATATCATTTACTCCATTTTTTACATCGTAATAATGGTTTCACATTTCCATTACAAAAAAAATAAAAAACAAAGAGCGTTAATGTATTTTGTACAGTCTATAGTGTTGACATAGTATGTCAAATCATTAGACACAATCCATGTTTTTCAATCACCTCATATTTCATCTCACTATGCATCCATGCATATAGATAGCATCAAATCAAAGCAAATACGCATGCATACATGATATATGTTTATCGCCATTCCATAATATCACAAAAGCATTAGTATGCATACATAATAAGCATCCAACACATCTACAAAAGAAAATTCATACATTACATCCATCTCATAAAGAAATAAGGGAGCCACATGATGACCATAAAAAAATATCATATATATAGGGCAAACAAAATGCATCATAGTTTCCAAAAATTCTCGTAGGCTACAATAAAGTGGGTCCTTGGACCTCATAATGCTAAACATCCAAAAATTCAAAAATATTTGAAAGAGCCTCAAAAAGTCCCAAAGGTATCCATAAACCCTTTGGTCAACCCAAAAATCCCCTATGGTATCCATAAAACCTTTGGTCATCTTGAAAAGCCCCAAAGGTACCCATAAACCCTTTGATCACCCAAAATGCCCCAAAGGTATCCATAAACCCTTTGGTCAACCCAAAATGCCCCAAAGGTATCCATAAACCCTTTGGTCAACCCAAAATGCCCCAAAGGTATCCATAAACCCTTTGGTCAACCAACAAGCTCCAAAGGTATCCACAAACCCTTTGATCAACTCAAAAATCCCCAAAGGTCTCCATAAACCCTTTTCTCAACCTAAACAAGCCCCAAAGGTATCCCTAAACCCTTTGGTCACTCAAAATGCCCTAATGACATTCAATAAGCCCATTGGTCAAGTATACATACATATATATTAATCAAAAACAAAAAAAATAACACAAAAGACAAATAAAAGGGTTCAACACCCACCAAAACAAGTCAAATATGATGGAATTCATTCAGGGTCAATATGGAATGCAAACTTCTCATGGATGCATGGACAAGTTACTACTTCATTCCCCAAGAAGGCCATTATGGCTAGATTGCCCCACGAGAAGGAGGTTTTCAACTCTTTGCTTCCATGAAATCTCCATAGAATCATCCAAATCCTTTCAAAATTATGCCATTTTTCAATTAGAACAACTAAATAAAACCTTAAAAAACATCATATGGGTCAAGCGACTCATCACTTTTCTCATTGGTCATTCCCTTATCGACTCATCGCTTGAGGGGGTAGTCATGCTTAAAAAATTTATAATAAAAAATAAATAATTAAACACTCAATCATGCAAGTTGCATTCATCCAAATAATATTTGACAAAGACAATCATGCCCCTTCTTGGGGTATAAAACAAGCAAATATCTCAATTAAGAACATAACAGTGCAGATGCACCTGCCTGTTGGTAACCTCAAAAGTTACCAAATTACTTGGTTTTCTCTAACACCTAGGGTTATAAGTCCCTTGAGCATACCTGGAAGCTCAAGAGAAACCAAGACCAATGTATTTACTAATTCAGAAGTGAGGATTCAAGAACACATGCTCTTTCCATGATTGGGGCATCTAAATTTGGTTAGGTTATCGAGTAACTTTAATCATTGAACATTTTAGTCGTCTATTTTTGCTAAAAGGGGCATCTGTAGACACTAAAATATGGTAAATATGATTAGGAATCCACAAAAAATGACTAAATTGACACCATATGGCCCCTTGGACAGCCCTCAGAAGGCTCAAAGTGGTTCTAGCCACTTCGAAAGAGGTTTTGGAGGGTATCCCAGGGTGCCCTCAATTAGTTGCAGTCACCACCGCCCCCCCTAGGATGAGGAAAAATCCTTACACAATTTGTTTACTATTTTTTTATTATTATTCTAGACTATCATAGGATGCTATAGTTCAATTTTCATGTAATTTGGAGTTAAATTGGAAGAGATATCGCATTTTTAAGTTTTTGTAGGTTTGTAGGGCCCATCCGGGCACCCCAGTTGCATGCAGGTGGATCTGCACCTCATTTTAAAAATCTAACCACATGGGTTGTTTTACAATGTTGATTTATGCATTCTATCCAAATTTCATGTGTTTTGGACATGTTAAGGGGCAGGAATTTCTTATCTTGGTCTTCATAGGTTGTAGAAGGGTGACACAAAACATAGGGGTCTACAAATGCAATTTCAGATCTTTTTTTGGTGACATCCATTAAAAAAATCCTATTTAACATCCCCATAAAATTTCAAGTCATTATGATTTGATTTGATATATTTTTAATATATATGCCCTTTACTAGTCTTTTGGTGCTTGTGGGGATTGCATGTTTTCCATCACATGCACTTGCTATTTGACCCCTTTGGCTTCCTTGTGTGTAGGTGCAGGTTTTTGGAAGGAATTGGGAAGGAATACAATACATAAAATATCAAATATACAAGCAGCGGTGGCATTGGCCCGCCCACTTCGATTGTGGGTACGAGGAAAGACACTAGATGTGCACCCAAATTTCTTGAAGGATTTGATCCTTGGGAACCCAAAATTTATAACAATTGTATCACATTTGAGCCCTAAATGGGACTTATGTGTAACCTTGGATCTGATCCACCAAATTAATAAGAAGGATTCTTGTTTCATTTCATATATTGTTGTTTGGTTTTGGCTTCCATTTTACATACATGCTCCTGTTTGATGCTCATATGCTATAGGGGATAGATACATATATTTTTGCTCATAATTAGGTGAACCATTTTTCCCTAGTTCAATATCACAAAAATAAAATAAATACAACCAAAAACAAAAATACATATTTTGGTGTCTGAACAAAACCCTAGAGTTTCTATAATAGTTCTACCCTTAGTGCTATCATTGGTTTCTAGTGCTATCATGGACACACCTATAAAAAAATTAAAAATAAAATTGGAATTATGTTTAAGGGATCTATCTAATCATAGGGAAGCATATGAATATCTAGATAGATTTACTAGATTCCTTTTTCTTATGACAATAAAATTATATGCCTAGAAATGGAATAAGCATGCAATCTCTACAATAGCACTAATATTCGATGATTGTGCTAATAGTGGCACTATTACAACAATGTGGTGCTATAATTATATGATATATAGAAATTTAGAATCACTAAGGTTCTAGGTATTATCAATGCCATTTTTCTTACAACTCAAAAAACATGGTCTAGGGAAAAGGAAAGCTTGTAAAATAGGCTTAAATGTTGATTATAACAAGAGGAACTTAAGATAAAATATCTAAGAGTATATTTGAGTGTAGGGCCTAAACAAATTAGAATATAAAATTAGGATTGACAAGAAAAAAAGAGGTAGATAGCATAAAATAGGTATGAATATATGTTTTGAATGTAAACGCCCCAAGATAAATTTTATATTAACTACTAAAATAACTACTAAGTTTGGCATAGGATCTTATTGACTAGACACTCTTGATGTAAAATAAATTAAAGAACCATTGAATATTATGCATATTAAAATATGATATTCTTGAGTCTACATTGATTCACTTGATCATATTACTTGCTTACGCACTACCTAATATACATGATTGATTGCTTACATATTTGATTTAGTGCACATATTTCCATATTCTACTTGTATATTCACTTGGCTACTTTCCATCATATCTACTTGCTTGAACATATTGGCTTACATGTATCATATTGATAGTTATGATATCCACCAAGATATGATGATGTTCCTAGTTAGGATTAGCTTACACTTGTATTACACTTACACTAAATGACTAAGTTAGCATATATTTTTCATACTAGTCCTTTATGTATGCTTGCCTAATATCATGATTTCTTGTATACCTACATATGTATTATTAAATCAATAAATCCATGATATTGATTTGATGCTAGCAAATATTATTCCTTGATGTATTGTATCTTCCCATATTATCTACCTCATTCTTTCTATCATGTCACTCCTTTGTGAAGGTAACCTAATGTTGTTGACTTACTTCTAGCACACCAAACACAACTATATAAGACATCCAAATTAATAAAATCTCATCCATATTATTAGGAGTCAACATGGTAAAAATTTGTGGATTTTACCACCTATCTTCAACTTCACAAATATTTACTAGGATGTGATGATAATTATAGTTAGGAATAAATCACTTGCATTGCATATTAACTAGGTAACTAATGCTAGTAAATGTCCCCAATCCATGAAATTCAAAATTTTAACAATTATTTTCCTCATCCTTTGATCATACTTTTGTTCTTCTATAGATCCATGTTGTTGCCTTGTAGATACCTTTCTATGTAGGTCATGAATATATTGATACTCTGGAGCCCTTTCCAAAGGGGACCTAAAAATATGTGTGTTGGTCTACCTCGATATGTTTATATTTATATTTATGTATTTGTTTCAAGTGAACATTTTATGTATAAAATTCACAAATCACTTAAGGTTATGTAACCTAGCCCTAATACTTATTAAGTAAGAACCTAAGATCTATAACAAAAGGATAAATGATGCAAGAATACAAGTATACAAGCAAATAATAATCCTAAGCTACACGATATTTTGATTAATGATTGTGAATAAAATAAAAGTCTTTTCTTTTTAAGCTTATACAAGATGTTTTATGCAAGCATACAAGGTAACCTAGCTGCAAGTATATGCCTTTACAATTCCTTGCTTAAAATTACTTGATAAGATAAATTAATCTAGATTTTATTATCTCTTTTGATTAAGTTTGTTAAGAAATAGATTATAAAACATAGTAACAAAGATTAAAATAGTGAAAATCATATTACAAAAATAAAATAAATACAACAAAAAATAAAATTACATATTTTGGTGTCTGAACAAAACCCTAGAGTTTCTACAATAGTGCTACCCTTAGTGCTATCATTGATTTCCAGTGCTCTCATGGACACACCTATAAAAAAAGTAAAAATAAAATTGGGATTATGTTTAGGGGATCTATCTAATCATAGGTAAGCATATGACTATCTAGATAGATTGACTAGATTCCTTTTTCTGATGAAAATAAAATTATATGCCTAGAAATGGAATAAGCATGCAATCTCTACAATAGAACTCAGATTCAATGATTGTGCTAATAGTGGTACTATTACAACAATGTGGTGCTATCATTCTATGATATATAGAAATTTAGAATCACTAAGGTTCTAGGTATTATCAATGCTATTGTTCTTACAACTCAAAAAATATGGTATAGAGAAAAGGAAAGCTTCTAAAGCAGGCTTAAATGTTGATTATAACAAGAGGTACTTAAGATAAAATATCTAAGAGTAAATTTGAGTGTAGGAACTAAAAATTAGAATCTAAAATTAGTATTGACAAGCAACAAAGAGGTGGATAGCATACAATAGGTATGAATCTATGTTTTGAATGTAAACGCCCCAAGATAAATTTTATATTAAAGCACAAGAGTCTAGAAATATGGCCTAAACAAAATATATGCCAAATACAACAAGATATTTGGGAAATACCTATAGTAACTACATTAGAAAAGTAAATGATATGAGAGATAAATAAATCACTTATTAGTACCATATTAGTGAGAGAATACTACTTTGGTTAGCAAATTGTGAAAACAAGACAAAAAAATGTTATTAATAACTACAAAAGAATGAGAATATTGATAATAAAATCCTATAATTAGTTGTAAAAGGGGATACAAGGAGAAGTGAGTTGAGAATACTGTTGTAAATGCATATAATGATAGTAAAATGGTGAACAATAATTTTAGGCACTATTTTTAGCAAGGCAAGGCAAGAGGTATAGCATAAATAAAGCAAACACAAATAAATAGGAGTAAGTGAGAGAGTAATACAACCAAATCCTATGAATTCCTCCTCCACAACCAAGGATAGAGCTTGTTGGAATAGTAGGAGATGATATTATTAGTATACACCTATGCCTTTCTTAACTTACCCCAAATGCTGATAGAAATCATTGAAGATGCAAGAATGCAAATAAGAAAGAGAAAAATAAATCTTAGGGAAAATCTTGGTAGAGTTTATATACTTAAAATTTCTTATTGAATGCTCATCCCATAGGCTTTATTTATAGATTTTTTGGATAGAAAATATTGGAGGGAAAGGGAGGTCAAATATACCATTTGGATAAAGGCTTAGGGATAGAGGTAGCATGCATGATCAAACTAGTAAATGGAAGAAGGAACCCATGTGATCAAGATTCATGTTGCAAATATTTTTCTTGTGTTGATGATAGTGTTGCATTTTCACAGTAGTGTTGGTAGTAGAGCTATTATAAAACATCAATTTTTTTTCTAAATTTGACCATTGGAGGGTCAAATCATAATAGCACCATTTATACAATAGTTATAGTACAACATTTTTGCAAAAGTTTAACATTATTGTATTAATGCAAAACTGGGTGAGGTTTTGGTTATATTAGCTTGGTTGAAAAAATATCAATTTATGGATGTTATTGGTTGAATTTCTAGTTGATCAGGTGTTTCAAAACTAGATGTCTATATTTTACCCATTTTTATGTATTTTTGTATAATAAATATGTCAAGAATATCATGGAAGTTTAATTTTGACATCAAAAAACTTCTTGGTATCCAAAGATGCTATTTTAAGAAAATGGTTGTAAAAATTGTGAAAATAGATGATTTTTAACATCATAAATGCATTTAATTCCCTAAGGGTGTCCCATTTATTTTTGAGGGAAAACAATATTTTGGTGATGAAACTAAATTAGGTGGGTAATTATAGAGAATATATTAAAGAAATGGTGATAAAATAAAAAATTTGTTTGGGGGATTTGGGAGGGTTAAAAGGGGAAGAGGGGTAAAAAAACAATTCATTTTTTACCGTACATAATTCAAGATTTAAGATCTCTAGATGTGTGAGGATTTTTTATGGTATATTTCAAGAGACCTATTTACTATGTAGACTTAGTTTGAGATGCCATCACATAAATCAACATAGTGCTCCAGGTATGACTTTAGAAACCCTACCATTAATTTTTATTTTTTTTGTGCAATTAATTTTTTCCTTGGTGCTAGTGTTGGAGGGGTGAACTATCATAGTAGGACCCTATATAATGTAAATTTGTAGTCCTATCACAAATAATGCTATAAAAAAAGTAGCACTATCAAAAAAATACAAATTTTGACACTATTGTTCAACTTTAGTGTTATTGCTAAGAAGGAAACTTGAAAGGGAGAAAGATATATAAAGGGTTTTTGGATATTGTAGACTCATGATTTGTATTTTTTTGTGCTTGTAGGACCATGGAGCACTAAATTTCCATTAGAGATAGTCATAGATACTATCTACCATCCTCAACCTTCTTGATAACATAGATAACAATATTTTGATGATGATTGGCCTATATGACCTAGCATATATGCTTGAGGTTGATTTTCATAGGGTACTATTAACTACATTGAGAGATGATATTCAAATATGAATACCTTTTAGTTATCCATGGGAGATATGATTATCACCCTAGAGGATGTTAGGGTACTTATGAATAGGTATATGGGGCTATGATATTATATTATATAAGGGTTGGCATGGACCACACATAACGCAAGGTTTATTATAATAAATATAATATTATAATATAATCAACCTTGGATTATGGGTGGCCCATGTTAACCTTGATAATATAATCAGCCTTGGATTATGGGTGTCCCATGTCAACCCTTATACAATATAATATCATATCCCCATATACCAATTCCTAGGTAACCTAATAGAGATGGATGAAATATCCTTAAGGTGCATATTAGAGGGACTCCTATTTGTATTGGGACTAATGAGAAATTATGTATGGAAATATTAATAGGATATAGGAGGTTTGCCTAGTTATATCAATATTGGACATTAATACAACATACAAAATGGGATACTTATATCATATTATTGTCATATTATGCTTGTTGGTATCTAGGCTTTTTATAGAGGACACTAGCTGATAGATATTAAAATTATATTAGGGAGAAGTAATATAAATAATGAGAGATTATTATATTATGTTTTCATGGGATCCAATAGTGCTAGATATATTGTACATGATACTTCATAGAGTTGTAAACCATAATGGAAATGGATTGGCTTGTTGTATGCTCCTTTAGATATGAGCATGTGAGCACATTATTGTTAGGATACATCTATGATATCAAGGATAGGATTACATATGGAATGGTGTACGATGAGTGGGTATAGGTACATTTATGACTACCCGCTAGGCTATTAATTACTTGATGGTAGTGTAGGTGATTTAGAATCCCTAGAGGGGTTTTAATAGATTGAGGACCAATGAGCGCTATCATGAGTCAAATAGGTTAAATGGCTAACCAATAGAAATGAGGAGTGGGAGCTCCATATATTTGATTGGATGATTTAATATTTTATCTAGGTATAGAGGATTCCTACCATAGGGGTTATCTAGTTCTAACATTCTATTTGAGATGTAGATTTTAGTGATCCTCATGATATCTTATCCTTACCAAAGGATGATATTAGTGATGTACATATTCTAAAACCTAGGAGGAATGATATAGAAGTTGAGGATAGTTGCATAGATCAGTATGATAACATTTCTTCATAATGGGTGATGCCAATACCAACATGACCATAACTTCTAAGGCTTTCAATATTTAAGTTAGTGGAGTAGGTTGCTAGGGTAGTGAGGAAGGTTTGGTATTTAATGAGGAGGAGGGCTAGTTGGTAGAGGAGGGTTGTGGGTGATGGTGGAGCTATAAGTGGAGATGAGGGTGGGGCTATAGGTGGAGATGTGTGTGGAGAGGAAGTTAGATTGATAACATAATATCCACTATATTAGATCCATTTGTTGTCCTCCCACTAGTTCCTAGAGCAACTAGAGGAGCTTGACCCATTAGATAATTTGAGGTAGCATAGGTAGAGAAAAATTCCATGATGTGATGCATCAAGGCATTGATGATACATTTGGATAGTACCATTATAGAGGTAACTAGAGTGTAGTAGGAGTTATATGGTAGGTGTCAGGAGAATGATCAATATTAGTAATAGGTTATGTAGCTATAGGGTGAGATAAATCAACTTAAACTAAGAGGGATGCTACTATGACATAGGTAGTAATATAAGGGCCTAGAGGAGCTATGGTGTGGTTGTTGGTGAGTCAATGGTTGACACATCTTGTTTACTTAGAGGTAAAATTTTAGGTGATGACATAGAAGACTTAGGTGACCACATAGGAGGCTTGGATAGAGGGGGAGAGATCCAAAAACTATCGAGATTTGTACTATTTCATCATCGCTACTACATAGAGGGAGCCCTCACCTACTTGATTGAGGAGTAGATATAGATCCATAACATTTTAATCCTAGTAGTGTATTGACATTAAACCTCCAAAACCACCACTAGTAGTAGCAAGTGATAAAGATATATGGTCTAGTTATTTATGGATAGTGCTAGTTGTAATGTATTTTTTGGGGTAAGTACACTAGTTTTGGTTATTATGGTGCACCATCATACAAATATTGGACCGAGTGTATTGATTTTTGTTATTGTGATATATAAATTCTATGGTTATGTATATTTTATGCATATATATATATATATTGATGATATTTTGGGATTCATTTGATGATGTGTTGTGGTGATGCTTTGTTGGTTTTTGTGATGTAATATTTATTTTGTTATGATGTATAAAATCATTTTTGGATTTAATCGATAATAAATTCATAATTTGGTCTAATATAATTTTTAAGACACCAATGAGTTGATTTTAATGAATGGAATGGGTTATGATCTATTTTTATGAGTTAATGATGATTTTATAGTTTTAATATTTTTATTCCATACAAAAAATATGGTGTGAAGATTTCAAAATGGCTCATAACCAGATATTTGATTAATAACTAATGAAATATAAAATTTGGCATGCAAATGATATGGTAGAGATATAATGATAGGTTAGGTGTGATTTGGGTGAATTTTCCAAAGTTTTGCAATGTTTTGTAAATTGTGAAAATGCCCTCGATTATGGAAAAAATTAAAAAGAGAAAAATTAATTTAAAATTTGTATTGCTTTAGAATGCTACCGTAGGATTTGGTATGAGAAATGTGATGCTATGATGAGGATGAAAAAACATGAAAAAAACCATCAAAGGAGCCAAATCACAATAGAAAATAATTATATTAATAATGCCAGCCAAAGGTGTAGAAATTACAATGCCAGACTTGTTGAGTGAGAACTACTATTGGCCACAATTACTGCAATATGTGAAGAAGTTTTCAAAAATTTGCATAATATGCTATATTTCCAAGGGTGTAAGGCAGGACACTGGGTTATATTAGCCATTGCCTATACCAGAGAGACTCTGGTAGGACATCAACATGGTATTTGTTCTTGTTCTGCTAAGGACACAAAGGGGAAATGACTCCATATTTGTGGTAGTTGACAGGATTTCAAATATGGTACATTTTATTCCCTACCAAAAAATCAGTGATGTAGTTCATGTTGTTGGACTATTTTTCAAGGAAGTGGTACGACTTTATGGTCTACAAAAGAGTATAGTCTTCGATTGAGACACAAAGTTCATTGGGTATTTTTGGAAGGCCTTGTGGAAGAAATTGAAGATAGATTTGAAGTTTAGTTCTGCATACCATCCAAATACTTATGAATAGACAAAAGTGGTGAACAAGATTTTAGGTAACCTATTGAGATGCCTGGTAGGAGATAAGACCAAGGGATGGGATATGATTTTACCACAGGCAAAATTTACCTATAACAATTCTATCAACAGAAGTACTGGTAAATCACCATTCCATATTGTATATGGGAGTAGTCAAAGAAATGCTTCTAAGTTAAGGAAGTTGGATAAGGGAGAAAAGAATAGTGCTAAAGCTAAGAAATTTGTAGAGAATTTGAAGGATTTGCATGAAGAAGTAAAATAGTACATCAATAAGATGAACACTCAGTACAAGACAAAGGCTAATCATAAAAGGAGGTTTAAGGAGTTTTGGGTTGGTGATGAAGTCAAGGTGCACCTAAGAAAAGAGAAGTTTCCTGCTAAAACATATAACAAGATAAAAATGAAGAAGTTTGGACCATGCAGGATCATACAGAAAAGATATTTATGAAATGCATATGAGGTGGAGTTGTCGAGTGGATTGAAAATATCACCTGTGTTCAATATTTTTTATTTGGTAGAGTATCATGAAGGTGACAGTTCTAAGGAACTAGTTGCAGAGTTGTGGAGTGTTCCAGCATCGACTTTAGTGATAGAAGATATAGAGGAAATCCTAGATACCCACATTGGAAGAAGTACAAGAAATAGGCAGTATGAAGAATATCTGGTGAAATGGAAAGGAATGCCTATAGAAGATTCGACTTGGCTATCCAAGTCTGATGTTGACCACTTTGGTTTTCCTCCAATAGTAGAGAAGTGAGGTCACTTCTAAAAATTACCCTAAGTGTTTGATGTAGGAGCATCTAGTGGCAGCAGAGCAATCTTGCATCAACAAAAAAGAAAACAAAAATTTTCTAAGTGTTTTCCCTTTGTGTTTGTCGACTGCCAGTTGGACGGGAAATTAGAATTTAAAAATTTGCATGGGTGGGAGAGTTAAATTTATTTATTTTTTGCATGGGTGGGAAACTTAAAAATCACGTAAAATATGGGAAAAATAGGATTTAAAAAGGGATTTTGGATCTGAAAAAGGGCTTTTGATTGGGCTCCAAGATTGTATGATCTGGCATTGTAATTTCTACCCCTTTGTATGGAATTATTAAAATAATTCTTTTCTATTGTGATTTGGCTCCTTGGATGGTTTTGTTCATGTTGTTTGTTAGCAAAATCTATATTCTACTTAAGGCATCTACAACTCTATTTGACTTCTCACTCCTATGATTTAACACAAAGGTATAGCTCTATAAAAACTCAACCCATTTTAAGTGCCTATGATTCAATTTCCCTTGACTATTAATATACTATAAAGCCTGATGATTAGTATACAAAACAAACTCCTTTGGAAAAAAATAGTTTCTCCACTTCTTTAGATCTTGAACTATAGCATAAAACTCCTGATCATAGAAATAATATTTCTTCTTGGCATCATTAATATTTTCACTAAAGTAGGCAATAGGCTTACCTTCCCGACTCAATACAACTCCTATGGCACTACCAATAGCATCACAATCTACCTGAAATACCTTATTAAAATATAGAAGTTCCAACATTGGTTGCTCAATGACCTTCTTCTTCAACAACTCAAATATTCTATTAGCTCCTAAGGTCCACTTAAAGTATTTCTTATCCCCTCTCATTTTTTCAGTTAGGGGTGCACAAATACTATTGAAATTTCTAATAAAATTTCAATAAAAAATTGCTAGACCATGCAATGATATTACCTCATTTATGCTCCTTAGGGTAGGCCATTCAATGATAGCCCTTACCTTCTCTGGATACATCTTCGGAACTTCAGTTGAGATGAAAAATCCCAAGTACACCAACTCCATAAAACTGCACTTATTCAAATTTATCAGTAGATGTTCCTCCCTCAGCTTCTCCAAAACTTTTATGATGTGCCTCAGATGTTCCTCCAAGGTCTAGCTGAAAATCAAAATGTCATCCAAATAGACAATTACAAACTTTCCCATAAATTCCTTCAATACTTCATTCATAACCCTCATGAATGTGTTGGGTGCATTGGTTAGCCCAAATGGCATGACCAACCACTCATATAAACCCTCTTTGGTCTTGAAAGTTGTATTCCACTCATCTCCTTATCTAATGCAGATCTGATGATATTAACTCTTTAGATAAATCTTTGTAAAATACTTGGACCCACTCAAACAGTCCATTATGTCATCCATCCTTGGAAATGGAAACCTATACTTGATGGTGATCTTGTTAATAGCTCTAGAATTTGTGCACATTATCCACTCTCCATCCTTATTTGGTGTTAGTACTGTGGGAACTGCACATAGAATTAGGCTTTACATAATCAGTCCCTTCTCCAGTAGCTCTTGAACTCACCTATTCAGTTCCTCATTCTCCATAGGATTCATCTGATGGGCAGCCTTGTTTGGCAAACTAGCTTCTGGTATCAAATCAATATGATGGCTAATATTTCCCATGGGTGGAAAACCCTCTGGCACATTATTAGATATAATATCTAAGAAGTCTTCCAATAGAACTAATACTTATACAAGGACATCTTTGCTTGGTTCTTCCCTAACACTAGGAATTAATGTATAGCACACATGCTCATGCTTCAAATCATCTAGAAATTTCCTACCATCAACCAAATAAATTTTGGCACTGTTACATACCTTTTCATCCATATCCTTTAGTGGCTTTAGTTTATGGCACACTCCTTCCTTTGTTAGGGAGTAAGTGTTGGCATGTCCATCATGGAATGCATGATGATCAAACTGCCATGGTATTCCTAACAACATATGGAAAGCATCCATAGGTAGGATATCACACAAGACCTCGTTCTTGTATCTCCCAGTATTAAACTTGACTAAGCATTGTTCACTAACCAATTCCATATGGTCTTTTTACAACAACACAATATGGTATGGATGCAAGTGTCTCCTCCTCTATAGTTGTAAATTTGTAACCACTTCTTTAGAGACCAAGTTATCAATACTGCCATTATCTATAATAACATTACAGACCTTACCTAATCATTTGTACCTTGTGCAAAATAGGTTCTTCCTCTGGTTTGGTTTCTTCTCCTCATTCAACAAGGTTCTCTTTGTGACCATAATTTCTCCATTCTCTACCTCCTTAGAGTGTTTTGATTTAGATTCTTCATCTGCAATAGAATCTCTGGAATTGCCTATTGATATCCTATTTGGCTTCTCTTGGTGTTGTGGATACTCATATGCTTGATGTGCTTCTTCTCCACAGTTGAAGCAGGTTCCACGAAGCCCTCTTCCTTTATTTCCTCAGCCAAATCTACCTCTTCCTCTTAGGTAGTTGCTATTCTGACCATGGGATCTGTAAGCATTATCTCCCTTATGATCCTGACTACTGCTAGCTTCTTATTTTTTCTCACCTTGTCCTTCATTTTTTCTTCCACTAGTTCTTTATCCATGACCTCTTCCTTTCATCGTACCCTCAAACCTTCTGTTTAGCTTCTCTTCAACTTTTAGAGCAAACTAGTAAGCATCCTCAATGGTGCTCATCCTAACCAGACTCAACTCTTCTTGAATACCGGTTCTCAACCCATGGATGTAATGGGCTATATTCTCCTTGTTAGCCTCAAAATGGTTGGTTCAGAACAAGATATTGTAGAACTCCTCAGTGTATTCTTTGATAGACTTTTTTGACTATCTCAAAAGTTGCATCTTCTTCAGTAGATTCAACTCTTAATCTATAAAAATAAACTGCCTCTTCAGATTTTCCACCATTCATTCCCATCTGGTGATCCTCTCTTTTCTCCTTCTATTTTTTTCAAATTGTACTCCTTTCCATTATATTCTAGCATGACCCTTCAATTTGGTATTAGCAAAATTGAACTGAACAGGATCTTCCACCTCTTCATATTGAAAATATTCTTCCAGGTCATTGATCCAGTCAATCAAATCCTCCAGGTTAAGATTTATTGAGTATGTGGAAACCTCCATCTTCGGCCTCTTACAAATCTGGAATATGGCTCTGTACAACATCACTTGGTGATGGAGAGCCAAAATTGCTCAAACCAATTCTCATTCAAAAACTTGGAAAGATTACCTCACAAACCCTCATTCTATGGCTATATAGCCAAAAAACCCTAAAAATTGAAAATGAGTCGGATGGGGCCCAAAATTGGGGTGCGCATCCCTCTTACAATAGACAAGCCAAAAATAAAGTTTCAAGTCCTAACTCTAAATACATTAGGATATATTAACCTCCGAACAACTCAAAAAGCATAAAAAACTAGGTAAGTAATTTTAAAACCTAATTTCGGGGCACTAGATGATGGAATTTGGCCCCAAAAACTAATTTTTTTGGGAAAATAGGACTCCCAAATAGCTCCCTATAAAATTTCATGTCAATCGGAGCTATGGTTGAGAAGTTATGGCCTCGAAAAAAATGCACTAAAATTTAGGAAAAAAAACCAAAAATAAAATTTCCAAATTTTGTTGGATGCTCCTGCATCACTTGGGTAGGATCGACTACCTCTTATTATTCCTCAAACTGGTATTCCTCTTTTTTAGCTTCAAATTCACTCTTTTACTCTCTTCTTGGGTCAAACCCTCTTTGCAACTCTTCTTGTAATGCCTTGAATTGCTTCTATAAAGCTCGTAAATCTACTACTGGCACTACAATATTACTAGCAACACCTTGGTTCCTTCGTGGGGGCATCTTGCTTTGGCTTCTTCAAAAATGAACCATAGATCCTGGTGTAAATTACCTCATGTTTGGTGATCTGCTTACACACTTAGGAACTCCCACTCTGATACCACTTGATGAGGATGAATGAACATTAACAAAACCATCCAAGGAGCCAAATCACAATAGAAAATAATTATTTTAATAATGACATGCAAAGGGGTAGAAATTACAATGCCAGATCGTACAATCTTGGAGCCCAATAAAAGGACATTTTTTTAGATCCAAAATCCCTTTTTAAATCCTATTTTACCCCCCTTTTACATGATTTTTAAGTTTCCCTCCCATGCAAAAAAAATTAAATTTAACTTTCCCACCCATGCAAAATTTTAAATTCTACTTTCCCGCACAACTGGCGGTCGACAAACACAAAAGCAAAATACTTAGAATTTTTTTTTTTTTTTGATGTAAGATTGCTTTGCTACCACTGGATTCTCCTGCATCATGCTAAGGGAATATTATAGACCAAATAGCAAGTTAACTTGACAAAAAATTATATTTTTAATAAAAACTATTAGATTGTAAAATTTTAGGTATAAAATATTAACAAACTAGATCAAGGATGATTCATTGATCCATGAGCTAAAATCGGGGCATATACCAACTCAATTATGCTTAGTAAGTAGGTGCATATTCTAATAGGTACAACTAGTAGCTAAATTTGATAATTCTAGATGAAGTCATTTAGACTAGACTTGATTATGGAGTAATTAATCTAGTTAAGAACAATTTCATAAAAATTTACAATTCAAGGGAGAACCAATTTTAGCATCTCAAAGTATTATATTTGATGAAATAAATTTAAACTAATGTGAATTATTAGGTACAAGGTTCACTAGGTATTTTAAATAAATTTATTTCATGAGGTATTTATAGCCAACTTGGAGTGAGATGAGGTGCATCTCAAAAAGGGATTGCTTATGGTGAGCAATTTTGAGGGATGAGTAGCATCCAAATTTTCCAATATAAGGGTTGTTTTGTGATTTGAGATATTAAATTTGAGAAGGAATAAAAGATAAGTGGAAGAGTGCATATATGGTGACTAGATATAAATATGGGAGGTTTTTTGGGAAGAGGGACATTAATAAGTAATTGAGTAGAAAGTGCCTAGAAATTAGATGGAGAAAATCTAAAACAAATAATATGTATAAAATTTTATCCTAAGCAATGACCTAGAAGCCATATAGTAGAAAAGCACTTTAATGGCTAAAATTTCAACTTGACTAATTTACTATTGAGTAGTGACTTGTGAGTCAAATGATAGACAAGCACTCATTTTCAACATGTGAATATGTATAAATTATGGTACAATTCTTGAGTGGTGGCCTATATGACATGATAATATAAAAATACTCAAGAAGAGGAGAGATATTTCTATAAATATGTAAAAGGTAAATATTTTATCTCTAAGTAGTGGCCCGGAAGCCATGATAAAGAAAAAATACCTAAAGGATGCAAGAATACAACTGTGATATATATACAAAATGCATCAGACCCAAGTATTGGCTTAAGAGTCATATATAGAACAAGAACTTAAATCATGTCAATAATATACCTAGAATATGTACAATATAACACAAAGAAATATAATAATAGGATAGTAGCTTTCATAGGGAGACTTCAGTTAGTAAATTCCCAAGGGGAACTTTGGTTAATGAATGCTCAAGGGAGACTTTTGTTAGTAATTTCCATAGGGAGACTTTAAATATCTAAACCATAGGGGGTTCCACCAAGAGATACTTTAAATGTATGCCATAGGGACATGCCCAAAAGGAATTTTAAATATCTATGCCATAGGGGACATGCCCAAGAGTGAATTTAAATTTTTACACCATAGGGGTCATGCCCAAGAGAGACTTTAAATATCTATTCCATAGGGGTAATTCTCAAGAGGAAATTTAATGTTCTACATCATAGTGGGCATGCACAAGAGGGACTTTTAATGTCTACACCACAAGAGGTATGCCTAAGAGAGACTTAAAATGTCTACATTGTAGGGGATGTGTCTAAGAGGGAATTTAAATGCCTATGTCATAGGGTAATTCCCAAGAGAAAAATTGAATAATTATGCCATAGGGGGTATGCAAAGATCTATACCATAGGGTGTGTATAAATTTATGTGCCTCAATGGGTGTGTAAATATTCATGCCATAAGGATTGTGTAAATTTTTTGCATACATGCAAGATGCATGTCATACAAAGAGAGATCTAAAGACCATAGAAGAAATTATTTGAATAATTGTATGCTAATGATTCTTAGAAATATTGAATAATATTACTCATAATGAGATAATTGATTTATCTAAAGGAATTTCATGTTTGTAAAAACAAATTACCCCTAGTAAGGAAATGATAATTTCTCTCCTAGATGATGTTGGAGATGAATTTGTTTTAATGTGATGTTATCTATGTTCATTTTATACACCTTCAATAATAGATGATATATCTATCCATGGTCTAGTGTGTCTATGAGATATCATACATATGCCAGAAAATGATTAGAAATACAATATTTCCCAAGGGTATATCAGGGAGCATGGATAAATTAATATAGGTTGCTATAGAAGATTATAGCCCCAAGCATATGATTAAATAAAGATATAGATAATACATTATAATAACATTTGTAAAAAACAATTATTAGAAAAATACATACATGTTCAATTAAGGAAGAGGCAAGAATAATTCTAGTGGGTATGCCCATGCAACTCAAAGTGATTTGTTGCTTAGAAAATCCATAAAATATTTATGCACTCATAAAAAATTAGTCACTTGGCTCTCACCCTCTTGGGGGTATATGGGTAGGAAATGTTATATGGTAATGATGTGAGAATAATTTTAAAGATGTATGTCCTAGCCAATTTATAGACTAAAGAGGAACAATGGTATAAATGATCAACTACTTAGAACACCCATAGTATTTTTATATGTTATCAAAGTGTTGATTAATCATAACTTATCCTCTTGTGGGTCAAAAATAGATGAGGATGAAGTTAGCATATATGAGGGTTGATATGGTTTGCATGATAGTCCCTTATGAGGGCCAAATATTATGATCCATCATATGGAAGATGCATAAATAGTTACATATTTGCAATACACTAGCTCATATAGTTTGGGATTCACAATAGTGTATAAGACAACCAAATAGATATTAGAAAAGATATATTATTATGAGTTATTTGGTAATATCTCTTAGTCAAGTTATAAACCAATAAAAGATGATGGTAATATTGATCTACTATTTGGTGCATCCATAAGATCTTATGCATTTATAAAATGATGATCACTATTGTCTCACCCTCTTGAGGTTTTATAAAAAGGATAAGGAGAAAGTAAACTAATGACTTAAAATATATATATTATGTTGATGCTTGGTTTCTTGATAAACACTTGGAAGGATCAAGCCATATGCACTAGTGTCTAGTAGATCTATAATTAATTATATATTTATAAAAAAATTGGTGTGTAATGTCTATCCTCGTAATAATGTTTGAGGAAACCAACTAGATTGATTGAGAGGAAGTAATGATTTATAGAATTTAAATAGGAGGTTTGAAGCTAGGTGTCTACTATATAACACATGTGTAAAATATTTAGGTATCCACAATAAATCGAACATAGGTATTTGATCCTCCCATTGATATGTAAGGTAACTAGTATTTGTAAGAAGTATATTGCCAAGTGGACCCACCATGGTGGTTGGAACCCTCTATAAACTAAGTGACACATTTGTAAAATATTTACAAGTCTACAAGATATTATATTTAGATGCAGCCAAACACCATTGGTGGTTCACCATGCAATGTAATAGCTTAAGAGGAATGGTACTTAAGTGTAGACACCTAAATCGTGTCATGCTTAGGGGAGCTATTACATAGACACACTCATAAGACCATAATATATAATATTGGACTTTACAAGCACCAACAGTGGTTCTCACCACTCATTTGGGGTCTTTTCAAGCCATCCAAGCTTGGATGCGCAACCAGATTCAAGTCGCTCAAACCTAGAGTGGCCAAATCCTAGCTATTGCAGATGACAGCGACCAGATCATAACCACTATAGATGATAGTGGCTAAACCATAAGAAGTGGTTTGTCAACAAACAAGCCCAATATCTGGTGGAAGTGGTAGTATGCATGCAATAAAGGTGAGTAGGTGTGACTTTGCATTCCATTTTAGGACTAGTTTACATAGGAGACTTGAGTTTGCATTTAGACTTAAGTTAACTGACCTCCAAGCATAAAAAAAGGACAAAATATTCTCATGCTAACGAATAGTTTGCATAGAAGACTCAAGTGGGTAGTTAGATTTTAGTTAACTAGCCTTCAAATATAGACAATAGACAAGGGCTTCTCATGCTAACTTGCACTATGCATGAGAAATTCATTTCTAGGGTTTGGACATAGACCTAGGGTTTCACACTATAAAATTTGCAAGTCTAAGAGCACCAAAGGATCGATATATGACATATAGAGAGCCTTATCATATCTAGAGATCATAGGAGATCATTTTAGAGAGAGAGAGTTCTCTTTGGGATCATGTGTGCGATGGAGCTTTGAAAAATCAAAGGGCATAACACCTACTTTCTTCAACATCAAATCATAGTATTTGACCCATAAATTTGGGGCAAGGAGAGCAAGGTTTTATTTATCATCTGTTGTCTTGGATAGTGGCCCGTAGGCTTGGCTTAGATATACATATCATATTTTATCTTGTTTTCTTATATCATTAGCATATATTTACTTGATTTCATGGTATTTTTTTATCATATTTCTATTACATTATTTTATTACTAACAACCTCATCTGGGGAGGCAATCTTAGACACCTAAAAGTGTGTTGTTGTTTCATTGCTTGCAGGGCCATAGGTACATCGGATGAAGGTTACAACATACAAGAGCAAAAGGGATCCCTCTAAGAGATAGACCTAGAGAAAGAGGCATTTGTAAGCCCTCATACTTTTATTTGTGTGGAAACGAGAAGTTTTTATAAGCACACCACCTCTTTGTGGAAGGGGCACTCCTTGCCCACTTGTAATTTATAGTATCAAAATGGGTATCCCTAAGAGGTACCGAGCTTCAATATCAATAAAGAGATCTATCTTTTGTTATTTCATGTTATATTTTTTGTTTTTCCTCGTCTTTCCATTTTATATTTGGTATTTTAAATAATAATTGCAAGTAGGGTTTTCAGAAAAGGGACCGGTGTGCGCGTTCTCGGGGTCGCTACAGATGGCGAACATGGTGGGACGGCCACTAATTTTTCATTTTTTACTGGAAAACTAACTTAATTTTATGTGCAGGTCTAGTCTCTCTGATCAATTAGCAGAGCCACCTCTTCAGGATAACAATCCTCTCACCATAGAGTTGCCTAATGATGCGGTCTTTGCATTATCATATCTTCCAGAGCTCGAAGAACCTAAGAAAGAAAAATATATGTCATTGTTCTTCGATGGTTCAAAGTGTGAACAAGGAGGTGGAGTAGGGATTGTCTTTATCACACCGTAGGATGCTCCATTGCCCTTATAATTCAAACTAGAATTCTCATGCACAAACAATAATACAAAATATGAAGTATTTATCCTGAGACTCCAAACAACCATAACAATGGGCATTAAAATATTGAATATCTTTGGTGACTCCTTGCTCATAGTAAAATAGGTCAAAGGACTCTTCAAATGCAGGTTCCCACTCTTGAAGACTTACAAGGAACTTTTTGACAATCACTTAGTCTGGTTGGAATGGTACGACATCGAGGAAATCGCTCGTACATCAAATATATTTGCAGACACTATGGCCTCTTTGGGATCCTTAATCCCTCAAAATTCATATGCTCATTTTACAACCATTCATGTGAAAGTGCTTTTGCACTCAGCAAAATGCCATGAATATTTTGACAATCAAGAATCAGTCAACATGAACAACATCAAACCAAATCAAGATTGCTCCTTCATAGCCAGAAGTTTCTTGTAAACAACACCTTAGGGGTCGTTGATCTCCTAAGGACCCATATAGTGTGGTGTGACCATATACCATAGACTTGTTCCTCAATCCGTGTTCACTACCTCAAAAATGTAGGAAGAGCAAGTTGTCTATTCTATAGAGGTTGTGGCCTATCAGGATTGGATTTCCCAACTATGGGACTTCCTAAAGCTCAGAATAATACCTCAAGGTTTTTTGCATACTAAAATGTGAACATTTAAATAGAGAGCAATAAGATAAATTTTTCTAGGAGAAATCCTCTACAGACGAGGATATTATGGAGTATTGCTTTGTTGTCTTGAGCCCCAGGAAACATCTTAGGTAGTTTCACAAGCTCGTGATGGAACATGTGGAGGCCATTTCAATGGCATGGCCATCGTTAAGTGCATATTGAGAATGGGTTACTATTGTCCCATAATGGAAAAGGACTATTGTGAGTATGTCAAGAAATGTAGTAAGTGCCAGCATCATGCAAATCTAACTCACTTACCATCGCAAGCTTTGCAGCCCATCCAGGTAGCATGGCCATTTTCGTAATGGGGACTAGACTTGATTGGGAAGATCTCACCCCTGTCCTTAGGTCGACACAAATTCATCATAATGGCCATATAATACTTCACTAAATGGGTAGAAGAAGTCCCCTTAACATCAACAACTAGACCAAGGATTACGGAGTTTATACTCCACAATATCATAAGTCATTTTGGGGTCCCTTCTAAGGTAATATCGAATAATGGGCCATATTTTAAGAACAAAAATGTGTGTGCTTTAATGAACAAATACCATATTCAGCATAGTTTTTCAATGCCTTATTATCCACAAGCAAACGAGTAAGCATAAGCCTTAAAAAAAACAATAGTCTCCATTTTGAGGAAGACAGTGCAAGAAAATCACAAGGATTGGCACATGCAATTGCCTCTTGCACTATGGGCATACAGGACTAGTATACGGATGCCCACTGGGGAAACACCTTTCTCACTAGTATATGGCACTGAAGCCATCATGCCTCTAGAGTTGGAAATCTTGACTCTACGCATAGCACTAAAGGACTTCATAGATGATGAAGATGCGCGACAAGGTTGCCTTGATCAATTGATGCTTCTTGATGAACACCGATTCAATGCTTTAGAGCATCTCTGTGTTTATCAAGATCACATTGCATGAGTTTACAATAGTAAATTCCACCTAAGGGAATTCAAGGTTGGAGATCTAGTGCTTAAATAAAACTAGTAGAATTTAAATCTATCGTCGCATCTACGAGATAAGTTCACGGTAAACTGGATAGATCCATACATGATTTCACAAAGAGTTGGACCTGGAGCATATCACCTTATATCATTAGATGGTTTTGAAAATCATGAAACTCTCAATATCATTCACTTAAAGGTATTTTACACATAAAAACATCAAAAACATTCAAATATGTCAAAAATAAAAAACATTCAAATATGTCAAAAATAAAAAACATTCAAATATGTCAAAAACAGAAAAACATTCAAATATGTCAAAAATAAAAAACATTTAAATATGTCAAAAATAAAAAACATTCAAATATGTCAAAAGCATAAACATATCATAAAAACATAAAATTCAAAAATTCAAATCAAAAGGCTCCAAGGGTAATTCAAGTCGCTTGGTCAAAAATCAAATCAAAGGCTCCAAGGGTAAGTGATACCGCTTGGTCAAAAATCAAATCAAAGGATCCAAGGGTAATTCAAGCCGTTTGGTCAAAAATCTAATCAAAATATCCAAGGGTAATTCATATTGCTTGGTCAAACAATCAAATAAAAGGCACCAAGGGTAATTCATACCGCTTGGTCAAACAATTAAATCAAAGGCTCCAAGGGTAATCCATGCCTCTTGGTCAAAAATCAATACAAAAAGATCCAAGGGTAATTCATACCGCTTGGTCAAAACCAAAATCATCAAAGGCTCCAAGGGTAATTCATACCGCTTGGTCAAACAATCAAATCAAAGGCTCCAAGGGTAATTCACACCGCTTGGTCAAACATCAATTCAAAAGGCTCCAAGGGTAATTCACGTCGCTTGGTCAAAAATCAAATAAAAAAGGCTCCAAGGGTAATTCATGCCACTTGGTCAAAAATAAAATAAAAAAGGCTCCAAGGGTAATTCAAACCACTTGGTCAAAATCAATAACAAAAGCCCCAAAGGCATAATAAGCCCTTTGGTCAAATTAATCAAAAACACAAAAACAACATAAAATAAAAAATACAAAAATAATTGCACTTTACATTTTGCATCCACATCATTGCATTGCATTTTCACATACATTACAAGATATGTCATGAGAGTCTTAAAAATGATACCACAGTTTGTCGCACAATTCATTCATATCCATACCCCCATCCACATGTGTGTAATTGTGTTTTTCAACACAACCATTATTTGTGGCTATACATAATTACTAAGGCTTTTCGGTTAGTTAACCAAATATAGTAATCTTATCAACTTTTGAGGAAAATAACTTTGACTAGTAGAAGGTAAGGCCTAGCTGTGATAAATCCTTGGATATTCAAGATCCCATCACTAATTGAAACATTAAAATCCTAGCTAGTACAAGGAAAATATGAAAGCTACAAAGTGGTCTAGGTTACCTTAGGTGAAAAGGATCTTCCTTGCTTATCCCTTTGTGCAACTGGTTTAAAGGTGTTGAGAATTGGCAAAAGGACAAGCTTTACCCTATCAAAATCCCTTGATTAAATCAAAATAAGCAAAAATCCCAAAGCAAAGTACATATTCAAAAGGCCAAGCATTAAGTCCAGATTTCAAAGCAAAATCCGTAACACAAATCAAAAACCAAAAAAAAAAAATCAAACTCAAAAAAATCAATAAAAAATAAACAGTGATTTTCATCACTACGTATGAGCAAAATAAACAATGATTATCATCACTACAAAAAAAAATCCCCGCTTAAAGAAAAAATAAAATAAAAAATAAACAGTGATTTTCATCACTACATATGGGCAAAAATCCAAAGCCAAAAAGAAGCCAAAAAGAAGGGAATAAAGCTTGAATCCCTAGAATTCTTAGCATTGTACAAAACTGGAAGGAGAAATCCGTACGCATGATGATATGTCTATTACAATTTTTTCATGCATTTGTGTAGACCAATGTTTGAATGTGGATGAGCTAGCTTATGTAACCAAATATTTCCTAGTAGTATAGTCCAACTAAGTCCAATATAAGGATGAGAAGAACACTTGAGGATCCCTAATCTTAGCAATGGGCTGAAAGAATCCTTCCTAAAATCGAAGGAAATGCTTGAGTTCTACCTCAAAATATACAATCACATGCACACAAAGAGATCATAAAAAACTAGGTCCATGGTAAAATCCTTACTTTTCAAAAGACTAAGTGGTAAGTAGATAGTTGTTGAAAGGGGAACTAGAGTGTTTGAATCTTCGAAAAGCCCCAATTTTTTTTTTTTACATAGCAACAAATCACAACATCATTCACACCATCATATTGCTTATAATATTCTATAAATTAGGGGGTATCAACATAAAAGGACAGATACCACATATATATTAGAAATAGTATATAGACGACCACTGACTACTTTATATATTTTAATTTATAGAAACTTATTAAGAAAATACATTACACACCATTACATCTCATATATGAATACTTAATCAATATTTATGATAGAAGTGATTATTTAAATTCATGATTATTTTTAAACTTTCAGTGGTATCACCCATTAATATTGTCAACGTCATATGCATTTCATATTTTTTAAGTGATTAGAGCATACAGGTTCGTTTATATCATTTCATCACATGAGTTAGATGCATATAATTAAAGCAAAAATTAAACATGAATTTAACAATAACATTTGCATCCACGAAAACAAGTCATTAATCATCCATAAACCACATCATAAACATATAGTCAATATCAATTTGCATACCATAAATTCATCATTCAACATAAAAATACATTGCATCCTATCATCAAATCATATAACCATCTACACATCCATCTAAGCATCTTCAAATATCATCTATCATCTAACATATTCATCATATCATCATAATACCATCATCGCATCATATCATAAAATAAAATAACAATAAAAACATAAGCAATAAATGATACACATAATGAGTCATAAAAGGTAAATTTATCATAAAAGTATGTGTATCAAGTCCAATGGATATACAAAAATGTCCACGGGCTATAGTCATGTAGGTCAGTCGACCTCAAAAATGAATCAAGGACCAAGTAGAGAATCAGTCAAATGTTGGGTCTAAGCCCCATGCACCATCTCCTCTAGTGCCACCTCCCCCTATGGTTGTATCGTGAGTCGAGTGATGTGAGCCTGTAGGTCTCTCTATTCGAGTCTAGGTCCGTTGGCTAGGATGGGCAGAAGAATACCCCGAGGTAGAGCACCCACTGGCCTGTGAACCACCTGCACCTACTAGATCCTTAGGGACAAGACCATGCCTCCTGAGCTACATCTAAAGGAGGGTAACATGATCCGTAAGTCCCCAGATCCATACCTCATGCTCATACAACAAGGACTAAAGCCATCCCACATCTGCCCCTGAGCCTACTGTTGGAACCTCCTGTGGTGTAGAAGGAAATGTTGGCAATTTTGGGTACTTTGGGTACATTGCCTTTGCTCAAGTGTATAAGTTGTCATTGATGTCAAAAGGCATTTTTGTGTTGATATCAAAAAGAGTGTGATGTCAAAAATATCTTGAGAAGCTTCATAATGTTAAAGGGTTTTTATTAAAACCATGGTGACAAGGTTAAAGGTTTTTCTTAAAACCATTTGGACTCATTAAGGGTTTTTATTAAAACCAAGCTTAACTTAATGCAAAGGTTTTTACTTCTTGAAAAACCTTGAAGGTCCATGTTTATTATTAATAATTAAATTAACTCAAACCTTTGACAAGGGTCTAAGTTTAATTTATTATTAATAAAATAATAATTATTATTATTTTAATTATTATTAAAGGGTCTTTCAACCCTTAAGCGACGGAGAAAAAAGAATTATTTCGCCGATGTGTTGCCATCATTGGAGGAGCGCCGACGTCAAACAGTTAAGGAGAAATGGCTATATAAGTGGGGATGATTTTCTAAAGTGATTGTAACTCCGAGTAATGAAAATTGTAGCTCTGTGATCTTCGAGAAAGCGTTGTATTTATTTGAGAGTTGATTATCGATATTGAGTTGCCCAAGTAATTTCTTGCGTTTTCAGTTTGTGCTTTGACATCCGACAGATTGCACTTCACCTACAGTTGTTGGGACTGCACTCGAATTACGTTTTTAGTTTGCGCTTTGACATCCGACAGTTTGCTTTCACCTACGATTGATTGGATTGCACGAAGGATAACAGTTTTCTGTTTGCACTGTGTGGATGATTATTTCTGTTGCCCAGTAAGTTACGTTTTGGACAGCGCTCACCAGTTTGCATGTGGCTTGTGGAAGACATTTACGTTTTCCAGATTCTTGGAATCAAAGGAAGATAAAATATAGGGCAACACTGTATTTCTTCATTGGGCACTTGTGACCCAATGACGGTGGCATTTTAGCGAAGGCGCTAGAAGGCAAAGGTGCTGAGTTCGATTCTCTTCGTGGGTACTTTTCTTTTGGTCACGGTGTGCAAAGGATAGTGGTTGTGAATGCGCTGGAGGTATAAGGTTAAGTTATCATATTTGCTTTGACATTGTTTTATTGATGCTTAATGTTTATGTGGAGTAATAAGGTGTAAAGAGGTTTTACTTTGTATGTATATTATACTTCTGGTGGTTTTTATTAAGTTGGAGAAATAAGGTGTTAATTTGGATCTTTATTATTGTTTATTATTGTATAGTTGCTAACTCTAATTGGTGGCAAATTGAGAGTTAGTGTTGTGAAAGATTTTGAGTTCTCCTTCTTCATCAAAGTAAAGGTATGGGCAACTTCTTCCATGTATATTGTTGATGGTATATTTTCTGAAATTGAGTTTGGAGTGAAAAGGTTGTCTACTAGGTATTTTTGGTGTAAATCCTATTTTTTGGATATTGAAGATTGTTTATGCATTAAAATCATTGATGAGTTTTTGGGTGAATGCATAATTCCGGTTGAGGAAGAGGAAGCATTTTTTGCACTAGGGTTTATGTTAGTAAGTCTTGCTACTTGCATTGAGATGATGAAACCCTAGTTGTTGGTGAAAAGAATATGAGTATCATTGTTATATGAGATATTGCATAGTTGGAAATTGTTGGGTTGTGTTTCATATTCTTGAGAAAAGCATACTACATCTATCTTATTCTTTTGAGATTGAGATTGAGTTGAGATTGATATTGGGAGTTAAGTATAGAACATATTGAGTCTCTAACAATTCTCTTTATGCTTCTATGAGGTTTATGAATCACATTGGGTCTCTAACAATTCTCTTTGTGGGTTCATGCTAAGCAAGTTTTTCTTGGTGAGCTTGCTGAGGTTTTGGACAGGTTCCGGTGGGGACTTGTGAGCAGGTTTTGGACAGGTTTCGGTGGGGACTTGTGAGAAAATTTGGATAGGTCCTAGCAGAGGACTTGTGAGCTGAGTTTTTGAGAGTTCTATCAGAGGACTTGAGGACATATTTGGCAAGTCTTTGAGAAGGCTTGTGTGCAGAGGATTGATGTGTTCAAGTGTTGGACAGATCTGACAGACAGAGGAAGACTTGTACTAGACCGACTGACTATGTTTGGTATAGGTAGCTGAGATGCTGTGGACGTGATCATAGAAGGCAGAGGTCTCTTAGGCTAAGCATTGAGGACAAGAGGTCTTCGATGGAAAGGAGTTCCATGTGTTGGCAAGAGGTAGAGGCAGTTGATCTTCTGAGGGATCATTTCTAGAGCATAGGGGAAGGTATCTCCTTTGAGCAGAGGCTCATAAATTCAGATTGGGGGAAGGTGTCTCCTTTGGGCCGAGGCTCATAAACATTGTAATTGGGAAGGATTCCCAAAGAACTTTGAGATAACTTTTAGAGAAAATTTTTGTGGACGTAGCCTAACCATTTTGGGTGAACCATGTTAAAAATGGGCTTTCAATGTGTGATGCTTTCTATCTTGATTAATGTTGTGTTGATGCCACTGCTATCTAAAGTTAAAAATATTAATTGGTTAAGTCTTATACTGTTCACCCCCCCCTCTCAGTATAAGTCCATGTTCTTCAATTAGTATCAGAGCGGGTCTCTCCAGAAAGAGCCTAACAGCTTGGAGAAGGATCTATCAGAGGATCATACATATTCAGAAAGAGATGAAGAGGTTGAGTTCGATCTCAAAGGTGAATTCTTCTTGGCTTTGAGAAAGCTTGAGAAATTCAAGGAAGAGAATTATGTTCTCAAGCATCAATATCAGGAAGAAAATATAGCAAGATCAGAATTGTTTCAAAGTGTTATAGACTTCAAAATTCTAGCTGAAGAAGGGAAGAAGGTTGAACAGGTTCTGACAGAGGTTCTCAAAGGAAAGGAAGCTGATTGCGAGAAACTAGAAGAAGAAGTTATGTCTCTTAGAGTGAAGTTGGAACAGTTGGCTCTCAAATAGAATACTCCGTGTGAAAAGCAAAAGAAGGATGGTATCACCATTCAAGAAATAGGGTCTTCGAGCAAGATCAATCTTCATCCTGAAGAGCGGTGGATTCTAGTTGGTCACAAGAAGAACAATCATCCAAGGCATCAAAATAGGTTACATAATACTTTCCATGGCTATTGTTTTTCTTGCAAGAAATTTGGTCACAAAGCTATGCATTGCAATAAGTCCATGAATAGACATAGTAAGGAAAATGGTAACTCTTTTGCACCTCTTATGAATAAAGATGTCATGTGTTACAAGTGCAATAATTTTGGGCATATTGCTAGGATGTGCAGTTTGGATAGATCTATCCTTGAGTTCACTAAAAAGAAAAATGAGATCACATCTAAGTCAATGATAGCTCAAACTGCTTTTCATGCTCTAGACAAAGTATAAAAATGGTATCTTGATAGTGGTTGTTCAAAACATATGACTCGTGAAAAGGAAAAGTTTTTGGTCTTAAAAGAAACAAACAGAGGAACAATCAGTTTTGGAGATAACGAGTCAGCTAAAATCGGTGGTAAAGGGACTCTTAGTTTGGATGGGAAATCCAAAATAGAAAATGTGCTTTATGTAGAAGGCCTAAGACATAATCTTCTAAGTGTGAGTCAACTTTGTGATCAAGGGCACATAGTATCTTTCTTTTCAGATAGATGTGAGATAAGTAAAGAAAAAAATGGAAAACTCATTGCTAGTGCTACAAGGACTCCAAAAAATCTTTACATGCTAAGTGAGATAAAAAAGGAAAAATGTTTTCTAACTCAAGAATATGAGAGTTGGTTATGGCATAAAATATTGGGGCATTTGAGCTTTGATAATCTTGTCAATATTAGTAACAAGGAAGTAGTTAGAGACTTGCCCAAAATAAAAAGGCCCCATAACATCATTTGCGGTCCTTGTCAACATGGAAAATAGACCAGAACCAGTTTCAAATAAAAAGGGTATACTTCTTCAAAACCATTGGATCTTATTCATACTGATTTATGTGGCCCTACTAGAACTCAGAGCATTCAGGGAGAAAGCTACTTCATGCTTTTTATAGATGATTATTCTAGAATGACTTGGGTTACTTTTCTCAAAGAAAAATCGAAGCTTTTGAAAAATTTAAAGCTTTCAAAGAAATGGTTGAAAATGATACTGACAAGAGAATCAAATGTTTAAGATCAGATAGAGGAGGAGAGTTCACTTCAAATGAGTTTGTGGAATACTGTGAGCAGCAAGGAATCAAAAGAGAATATTCAACAGTAAGAACTCCTCAACAAAATGGAGTAGTTGAAAGGAAAAACAAAACTATTGAAAATATGGCTAGAGCTATGTTGAATGAGTCAAAACTTTCAGATGGCTTTTGGAAAGAGGCAGTCAGTACAATAGTCTACATTATCACCAGGGCCCAACTTAGAGTCAATCATCATAAAACTCCTTATGGGTTGTGGAAAGGAAGACTAGCTATAGTAAAATACTTCAAAGTGTTTGGGAGTAAGTGCTCCATCAGAAGGGAAGATCAGAATTTGGGTAAGTTTGATCCTAGATGTGATGAGGGAATATTTCTTGGGTATTCCAGCAAAAGCAAGGCCTACAGATGCTTCAACAAAATAACTCATACAGTTGTAGAGAGCATAAATGTAACTTTTGATGAAAAGACAGGGATAAGAGAACCAATCCAGGAACTCAGTGATGAAATTTGTCAAGAAGAATTCAGAGAGGTTTCAGATGAAGAAGAGGAAAGACAACAACTGCTTCCCAAAACTCCTTCACGATATGTTCAGAAACATCATCCCAAAGATTTGATCATTGGTGATCCAAATAGGAGGCAAACAAGAAGAAGAGTCATTCCCTCACATGATTCTACAAATGTTTCATTATTATCTCAAATTGAGCCAAAATATTTTGGTGAAGCATGTGCAGATAAGTTTTGGGTAAAAGCAATGGATGAAGAGCTAAATCAAATAGAGAAAAGTGAAACTTGGGAATTGGTTCCAAGACCTAAGGACAAGAATGTCATTGGCACAAAATGGTTATTCAGAAATAAACTCAATGAATATGGAAATATTGTCAGAAACAAAGCTAGGTTAGTCTGCAAAGGTTATGCTCAAGTAGAAGGTGTTGATTTCGAAGAGACGTTTGCTACTATTGCTCGTATTGAAGCTATAAAAATGTTTTTGGCCCTTTCAAGCTTCAAATAATTCAAGGTGTATCAAATGGATGTAAATTCAGCTTTTCTAAATGGGGTGTTGGAAGAAGAAGTCTACATAGAACAACCATAAGGAGTGTCTCTCTCAGAACAGTCAGACTATGTGTGCAAACTGAAAAAGGCCTTGTATGGGTTAAAGCAAGCACCTAGGGCTTGGTACTCAAGACTTGACAGGTATCTTCATGAGCAAGGCTTTAGGAAAGGTGTGGTAGATAGCAATTTGTATATTAAGGATGAAGGTGATGATATGCTGATTATGGTTGTCTATGTTGATGATATTATTTTTGGGGGAAATAATACTCAGATGTGCAAAGATTTTGCTAACACCATGTGGAAGGAATTTGAGATGTCTATGATTGGAGAGCTATCATTCTTTTTAGGTCTTCAGATTTCTCAATCAAAAGATGGTGTATTTCTCTCTCAAGGAAAGTATATCAAAGAAATGTTGAAGAAATGAGGGATGATGGACAACAAACCAATATGTACTCCAATGATTACATGATGCAAGATGAGTAAAGATGATGAATCTCCAACGGCAGATCAGAGGTTGTACAGATCAATGATTGGCAATTTATTATATGTTACAGCTACCAGACCATATATCATGCAGGCGATTGGGTTGGTAGCAAGATTTCAGGTAGCTCCTAAATATTCTCATGTTATGGCAGTTAAGAAGATATTCAGATATCTGAAGGGCACTATGGACTTTGGGCTTTTGTATCCCAAAGGTGATGATTTCACCCTCACAGCTTATACAGATGTAGATTGGGCAGGCGGTATTGATGATAGGAAAAGAACTAGTGGTGGAGCATTCTTTCTGGGAAAGAGTTTGGTTTCTTGGCTAAGTAAGAAACAACCTTCAGTTTTCTTATCTATAGCAGAGGCTGAATACATAGCAGCAGTGGCTGGGTGTACATAGGTTTTATGGATGAAAACCACCTTAGAGGATTTCAAAGTCAAACATGAACAACCCATCTCCATACTTTGTGATAATACAAGTGCCATAAGTATTTCTAAAAATTCGGTAATGCACTCAAGGACAAAGCATATTTCCATCAAGTATCACTTTCTAAGGGAGAAAGTGCAAGACAAATAGGTCAAGGTAGAGTATGTGTCTACTAAAGAGAAGATTGCAGATATCTTCACCAAACCTCTTCCACGAGATACGTTTGAGTATCCAAGGGAGAAATTGGGAGTTGTACTCCCACCCAAGAATTAATCACCTCATCAAGAGGTGGGGGAGGGACTAAGCTAAGAGGCTCCTTCTTAGTCTCGAGCCCCAAAGGTGGCCCTTTGCCATTGATTACAAAGGGGGAGAGATATGAGTAAGGGGGAGAGCTTCAAAGTGAAGAGGAAAGCTTCAAGTCAGGGGGAGCAAAACTTCAAAGGAAGATTCTTAGTTGTGGGCACAGTTGGTTAGTTGTTAGCATAGTTGGTTTCAGTTTTGGCTCTTGAGAAGTGTTTTTAGTAAAGGTTTGCCATCAATGACAAAGGGGGAGATTGTTGGCAATTTTGGGTACTTTGGGTACATTGCCTTTGCTCAAGTGTATAAGTTGTCATTGATGTCAAAAGGCATTTTTGTGTTGATATCAAAAATAGTGTGATGTCAAAAATATCTTGAGAAGCTTCATAATGTTAAAGGGTTTTTATTAAAACCATGGTGACAAGTTTAAAGGTTTTTCTTAAAACCATTTGGACTCATTAAGGGTTTTTATTAAAACCAAGCTTAACTTAATGCAAAGGTTTTTACTTCTTAAAAAACCTTGAAGGTCCATGTTTATTATTAATAATTAAATTAACTCAAACCTTTGACAAGGGTCTAAGTTTAATTTATTATTAATAAAATAATTATTATTATTATTTTAATTATTATTAAAGGGTCTTTCAACCCTTAAGCGACGAAGAGAAAAAGAATTCTTTCTTCGATGTGTTGCCATCATTGGAGGAGCGCCGATGTCAAACAGTTAAGGAGAAATGGCTATATAAGTGGGGATGATTTTCTAAAGTGATTGTAACTCCGAGTAATGAAAATTGTAGCTCTATGATCTTCGAGAAAGCGTTGTATTTCTTTGAGAGTTGATTATCGATATTGAGTTTCCTAAGTAATTTCTTGCATTTTTAGTTTGCACTTTGACATCCGACAGATTGTGCTTCACCTATAGTTGTTGGGATTGCACTCGAAATACGTTTTCAGTTTACGCTTTGACATCCGACAGTTTGCTTTCACCTACGATTGATTGGATTGCACGAAGGATAACAGTTTTCTGTTTGCACTGTGTGGATGATTATTTCTGTTGCCCAGTAAGTTACATTTTGGACAATGCTCACCAGTTTGCATGTGGCTTGTGGAAGACATTTACATTTTCTAGATTATTGGCATCAAAGGAAGATAAAATATAGGGCAACACTGTATTTCTTCATTGGGCACTTGTGACCCAACGACGGTGGCATTTTAGCGAAGGCGCTAGAAGGCAGAGGTGTCGAGTTCAATTCTCTTCGTTGGTACTTTTCTTTTGGTCGCGGTGTGCAAAGGATAGTGGTTGTGAATGCACTGGAGGTATAAGGTTAAGTTATCATATTTGCTTTGACATTGTTTTATTGATGCTTAATGTTTATGTGGAGTAATAAGGTGTAAAGAGGTTTTACTTTGTATGTATATTATACTTCTGATGGTTTTTATTAAGTTGGAGAGATAAGGTAAATTTGGATATTTATTATTGTTTATTATTGTATAGTTGCTAACTCTAATTGGTGGCAAATTGAGAGTTAGTTTTGTGAAAGATTTTGAGTTCTCTTTCTTCATCAAAGTAAAGGTATGGGCAAATTATTCCATGTATATTGTTGATGGCATATTTTCTGAAATTTATTTTGGACTGAAAATGTTGTCTACTAGGTATTTTTGGTGTAAATCCTATTTTTTGGATATTGAAGATTGTTTATGCATTAAAATCATTGATGAGTTTTTGGGTGAATGCATAATTCTGGTTGAGGAAGAGGAAGCATTTTTTGCACTAGGGTTTATGTTAGTAAGTCTTGCTACTTGCATTGAGATGATGAAACCCTATTTGTTGGTGAAAAGAATATGAGTATCATTGTTATATGAGATATTGCATAGTTGGCAATTGTTGGGTTGTGTTTCATATTCTTGAGAAAAGCATACTACATATATATTATTCTTTTGAGATTGAGATTGAGTTGAGATTGATATTAGGAGTTAAGTATAGAACATATAGAGTCTATAACAATTCTCTTTATGCTTCTATGAGGTTTATGAATCACATTGGGTCTCTAATAATTCTCTTTGTGGGTTCATGCTAAGCAAGTTTTTCTTGGTGAGCTTGCTGAGGTTTTGGACAGGTTTCGATGTGGACTTGTGAGCAATTTTTGGATAGGTTCCAGTGGGAACTTGTGAGCAGATTTGGACAGGTCCTGTAGCACCCTAAAATTGGTGCAGTAAAATTGGAATAATTACATTCACCTTAGTAAATAAATTTAAATTCAAATTTAACCTCCCAAACCGCCCGTTAACCGCAGAGAAACCCATTTCCTCTTTTTTCGTGCCATTTTTAGCAGTTATTTTGACCGTTTGACGATATCGTCTCCGATCAGACGATATTGCCCCAGATTTGACGATTTCGTCTGGACTAGAACGTCCAGACGATTTTATTGCAAAACTAAATTTGCATAGTTGGAATCCATTCCAACGGGTCTCCAATCCGGTCAAAAGCGTGTCTGCGCCGTTGGGACCCTTCCCCCGTTGGAGATCTCCCAAATTGGTATGATCTCCAACCTCCCAACAACTATCCTATGCCTATTTAACTCTAAGACTTTTCCCTCCCCAACCCCTGGCTGAATTTTTATGTAAATCAACTCCCTATGCGCTAAAACACTTCAAATTTTCTCCTGCACTAGTCCTATATTAATTTTATTGCAGATACACCACTGGTTTTTAGTCGGAGCCAGCATCTATCATAGCCGACAAACTTGTCAAGATCAGAGACGATCTCATTATATTCGAGACGATCTCATACTGATGCGAGATGATTTTGACTGCAGCACACATCGAGGCAATCAGTGCCTGGAGTTTGCTCTTCTGTCTCTTTTCTCTATCATTTTATGTTATAAATTAGATTGTTTATTCAGTTTTTATATTATATTGCATTTGGAGTTCACCCATTTTGTCTAGTTTACATATTAAGATCATATTCTGCTATCTAAAAATAGTTATTTGCATTTACTTATGTTCTTGTATATTGTTCAACACTCATATTACTGTTTCACATAGTTTGCCCCTATTTGCAAAATAGAATTTCTTGTATTTCGCATCTGTCTGCTGTTTTGCAGGTCTGATGAATTCGTCTGACGAATTCGTCAGATTGCAGACGATCCTGTCATTTTAGATGATTTTATCAAATTGAAGGCGATTCTGTTGAATTGCAGATGATCCAGACTACTTCAAGCTTCAGAAACTCCATCAGACTTTCGGATCAGGTAATCCTCATTGGCCTCCTGTAAATTCTCTATTTCTGCTTTCTTTTCTGTTTTCTGTATTCATTTAATCTGCATCTTCATATAGCATAGCTTAGAAACATTTTGGCCAAACCTAGGACTTGAATGCTTAAGACTAAAAATGAACACATCAAAACACATTCCAAACCTAGGCGTGGAAACTGCCCTTAAATGTTTCCTGGTGAACCCACCATCCATCGAAAAATCACCAAAATACACTTCCCTTGAGAGGCGGGACCTTCGTAAAGTCCTCTCGTCCGAGGTACCGCATCATCCTTTTCCCATCCTCCTTTCGGGCACGGATCCAATAGCTTGAAGGTAGGGATGCGAAAAATTTGGAGCGATACAGGTCCTAGCAGAGGACTTGTAAGCTGAGTTTTTGAGAGTTCTATCAGAGGACTTGAGGACAGATTTGGAAAGTCTTTGAGAAGGCTTGTGTGCAGAGGATTGATGTGTTCAAGTGTTGGACAAATCTGACATACAGAGGAAGACTTATACTAGACCGATTGACTGTGTTTGGTACAGGTAGCTGAGCTACTGTGGATGTGATCATAGAAGGCAGAGGTTTCTTAGGCTAAGCATTGAGGACAGGAGGTCTTTGGTGGAAAGAAGTTCCACGTGCTGGCAAGAGGTAGAGGTAGTTGATCTTCTGAGGGATCATTTCTAGAGCAGAGGGTAAGGTATCTCCTTTGAGCAGAGGCTCATAAATTCAGATTGGGGGAAGGTGTCTCCTTTGGGTTGAGGCTCATAAACATTGTAATTGGGAAGGATTCCCAAAGAACTTTGAGATAAATTTTAGAGAAAATTTTTGTGGACATAGCCCAGCCATTCTGGGTGAACCACATTAAAAATGGGCTTTCAATGTGTGATGCTTTCTATCTTGATTAATGTTGTGTTGATGCCACTGCTATCTAAAGTTAAAAATATTAATTAGTTAAGTCTTATATTGTTCACCCCCCCCCTCTCAGTATAAGTCCATGTTCTTCAGGAAAAACAAACTACATCTTGACATCGCCACCCCCAATAGTAGCCTGTAGAGGCTGTATCTATGTTGTGAGCTACTAAATTGTAGCATCTCACCATTGTACCTGCATATTAATAGCCTAGAGCTCAATCTCGACCTCATGCAACTATGCTATCAGAGGAGTGTCTCTCTCCTCAGGCTCTAACACCTCCTCCTCCTTAGGAACATCAGGATCCTCTACTACCACCTACTCTATCAGCTGGACCCATACCTCGGTCTTGGCTTGAACCCTATGTCTTACTGTATCTATGCCATCACCCCCACCATCATCCTCATGCCCTAGACTACCAATGCCATGACACATCCGATCACCCCACCATTGAGAGTAGGTCTCTATAACTCCCCCAACCACTGTGGGGTCTACGGCTAGGGCATCCTCCTCATCTACAAGCTTTGTGACCTATCATGGAGGTAGTTCCTTCTCTGCTATGAGGTACATGTACAAGAATGGTACCAAGGGCACATCCTACTACAATCCATACTGACGAAGAACCCGAGAGTAGAAGAAATACTCTTGGATGGCAATCTTACGACCAACGAGCCATCGCTTGCACCGTGTCCTAGCAGTAAAACTATTTGGATCATCCCAAACCAAACACTCATAGTATGACTGCCACATGACATCTCCAACAAAAAAATTGGTAAAAGCAACAGTATAGTGGGATAGCTCCCTCGTAAAAGTGTGGCTCTTACGCTCCTCATGCTTTGGAGCCCATATGGCAGCATAGCACTATGTTCGATCCTCAATAGATGTAATATCAGCTGGGAGCCCCTTAGGGTGATCTATCTTAATGTGCTTCCATCCCCAAACATGTAGGATCAAATTGCAAGCAATGCTAACACATCTGCACCAATGGATGTGGTACAAATCATCATAGCACTAAGCCAATAGTGATCTACCCCATGCATAGATGATAGGCTCCTCACTATCCATAAGGTCCTACACCATCACCAGGAGGTTCCAAGGGAATCTCAAACTCGAGTAATCCAAGACAAGAACATTGTTGATCACCATTAGCAATACGACATGTCTCACTGTGAAACTTGAGCATCATACCAAGTCTTGATAGATACTCCCCCAGACCTAGTCTCCCAAAGGGCCTATGCAGAGCGTGCTCCAAACACCTGAGCATAGATAGCCACCTGATCAGTAGTGGTTGACAAAAAAATGGGCACCCCATTGAATAGGATCCAAAAAATCCTATAAACATCCTTCGACGTGATAGTCATCTCGCCAAGAAAAATATGGAAGGTGTTGGTCCATGGGTCCCAATGATGGGCTAAGGCCAAAATATATGCCTGATCGGCCATAATGTGGGGCAACCTAATAACATACTATAGCCCAAGGGCCTTAAACCACTCCCATTCAATGTCATCAAATCCATGAAGCAAGTTAAGCAGGAGCTTCGGGTCCCGAGACCGAGCAGTGAGGATCTAAACAAAGCAAAAGAAAAACAAAACATAACTACAATGCATCTAAGTCATAATTTAAAATAAACATGAAAACAATGCAAAATGGTATGAGTTACTCTAAATCTAAGCAATAAAAGAATAAATTGCACCTAAGCAAAGCAAAAATTTAAAAAAAAATCATAAAATCAATACACAAAATGCAAAATAAGGCTCAAGATTTAGCCACTCTCACCTACAGCGGTTGAAACCTGGCCGCTGGAGGTAGTAGTGGCCAAGGCCCAATGGTGAAATTTTTTATCATTGAGATTCAAGCTTGGTTGCTCTAAGCAACCGCTCTGAGAAATAGTGGCCAAGGGACGACATGGCAAACCCATGAACCCTTGGCCAGAAAATCAAAAAATTTACAATTTTGACAAAATAACTTAAGCAAAACAACAAAATGGAGGGAAAACAAACAAATTGGAAAACAAATCCCCTACCCAAGCATAGAAACTAAGCTAATTTTGAGGATGCCCAAAACGGTGACAACAGGAGAATAATGAAAAAATTTCAAAAACCCTAGGCTAAAGCCACTGAAATATTGCAAAATTAGGGACCAACCCACCATGGTAAAAAGGAACCTAAGCCTAATTATGGATTTTGTTCATTGCCAACAGGTTTAGTGATGTTCATCTTGCTCATTTCTTAGTGAAATTCAATTTTACTTAAGCAAAGAAAAGAGATCTAGGGTTTTGAAGAGAAATACTCGAGAAGCTCCAGCTCCTCTAGCAGCTGATGTCTCACCCCATGTAGGTATGTCCTCAACACCAACAAAGTTTCAAAGTCACAATCGTCGCCACTGCACTAGAGCTCTAAAAATGGAATCTTCAATAGTGAAAATGATAGGTCAAAATCCTAGAATTTCAAATTTTATATTTCCTTAATTATGCCTTGGTCGATTCTGATGTCAGTGGCCCGAGCTTCTTGGTCGCTCAAGGCCATAGTGGCCATAGGTAGGAAATAAGAGGCCACGGTACCTGATAGTGACCAAGCCCATAGATCAAAATTACATAGTTCCTTTAATGAGGGAATAATAAAAACAACAAATAATCACACTTTTATGGTTTAGGATCATCATAATGTTCAAAATAACAAAAACAAATTACATAAAATCACAATATCAAGCAGGCCTCGTATCCAGTTACCTACTCTATCCACTCGGCTATTGCAATTATTTGCACTCCATGTATTTCGGTGAGATGAGTAGGCAACCATAAGGCCACTTGGGAAAAAAAAACTCATTTTAGAATTACGATATGTCACCCTTCAAACCCGAAGAAGATCAAGATGGTTAGACTACTCCACGGGTGTGAAAGTGTAATTCTAATTCCCCTATGACATCAAAAACATTAATTCAAAGTGATACAATCTAGGCATAAATAGAATCACTCATCCTAACTCCCTAAGAAGGCTATTGATAGCCATACTGCTCCTCAAGATAGGTATAGATGATTATCATAAGCAATTGGAATCACACTTGGATGTGGGATTGCCCATTAAAAGCAACAAATGCTAGAAAGGAACCATATTAGTCATATTGGTCAAATGACTTGTCACTTCATTCATTGTCATTTCTTAACCAACTCATTGTGTGACTAGGTAGTTCAAAACTTTAACATAATCATAATCAAAATCAACAAAATATCACTTGATCATAGCAAAATTATGTCCGACCTTCAAATCATTTCATACAATAATCACAAATTTTCCTTGTTTGCTAGGAATGTAAGCAGACATGACATCTTCAATTGTAGCTCTCCTACCGATTAGAATTGTTGTAGCAGCTGAAGCTACCTGATTGAGTTTGAGGAATGAGTGCAATTTAACATGTAAAAGCCACTGGGCTAAGTCCTCTGAACATTGAGGCAATGGTTCAAGGAATGCATGCCATCTTGCATGATTGCACCATCTGGTGTTGATCATACCATTGATCACCATACACCCTACAAACAAATCAGTCTATGTTTTTGCTCAGTGTTGTATTTTCCACACAATGCATCGCAAAAAGGGTCATATGTAGACACCTAAATCATGTCATGCTTAGGGGAGCTGCTTACATAGACACACTCATAAGATCATAAGACATAATCTTAGACTTTACAAGCACCAATAGTGGTTCTCACCACTCTATTGGGGCCTTTTCAAGCCATCCAATCTTGGTCTCTCAAGCCAAGAGCAACAAAATTCTAGTTGCTCAAGCCTAGAGCAGCCAGACACTAGCCACTGAAGATGATAGTGGCCAGATCATAGCTACTACAGATGATAGTGACTAAGCCATAAGAAGCTATTTGCCAAAAAATAGGCCCAATCTATGGTAGAAGTGGTAGTCTGAATGGAATAAAGGTGAGTGGGAGTGAATTTGCATTCCTTTTCATGACCAGTTCACATAGGAGACTTGAGTTTGCATTTAGACTTAAGTTAACTGACCTCCAAGCATAAAAAAAGGATAAAATATTCTCATGCTAATGAACAGTTCGCATAGAAGACTCAAGTGGGAAGTTATATTTTAGTTAACTGGCCTTCAAATATAGACAATAGACAAGGGCTTCTCATGCTAACTTGCACTATGCATGCAAAATTCATTTCTAGGGCTTGGACATAGACCTAGGGTTTCACACTATAAAAGGTGCAAGCCTAAGAGCACAAAAGGATCCATATATGACATATAGAGAGCCTTATCATATCTAGAGATCACAGGAGATCATTTTAGAGAGAGAGTTCTCTTTGGGATCATGTGTGTGGTGGAGCTTTGACAAATCAAAGGGCATAACACCTACTTTATTCAAAATAAAATCATAGTGTTTGACCCATAGCTTTGGGGCAAGGAGATCAAGGTTTTATTTAGTGTCCGTTGTCTTGGACAGTGGCCCGTAGGATTGTCTTAGATAGACATAGCATATTTTATCTTGTTTTCTTATATCATTAGCATAGATTTACTTGATTCCATGGTATTGTTTTATCATATTTCTATTACATTATTTGATTACTAACAACCTCATCCAGGGAGGCAATCTCGAACACCTAAAAGTGTGTTGTTTTTTCATTGCTTGCAGGGCCATAGGTACATCGGACGAAGGTTACAACATACGAGAGCAAAAGGGATCCCTCTAGGAGACAGACCTAGAGAAGGAGGCATATTTAAGACCCTCATACATTTCTATGTGTAGAAACAAGAAGCTTTTATAAGTGCACCATCTCTTCACGTAAAGGGCACTCTTTGCCCACTTGTAATTTATAGTATCAAAATGGGTATCCCTAAGAGGGACCGACATGTAACCAAGCTTCAATATCAATAAAGAGATCCATATTTTGTTATTTTGTGTTATATGCTTTATTTTTCCTCTTGTCTTTCCATTTTATCTTTGGTATTTTAAATAAGCATTGCAAGTAGGGTTTTTAGAAAAGGGACCGGTGCGCACGTTCTCGGGGTCACTACATTAAGTTTTCTTAATTAACCAATACAACAATTGAGCTTATTGGGAAACCCTTGATCCATTATTAATCATATATACAAAGTATTTATATACATGAGAGGTGATGGATATAAATTCCCACAATAGGCAATGGTTTGTTGGAAAATATACATATATGAACATAACTATCAGGAACCTACTATTAAAAGTAAACACACATAAATATGGAAAATAAACATATATGCTCACAACACACTATAGAAATAAAATGCACACTAAGGAAATAAATTGTAAAATTGGAATAATATTACAATAGCATTGAATCATAAGCCTCTTTGAGAGGCAACCTCATTCAATATTTCATTCAATTATACAAAAAATATATACAATACTATCCCTCGTAGTTTTAAGGTATTCATCTAGCACCTAACTCCCAAGGTTGGATTACACACAAAATGCCACCTAGGCTAGAATCTCCTACCTACAATAAGTTAGATTATTGAAAATTGATTACATAGAAAGGCACCATTTGGCTAGGTGCTTCTTCAACCAAAAATATAATTAAACATTACAAAATATAAACATGGGTGTTACCCATATTCCAAAAGGACTATTACATCAAGGCATTAGGATATGGTCCTAACATGCCCTTCCCATTCAAGAAGCTTTGTCCTCAAACATGAAGGTGAGGAAACTACTATTGGAGTTGTTGAAGAGGTTCCCATATCTCATCATCTGGTTGTAATCCATGTCACTAGATAAATATATCTATGATAACATGTCGATAAAGAATGCATGATATTTGGTCAATAATTAATTCAAGTTCAAGAATGATGGACCCTTCCTCATCCAACTCTGGAAGTGTATACTACACCTACATCATGTTGCCAATAAAATTCTTGAGAGATAATACATGGAAGACTGGATGAAGTTTGGAACTAGTTGGAAGGGCTAGTTTTTACGCTATCACCCTAAGCCTCTGTAATACCTGATAAAGACCTATTAGTATCCAGATTGATATCAAGGTAATATTGAAACTTTGACTATTATCTACAATGATATGAAAGGCATGCACCCACTGGTCATAGACCAAACCCTAATATTGGATGAGTTAAATATTGTTTTAACGCAACCTCTAGAGTAGGTTGGTATACCTTATCAACTAATTTGGGTGTTGACTCATTTAAGCTTAGTTAAATGTATAAAGGTAGGGATATAAATGGTAGTAGGGTTATAAAAGTAATGGTTTTATAGTGGATGGATAAATCTAATATCATAGGCATCAAGGTTATGCACAATGGTGAATATTTGCAAATTAGGAAAATATTAGGATTTCCAAAATTGAAAATTCGTGAATATGAGGACCCTCAACGTCGACCCATTTTCCTGAAATTTTTTGGACCAATATTTTCTTAGGGTAAATTTGCCACAATTTATATATCCAAACATAGACATATTTGTATTTTTTGGAAAGCTCTTTTCAAGCCTAATCTGATGATGATATTTTTATGAAGTTATAAGGTGATTCAATGGGTCAAAGTTTATCCCAAATATGACCTTACTTTTTAGGTATTTAAATGACCCAAATTTTGGTGTGAAGATGTTTCATTTTATTTTCTTAGGTTTCACCTTTATTTCAATTAGAATTCACCATTTTTTACAAGTACATTTTGATTCCAAACCCTTATGCATAACCTTGATAGGAATCTACAAGGGACCTCTAATAACTCAATTCCATAAGATAACACTTGTGATTAACAACATTCAAAACTCAGTAATATTTAAAAATAAGGTACATACACATACTTAAATAATTATTTCAAACATCTAGGGTATCAATAATCCAAATAGCAAAATTAGATCGACACTCAGATTAACAAAAAAAAAATTCTTTACAAGCATATATTCTAGAAATGAAGTATTTAAATTTTCTCTAAAGCTAGAAATCCAATATCAGTAGAATAAACTAACTGTAATAGCGGTAGTAGAAATGACTTCACAATTGATAATCCACATAGAAATAATACTATATTTTGAGGGAAAAATCCAAGTAATGCTCCTTTTATTGATTTACAGAAAGTATACATAGTAGGGAAAGAAAACACTTTAGATACAAACCCTAAAAGTGAGGATTTAACCTATATTTATAGTATTACAAATTTTAATATATTTGAAAGAATGGAAACATTACAAGGAAGTTGAAACACTAGATCAACAATATATTGAACTGGTAGCTTCCTATTTAATTTGAGGACATAAGAAAGTTGTGTGATCCTTTGCTCCACTACAACTTGGTTTCTACCTATCATTAGATTTTCATGGCTTCCATATCTAGACCAGGTCAATATGAAATCAAGACCGTTCATCGTTATTGTTGTGACTACCTTACTGTAGATCTAAAACTAAATTAGCTCATGATTCTCTATTCTTTGTCACTTCATCTTCTTACTCACTTTATCTCAGAAGCTAGGAACAACAATCTATTATTCTATCCTAAGTCAAATCCTACTTTTATACATAACTCAAACCACATTGCATGTAGATCATTCATCTATTGTTGAATGATTGAGATTCAATTAATAGAATATTAGTGCACTCATTCATGGTATGCAATACCTCATGGTCTAGAGATGATCACATCCTTCCTTCTTCATATTCCTCAGTAGCGTAGAACATGTTATGGGCCACTCCTTGAAACTCTCATTTGAAAATATTGACTACTTTGATCATGGGCTAGAGCAAAGGGGCCTTGTCATGTTCATTTGAAATTATGTTCTAGGTTGCATGGTGTAGAACCATGTTTTGGTTTGCTCCTTTGATCTCCATAATAACATCTTTTTATTTCATGCCATGGCATAGAACCACATTCTATAATGATATCCTAGTCCATGATTTATATCATGAATTTAAAAGTTTAACCAATGTTGATCGTGGAGTGGAATAATGCGCTAAGCCACACGATGTAGAACATGTGTTGTATTGTGCAATATGGAACTATGTTCTAGGCCACAAATTGAATTTCCAACTTGTGAAGTTTGATCATACCGACCATGGCATAGAATAATGTGTTGACCCACATGGTATAGAATATTTATTGGATCACATACAATGGAACCATGCTGTGAAATGTGATTCAGATGGTGAACTTGTGAAGTTTTACTACGTTGACTATGGTGTAGAACTATGTTTTGGGTTGCACGATGTAAAAACCTTGGTGTAATATACCTCCTTTTTGTGCTCTAAGACATGATTTGAGAAATACAAAGCATTTTTTTGACTAGGTTGACCACTAAATAGAACATGTTGCACTGCACTGCTATTGCGGTTTAGAGCACTCTTTAGGATTTAGAAAAGTTTTGAAAAAATTCCTAAGTATGTGGTCTTTTGGGACTACATTCTGGCATCTCCTTGGAAGGATTTTCTCATAAATCCAAAGAACTTAGAGTCTTATCCATTAGGCATCAAGAGTAAAAAATAGTATGATTTAAAGGTAGTGGATTAGGATGAATGAATGAAGTGGGATTTTTAGGTAAAAATATGAATGAATGAAGTGGAGGGAAGAAAAAATTGTCAATTAAGGGGATGAATGAATAAGGTTTAACGAAGGATAGCATAGAATTAGACCACCTACAGTTTATTCTTCATATAATAACTTCCATATGACCATCACTCACTCTAACATTTGTAAAGATTCTTAGAGAGTAACAGTTCACATAGAAATCATGCAAGAGGTAACTTGTAGATCATAGAGAGTTATTCTTCATAGAATAACTTCCGTGTGACAGCCATACTTTCAAATATTTGTGAATATTCTTAGAGCATAACTATTCACAAGGAAACCATGCAAGAGGTAAAGAGTAACTTATATTTGCAACTCCTCCTTCCACAAGTTCAATATTGCTTTAATTACACAAATATGTGTCTCTTTTATAAACTCAATTAGAACATGAATCTCCTTGAAACTCAACATCATGACTTCTTCATGTCTATTCATAGGTTCATGCTTTATGAATACCCTCTAACATTATTAGGATAAAAAAATTTATAAAACATGCATATATGACTCTTCTACCATATATGGTATTCAAAACACTTTATTTTATTCTGTAGCAAAATTTCCTTACTTTTGTACCTTTTCCTAATGATCTTGTTCTTCAATATCTTTCTCGTGCACCTTCTCTGTGTCCTCTACATTCTATTCCTCTTGGTCATCCTCCTCTTGGTGCATATCTTCATTTTTATTTCTTGTTCCTCATCTTCATTATATTTTTTCTCTTCCTCTTTGGATTCTTCTTCCTCATCAACCTCTTCTTCGTTAACCTCTTCCTCTTCTTCAGCTTCTAGTTCTTCTTCTGCTCCAAACAACTGAATCATATGATTCAATATTTCTAATGCTTGGTTCTAGACTTATTTAGTGGGATTAGTCATATTATTAAGCTACTTATGGGTGAAATCCAGTTTGATAGTTTCCTCATAAGACATGGAATGTTACTTATTCACCAAGTCTTCCATTTAATATTTGATCTTGGTTAAATCCTTTATTAATTGAGAAAATTTATCTTGATTGATTGGGTCCTCCTAGGCATCTATTTTAGACTCATATTGCATGATGAAACCTATGCTATTCTAGATATCTTATGATAAAAAGTTGTTATTTTCACTCCAAAACCCTCCAAAACCATGCATAATTTCTTCGTTGACATCCACAATCTCTTGCAACTATTTTATCTAGCCATCCTTTTTGGAGTAGCTTATTTTTCCTCATTATAATTCTAGCCACTAATCTTGTAGTATTCCATACCTTATTTGGGATGGGCTTGGCATCATCATTGAATATGTTTTGATACAACTTATATATATGTTATGCTTGTATCACCATGGATTGTAGTTCTTGATTAAAATTATCCAAATCTTCCTTCGTTGCCTATAAAAAATGGCTAGTCTCATCCATGTAATCAATAACAAGCTAGATTTTTTAGAACTTCTATAGAATTTTAGACCACATTTGCTTCCTAATCTATTTGACCTTGTCTATAGAGAAACCTATAGTTCTAGCCTTTTAAACCTATAGTTGTTGTTTCAAGGCTTGTATTTTCTTTGACCTGGGCCTCATTCTTCTTCTTTAGATCTTCAACTTGCTCTTTGAATTTGATGGCCTCTTGGTATTTGTTTTACCAACTCTTGGCTTCATTTCTCATAGCATTCTCCACCTTCTTCTGGTTGTTGATTGTCTTATTTAACATTTCAATACTTTCCTCTAATTTTTCATATTTCTCTTTGCAAATATCAATTTTTACATAAATTGTCTTAATATGAGCCTTAGCTATGACTAATTCATCCTCCAAGGGCAATTGAGTGATATATTTAGTATGCTCTTCCAGTTGATAATCTTTTTTAGTCATATCTTCCTCTAGTTTGCTAACAAGAGGAGTGAGGAAGATAGTTGTTCTTTGCCTAGCCATAGGATCAAAAATCATGGTCTTTCTCCTTTGAGCAACATGTTTTAAAGGTTGGGCTAATTTCTTACCCCAAAAACTTTGTACCTTTTGTGAAACAATATTCACCTTCTATAAAGAAGCTAGTATGGGATTATTTGAGGGAGTGTAAGTAGTTATGAGTGAGGGGAAAAATGGATCTAGCAAAAATGGAAATGAAGTGGTAGTGATGATGGTGGAATTTATGCTTATTGTATAGGTTGTAGCTAGTGTTGAAATAGCAATGGATGTTACAATCATAGAATTAGGTGAAGAAGATGGAAGTTTTTGCCCCCTAATGATATAACTAGTGATGATTTTAGGGTTTAGGGAATGTGAGTAGGTGATGATGACACTAGGATTTATGTTGAATGTGGAGGATATGGGTTGAATTGAGATGAGGTGACAACTAGTGAGGATGGTGGTGAACTATGAGGTGAGGATGATACCTTTTGCTTCATTTTATATTGATAATGGCAGGGGGATTTATTTGGGGAAGGAGAAGGAGAAGGAGAAGAAAGGATAGAGATAATACCTCTGCATACCAAAGCAAACTATTGAAATATATCATCCATACCTTTTTTTTGTGTATGTTGGATTGGTTATTCTATGGTTGGCACTGAAGATTGTTCAACTACACATGATTAATCCATTTTTTGCTTCTTACTGACCTCTTTCTTGGCCTCCCCTAATGAATCCTTTTCCTTCCTCTTGAATACAATAGGTACTGCAGGTTTATAATTTTTAGAGTTATTTTTATGTTGTGCCACTTGCAATGCAACTTTTGAAACTAGGGATGGCTTTGTAGGGATTGCAGTGGTGAATTTCATAGGAGTGAGCACAAAGTTATCTTCTACTTCATATCCCACTAGATCTTGTGAAGAGTATTCCCCTACTAAGGCAATATGTTTTGGCATTTTATTTTCCTAGATATTCTCTATATTTCCTATTTCATTTTTACCTAGGCCACCACCAGAATTATGCATCTTTTTCATCATTACAACATCTATAGTGTACTACTACAATTTTTCTTATGAGGGTTCAAAAGTGGTCCGAGCTTCTTCAGTTACTAGTAGGGAATCCATTGTAGTTTCCTCAACCTCTTATTGTGAAGGTGGGGAGGGAGATTTTGGAATTACTTGATCTTTGTTTTTCCCTTTTGCTCTTGCTTTCTTATAGCTCAACACTAGGCTTCTACCATTCTTGGCCTTCCAAGTATTGATATGTGTGTCATATCACTCAAAAAAATCATTATCTTTTTTATGGCTAAACCTGGCCCTTACATTACCTATTTCTACTCTCATATTCCACCATTCCATAATCTTACCCTCATCCTAGTGGTGTTCTTCCTCCATATATTTGATTTTTGTTTCCTTTAGTTGATGGGTCTTGTTATTTTTAGGATCATAGTTGACTAATTGCTCGTAAAAGTATCTCCAAGGAGGGAGTTGCTCGAAATTGCTAACATTCAACTTTAATGGGGATTTTTTCTTATTATTCCTATCCTTATCAAAATGAGGTATCAAATTTATTTCAAATTTGATGGCTTTCTCTCCATTTAGGGTAATGCTTTTCTCTAAAAACTTATTATCTAGATCGTATCTCCATATTTCAGAATATACATAATACTAAGTCTTTTCAAATATTGGGCAATTTGTTCATGTTGACCTTATTTTATCACAATGATATTATCCATATTGCGAGGGTAAATTAGTGTCCCTTTTCTTCCCTTACTCGTGATGAAATCAGCTTGTCTCAAATATTCGAAGGCCAACATTCTACTAGTGACAAAGTGGGGTAGCAAAAATGATTTTCCAAGTGAAGCCATAAAGTATAATGGTTGTACCCTTAGTCAAGATATACTAATTTCCTTCCTCATATTGCTCTATTCACAATAATTATTTAGTCAAAGAAGGCATTCTAGGAATTTGACCATACATGATTTTGAGAGCTAGACCCAAAAATTCCATATTAAATCTATAGTAAGACTCAGTGTTTCTCATATGGTTGGTCCATGTGTAGATTGGTATAGGATCCCAATTATAATTTTTATCTATTACTAGAATCCAAGGCATCTCTTGCCTTACAGTACTGAGGAACATCCATATTAGGTTAGAGAAATATCTAAAATATGGGCCCTCTGAATCTCTCTTCATGGTCACCAGCTTCTCATGTATTCTCTTGGAAAGGTGGGTCAACCAATCAAAGTAAATTGGTCTGACATTCTTATACCTCATTGGTGCTTTATACATTTTCTTATTAGTTATGCAATAAATGATGGCTATATACTAATATCTTACATATATATCAAAATCCAAGCCTTCTAGGTAAGCTAACATGGTAAAGAGTTATAGGTTGGTAAAATTCATAGTGGTTTTAGGCCAAAAATTCCTGCACTCCTTTCCTCAAGGCAGATGGATCCGTGCATTAGAGGGGAATGGGAGAATGGATGGTCTACACCTCAAAGAGAAGTACTTAGTAGTACTTTATATATGGTGATTTTTTATGAATTGGTTTTGGGTTCACCATGAAATGTTTTGTGGTAGTTTCCATGCCTAGGCTTCAGAATTGATTTAGATGTGTTCTTTTTAATCCAATATCATACAAGCCTAAGTTTGGTCAATATGCAACTAAATTAATCTATATGCACTTTTTAATTTAAATGCAAGCAACAGATGACAAAAAACATTATGCAAGAAGATAATACAATGCCTAAAGTGATTAAAAATATTACCTTAATTCGAATGTCTGATGAAGTTTCTACTTTTTTCATGTAGCACAAATCGTACAAAAACAGGCGATATCATATTACAATACTACAAGATCGTATTACGATTCTGCAATATCGTAACCCAAAAAAAGATAGAATGATCTTATTTTGACAAAAGATAACAAATGCATGGGTGAAGGATAGAAAACATATTGATCTATAACTCTATACTTAAAATTATGCTTAACAAGTATGTTCTAGATCTAATAGATGTTATGGACATTAATGGTGATATGAATTTGACAAATGAATGAGTATGAATTACTTAAAATATGCAATTACATGCAATTGGGTGAACTCTAGGGATGCAGATGATTAAATTGAATCTCCTATGTGATAAATATGCTAAATGAAATACATATTTAATGACAAAACACAAAGAAATTATGAACCAAGGCTCGAGGTTTCCCCCAAGCAAGCTGTAGGCAAGATCGTAGCCTTATGATCAAGATAATACTCTAAACCTGTGAGTTCAAACTATGATCACGATACTACAACATATGATCTGCGATGATCACCTTCGATCCTATAAGCAAAATTGAAATAACTAGAGCTAGATAGGAAATTGGACTAAGTTTTCTAAAGTGCGATGGAGCTAGAAGAATTGTAGATGGGATGGTCTGATTAAATAAGCATGGTAGAGTTTCTATAAGAGGGAGGAGGTTGGATTTTTGCAACTCCTTCCAAGCTTGGGTGAAACCGAAAGGATCCGATCTTGCAGATCCCATGCAGTTACACAGGCAGAGGTAAGAAATCGCTTAACTAACTTTATCTTTTTCTAATTCTATTTTTTTTTTCAGAGTAAGATTGTATTATGATCGATGATATCGTACATTGATCGTAGAGATCGTATTGTCTAAAATCGTGCTATGATTTCGGAGGTCGTACTCATCAGAGATGCACAAATTTTAAGGTAATAAATGCATAATACAATTTTTGCAATTTTTGTGTTTTTCATGCAAATGTGTGAAATGAAATGAGTCAATTTTAAGGTGTTACATTTTACCCCCTCTTTAGCGTAGTTTCGGAAGAAATTGCATTAAAGAAAAAGTATGACACGTTGTACGAGAAGGCAAAATTTTATTACAATTTTCTTGATGATTTTAATTTTTGATGTAAGTTGTTTCGAAATACAATATTTATGATATCCCTTTCGAGTTTTTATATCCAAATTGATATTTGTATAAAAAATTAAAAAAAAAATCTGAAATATAATGAGTAAATAAGAAAAATAACCTGCAAAGTTAACTCATTTATTCTTTACCTTTGTCCATTATCAAAGCTTTGGAGAAAACATGGTGGGAGCTTCTCATCATGCAGATTTGATCTGAACGGGAGACGGAGCACTTCGGGTAAGGATTTCTTACATTTAGAGGATAAAATTTTCATATATTTTTTGTTAAATTTTTAATTAAAATTGGATTTTTAGGGCATGACTGCCATCGCGTGGCCCTAATTGTGAAATCATAATGATTTCACAAAATCGTACCAATTTTTTAAAATCGTAATGATTTCGTAATATTGTATGATCTGATATTAAAGAAATAGGTACGATTGCATCAATATCGTACCAATTATAAGCGATATCATATGATACAATATCTCAAAAATTGATATGATATTGAAAAAATTGAAACAATTTTGTCTACTCTTTGATACAAAATTGCTATTTTCTATTTTGATAATATTTTTAAGTTTGATTACTAATATTTTGTTGTTTTGTGTTTTATTTTGATAGTTGGCTGAATTAAAGAACCGAGAGTGGAGACATGCCACCCTACAGGCAAATTTTTATGCCTTTACAGATGACAAGAGGGCTACTCTAGATGTAGTGGGTCTCAGACATGTGGTAGAGATGCCACATATTTTCATAGATATGTGACTACTGATAGCATTTAGAAGAGATATGGTATCCAGAGTCTTCTTGCTTTTGACTGTCGATAGGAGAGATGGCTCCCACCCTAGAGGATGTTTGGTAGATTCTAAGATTGTCATTATGGGGTATTAGGATTTTTGCATTTGGAAATAAAGGCTAGGCTATGCACCAACTGACTAGAGATCCCATATTCCTGTTGAGGAAGGGAGGGGTTCCACTGGAGAGATTTTGCAGGATAGAGGGAGTCTCTTGATTGACTATACTACTGAGTGGGGTTGTGAGTGGGTTGATTTTGTGCCATCCCAGTGGGATGCAGCTGCCTTGGGCCTTAGCAGAGGTCATATGTGATATGAGAGATCAGAGGATCTTATTTTCTTGGGGTTCCTTCCTCTTATGTAGACTATATAGATTTTTGCATAGAGTAGTCTACAAGTAGGGCAAGGGTCTCATTATGACATTATTTCTACATGTGTGGTGTTGGGAGCACCTAGCTATTGAGCATCCTATAGGATTGTCATTGGTTAGGGCAAAAAATGACCAGCCTGGGATGGCTAAGGATAGGCCTCGAGTATTCTACTGGACTATATAGGGAGGTTGTGGGAGATAAGCCAATATTACTAGTGTGCGATGGCTCCTGGATGATTTGTTGGCTGAGGATATTACTTGGAGGCCCTAGAGAGGACTACTAGGATGGGAGGAGGATACCTTAAAGCTAGCCCACATCAGGTAGACCATTTGGTTGTGGATGCATGATGGGGAGGTGGAGTTTCACCATTTTGATCGATTACAATGATAGTTTAGGCTCTGACAGGACATTCCTCAGCATAGAAATGTTACTTTTCTAGGTCTACTCGGGATCCCACCACTCTTAGTGGGACTCCCAACTTGGAAATATTTTTAGATCCAAAGCCTAATGATGCTTCGATAGAGACAATGATATATGATGATGTTAGGGTTACTAAGAGATATAAACATTGGTATACCCATATCCATCCTGATTTATTGACTACATGGAGGAGTGTAGTGTTACGAGTCATTGATCAAGTTTTCAGGCAACATCGATTAGTGAGCCAGTAGGAGCAGTTTTCCACTCATGTATCTTCAAGGAGGCTGGGTCCTAGCACTCAGGGTTGTCATAATTCTCATATACGATTGATTCCCCAAGAGAGGAGGGCTTCGCTCCATGAGGAGGGGTGCATCTACCCATTATGAGGAGAGACCACCTTCATCTAGGAAGGGTAAGGGGATATTTGATGAGGGGGAGAGTAGTGATATGGCTACTCTATGGGAATAGATGGCTTGTTTACAAGGGTAGAATGCCAACCAGAAGACTACTATAGAGTCTTTGGAGGAAGAACTATCATAGACTAGAGCTGAGGATGCGGGTCTACACAACAAGATCTAGAATTTGGAGAGAGAGTTGGTAGAGGCTCGTGTGTAGGTGGGACAAAGAGCTAGGGTTGTGTTATTGGCTTAGACGGGATGATCTGAATGGATTCAGGTAGGGGATGAGTTACTATGAGCAATGGCATAGATGAACTTCTACTAGACTCTATATTTTGTATTGGTACCTTCGAATATGAGAGAGCCTCTCCCTAATGATTTTGTAGAGCTGATTCGAGCTGGGTCATCTCATTCTACATCTAAGGGGTCTTCCTCAATTACTGCTATGGCAATATGAGATATGCCACCACTGCCTCCACCCCTTGGCAGAGATGATGAGGCACAGAGTTCTAGGACCTCTAGGGAATGATCCTAGATATTTGTATGATATATCTGATTGAGTATACCATTTTTGAGGGTTGTGGCATATCAGACTATCTTTGTTTTTGTATATATATATATATATATATCTTTTGTCTCGATGTGACTTCATATGTTTTGTTTAATTAATTTTACATTTTAATTTGTTGGATGATGAGATATTTATTAATCATGCTTTGAGTAAATAAAATGAATTGATTGTTGAAAATGTGTTTATGAAAATGAAATTATTGGAATAAATTTTGATAGATTCTAGAAATAAACCTCAAAGGATGTTGTGTTGTTATGAGACTGTTGGTGGAGTTCACAACTCGCTAAGTCATGAAGCTAATCCTCTTTGTGAGAAATGTTTTTGATATTGCTAAAATGGTCGTTTGCTTAAGAATAATCTTAAGGTTTTTGTGGTAAAACAAAATGTGTTTGATGTTGTTTTGGAACAATGTTTTTAATAAGTGTTTGTGAAATTTTGTTGATTGGACATAAAAAATTTGAAAGATGATTTGCACTAGGCAAAGAATTCCTAATTCCTTAAGAATAATACCATCATCGCAAAAATCAAAATGAAAAATGTAGGACAAGATATAAATTTTGTCTATTCTTTAAAATGCAAAATTAACATTGGATAGATCATTATGTCACATGTGCAAAAGATTTTATAATTTGTGTAAAGAAATACATGGAATTATTTTGGGGTATGAAAAATTAGAACTATGATTTTTGCTAGGCATAAAATTCCTAAGTGTGAAATTTGAAGAAAATAGTTACTTAGGAACTATACCATCGTCGCGAAAATCAAAATGAAATGCATGATGATTATGTTTGATTTTGAAATTTTATTTGAAATAAAGTATTGTGCTATGATGATAAAATAATTTATAAGAACTAATGCAAAAGGATTTATCTAACAAAATTATGAAGCAATATTTTAACTTATTTCCAAGACAAATTCAAATTTATCTAGAACCAGTGTGTGAAAAGTGAATTCATTGTCTATTTTGATTGTCATGATGATACAAAATCTCTCAAGTAACAAATGTGTGTGCTTTGTAAAGGTTAATTTACTGATTTTGAGTAAGGTAATGATAAGGCAAACTTAAATGAACCAATGTGTGTGCGAGTGAAATGTTCATTTGACCATGATTTTGTGCATGCAATGGTACTGAACTACTATGTAAATCAAATTACCAAAATCTAGCTAATCCAAATATGAAAATTGGTTTGTACAAAAGAGGAATTACTAATGTGATAGACAAATCACCATGTGAGAAGGAATTACCCAATGTCAAGCAAGTTGGGCACAAATCACCTGTTCTGGGGTTTACCTCATGATTTTCGAATAACTGAGAGATTCCACGGATTTAAGTTCAATACTCCCTTATTTTCTTCACATTTATAGGATAGGGATTTCTTGTACTTTTATGAACAAGGGGATTTTATTGCTTTGGAAAATTTTTCTTTGATTTTTGCTTTTTTCTTTTCTTTTCTCTTTTTCTTTCTCTTTTTTTTTTTTCTTTTCCTTTTTCTTTCTATTTTTTAGGATACTTGCCCAGATTAGATGTGGGGCAAGGGATTTTATTCGGGTAGGGAGGATCTTGTCATTTTGCCAATTTCTCAGTATTCTAGACCATGCACATGATAGGATAGCAAGAAAAACTCTTTCACTTAAGGTATTTAATATTTACTAAGCAATATCATTTTTATCGAATTTGCAGCAAATAATTTTTAATATGTAAAATGTGTTCTTGGTTCAAGAAGTAGCAAGATCATTTGCAATACTCAAAATTATTTAATGAAGTAATAGTGTGCTTTGATACAAGAGAGATTTATAATCAAAGTAACAAAATCAAAATTTATTAAATATGAATTTTAGTGCATGGTTCAAGATAACTTTTGAATTTATATGAAGTAAATTAAAATATAGCTTGCAATCTTAGTAGATAATAAATGCAGAGATACTGATCTAATAATGCTTTGAAATATTTTTGGGAATTTTCAGATTTTGTAATTTGTTTTGGTTATTTTTGAAAAAAATATTTACAACTTATGTACAATAATGAGACTATTGGTTTTATGCATAATATTCATAGGTTACTTAAGATATTTTCCATCCAAGGTAGCCAATATATATGCACCTGATCTAAATTTAGCAGTGATTATAAATGGTCCAAGCCAATTTGGTTGGAATTTTCATTTAAGATCTTTTATTGCATTATTATATTTTTTATTTTCTTTTAAGACTAAATATCCAACTTCAAATGATCTATTATGGACTTTCTTTGCATATGATCTTTTAATTTTATCTTGGTAGGCACGAAGATATTCTAAACCATGGATACAATTTTCGTCTAGAAGTTCCAACTGACTCAATTTGCTAGCACAATATTCATCACCTAATTCAACATCTTGAAGTAAAAGAGCTAAATAAGGAACTTCTAACTCAAATGGAAAAATCACTTTAGCACCATAGACCAAGATAAAAGGTGAAGAGCCAGTAGGAGTACGAACACTAGTTTGATAAGCCCACAAAGTAGGATATAATTGTATGTTCCAATCACGGCTTGTTTTATTAACCAATTTTTTTAGAATTTTGATTAGTATTTTATTAGATGCTTCAGCTTGGTAATTTCCTTGTGGATAGTAAGGAGTAGACCATCTACGTTGAATTTTATATTTTTGACATAATTTTTTGACATCTTTGTTTTTGAAGCATGTACCATTGTCGAAAAATGAGATTAGATGAAATTCCAAATATACAAATGATTTGATTGAAGATGAATTTGGAGACTTGTACTCCTATGAAAGAAGCTAAAGGCATAGCTTCAACCCACTTTGTAAAATATTTTGTTGCAATTATTATAAATTTATGACCATCAGATGAGATAGGGTTGATTTTACCAATAATATCTAAACCCCATTTAGAGAAGGGCTGAGAATCAGCTATGGTTTGGAGTTCCTGAGTAGGAGCATGGACAAGGTCAGCATGTCTTTGACACTTATCACAATGACACACATAATCATTAGGATACTTTTCCATATAAGGCAAAAAATAGCCCATTCTAAGAAGTTTTTTAGCAATGGCACTTCCACTAAAGTGTCCTCCACAGGATCCATCATGGGCTTCACTTAAAGCTTTCTTAGATTCTTCTAGGTTTAGACATATTAATAGGATACCCTCAAAATATTTTTATATAAGGTATTACCAACAATTATGAATCAAATAGCTCGTGTACGTAGTAACCTACATTGTTTTCTATCTAATCCTTCATGGAAAGTTCCATTCTGCATAAAGTTAAAAATATATGTGTACCAAGGTTCTAGGGTAATTTCATTAATCAAAAATACATCCAATGGATCTAAGTAGAATTTATAGGAAGCGGGTTCTTGGATTTTACAAATAATTATAGTGGCATATTCATCATCCAACTCCAAATCCAGTAAAGAGATAGCCACAACCATAGCATCGATAGCACAGTTTCTAGTTCTAGGAATAGCTTCTAAAGTCACATTTTCAAATAATGAAACAAGCTTAATAATATACTCTATATAGGGGTAAAGTTTCTCATCCCATTTTTGGTAAACTTCATTTATTTAATTTATCATGAGTTGAGAATATCCAAAAACTGATAAAACTTTAATATTTAAAGCTAAAGTAGCTCTTAATCCAAGGATTAGGGCTTCATATTCTGAAGTATTATTAGTATACGTAAATTGTAATTTAAAAGATAAAGGTATTATATGCTTTTGAGTAGATATTAATATGATACCTACACCTACACCACTCATACATCTAGCTCCATCAAAAACAATGTCCAAGTTTCAAAATGATCTTCTTCTAAATTAAAGCACTCATCAGGAAATTCAATATTCATGGGATGAGTAGATTCTATAGGAGCAGTAGCTAACTGATTAGCTATAACTTGGCCTTTTATGGATTTTTGGCTGATAAATGCAAGTTCAAACTCACTAAGATCAAGAACCCACTTAGATGTGCATCTTGATAAGTATGGTCTACTCATCAAGTACCTTAATGGGTCAGATTTGGCAATGATATATGTTTTATGACTAATCATATAATGCCACAATTTTTGTGTAGAAAACACAACCGCTAAATTTTTTTTTTCTAATGGAGTATATATCATTTCATAACTTATTAAAGTTATACTTATATAATATGTGGCCCGTTCCTTCTTTTTGTCATCAATTTGAGCCAACATAGCTCCAAGTGCCAGTTCTGAGGTAGAAATATATAAAATGAAAGGACAATCTAGTCTAGGTGGAACAAGCACTGGAGGCTTAAGAAGGTATTTCTTAATGCTATAAAAATATTCTTGACATTCCTTATCCCATTGGAAAGAAATGTTTTTCTTAAGTAATTTAAGAAAAGGTTTTGTTATGTCTGCCAATTTGTCAATAAAGTGACGAATAGCTTGTAACTTTCCTTGCAAGCTTCTTAATTATGATATGTTTTTAGGAGGTGGCATATCATGGATAGACTTAATATTTAAAGGATATATCTCTATGCCTCGCATAGAAACAATGACTCCTAATAATGTTCAGATTTTACTCAAAATACACATTTTTCTGGGTTTAAACGTATCTGGTATTCTCTTAACCTATCAAACACTTTTCTTAAATAATTAATGTGATCATCTTATGTAGTTGAGAAAGCTATAATTTCATCCACATAATCATGCAAAATTTTATACATCATATCATGAAAAATATATGTCATGGCTCTTTGATATGTTGCACCAGTATTCTTTAGACCGAAGGGCATGACTTTCCAACAAAAATTCCCCCAAGGTGTAATGAAAGTTGTCTTATATTGGTATTCAAGAGCTATTCTAATTTGGTTGTGTCCTAAAAAACCATCCATAAGAGATAACATCCCACTCCCAGTTGTAAAATCTATGATTTGATCCATATTAGGGAGAGGAAAGTCATCCTTAGGGCATGCAACATTAATATCTCTAAAATTTGTGCAGACCCTAATTTTAGTAGCTTCTTTCTTAGTTACTGGAATGAAATTTGATATCCACTCAGTATAGTCAATATCTTGTATAAATTTTACATTCAAAAGCTTCTCTAATTTACTTTTAACTAGTAGTGCTACTTTGGGATGCATTTTTCTAAGTTTTTATTTTACAGGTTTAGCATCAGGGCACACTACTAGATGGTGCACAACTACATAAGGATATAGTCCTGGCATATTTACGTATATCCAAGAAAAGACATCAGGATATTCGGTAAGAAATTCAATATATAGCTTTTGTTTTTCTTCACTTAACTCAGATCCAATTTTGACCATGTGATGATTCTCTTTTGTTCCAATGTTAATTTTTATGAAATTTTCTATGGTAATATTCAGCTCTCTTTCAAATTTAGGAGGTGTGGGTGACACCCCCATTTCTTATAGTTCTTCCAATGTATATATTTCTAATTCTTATTGTGGTTTAGTAGCTTCTATATGAGCTACACACGACATTGATCCATAAAAGAAAAAAAATATTTCTTAGAACCTCATCCAAAGATATATCATGACATATATCCCCCTCTAAACATTCATCCAAAGAAGCAATCATTTTTGGATAGACCATAGTTAACATATTATAATTATGTATCATTTTAAAAGGTTCTTTTTGTTCCATATATTCTTGATATGTTACCAGGTGGTCATCATCTTCATATGGGAATGGTTCTATTTTTGTAGGTATATAACCAATACCACATCGGGCTGGCCACTCTTTAACCTCCAAAGGTTCTTTTTGTTAAGATCTTGCTATAAAATAAACTCAAATAACACACTCTCACACAATTGCTTGGAAATAAACTCACATAAACTTCATATTAATATAACATAAATTTGCATAAAGGAACAATCTCACAATAAGATAGAATCGTAGGCCTCTTCAAGGGGGCAACCTCCTTCAACACTTCATTAATTTGCAAAAGATGGTTACATTGGTGCCTTTTCGGGTATTTAAGGAGTTTCCTCCAAGGTTGTCTTACATGCAAAATGCCACCTAGATTACATGCATAATGTCACCCGAATTACATGCATAGTGACACTTTGAATTACATGCACAATGCCACTCGAATTAAATGCATAATGCCACACGAATTACATGTACAATGCCACCTTACCTAGCCTATCTACCATGTGTTACATAAAAAGGGTGCCATTTGTCATAGGCACTACCTAAGCTAAAACATAGAACATTACAAAATATTAATCATGGGTACTACCCACGTTCACTAGGAATTATTACATCAGGGAAGTTATTACATTAAGGGTTAGGATGAGATCCTAACATGCCCTTCTCCTTGAAGAAGCTTTGTCCTCAAAGCTGAAAATGAGGAAACTATTGCTGGAGTTGATGGAGAGACTCCCATGTAGCATCCTCAGGTTGAAGTCCACACCACTGAACCAGGACCTCTGTAATGGTACGGTTGCGCAGAGTGCGAGTTTGACGATCCAGCAGCTACTCCTGTGCAAGAAATATGGAGCCTTCTTCATCCAATTTTGGGAGTGTTGATTGAACCTGTACCTTTGTGCCCACAAATTTCTTGAGAAGGGAAACATGAAAAATAGGGTGGATCTTGGAAGTGGGGGGAAGAGCCAATTTGTAAGCTGTCAGACCAATCCATTGTAGAACCTGATAAGGATGATAGAATTTTAGAGCGAGCTTCTGAAACTTGCAAAGTTGTAGGGATGATTGTTTGTATGGCTATAAGCGAAGGAAGACCATATCACCCACATCAAAATTGTTCTCAGAACGATGCTGATCAGCTTATTGGCACATCCAATTTTGGGCCATGTTCAAATTTTGCTTGAGTTAGCAGAGGACCTCGGTGTGTTGACTCAGAGCATTGTCAATGACCTGGACCCTGGAGTTGCCCGAAATGTAGGAGGAATGCGTGAGTGGAGGGCGCCCGTAAACTACCTCAAACAGTGTGAGTTTGGTGGTGGTATGATAGGGAGTTTTGTACCACCAATCAGCCAAGGAAAGCCATTTTTCCCAATGAGTAGGATGATCGGAGGCAAAGCAGCGAAGGTAGGTTTCCAAGCATTTATTAACAACCTTTGTTTGACCATCCGTTTACGGATGGTAGGCTGAACTCATTTTGAGTTGAGTCCCCTACAACTTAAATAACTCTTGCCAAAAATTGCTAGTAAAGGTGGGATCACGATCAGATACAATGGAGGTTGGCATGCCATGAAGGCAAAATATGGAGTCAAGAAAAATTTGGGCAATAGTGGATGCTGTGTAAGGATGGGTTAGGGCACAAAAGTGAGCATACTTTGAAATGTGGTCCACTACCACAAAAATAACAGACTTGCCTCTAGATTTAGGTAGCCCTTCTATGAAGTCCATGGAGATGTCAGTCCACACCTGATCTGGTATCGGCAATGGTTGAAGAGTTCTTGGAGAGCACACTGTTTCCCCTTTCATCCTTTGACATGTGTCGCAGTCCGCTACAAAAGAGTGAATGTCCTGTTTCATACCTTTACAAAAGAAGGTGCGCTTGAGTCGCTCATAAGTTTTTAGGAACCCTGAATGGCCAACAGATGGGGTAGCATGTGATTCCTTCATGAGGAGCTCTCGAAGTGGGGACTTAGGAGGAAGAACCAGGCGTTGATGGTAACGTAGATCCTGGCCATCCCAACTATATCCTGGTGTAGACTCTGGATCATCCCTAAGTGAAGCAACTAGGTCTTTCAAATCTGCATCCTAAAGTATTTCTTGATGTAAGGGCTCAATCCATTGGGGCAATGGTGCAGAGATGGCACACAACATACTAAGGGTCTCAAATTGGCGAGAGAGAGCATCTGCCACAAGATTTTCCTTCCCTTTTTTGTACATGATGTCATAATCATAGCCCATGAGTTTTGATACCCACTTTTGTTGCTCTAGGGTGGCAACCCGTTGTTCTAGAAAGTATTTCAGACTCTGGTGGTCAGTTTTTATGGAGAAATGGTGCCCAATGAGGTAAGGTCACCAATGCAGGACTGCATGCAATATTGCCAATATTTCCTTAGCATATGTGGATTTCCCCAAATTGAGATCATATAGGGCTTTGCTGGTAAAAGCCAAAGGGCATCCGTCTTGCATCAATATCACCCCAATACCATGACCAGAAGCGTCACTTTCAATGACAAATTTTTTAGAGAATTCTAGCATGGCTAAAACTGGAGTGGTGGTCATGGCATGCTTGAGTTCCAGGAATGCTTGCTCAGCCGACCCTGTCCAAGTAAAAGAATCCTTCTTCAACATGGAGGTGAGGGGGGTGGCTATCTTTCCATAATTGTAGACAAATTTATGGTAATATCTTGTAAACCCTAAAAATCCTCGAAGCCCCTTGAGTGTGCGAGGTTTTGGCCATTCTTGGACTGCTTGGATCTTCTTAGGGTCAACCTTGACACCATCCTTTGAGACAATGTGTCCCAGATACTCTACTTCAGTCAAACCAAAGGAACACTTGGACCTTTTTGCAAACAGTTTATGGTTGGCCAATAGTTGGAGGGTTTGATCTACATGCTTGAGATGCTCTTCCCATGTGTGACTGTAAATCAAGATGTCGTTGAAGAACACAAGGATGAACTTCCACAAAAAATGGTGAAATATGTTGTTCATAAGGATTTGGAATGTGGAAGGAGCATTTGTGAGACCAAATGGCATTACAAAGAATTCATAATGACCTTCATGAGTGCGAAAAGCAGTTTTAGGAATATCTTCATCCTTGAGCCGGATCTGATGGTACCCAGAGCGGAGGTCTAGCTTGGTGAAGTACATGGTCCCATGTAATTCATCTAGTAATTCATCAACCACAGGGATAGGAAATTTATCCTTGATAGTTATCTTGTTGAGTTCTCGGTAGTCAATACACAGTCACCAAGAGCCATCTTTCTTGAGGACCAGTAAGACTGGTGCAGAGTAGGGACTAGTACTAGGCCGAATGACACCCGCCTTGAGTAATTCTTGTTTCATTTTCTCAATCTATGACTTCATGGCATGGGGGTACCTGTATGGTCTGATATTGGGAGGTGTACTATCTGGCAATAATGGAATGACATGGTCATGAGAGCGGTGCAGTGGTAGTGTGGTTGGTTCTGAAAATATGGCCTCATGTTTGTGGAGAATCTGTTGCATGTCTGGTGGGATTTCACCCATTTGAGATGTGGATGGTTGGATGGAGAATAGTTGTGCAATGACCCCATGTGATGATTTCTTTAGTAATTTCTCCATGCCATTTGAACTGATAATTTGAGGTGTTCCTGCCGAGGAGCCCTTGATGATGTGTGTTTGTCCATTTTTGGAGAACTGCATCCAGATTTCAGCAAAGTTCTAACTAATAGTGCCCAACGTACTCAACCATTGAGATCCCAAAACAATATCACATCCACCCAACTGGAGGGCAAACATGTCCTGCTTGAGTTCATAGTCCCCTATCTTGATTTTAACATTGTGACACTTTCCTTTACAAGGTAACGTTCCCCCATTGGCTACCATGACCTCAAAGGAATTACAAGTGTGGATATAACAATTTTCCCACTGAGCAACTCTAGGGTCAATGAAGTTGTGCGTGCTTCCCGAATCCAGAAGGATGGAAAGATGTTGGCCCTTGAAAAATCTTGTAACCTTCATGGTTTGAGGAGTAGTAATGCCTGCAAGGGCATGGACTGTAATTGTTGTCTCAGGTTCCTATTTCACTTCTTCTTTTGGAGGAGGTGTTTCTAGAGGGTCCTCATCCTCATCACTCTCGTCAGAGGTATCAGGTTCTTCAACATCTATCAAGAATAATTTTTTGTGTGCACACTTATGCCCTTTGAAAAAAATTTCATCACAATTGTAGCATAATCCTTGGGCACGACGTGCATCCATCTCTTCGGTGGTGAGGCGCTTGGGTGTAGCAGGTTTATTATCAGCTGGGTATTGGGATTGAGGAGGAAATGAAGGTCTATTTTGAGGAAACTTTGATGGACGTCTTTGGGCAGAGAGTTTAGATTCGGCCAAACGGGCCAAACTGATAGCTTCCATCATAGTTCATGGTTTCAACATTCTTACTTCCGCTTGGAGTTCCACCTTCAACCCACTAATATAACAACTCTAGAAGAACCCTTCATTCAATCCTCTTGTCTTATTGGCCAATTTTTCAAATTGAGCTTGGTACTCTCGGACTGACCCTGTTTGTTGTAATTTGGTCAAGGCTCCTGTAAAGTCCTCATACTCACTAGGACAAAATCGAGTGAGTAGTTGGGATTCAAAATCCTCCCAAGAGAGATTTGGGTAGGCAACACATAACCATTGAAACTAGTGTAGATCCTCAGACTCCAAGTTAAAGGAAGCCATCTAGACTTGATGAAATATGGGTACATTATGAAGTCTAAAGAATTGATCAACCCTACATAGCCACCCATCAACATCCTTCCCACTAAATTTGGGAAAGTCCAATTTGGTCATTCTAAAGGGTGGATCATGGTCATGATTCCTTGCAGAACCCTCAACTTGGTATTCTGATTTGGGTGGTCGTCTTTTCAGTTTGCTGTCTACTTCTGTCAATGCTTCTTCTAAGCAGTTACTAGTGGCCTCATGCTCTAGGCGAAGACCTTGGACTTCTTCCCTTATGGAGTGAAAATCCGAGTTCAAGTTCTCAATGGATTTTGTTAGGTATTCCAAGTGTTCTAGTTCTTTTTGGTGTCCACGGGTACCTTGGGCCATTTTTTAAACCTTTGGTGACCAGTTACTAAAAATAGAATTGAGTTTTTAGGACTTACTATTTTTATTAAGTGCCCAAAAAAGTGCTTGGGTGCTATATATCAAAACAATCAGCTCAAGGAGGTGGTCACAATGAGCTATATCTCTCAACACTACTTTTTGGCACCCTAGACTTTTTTTTTTTTATCTCCTATTTTGCTGAGTCTAACGGTGTTTACAGTTTTTGATTCTGAGCTACAGAGAAAAATTTGGGTACTGGAGCACTATCTATAACTGGCCTCGTTTCATACTCAAGATTCTCTATATTTTGCAGGTGACTGTTATGACAGTTTTGTTCTGACCCTGAAGACTGTGAATTCTGCCCCGACTGTGCTGACCTCTCTGACCTGACTGACTTGACTGTGACTGCCACTGTAAATTTGACTGTTATTCTCCAGATTTTCAACTTAAGTGTCATCCTCATGGCTTATCTTGAATGCATGTCCTTTCTATTATTGTTTTAGTAAAGGACTCCTTTCTCATATGCTCACTTTTGAAATGCAGGTTTACGAACAAGGAGGCTTGGATTTTTATTTTTTTATTTTTTTGCATTTTTTACAGGTTGAAGTTTTAACAGAACCAGGGAATGCTAAGTATAGGAGTATGTACCACCCATAGGCCCTCTAATATACCGACAGTGATGAACAATAGTGCTCGGACCAATATTTTAGGCCACTACTCAAGGAGGATTCCACACATACCCTTGAACACACTACCTATCTCTTTGACAATATGGGAGGGTAATCATCCAGGATGTTGTGTCCCATAGACTATGAGTAATACAAGGCCGAAGAGCTTCCTAATGGCTAAAAGTTTGTTTAATCCTAGATGGTCTCCCGATATACCCGAAGATACGTGGGAGCTCAAGTCCGTGCATGAGTTCTGTTTGAGGCCTGGGTATTGGATCCTGATTGCCCCTCACTTCACTAGACGCTTTATGGGCTATCTAGCTTAGCCAATAACGACAGATCCTTTACGATATTTTAAAACCCCCGGCACAGGGTTTCTACCTACTCAACTAAAAAAACTTTTTTTTTTTTTTTTGGTCTGGAAAAAAAAAATGCACTGTATTTTTTTTTTAATAAGGAAAAATAGAAACGGGAAAAACACATAGAATTTATACCTAACAGGCGGATTGGATGGCAAGAATTGTTGCAGTTGCAGCAGAACTTGGCCCTGGAAAGCGCTCTGATACCACTTGTTAAGATCCTGCTATAAAATAAACTCAAATAACACACTCTCACACGATTGCTTGGAAATAAACTCACATAAACATCTTATTAATATAACATAAATTTGCATAAAGGAACAATCTCACAATAATATAGAATCGCAAGCCTCTTCAAGGGGGAAACCTCCTTCAACACTTCATTAATTTGCAAAATATGGTTACATTGGTGCCTTTTCGGGTATTTAAGGAGTTTCCTTCCAAGGTTGGCTTACATGCAAAATGTCACCTAGATTACATGCATAATGCCACCCGAATTACATGCATAGTGCCACTTTGAATTACATGCACAATGCCACTCAAATTAAATGCATAATGCCACATGAATTACATGCACAATGCCACCTTACCTAGCCTATCTACCATGTGTTACATAAAAAGGGTGCCATTTGTCATAGGCACTACCTAAGCTAAAACTTAGAACATTACAAAATATTAATCATGGGTATTACCCATGTTCACTAGGAATTATTACATCAAGGAAGTTATTACATTAAGGGTTAGGATGAGATCCTAACACTTTTATACCATTTCCATGAGGTCCTAAACCTTTACCTCTATAACCCATATCACACATAATTGTTTTTTATTTTATATATCCATCAGAAAAATAACATTTAGAAAATCCATCTTGATCAATTGTAATTTTTACAGTTGAAAATTTACCCCAATCATATCTTGCATAAACAAAGGCACAACTCCCAATATGACAGATGCTTCCCTTATTTGGTAAGCCTAATATTTAGGGAGATGGTGGTAATTTATATAGTACCAAGGAGTCTTGGGTAGAAAAATTAACTTCTTCTATTGTTGCCAGTACCAAAGATAAATCTGGTAATACTTCATCTGAAATGGCATATGAAGTAGATGGATTATCTTCCTTGGTTGGTTCTTTAGATGTTGTAAATTTAAATGTTGCAGATTCAAGAGGTGGGTCTACTATTATAGATTTAGGAAATGGATTAGATATAGGTTCAAAAGGTGATGATGATAATTATGTTGAGGATTTAGACTGTGTTTTTGATGATATGGATTTAGATTGTGATTTAGCTTTAGAAGATTTTGATGATGAAGATGGACTAGGTTGGACAATAGACATAGTAGGACAAAATGGAACTCCTATAGGTTCTGCCACAGTACACATATCAAATGGTCTAGGATCTCCATGAATAGTGACTAATTTATTTTTAAATTCAAATTTAACACATTTATGTAACATGGAAGATATTGATCTCATCACATTGATCCAAGGTTGACCTAGAAGAATGTTGTATGATGCAAAACAAGGTACAACAAACACAATCGTATATAAAATTCTTGGACCAAATTGCAATGGGATCTTCATAACTCCACATGTTTCTTGAGTTTCATCATTAAATGCTTAATAATCATTTTAGTTTTTTTCATGTCTTCTTTCTTAAATCCAAACCTTTGAAAGATATCATATGTGCATATGTTTAGTGATGATCCATTGTTAATTAAGACTCTCTTAACTCCTACGTCTCCAATTAATGTTGTGATGTATAGAGGATTATCCCCATACATACTTTGAAGGAAATATTTATCATGGAAATATATTAAGTTTGTTTCTATAGACACCAAAATAGCACCAATCTGATTATGTGACTACCAACACTGACTGAATTGGCATACATACCCCCTAGGGCAGCCTCCAGAGGTTAAAAAGTGGTCCTAACCACTCCTAAATCAGTTTTAGAAGGTTAGAGGTCAATTTGGCATCTTTTAAGCACTTTGCTCCCTATTCGTCCCACCTTGGGACAATTAGAATCCTATTGGTCCCACCCTGGGATGATTAGCAGCGATCGTTCTAGGGTGGGACGATTAGCAATTTTGACTGGAAAAAAGTCAAGCCTCGACAAATGGCAACCCATATCTGCCACTTAACTGTGCCTTCAGGACATTAAATTGTGAGGAATGGTTTCAAATAAGAGAGAGGGACTTCAGTAAATCATGCCCTAATCATGGAGGCCTCATGCAAGGAGACTCTAAATCAAGGAGGAATCTTCCCTCCCCCCAAAAAGGTATGATAAGCCAAGTGGCACCCTCACATGCGCATTCAAAGGAGACCCATGAGGTCTATAAAAGTGTGAGCCTCCTCACCCCAAAAAATAATAGAGCTAGAGCATTTGGAGCAATGGAGTGCTGCCAAATTGTACCCCCATTCCCCCTTGTGCTTCTTACATACCTAATTTCTCTTTTGGAAGAGAGGTTATCGGGTGAACACTAGCTACTAGGAACATGTTTTCCTTCTATCCGCACATTCTATTAACTATTTGTTGTTTCTCTATGCGTAGGATCTAGCTACTAGGAACACCAAAGGGTCAGCAAGGAATTACAAACGCACAAACATATGGACACAAGCAACAAAAACCTTTTGCTCGCCCATTTCAAATGTGGGCACATGGAGGACACTGGAAGCATACCATCCATTGATGTAACAAACTATATTAAATCTTCTGAACCCTATAGAGGGGGACGTATTGTAACCAAATTGAAAGCAACATTAATACAAGATACCCCACTTTTATTTTTTTGCTAACATCTCGTCTATGCATCTTTTCCTTCATGCATTGCTTTCTCGCATTCGTAGGACTTAACACTTGTTATCAATTTTAGTTTGCACCATCGTATCTGGCATGTCGTCATTCTGCGTTTGGATTTTAGTGGTGATCATGGTGGGACCCTATCCCCTATTATTAAGATCAAGTTTTTTTGATCAAAATTTTGTGGTTTCTTTGTAGGTGTTACTCATTTGAGTGCTGGACTGCTACTCGTGCCACCCTATGACGAATACAGACCTGGAATTTGTGCCACCATGGGACGAATACAAATCCGTCTCACCCTGTGATGAGTGTAGACATGCTATTCATCCCACACCAGGATGATTAGAGCTCTGTGTATTTTCTAAGCAAAAACTCAGAGGCATCTGGTTTGGACAGAGAAGAGGTAGGCCTTTTGAACATCTTCTATGTTTTTCTACTTTCTGTTTCTGCAGATTTCTATTTTCTTTGCTTTCTTGCAATAAAAAATAAAAAGAAAAAAAAGCATAGAGTAACTTAAATGGGAGGAACTTTATTAGGAATGCATTATTTTCTAGTTTTCTTACATGATACTTACACCAATTGCAAGTCCTCATCATAGGTTTCAGCCCTAGGTAGGGTTTGTGATTTCCTTTTTTTTGCTACTAATTGTTTCTGAAAGATAAAACATACTTTAGAGCATTGCATTAGTGAAAATCATCTTTTGATGTATGTTTTATTTATTTACATGATTAAAATGAACCACACACACACCACATAATAAAATTAACATCAAGGAATTGGTCTTCATACCCCAACACTTGATCAAGACCAATGGTGGATTTCAACACCACATTGGCTTGGATTTTTGCATACATATACCTCGATCATGACTGTTGCTACACGTAAATGATGAAAGTTGACAAAGTGTAATGGGGGTGATTCCCCATGCATGAGGATAAGCCTTCTATGATAGGTGTCAAAAATAGAGTGATCCCCATTTCGTACCACCTATGTTCCATGTACTGTTATGCTCTCGCATACCAATAGTCTCCCTTACGTAAGGGCGGGTATATTGAGAGGTTCAGTATAATGGCCTAGCAATGGTATATTGAAGGGACGACCATTTTGGAGATATAAAAGCCCTCATTATGCATGGATAACAAAGTTCTCTTTACAATATTTACACAACAAAAATCAAACACACTGAACTAGATTTAGGGCACACATTTAATCTATAAACAAGATAATCATTTCTTTGCTTGTGTGGCCCTCTTTTGTTTGGTGTAGCATAAAAAATTGTAAAGGAGATAAAAATACATGTATCTTTTTAGAGAAACCAACACCATGGTGTATACCCATAGCCAATCCCAATCATAGGCAGAAGCTACAGAAAGTATACAAGGAGGCATGAGTCACCTTCGTTACAGCCCCAAGGACTTGGTTATACCACCTTGGCAGCCTGACCCACAACATAGTCCACACTATGCCACTACAAAAAAGGACTATAGAGGCACCCCTTTGAGGGACACTCCTGTTCAACATAGACCCTCTCAGGAGGAGTACACACATGGGAAGGGCCCCTTAGACGCTCATTATGAGTGGCCACTACATGATGAAGTGCTAGAGCAACATAGGATTCATAAGGAGGGGCCACATGATTATATCATTCCCCCTCCACCCCTCATCACTATTAGAACTAATAGACAAAATCTAGAGTGCAGTGCTCTTCGGACAAGGTGAGCCAACTATGCCTGCCTTTTTCACATGTACAAAAGGGAGCATGAGGAAAACTAGAGTATTCCTCAAGAGAAATACACCGTGTGGGAGCAATGCACCTCTGCACCTGCTAATTATCAAGATCACCTATTGAGGCTAGAGCCTCGGGTGAATGCTGCTAACCTTAACAGAGGGAAGTTACCCATAGAGATCTTGGATAACCATGGCCAAGATAGATATGTAGGGGAGGCATCTAAACCTCCTAGACCTAAGACGACAAAAAAAATTGACTTGGCATTTTCCAAACATGCCACCTACCAAGCACAAATCACATAGCTTAGGCAAGATCAGTAGCATTTAGAACAACTGTATCACCTTAACAAAGATCGCATTTAGTTCTATATAGATGATTTGCTCTAGAAAACTATGCCTGAGAGGATTCCAACCCCTTGAATGAATAAGACAAAAATTTATGAGAGGCACAACCCCTTAGTACTAGACAGGTCTCCACGACCTTATCAAGTGTTACCTCCAAGACCTCCTAGACCTGAGTGGGAAGCCACTCCTAGAACCAATGATGGGCGCCTTCCTCGGGAACCCGTAAATGGTTATAGGCCATGCCCAAAAACTCCTCAAGGGGTCTATGAGGAATTTGAGCGAGAAGAAGAACGGGCTGAAACATCCTGCCAAGGCAGGGGGGGCGCTACCCGGCTACCCCTCCATAGGCCTCAAGTTCCTCACAATTCACAATGAGAACAAACTAAATAAGAGGAAATCAAATCCTCTGATGCATACAAAGCACTTCTAGAATGCTTAGAGTCTATGGAGACCAAGACTTCAGGGCCCCAAAAGCCCACCTTATGCCAGATCCATAGTCACCCTGTGCATCCTTTAGTTTCGACACCCCCATACCCCGACCACTTAAAAATGCCTCAATTGGCAATTTTAAGAGGGGATGAGGATGCCCAAGAGCATGTAATAGGTTCTTGATTCAATGCTTTGGCATTCAGGACAATGATGCATTGCTTCTGAGAATATTTATAACCACGTTCGCAGGCCCTACCTCGGATTGGTTTACCCAGTTGCCAAAGCATAGCACCAACAATCTAGACCAGCTAGTGGACACGTTCCTTGAACATTTTGCCTTCAACACCAAGAAGAAGGTATCCTTAAGTGACCTAGCTAGACTTAAGCAGTATGATGATGAGACCATGGCTACTTATGGGAATCGATGGAGGAAATTGCTTTCAAAGCTACCCTACCTCCCTCCTATGGCTGACATGACTCAAATGTTTTCAAAGAGTTGCATAAGGTCGATATCCATGCTATTGCAGCTATAGAAATATGCCACCCTCGAAGAAGCCTTGGCATAATATAGGATAATTGAGGAGATAAAAATTCAAAATGGTGAGATTGCACAGCCACACAATAAATAGTGGACCAAAAATACTAAAACTGGGGCCACACAATCGAAACCTACCACGGTCAATCAAGTTGCCATAAATATACCACTTCCTGCACAAATGACATAGCCCCAAAAGGCTAATTATTAGGTAGTTCCTCTTGCTAACTATGAAAAGGAAAATCACAAACAAGGGAAAAATCAGCAGCGTCGCCCTAAGCGACAATTCACACAATTTATGGAGTCTAGAGACTCCTTGTTTGACCACTTGTTCATGAAAAACTTGATAAAATTGCTGGAAAGTCGACCCATAGACCCCAAACCACAAAAAACCAAGGGCTATAAAGAAGAATTATATTGTAGATTCCACTGGCAGAAAGGACATGACACCTTCACTTGTTGGAAATTCAAAAACTTTGTGCAAGACTTGATAGACAAAAAAACGCTCATGATGGATAATCCCATAGTGCTGAGCAACCAACAGATGAAAGTCTTTAAAGACCCCTTGCTTTCCCATGATGTGTAGACAAAAAATTTACAAGTGAATGAGGTAACTCAAGATTTCCCCATGCAAGGATACGTGGGGATGATAAGCATCATGACACATAACAAAAGATACCCAAACATGGTTGCACCCACTACAGCTACGGGAGATGTTCCATCAACATCACAACCTCCACAATACCCTACACAACCTCCCCTACCTAGACCAGTGGCCATGATTCGGACTAAGCTTACTCAAAGTTTAAGTACCATGTCGGCTAGGCTCTCCATTTATGAGCTCATCCAACAATCACCGCCCCATCAGGAGGCTCTGATGGAGATACTCAAAGTCATTGAGATATAGCCCTATGAACCCAATTATTTCAAAAACTTTATGGGATATGTGAGACAATGCACATAACTAGTCATAACATTCAGGGAAGATGAAATGAAATTGGTGACTAGTGATATGGTGGATCCATCCCTGCATGTCATCACGTGGGTCAACATAATTCCATTCAAGAGGGTGTTGGTGGACACTGGCTTGTCCAACAACATAATCATGATAGCGACATTAAAACATCTTAAGTTACCAGCATCCCACATTGTGGCATCCACTTACACTCTCTGAGCATTCAACGACGTGTTATGCTCGATGGTTGGTACAATTGTCCTGCCCATCCAAGTAGGACAAAAGACCATTCCTACATTGTGCCACATCCTTGAGGGTGAGATGGCCTACAATATCTTGCTAGGCTGGCCTTGGATCAGGGACATGAAGTGTGTCCCTTTGATAGCCCATCAATGCCTCAAGTACACATATGAAGGGCAAGTACATGTAGTCCCAGTGGACGTAGAGCCCTTTAAGTTTTGTAACATGGTGCAACTGATGCCACAATAGACCCTCCCATCAACACATTTGGACTTTCAATTGAATCCAACCATGCAAGGTTTGATTCCACCTACATCCCTGTTGCTAAGTCACTCAACTCACCAGTCTAGACCATCTTCATCATATATTCCTTCACCAACTATGCCACCTATGGTGGCCAAACCAAAGGACAATAGGAAGAAGCCCCTAGAGGAGGTACCACCATTAGTCTCAACTATCTCTACTGACGAGCTGCCCAGTCGAATGTAAGTCGAGACACCTAGTTCACCCAACATGGAGTGGACTCAGGGAGAACTCCCATTCCCTCCCCCTCAACCACCAACAGTTACCGTTGAGATGGCTAATATGGGTGTGAGGGAGTACCTAGTGTGGAACATTATGGCAACACCCACGCTTGAATCCATGCAAGACTTGTGGAGACCATGCCTACCCATAGGCACTATCATCCCTTTAGGCTACCCACCAAATCAGACCAATTTTGTATATGGGGGCTTCGACAACGACATTGAACCCTACCTACAAGAAGAAGAGGACGAAGAACCATTTGCTGAGAATGTTGACTATTTTTCCAACCTAGACTTCTCCTTGAAATAACTTAACCTTGGGGATAGGGTGGGGGGAAGGGGGGCCCCCCCCCCCGAGGGGGCCTGATGCGTAGTCGTTATACCATCATTAATTCTCAATGAATCTATCAATCCAGGGCAGTGTACAAGGCTATCTACGGAAGAAGAAGTGAAACAACTATAACTTAGGTCAATCTAGAGCAACAAGTCTTATTGGTGGAACCGGTTGTGTGGGGGGTTTTAGGACATTCCTATCTCTAAATTGCATGAAATAAACCTTAATCTAAGTTGCAGAATTGGAAACTAATCATTAACTGTAGAAATGAAGTCCTAATTACAATTGCAGAATAAGACCTAATTATATTGCAGAAATAACAGTTGTAGAATTGAAAGTCTGATCCTAATTGCAAAAAGAAAATCTAATTACTTTTGTAGTAATGAAAGTCTAGATCTAATGTGGAAATAAAAACTGTCAAAGTTTTGTAACAGAAGGTTGTCAATCTTACGTGCAAGATTTGACAGCAAAACATAAAATGCAAGAAATTGCTGAAAAATAGTAAATTCTGGAAATAACAGTCTGAAATAAAGTGGAAGCTTTGTTGAAAGTAAGATTGCAACTAAAACATTAAGCACAAGGTTAATCTAAGCATAAATAAACTAAGACTGCAAATATTGTCAATTGTTTACAAGCAATTGAAATAACAAGTTCTACAACTCATTCTGTTGTAGCAAAATCAGAATAAAAACCTGCTTGTTAGTCCTCCTCCTAGGTCTAGAAGTGGCCAGCCTCTTTGTCCAGAAGAAGGTGTAAGTCTCTCTCTCTTTCTAAATCTTAATCACACTCATTTACAAGCAATATGAAATAGAACTGGTGCACTTTATTGATTAGAAGACATGATTACAATAATTCTGCTGAAAAACTGTTACAGGACTGTAACAGTCAATTTCTACCTATACTCTGTATTTTTTGCTAGCTTCCTTACACTATTTTCTACCTCCTTTACTATCTACTAGGCTCAACCTGAATGGGAGCAATATTTATAGCTATCCTATGATCTGATTACAAACAAAGAATATCTCAAAAGATCTAATCCTACAATGCTGCAACAAATTCTGGTTTTATCCTAGAAGAGGACTAAAACTTGATCTTTCCCTTAATGATGGCTTTGGTCGGCAATGATGGCAAATACAGATGGAAGATCTTTCCCTTTACCTTTTCCAACCTTTATTTCCCTTTTTTTGGCTTCAAAAATTGGTCAACAGGTCAAAGAAACACATTATGTTCTTCATTTCGAAGATAAGTGGCTTCATTCCGAAGACAATGCAATTCTCATTCCGAAGATCGCTCATTTCGAAGATACTGCATTCTCATTCCGAAGATCGCTCATTCTGAAGATACTGCATGCTTCATTCCGAAGATCCGCTCATTTCGAAGATACTGCATTCTTCATTCCGAAGATCCGCTCATTTCGAAGACGCTGTGTTCTTTCATTCCGAAGATATCTGTTCATTTCGAAGATACTTCGAAATGAACAAATGTATGCTTTTCCAGTGATTTCTTCTGCATCTCTCAGGTGGGTTATCTCTTAAGATCAAATTCCAATGGTCTTCATCCCTTTCCTCATGTGAATTCCATGCCTTGCTATTTATGGATAGTTGGCTGGAATTTACATGGGAAAGACCAGTTTTTGCTGCACAACAATAGTTTGCTTGCACTGTTGCTAGATTTAGGTGAAGTAAATGCTTGAGATGAATCAAAACATGATTAGTGAAATGCTGCTATTATTCTAAGCATATCCCATTTTAGCAAATCATAGCAAAAAGAACACAAAACTATGCAAAAAGCTGTAAAATCAGCATATAATATTTCAAATACATTGATCATGCAAAATGGTTAATATACAACATATTGAATCAACTTAACTAACATATCGGATAAAACATAAGAGTTTATAGGCATTTTTAGTGTTCAAAACATGTTATGATTGAGGCATTTCCAGGCCTCATCATTTTCCCCCCAACTTATATTAATGCATGCCCTCATGCATTCTGTTGGGCTATGGAATCACATATGTCCATGTTTAGATTCCATGACCTGTAGAATAATTTCTTGCCTATGTAATACCCCCTATTTTCTTGAATGTTTTTGAGCCAATCTTCAAATTGTTCATCGAGCTGGGCATCTTCCTCAAAGTAGAATGGAACTGGAGTAATGATGGTCGGAGGCTTGAACCTGAGACCTATCCAGTTATGTTGCATGATCTGAATCAACTGGATTACACCTTCTGCTCTTCTTTTGGACCATTCTAAGTTGATGGGGGAGATGGGTTCTCTTTTCCTCAAAGACATGGAAAGTTCAGCCCATCTGTCTCTGCATACTGACAATGTTGGGAAGAAATTGTGATCACAGAAATTATTAAATCTGGCCACATAGTCCCTTAAATTGTTCAAGTACATTCTCTTTATATCATCCATGTTCATCATTGAGAAGTGTTGCCTGGTGATAACTAGGTGATTTGGCTGGATTGCTCTGACTAACAACTCAGCCCTTGTTTCAATCACTTTATTCTGCTTTTTCTCTTGATCCCAGTAAAGCTGATTCTGCAAAGTAGACATAAATGCTCTCAACTGAACATCTCCAATGTAGATTTGAGGATGAGAGTCAACTTCAACTTCCTCTGGAATGAAGAAAGCGTGTAAAAATAGTTCACACAGGAGATTTTTTTGCTCAAAAGGACTGTCAAAATATGCCTCCAAAAAATCTGCAATAGTGTCCAATTTATATGGGAGGTTTGAAGTAATCCTCATGACCTGCCATCTGAGGTATTTTTCCTTCAAAATAAGGCTATAAAATCTGGCTGGTCGTCTAAATTGGACTAAAAATTCAGCAATTTGGCATAAGTCAGACACCTTTTCTTTCAATGCCTGAATTTCTGTGTCCTTGGCTTCTAGCTATTTTGCTTCCAATTTGAACTTTTTAGTTTTAGTGGCAAGCTGCTCATATCTAATCATCCAGCTAGCTATGTCTGCATTGTACTATTCTAGAGACACAGTATTAGGTGGTCTTACTACAGGGGGGATCCTAGGCAGCAAATTTATCTGAACTCCTTTTTCTGCCACTTCCACTGGTTGTTCATCTGTTAATAACTCTACTTGCACCCCCTTATTTGCTATTTCTATGGGGTTGTCATCAGATAGTATTTCTACTTGTACCCCCTTATCTGTTGTTTCTACTGGAAGTGTAACAAGTTGAAATGCAGGGACCTCAATAGGAGTACTTACTTGAACATTTTCTTGTTGTTGGGACTGTTCCTGTGTTGGTGGCTCATCTTCAACATCCTCTGCTATGCTCTTCACCATTTTTGAAGCATCTTCAGAACAAGAAGGCAATGCTTCAGAATAAGATGGTGCTGCTTCAGAATGAACAGGCACTTCTTCAGAATGAAGGAGTGCTATTTCAGGATGAACTCCCATGTCTACCTCAACAGAGTCATCTATCCTTGATAGACCTAGAAGCAATTGAGCCAAATTGTCTTCATCATTGGATATAGCTGGCTATTTTTTAGATTGTGACAATAGTTTTCTCAATTCTGCCACTTCCTGCTGAAGCTCTGCAATTTTTCTTTCTTGCATCTCAATGATGCTTTCTTTCTCTGAAATCCATCTGGTCTATGTTTTGACAACACTCCTTGCTGCCCTCAGCTGCTCTGTGATGTCTTCCACTTCTGTTTCTACTTCAGAAGCTGATGTAGACAAATCAGTTGCAGTTGGCTGCTCAACCAATATTTCCTCTTCTTCTGCAATAATTTGTTCTTGTTCAGGAGGCTCTGTGAGACTGTCTATAAGGGTATCTACCATATCTGTAGCCTGTTGAACTGTAGCTTCCTCCAAACCATCCTGCTTAGTTTCTGCCTCAGCTATCTATTTAGGGAATTCTAGAAAGTTTTTAGATGCTGGTTGTATCTCTGTGACATCTGGGCTGCTTGGTCTATCTTCTTCTTCCATGACCTGTTCTGTAGTTTCTTTCAAATGGATTCTTGTAGACCTCCTAGTTCTAGATGCAAACTTCTTATTTTTGCTCTATTTTTTGGTGACAGCAGGGGTCATGGGGTCAGTTTCAGATGCCTCTGTTTCCCTTGTTGTTTCTGCCTCTGTTTGGTTAAGTGCTTCACTTCTCTGTTCTGACAAATCAGTTGCAGCTTCAGAAAAATGAACCTTCTTTTGTTTTTTTGCTCTGTTGCCAGTTCCAGATCCTCTTCTCTTTTGTTTCTTAGCTCGTGAAGTTGAGGGTTCAGGAGCAAGGTTTTTCTGCTGTTGTGGGGTGTAGTTCTATAACAGCTTCAAGGGCACCTTCTACAGTTTCTTCTGCAGCATCTTCTGCAACATTTTTTGCAACAGTTGTTTCCTCTTCTATAGCAACATCAGCAGCATTTGGTTCTTCTTCTTCCTCACTTTCATCCCCAAAAATGACATCATTTAGGGTAGAGTAAAACCTATCAAAACTCCTAGGGTTTCCTCTAAAATGGTGTTGGCAAACTAATTTGATGAGGCCATGATGGCGAAGGCTTCCTTTACCCTCCTGATATCTCTTTGCCATGTTCTTTAATTCTTGATACAGATACAGGGGAAGATTTACCCTAACTTCGGTTGTTGCCCACCATGTCTGAGATGGTTCAAAATTCGTAGATGATGCCACGATAACAGCACATACTGCCCTTCACAGGTTAGGAATTTAATTACCTAGGTGGCTACTTCATCCCAGGGTTCCTGCAGGCTGGCCCTTTTTAACCCTTTGCATGTGTTGTTATGGGTTAAGTACTCTGGTTCTCTATCATTTTCTTCTACAAACTGATTAACTACATTTGCCAATGTGTTCTTGCCAGATCTAGAAATTGAAATCCCTTCTAATGGCAGCTCTGTAATCTGACTTAAAATTTTAGGGCTTACCTCAATAGTCATGCCGTTAACATGTGCTCGGTTGTTTCTGAATGTATGGGCGAACATGCCAGCCAAATCTTTAGAAGACCCATTAAATTTATCCAGAAATGGCATAAACCCTCCATCTTCAAAAATATGCACGACTTCCGGATTTTCTCGGAGGTAAGTGGTATCTGCAAGCTCTATTCTGATCTTTCGCCCCATATTTTTTGTTTAAAAACCGTACACTACAGCTGCTATTCTTTTGCTGGATTTTTGGCTATTTTCTGTTGCAGATTTGTAGAGTTTTAGTTTGAAACCTTCGTTGCCCTATTTCTCGTCTTCTTCTTCGGAATGAACCGTAACCTGTGCACTATACTTCGCAAACACGTCTTCAAAAAGAAAGGTGGCACACATTTCTACTTTTGCACTGTACACCTGTTCGTTGATAATTGCATGGATGTCCTTGCCATCAGATCCACCTCATTAGTTTTGCAGATTCTCACGTGCATGTTTATTGGCATTAAAAATTGGTGGCATATGGTTGGTCACGTCCTCCGTATTTCCAATGAGTGCAAAAACAAACCATGTGCTGACTGACACGTGTTCCTTCCTCGCATGCAACTAAAAGAGTTTGATTTTGTCGTACCTTGTTTTCTTGGATGCCACATGGAAATGCTCTTTTCGAAGATTATAACTTATCGCATAGACAAAATTTCATTTCGAAGATTATGACCTCATTCCGAAGACAAGTCTTCATTTCGAAGACAAATCCTCATTCCGAAGATTATGACCTCATTCCGAAGACAGATCTTCTTTGCAAAATTTTCATTCTGAAGATTAATCCTCATTTCGAAGATCAATCCTCATTTCAAAGATCAGGCTGTATTGTGAAGGTAAATCGTCATTCCGAAGATAGATCCTCATTTCGAAGACAGATCTTCATTTCGAAGATGATGCAGCAAGTCGTCATTCCGAAGACCAAGTTTCATTCTGAAGACAAATTGTCATTTCGAAGACAAAGTTTCTTTCTGAAGACAAAGTGCAACATTCATTTTTTTGTCATTTCGAAGACAATTTCAATCCGAAGATAATATAGCAGGCACTGTTTTTGGCATTCTTGTTTCGAAGATTAGGCAGAAATCAATATTTTCATTTTCAAAACATGTCTTAAGTATGCCAACTCTTATGAATACCTTTTATGCTAATGGTTAATTGTCACATACTATATACCAATCATTTTACAATGAAGAAATGTAAGAAATATATACCTGATAAAAATAGTTAATGCCAGTTTTGAAGAATGACTGCCTTTGTTGATATTCTGCTGAGATTTTCTGCAACATTTCAAAACAAGTGCACTTGGTGAATTTGTACAATGATGGTTCAGAAATTTCTCAAGGTTATGCATGCCAGAAAACTGGTTTTCATGCACACCAACTCAGTAGTGCCTTAAGAAAAGGTTTTCACTGCTGAGTTATTCATTTTTCTCTCTTTTTTTCTTGATTTTCCCTTTTTTTTTTTTTATTTTTACCTCTCCTTTTCTTTTCTTTTTTTTTCTTGATCCTGACTATGCCCATGAAGGAATTTCATGATTTCCCCTGAAACCATGCCCATGAAGGAATTCATACTCAGAATTTATTCATCTTTTTGTTTTCTATTTTTTTTTTTTTTGTATTTTTTGCTTTTTCTTGAAATCCACTGATCATGTTGATTGTTTTGAAGTGGAAGAGGGAATCTCTTCCACCTGCTGTGTATCCAAACTATCAAGTTGCTGCAAGAATTCTTCTTTAGTCAGAGGTGTATGGTATACCCTGAGGCGATGTCCATTCACTACCAACTTTCTTTGTGACCCATCAATAGGGGATAGACGAGCTGCTCCATTGTCAAATACCTCCTCAATCCAGTAAGGTCCCAACCATCTAGTTCTTAGTTTCCCAGGGAAGTCTTCGTATTGAGAATCAAACAGTAAAGCCCAATCTCCTTGTTGAAGTTTCCTCTGCTGAATGTGACTGTCATGCCACAGCTTCCTCTGCTCCTGAATTACCTTAGTTTGGTGCAGAGCATCCAATCTAAGTTCATCCAATGCATTCAGCTACAGAATCCTGTCTGTCTGTGCCTGCGACAATTCAATTCCAATTTCCAGTGTTGTGCGCAATGTTAGTAGCTCAAATTCAATAGGTAAGAGAGGCTTTTTACCAAAGACTAGTTCATAAGGTGTGAATCCAGTAGTGGACTTCCAAGTAGTATTGTAGGCCCAAACTGCTTCGGGTAATTTATCTAGCCAATTTCTCCTATGAAAAGCTACTATTTTTGTCAAGATGCATTCTAGTTCCCTGTTTGTTACTTCAACCTGGCCATTTGCTTGTGGGTGGTAAGGTGATGATTTCCTATGTTTGATTTCATACAATTCTGTAAATGCTTTTATGACTTTGGATGCAAATTGGGGTCCTTGGTCTGTGGTGATAGACCGTGGAGCTCCAAATCTCTAAAAAATTTGAGTATACAAGAAATCAGCGACCTTCTCTTCACGAGCATGTTTAAAAGCACGCACCTCTACCCACTTTGTCAGGTAATCAGTGCATACTAGAATATGCACCTTTCCTTGAGAAGGTGGATCAATAGGTCCTACAAAATCAAGCCCCCACCTCTCAAATGGTTCTAAAACCATTTGAGGCTGCAGTGGCATCTCATTTGTATGAGTGGGTTTCCCCATTCTTTGGCATGCATCACAATGCCTGATGTACTTTTTCACATCCTTGTGAAGAGATGGCCAATAATATCCTGTCCCTAAGATTTTCCTAACTGTGCTTTTTACAGAATAGTGTCCACCGAGGGTTCATCATGACAAGCTCTAAGGATATCATACACTTCATCCTTGCGGATGCACCTACGTAACACATGGTCAGGACTGCACTTAAAAAGCATACCCTTAATCCATTCAAAGGAAGAACTTTGTTTGATCAATTGTTTTTTTTTGTTTTGAAGTGAAATGTGGAGGAACTTTCCCTGTGACCAAATAATTGGCTATATCTACAAACCAAGGTGATTGGACTGATATAGCAAATAGTTTTTCATCAGGAAAAGTGTCATCAACTAATTCCCCTTCATCTGTGTTCTGCAACCTGGACAAGAAATCTGCCACAACATTAGCTTTTCCTGGTTTGTTGATTATAGTGATATCAAATTCTTGTAGCAACAGCAACCAACGAATAATTCTTGCACTTACCATAGGTTTATTCATCAAATACTTAATGGTTGTATGATATGTGTGAATAAATATTTGATAACCTGTGATATAATGCCTAAATTTGTTGATGGCATAAATTACTGCTAGGAATTCCTTCTCAGTTGTTGTATAATTTTTCTCGGCTCCTGTCAAGTTCTTGCTAATGTTGTAGATGGTATAATGTTCACCATTATCAATTTGTCCTAATGTTGCTCCAATTGCTGTATTGGAGGCATCAATCTGTATGTGAAATGGTAATGTCCAATTAGGTCCTCTGAGCATAGGTGGAGTTATCAATTTCTCTTTCAGAGCTTCAAATGCTTCCTGACACTTTGCAGTCCAGGAGAATTCAGAATCTTTAGTCAATAGGGCAAACATAGGATTGGCTATTGTGCTAAAGTTGGGAATAAACCTGCGGTAAAAACCAATGTGTCCTAGGAAGCTTCTGACATTAGTCTGAGTTTTAGGAGGAAGGAGATTCTTGATAATTTCCACCTTCTTTGGATCAACTTGGATCCCTTTAGGAGAGATGTGATGACCAAGAACTATCCCTTCCTTCATCATCATGAAGCATTTATCTGGATTTAAGGATAAGTGGTATGTTTCACAGCGAGTTAAGACTTTGTCAAGATTTTCCAATGTAAAATCAAAAGTTTGTCCACATACTGTGAAATCATCCATGTAAATTTCAACACTTTTGGTGGTCAGATCAGCAAAAATTGCTAGGACTGCTCGTTGAAAAGTTGCTGGGGCATTACACAAACCAAAAGGTAAAACCCTATAGGCAAATGTTCCCCATGGACATGTAAAAGTTGTCTTTTCTTGATCTTCAGGTGCAATCTGAATTTGATTATATCCACTAAATCCATCAAGAAAACAAAAGTATCTTTTTCCAGCAAGAGTATCTAACACCTGATCTATGAAAGGTAATGGAAAATGGTCTTTGTATGTCACCTTATTCAACTCTCTATAGTCTACACATACTCTCATTTTTCCATTTTTCTTAGGAACTATTACCAATGGAGAAACCCATTGGCTATCGGAAATTGGGTAAATGAATCCTACTTCCGGGAGTTTTTCAATTTCTTCTTTCACAATATCTCTTAAGGCGAGGATTCAATCTTCTTTGAGGTTGTCTGACTGGCTTGAATTCTTCAGTATAGATTCTATGGGTACATATATCAGGATGAACTCTGACATATCTTTGTAGTTCCAAGCAAAAGCATGAACATGCTTCTGCAAAACAACTATCAATTTTTCTTCCTCTTCCCTAGTAAGCTGGCTGTAGATGTTCAAAAATTTGCCTGGCTGGACTTCTATTTGTTTTGTATTTAGAAGGACTGAATTCACTCCTTCATACTTGGTGATTAAGGGATTAAGAGGACATTGCTGAGATGGGAGAAAAGAAGTAGTTTCTATTTTATTGCTACTTGAGGGAAGCATATCTTGTATGGAACAGGTGAGAAGGAAAAATCGGATGATGGTGCCATCCATGTGGTAGTGAAACAGAGTTTCCCTGTGATAGTACAGATGGTTCATCTTCAAATTTTTGATTCTCCTCATTACTTATCAACTGTTGGATATTTGTTGCTTCCCCTTCTAAACCTTGTTCATGCAGAACATTCATCAGGATTGTTTCATTTTCTAAGTTTTCTGTGTCATTGAGGTCTTCTATGTGTTCTCTTACTACTAAGGTAGCTAGTGTAGAAATGACCTCTTCGGTTCTTCCTCCGAGTTAGAAAACCATAACCGACCTGAAAATTTGCTAGATGGTTTTGCGGGGAGGATATAAAGAAATTTGTTTCGGATCAATACCATTTGAAATAGTCATATTTCCAGATCTGCGATCTATGAAGGCTGCTATAGTTGCAAGCCAAGGTCTTCCCAAAATAATGGGATATCCATGTGCTGAATTTCTTGGCTGTAAAACCAGAAAATCTACAGGGAATTCCCAAGAAGAAACTTCTATAGGGACATCTTCAATGATTCCTTCAGGTTTTTGCAAGTCGACCTATCGACCATTTCTAAAACTGTAAATGTGGGGCTGAGATGTTTGAGCTATAATTGTTCCATTGTATCCTTGGTCATGACATTTATTGCAGCTCCTAGATCCACTAAAACATTTGATATTGGTACTGAACCTATGGTAACTGTGATAACTAGACTTCCTGGGTCACTATACTTTGGAGGTAGTAGTTTTCCAGATAAGAGATCAGCTATCTTTCCTTCAACTTGCACAGTCTTGGGAAATGCTTTCTTCTTTCTTCCTGCTCTTTTAATGCACAAATTTTGGACAGTACTGTTAATCTCTGGTATTTCCTTAATAGCTTGCAATAAGGGCAATGATATAGTCAACTTTTTGAGTTCTTTGACCAATTCTGACTCGGAATTTTTTGGTATTGCATTAAGTCTTTCAGGATATGGAATTATCCTTGGTAATTATTCTGCTTGTGTCTCTTTCTCTATTGTTGGTTGGATTCTCTCTGGTTCCAATTTTTCTTTTGTTTCTATTGTTGGTTGGATTCTCTCTGGTTCTGATGATTCTTGCTCTTCATTTTCTTTGATTTCAATTGAAACTGGTTTAGGTACAACTTTCCCTGAACGAAGTTGGATGTTACTACAATCAAGAACATTAATTTCAACATTTTCTTTAGCTTTAGCCACATAGACAGGAGGTGTCTGTCTCACGCTATTTGGATTAGTGACTGGCTGAGCTGGCAATTGAGGTTGTTTCACTTGCTATGTTTGCTATTGTTTTTCTTGAAAATTTTGATTAGGTGCAGGCAACAAATGCTGAGTTTGACCTTGATTCCTTTGCTGCCTTGGATAGGACTGGTATTGCTGATTCCACTGTGGTTGGTTTTGCATCCAATGTGGATTAGTCTGATTTTGATTCCAAGATGGATTGTTTTGATTCCAAGATGGGTTGTTTTGATTCCATGAGGGGTTGTTTTGATTCTAATTCCAGGCTGGGTTACTCCAATTTGCTTGTGGCCATTCTTGGGAATTTGTCCATTGAGGATAATTCCAAGGACGTTGGGGTGGTTCTGATTTTCCCCAAGGCATAGTACCGGGATTATGCCCCCAATTTGTAGGAAAACAAGGGGGGTTTTGATATTGAGAGAAATTTCCCCCTTGTTTTGGTCCAATATAGTTGAGTTCCTCGATCTGGTTTTCTAACATAGTTTTGATTTGTGGTAGCGGATGGCATTGATCAGTTGAATGCCTTTTTGAACAGATACTACAAATGGCTGAGATAGATGTTTTATTCAAAGGACATTCCTGCAAAGCATGTTTATTTCTACATCTTGGGCAATAAATTGCCAAAGGTTCTATGTTTTTTGCTTTTGCAGACATTTCCCCCAAAGTAGTGTTTAAGTGCACTAGAATATCAGTTTTGAAATTTGCAAGTTCCTCTATCAGGTCCTTTACATCAGTGCCATTTGTGTGGCTTTTTCTTCTTCTCTGCTTAGTGCAAGAGTAATTCCTATAGAGATCCATAATTTCCTCATTACTGAGAGTGGTTACATCCCCTTTTCCCATCAAATCCAGAACTTCTCTGGATTCATCTTGCAATCCTCTCAAAAAGATGGTTTTACATAATTCTGGTTCTACAAGTCCACATCTCCTTTGAACAAAGGAGAACCTATCAAGATAATCTTCCAAGGTCTCATCATCTTCCTGCTTGATTCTGAATAACTCATATTTTCTATTCCTTACATGACAATATTCTTGATATTTGTCTAAAAAGACAGTCTCCATTTGATCCCAGGTTCTTATGGAATTTGGCTCTAAGCTCATGAACCAGCGCAATGTTGAATCCTTGAGAGTTGAGGGAAAAACCTTAAGTTTTTGATTGTCATTTATATAATCATAGGTCTGACACACTACCTTGAATTCAAACAAAAACTGGTCAGGATCTTCAGATACAACACCTCGAAAGGTTGGAAGTACTGAAGGTGAAATGGTCTTCATGGGAGAGTTTTGTGTTGGATTCAGACGAATAGGATATTCAAATGTTCTGGACGGTTGGAGTATATCCTGATCATCTCCTTCATTATGAACATAGCCATGTTGGCCATCTATATTGCCTCCTTCTGCCATAGTTTCCTGTTTGTTGGGAGAAGTTAAAGCTTCCCAAATTGTTCTCTCAAGAGGTCCAAGCCTCTCTGTTGATGATGAGTCTGATGAATTGTCTTTCTTAGGATATTCTGATGATGATAAAATTGGTGATTTTCCTATCTCAGAATGTTCTAGTGATGGTGAGACTGGTGATTTTTCTATCAATATTTTTGGTAATTCAAACACAGGTGATTCACCCCTTAGGCGTGAAGATCTCCTTAATGGAACAAGCCAAGGATCCTTTGGGGTAGTTCTACCTTTTTCATCCCTAGACTTATTCATTCATGTTTACTCTTAAATGACATAAATTAAGTCAATAGTTGTTATCTTCCTCAGTTGTTGTATTTAGATTTTAACCTGAATTCTCATAGCTTAGTCTGATTACAGCTATTGGACTATTTGTTTTCTTCTGACAACACTATTCCTCGACAACGGTGCCAAAATGATGCGTAGTCGTTATACCATCATTAATTCTCAATGAATCTATCAATCCAGGGCAGTGTACAAGGCTATCTATGGAAGAAGAAGTGAAACAACTATAACTTAGGTCAATCTAGAGCAACAAGTCTTATTGGTGGAACCGGTTGTGTGGGGGGTTTTAGGACATTCCTATCTCTAAATTGCATGAAATAAACCTTAATCTAAGTTGCAGAATTGGAAACTAATCATTAACTACAGAAATGAAGTCCTAATTACAATTGCAGAATAAGACCTAATTATATTACAGAAATAACAGTTGCAGAATTGAAAGTCTGATCCTAATTGCAGAAAGGAAATCTAATTACTTTTGTAGTAATGAAAGTCTAGATCTAATGTGGAAATAAAAACTATCAAAGTTTTGTAATAGAAGGTTGTCAATCTTCTGTGCAGGATTTGACAGCAAAACATAAAATGCAAGAAATTGCTAAAAAACAGTAAATTCTAGAAATAACAGTCTGAAATAAAGTGGAAGCTTTGCTGAAAGTAAGATTGCAACTAAAACATTAAGCACAAGGTTAATCTAAGCATAAATAAACTAAGACTACAAATATTGTCAACTGTTTACAAGCAATTGAAATAACAAGTTCTACAACTCATTTTGCTGTAGCAAAATCAGAATAAAAACCTACTTGTTAGTCCTCCTCCTAGGTCTAGAAGTGGCCAGCCTCTTTGTCCAGAAGAAGGTGTAAGTCTCTCTCTCTTTCTAAATCTTAATCACACTCATTTACAAGCAATATGAAATAGAACTGGTGCACTTTATTGATTAGAAGACATGATTACAATAATTCTATTGAAAAAGCTATTACAGGACTGTAACAGTCAATTTCTACCTATACTCTGTATTTTCTGCTAGCTTCCTTACACTATTTTCTACCTCCTTTACTATCTACTAGGCTCAACCTGAATGGGAGCAATATTTATAGCTATCCTATGATCTGATTACAAACAAAGAATATCTCAAAAGATCTAATCCTACAATGCTGCAACAAATTCTGGTTTTATCCTAGAAGAGGACTAAAACTTGATCTTTCCCTTAATGATGGCTTTGGTCGGCAATGACGGCAAAGACAGATGGAAGATCTTTCCCTTTACCTTTTCCAACCTTTATTTCCCTTTTTTTGGCTTCAAAAATCGGTCAACAGGTCAAAGAAACACATTATGTTCTTCATTTCGAAGATAAGTGGCTTCATTTCGAAGACAATGCAATTCTCATTCCGAAGATCGCTCATTTCGAAGATACTGCATTCTCATTCCGAAGATCGCTCATTTTGAAGATACTACATTCTCATTCTGAATATCACTCATTTCAAAGATACTGCATGCTTCATTTCGAAGATCCGCTCATTTCGAAGATACTGCATTCTTCATTTCGAAGATCCGCTCATTTCGAAGATGCTGTGTTCTTTCATTTCGAAGATATCTGTTCATTTCGAAGATACTTCGGAATGAACAAATGTATGCTTTTCCAGTGATTTCTTCTGCATCTCTCAGGTGGGTTATCTCTTAAGATCAAATTCCAATGGTCTTCATCCCTTTCCTCATGTGAATTCCATGCCTTGCTATTTATGGACAGTTGGATGGAATTTACATGGGAAAGACCAGTTTTTGTTGCACAACAACAGTTTGCTTGCATTGTTGCTAGATTTAGGTGAAGTAAATGCTTGAGACAAATCAAAACATGATTAGTGAAATGCTGCTATTATTCTAAGCATATCCCATTTTAGCAAATCATAGCAAAAAGAACACAAAACTATGCAAAAAGCTATAAAATCAGCATATAATATTTCAAATACATTGATCATGCAAAATGGTTAATATACAGCATATTGAATCAACTTAACTAACATATCAGATAAAACATAAGAGTTTATAGGCATTTTTAGTGTTCAAAACATGTTATGATTGAGGCATTTCCAGGCCTCATCATACAAAAAAAAGAAAAAAAACTAACAAAAGAACAAACGAGAAACCAAGAAAACAACACAAAGGACACAAACCAATGACAATCCCAGCACAACATACACATTATGGGATTATCTCACATTGTTAACAATAAACCTTGTTGACCTCAACAACCCCTCCCCTTTGTTCGAGAAAGGGGAAAGTTCAAGGAATAACCTCCAAGAAGGATATGAACAAGATCAAGGAGAGTATTTTGAATATGAGTCAGCTTATGAGGTAGCACCTTGGGACCCTTTTGAGTCTAATAGCAATCACTTGTAGGTGACAGCCATTAATGACTATCAGGAGAACTTCATGGCAATGTTTCCCCTTAATGTTCCAAGTGGTCAATTGCCACCTCAAGAGAATCCAACCCTCCCACAGAGAGCGGAACAACCTAGATGGGACAAAATCAACTTGCTCAAGCAAAATGAGCCTCACATACCGCACATAGTTGTTGGAGCCAATGAAGGCCTATGGATCTCCGATAGTGACTATGAGGATGATACTGAGATGGCCTATCTCAACCATATGAGGTAACAAGAATACCCCATAGACATCGATGATATGTTTGAACATTTAAATATGGTACTAAGGCATAGGTGGAATCTAAATCAAGCATAGTTAAACCAAGTGCTTCATCCACCACTTCAGGCATACAGAGAGCACCTCCCACCAAGAGACCCTATAGGGCCACCAGTGCCAAGGGTAGACCCTGTCCTTCTATCCACACATAGGGCCAATCCTTTTGTGCCAATACCCACAGAGCCAGATTTGAGGCACGACGATCACCAAGAATGTCTGAATCAACACCCATGTGGTAATGGAGACCAAATTCATTTCATCAACATGATCTCCATTGATTTAACCACCCCCATCCACAATCTAGCCTATCCAACATGACCATTGTATCTAGACCTAGATGCCATAGATTGGGATCGTGCTGACTCACCACCATCCCCATCAGAGTACTGGCCTTGTGGTGAGATGTTTTGTTTCACCCTAAGACAAACTTAGGATATCTTCCATGCTGAAGGGGAACCTGACGTTCCCAACGTAGATCTAAATTTAGTGAATGATATCCACATGATCCCAACTCCACACCAGTCGGAGGATGGATCCCACATGTCATTTGAAGAGACAATTGACATATACATCGAGTCTGATCCAATGAATCTGTAAGTCATCAAGCTGGGGGTAAGTCTATCCCTCGAAGAGCAAGCCGCTTACATTACCCTTCTCAAAGAGAAGGAGATTTTTGCATGGTCCTACAAAGACATGTCGGGGCCAGACCCGTAGCTAGTCAAGAATAATCTAACACTTGATCTAATATTCAAGCCATTCAAGCAAAAGCTATGTAAGATGCACCCAACAGTGGCCTTAATGGTCAAATATGAGCTACAAAAGTTGTTGGATGCATAGTTTGTCATCTGTGTGGATTACCCACCATGGTTTTCCAACATGGTACCCATCAAAAATCCTAACGGGAGGATTCACATATGCACTTATTTTCGAGATCTAAACAAAGCAAGTCCCAAGGATGATTTCCCCTTGCCTAGCATCGATGCATTGGTAGATGCTACAGCAGGCCATGAAATGCTTTCCCTCATGGATGGTTTCTTAGGATACAACTAGATTCGTATCAATCCCGATGATCAACTAAAAATGGCATTCATGATGCCTTGGGGGATATTTTGTTATAAGGTCATGCCCTTTGGCCTTAAAAATGCTAGTGCCACCTACCAACGTGCTATGACATACATATTCCATGATCACATGCATAAAAATTTGGAAGATTATATGGATGATTTGTTGGCCAAATATCTTTTGCGCCAAAATCATCTCGATGACTTACGCAAGATCCTTGATCACCTCATTGAACACAAAGTTAGGCTAAACCCTAAGAAGTGCGTATTTGGCGTCACATCTGGAAAACTCTTGGGTTTCATAGTATCAAAATGAGGCATCAAGGTAGATCCAAATAAAGTCAAGGCAATCCTTGAAATGCTTCCCCCAACCACCATCAGGCAACTCAAAAGCTTGCAGGGTAGGGTCGCGTTAATCAAGCGCTTCATAGCGCAGTTATCTGACAAGTGCTGATCCATGAATAAATTATTACACAAGGGGGTAGCATTTCATTGGGATGACGAGTGCTAGTCAGCCTTCGATGACATCAAAAAATCTTGGCTTCACTGCCAGTATTGGCACCACCTAGATCAGGAGTGTCGTTCTATTTATACATCTTAGCTACTAAGGTGGCACTGGGCACCATGCTAGCCCAAAAAAATGAACTACATAAAGAATAGGCTAATTATTATCTTAGCCACACCTTGGTCAGTTATGAACTTAACTATGCATACGTTGAGAAGCTATGCTTGGCGGTGGTATTTGCCACCAAAAAGCTATACCATTACATGCTGAGCAATACGATGTATGTTGTGTCTAAGGAGAATCCATTGCGGTACATGATGAGTCATACTTATCACAGTAGCCACACGGCGAAATGGATCATGTTATTGATGAAGTTTGACATCAAATTCATTGGACAAAATTCCATCAAAGGTCAAGTCATCATCGATCAACTAGCAAAGGCTCCTCTCAAAGATGATCAACCTCTGACCGTAGAGCTACCCAATGATGGGGTCTTCCATATCTCAGAATTGCCATATTCTAATGAGCCTGAGTCACAGGTTGACATAACCTTATTTTTTGATGTCTCTAAATATGAGCAATGGGGTGGCATGGGAATCATATTCTTCACACCGCAAGGGGCTCCAATGCCTCTATCATTTAAACTTGATTTCCCATGCACCAATAACAATGCTGAATATGAAGCCTTGCTCATAGGTCTTCAGACAACCATCACCATGAACATCAAATGCTTGAATATCTTTGGTGATTCACTGTTAATTGTCAATCAAGTGAAAGGGGTATTCCAATGCAAATGCTTAGTTCTGTAGGCCTACAAAGCCCTTGTGGATAAATTCTTGGTAAACCTTGAATGGTATGACATCGAGGCACTCCCTCGATCATCGAATCATTTTGTGGACACTATGGCCTCCTTGGGGTCACTAATCCCACAAGATCCTTCTAGTGAGATGACAACCATTCAAGTCAAAAAATTATCACAATCCACGATGGAGTGTGCAAGCTCTGACATAATGCCAGGAATCCACCTGATCCTGATTGAACCATCTCAGGATAGGTTCTCTCGAATCCATGATAGTCTAAATCACACCAACTGGGGGTCTTTGTTCTCCCTAACCCCTCTTAATAGCAACACAATGCTATTTTTACAAGTTCTTTCCCGCTCAACTTTTTCTAGGGATGAACTTCAAGAGGGATCGGTCGTTCATACCATTGAGGTTTTTGATTAGCAGGATTGGTACACACCCATAAGATACTATCTCAAGTTAGGTAGCCTCCCACTTGGATTGTCACACACCACAAAAATATCATTCAAATAGAGAGCAGCCAAACATGTCTTTCTAGGAGACATTTTATACTGTCGAAGCTATGATGGAATCCTCCTCCATTGCTTGGACTAGCAGTAGTCCACTTGGGCAATCACCCAAGCGCAAGATGGTACATGCAGTGGCCACTTCAGTCGTATGGCCATCATAAAGAGCATTCTTTGCATGGGCTATTATTTGCCATATTTAGAGTGAGATTGTTGCGCATATGTGCGGAAGTGCATGAAGTGTCAACACCATGCTAACTTAACACACATACCTTCTCAGGCCTTGCAGCCGATCCAATCGGCTTGGCCATTTTCATAGTGGGGCTTAGATATCATCAAAAATATCTCCCCTACATCGTCAGGTCATCACACATTTATCGTAATGGCCACAGAGTACTTCACTAAGTGGGTGGAAGCAATTTCGCTTACCTCTATGACTGGGCACCACATTACGGAGTTCATTTTACATAACATCATATGTCATTTTGGAATTCCATCCAAGATCATATCAAATAATGGGACGTCATTTAAGAACAAATATGTGCATACTTTGACAACAAAGTACAAAATTCATCATAGTTTTTCGACACCCTATTATCCATAGGCAAATGGGCAAGCAGAGGCATAAAAAAAAACACTAGTTGCCATCCTTAAAAATATGGTTGCAGATAATCATAAGGATTGGCACATCCAAATACCACTTGCCCTATGGGCTTATCACACTAGCATTCGGATTCCCATTAGGGCAACTTCATTTTTGCTTGTGTATGGTTCCAAGGCAGTCATGCCTCTCGAGTTGGAAATACCCTCCCTACGCATATCAATGCAAGAGTTCATCGATGATGACACTACATGGCAGGCCCGGTTAGACCAACTTACGTTACTTGATGAATGACACATCAATGCTCTCGAGCATTTACGTATCTATCAAGAGCAACTTAAGAAAGCATACAACATAAAAGTTCACCTAAGGGAATTTCAGGTTGGTGACTTGGTCTTAAAAGAGAACCAACAAAATTCTAACTTGCTGCCCCATTTAAGGGACAATTCATGGTAAATTAGTTAGGTCCTTATGTAATCAACAGTAAAATAGGACCTGAAACATACCGACTCACCTCTCTTGAAGGAATCAAGGAACTAGAACCCTTGAACATCAGTCATTTGAGGCCATTCAACATTTAGAGAGCCATAGCCCACACCAAAAGCTCCAAGGGTTCTCGCCACCGCTTGGTCACCCAAAATTCCCCAAAGGTATCCATAACCCCTTTGGTCAAACCAAAAGCTCCAAATATTCCAAAAATCACTTGGTCGACCTAAAATGCCCCAAAGGTATCCATAATTCCTTTGGTCAAACCAAAAGATCCAAGGATTTCCACAATCTCTTGGTCACAAAAAATGCCTCAAAGGTACCCATAATCCCTTTGGTCAAACCAAAATTTCCAAGGATTCCCACAATCGCTTGGTCAACCCCAAAAATGCCCCAAAGGTATCTATAATCTCTTTCATCAAACCAAAAGCTCCAAGGATTCCCGCAATCGCTTGGTCAACCCCAAAAATGCCCTAAAGGTATCCATAATCCCTTTGGTCAAACCAAAATCTCCAAGGATTCCCGCAATCGCTTGGTCAACCCCTAAAATGCCCCAAAGGTATCTATAATTCCTTTGGTCAAACCAAAAGCTCCAAAGATTCCAAAAATTGCTTGGTCGACCTAAAATGCCCCAAAGATTTCTATAATCCCTTTGGTCAAACCAAAAGCTCCAAGGATTCTTGCAATCGCTTGGTCAACCCCAAAAATGCCCCAAAGGTATCCATAATCTCTTTGGTCAAACCAAAAGCTCCAAGGATTCCCACAATCGCTTGGTCAACCCCAAAAATGCCCCAAAGGTATATATAATCTCTTTTGTCAAACCAAAAGCTCCAAGGATTCCTGCAATTGCTTGGTCAACCCCAAAAATGCCCTAAAGGTATCTATAATTCCTTTGGTCAAACCTAAAGCTCCAAGGATTCCAGAAATCGCTTGGTCAACCCTAAAACGCCCCAAAGGTATCCATAATCCCTTTGGTCAAACCAAAAGCCCCAAGGATTCTCGCAATCGCTTGGTTACCCAAAATGCCCCAAAGGTATCCATAATCCCTTTGGTCAACCCAAAAGCCCCAAGGATTCCTACAATCACTTGGTCAACCTAAAAAGCCCCAAGGATTCCCGTAATCGCTTGGTCAACCTAAAATACCCCAAGGATTCCCGCAATCACTTGGTCAACCTAAAAAGCCCCAAGGATTTCCACAATCGCTTGGTCAACCCCAAATGCCCCAAAGGTATCCATAATCCCTTTGGTCAAACCAAAATATCCAAGGATTCCCGCAATCGCTTGGTCACCAAAATGTCCCAAAGGTATCCATAATCCCTTTGGTCAAACCAAAAGCTCCAAGGGTTCTCACAATCGCTTGGTCACCCAAAATGCCCCAAATGTGTCTATAATCCCTTTAGTCAAAACCTCCAAGGATCAGTAAGAATCACTTGGTCTGCATCCATTCGGGTTAAACCACCATAACAAATATTCAAAAACAACATATAATCAAAAAAAAAAAAAAAAATTGCATTGCACTTTCATGCATAATCTTAAAAATAAAAACACAAAAAAGAAAATAAAAATTGCATTAGGCATCCCATACATGCATTGCACATTTGCTGGTCATACATGTCAAAAGCACCATAGACTGTAATTACTCAGCAATTCCATAATTTTTCAAATTCAGTCCATTTGGTAAATAGATCCATCAAAAATAATGCCCCTTCGCATTTTTGCAATATTATAGTCAGTTGTCTTCTAATGTCTTTAGGGTTTTCGTCATTCAACTGTCTTTAGATTTCTAGTCAACTGCTGTACAAATTCAGACCGATTTTTACAAGGTAAAGTTTTACTTGGATCATGCCTTTTTACATAGCATCCCAACACAAGCTTAAAACACATAAAAATTCCCAAGTTGTGTGAACGCAAGACGAAACCTACAAAGCAGTCTAGGGTACCATAGGTGAAACGTTATCCTCCTCATACCCCTGTGCGAATGGTTCAAGAATGCTAAGAATTGACAAAAGGACAATCTTTTCCCCATCCAATTCCCCACAATAAATAGTGGTTTTCACCATTTTCAAAACTTCCAAACACCTTTGATTCCCAAAGTCATAATGATTCATACTACATGCCCCTGAGAAGGATGGGTAGTCATACCCAAGGCCTAAAATATAAATTTTATTTCAAAGAAAAATTCCCAACCACCTTTGATCCCCAAAGTCATAAGGATTCGTACTACACATCCCTAAGAAGGATGGGTAGTCATCCCCAAGGCCTAAAATATCAATGCCATTCCAAAGCACAATTCCCAACCACCTTTGATCACCAAAGTTGTAAGGATTCATACTACATAGCCCTGAGAAGGATGGGTAGTCATCCCCAAGGCCAAAAGGATCAATGCCATTCACAAGCCAAAAACCCATGAGCTCAACTTTGAAATAAAAATTCAAAATCTAAATCCTCAAAAGGCAACAATAAAAAAATAACAGTGGTTATCACCACTACTCAAACCCCTTGCTCAAGAAAAAAAAAAGAGAAAAATAAATAGTGATTTTCATCACTATGTATGAGAGCAAGTAACCCAACAAAGTTGAACAACCGAAAGACTCCTGAGATTGAATCCCTGGAATTCTCAGCATTCGACAAACAATTTAGGTGATCCTCATTACGGGTTTGGTGGATAGCCTACCTGGCAATGGCGATATCCTAAATGCATGATGATATGTCTATCACATTAGCTTTACGTGTGTGTATACCAATGTTTGCATGTGGATGAGCTAGCTTATGGTATCCTAGATTTCCCCGTAGATTAGTCTTACTAAATACAACAAAGGAATTAGTGGACCTAATTATGTGATCCTGAGTATAGGTTTGGTTGACAGCCTATCTGGCACTAGCGGTATCCTTATGAATACCACATCAACAAATTCAATTGCACACACAAGTATGTGAAATAACTTGGTCCAACTCAAGTCTGATTTGTACCTTGTTCGAAAGTCTTGTAAGATAATGTATAGTCTTGACTAGTTAGCTAAAGCATTTGAGTCTCAAAAAAACCTTAACTACATTTTGAAACAATTGTTGTACATTTCATTACTTACATCACCATCAAAAAATACAACACAAAAATTACAAATGTAAAGTTATTTCCTAAAGCAATCACATAGTATAGAAAGCCAATAAATCCTATACAGTCTATGGTGCCACCATCTATATACCAACACATCATTCCATCCATTCCATATGCATATATCATATATATATCATATAGCTAAAATCATCCATAGTCATAATAGCATATGCATACATCAACATAAATAAACGTGCATAAAGAACAATAAATCATGACGAGCACATCATTAAACCAAAAATGAGTCATGTATATATATCAAGTCAAAATGCCCTCATGCTACAATAAGAAGGTCCTATAACCTCATAAAAAACCAAAAATTCAAAATCCCCAAATCCTAGGGAGTTGGCCACCATGATCACGTAGGATAAGTGTGACTGGCACTACCCCCAGTAGCTTGGGTCCTATGGGACCTCTCAGGGTGGCTGCTGCTAGCCCTTGCATCCTACCCACCAATGCTACCCTCACCTAGCTGCCTGCGATGAGAGGATGCAGACTGCTCAGTCTCACTACTTGTCGTATGCCATGACAAGCCACCTCCATCAACCTCAGGTAACTGTCCATCGAGGCAGACAAACTTTATCTCTAACTCTACCCAGTACTACCCCAACTCCATATCTCGTCAATGATACACAACCAATGTGCTATCTTGTTGTGCGAACTGAGCCTGTAGGAGATCCCTCTCCTATAAAACATCTCTATGCTCCTCCTCTCATATCCATAAGAGACCCTCCAATCATGTTATCTCATCATGAAACCCAGCCTCCACATCCCCTGGGATAGCCTAAGGCATGGGCACCTCCGAGATGGCCTACTGCTACGGCACCCACTGCTCTGGGACATTCTATACATCCAGCTACTTCAAAACCTCCACATCATCTCCATCACCAGTGAAGTCATCAACCTCCACCATGTCCGCATCTTCAAGCAAAGCCCCCCAACCCTCCACCGGTGCCTCTGCACCCCCACCTCCTATTGTTGTCGTATCTGCACCTCCTAGAGTCCCCTCACCTGCCATCATCGCATAGTCCACCATTGGTCATACTTTGCAGTTACCCTAACATCGTCCACATCAGGTACATCAATAACTGCATTAGACCACTCACCCAGTGGCTCAATGATAGGCTAGACTAGAGTCCTCTCATTGCCATGATGTCGATAGATCAAGGGATCACTAGGCAATCCCTGGTGCACCCCAAAATGCCATGTCACCCAATTGACCACCCAATCGACCACCTACCTCTGTGCACCCCACTAAAGCCACTCTCTAGCCTCAGTCTAGGCTGGATAGTCCCGGTATAGTCTCAAAAACACCTACCCTAGTGCCAAACAAGAGAAGGCCTCAGTATAGTGCCCTATGACACCTACCCATCGTCGACTCTACCCATGCTCCTTTGACCTCCACCATAACATGACATAGCCAATCTCCCGATCCATCATCTCACCTCATTTGGTCCAAGGAAAACCCTCTAGATGCTCCACAGGTATGTGCTGCCACCCCCAGTACTGCAAGAGATAGCTGCACCCGATCCCATTTTACCTCTGACAGCGGACTTTGTATAGCTCATCGTACAATTATGCGAACAACATCTGAACCCATATCATAATCAGTGGAGCTAATGTTAGACACTCCACAAAAGTTAAAACCAACTCCAACAGGTTCTAAGGGAACCTCACAACTGAGTATTCAGGAAGCAGCATATTGGAGATGAGGGTCATGAGCAACGCATGCCTCACCCCTAATACGCCTTTCTCCAGCCACCATCACACTAGAATATTGCCTATCTGGAAGTCAGCCTCTACCCTCTCCACAACCCTCTCCACCCCCATATCCCCCACCTGACCAAAATATCGTGTCAGTACTGCTATCCGCTGGTCCTGATGGGTCATATGAATGGGCAGCACATCTATCGAAATCCGTAGAATCTGATACACATCCTCCAAAGTGACTATCATCTCCCCTATTGGGAGATGAAAGGTGTTGGTGCAGGGATCCCACAGATTGATCAAGGTAGTCAAATATGTCCGATCCCCCACCATAGGCTCCAAAAGCATCACCTTTTTGAGCCCAAGGGAATCAAGCCACTCCCAATCCCCAACTGTTAAGGCATCTCGGGCATCAGAGAAAATAGTAATTTGTCGGTATCGACTCTTCACAACCTGTCAAACAATAAAAAGCAAACGATATTAAGTACATCTTTAATATAAACAAAAGCAATATAATAAAATTGTACAAATAAAAAACAAAGTACAAAAAAACAAAAGTACAACAAAAGTACAAAAAAACAAAGTACAACAAAAGTACAAAAACATTCAAAACAAACTGTACAACAACGACCGCAGACATAAAAATAATTGTACAAAAACAAAATAACAAAAAAAAAATCATCCTAGGGTTTCAACCTTAGGGTGAACAACAAAAACTGAAACAAAACAAAAATATAAAAATTAATATTTTGGTTTTAACCTTAATATTAACCAAAAAAACAAAAAAAAAAATCATCCTAGGGTTTCAACCTTAGGGTGAACAACAAAAACCAAAACAAAACAAAAATAAATCATACTAGGGTTTCAACCTTAGCGTAAACACAAAAAAAAAACCGAAACAAAACAAAATAAATCATCCTAGGGTTTCAACCCTAGTGTGGACAAAAAAATACAATAAAACAAACAAACTCCTACTAGGGTTTTTAACCTTAATGTGAACAAGAAAAACAATACAAACATATAAAAATTAATATTAAGCTATCAGCATTAATATTAACGCAAAACAAAACAAAAATATAAAAATTAATCTTAGGTTTTTAACCTTAATATTAACCAAAAAAACAAAATAAACCAAAAACAATCCTATTAGTGTTTTTAACCTTAATGTGAACAAAATGATAAAATGTGCATTTTAAAAAATCATATAAAAACAAAAAAATAACAAGCAGAAGGAAGGAACATCATACCGGTCTCACCTTGGCTCCTCCACTCAAAGATATGATTCTCACACTCATTATGTTCATGAAATTTTGACAGCACTCCACTACGTAAACTCGCACTCCTCCTCCTAACTACTCCAAATCGCCAAGAAAAATTGTTGCAAATGAGCCCAAAACCTAGTTTTGGTCCTTATATAGGCTGTTAGGCCTATAATCGTTCCACCCTAGGATGAGAGCTCTAGTTAGCACTCATATCACCTTGGGATGATTACAACATTTGTATTCGTCCCACCCTAGGATGATTACAGAGCAAGAAATAAAGCAACAAAAACTGCATCAAAAAAATACACCAAAAACAGCAATAAACCTGCCGAACAAAGGTGCCTCTGCACCTGACATTCATGGCATGCAAAACCAACTTCGGGGTCACAAATACTCACTATCCTACTCCCTAAGAAGGCTACCATATTTGTACCACTCCACAGGAAGGAGGATTTTTGAAAATTTCAACCTTAATAGGTGTCACAAAAAAAGGGTCAAAAACCCACCAAAAATAGGTCTGATTGTTGGAAAACTACAATGCACGTTCAACGAAAACAACTGAATGCACCCTTACAAACATCATCTTGGGTCAACCGACTCATCGCTTTTCTCATTTTTGTCATTCCCTCATCAATTTGTCACTTGAGGGGGTAGTCACACTTAGTCACCAATCAACAAATACACACCCAATCAAGGAAATGGCATGCATTCAAAGAATCATTGACAAAGACAATCACGCTCTTGCTTGGGGCAACAAACAAGCAATAATCACAAGCTAAAAAAACACTTGGAATTCTAGAAGCATGAAGACAAGGTTCCTCAGACAAAAGGTTGCACCCTTTGCCTATTCATTACTGAACAATGTCCAAGATCAAGTACACCTCATCGAAAAATGTTACACTTGAGTTAAGCTCCTTAGCTCATCAAAAGCAAGAATTCAAGAATGCATGCCCTTTCCATACTTGGGGTATCAAAATTTGGTTAGGTCACTAATAAATCCTAATCATTAAGTACTTTGGTCATCTATTTTTGCTCAACACTACGCCACACATAGCGCATCCCAAAAAGGGGCATCTGTAGACACTAAAACAACACCAATCCAATTATGTGACTACAAGCACTGATCGAATTGGCATACATACCCCTAAGGCAGCCTACAAAGGTTAAACAGTGGTCCTAACCACTCCCAAATTAGTTTTGGAAGGTCAGAGGTCAATTTGGCATCTTTTAATCACTTTTCTCCCTATTCGTCCCACCCTGGGATGATTAGAATCCTATTCGTCCCACCCCGGGATGATTAGCAGCGATCGTTCTAGGGTGAAATGATTAGTAGGTTTGACTGGAAAAAAATCAAGCCTCAACAAATGGCAACCTAGATCTACCACTTAACTGCACCTTCAGGGCATGCAATTGCGAGGAATGATTTCAAATCAAAGAGAGGGACTTCAGTCAAGCATGCCTTGATCATGGAGGCCTCATGTAAGGAGACTCTAAATCAAGGAGGTATCTTCTCTCCCCTAAAAAAGGCATGATAAGACAAGTGGCACCCTCGCATGCGCATTCAAAGGAGACCCTTGAGGTCTATAAAAGGGTGAGCCTCATAACCCCAAAAAAGAATAAAGCTAGAGCATTTGGAGCAATGGAGTGCTTCCAAATTGTACCCCCATTCCCCCTTGTGCTTCTTACATCCCTAATTTCTCTTTTGGAAGAGAGGTTATCGGGTGAACACTAAGAATGCAATCCTGACCCAAAACCCAAGAAATTAGCCACAATCCCACACCAAACTCATCAACACAACCCCCTAGGAGGTTTTGGACCCATCCCACCTGGATTGGTGTCAAAACCTGGTCCCAAACGGTGGGCATCCTGCCCCCAGGTGCCCCCCAAACTGTCGTAGTACTAATCGTCCGACCCTGCAGTGATTAGAAATCCTTGAATTATTTATTCACTATTATTTTTGCATTATGTTGTATGTCATGTATTTATGCTGTTGTTCAAGTTTCACTGCATTCTGACCTGTTTTGACCTTGTTTTTATCATTTTACGCGTTTACTAACCTACAGGGAGCGCCTTCAGATACAGGACAATCTAGGTAGAATATTCCAAATATGACCTTCTGTATCATCCTAAAATACCTCTTTTTGTGTAACCCTAAGTTTGCAAGAATTTTGGAGGCCTCTGGACAGGACATTTACAAGGTTGCTTTTGCATGTTTTGTGATAGTCCCCAGCATCCTACCCCAGAGTGATTAGAAATCCATGCATGATTTCTTGACTGTTCTTTTTGCAATGTGTCTTTGATGATGTCTCTATGCTTCTGTAAAAGTTTGAATTCATTATGACATTTTTTTACCATCGTTTTTCTATTTTATATACTAACTAGCCGGAGGCTTTGGGGATTGCATGCTTTCCTTCTATCCGCACATGCTATTAACTATTTGTTGTTTCTATGTGTGCAGGATCTAGCTACCAGGAAAACCATAGGGGAAGAAAGGAATGACAAACACATGAACACATGGACACAAGCGGCAGCAACCTTTGGCCCACCCATTTCAAATGTGGGCATGTGGAGGACACTAGAAGCGTACCATCCGTTGATGTAACAAATTGTATCAAATGTTCTAAGCACTAGATGGGGGGATGTATTGTAACTAGATTGAAAGAAACATTAATACAAGATGCCCCAATTTTCTTTTTTTGCTAACATCTCGTCTATGCATCATTTCCTTCATGCATTGCTTTCTTGCATTCGTAGGACTTAACACTTGTTATCAATTTTTGTTTGCACCATCGTATCTAGAACACCGTCCTTCTATGTTCATATTTCAGTTTCATCCAAAGTTATAGCATTTACTACAACATTAGGTTCAATATCTTCAAGTACCATCATCTTACTTAGAGTTATCATTAATTCTTCTATGTGGATAGAAGTTCTTAAGAGATCCGAAAGATATATTATTGTTGTGATAGTAGCTAATTGCTCATTTATATCATATGGAGATCTTTGTTGTGGATTTTCTACATTATTTCCCTTAGTAGGATTTTTTAATACAAATGGGGTTTGTTTCTCACTTTGATACTGAGAATTTTGATTTTGTGCTTGTTGCCTTGTTGCAAAAAATTACTATGTCGTGGATTACCAAAATGGGGTCTAGCATTTTTTGCTTGCTCATTTGAAAGCAATTGTTGAGATGACGGTCTAGTAGTCATCCTTCTTGGAAATGGTTCTTCTGGGACCAATAAATCTATAATAGGTATGACTTTATATGATTCATATTCAGAACTATTTGAATCAATCTCTACTTCACTTGCTATTTCACTTTCTTCATCACTTTCCAAAGATGTAATTTGACAACTTTTGAAGGGTCTAATAGTAACTTGAGATTCAATAGTTACACATGATTTTTACAAATCCTGATGGGGTAGAAAACCACTAATAGTTCCCACATATCGAGTTGTATGAGGAACATTATGGTGTTCCACTTGATTTATGGCTTCATTACCATGTTTTGGTAAAGGATGTTGAAAAATGTCCAGATTTTGATTTGCATTTTGATTTTGAGGTTTTTGTGTATTATTCTGAACATTTCTTGGAGGAAACTTTTCTACTTACATTTCACATTTATCAATTAGATCTTATATCAAAATTTTTAACCGTTTACATGATTTTTTTGAATTACCATCAGTCCTATGGAAGTTACAATGTAAATCAGCCCTAAATACAGCTATGGTTGTATCAGGTTATCTTATTTCGGGCAACCATATCAAACCTTATTCTAACAGCTGAGGTAAAACCATATGTAAAGGTTGGTTTAATCTTGTAAAATCCCTTAGTGGTTTATCAGGAACCTTCAATACAAACTTATTTATTGCTTCTGTAAGATTAACATTTGAATTGTTTCTATTGTAAGTAACTCCATCACCTACTACTTGTTTATTTTTGTATTGATTCTTAGAAGTTGTATCTTCATATTTCTTCTTAAATTGACCTATTCTAATGAAGGAATATTCTACCCTTCTAGATAAATCAACGTCTTGATCAAATGTGGTTACTGTTGCAGTAGAAATTTTATAATACAATTTTTCTTGCAAATTGCCTATGAATATGTCTAGCATCTCTCGATGAGGTAATGCAAAGTGTAGTTTGCCTAGAAGTTGTCTCCATTTTGTCAATAATTCAGTAAAGTTTTCATCTTTTCCTTGTTTTAAGTTGTATAAATATTTAATGGTAACATGCCTTTCTATATAGGCGCTAAAGTGATGAACAAACGTCTTTATTGTTTCCTCAAAATTCCTTAAAGAGTTATTGGGTAATTGATAATACCACTCTAGGGTCATACCTCCCAGACTTTTAGGGAACATATTTAGCAACAAAAAATCATCATAAGAGACATCATGACACATTGTTCTAAAAATATGAATATGCTCTATGGGATCTTTAGTTCCTTTATATATCGAGAGAATAGGCATGGGGAAATGTTTAATATAAGTTTGTGCTACAACTACAGGATCCAAAGGTTGACTACACATCTCTCGATAACTATATGAAGGACATGTTGAGTGGTATTTTCACCCGATTGTGAAAACACACTCTCCGATAGGATTTGGGTTCTAAATCCTCTGCTTGCAAAGAAATTAAACATGTAACTTCTCCAAGGTTCCTGTTATGTGAGCATTTTGCATCTGTGTATGAAAGATATTAAATTAAAATGCTTGGAACACCTTAGTGATTGCAAGTAACTGAAAACAAGGGGCACTGTGGTTTATTTTACTATGAAATTTAATGATTGTTCATTGAACCCTGATAAAGTAAATGTGATTTGATCCTCAAATGACCATGCTGTAACTTCAAAATGTAAATTGATGAAATGCAATAGCATGAAGGAATTATTTATGGATTTTGGAGTTTTTTAATTTTTTAATTTTATTTTAAAGCTTGAAAATAAAATTGGAGCTTCTGAAAAATAAAATGCAGACAAAAAGAAAATAAAATGCAAAGAAAAAAAATTAAAATTGCATTCAGCTTTGATGCCATCCCGTCCTGGCAAAACCGAAGATGTGAGGTTTCCATGCATGCAACCTAACTTATTGAACCTGCAAACATGCACAATCCAGGTAAGTTAAGTGCTGGTCTCTGGGGTTTACTGTTATTTTTCAGATTTAGACATTCGCATGAAGCAACCAAGAGAACTTGCATTAAACTTCATCTATAAGCCTAGAAATCTGAAAAAGGGAAAGATAAACATTAAAACATGCATGCAGAAAATAACTCCTTCTTTCTTGCCAACAAGATGCAAATTTTTGAACACTCTGCATTAAAAATAAATCATGTTACAATAGCAGATAAAACAGCCCCAAGCAGGCCCAGAATGGCCCTCTGGCCTCTAGCACTGCAACTCTGCTCCAACGGTTTCCCCCTTTGTGCCAATCTGTGCATCTGCATTTATACTTGCTGTTGAATTGATTCCCCTTCCACGACGGTTCGTTTCATCTTCCAGTGGCTGCTCGTTTCACCTTTCTTTGACTACATGTGTTTTGGCTTTATGCTTGACATTAAGACGTTTGATCTTCTCTGTAACGCTTCTGTAGCCTGTACGCCATGTGTCCCGCACTTTTCTGCACGTTCTGTAATGGTTCCATGAAAATCGCATCCAAAAAATAGCATGCAGCCTTGTCCGCCTTCCTGGCCGCAAAAACGTGACATGTCACGAAATCGTGACATGTCGCGATATCGCGACGTTTTCCTACCAGCAGCCTTTCTCGCCATCGCGCCCAGCGAAAATGTGACATGTCACGATTTCATGACATGTCACGAAATCATGATGCTTTTCTCCTCCATACGCCCTCGCTGCTTTCCTGTCGCGAAATCGTGACGCTTTCTCACTTCGGGCACCTTTGCTGCATGCTGTCGCGATATCGCGATGTTTTCACTTCTCCTCCCTTTCTCCAAATCATGACACTTTTTCTTCATCTTTTCTTTTCCCAAATCGACATGTCACGATTTCACGACATATTTTCCTTTCTACACTTCGCTCATTTTCGTGATTTCGCGACTTTTTTTTCATCCTTCAAATTTTTTCTCTTCCTTTCTGTCCAAAATCATGATGTTTTTCCACCTCTCTTATTACTGCCGTTGACGTTGACCATGATTTTGAGACATGTCACGATTTCGCTACGCCCTTTTCGTTTCGTACAACTTCACCATTTGGAGCCGCGAAAACGCGACATGTCACGATTTCGTGACATATTTCCTCTTCATGCTCCTTTGCCGTTTCTTGTCGCGATTTCGCGATGCTTTTCTGCTTTACCCTGTTTGACTGGTTTGACCCACGATTTTGCGACATGTCGCGATATCGTGACACTTTTCTGCTTCGTCTTTCTCTCTCCTCTTTGGTCGCGAAAATCAAACACGTCACGATTTCGCTACGCTTTTCTCCCACCTACTGCGTTGATCACAATTTTGTGACATGTCGCGATTTCGTGACATTTTTTCATTTTCGGCCGTGACAGAGCAACATGTCGCGATTTCGTGACACTTTTCTATTTTTCGGCAGTGATGGCGCGACATGTCGCGATTTTGTGACATGTCGCGATTTCGTGACACTTTCTATACTTGTGCAATTTTGCCCCTTTTTCTTGATTTTTAGCATCTGGGTCACTGAGATCTTCTTTGAAAGCATGCAAAAAAGGTGGGTCCCCAATTTTGGGGTGTGTTGTGGATCAGCCACAACAAATGGCGACTCTGCTGTCAAATGCTCCTGAGCATTTGGTGAGAACCCAACCTGGAAACATATATAAACTCGAAAACATGCATTAGCACATAAGAAATATAAACAAATGCCCAAAGATCAAAAGTACATGAATCATCAGAATCATCAAGTATTAGCTCGGTGTGTGCAATGTGTTTTCATTCCCTATCGTTTGAAATTGATCAACATTCCATTGTCAGTTTTACATGAATGCATATATGAGACTGTGAATGATTTGTGTAACCTAATAAATATGCTTGGAGATTTTGCTTTTTAAAAAAAGGCATAGTCATTCTTCTATTATCATACACAAACATTCAAGATTGCCAAACCCTCTTAGGATCAACTATGTATAATGAATTGCTTTATTATATCCCAAAGTTGGTTATGAGTCCCTACTATCTTGAACCCATGTGCAAGTGAATGTGAAATCAGAACTTTGGGGAATCAGACTCCCAACCTAACCGAGATGGGAGTTTAACCCTATCCTTACTATTCTGATTTAGAATTCATTACCTCACTTTGAGCAAAATAATTTAACCAATTATGGAAGAAATGGTCATGCTAGTCTAACCCTTTGGACAATCAATGGTCTTGTTTTTTAGACAAGACATGTTGCCATGCATGGGCATACTTAACCCCACAATCCAAAACTTATCTTCATTTCTTTGGACCTTGGGGATGACTACCCATCCTTTGCGAGAGGACAAGTAGTACGATCCTTCCAATCCAATATAAATATGAGATGGGAAAAATTTATTTTTTACTTCTTGGACCTTAGGGATGACTACCCATCCTTGCTAGGGACATGTAGTACGATCCTTCCAATCCAAACTTTAGATGTAAATGGAAAATATTAATTTTGTTGCTTAGACCTTGGGGATGACTACCCATCCTTTGCAGAGGACAAGTAGTACGATCCTTCCAATCCAAGATTTATTATGAAATGAGACATAGGAGCTTTGGGGAATCAGATTCTCAACCTAAGCGAGATGAGAATTTATGCCCTATCCTTACTACTCCATGTAGGTCAAATCAAAGCTTTGGGGAATTGGATCCTCAACCTAAGTTCGATGAGGATTTAACCCTATCCTTACTACTCCGATTTTAGGCTTTAAGCTCTATGGAAGTGGTCAAAACCACTGTTTTAAGGATCATGTTGCATAATAGGATAGACATGAAATACTTCTTTCGCCCAACCTTTTCTTCCAAGTTAGGTTTTGATCATTTTGCTCAAGATCCTTTTTAATGTATAAGACGTGCTTGGTTCTAGATATCTCAAGACTCAGTTTCCAACCTTAGGATTTTTCTTCATATTTATGTTATAACACAACCCTAAGAGGATTTGACACACTTTAATGATTTGTATTTGAAATGCATTTGCAACTAAGATGGCATGTATGTGCAAAGTGAGATGTAATATGAATGCATTGTCCTTTGAAATGCAGATGAAATATTGCCATATAAAACTGACTACTTCATGCATCACAAGTTTCAAACGATATTATTAAATTGTTTGTGTTACTTGTGGAGCTTTTACAAGACAATTCCAATGTTTCATATTCTCCCGATCTAGAACATAAGTTAGCATCTCAAGGCAACTTTTTCATCATCATTTTTTTTTTTTTTATAGACAAACAAAACATGTCAAATAAACACACAACTTTAAATCCAAATCCAAATAGCAATCCCAAAATGAAACTTGAAAACACAAACCCAAAACCAGAAACCAAAATCTATATACAAATGTACACTATAATACAAAATGATGCAAAGCTTGGATTATCACTTTCCTGGATCCCACACATGATTAGAACATTTCAACAAAAATATGACATGATATGCATGCCAAATGTTGTGGGAATCCAACACAAACAAGACCAGACCAAACAATGCAACAAATTTCCACTTGCCATGCTCACCATACCAATTTGATTTAGTTCCAATAATACTCCCATAGGTGAGCATCAAATTACTAGAATGATTAGACAATAAATGATTTTCAATTTTATCATGTCTATTCTTTAAAATATAATCTTCATAATTCCCTCCTTGATTTAGAATTAGGCTATCCTTTTCAAATATGCAATTTTGTAAGTAGTAGCCTATTTCTACAAATTTCTTAGCCAAATCATTTTCCAAATTTGTAGGCCAATCAAATTTGTGCAACAATTTACAAGCATCTAGGATATTTACTAAATTAGGATCATTAAAAGTTTTTATCCTAGATTCAATTAATAATTGTTGATGAATTTGGTTTAACAATTCAAGTGCATCAACTTCTTTTCCATTCATTAAAACCATGTTATTAAAGGTGTGATTAAAAATTATACCTTGTTTTTCATTTACCTTTAATGACATTTCATCACTCAAATTATTTAAATTCAAAATATGGTCATCCATTTTCAATTCTCAAACATTCTTGGTCAAAGTGTATGTCCCAAGTAATCTGCTTTGATGATCACTTCATTTGAGTTGCTTCCAATTGATCCATCTCTTTATCATTTGGTTCTAATTCTTTGTTCACTATCCATGGTATCTCTTCATTTGAATCCTCCAAATCATCATGCAAACTTGCATCCACACTTTCAATGAATTTATATTCAACATGATCAAATTTTGTCCCCTTTTCAAATCTTGTGAATATGAGATCTTCGTATGATGTAGAAAATTCAACATCCCGCATATCAAGTGAAATATGAGTTTCAACTATAGAGATGTGAGAAAAGAATGCATCATCATATCTCCCCCAACCATTGTAAAAATCGTCATCCAAATCCATAGAATGAAAATCCATGATATTTGTGACATGATCTCTTGATTCATTCATACATTCTTTTTCTTCTTTGTCCTTGGCGATAGGATCATTATAATCTTCCAAAATTTGATGAGATTTGAAACCCTCTTCCAAAACATCCTCAAATTGTACAGGAGTTGTAATATCTTCCTTTGAGTAGGCAATTATGTCATCCTCGCATATCAATTGGCACACAAGTTTCATTAGTAGCTTTGGAAAGAGTGAAGTCTTCCCACTTCTTCCAAGCATCATAATAATCATCTTTCAAAATCAAGTGGTGACGTTCAACTATTTCTTCAACATCTTCCAATTCATCAATGTGCTTCTCATCAAATTCATCTTCACCTTCCTTAGATGGTTCAATTATTTCCAAAAGTGGGTTATTTCTTGAATTCAAATTTATAAGGCTATCATTGTCCAAATTAGTAACCCATGATTCATTATCATAATTTGGAGGGTGAAGAATTTCTTGATCCTTAATTTTACACATCTCATCAATAGTATCTTCCAAGAACAAGTGGTGAAACTCTATCATGTCTTCAAATTCATTTATTGATTTTCTTTCCATTTCACTTTCAACCACTTCATTTAATTCCATGGTGGGTTCCATCCTATCACATATATCAAACATTGTTGAATTTAGAACCCCTTCATCTAGATAATCATGTATCTCTACATGATCCTCACTAGTGGATGTTGTCTTAGCAATTTGCACCTCCTCTTGGACTACATCTAAGGTGGTCGTAAAATTTGGATATTCAAATTCATCCCCTTGATCATTTACCTTAGATATCATTGGAGTGGAGGGTGCTATGTTTGATGGTTGGTGTAGGTTGGCATCAAAAGAACAATCTCTCATATGAACATGTTGTGCCTTTTCTTCTTCAAGACCTTGTCGTTCTATCTCTTCTAAGACCTCATGGATTTTCTCTAGGGACAAACCACTCAGCTTTTTCCTCAATGAGTGAAGCAAGTGTGGGGTGTATGGCTCCTAGGTATACTTCCATGGCTTCCTCTTCCAATGTGTTAAAATTTTCCCACATTTGGGAGTGCAACTCATGAAATCTTCCATTGAATTGACTCAAGGATTCATTAGACTCTTTACATATGGAGGTAAATTGATTTTTCAATATTTCTAAGTCAACTCCGATTACCAAAATGATGAAGATAAGGCTGCTTCTAATTGTATCCAAGAAGTCCTAACCTCCATGGGTAGTTGGCTATACCAAAAGAATGGTCTATCATCCAAAATGTATGCAAATAACTTACAAGCCACCTCCTCATAGAAAATCTGGAATTGACATAATGCATTCTTGTAGACATGCAGCTTTTGCAAGTATCCTAGTGGCACCTCTTGATTAAAACACCGTAAAAAATCCAATAACATTTTAGGAATATGATAGGGTACCACAGGTATAGACAAACCCTCATAATGATCCTCTATCATTAATACCATTCTCTCTCTTAGAGATGTTATTTCAGCTCTCAGGGATACCATTTGCTCCTCAAGTGTTGCCATTAGTGAACTTAAAATGTAATTTTAGAACCAAATCTGTTGAATATTCAACCTGCAATATAAAACAGAAATCAAGTTAGCATCAACTAAGAGATGTATTCATTAAAATCAAATGAAAAGTAATTGCATGAGACCAAAATTCTGAAAAATTAAATCAAATCACTTTAATTCTGTATGAACAATCAGAAAAATATACAACATACCTGAATTGCTTAAAATAGAACAAGTAAATAAATTCAGGCCGTCCTTTTTACAATCTGCTGAATGTTAGAGGACTAATGCATACAAAAATTTAAATTTATATTACACTAAAAATAAACCCGTACGGCCCTCCTAGCACCAATCCGTTGAGTGGTGTTAGAGGCCGAAGATGCTAATAAAATGTACTTAAAATATTTAGCAATGTAAAGCTCTTAAGTAATTAAAAACCCGTAGCATCTAAAAATCATGATAAAATAAACATCTTCAGGCCCTCCTTCTAGCGCCAATCTGTTGAGTGGTATTTTCACCCGATTGTGAAAACACACTCTCCGATAGGATTTGGGTTCTAAATCCTCTGCTTGCAAAGAAATTAAACATGTAACTTCTCCAAGGTTCCTGTTATGTGAGCATTTTGCATCTATGTATGAAAGATATTAAATTAAAATGCTTGGAACACCTTAGTGATTGCAAGTAACTGAAAACAAGGGGCACTGTGGTTTATTTTACTGTGAAATTTAATGATTGTTCATTGAACCCTGATAAAGTAAATGTGATTTGATCCTTAAATGACCATGCTGTAACTTCAAAATGTAAATTGATGAAATGCAATAGCATGAAGGAATTATTTATGGATTTTGAAGTTTTTTAATTTTTTTATTTTATTTTAAAGCTTGAAAATAAAATTGGAGCTTCTGAAAAATAAAATGCAAAGAAAAGAAAATAAAATGTAAAAGAAAAGAAATTTAAAATTGCATTCAGTTTGATGCCATCCCGTCCTGGCAAAACCGAAGATGTGAGGTTTCCATGCATGCAACCTAACTTATTGAACCTGCAAACATGCACAATCCAGGTAAGTTAAGTGCTGGTCTCTGGGGTTTACTGTTATTTTTTAGATTTAGACATTCGCATGAAGCAACCAAGAGAACTTGCATTAAACTTCATCTATAAGCCTAGAAATCTGAAAAAGGGAAAGATAAACATTAAAACATGCATGCAAAAAATAACTCCTTCTTTCTTGCCAACAAGATGCAAATTTCTGAACACTCTGCATTAAAAATAAATCATGTTACAATAGCAGATCTTCTGGTTTTCTCAAAACCAGCAAAAGGAAGAAAATAGCCCCAAGCAGGCCCAGAATGGCCCTCTGGCCTCTAGCACTGCAACTCTGCTCCAGCGGTTTCCCACCCTTGTGCCAATCTGTGCATCTGCATTTATACTTGCTGTTGAATTGATTCCCCTTCCACGACGGTTCGTTTCATCTTCCAGTGGCTGCTCGTTTCACCTTTCTTTGACTGCATGTGTTTTGGCTTTATGCTTGACATTAAGACGTTTGATCTTCTCTGTAACGCTTCTGCAGCCTGTACGCCACGTGTCCCGCACTTTTTTGCACGTTCTGTAACGGTTCCATGAAAATCGCATCCAAAAAATAGCATGCAGCCTTGTCCGCCTTCCTGGCCGCGAAAACGCGACATGTCGCGAAATCGTGACATGTCGCGATATCGCGACGTTTTCCTGCCAGCAGCCTTTCTCGCCATCACGCCCAGTGAAAACGTGACATGTCACGATTTCATGACATGTCACGAAATCGTGACGCTTTTCTCCTCCGTACGCCCTCGCTGCTTTCCTGTCATGAAATCGTGACGCTTTCTCACTTCGGGCACCTTCGCTGCATGTTGTCGCGATATCGCGACGTTTTCTTGCTTCGTACCATCGGCCAGCTTTTCGTCGTGAAATCGCGACGCTTTTTTGTTCCATACTGCTTTGCTGCTTTTGGCCATGAAAATGTGACATGTCACGATTTCACGACATATTTTCCTTCCATACGCCTCGGCTCATTTTTGTCATGATTTCACGACGTTTTTTCCGTTTCATGCACCTTCGCTGCAACCTTTCGCGAAATCGTGACGCATTTTCGCTCCGTACACCTTCGCTGCTTTCCTGTCGTGAAATCACGACGTTTTTCCACCTCGGGCTGCTTAGCTGCTGCCGTTGACTGCGTTGACCACGATTTTGCGACATGTCACGATTTCGTGACACTTTCTATACTTGTGTATTTTTGCCTTTTTCTTGATTTTTAGCATCTGGGTCACTGAGATCTTCTTTGAAATCATGCAAAAAGGTGGGTCCCCAATTTTGGGGTGTGTTGTGGATCAGCCACAACAGGACAATAGGGATCCATTTGGTCTAGGCGAGAAGCTAATTGTTTGACCATAGCTTCAAGCCCTTATTGTTGTTGTCCATAAAATTGATTTGGCTATACCATACTATTATGTCTTTGATAATAATGGGTGTTGTTGTGTGAATATTTCCAACTGAAATGCTATTGTGTAAAGTGTTTGTGGGAACTATTTTTTGTTGATTTTTTTGTTGATATTTGATATTTTGTGCTTGTTGAGTGTTTTGTTGCTAATTTGATATTTGTTGATTAAGATCTTGAGAAAATATAGAAGCAAATAGTTTCTTTTGTTGTTTAAAGTTTACTTTAGTGTTTCTAACAACCATATTAGATGAATGTGTTTTTGGTTTTGAAACATTCTGATTCAAAGGTATTATCTTTTGAGTATATGGTCCTGCTTGATTATCATATTGGTCTTTTGAATGCATATAAGATAATGGATTTGTATGAATTTGAAATGCAGTTGCCAAAGCAGATTCTATATCACCTTCTCCTAAATTATCCATTTGTATCGCTTGACTAAATTCCCCTATGTGATCTTTTATGAATTGAGTAAAATTTGAAAGAGATTCAAATTTTACATTTCCCTTTTCATATAAAGTAGGTTCATTAGGATATTTTATTTTGTCTTGCTCATTATCACCTTCATCTTATGAAGGTAGATCTTATTCATTAAGTTCTCTATCTTCAAAATAATATTGTTCTTGTTCTCCCATATTATCGTTATCTACTTGTTTACAACTTTTTAATTTGGGCATCTTGTTTTAGAATAATTGTTTTTGCAGATATATATCTTATATATATATGTTCTAGAATTTTGGGGTATATATGTTATTTTTTATACCTAACTAAATAAATAAAATACTATGATTGATTTTTTATTTTTGAGTTTACTTTTTTTTGTGATTTTCTTGGTTTTTAAGTTGCAACAACAAAACAAACACACCTATATAATATTATGCCTTAATTTTCTTGAAAATTTATATATATCATTAATAGGTTCAAGTTGATCTGGTGTCATGTAATGTTCCTCTTCGAAGTGGAAATTGTCTTTTAAGAATATTATGAAATGTGCTAATGTAATACAATCGACTTCTAAGTTTGATGTGTAAAAATACAACTCATGACAATATTCTCGATAAATCATAGCTCTGGGAACTCTATTAAATCTTCTCTTATCATCTAAAACAATCTCTTGATTTTCCACTTGTGATAAGAACTTATGTACTACTATTGCATCTTCAAAATAATCTTCAAAGGAATAAAAACTTGGAGAAATTATAGCTCTTTTTTTGGCTAACCACCTATCGCATGCTCTCTGAAGGTCAAAATAGAAAGGTGCACTATAGGGATCCAGGATTCTGGATAGGTCAAACCTTATGATTTCCTTAAGTTCAAGTTCTTTAGCTCTTATAATTTCTAACCTTCTCCAAATCTTAGGGTATGGCACACTACCTAATGAAGAAAATTCTTGGTTTGCTAGTACTATCCTAAAATTTATGCGAACGACTCTCCTTATGTTATAATCTACCATCTATGGGATGCAAAGTTATGTGTTTTAACTAATGTTTTTGTTTGATTTTTTTTTGTAACTATTTAGAATATTAGAAGAAATGCCTATGTTTCACGTTGGGTTCACCAAATAATGTAGGCCAAAAATTCTCGCACTCCTTTCCTCAAGGTAGATGGATCTACATATTAGATGGGAACTAGAGAATGGTTGGTCTGCACCTCGAAGAGAAGTACTTAGTTGTATTTTCTATATGGTGATTTTTCGATGAATTGGTTTTGGGTTCACCAAGAAACATTTTGTGGTAGTTTCCATGCCTAGGCTTCGAAATTGGTTTAGATGTGTTCTTTTTAATCCAATATCATACAAGCCTAATTTTGGCCAATATGCAGCTAACTTAATCTATATGCACTTTTTAATTTAAATGCAAGCAACAGATGACAAAAAACAGGATGCAAGAAGATAATACAATGCCTAAAGTGATTAAAAATCTTACCTTAATCTGGATGTCTGATGAAGTTTCTGTTTTTTGTATGCAGCCCAAATATTATAGAAACATGCGATATCATATTATGATACTGCAAGATCGTATTATGATTTTTCAAGATTGTAACCCGAATAGAGACAGAATGATCCGATTTTGATAGAAGACAACAAATGCATGGGTTAAGGATAGAAAATAGGTTGATCTATAACTCTATACTTAAAATTATGTTGAACATGTATGTTCTAGATCTAATAGATATTATGGAAATTAATGGTGATATGAATTTGACAAATGAATGAATATAAATTACTTAAAATATGCAATTGGGTGAACTCCATGGATGCAGATGCTTAAATTGAATCTCCTATGTGATAAATATGCTAAATGAAATACATATTTAATGATAAAATACAAAGAAATTGTGAACCAGGGCTCAGGGTTACCCCCAAGCAAGCTGTAAGCAAGATCATAGCCTTCTGAGCAAGATCATACTCCGAACCTATGAGTTCATACTATGATCATGGTACGACAACATTTGATCTGCGACGATCACCTCCGATACTACAAGCAAAATTGAAATAACTAGAGCTAGATATGAAATTGGACTAAGTTTTCTAAAGTGCGATGCAGCCAAGATAATTGTAGAGGGGATGGTCTGATTAAATAAGCAGGGGAGAGTGTCCAAAATAGGAAGGAGGTTGGATTGTTGCAACTCCTTCCAATCTTGGGTGAAACAGAATGGATTTGATCTCGCAGATCTTATGCAGTTACACAAGTAGAGGTAAGAAAACGTTTAACTAACTTTATATTTTTCTAATTTTAATTTTTCTATTTCAGGTCAAGATCATATTATGATCGACGATATTGTACGTCAATTGTAGAGATCGTATTGTCTAAAATCGTGCTATGATTTTGGAGGTCATACTACTATCTTGTTGATCGTAGTACAATCTCATCAAAGAGGTATGAATTTTAAGGTAATAAATGCATAATATAATTTTTGCAATTTTTGTGTTTTTTATGCAAATGTGTGAAATGAAATGAGTCAATTTTAAGGTGTTACAGTGACAATTTGGGTTTTAGAAAAAACTTCCCTAGATTTTATAGTTTTGAACTAGTTGTAAACCCATTTCTTAAAATCCTCACCCTTATGAGAATGATACTGTATTGAATAATACTTAGCTTGGCCTTGTGGGTCAAAGGGTTTAGGATTCATAGGCAGGTCTCTACCCATAGCAAAAATATATCGATAAGCTTGAGTGGTTATATTGAAAAGGGTTTTACCTTTAGCAATTTTTTCTACTTTAAACCTAGGGTCATAGAACTTTACTATAGCATATATTAACTCTAGGTAAGAATGTATTGAATCACATATATAAAATGAAAAAAATAAGAGGATGGCACAAATACCTTGAACTATCATTGGTTCACCTCACTAAAATTTATTGTTGACTTATTATCTGAGATTGTTTCTTCTTATCCATGTCATTTTTGTATCTACCACTACTTGTGCTTTATTAACATAGCACTATACTTCATCGCTTTTCTATTGAGTTACTTGCTTTACATATTTTGGCACCATTTTTGAGGAAATTGCTAAAAATTACCCTTCTCTATTACTCTACAAATTCATCTTAATATGCTATTAAAAATCTTCAAGGACTTAGCACTATTTTTAAAATGAATAATCGTTAATTTTTAGCTTTAAATATCTTGTATGTATGTTCCTCTTCATTAATGTGATAGGTGAGCCACTACTCTGACACACACTTGAAAATTAAAAAATGACGGTCGTAGCATAGAACATGTCATGGCTCATGACTCATATTTATTTATTCTTGGGCATGGAAAAAAACATGTGGTGGGGTAGAGCACATTTTTTGTTTTGAATCTTTTGAACTTCGGTTGGGAACATGTTATGAGCCGCTACTCTTGTTTTTTTTTCTTTGTACAAAAAATTGAAAAAAAGAAAATATAATACAAATATGTACATATGTTACATGAAAAGAAAATTTTTATTCAAAATAGAACTTTATATAATATCCATTGACTAGGATCGGTTGTAGGTTTCCTTCTTTATCTAAGAGCTAGAAAGTATTGTTCTCCTTGACTTCTATTATCTTGAATGGACCATCCTAGAAAGAATCAAACTTTTGGTAGTTGCCTGGTTTGGATTTCTCTACATTCCATCTTAGAACTGAATCACCTACCTTAAATTTTTTGAATATGACATTTTTATCAAACCATTCCTTGGTTCTAATCGAGTTCTTCTAGAAATTCTCATATGTTTTAGTCCTCTTCTCCTCTAGCTATAGGATATGCATTAATCTAGATTCTACTAGGTTCTGATCTGATTCATCATCTTGGCTAACCAATATTAGAGTTGCCATATCCATATGAATAGGTATAATAGCATCTTTCCCATACACTAATGCATAAGGATATGTATTGTTATACCTATTGATATTAATCATGTCATACCATAGAGCCTATTCTAGGATGAGATGTCAACTTCTTTTGTTGCTTTCTAGTGCTCTTTTCAAAATTTTGAGAAAATTTTTGTTAGTAGATTCTACTAACCCATTCCCTTGAGAGTAATCATTAGAGGAATTATTTAAAATTATGCCATATTTTCTTGTAAACTCAATGTACTTTGCACCTATAAAAGCAAGACCATTATCACTTATTATGGCTTTAGGAAGACAAAACCTTGTGATCAAGCTTTCCATGAATTTAATTACCACATATTGGTATGATATCTTGGTTGGAACTACATCAACCCAACATGTAAAGTAATTTGTATTAGTCAAAATATATTTATGCCCTACTGAAGAGTTAGGATTTATGACTCCAATGAAATATAATCCCCACTACTATAAATTTTATCCAATTTGGATTGGCCTAAGGGGAATGAAACATTTCTATTCCTCCCTACATTTCTTTGGCTTGTCACATGCTCTTATTACCTTGAAAGTATTATAAAATATAGTAGTCTAATAGTATCCTACCCTTATTATTTTCATGGAAGTGACCTTTCCTAAAAAGTGTCCTGATAATCCTTCATGAAATTCTTTAATGATATTTTGCTTCTAGTTGTCTTTCGAACACCTTAGTAGAACTCCATTAATATTCTTCCTATATAACCCTTCTAGAAACATAATATATTTTAAGCCTTGAATCCTATACCTTCTTATTTGTGGAGGATTAATATCTTAAAGACATACTCCTATCTGGAAGTGACTTGTCATTGAATCAATCCAATATGAATCCTATAAAGAACTATCTTTACTTTGTTCTACTATTAATGGTTGATAAGTGGATACCTGATCTAAAACTATTTTTGTTGTCATTCCCTGACATAATGCTCAATCCTTGACCAACCTAGTAGGAATTATCTCCAAATTATATTCCTAGATTTTGGTAATCCAACCAACTCTTTTATCTTCCAATTATCCTTGTAATATGAAACTCTTAACATCTAGGTATACCATAAACAAGAGTTTTAATATGAGCCATGTATTTCCTAAACTTATTCAATGATTTCATGACTACAAATACTTGTCTCTCAATAAAATTATATTTAATTTGGTATCCATGTAGAGTTTGGATCTAGAAGAATATGGGGTGTTCTCCAACATCATTCTTTTGTGTCAGTTTTGCTGCATAACTTTCTTCAAATCCATAGGTGTATAAAATAAAATCCTTATTTAAATAAAGATTTACTATTAATAGGGTAGTAGCAATGGCCTACTTGATTGTTTCAAAGGGTTGCTTTCTTTCTTCAGTCCGCTTAAATTCCATATTATTTTTTAGAAAACTTAAATTTGGTTTAACAATTTGGGCAAAGTCAGAAATAAACTTTCTTATAAAATTGATCTATCCGAAGAAGGAATACAAGGCCTTTTTATTCATAGCCAAAGAAAGATCTATAATTGACTTCACTCTGTCTAGATCAATAGATATTCCTTATTTAGATACAACATGCCCTAATAGTTTCCTCTCATGGACTACAAAAATGACTTCTTTAGGTTTAAAGAGATGCTAAAATCTCTACATTTTTGAAACACTTGCTCCAAGTGTTTCAAGTGAGATTTTTTCTTTTGAGATAACACAATCATATCACCTGGATATATGAGAATGACTTTATTTATCAACTCCCCAAAAGCATTGTCCATGGCTCTCTGTAAAGTAGCCCTTGCATTAAAGGTATTGTTTGATAAGCAAAGGTCCCCCACTTAGAATTAAAGGTTGTATTGAACAAATATTTATCTTTTACCTAGATCTGGTTGTATTCCAAGAAATCATCTAACAGAGAAAATCTCTTAGCCCCTACAACAATCTATAAAATTTGGTCAATCTGAGGGAGCGAGTAGTGGTCTTTTAGTGATGCTCTATTCAGGTTCCTAAAATCCACACATAAATGGATTTATCCATTATTTTTCCTGATAGGAACCAAGTTAGCCACCCATGTGGAGTGGTTGATATGATAAATAGTTTAGATTTTAGCATTTTGAGAAAATTATCTCATTATGGATTCAATCCTAGGGTTCATAGGCCTCTACTTCTATCTGAAAGGCTTTGCATCAACTTCTAGCAAAATAATATCTTGAATAATATTTTTATAATATACCTTTAGATCTTCACATGACCATGCTACAATATCTTGATATTCAAGATATAGGGCCTTGATTTCTTCTACTTATTTTGGATAATATCAAATACCAATTTTGATTTTTTTGTCCTTCTCTACTTCTATCTACTTATAGATTTCTTCATTTATTTTCATGTCTCTTGGTTTCTTCCCATCCTCATTATCAAAGAGATTTTCTAGGGTAATAAAACCCTTAGGGATATAATTTTTCTTCAACTGAATAACATCTTACTGATCTATTTCATGAGGTAGCTCTTCCTACACATTAGATAAGCAAGCTTATCTTACTAGAAAGTCAATAATATGATCATCACTTTCAAAAACCTATCAAAAATATGTTTGTCCAGTACTGCAGGTATGAAAACTAATTTAAACCTCTTATGCTTTGATGATACAAGATCTAAAGAAGGGCTAAAGTTAGAACCCTTAATAGCCAAAGAATCAACCAACATATTTTATTTCCTAGGAATAGAGTGGATATTAAGAGCATTAAAGGATTCCATAAAATCACATACCCTATTCCTGTATAATTTTAAGTAATGGTGCTTGTTGTTGCACTTCTATCTGACTTGATTAATATAAAATTTGAGTCACCATATATGTCTAGTATTTTGATCCCCATACTCTTTGCTTGCATCAATCCTAAGCATAAAGTATTATACTCCACAACATTGTTAGTGCAAGATCATGTTATTTAGTAAGAAAAACTTTTCACCCCTTATGAAGGGGATTTTAAAATTACACCTACACCAACTCCATTTCTACATCTTTCCCCATCAAAATGCATAGTACAAATTTTTGTCTTCCTCAAGGATTGATTGAATATGGTAGGGGTATTTTTATCTATTTTAGAGGAAATGTTGTAAGTTCCCATACATGTCCCAAACATGTTGTAATACTCTTTGAATGGTAACTCATCCTCCACTTCTAACTCTTCAAATTTCTCTACTAGTTTAACTTCATCTAGAGCTGAGAGGTTACACATATCCTCTTCTATTTTTCAATGTGATATAACTTAGGCTTTTTATATGTTATCCTTATCCTCTTTACTTTGAATGAAATTATCATTCTAGAGTAGTCCAAATACATATGGCCTCAAAGCTTAGCAGTGAACTCTCTAGAAAGACACAAGCTAAATTAAGGCTATAGGTCTATCACCATGATATCTTGTACAATAGTTTTATCTAGGGCCCTATGCAATCTCATTAGCACATCCTTCACCACTCCAATAGTCTTTGGTGTACCATCTAATTGTAGAACTCTAGGATAGGAATGAGTATATTCCAACTCCATATCCTCACAAACTAGTTTAGGTATGACTGTGGTTAAAGCACATGAATCAATCATACAGTTATGGACTATCCAACCTTTCATTATCAAGGAGATAAAAAATTAAGGAGTTTTGTTCTTCAAATCAGTAGGATTCATCTTCTCCTTATCAGGAGGTATGCTAAAAATTATGGTAGTATGCTTTTCTTGAGAATTCTTGCTTAAAGAAGCCTTGAGTAGATCTATATGACTTGGAATAAAGAGGGTATCATAGAGAATTTCTCTGAAAATAATTCTCTTCATCTCATCCACAATGTTATATTCTAATCTCTCTAAAGGGACTTTGTCATACCTCTTATCTAGTTCACCATATTTTCTCTTATATTATTGTGTAGCTTCGATCCTATGCCTCTTAGTGATGGTAGGGAAATTTAGATTTTCTTGTGCTTCATACTTAGAATTTTAGGCCCAAAAGACCACATACTTTGCAAATTTTGTAAAATTGGTTAAGTTTTCAGAGAAAAACCTTAAGAGTAGTGTTAAATTATACTAAGATGTAAAATCTATTATCAACGCAATCAAACAAGGCCTAACAAAATTCAAAGTAGCAGATTCCAAAAGAGCGACTACAACGTAATGTTAGTTTCTATAATAGAAATCCACAAGCATAATAGGTTTAGTAAAAAATCAACTAAGTGTCGGAAGGAACACCCGCTATGTTTTGACAAGGTCAAAATTTTCTCGAGTGTGAAATATATAGTCATCACAGTCAAATAGGCCTTAGCAAAAAATAAAGTATCGGATTTTGGATGTAAAGAGATCAATCAATGTTAAATACTACAAAGAACCCATGCGATATCAAAATTCCATGGTAAACATGGTCAAAACTGACCTAGAAAAAAACCAAGTAGTAGATTTTGAGAAGGGCACAATTTGCAAACCTGACCTAGTAGAAAATGAAATGGTAGATTATGTAGAAAGACATTGATTGTTGCAAGATATATCATTTCACAGTCAAACTAGTCAAACCTAACCCAATGGAATTGAAAGTAGTGGATTTTCATAAAATGATTTAGGTTGCTTCAGAACTCCCATTCTATGACCAATCTGGTCAAACCTGACTTGGTAGAATTTCAATCAGTGGATTTCACAGATGAAGAGAATGCAAAAAACCTAAAGAGCATTAGTAGAAATAACATGGGGAGATAAAGTATTACTAAAATCAAGATTCACCTAAATTTTTAGTTAAAAATCTACAGGTGAAAAGCTTGATAAAAAATAGGAGATGATTTAGATCAACCTGCAACCAATTAAACCGTTAGATTTAGTTGAGGGCCGAGCAACTTGTAGAGCTCATAATTATAAATTTCATGGATTATGTAGTAGCATCCAATGAAATTATCGGGGCCATAACTTCTCAACCATAGCTCCGATTGACATGAAATTTGACAGGGAGCTATTTGGGAGAGTTCTAAACAAATATGACTCCATAGAGTCCAATTTTTCCAAAAAAATCAGTTTTCGAGGCCAAATTCCATCATCTAGTGCCCCGAAATTAGGTTTTAAAATTTCTTACCTACTTTTTTATGCTTTTTGAGCTGTTCAAAGGTTAATATTTCCTAATATATTTAGAGTTAGGATTGGAAACTTTATTTTTGGCTTGTCTATTGTAAGAGGGATGCGCACCCCAATTTTGGGCCCCATCCAACTCATTTCAATTTTTAGGGTTTTTTTTGGCTATATAGCCACAGAATGAGGGTTTGTGAGGGGATATTTTTCCAAGTTTTTGAATGAGAATTGGTTTGAGCAAGTTTGGCTCTCCATCAAGTGGTATTGATAAATTTTTTCTCTCCATAAGTGGAGCATAACTTAATTATTTTCTTGAAAACCAATAAGATACCACCACCTCAGTATTCTAATGATCTGGCATGAATATCCTTGTAATGTTTCCATTCTTTTACTATTATTGTAAAATCAATATAAAGAGGTTGAACCCATATTTTTAAGGGTTGAATATGGAGTATTTTCCTAATATATTATTGTAATTTGTTGAGAAATAAATAGAAGGACATTACTTGGATGTTTATCTCAAGATTTTTGTCTTCATCAATTATGAGTTTATTTTGTGAATTCATTTTTGCTACTACTATTATGATTAGTCAATTCTGCTAATATTGGATTGCTAATTTGGGGTAAATTGGAATGGTTCATGCCTAAATAAATACTGTATAGGACTTCTATTTCTATTATTCTGAAGGTTGATATAATTTTGCTATTTGGATTATTAACATTTCAAATATTTGAAATAGTTCTCTAAGTGTTTTATTATTCTTTAATGGTGAATATAATGAGCTTTAAATGTTATTAGTCTTAAGTGTGGCATATTGGAAATGTGATTGATCAGAGAATTCTTAATATTTTTCAATGTTGTTAGCTTTATCCAACCATTATTCATTCAATTGTTTTCTAACCCTTATCTCATTTCTATCCCTAAACTTACACTTTTATTTAAAATTAATTGATTCAACACCTGAATTAGTTGATAAGGTATACTAGCCTACTCTAGAGGTTGGATTGAAGCAATATTTGATCCATCCAATATCATTTTTTGAGCTATGATTAGCAGGTGTGTGTCTCCCAAAAAGTTATAGATTCATAGTCATAGTTAAATTTTTCTCTTCATGTCAATTTAGACCCCAATAGTTCTACGCTTTATGGGACCCTATTTACAATAACACTAGTGAACCCATGAATTTTCATGTCTTTTACATTTCCCAAAGGAATCAAGATTTAGTGGATTATATTTAACTTATTAATTGGTGAACATTAAATTCACTTGGTGACTCTCTAAATGCAAGAAACTAGAAAAGCCATTACTATAGCTCATATTTTTCATGAATACTAGGTCATCTACAAAAAATAGTAAAGACCCTATTATCTATTATGAGCTCCCTTTAAGAGGATCCCATACTATAAGAAATTTATCCTTAAATTTTTAGTCAGGATAGGTTCCATTTGAGTCAGCCCATGAGGTGCCTCCAAGACCACCTCCAGTAGGAACAGTACTCAAAAATATGGTTGGGTAGAAAAATGTGATCCCAAATAAGCCTCTATAGAAATACCCTAATTGGAACATAGTTGGTGCCTTTATACTTACCCAAATGCATGATATCCCTTAAGTTGCATCCAAAGATATAACCACTTATGATGGATCAAGAAAAACTACGTACGAACATTGCCAAGATATCCTAAATTTAGTAGACATTCATAACATCAAAAATAAATATGTGATTGTCAGAATTTTAGCCCTATCTTTTAAAGGGAATATATTGCATTGGTTTAGGACCTTAGAAGACAACAACATCACTTTATGGGTTGAGTTAGCCAAACCTTTTGTAGAAGAATTCAATGAGTCTTTTGATCCCTTTTCTCTCCCAAATTAGTTCACATCCATGAAAAAGTATCAACAAGAATCTATTTTTGATTTAAATCTAAGATTTAGTAGAACCTAGAAAAGGATTCCACCTGAAGCTAGGCCCACTGCTCCTCTTGCTTTTATGTACTATATAAGAGCTTTTTAATCATAGCTTGGGTTATAAACTCAATAGTCTAGAATATACACCTTCCCCTAGGTTTACAATGAATTTGTGCATACTGATAATATCCTCATCAATGTAGTAAGGTTACCTCCAAAAATGGTTATGCCATATTGTTCTGATATTCTTCATACTTAAAATAAGCTAACTATATCTTCCTACATGGATCCCCCTCATTAATCATCACCACTCCCTCATATGGATCTAATTCTACCCCCTAAAATACCTTCTACTTCAATCCCTTTTCTACCACTTCCATCTCAAGCACCTCAGGAATCTATTGTTATACTTGATATTTAGAGTACTCTAAAAAAACTCAGTAATAATATGAATGTTATGGAGAAAAGAGAGATAGAAAGGTCTCAACCAAGGAGATTCCCATATATTAATCGATATTAAAAGCTTGGTACTATCAATAATGCAAGATAAAATTTAATGTGAATCAAGAAGATCAAGAACATACTCCTAAGACCAGTCTTATTAATGTATGGTGTCTTGTGTGCAATGATCCTCATGATTAAAAATCATGTGCTATGTACCAATGCCATGTGCAACAGACCATGGAAAGGGTGGAAAGAAATTAGAAAGAAAGAGTTAACATGTTGTGATAGTATGATCAAGTCATGACTGGACAATATTTTCTTGAAGATACAGAGAAACTTCAGCAAGTTCCTCTTATTTATTTATTTTTTAATAACAATATTGAATCTGACATATATTCAAACCATATACAGATGCACAGATAAACCAATTGAAACTTTAGATAAATGCAAATTCCACTTAAGGTGGGCTCTCCCTCGTCGTAAAGGCTCAATGCGAATACGCAGGTGATAAAAATGCAAAAGATAATAAATGATTTAATTTAAATAACTATCTAATCTATATATATGAAGTGTTTACACTTGGAATACCTAGATGACGGCTAGGTTTGGTATGTAACATGACTCCCCTCCTTGGAAAGCTTTGTCCTCAAAGCTAGAAATGTCTAGAAAATACTTTTAGGTTCCCATGTGGCATCCTCCTCTGGTAAATCTTGCCATTTGATGAGAAATTATTGAATCTAGCATGATCGTAGTCTTCGTAATCTTTGTTGTAATATTTCTTCAGGTTGGAGATATATGCATCCTTCCTCATCGAGCACTGGTAATTCTGATTGACCTTGCACCTTCTGACCAATTACTTTTTTGAGACACGAAACATGAAATACTGGGTGTATTCTTGATGATAAGGGTAGCTCTAACTGATAGGCTACTTATCCAATGCGGCGCACAATTTTGTAAGGACCATAGAATCGTGGGCCAAATTTTGGCTGGACTTTATCCTTAATGAGGATTGTTTGTAAGGTTGCAACCTTAGGAAAACCCAGTCACCAATATTAAAAGTTCTCTCTGATCGGTGCGAGTCTTGTTGTTGTTTCATACGATTTTGTGCTTGGACTAAATTCTCTTTGAGGATGGTGAGTGTAGAATGCCTTTGTTGGAACCAATCATCCACTTTGGCTACTTTGGATGACCCTTTTACGTAATCTGTGATGATTGGATGCCTGGTGCCATACAATGCTTCAAAGGGAGACATCTTAATTGAGTAATGGTAAGAAATGTTGTACCACCATTCTGCCATTGCTAGCCACTGGCTCCATTGGTATTTTTTATCTTGAGTGAAACATCTTAAGTATGTACCCAAACATTTTTTAACTACTTCTGTTTGACCATTTGTCTGTGGGTGGTAGGCCAAAGACATATTCAATTTGGTACTACTAAGTCGAAATAATTCCTGCCAAAAGTTACTAGTGAAGATGGGATCTCTATCACTTACAATATTTTTTTGGCATACCATGTAATTTGAAGATTCAATCCTTTGCCACCTTGCTTGTGGAAAAAGGATGTTGTAAATCCTGAAAATGAGCATATTTGGATAACCGATCTATGACTACGAAGATTACTGTCCTGCCTTCTGATTTAGGAAGACCAATAAAATCCATGGATATATGTTCCCACTGACACTCAGGGATGGGTAATGGTTGTAACAACCCTGGTGATTTTACTGTTTCTCCTTTATTGCACTGGCAAACTTCACATTCTGTTACCTATTGTTTGACTTCTACTTTTAATCCTTTCCAACAAAATGATTGTTTGACCCTTAAATATGTCTTCAAAAATCCTGAATGTCCTGCTGATGGAGAAGCGTGCGATTCGTCGAGGATATTTGATTTGAGTTCTGAATTGTGTGGAATGTAAATGCGGTTCTTCTTCCTGAGGATCTTATCTTCATAAGAGAATAAAGGGTATTTATAGGACCCTATAGATAATTCTTGAATTATCTGAGTAGTTTCGCTAGTGGATAACCATTCATTTTGTAATTGATTCATCCATTGGGAGCAAGGGCCCGAAATAGCGATAATGACTACTTCGTCTTCGTATTTCTTGGATAATGCATCAGTGACTATATTTTCCTTCCCCTTCTTATACTCGATAACAAAATCATAACCCAATAGTTTTGTTAACCACTTATTTTATTTCGGATAGGAAAACCTTTGCTCAAGAAAATGTTTGAGACTACTATGATCTGTTTTTATAATGAAGCGGTTTCTGATTAGGTAGTGTCTCCATTTTTCTACCGCGTGAAGTATTGCCAACATTTCTTTTTCGTATGTTGATCTTCCCAAATTTTTTCTTGATAGCTATTTACTTTTGAATGCCAATGGATGACCTTCTTGCATTAATATAGCCCCAATTCCTATGCTTGACGCATCACATTCAATAACAAATGGTTTGTGAAAATTTGGAGTTGCTAAAACTAGAGTTGCACACATGGCCTCCTTAAGTGCTTTGAAGGCTTGAGTGGCCTCTTCTAACCAGTGAAAAAAATCCTTCTTTTTGAGTGTTGTGGGAGGTGCTGCAATCTTACCATAATTTTGAACAAACTTGCGATAGTAGCCCATGAGACCCAAAAAACCATGAAGTTTCTTGATGGTTTTAGGTAAGAGCCACTCTTGAATTGCCTTAATTTTATTGGGATCAACTTTGACACCCTCATGTGAAACTATATGACCAAGATACTCGACTTATTGGACACCAAATGAACATTTGGAATGTTTAACAAATAATTTTTCTCTATGTAAAATGTGAAGGACCTTATCCACATGATGTAAATGATCCTTCCATGTTTTGCTATATATGAGAATGCCATCAAAAAAAACTAATACAAACTTACGGAGGAGTGGACGAAACACTTGGTTCATGAGAATTTGGAATGTGGATGGTGCATTGGTGAGACCAAAAGGCATGACCAAAAATTTGCAATGACCTTCATGAGTACAAAAAATAGTTTTGGGAATATCTTCTTCTCTGACACGGATTTGGTGAAATCTTGAACGAAGGTCTAATTTTGTAAAAAAATTTGCACCATGCAACTCGTCCAGTAGGTCATCTATGATAGGGATCCAAAATTTTCCTTGATAGTGAGTTTATTGAGGGAACAAAAATTAGGACACATACGCCAAGAGTTATCTTTTCGGCGGGCCAGAACTACAGGAGAAGAATAAGGGCTAGTGCTGTGCCAAATGACTCCATGATCTAGTAGATCCTGAATGATCTGCTCGATTTCTATCTTTTGTGGTTGAGGATAGCGATAAGGATGACTGTTAGGTGGCACACTCCCTAGAATCAAATGGATGGCATGGTCATGAGATCGTTTAGGTGGTAATCCTTTAGGTTCTTGAAAAACCTCTTCATAATTTGCTACGAGGTATCTTAAATCTGAAGCAGTAATATCCGAAGTTGTTTGAGATTATTTTTACAAATAATTAATTTGAGCTATAAATCTGTATCCACCCTTTTTTAACATCTTATACATACTATGAGAGCTCACCATCTGTGATGGAGGAGTGGTAATGCCTTGTAAGCGAATGATCCATCCGTTTTCCCTCCATTCCATGAATAATTTATTGAAATTGAAGCTAACCGTGTCTAATGTTTCCAACCATTCAACTCCCAAAATGACATCAGAGTTCCCTAAATTCATGACGAAAAGAGATCCAGACTAGGTATAAGTTCCCATTTTAATGAAAAATTGATATGTTCTACCAACACATTGGGCATTCACCCCATTGGCTACTAGAACCTAGAATATGTCTTTGTTGGAAGAGTTAATGAATAGATTCAGAGCTTTTGCTGTTTTGATGTCAATAAAATTATGGGTACTGCCGAAATCAATTAGTACATTCACCTTTTTCTGGCAGAGAAATCCTGGTACCTTGTGGTATGGTGGGTGGTTAACCCCATGAGGGCATGCACGGAGATAGCCATTGTATCCTCTTCCTTCTCTTCTAGAGTACTTGGTAGTTCTTCTTGCATAGGTTCTTCTTGGTGGTAAGCTTCTTCCTCTTCTCCTTCATATTGATCATATTCAATATGAAATTTTTGTTTTTGGGCACATGCTTGTTCCCTGGGATGATGATTGTGACATTTATAGCAAAAGTATCTTGATGATTGATCATTTTTGTGAAAGAAATTATTGCGATACGAAGGACGACTATAAGTTTCACGTCGTGCATATAACTGAATTCTCTTCTCAGCCATCTTGGCTATTCGTATGCAATCGTTTAGCGAGGTTGGCTTTTGAATGTCCACCTCAACCCTAATATTTTCTTTTAATCCATTGCAAAAATCTCCAACCACTATGTCGGGACTGAGGTCTAATGTATATGGTAGTAAACTGGTGAATTCTGAGATGAACTCACTAACCGATCCTTCTTGTTTAAGAGATAGCAGTCTTACTATGTATGACGATGTAGCTCCTTCATCAAATCTTTCTAAAAAATAGGTAGTGAATTTTTTCTAGTTAATAGTAGCTCCTTTCTCGTGCTTAAGCCATACGAACCATTGGTAGGCCTCAGTGCCTAATTTTGATGCAGCGAAAGAGACTTTATCAAAATCCCTAATTTGGTATAACTCTAGAATGCCTTCCATTTTGGCTATCCGACCACGAGGATCATGACCCTCAAAAGTGGGAATATCAATGTGTGGAAAATTATTAGGGCCTATCGATTGGTGATAACCCATATCCCTATTCTGATCCTGGTTATATCTCTGTCTATGAGAGCGATTCTCGTAATTATCCTGATTGCCTCTTTGCTGCTCCCAATATTCATCTTGGTCATCATATTCTCATTCCTTTGTTCATGGGAGTGATTTTGGTAATTAGTATTTGGATTAGGTCGGTTTTGTGTGCTCAATAGTTTAGTTAGGTTGACATAAATTTTGTGCATACCATCTAGTAAGTGTCGAAGAGTTTCATTCGTGGTAATGTCTGAGTTGCTTGAGTCTCCTTGTGTGACGTTTTCGTGAGTTGAGGAAGGGTTAGTAGCCATGGGATCGACCAGTGGATGATTTGGATTATAACTGCCAATTTTGAAAGGAGAAGGAGAATTTTTTGTACCTTGGATTCGATGAGGTCTTCTTGCATTGGTATTAGGAGTCTCTGAGCTTGTTAGTCGACCGTCGGATCCTTTGGACCACTGTTTGGTCATGCAATTTCAAAATCTTGCTTAAATTTATCCAAAAAGGATTTTGCAAAAATTTATGTGTTTCGCTTTGAATGTCATGCCAACTGTGACATGAAAATTAATGTGGTGCTAACCTTTGACAACACGAATTTTAGTGTAACTCACCTAAACCCAACTGACACAACCAGACGCTAATTGACAGTGACAACGAGCCACGAGACGACTGACAACTAGGACCATGATAATGATAACGAGGATAGATGGTGATAGATGGATAGAAACTCGACACGACCGGACTGACCACGAGGACAGTGACTCAAGATCGACAAGACGACAATGAGACCAGAAGACGACAAGACCGAGGACACGAGATGAAAGATGACACAACTCAAGACTGACAAGGAGGACGACAAGACCAAGGACACGCGATGGAATACGACACAAACAAAATACTGACATGGAGGATGACAAGACCAAGGACATGGATGGAGTAGCAAGGCAAGTGCAAGGAGGCGAGCGTGTGGCCAAAGCCACAACTCACTATGTGCGCTAAGCGCCTTATAAATACCTAATCGCCCACAACACCGTGTATGTGGGATAAATGCCCACACAAATATAAAAAAAAATAGTTAAAATGTGAGTACCTTATTATATAATGTGATATATGATTATTTTGCGCTCGTTGATTGGCCGATGGCACGCTCTATGTTTTTTTAGTTTGTACTACAATTTCTCGGCATTTCTACTGGTTTAGCGATTCAAGGGTGTTTATCAAGTGAATAAACTAGATTCTTCTCCCCGCTTTAGTGATGCACAATAAAAATTGTTTAGGTTGCTGGTCTATTTTGATAATGGTATAGTACTGGATGCGTTCGGGAGTGCATTCGAAAGTGTGTGAGGTGGTGAATTAGGAAGATGATGGCACCCGTATTACCCAGGCAGATGCTAATTTACTCAGAGATGCGTTGGCCATGTATTCAAGATCTGTGGGTGTTGGTCTTCTGTCTGATAGATTTAACTTCATGAAATGATGCTACCGTGGAGTGCGCTAGGCTGAAGGAATTATGTGGATATAACCAGGACCGGTGTCTCGTGATACCACTTACAAAGAAATTTCAGTAAGTTCCTCTTATTTATTTATTTTTTAATAAAAATATTGAATCTGACATATATTCAAACCATGTATAAATGCACAGATAAACCAATTAAAACTTCAGATAAATGCAAATGCCACTTAAGGTGGGCTCTCCCTCACCGTAAAGGCTCAATGTGAATATGCAGGTGATAAAAATGCAAAAGATAATAGATGATTTAATTTAAATAACTATATAATCTATATATATGAAGTGTTTACACTTAGAATACCTAGCCGACGACTAGGTTTGGTATGTAATAGAAGAAGAATAGGTCTTGATCATAACCCAGTCTAAAATTAAACCCTTGTAAGTAGACCCATAGAAGATGGGTAGTTTCCAAGTACCTTCTCAGAATAAAATGGAACCACCACTATAGGAGAATGATAAATTTTCTATTTTGTAGACTACAGATAAAAATAATGCAATACCTAGAAGGTAAGAGAAGAAGGTAAATGCTCTAAAAGGGGGTGAAAAGAAGAAAAGTACAGATCAATAAAGTGCTAGAAGGGAAGCCCAAGAAAAACTAAGTTTTCCTTCCATTATAAAAATCTAAAGAATTGAGGCTACTTAGCAGTACATAAGGAAGTATGGAGAACCAAAAAAAGGTATGAAATACCTCCATCGGTTCAAGAAAGAATATAATATTTTGGATGAGTTGAAAAGAGATCCATCTAGATCAATCCTGTATGATACACTTTTTATCCTTGGCCAAATAGATTTTTTGAAATCCTCTCTACATAAGAGATCTCAAGGAAAAGAAACTGCCACTATTTTCAACTTGGAATAAGATAAGGAAAATATGTCTTCCACCACCCTAAAGAACAAGCCTCCTATATTCTATATTTCCCTTATAATTGAATGATAGGTAGTTCACAATTGTATGATAGACTCAAGCATCTCAACAATTGTTATGCTAAAAGTAATCTGTGATGATATGGGTATGGAGTAAACAAAATCATGTCAATGGGTTTTACAATTTTATGGTACCCTAGTTAATACTATATGAGTTATAAAGGATATATTAATGAGGTTGCATAGAGCTTCAAAAATTACCATTGTTCAGGAAATTGTGATAGTTGACTTGGAGCCCTATCTTGGTATTTGCCTTTCAAGAGAATTAACAACCAATATGGGAGGATAAATGTATTTAGACTACTCTGCTATGATAGTCCCCTATAAAGTAAAAAGGATAATAATAACCCCAAAAAATCCTGTGTCCTTCCATATTAAAAATATTGAAGAGTATTTGTATAACCATGTAGTAATGGAAGAGTCGAATCTAGTAGAAATCTTGGAGGATTTATAAATAGAATATGATTTACCCTTCAAGGATGATTATAGTCTATCACATACTGGTTTGGGTATATACAATATCTCTATAGATGCCAATAAGAATATCCCTACCATATTTAACTGTAGCACCTTAAAATTGGCATGGTTAAACCTTAGTAAAAAGATAAAATATTAAAATTTGAATTTTAACCCCAAACTGCTCGTTAAACCGCCTTTTACTTGCTTTCCCTATTTTTTGTGCCATTTTTAGGATTTGTTGTGATCGTTGGATGATATCATCGCCGATCAGATGATATCACCTTAGATCGAATGAATTCGTCTGGATCAGAACGTCCAGACGATTTCATCCCAAACTAATTTTTTCATAATTAGCTTCTGTTTCAACGACATCTCTAATCAGGGCAAAAGCGTGTCTGTGCTGTTAGAGACATTCCTCATTGGAGATCTATCAGATTAGGATGATCTCCAACCTCCCAACCTCCTTCCTATGCCTATTTATTCTTAGGCCCTCCCCTTGATCTACCCCTGGCTGAATTCCGTTGTAATTTGATCTTTATGTGCATTAGAATACCCTGAATTATCATTTGCATTTGTGCCTTTCTAAGTTTTCTTACAGGAACCTCATTGTTTTCAGCCGAAGCAAGCTCAGATCATCGCAGACGATCCTGTACAATCTCGAACGATCACGCTGCAATTAGAGACAATTTTGTATTCTGCAGACTATTTCGACTGAAGTCAACATTGGGGGCAATCAGTGCCCATAGTTTACGTTTCTTCACTCTTTTCTACTGCATTATTCTACATTTAGTTAATTCTATGGTTATTCCTTATTTTTATGCATTTTGGAGTTCACCCATATAGTTTTAATGCATAATAAAATCATAATTTGTTATTAAATCATTGTAATGCACTCATATTTTTGTTTATAATTATCAGTTTAATATTATTGTTATCATTCTACATCATTGCCCTCTATTGGAATAGTTGCATTTCTGGTATTTTGTATCTATTTCTCTTATTGTAGGTCTCTGACGAATTCGTCTAATGAATTCGTCAGATCTCAGATGATATTGTTTGATCTCAGATGATCCTGTCATATCAGAGGCGATCTGGACTGCTTCAAAAATTAGAATCTCCATCAGACATCCGGATCAGGTATGGCTTTTTAATCTAGTATATTTCTTGTATTTTCTGTTTAATTCTATTTTTTGTATTCATTTAAATCTGCATTTCATATAGAACAGTTTAGATTCATTTGGCCAAACCTAGGAGTTGAATTATCAAACATAAAAATGAACACATCAAACACTCTCTCAACCTAGGCGTGGAAACTGCCATTCAAAAGTTTCCTGGTGAACCCACGATCTGTCAAAAATTCACCTTTATACACCTCCCCCGAGAGGCGGGACCTTCAAAATGCCTCTCAGTCCGAGGTATTTTCCCATCCTTTTCACATCCCCCTTTCGGGCGCGGATCCTATAGCCTGAAGGTAAGGGTGCAAAAAATTTGGAACGATACATTTTGGTGAACACGACGTGAAACAGAAACCTTTTGAAAAAAAAACCATTTTAAAAACTAAAAAAATAAAAATAATAAAAACCAAAAACATAAGTGCATTTAGACTTAAGAAAATTTGCATGTCAAATTTAGATGGTAGACTATAATAAAAGACAAGCTGTCACTATTAATGTTGAAAATCAATTAGCAGCCATAGAGATTAATTTTTTACTTAGAGTTGCTCCAACATATAGAGTCCCACCTTTATGGGATGAGCTTAATAGGAGATTGAATCTCATTTCATCTAGAGCAACCGAACTTAGGCAAATCAAGAAGTTTGTCCTAGATAGAATCCTAGATCCCGATCAAGTGATTTTGTATCATGAACTTCAGAGAGCTTGCCATAGGTGGTTAGTAGATAAAAGAGCTCTTGTGTCTTCTGAGTTGTATACCTTTGAGGAATACCTTGATAATGTAGTTGTAGTGCATAAATTTTTGTCTCATGTGTTCTTACGGATAGAAAAATATGGAATAGAGTTCCCCAAGCTGTGTTATATCGATATTATTGCCATGAGATTTATTTTTACAAAATAGAATCTAAAACAGATAATATCACCATAGCACACTTTGTTGATTTCCTGAAAAACAATTTCCATTTTGAAGAGGAGCACTTTATGACTCCTGATGAACTTGATCCTATCAATGATATCTATAAATTATTTATAGAAAACTAATTTATTATTTTATTATTGTTATTTCTTGTATTGAGTGTGTTGTTTACTGTCTTTATAAAAACAAAAACAAAAACAAAATAAAATCATAACAAAAAAATCAAAATATTTCCTTTTAAGTATTATAGTAGGTATATAATTAAAATATATACCTCCCAATATCTGTTGCAAATATATTAATATATATTTGCTAAAACCCAAATTTAGACACAATGACTAGACTCAGGAATGGAAAACAAATTGAAGTAGAAGAAGATTGGTTAAGAAAACCAGAAAACAACCCAGATGTTCTTCCTGAAGACCCCATTCAGGAAGAAGGAACCTTAAACCCACAAGAAGAAGAACTTGTGGATGCAAATGAACAAAAATAAAATGATATAGAGGAAGGACCCTCATCTCCTAAAATAACTCTAGAAGGAGCTGTTACTTTTGAGAACATGGACCATTTTTGGAAATTTCTCAATAATAATATTGGTACCCTTAATAGAGCAGTTCATATGGATAAATATCAAATTAGTGATACTCAAGCAACCCTAGAAGATATATATCACACACGCACTAATACTTTATCCTTCATTTATCAAGAGAGTGATCAAGCTGGACCGTCCAATTTGGACATGGCTGCTATAATCCAAAACATGCAACAACAATAGGCTACCCAACCACCTAGAGTGCCTGTTACCAAGCCAAGGGTTATTCCCGCACAAAATAAACCTTCATTCATTTCTCTATTTCACCAAGCTATTAATCAATATACCTCAAATCAACAAAAGCCTAAAACAAAACCAAATACCAATTTCCAACAATCTGGGATACAACATAATGCTACAAAAAATCTTCTTCATAATACTCTTCCTACCAACCATTTGCATAACAACAATATAGCATCTAATCCTTATGTCTTGCCTTCCTACGGTCACAAGACCCATACTCATGTACCATCAAACCAATATGGTGGACAAACTGGTAATTTGGAAGCCATGGTGAAACAGTTAGTCTCTTAGTCTCTCGCATGGACCAAATAGATCCCTACCATCCCTCATACAATTATCGAGAGATGTGTAGTCAACCTCTAGATCCTATAGTTGTAGCACAACCATATCCCAAACACTTTCCTATGCCTTTCCTACCTATATATAAAGGAACTAAATATCCCATAGAGCATCTTCGTATGTTTAGGATAGCATGTCATGACATATCACATGATGATTTGCTATTACTAAAAATGTTCCCGAAAAGCTTAGGGGGGATGGCATTGGAATGGTATTATCAATTACCTACTCATTCTTTGAGAAATTTTGAAGAGACTACTGATTCTTTTGTGCATAAATTTAGTGCCTATATCGAAAGGCATGTAACCATTAAATATTTGTACAACCTAAAACAAGACAAATATGAGTGTTTTTCTGACTTCTTAGCTCGATGGAGATAGTTGATAGGAAAATTACACTTTGTGTTACCTTATCGGGAGATGTTGGATATTTTTATCAATAATTTACAAGAACAACTATCCTATGAATTATCAACTGCTAATTTGACTACCTTCGATCAAGCTATAGCCTTAGCTCGAAGGGTGGAATATGCTCTCATTAGAAGAGGTCAGCTCAAAAAGAAAGATGATGAGAAAACATCCAGAAATCAATATAAAAATAAACAAGTTGTGGGTGACGGAGTCACTGATAGCAGAAATATTGCTAATGTTAAAACTATGGAAAAAATAGAGAAATTTATATTGAAACCTCTTGATAAACCACCCCAAGAATTTACTAGGTTAAATCAACCTTTATCAACCATTCTCCCGCAATTACTAGCATGAGGCTTGATCCAATTACCAACTATCCGAGAACCTGATCCAACTATACCCGGATACAAAGCTGATTTACATTGTGATTTTCATAGAGGACTTGGACACGCTACCAACTCTTGTAAAATATTAAAACATAAAATACAATATTTGATTGATAATAATGAGATGGAGGTGCAAGCCTTCCAACCTAAACAAAATCCTTCCAATAACGCTCAAAATAGCATTCCCCAAAATTAGAATCAGAATGCCAATCAATCATTGGACATATTTCAACATCCTTTACCAAAACATGGTAAAGAGGTGGCCAATAAAATTGAGCATCATAATGTTCCTCCTCCTACCCAATATGTAGGGACTATTAGCGGACAATTACCTGTTCATGATCCTCAAATATTTGACACAATTTTATCCATAGTTACGACCAGACCTCTACATAGTATTCGGACACTTGATCTTAGTGACACTGAATATGAGACTGAAAGTGACATGGAAATCACTTCAAATCAATCGAATAGTTCTGAATATGAATCAGATCCTATTCAACCTATCACTAGTTATATGGTTCCAGAAGAACCATTTCCTAGAAGAGTTACTACTCGACCCTCCTCTCATCAGTTCCTTTCTAATGAACAAGCTATAAATGCTAGACCAATACCTATTCATCATCAACAAAATAATATTGTAGGAACCATCATAGCCATTACCAGACAACAGGCTCAAACCTCTCAACAAGATCAAACTCAAAATGATGGATCAGCCCCATTTGTTTTGAAAAATCCCAATAAAGGGAATTATGTGTCTAATGTTCAACCTAAACCTCCTTACAATATTAATGAACAATTATCCAATACTACAACCAAAATTTCCCTTTTGGACATATTAAGATCTTCTCCTACACATAGGGATGAATTAATGCTTACATTGAGCCAAATGATGGTACCACAAAACATTCAACTTGAAGCCATGGCCAATACTATCATCACTAGAGAAGTCGATTGTATTGACTTTCAAGATAAAGATATCCTGCAACATAGTTTACTGAAGAACATAAGCTTATACTGAGAGGGGGGGTGAACAGTATAAGACATAACCAATTAACAATTTTAACTTTAAATAACAGAGGCATCAACACAACATTAATCAAGATAGAAAGCATCACATATTGAAGACTCATTTTAACATGGTTCACCCAGAATGGTTGGGCTACATCCACGGATAAAATCTTTCACTAAATTTTATCAATTAATTTTTGGGAAAACCTTTCCCGATTACAATGTTTATGGGCACCAACCCAAAGGAGACACCAATCCCCTAGCTCTATTATGGCTGGTGATCCTCTAGAAGACCTCTGCCTCCACTGCCCGTAGCAAATGGAACTCTATCCATAGAAGACACCTGTCTTCCCTGCTCTGGCTGGAGACCTCTATCCTCAACTCTATCACCTCCAAAGTTGGTCCTTGAATATGCACTAAACATAGTCCTTCGGTCTAGTACAATTGTCCTTGTTCATCTTTGCCTATTGCGCTCACTCTACATGCTTCGACATCATCGTGCCACTTCTGCACTCTCGCGCTCTTTTAGCTACATCTCGCACACTTTGACGCACTTTCGACTGTCTCACTATTCACACTTAACTCTTCAAAAAAAACCTCCTTTTATACTAACACTTTCAAGATCAAAACCTTGATCTTAGTCGACTGCACAACCCTAAACTATGTCGGCTGCAAACCCTAATTATTGTCAGCCCAAATTTAACTTTGTCGGCTTCACTACCTCTGCAACTCTTCTATAGCTTCTACTGTGAAACTACATGTCACGATATCGTGACACTTTGGCAATCGTATACTGTGTTTTGGATTTTGTTGTGATATCATGACACTTTCTGCTTTTGCCGACGTCATCTTCACTCCTGTCATGAAATCGTGACACTTTCTCCAACTGAATGCTTCCATCTCAACCTGTCACGAAATCGTGACACTTTCTGCATCCGTACGATTTCTTTGTAGCCTATTGCGAAATCATGACAGTTATCATTTTTGACTCTTCCCTTTGCTGCATGTCGCAAAATCATGACACTTTGTCTTGCTACTTTCTCTCTCTTCGAACTTGTCGTGAAATCATGACAATTCACACTACGGACTCTCTTTTCAGCATTATGTTGCGAAATCGTGACACTTTTTCTTTTGGACTCTCTCTTCTGCAGTATGTCATGAAATCGTGACACTTTTCAGTCCGTACAATCTTCTTTGCAATATGTCACGAAATCGTGACACTTTTCCTTCTCTGCCTTCCTGCACTTTTTGAGTCGCAAAAATGCGACATGCCGTGAAATCGTGACAGTTTTGCCGGATCTTTCTCTCTCCTAAAACATGTCATAAAATCATGACAGTTTTTCCAGCACTTTCTCTCTCCTGTAACATGTCGCAAAATCATGACAGTTTTTCTTGCCTGCTGCATACCTTTTCTTACTTGTCTTTTTCTTTGATCTTTTGCAAATGGGCTACTATGATCTTCCTGGAAACTCACTATCCATGCTTTGAATAATCTGACATTAAATCAAATTCCTTCAAGAGCTTCTTGACATCAATGACAACTTCTCCACTTGAGCAAAGGCAATGTACCCAAGGTACCCAAAATTACCAACATTTACATAAGGATAAACCCTTATATATTACTGCCCTAATTGGAGATGTAGCCGTTAAACGAGTCTTGATTGATAGTGGTTCATCTTTAAAAATTTGCACTTTTGACTTCTACAAACGATTTGGGTTTAGAAGTGACAAAATGAAAAGAACTGATATGATTATCAAAGCCTTCAATGACGAGACACAAGAAACGTGTGGAGTCATTACTATACCCTTGCAAGTTGGTCCTAGAACCCTGGATACGACCATGTTTATTGTACATTGCCCTACATCATACAATATACTTTTGGGTCGCCCTTGGATCAATGCGATGCGAGCGGTTCCCTCCACCTTACATCAATGTGTTAAATTTGAATTTAAAAACCAGTTGGTTACCATTCATGGTGATCCTAGACCCTTTGATATGTGTGCTTTGGCAGAACCTGTTGGAGTGCAATTTTGCCCTGCTCTGTCATCCACACATCCTAGTTCTTATCATCCATCTAAACGTGTGAAACACACACCCATAACATCATCTACTCTTTCAACTACACCTATACATACAGCTTAACCATCTTCTGAACCAACCACATTAGGACCTCAAAAATATCCTAAACCTACACCCAATGCTTCTTGTTTTACTCCTATATCTTCCATACCTATAGATTCACCTGTCAATATCACCATGACATCTACATCCACTAATGGCATCCTTTCTACACCCGACGATGTAGGAAATGTTCCTTCTACCTCTTATGCTCTAACTTATGAGCTCTTACCCTATTTATCTACAATTCTTATAACTGAGGAAGCCAACACTGCTATGCAAACTTCTCTCCTTTTAAATAAACTCCCACCCTCTCCTCGTACCTTGGGTCTCCCACAACCTATGGGAAGTATCTACCAAGTCAAGAGTTTAAAGGATATGATTGGGGAAGAATACCCAGGAACATTAAGACACATTGTGATGGCTATGCTAGATGCTATTTTGCTAATGATTATCTTAAAGCTAAACCCATAATGCTTAAATTGGGATATAAAGGGAAAGGTTTGGGACCTTTCCAAAATGGTATGAAAGAACCTTTTGAGGTAGAACTGTGGCCTGCCCGCTGTGGTGTGGACCTATTTTCTAGTAAGGGTTCGCCCTTTCCATTTGAGGATGATGACCATCTCGTATGTTATCAAGATTATCTAGACAAACAAGATTCTTTGTGTCTAAAGAACAATTCTTTTACCTGCAATATGCTTTCCATAGCCTACCCTGAAGTTATTGCCGACTTCGATGAAGAGTTGTAAGGGGATATTTTCCATGATGTCTCCATTAAGGAAATGTTACACAATGAATTTTATTTACCAAGTATAGCCCAGCTTGAGGCCTCGACTCCTCAAGACGAATTATCCAAGCTAACCTTGGAAGAATTACAAGAATTAGGTGTTTCATCCACCCCACCTAATTTTGAGAGATATTTACACAAGGAAGTTGAAAAAGTTATAAATATTAATATTGGAACAGAACATAACCCTCACATAATCAATATTGGATCAGAATTGAGTCAAGAAAAACAAGATAAATACATCTCATTTCTTAAAGACTATGAAGATGTCTTTGCTTGGACATATGAAGACATGCCAAGTTTGGATCCTTCTATAGTTATGCATCATCTAGTGGTCCATCCAGATGCTAAACTTGTTAAATAGAAACTCAGAAAAATGCATCCTAAAATGGCCTTACTAGTCAAAGGAGAATTAGAAAAACTGTTGAAGGTTATTTTTACACAAGAACTTAGTCAGCTAGAAATTCTAGATGAAAAGTGCATCAATGCTTTGGAGCATCTTCATGCCTACCAAAACAATCTTAAGAGATCATATCTTAAGAAAGTTCATCCTCGATCCTTTGAGATCGGTGACCTTGTCTTAAAATAAAATAAAAAAATACTAATGCAACTCAAAACCTTAAAGGTAAATTTGAGCCCAACTGGCTTGGACCATATGTCATCACTGCTAAATTTGGATCAGTAGCATACAAATTATCTACCTTGGATGGTAAAGAACTTAAAGAACCTATGAACATTCTGCATCTTAAACGTTACTATGTGTAAAAAATTGGTCATTTCATCATTGTATATATTTGTTTTGCATATTATATTTTAGTCACTTATTTTAAAATGTTTTCAAAAAAACAATCACCTTGTATTTCTTTTAATTCATCACTTAACATTCAAAATCTTCAAAATCTTCAAAAACATCTTTTATTTTATACCTGTCAAACTGTGAAGTATTGCAGTTATATTTTCAGTTATTTTGGATAAATTAGCATTTATTTGGAATCCCGCACTTTCACATTCACATGAATAAATATCTTGATTTATTTGGTATGATTATTAATCTCTCTTATATCAAAGTCCACAGTTGAATTAAATAAAGTTTTGAGCATAGAGAACTGATCTTGTTATTTACTTGAACTAAGTATATCTTTTCACATTAAAATGATTTCCTTGCAAATTCGATATGATGCTACATAGTATAACTGGTTTCCTGAGCGAAAAGTTTCCCATGCTATCCTATCATGCACATGGTCTAGAATCTTTGAGAATTGAAAAAAGGACAAGCTCACCCCTACCCAAAATAAAAATCCCTTGCTCTACAGCTAATCCGAGCAAGTATCTCTAGCATAGGAAGCAAAGAAAAGTTCAAGAAAAGAGAAAAAGAAAAATGTTATTTTTCATCACAGCAATATTTTAGCATTATCTCAGTATCAAGCAACAATACAAAAGTACAAAAAAAAGAAAAAATAAGCAAAAGAGAAAGGCAAAAGCAAAATGCAATAAAATCCTTTCCCTACCCCTTGAAAAGAAAAGAAGGGTGAATGAGCTTCAATCCTTGGAATTCTCAATTATTTGAAAACTATGAGGTAAGCCCCATAACAGGTGGTTTGTGCCCAACCCGCTTGGCCTTGGGTAATCCCTAGCATGGCGATATGTCTGTAACATTAGCGACCTTTTGTACAGACCTCTGTCAGCTTATAGATTAGCTAGCTCTTGATAAACCTAACTTACATAGTAGTCTGGTACGGTTACATGCATATAAATCATGGTCAACGAACATTCATTTGGTCAAGGAAAATTACTTGTATCAAATTATATTGCTCAAAATTGGTGAATGAATAATACAATCACACACACATTTATATTTGAGAGATTTTGTATCATTATGATAAATCAAGATCGGTAATGAATTCACATTTGCACATGAGGATTCCTTATAAGTCTATATTTTTCTTTGAGATAATTTAAAATATTTCTGTAACTCTTTTCGAAATGATTTTATCCTTTTATTTCAGAATTTGTTGTTTGTATAAGAGCAATTACATACATCTTCTCACAAAATCTTAAAAATAATTTCAAACCAAATTTTCATATTATTATTTTTCTATTTAACAAAAGTCATAAATTCATCTTGCAATAAAACAATCTCTTTTCTTCTTTGGATTTCGCGATGATGGTATAAGTCTATACCTATAATTATATGCCTAGCGCAAACCATTGTTCTAATTTTATGTTCCATTTATTTTCAATTTATCAAAACATATGACTTGCATTCGTACGATTCGACCAAGAATCGTCATCTAAAAAATTGAGTATATTTTTGCTTTCTCGTAAAACGGGAAAAAATCGTCTTTAACACATTTTATTCAGAAAATTTGCTAAATAGGGGGCAAAATTTAGCACCCTAAAATTGGCACGGTTAAACCTTAGTAAAAAGATAAAATATTAAAATTTGAATTTTAACCCCAAACTGCCCGTTAAACCGCCTTTTACCCGCTTTCCCCATTTTCCATGCCATTTTTAGGATTTTTTGTGACCGTTGGATAATATCATCGTCGATCAGACGATATCGCCTTAGATTGAATTAATTCTTTTGGATCAGAATGTCCAGACAATTTCGTCCCAAACTAATTTTTTCATAATTAGCTTCTGTTTCAACGGCGTCTCTAACTAGGGCAAAAGCATGTCGGCATCGTTAGAGACCTTCCTCATTGGAGATCTCCAAGATTGGGATGATCTCCAACCTCCCAACCTCCTTCCTATGCCTATTTAATCTTAGGCCCTCCCCTTGATCTACCCCTGGCTAAATTCCCTTGTAATTTGATCTTTGTGTGCGTTAGAATACCTTGAATTATCATTTGCATTTGTGCCTTTCTAAATTTTCTTGCAGGAACCTCATTGTTTTCAGCCAGAGCAAGCTCAGATCATCGCATATGATTTTGTACAATCTCGGACGATCACGTTGCAATTAGAGACGATTTCGTATTTTGCAGATGATTTTGACTGTAGTCAACATTGGGGGCAATCAGTGCCCAGAGTTTGCATTTCTTCACTCTTTTCTGCTGCCTTATTCTGCATTTAGTTAATTCTATGGTTATTCCTTATTGTTCTACATCTTGGATTTCACCCATATATTTTTAATGCATAATAAAATCATAATTTGTCATTAAATCATTGTAATGCACTCATATTTTTGTTTATAATTATCAGTTTAGTATTATTGTTATCATTCTACATCATTGCCCTCTGTTGGAATAGCTGCATTTCTAGTATTTTGTATCTATTTATTTGATTGCAGGTCTCTGATGAATTCGTCTGACGAATTAGTCAGATCTCAGACGATCTTTTCTGATCTCAGAAGATTCTGTCATATCAGAGGCGATCTGGACTGCTTCAAAAATTAGAATCTCCATCAGACATCCGGATCAGGTATGGCTTTTTAATCTAGTATATTTCTTGTATTTTATGTTTAATTTTGTTTTTTGTATTCATTTAAATATGCATTTCATATAGAACAATTTAGATTCATTTTTCCAAACCTAGGAGTTGAATGATCAAACATAAAAATGAACACATCAAACACTCTCTCAACCTAGGCATGGAAACTGCCATTCAAAAGTTTCTTGGTGAACCCACCATCCATCAAAAATTCACCTTTATACATCTCCCCCAAGATGCGGGACCTTCGAAATGCCTCTCAGTCTGAGGTATTGTCCCATCCTTTTCACATCCCCCTTTCGGGTGTGGATCCTATAGCCTGAAGGTAAGGGTGCAAAAAATTTGGAGCGATACACTAACCAGTCACTCAGGTAGACATAGGTTTGGACAATACATTTTTATGGAGCAAGATGTAAAAGTGGAGTCAAAGCTGGTGTAGTGTTAAAGTCTCCTTTAGAATGGGTGAAGATTTTTTCTTTTATATTTACTTAGGCTTCCACAAAAAACACTACAAAATATGAAGCTCGATGCTTGGGATTAATGCAAGCAAAAAAATAGGAATCAAGATATTAGATATTTATGGCAATTTTGAGCTAGTAGTCAACTAAGTGACTGAAAAGTGTAGTAGTAAACATCACTATCTGAAGTTGTACAGGAACATAGTATGGGACTTCATGGAATATTTTGATGCACTAAATATTTTCTCTATCCTTAGAGAATATAGTACATCAGTCAATGCTTTAGCAATCAAGGGCTCTAATTTTAATTCTTCCTCAGACCTTGGGTCAACTACAAGTAAAAGGATTAAATTAGTCTTTAGACTAGCAGTCTTAGATAGAAAAATTTATTGGTAGGTATTTGATAATGATGATCATATAATTGAATTTTTAGTCAAATAAGCTTGTTTCACCAATGAATAAAAAGAACTTTCCCAAGAAATAGATCAAAAAGATGTTATTCAATTGAATAATAATCACATTTCTAAAGGCCTTATCATGTTGGAAAGATTGTTTGATAATGAATATGGAAATAATTCAAGGACTATGTGTAGCACCCTAAAATTGGTGCAGTTAAACCCTTAGTAAAAACATAAAAAAATGAATTTTAACCCTGAAACCGCCCGTTAATCGCTCTCCCCATTTTTTGTGCCATTTTTAGGAGTTGTTTTGATCGTTGGACGACATCATCACCGATCAGACGAAATCATCCCAGATCGGATGAAATCATCTAAAACAGAACGTCCAAACGATTTCGTCCCAAAACTAAATTTCCATAATTAGATTTTGTTTCAACAACCTCTCCAACTTGGTAAGAAGCGTGTCTGCACAGTTGGAGATTCCTCCGCTGAGGATCTCCCAGATTGGGATGATCCCTAACCTCCTAACATCCCCCTAATCCTATATAAACTGGGATTTTTCTGGTTTATCCCCATGATTCCCTGGTTGATCATTTCCCTACAACTCTAGTTTTGTTGTATTAGAACATCCTCGCCCCCATCATTTGCATTTGTATTTTCAAGTTTTTCATTGCAGGTTCACTGTGCTTTAGTTGGAGGAAGCTTGGATCGTCGCAGGCAATTCTAGACGATTTTAGATGATCTTGTCATAGATCGACAATGATCTCATATGATTAGAGGCAATTTCACAGCAGTTTATATTGGGGGCAGCTAGAGCCCTAATTTTGCATTTCTCATCTTTCTTCTTTATTTTACTATGCATTAGCTTGATTTATTTTCATTCTACATCCTGGAGTTCACCTCATTTAGCATAAATGCATGATAAAGTTAAAATAAGTTATTAAAACAATGCATTTCCTTTAATATGCTATCTAGATTTATCAATTAAGCATTCATATTATTATTTCTATTATTTTGCATAATTATTGCAGTAGCATTTTTGGTTTTTGGTGTCTGTTTCTATGATTGCAGGATTCTGATAGATTCATCTGACGAATTCATCAGATTGACGATGATATTTTCTGATTTCAGATGATCGCCTATGATCTGAGATGATTCTATACAATTGTAGATGATCCTATCATATTCAAGACGATCTGGACTCTTACAAGCTTCAGAATCTTCATTAGACATCTAGAATTAGGTGCATTCTTTCTTATTTAGTATATTCTTGGTATTTAGGATTCATTCATGCTTTTTGTATTCATATAAATCAACATTTCATATAGAATAACTTAGATTCATTCTGGCCAACCTAGGGATATGAATGATTAAAGTTCAAAATGAACACATCAAACCCATTCTCAACCTAGGCATGGAAACTGCCACTCAAATTTTCCTGGTGAACCCCACCATCCGTCGAAAATTCACCCTTATACCCCTCCCCCGAGAGGCATTACCTTCAAAGGGCCTCTCAGTCTGAGGTATTGTTCCATCCTTCTCGCATCCCCATTATGAGCATAGATCCTTTAGCATGAAGGTAAGGACACAAAAAAATTGGGTCGATACATTTTGGTGAACCCGACGTGAAACTAAAACCTTTTGAAAACAATCAAAAAAAAAAAAACATCTAGAATCATTAGACAAACAATTAAAATCACATATCATGTTTAGATGGTAGATTATAATAAAAGACGAGTTGTCTCCATAAATTTTGAAAATTAATTAATAGCCATAGAGATTACGTCTGTGCTTAGAGTACCTCAAACGAATAGAGTCCAACCTTTATGGGACGAAATTGATAGGATATTGAATATTATTTCATCTAGATCAACCGAACTTAGGCAAATCAAGAGGTTTGTCCTAGATAGAATCTTGGATCCTGATCAAGTAACTTTATACCATGAATTTCAGATAGCTTTCCATAGGTGGTTAGCCAATAAAAGAGCACTTGTGTCTTCTGAATTGTACACCTTTGAAGAATACCTTGAGAATGCAATTGTAGTACATAAGTTTCTATCTCGTATAGAAGATCAAGAAGTCATTCTTATGGATAGGAAAATATGGAATAGAGTTCCTAGAGCTATGTTATATCAATAATATTGCCATGAACTTTATTTCTACAGGTCAAAATCTGAGACAGATCATATTACTATAGCACACTTTGTCAAATTTTTGAAAAACCATTTTCAATTTGAAGAGGAGCATTTCATGACTCCTGATGAACTTGATCCCATTAACGATATCCATAAACTATTTATAGAAAACTAAGTCATTATTTTATTATTGTTATTTCTTGTAACTAGAATGCTATTTGTTATCTTTATAATAATATTATAAAACACAAAAAAACAAACATAAACAAAAAAATCAAAACATTTCCCCTTTAAGTATTATAGTAGGTATATAATTAAAATATATACCTCTCAAACCTATCGCATATATATATATATATATATATATATATATATATATATATATAAGTATATATATTTGCTAAAATCTAAGTTTAAGCACAATGCCTAGACTTAGGAATGGAAAACAGATTGAAGAAGAAGATTGGTTTGGAAAACCATTAAATAACCCAGATGTCCTTCCTGAAGACCAAGTCCAGGAAGAAGGAACCCTAGATCAGCAAGAATAAGATCTTGTTGTAGGAAATGAACAAGAAGAAACTAATAGAGAGGAAGGATCCCCATCCCCTAAAATGTCTCCAGGAGGAGTTGTCACGTTTGAAAACATGGATCAATTCTGGAAATTCATTAATACTAATCTTGGTGTTCTTAATAGAGCAGTCCACATGGACAAGGATCAAACTAGTGACACTCAAGCAACTCTAGAAGATGTATTTCACACATGCACTAATCCCTTGTCCTTTATTGAACAAGAGAGTGATCAAGCTGGACCATCCAATTTGGATATGGCCGCTGCGATCCGAAACATGCAACAACAACAGGTTACCCAACCATCTAAAGTGCCTGTTAGCAAGCCTAGGGTCATTCCCGCACAAAAGAAACCCTCATTTACTGCTCTATTTCACCAAGCTATTGAGCAATATACCTCAAATCAGAAAAAACCCAAAACAAAACCAAACACCAATTACCAACAATCTGGGATACAACATAATACTATTACAAATCCTCTTCATAACACTCTTCCTACCAACGCTTTGCATAATAGCAATATAGCATCTAATCCTTATGTCACACTGTCATACACTCATAAATCCCATATCTATATCCCACCAAACCAACATGGTGGACAAACTAGTAATCTTGAAACTGTGGTGAAATAGTTAGTTTCCTGTATGGACCAGATAGATCCCTACCATCCCTCGTACAATTATTGAGAGATGTGTAGCCAGCCTTTAGATCCTATAGTTTTAGCACAGCCATATCCTAAACATTTTCCTATGCTTGTCTTGCCCATATATAAAGGAACCGAAGATCCCATAGAGCATGTTTGTATGTTTAGGATAACATGTCATGATATATTGCATGATGACTTATTATTGCTAAAAATATTCCTAAAAAGTTTAGGAGGAATGGCATTAGAGTGACATTATCAATTACCCACTAATTATTTGAGGAATTTTGAAGAAACAGTTGAGTCTTTTGTGCATCAATTTAGTGCCTACATCGAAAGGCATGTGACCATTAAAGACTTGTACAACTTAAAACAAGACAAAGATGAATGTTTTACTGATTTCCTAGCTATGTGGAGACATTTGATAGGAAAATTGCACTTTGTGTTACCTTATAGGGAGATGTTGGACATTTTTATTAATAATTTACAAGACCAACTATCTTATGAATTGTCAACTGCTACCTTGACCACCTTCAATTAGGCTATAGACTTAGCCCAAAGAGTGTAAGATGCTCTCATTAGGAGAGGATAGCTTAAAAAGAAAGATGATGAGAAAACATCCAAAAATCAATATAAAAATAAACAAGTTGTGGGTGATGGAGTCACTGATAGTAGAAATATTGCTACTATTAATGTTGCAAAGACAACAGAGAAGTTTTGTTGAGTGGTGTTTTCACCCAATTGTGAAAGTACACTCTCCGGTAGGATCTGAGTCCAAAAATCCTCTGCTTGCAAAGAAATTATAACAGGATAATTTCTCCAAGGTTCCTGTTGTGCTGGCCTTTTTGTTTACCAAAATTGCTGTTCGATTTAGAGGCTGGGAATACCTTAGGGTTGCAAGTGCATGTTAACAAGGGGCACTGTGGTTTATTTAATTTGAATTTGCAATGGACTCCATGTGAATAAATGTAAGAAATAAATCTATTTGATCTTAGGCTTTGATGGATTTTTAGATTATTTACTTGAAAAAGAATATTTAAGATGCAGAAACTAAAATGAGGGTTTGAAAAATAAAATAAATGCAAATAAAAATGAAACTAAACTACATCCAGAGTGCGGCCATCCCGATTGACAAAACCGAAGACAATGAGGTTTCTGCATGCAACCTAACCTATTGAACCTGCAAATTCGCACAATCTAGATAAGCTAGGTGCGGGTTTCTGGGGTTTTTACTGTAATTTCAGACTTAGACATTCGCATGAAGCAACCAAGAACACTTGCATTAAACTCCACCTAAAAGCCTAGAAATCTGAAAGGGAAATGTAAGACATTAAATCATGCACACAGAAAAGACTCCTTTCTCATCAATAAGATGCCAACTCTCTGTATTTTTGTATTAAAATGATATATCAGTAGCAATTACAGAATGTTCCAGGCATGACAAATCTAGAACAAATGAAGGAAATTGCTCCAAGTGTAGGCCCAGAATGGCATGCAGCCCTTGTCTCTGCAACTCTGCTAGCAGCAATTTCCAACCCTTCTTTCAATCTATGCTTTTGATTTTATACTATCTGGCACGGCTCTTCGGTTCACCTGCGTCGCTTCGTTTCACCTTCCAGAATGTGTCTTTTCAAATTCCCCACATTTTTGTTGCTTTTGATTCATGTTTGATGCCGAAACGTTCGAAATATTCTGTTGCATGTAATGCTTCTGCAACTCTGACACCTGTGTGCCATGTGTCTCATGCTTTCTGCACCTTCTGCAATGGTCCCATGTAAATCATGACATTTTTATGCATGCAGCTTGTTCCTCGGTCAACACAGCAAAAATGAAATAGGTCACGATATCGCGATGTTTTTCGGCCCACAGCCTTCTTGCCTTCTTGCCCAGTGAAAACACAACATGTCACAAAATCATGACGCTTTTCTCATTTTGTACTATTTTCCCGCAACCTGTCGTGAAATCGTGACGTTTTTCCATTTCGGGCACCTTCGCTGCATGCTATCGCGATATCGTGATGTTTTCTTGCTTCGTACCATCGGCCAGCTTTTCGTCATGAAATCGTGACGCCTTTTCATTCTGTACTGCTTTGCTGCTTTCTATCGCGATTTCGTGACCATTTTCATGCTTCATGCCTTCCTGTCGATTCTGTCACGATTTCGCGACCATTTTGCACTTCATGCACCTTTGCTGATTTTTGTCGCGATATCGCTACCATTTTCGTGCTTCATGCCTTCCTGTCGATTCTGTCACGATTTCGCGACCATTTTGCACTTCATGCACCTTTGCTGATTTTTGTCGCGATATCGCTACCATTTTCGCTTCGTTCTGTTTGACCGGCTTGACCCATGATTTTGTGACATGTCGTGATTTCGCTACGCTTTCCCATTTGCCTTTCTCTCTCCTCTTTCGACCGCGACGGAGCAACATGTCACGATTTCGCGACACCCTTTCATTTTTGGCTGCGACCGCGCAATACGTCGCGATATCGCGACACTTTTCTGGCTTCGGCCGCGACGGAGCAACATGTCACGATTTCACGACATGTCACGATTTCGTGACACTTTCTACACTTGTGCATTTTTTTGCCCCTTTTTCTTGAATTTTAGCATCTGGGTCATTGAGATTCCTTTTGAAAGCATGCAAAAAAGATGGGTCCCCAATTTTGGGGTGTGTTGTGGATCATCCACAACAAATGGTGACTCTACTGTCAAATTCTCTTGAGCATTTTAGTGAGAACCCAACCTGAAACATATACAAACTTGAAAACATGTGTTAGCACATAAGCAATATAAACAAATGCCCAAAGATCAGAAGTACATGAATCATCAGAATCATCGAGTATGAGCTCAGTGTGTGTAATGAATTTTTTTCCCTATCGTTTGAAATTGATCCACATTCCATTGTCAGTTTTGCATGAATGCATATATGAGATTGTGAATGATTTGTGTAACCTAATGAACAGGCTAGGAGGTCTTGCTCTTATAAAATGCATAGTCTTTCTTCTAGTATCATGTACAAACATTCAAGATTGCCAAACCCTCTTAGGATCCACTAATGAATTGTTTTATTATATCCCAAAGTTGGTTATGAGTCCCTACTATCTTGAACCCATGTGCAAGTGAATGTGAAATCAGAACTTTGGGGAATCAGACTCCCAACCAACCGAGATGAGAGCTTAACCCTATCCTTACTATTCTAATTTAGAGTTCATTACCTCACTTTGAGCAAAATAATTTAACCAATTATGGAAGAAATGGTCACACTAGTCTAACCCTTTGGACAATCAGTGGTCTTGTTTTTAGACAAGACATGTTGCCATGCATGGGCATATCTAACCCCACAATCCAAAATTTATCTTCATTTCTTTGGACCTTGGGGATGACTACCCATCCTTTGTAGAGGACAAGTAGTATGATCCTTCCAATCCAATATAAAGATGATATGGGAAAATTTTATTTTTTACTTCTTGGACCTTAGGGATGACTACCCATCCTTGCTAGGGACATGTAGTACGATCCTTCCAATCCAAACTTTAGATGTAAATGGAAACTATTAATTTTATTGCTTAGACCTTAGAGATGACCACCCATACTTTGCAGAGGACAAGTAGTACCATCCTTCCAATCCAAGATTTATTATGAAATGAGACACAGGAGCTTTGGGGAATCAGATTCTCAACCTAAGTGAGATGAGAATTCTTGCCCTATCCTTACTACTCCATGTAGGTCAAATCAAATCTTTGGGGAATTGGATCCTCAACCTAAGTTCGATGAGGATTTAACCCTATCCTTACTACTCTGAATTTAGGCTTTAAGCTCTATGGAAGTGGTCAAAACCATTGTTTTAAGGATCATGTTGCATAATAGGATAGACCTGAAATACTTCTTTCGCCCAACCTTTCCTTCCAAGTTAGGTTTTGATCATTTTACTCAAGATCCTTTTTAATGTATAAGACGTGCTTGGTTCAAGATATCTCAAGACTCAGTTTCCAACCTTAGGATTTTTCTTATATTTATGTTATAACACAACCCTAAGAGGATTTGACATACTTTAATGATTTGTACCTAAGATGCATATGCAACTAAGATGGAATGTATATGTAAAGTGAGATGTAACATGAATGCATTATCTCTTGAATTGCAAATGAAATATTTGTCATACAAAACTGACTCCTTCATGCATCACAAATTTCAAACGATATAACTTAAAATGTTTGTGTGACTTGTGGAGCTTTTACACAATAATTCCAATATTTCATATTCTCCTAATCTTAAGCATAAGTTGACATCTCAAATTTTTTTTTTTTTTTTTTTTTTTTTTTATCTTTTTATTTTTTTTTATTTTTTTTATTTTTTTTTTCAAAATAAACAAAACATGTCAATTGAAATCAAACCCACAACCAAAATCCTAACTAGGCTAACAATCCTAAACAAAAACAAAATCTGAAAATCCCCACCAAACCGAAAAGAATAACATCAAAATCTCATATCCTAAGGGCTAAAATAATGCTTTAAAATCTGCCCATTAACTGGTAGCATAAAATATCTCCCTTCTAAAGTTTTTAGCCTGAAGGTATTCTTCCCAAGAATCTCTGAAATCTGGTAGGGGCCTAACCAAAGACAATCAAACTTTTGATGATTCCATTTTTCCTCATGTCTTTTGTCCCATAGTAATACCAAATCTGAAATTTTGAATGACTTAACTTTGGCCCTTCTGTCAAACCATCTTTTGATAACTTCTTGGTGTTTATTCATGTGATTCATGGCTTCTTCTCTCTTTTCATCAAGGTGCAGCAAATGACTTAACCTGGCTTCAACTTGATCATTTGTCCCCAAGTACTCTTGTATGAAATGCAAGGTCTGCAACTTCAAATTTGTAGGAAATATCGGGTCTTGCCCATAGACCAAATGATAGGGAGTATTCCCTATGGATTCCTTTACTCTAGTCCTATCTGCCCAAAGGGCAAACTTCAATTGGCTATGCCAATCCCGAGGGTTCTTTTCCAACAATTTCTTAATGATGTTCAACAAATTTTTATTTGAAGATTCGGCCAGACCATTTCCTTGAGGATAATAATTGGATGCAAATTTTAGGCTCACTTTGTTGTCATATGCCCAATATGCAAATTGCGTAGAAATGAAAGCTTTACCATTGTCACTGACAATAGAATCGGGCATTCCGAATCTTGTTATAATTTGGTCCTCAAGGAATTTTATTACAACGTCTATAGTGGCATGTTTAGTAGGAATCACTTCTGTCCACCTTGTACAGTAGTCTGTAGCTGTCAATATAAATTTATGAGAATCAGAAGAATTTGGGTTAATAACCCAAATAAAATCTAGTCCCCACTGTGCAAATGGTCTCATTTCAACTACGGGTTGTAATGGCATGGCTGCATTTCTTTCTCTATTGGCAGCCACTTGATGAGATATGACAAGATCGTACATGGGCATGTGCATATTTGAAAATGTGGGGCCAGTAGTATCCTGCTCTTAGTATTTGATGTGCTGTAGCATTTGCAGCACCATGACCAGTTCCATGTTTCTCGTGAAATTCTTGCAACACCCTGGCAGCTTCTTCTTTGTTCGAGCACCTCGGTGTAGATCCCTTCATGATTCTTCCTGTAATGAACACTAGATTTCATCAGATAATTGACAGACTTAAGCCTTAAAGCTCGTCTCTGGGTTGAATTCAGATTAGAAGGACACTTACCAGTCAATAAAAATTGCACAATATCAACATACCAGTCATCCTTAGCAATGTATTCTGTGTTCGAGTATTGGCATGTTATTTGCGGATTATTTTCTGCGATCGCCTTTGCCAGTCCCTGTCCTCGAACTAGTTTCATAGGTTGGATTTCGAGATCAAATTCTTGGATGGTGGAAATCCATTTCCCTCTTTTCTCACCTAGTTCGTTCCAATAAGAAAAAAGAGCAGAGATATTAGGCTGTTCATGAAACAAGATCAAACTTAGAATGATGGATCAGCTCCATTTGTTTTGAAAGTTCCTAATAAAGGGAATCATGTGCCTAATGTCCAACCTAAAAATACTTATAATATTAATGAACAATTATCAAATACTACAGCTAGAATTTCCCTTTTGGAACTTTTAAAATCTTCTCCTACACATAGGAATGAATTAATGCTCACATTAAGCCAAATGATGGTACCACAAAATATTCAACCTGAAGCCATGGCCAATACTATCATAACTCAAGAAGTCAATTGTATTGACTTCTAGGATAGAGATATACTACAACATAGTTTACATAAGGATAACCCCTTATATATTATTGCCCTAATTGGAGATGTAGTAGTTAAACGGGTCTTGATTGATAATGGTTCATATTTAAACATTTGCACTTTTGAATTCTACCAAAGATTTGGGTTTAGAAGTGACGAAATGAAAAGAACTAATATGATCATAAAAAACTTCAATGGCGAAACACAAGAAACGTGTGGAGTTATTACTATCCCCTTGCAAGTTGGTCCGAGAACCTTAGACATGATCGTGTTAATTGTACATTGCCCTACATCATACAATATACTCTTGGGTCACCCTTGGATCAACGCAATGCGAGCCGTTCCCTCAACTTTACATCAATGTGTTAAATTCAAATTTAAGAATTAGTTGGTTACCATTCATGGTGATCCTAGACCCTTTGATATGTGTGCTTTGGTAGAACTTGTTGGAGTTCAATTTTGCCCTACTTTGTCATCCACACATCCTAATTCTCATTACCCATCTAAATGTGTGAAACACACACCCACAATACCATCTACTTCTTCTCCATTAGTTACACCTCTACATACAACTCAACCATCCTCTAAAAAAACCACATTAGGACCTTAGAAAGATCCTAATCCCACAACCAAGGCTTCTTTTTATACTCCTATAAATTCTATACCTATAATATAATCATCCGTCGACATATCTACAACATCTACATCCACCAAAGGCATAGTTTCTACATCAGAATATGTAAGAAATTTTCCTTCTACCTCTTATGCTCATATTGACGATATTTTACCGAATTTATCTAAAATTCTTATATCAGGGAAAACAAATGCTTCTATGCAAGACTCCCTTATTTTAAATAATTTGCCACCATATCCTCATACCTTGGGTCTCCCATAGCCTATGGGAAGTATTTACCAAGTCGGGAGTTGCGCTTTTATTTATAAGGGATATGACTGGGGTAGAATACCTAGAAAAATAAAGACTCATTATGATGGATATGCTCGATGTTATTTTACTAATGAGTATATTAAAGCCAAATCTATAATGTGTAAATTAGTATATAAAAGGAAAGGTTTATGACCTTTCCAAAATGCTATGAAAGAACCTTTTGAGGTAGAACCGTGGCCCACCTGATGTGTTGTGGGCTTATTTCCTAGTAAGCGTCAGCCCTTCCCATTTGAGGATGATGACCAACTCATGTGTTACCAATATTATTTGGATAAAAATTATGCTTTGTGTTTAATGAATAAGCCACTTACTTGTAATATGCTATCTATAGCTTACCCTGAAATGATCGCTGAATCCGATGATGAGTTGGAGGGAGATATCTTCCATGATGTCTCCATTGAGGAATTATTACATAATGAATTTTATTTTGATGGCTCCATACCTACTATAGCCCAGATTGAGGCCACGACTCCTCAAGACAAATTATCCAAATTACCTTGGAAGAATTACAATAATTGGGTGTTTCACCTGCCCCACCTAATTTTGAGAAAAATCTACACATGAAAGTAGAAAATGTCATAAAAATTAACATTGGAACTGAGGATAATCCTCACATAATCAACATTGGATAAGAATTGAGTCAAGAAAAATAGGATAAATACATTGCATTTCTTAAAGAATATGAAGATGTATTTTCTTGGAAATATGAAGATATGCCAGGTTTAGACCCTTCTGTAGTTATGCATCACCTAATAGTCCATCCGAATGCTAAACCTGTTAAACAAAAACTTAGAAAAATGCATCCTAAAGTGGCCTTACTAGTCAAAGGGAAGTTAGAAAAACTCTTAAATTTTATTTTTATACAAGCCATTGATTATGCTGAATGGATCTCGAATGTAGTTTCAGTAATTAAGAAAGAAGCTACCAAGGTTAGGGTTTGCACAAAATTTAGAGATATTAATGTTGCATGCCCTAAAGACAATTTTCCTCTTCCCAATATGGATCAGATCATTGATTTTACTGCTGGGAGTGGAATGATATCATTAATGGATGGATTTTTTGGTTATAACCAGATCAGGATAACTCCTGAATATCAGGCTAAAATAGCCTTTATTACCCCTTGGGGGATGTTTTGTTGGAAAGTGATGCCATTCGGTTTGAAGAATGTAGGTGCAACCTATCAATGGGCCATGAATTATATTTTTCATGATATGAATGATATACTACATGATTATGTAGATGACATTATAGCTCGTTCTACTGAAGAAGATGACCATTTAGATGATTTGAGAAAAGTATTTAATCGGTTAAGGGATTATCTTATCCGATTGAATCTAGCTAAATGTATATTCAGAGTTAAGTCTAGTAAATTTTTGGGGGTTATAGTTTCTTTACGTGGCATCGAAATTGACCCTCTCAATATTGTGGCTATCATTGATATGCCCGTGCCCACAAATATATTAGAATTATGAAGTTTACAAGGTAAGCTTCAAGCTATCCGTCATTTCATCGATAAGCTGACGGATAAAACCAGACCCTTTCTTAAGCTTCTTAAGAAGGATGTTTTTTTCATTGGGACTATGAATGTCAGCAAGCATTTGAACTCCTCAAATAATATCTTCTTAACTCACCTGTGCTTTCGCCACCTAGACCTGATCACCCATTTATCTTGTATATTTCTACTTCAGATTTTGCCTTAGGAGCTATGTTAGCTCAACTTGATGATGAGAAAAGAGAACGTGCCAATTATTACATTAGCAAAACATTAATCAATTATGAAATTCGCTACATAGCATTAGAGAAGTTATGTCTAGCAGTTGTATTTTCTATATAAAAATTATGACATTATATGCTTAGTCAAAAAATGTATGTTATTGCTAAATCTGATCCTTTGTAGTATCTCATGAGTCGACCTTATTTATCTGGTCACATAGCAAAGTGTGTTCTTGCTCTAAGTGATTTTGAACTCATGTTTATAGGACAAGTCTGGTAAGGTTCAAATCATAGCAGATCAATTAGCTGCTACACCCTTAGAGTCTACCCATCCCCTCATCATTGATTTTCTTGATGACTACCTTAAACTAGAGGCAGACCATCCAAAGCAATGGTCCTTATACTTTGATAGAGCCTTATGCATGAGTGGGGCTGGTGTAGGTATTATTTTAATATCTCCATAGAAACATCTTATACCTTTGTCTTTTAAATTAACATTTACTTATACTAATAACATTGTTGAATATGAGGCTCTAATCCTTGGCTTACGAGCCACTTTGGCACTAAAAATTAAAAATCTATTGGTTTTTGGTGATTCTCAACTTGTTATAAATCAAATTAATGATGTTTATCAGAACAGAGATGATAAATTGCATCCATATAAAGCATATGTATTACAATTGATATTTTTATTTGATCAAGTTACCTTGGAAGCTATTCCTCAAACTAGCAATCGTGTGGCTGATGCTATGGTTGCAGATGCATCTCTTTTACCCTTGTAGTTAGAGGACGAATATGCTACCATCATTATTCATTGACTCTAGGAACCTGCTTCAAATAAATCATGCTTAGAACATTTGGAGGTGTTTCTAATCAATGAAACTACTCCTGAACTTTGGTACACTGATATCTTCAATTTTCTTCAACACGAGACCTTCCCTAAAGGTTTTAACAAAAACCAGCACTGGTTATTGCATAGACAAGCAAGTCGCTTTGTAATAATTGGCAATACGTTATATAGGAGATATTTTGAAGGTATCCTACTAAGATGTTTGAATCTAGAAGAAGCTAGATCATCTTTGAGCAAAGCCCATGATGGATCTTATGGGGGACACTTTAGTGGTAGTGCCATTGCTAAGAAACTCAGGATAAGATATTTTTTGCCTACCATGGAAAATGATGCACATGATTATGTGCGCCATTGCAAAAAGTTCCAGAAACATGCTGACCTTGTCCATGCGCCTGCATAAGAGCTACAGCCTATTTCATCTCCTTGGTCCTTTTCAAAATGGGGCTTAGAAATCATTGGAAAAATCAACCCTATGTCATCTGATGGACACAAATTCATCATAACCACCACCGATTATTTCACGAAGTGGGTTGAAGCTATGCCCTTAGCTTCTTGCACTGGAACCCAAGTTTCCAAATTTATTTTTAATCAAATTATTTGTAGGTTCGAAATTCTTACAAATCTCATCTCGGATTATGGAACTTGTTTCAAAAATAAAGATGTCAAGAAATTATATCAAAAATATTAAATTCAACATCATTGGTCCACTCCCTATTATCCTCAGAGTAATGGCCAAGCAAAAGCATCTAATAAAACATTAATTAAAATCCTCAAAAGACTGGTCAATAAATCTAGCTGAGATTGGCACATTCAACTATATCCTGCTTTGTGGGCTTATCGAACTAGCGTTCGTACCCCCATAGGAACTTCACCTTTTGTTTTGGTTTATGGCACTGAAGTAGTTTTTCCCTTTGAATTAGAAGTTCCTTCTTTGGCTCTGCTACTTCAAGATACTGAAGTAGGAGATGAATATCGTGCTGGCAAATTTAGTCAGCTAGAAATCCTAGATGAGAAGTGCATCAATGCTTTGGAGCATCTTCGAGCCTACCAGAACAAGCTTAAACGAGCATACCTCAAGAAATTTCATCATCGATCCTTTGAGATTGATGACCTTGTCTTGAAAGAAAATAAAAAAAATACTAATGCAACTAAAGACCTTAAAGGTAAATTTGAACCTAACTGGATTGGGCCATATATCATCACTACTAAATTTGGATCGGGAGCATACCAATTAGCTACCTTAGATGGTAAATATCTTAAATAACCTATGAACATTATGCATCTTAAGTGCTATTATGCATAATTATGGTCATTTCATCATTGTATATATTGTTATTTTGCATATTGTTTCATTTTAGTCATCCATATAAAAATTTCAAAAACAATCATATTGTGTATCTTCTCAATTCATAAATCAAAATCAAAATATAAAAACATCAAAATCTTCAAAAACATCTTATATTTTTGCACCTGTCAATTCTTGAAGTATTGCAGTTATATTTGCAATTATTTTGGATATATTAGCATTTATTTGGAATCCCACACTTTCACACTCACATGAATAAATATCTTGATTTTATTTGGTATGATTATTAATATCTCTTATATCAAAGTCCACAAATGAATTGAATAAAGTTCTGAGCATAGAGAATTGATCTTGTTATTTATTTGAACCAATTATATCTCTTCACATTAAAATGATTTCATTGCAAATTCAATATGATGCTACATAGTAGAAGTGGTTTCTTCAGCAAAAAGTTTCCCCTGCTATCCTATCATGCACATGGTCTAGAATATTTGAGAATTGACAAAAGGACAAGCTCACCCCCGCCAGAATAAAAATCCCTTGCTCTACAGCCAATCCGAGCAAGTATCCCTAGTATAGGAAGAAAAAGAAAAGTCAAAGAAAATGAGAAAAAGAAAAATATCATTTTGTACCATCGCAGCAATATTCCAACATTAATACAAAAAATACAAAAAAAAAGAAAAAGAAAATAAGCAAGAGAAAAGAACAAGAAAAATGCAAATAAATCCCTTTCCCTACCCCTTGAAAATAAAATAAGGGTGAATGAGCTTGAATCCCTGGAATTCTCAATTATTCAAAAATTGTGAGGTAAGCCCCATAACAGGTGGTTTGTGCCCAATCTGCCTGGCCTTGGATAATTCCTAGCATGGTGATATGTCTGTCACATTAGCGACCTTCTTTTGTACAGACCTATGTTTGCTTATGGATCAGCTAGATCTTGATGACCCGACTTACATAGTAGTCTGGTATGGTTACATGCATATAAATCATGGTCAACAAACACTTATTTGATTAATTAAAATTACTTGTATCATATTATCTTGCTCAAAATTTGTAAATGAACAATGCATTTGCACACACATTTGTATTTGAGAGATTTTGTATCATTATGATAAATCAAGATCGACAATGAACTCACATATGCACATGAGGGTTCCTTATAAATCTACATTTTGTCTTGAAATAATTTAATATATTTATGCAAAAATTTTGGAATAATTTCATCTTCTTATTTGAGAATATTTGCTTAGCATAAAAACAATTAAATACATTTATTTCCAAAATCTAAAATTTTCTTTCAAAACATCTTCAAAAATCTAGCAAATAAAGTCACATTTATATATACTTTCAACTTCCGCAATGATGGTATAGTTCCTAAAACCTAAATTGGAATTTTATACCTAGTGCAAGTCCTCATCTAATATATTTTCTATTTATCTCGAAATCAAAAACCAATTATGCAATAAAAATATTTTTTGGATTTCACGATGATGGTATAAGTCTATACCTATAATTCTATGCCTAGCGCAAACCATTGTTCTAATTTTATTTCCCATTCATTTAAAAAAAAAACATATGACTTACATCATTATGTTACACATTTGTGCTTTAAAAAGAACAAACACTTTTTCTATTTCATTTCATTATGTCAACATTCAATTTTGCAACAATGGTATAATTCCTAAGGAATTGTTCAAAATTTTATCACACTTAGGAATTTTATGCCTAGCAAAAATCATATTTTTTTAATATTTCATGCATAATATTTTCATGAAAATTTGAAAAAAAATCATCACTATCATCATTTTCATTATCACAAACACAAAGTCTTAAGACAGTCTCTTAACCACTCTTTTACTTTTAACAATATTTCTATACTGGGATTATCTTGACGACCTAGCGAGCGGCAACTCCATGAAATGGTCATATAACAGCGACAATGTCCTTTGAAATTATTGTTAGAATTCCCTTTGTTTTTCATCAAATCACACCACAAACAACCAATTTGTTTACATCATATTATTTTATTTAAATTTTATGGCATGACATAAAATTATAATTTTTCAATGACATAATTACATGAATTATCAATCAACAATTCAAAAAATTAAAGCATCATAAAACATATGGACAAATCATATCACAAAAAAAAAAATCATATATATATCAGAAATATATGTACATTATATCACAACTGGATTGGTATGCCACAATCTATACCCTAGCATACTCAATCCTCTCAAAAATATACAGTCTATAGTCTATAGCAGCTAGTCTCGAGAAGCCCTCGAGCCCTTAGCCTCATCTCCTCTCCCGCCCTAGCATGGAGGAGGTGGTCCCATAGAGGTCCGTGCTATATCGTAGGTCCTCGATGTCGATCGTGAGGATGTCCTCGATGATGCCATCATGACTGGCTCTGTAACAGGGGCTGGCAATGGTATCCTCTAGTTCTCCAAAACCACATGATAGTACAATCCCTGATAGAATGTAGTCTAAGCAATAAACCATGCCAGATCTCGAGTTCTCGCCCCTCCGCTCCAGCCTCATCCTGTAGTGTCTGCACCTGAGCCCAAAGGTGGGCATTCTCAACCCAGAGAGCTGCCATCTCACTACTCTCCCCCACCTTGATACCCTTGCCCTTATCGGGTGATGTTGTCCTATCCATCTGCTAAGAAGGGAGTACCTCCTCTCTCCTCTCTGTCTATTGTGGTCTCTCTAAAGACTATGGCACTCTTCGACATCTCTCCTAAGGATACCGTCACTGCTACCTCCCTTTGTGATCCCTTGTTGCATCAATGGTAGCCTAGCACCACCTCCCCATTTGTCACATAACAGTGTGCATCAGACCTTGTGCCCTCATCATCCGAGGAGGGAAAATGCCTACATACCAGGCATCATATCCATCTGTGACCCCTATGTCATCCCCATCCACTGGCTGAATGGGGGCATCATTAGCATATTGACTTCAAAATAATTGCATATCTAGAGCCTCTCTTAGTGTATTACTATCCTAGACAGTCTGGGAGTACTTGTAATCCCTAAGAGAAGGTATCCCCTACTGTAGACTGAACTGCCTCAAAACTTGGTCATAGCGATGGAGCTCTACCTCTCCCTACTCCATCCTTAGCCATAAGATTCGCTTGATGCAATCCAACTCCTATCCATCCTCTCACCACCCTGTATGCTCTCTCCATGACCTCCAGGTGATCTGGTCAGGGATGAGGTTGTCTAGCAACCTTCGAGACATCGACAGATCTATCCACCGCTGTGACCCTCTATGGAGCCACCAATATAAAATTTGGGGTCTCTCCCATTCAACCCCTATCAGTGGAAGCCCTATCGGCCTTTGCATTGCAATGTTCTCCAAACACCAAACCTATAGCAGCGATGTCAAAACCAGACATCGACCCCCTTGTATACGACCCTATACAGGATCCTATACAAGTGGCATAGTACAAAGTTGCCCTAAGAAAATTTGTAGTCGTGGTCTCTCATATTGTAGACCACATCTAAGAGAAGCCATGGTAACTTGCATGCACTCTAGTGGCATAGCAATAAGCCACCCACTAACCCTGCCAAAACCTGAGTCAATCAAGACACCGCAAGCATCTACCTCAATGTCTCGATGTTCACCCTGCCCTTCTCTAGGGCAAAGCTAGGATCTTCGCATAGTCGCATCATGGCATGGACTTGATTGGCCATAGGAGTCATCAACCGTCCCTGCATGGGGATCCTCAAGATCCTCCATACATCCTCTAGAGTGGGAGCCATATCCTTGGTTGGTAACCAGAAGCAGGATGACCCCAGATACCACCTCTCTGCTAGTGTTGTTAGTAGCCCCATGTCTATCGATATTTGTGGCATATCTGCCACATGCTGTAGTTTGACCTCTGCTAGTCGGTCTCGCTCTGCCTGGTCGAGTGTAGCTACATCATCTCTTAGTCCCCCGTATTTCCACTCCTGAATTTTTAGTAATCCCCTCTGTAAAATAAATAATACAACAAAATTCATCAATATACAATCACTAAAATCAGTTAAATTAATTTCATCTTATAAAAAAATGATGATATCGTCCATTATTGGGCGATATCATACTAAATTAAGTCAAATTGTCCTTGGTAGGATGAAATCGTCTTTGATTTCTCAACTTGGGGATCACCCCTTGTTGGACGAGATCGCCCCTATTTCGCATATTTTACCCCTAGACAAAATCGGTGATCTAAGGATGATTTTGACGAAATTGGGACGATTTCATCTCGAAGTCGTCAAAGGCCTAAAAATGGTCGTGATGCCCCCAAAATAGTCAAAATTTAAATTAAAAATCACACAAATCAAATTAAAAACATAATTCACTAGGTTTAGATCCTTACCAGCAACCCGCGCCAGACCTCTGTCGATCTGTGTGTTGTTTCGACCATTTTGCCTGCAGAGCTCTAAAACAGCAAAAATGAACAGTAAAAATGAATTAGGGTTTTACCCTTTTTTTTTTAATTTTATTTAAAAACAACAAATTAAAAAAAAAATTGTTTTTCCATGCTTTTACCTCAAACGTTCGATTTGGGTAAAAACACGGAGGGGGCACCATAGTAAGAAGTTGTACGATTCGACCTAGAATCATCGTCTAAAAAATGGAATAAATTTTTCTTTCTCATAAAATGGGAAGAACTCGTCTTTAACGCATTTTCTTCAAAAAAATTGCTAAAGAGGGGGCAAAATGTAGCACCCTAAAATTGGCGCAGTTAAACCCTTAGTAAAAAGATAAAAAATTGAATTTTAACCTCGAAACCACCCATTAACCGCTCTCCCCATTTTTTGTGCCATTTTTAGGATTTTTTTTACCGTTGGACGATATCATCGCCGATCAGACGAAATTGTACCAAATCGGATGAAATCGTCTAGAATAGAACATCCAGACGATTTCATCCCAAAACCAAATTTTCATAATTAGATTTTGTTTCAATGACCTCTCCAACTTGGGCAGAAGCGTGTCTGTGCAGTTGGAGATTCCTCCACTGAGGATATCCTAGATTGGGATGATCCCCAACCTCCTAACCTCCCCCTAATCCTATATAAACTAGGATTTTATGGTTTATCCCCCTGATTCCCTAGCTGATCATTTCCCTACAACTCTATTTTTGTTGTATTGGAACATCCTCGCCCCCATCATTTGCATTTGTATTTTCAATTTTTTCATTGTAGGTTCACTGTGCTTTAGCTGAAGGAAGATCAGATCGTTGCAGGCGATTCCAGATGATTTTAGATGATTTCAAATGATCTTGTTGCACATCGACGATGATCTCATACGATTTGAGGTGATTTCAACAACAGTTTAGATTGGGGGCAGCCAAAGCCCTGAGTTTTCTTTTCTCATCTTTCTTATTTATTTTACTATGTATTAGCTTGATTTATTTTCATTCTACATCTTGGAGTTCACCTTATTTAGCATAAATGCATGATAAAGTTAAAATAAGTTATTAAGACAATACATTTCTTTTAATCTGCTATCTAGATTTATCAATTAAGCATTCATACTATCATTTCTATTATTTTACATTATTCTTGCAATAGCATTTTTGGTTTTTGGTGTCTATTTCTATGATTGTAGGCTTTTGATGGATTTGTCTGATGAATTCATTAGATTGACGATGATATTTTCTGATTTCAGATGATCATCTATGATTTGAGATAATTCTATACAATTACAAATGATCCTATCATATTCAGGATGATCTGGACTCTTACAAGCTTCAGAATCTTCATCAGACATCTGGAATTAGGTGCATTCTTTCTTATTCAGCATATTATTTGTATTTAGGATTCATTCATGCTTTCTATATTCATATAAATTGGCATTTCATATAGAATAACTTAGATTCATTCTAGCCAACCTAGGGATATGAATGATTAAAGTGTAAAATAAACATATCAAACCCATTCTCAACCTAAGTGTGGAAACTGCCACTCAAAGTTTCTTGGTGAACCCCACCATCCATAAAAAATTCACCCTTATACCCCTCTCCCAAGAGGCGCAACCTTCAAAGGGCCTCTCAGTCTGAGGTATTTTTCCATCCTTCTCGCATCCCCCTTTCGAATACAGATCCTTTACCCTGAAGGTAAGGACGCAAAAAAAAAATTGATACACTATGAAAGTAGATGAAAAATATTAATGTTGGAATAAGGTGCTCTCCAGAAGAAGTTGAGGGATTCAAGGCACTATTTTTAAAATACTTAAACATTATTGCCTGGTCGTATGAGGATCTCAAATTTTATGATAAGAATATCATTCAACATACTATTGAGTTAAAATCAGATGCAAAACATTTCATATAGATACAACGGCCTATGAAGCCCAAAATTTAGTCCATAATAAGGTAGGAATTGCTTAAGCTTTTGAAAGGAAATATCATTTATCATATCAAGCATTCCACTTGGTTTGCTAACTTGATCCTAAAAAGAAATAAGAATGGAGACATTCATTTATGCGTGGATTTCCATAACTTGAATAGAGCATCACTGAAATATCATTATATGCTTCCCTATATGGATCAAATTTTGCAGATGATGTTAGGAGCATAAATACACTCCTTGATATATGGCTTCTTTAGATACAATCAGATCTAGGTCAAATATGAAGACTAGTTCAAAATGACCTTCACAACCAAGTGGGGCACATTTGCTTATCAGAGAATACCATTTGGCCTATCCAATGAAGGAGCTACCTTCTAAATTTATATGGACTATACTTTTGGTGAATGATCAATAAAATCAATTTGATTTATCTAGATGATATGATTGTGTTTTCTCATAGAAAATAATCACATATTGAATATTTAGATAAAGTTTTCCAAAAGTGCAGAGAGTTTGACATCTCCTTCAATCCAAAGAAATCATTATTAATTGTCCATGAAGGTAAGTTATTAGGATATGTAGTCTCTAAATAAGGGATGACAATAGATCTGGATAGAATAAAACCAAATTTGGTCCTTCCCCTACCTACCAACAAGAAAGGGTTGCAGTATTTCTTTGCGTAGATTAACTTTGTGAGAAAGTTCATCTTAAAATTTTCTCAAGTAGTCATGCACATCTTAGAGTTACTCAAAAATAACATGGAGTTCAAGTGGATTGAGAAAATAAAGCAAGTCTTTGAGTCTATAAAGCAATAAATTACAACTATACTGATATTGATAAATCTTAATTTTAGGAAAGACTTTATCTTATATACCTATGGAGTAGAGGAAAGCTATGCATTAGTGCTCACTCAAAAGTATGAGAATGAAGAAGAGCACCCAATCTTCTTCTGGATTCAAACTTTGCATGATTATCATACCAAGTATATTTTTATTGAGAGGTAAGTATTTGCAATGATGAAATACTTAAATAAGTTCAAGCAGTACTTGGTTTAGAGTAAGACCCTTGTTTATGTAGTTCATCTAGATGTAAGGAAATTTATACTTCAAGGAGAACTGGGTGATAAAAGAGTTGGTTGGATTACTAAAATATAGGAGTACAATGTCAAAATCCATCCTACCAAGTTGGTTAGAGGAAGAGTATTATACTAGGAGCTTGCAGATGAAGTAGATTCAAAATAGATAGTAGCCTATTAGAGAGTGGAATATGACCACGATACTAGTTTTCTAGAGATCTCAGATTGGGTAGATCAATTGATAGCCTATTTCTAAATAGGAGTATGTTCATAGGGTCTCGATCCTTCATAGAGAAAAAGATTCAAATTGTAGGATTTTAAGTATGTATTTCTTCTTGAAATATTATACAATAGGAACCTAGATGGGGTACTCTTAATATGTCTAAAATATAATGAAAAATAGAAGGTCATTGAGGAATTTAATGGAGGACTATTCAGAGGTCACTTTTTAGGAAGGATAACTGCTATAAAAATAATAAGAGTGGGATACTACTAGCCCACTATTTTTTTGAATGTTTTCAAGGAAGCTAAGTCATGTGATAAGTATCAGAGATATGTGGGAAGGACCAAAAATGAAATATTCTTGCTCAAACCAATTCAAGTAAAATATCCTTTCCAAAAATGGGGACTTAACTTTGTTAGAATCATCGTTAGAATCATCAATCTAAATTCATCAGCAATTCATAAGTTCATCCTTACTACCACTTATTACTTCAAAAAATGGGTTGAGGCTATCCCAACCAAGAATTCAAACAAGGAAGTAGTGTAACATTCTAAAATTGACTCATATTAATTTACCCTAAGTTATTACATTCAAAAATTTATTAAAACTACCTGCTAACCTCTTGCCTCAAATTTTTGCACCTGCATTAAGTTAGTTTTTAGCTCCTTGACAATATCAGCTCTATTTGACTAATATCGGATGCTCGATCATGGATAAGACCTAAACTGCATGAGATCAGATGTCTAATCTCACCTAAAACTGAAAACTACCTTAGAATAACAAAGCAAAAAATTGGTTGTAACACATTTTGTCTATATCTTCCTAATTGTGTGGAGGTTACAGGATCAGATTCACCGATCACACCCAAATTGGAAGAAGTTGCAACTCCTATTTTTGGCCCAACCCCTCCAACCTACCTAGCTTATTTAATCAGGCATCCTCCCCCTAGATTCCTCTTGACTCCTTCATTGATTAGAAGTCACTTTTGCATTCTTAGCATTACAATTTCCTATTATTTTCACAATCATTTGTAGGTTCAGAAATATGGTAGCTATGCATCGGTGGGTATGATCCAAGATTGAACCCACCAATCTTACTTAGAAAGCATTCGATCAAGATCTGCAACATATGATCTTGTATGTAGGTTGCTTAGGGGTACCTTTAGACTCTGGTTTACATTCTTTCATCTCAAATTTGCATTTTAAGCATCATATTTGTCATCTATCAGTGCATTTAGTATAAAATTGTTAGTTTATCATACTTGGAGTTCACCATCCTTGCATTCAATTATGTTATTTTCATATTATAGCTCATATTCATAGTGTTTTCATTACATACAAGCATACAATAAGATTTTATTTATCCTAATTCATGCTTAAAAAGATTCATATTACATCACAAGTTCCTATTTTATTCTCTATCTATGAAATTGTAGGTTTTTGATCATATCAGATCAGTCGATCATAGATCGAATCAGCTGATCATAGATCGGACGTCCAATATCACCCTGCAACATCCGATCTAGCTTGTAGCAAGTAAAAAAACTCTACATCAGACTTTTAGGTTGAGTAAGAGTGTCAATTTTTTTATAATTAAGCATTGCATTAGTTTATCTTCTATAATTCATTGTGTAGCACCCTAAAATTGGCGCAGTAAAACCTTAAATAATTAAAATTACCTTAGTAATAATTCAAATTCAAATTTTAACCCTGAACCGCCCGTTAACTTCCTGTTAAACAACTTTCCTCATTTTCCATGCCATTTTTAGGATTTTTTGTGACTATTGGACTATATCGTCGCCGATCAGACGATATCGCCTCAGATCGAACGATTTCGTCTGGACTAGAACGTCCAGACTATTTCGTCCCAAAACTAATTTTTCATAATTAGCTTCTATTTCAATGACATCTCTAACCTGGGCAAAAGCGTGTCTGCATAGTTAGAGACTTCCCCCATTGGAGATCTCCCAAATTGGGATGATCTCCAACCTCCCAACCTCCTTCCTATGCCTATTTAATCTTAGGCCCTCCCCTTGACATTCCCCTAGCTGAATTTTTTTGTACTTCGAGTTTTACATGCATTAGAATGTCTTAGACTACTGTTTGCCTTGTCCCTTTTCGAATTTTCTTGTAGGAACTTTGTCATTCTTTAGTCGGAGCAAGCTCAGATCGTCGTGGATGATCCTGTACAATCTCGGACGATCACGCACCAATTCGAGATGATTTCGACTGCAGTCAACATTGGGGGCAATCAGTGCCCTGAGTTTGCATTCTTTCTCCACTATCTACTATTTTGCTTTGCATTAGTTAGACTTATTACTATTTTGCATCTTGGAGTTCACCCATATAGTTTTAATGCATAATAAAATCATAATTTGTCATTAAATCATTGTGATACACTCATATTTTTGTCTATAATTATCATTTTAATATTATTTTTGTCATTCTATATCATTGCCCTTTGTTGGAATAGTTGCATTTTCTGTATTTTGTATCTATTTCTCTGATTGTAGGTCTCTAACGAATTCGTCTGATGAATTCATCAGATCTCAGATGATCTTGTCTGATCGCAGACGATCCTGTCATATCAGAGGCGATCTTGACTGCTTCAAAAATTAGAACCTCCATCAGACATCCGGATCAGATATGGATTTTTAATCTACTATATTCTCTGTATTCTCTGTTTAATTCTACTTTCTATATTCATGTAAATCTGCATTTCATATAGAACAGTTTAGATTCATTTGGCCAAACCTAGGATTTGAATGATTAAAGATAAAATTGAACACATCAAACACATTCCCAACCTAGGTGTGGAAACTACCACTAAACATTTCCTGGTGAACCCCACCATCCATCAAAAAATCACCTTAATACCCCTCCCCCGAGAGGCGGGACCTTCAAAGGGCCTCTTAGTTTGAGGTACCATCCCATACTTCTCGCATCCCCCTTCCGGGCGCGGATCCTTTAGCCTGAAGGTAAGGGTGCGGAAAATTTGGAACGATACATTTTGGTGAACCCGACGTGAAACTAAAACCTTTTGAAAACAAAAAAAAACAAAAACAAAAAAACATAGATGCATTTAAAATCATTAGAAAACTACTAAGTTGCATATCATGTTTAGATGGTAGCTCCTAAGAAAATACTAGCAGTTACTATAAATGTTGAAAACCAATTAGCAGCCATAGAAATTAATTTTGTGCTTAGTGTGCCTGAAACAGATAGAAACCAACTTTTGTGGGACGAACTTGATAGGAGACTACGTATCATTTCATCTAGGTCAACAGAGCTTAAACAAATCAAGAGGTTTGCCCTAGATAGAATCCTGGATCCTCATCAACTCATTTTTTATCATGAAGTTTAGAGAGCTTGCCATAGGTGGTTAGCAGATAGAAGAGCCCTTGTGTCTTCTGAGTTGTATACCTTTGAGAAATTCCTTGTGAATGCAGCCATAGTGCATCAATTTCTAGCTCGCATAGAGGACCAAGAAGTTGTTCTTATGGATAGGGAAAGATGGAATAGAGTTCCTAGAGCTGTGTTATATCGAGAGTATTTCCACGAGCTTTACTTCTACAAACCAGAATCTGAGACAGATAATATCACTATAGCACACTTTGTTGACTTCTTGAAAAACAATTTCCAATTTGAAGAAGACCATTTTATGAATCCTGAAGAACTTGAGCCCATTAATGATATTTATAAATTGTTTATAGAAAACTAGATCATTGATTTCATTATTATTACTTCTTGCATTTTGTGTGTTGTTTGTTATCTTTATAATATTGTTATAAAAAAACAAGAAAAAACAAAAAACATAACAAAATCAAAATATTTTATTTTAAATACTATAGTAGGTATATAATTAAAATATATACCTCTTAAGCTTGTTGCATATATATATATAAATATATATATTTGCTGAAATCTAAGTTTAAGCACAATGACTAGACTTAGGAATGGTAAAAAAACTGAAGAAGAAGAAGAAGAAGATTGGTTAGGAAAGAAAACAAAAAAATTAAATGCCCTTCCTGAGGATCCAATTCTAGAAGGAGAAACTCTAGAACAGCCAGAAGATGAGTTGGCTAAAGAAAATGAACAACAAGAAAATGTTAGAGAGGAAGGATCCTCATCCCCTAGAATGGCTCCAGATGGAACTGTTACTTTTGATAAAATAGATCATTTCTAGAAATTATTCAATAATAATATCGGTGCTCTTAATATGGCAGTTCGTCTTGATAGGGGACAAATTAGTGAAACTCAAGTAATCCTAGAAGAAGGATTTAACATGCACACTAATCCCTTGTCCTTCGTTGATCAAGAAAGTGATAAAGTTGGACCATCCAACATAGATATGGCCGCTATAATTCAGAACATGCAAAAACAACAAGTTACCCAACCTCTTAAGGAACCTGTTATTGAGCCTAAAATCATTCCCACACAAAAGAGACCTTCATTCACTGCTTTATTGTGCCAAACTATTGATCACTATGTTTCAAATTGACAAAAACCTAAAAACAACCCAAACACCAATTTTCAACAATCTGGGATACAACATAATACAACTTCAAAACTTCTTCATAACACCCTTCCTACCAACAATTTACACAATAGCAATATAGCATCTAATCTTCATGTCCCTCCATCATATGCTCACCAATCCCATATTAATGCTCCATCGAATCAATATGGTGGACAAACCAGTAATCTGGAAGCCATGGTGAAATAGTTAGCTTCCTGCATGGACCAGATAGATCCCTACCGTCCCTCGTACAATTATCGAGAGATGTGTAGTCAGCATTTGGATCCCATAGTTGTAGCACAACCATACCCTAAACACTTTCCCATGCCCGTCCTTCCTATATATAAAGGAACCAAAGATCCCATAGAGCATCTTCGCATGTTTAGGATAGCATGTCATGATATATCACATGATGACTTGTTATTACTAAAAATGTTCTCGAAAATTTTAGGAGGAATGGCATTAGAGTGGTACTATAAATTACCCACTCATTCTTTGAGAAAATTTGAAGAGACCGTTGAATCTTTTGTGCATCAATTTAGTGCCTATATCGAAAGGCATGTAACCATTAAAGATTTGTACAACTTAAAATAAGACAAAGATGAATGTTTTTCTGATTTCTTAGCTAGATGGAGGTAGTTGACAGGAAAACTGCACTTTGTGCTACCTTATAGGGAAATGTTGGACATTTTTATTAATAATTTGCAAGAACAAATATCTTATGAGTTATCAACTACTACTTTGACTACCTTCGATCAGGCTATAGACTTAGCTCAAAGAGTAGAAGATGCTCTCATTAGGAGAGGCCAGCTTAGGAAGAAATATGATGAGAAAACATCCAAAAATCAGTATAAAAACAAACAAGTTGTAGGTTATGGAGTCACTGACAGCAAAAATGTTGCTAATATAAATACAATGAAGACAACAGAAAAATTTATATTGAAACCTCCTGATAAACCTCCTCGAGAGTTTACTAGATTGAATCAACCATTATCAACTATTCTACCCTAATTACTCGAAAGAGGTTTGATTCAATTACCAGCTATCCGAGAACCTAATCCAACCATACCCGGATACATAGTCGATTTACACTGTGATTTCCATAGAGGGCTTGGACATTCTACCAACTCTTGTAAAAGGTTAAAACATAAAATACAAGATCTGATTGATAATAATGAGATGGAGGTGCAAGCCTTCCAACCTAAACAAAATGCTCCTAATAATGCTCAAAAGAACATTCCCCAAAATAAAAATCAAAATTCTAATCAATCATTAGACATATTTCAACATCCTTTACCAAAACATGGTAAAGATGTGGCCAATCAAATTGAGCATCATAATGTCCCTCCTCCTACCCGATATGTAGGAACTGTTAGCGGACATTTACCTAATCATGATTTACAAAAATTTGACACAACTTTATCCATGGTCACGACCAAGCCCCTACGTAATATTCAAACATCGGATCTCAGTGATGTAGAATCGGATACTAAAAGTGAAATAGACATCACCTCAAATCAATCGAATAGTTCTAAAAATGAATCAGATCATATTCAACCTATCACAGATTTTATGGTTCTGGAAGAACCATTTCCTAGAAGAGTTACTACTCGACCCTCTTCTAATCAGTTCCTTCCTGATGAACAAGCCATAAATGCTAGACCGAGACCAATTCATCATCCGCAAAATAATATTGTAGGAACCATCGGATCCGTTACCAGACAACAGGCTCAAACCTCTCAACAAGATCAAACTCAAAATGATGGATCAACTCCATTTGTTTTGAAAAATCCCAATAAATGGAATCATGCTCCTAATGTTCAATCTAAACCTCCTTATAATATTAATGAGCAATTATCCAATACTACAGCTAGAATTTCCCTTTTGGATTTGTTAAGATCTTCTCCTACCCATAGAGATGAATTGATGCTTACATTAAGCCAAATGATGGTACCACAAAACATTCAACCTGAAGCCATGTCCAATACTATCACCACTAGAGAAGTTGATTGTATTGACTTCCAGGATAAAGATATACCACAACATAGTTTACATAAGGATAACCCCTTATATATTACTGCCCTAATTGGAGATGTAGTCGTTAAAAGGGTCTTGATTGATAATGGTTCATCTCTAAATATTTGCACTTTTGACTTCTACAAAATATTTGGGTTTAGAAGTGATGAAATGAAGAAAACTGACATGATCATAAAAGCTTTCAATGACAAAACACAAGAAACATGTGGAGTTATCACCATCCCATTGCAAGTTGGTCCGAAAACCTTAGATACGACCATTTTTATTGTACATTGCCCCACATCATACAATATACTCTTGGTTCATCCTTGGATCCATGCAATACGGGCTGTCCCATCAACTTTACACCAATGTGTTAAATTCAAATTTAAAAATCAGTTGGTCACTATCCATGGTGATCCTAGACCCTTTGATATGTGTGCTTTGGCAGAACCTGTTGGAGTTCAATTTTATCCTGCTCTGTCATCCACACATCCTAATTCTTATTTTTCATCTAAACCTATGAAACACACACCCATAACTTCATCTATTTCTCCTCCATTAATTTCACTTGCATATATAGATCAACAATCTTCTAAACAAACCACACTAGAACCTCAAAAAGATCTTAAATCCACAACCAATCCTTCATGTTCCATCCTTATAATTTCAAAACCTATAGACCCATTTATTAACACCCCCACATTATCTACATCTATCATACCTTCCACATCTAAAGATATAGGGAATGATCCTTCTACATCTTATGCTCTTTCTGATGAACTCTTACCTGATTTATCTAAAATTCTTATATAAAAAAAAACAAATGCTTCTATGGAAAATTCCATTATCTTAATTAATTTGCCACCATCTCCTCGTACTTTGGGCCTCCCATAACCTATGGGAAGTACTTACCAAGTTGGGAGTTGTGCCTTCATTTATAAGGGATATGACTGGGGAAGAATACCTAGGAACATCAAAACTCATCATGAGGGATATGCTCGATGTTATTTTACTAATGAGTATATTAAAGCTAAACCTATAATGCTTAAAATGGGATATAAAGGGAAAGGCTTGGGACCTTTCCAAGATGGTATGAAAGAACCCTTTGAGGTAGAACCATGGCCCGCCCGATGTGGTGTGGGCCTATTTCTAGTAAGGGTCAACCCTTCCCTTTTGAAGATGATGATCAACTCATATGTTATCAACATTATTTGGATGGGTGTGATGATTTGCCTCTAAAAATTCAGCCATTTACATGCAATATGCTATCTATAACTTATCCTAAAATGATTGTCGACTATGATGAAGAGTTGGAAGGCGATATTTTCCATGATGTCTCCATTGAAGAGATGTTACACAATGGTTTTTATTTTGATGGTTCTATACCTACTATAGCCCATCTTGAGGCCACAACTTCTCAAGATGAATTATCCAATTTAAACTTAAAAGAATTACAAGAATTGGGCGTTTCACCCACCCCACCTAATTTTGAAAGAGATCTACACATGGAAGTAGAAAACTTCATTAAAGTTAACATTAGAACTGAGGATAATCCCCACATAATCAATATTGGATCAGAATTAAGTCAAGAAAAACAAGAGCAATACATTGCATTCCTTAAGGAATATGAAGATGTCTTCACTTGGACATATGAAGATATGCTAGGTTTAGACCCTTCTGTAGTCATGCATCAGCTAGTACTCCATCCGAATGCTAAACCTATTAAACAAAAAATTAGAAAAATGCATCCCAAAGTAGCCTTGCTAGTCAAAGGGGAGTTAGAAAAACTTCTGAATGTTGTTTTTATACAAGCTATTGATTATGTTGAATGGATCTCGAATGTAGTTCTAGTCACCAAGAAAGAAGCTACCAAAGTTAGGGTTTGCATAGACTTTAGAGATGTTAACGCTGCATGCCCTAAAGATGATTTTCCTTTTCCAAACATGGATCAAATCATTGATTTTACTGCTGGGAGTGGAATAATGTCCCTAATGGATGGATTTTTTTGTTATAATCAGATCAGGATAGCTCCTAAAGATCAGGCCAAAATAGCCTTTATTACCCCCTGGGGTACCTTTTGTTGGAAAGTGATGCCATTTGGCTTAAATAACGCAGATGCAACCTATCAACGAGCTATGACTTATATATTTCACGACATGATGCATGATATCCTACATGATTACGTAGATGATATCATAGCTCGTTCCATCAAAGAAGATAATCATTTAAATGACTTAAGGACAGTGTTTTATTGGTTAAGGGAATATCTTATCCGACTAAATCTTGCTAAATGCATATTCGAAGTTAAGTCCAGTAAACTATTAGGGGTTATAGTTTCTTTACGTGGCATCAAAATCGACCCTCTCAAGATTGCAACTATCACTGATATGCTCGCACCTACCAACATATCTGAGTTATGAAGTTTACAAGGTAAGCTTCAAGCTATTCGTTGCTTCATTGATAAGCTGGTGGACAAAACCGGTCCCTTTCTTAAGATTCTTAAGAAGGATGTCACTTTTAATTGGTATGACGAATGTAAGGAAGCTTTTGAACTTCTCAAACAATACCTCCTTAACCCACCTGTGCTTTCATCGCCTAGACTTGATCGCCCATTTATCCTGTATATTTTAGCTTCAAATTTTGCTTTAGGAGCTATGTTAGCTCAACTTGATGATGAGAAAAGAGAACGTGCTAATTATTATATTAGTCACACTTTAATTAGTTATGAAACCTGCTACACAGCATTAGAAACACCATGTTTAGCAGTCATATTTTCTACACAAAAATTATGCCATTATATGCTCAGTCAGAAAACATATGTCATTGCTACATATGGTCCCTTGTGGTATCTCATGAGTCGACCTTAGTTATCTGGTCGCACAACAAAGTGGGTTCTTGCTCTAAGTGAGTTTGAACTCACATTTATAGGATAGAAGTCTGTTAAGGGTCAAATCATAGCAGATCAATTAGCTGATGCACCCTTAGAGTCTACCCATCCCCTCATCATTGAGTTTCCTTATGAATGCCTTTAATTAGAGGCAGACCATGTTGAACAATGGTCCTTATACTTTGATGGAGCCCAATGCATGAGTGGGGCTAGTGCAGGTATTATTTTAATATCTCCATAAAAACACATTATACCTTAGTCCTTTAAATTAACATTTGCTTGCACCAATAATACTATTGAATATGAAGATCTAATACTTGGATTACGAGCTACCTTGGCGCTAAAAATTAAACATCTGCTAGTTTTTGGTGATTCTCAACTTGTTATAAACCATATTAATGAAGTTTATCAGACCAGAGATGATAAATTGTGCCCATATAAAGCATATGTTTTACAATTAATATCTCTATTTGATCAAGTTACCTTGGAAGCTATTCCTTGAACTAGCAACCGTGCGGCTGACGCTATGGTCGTAGCTGCATCTCTTCTGCCCTTGGAGTTAGATGACGAATATGCCACCATCATTATTCATTGACTCTAGGAACCCGCTTCAAATAAGTCATGCTTAGAACCTTTGGATGTGTTTCTAATCAATGAAACTACTCCTAAACCTTGGTATACGAGTATATTTGATTTTCTTCACAATGGGACTTTCCCTGCCAGTTCTAATAGAAACCAGTGTCGGTTATTACGTAGATGAGCAAGTCGATTTGTAATAATTGGCAATACTTTATATAGGAGATATTTTGAAGGTATCCTATTGAGATGTTTGAATTTAGAAGAATCCAGATCAGCTTTGAGTGAAGCCCACGATGGATCTTGTGGAGGACACTTCAGTGGTAGTGTCATTGCTAAAAAGCTCCTTAGGATAGGATACTTTTGGCCTACCATGGAGAATGATGCACATGATTATGTGCACCATTGCAACAAGTGCCAAAAACATGCTGACCTTGTCCATGCCCCTGCACAAGAACTGCAGGCTATTTCATCTCCTTGGCCCTTTTCAAAATGGGGCTTAGACATTATTGGCAAAATTAATCTTGTGTCATCTGATGGACACAAATTCATCATAACTGCCATTGAGTATTTCACAAAGTGGGTTGAAGCTATGCCTTTAGCTTCTTGCACTAGAACACAAGTATCTAAATTTATTTTTAATCAAATCATTTGTAGGTTTGGAATTCCTGCAAATCTCATATCAGACAATGGAACTTGTTTCAAAAATAAATATGTTAAGAAATTATGCCAAAAATATAAGATTCAACATCACTAGTCCACTCCCTATTATCCTCAGGGTAATGGCCAAACAGAAGCTTCTAACAAAACCTTAATCAAAATTCTCAAAAAAATGGTCAATAAATCTGGCCGCGACTGACACATTCAATTATATCCAGCTTTGTGGGCATATCGCACTAGCGTTCGTACTCCCACAGGTACTTCACCTTTTGTTTTGGTTTATGGTGCTAAAATCATTTTTCCCTTTGAATTAGAAGTTCCTTCTTTGGCTCTACCACTTCAAGATACCAAAGTAGGAGATGAATATCGAGCTGGTAGACTCAGTCAGCTGGAACTCCTAGATGAAAAGTGCATCAATGCTTTGGAGCATCTTCGTGCCTACCACAACAAGCTTAAAATATCATATGCTAAGAAAGTTCGTCATCAATCCTTTGAGGTCGGCGACCTTGTTTTAAAAGAAAATAAAAAAAATACTAATGCAACTAAAGACCTTAAAGGTAAATTTGAACCCAACTGGCTTGGACCATATATTATCACTGCTAAATTTGAATCGGGAGCATAAAAATTATCTACCTTAGATGGTAAAGAACTTAAAGAACCCATGGACATTTTGCATCTTAAACATTACTATGCATAAAAAATTGGTCATTTCATCATTGTATATATTTGTTTAAAATATTTCAAAAAACCACTATCTTGTATTTCTTTGAATTTATAAACTTAAAAATATAAAAACACCAAAAACATCCAAATCATCAAAATCTTCAAAACCATCTTTTATCTTTGTACCTATCAATTTGTGAAGTATTGCAGTTATATTTTCATTATTTTGGATAAATTAGCATTTATTTGGAATCCCGCACTTTCACATTCACATGAATAAATATCTTGATTTATTTGGCATGATTACTAATCTCTCTTATATCAACGTCCACAAAATTCAATTAAATAAAGTTTGAGCACAGAGAATTGATCTTGTTATTTACTTAAACCAAGCACATCCTTTCACAATAAAATGATTATATTTGTAATGTCCATGCCATGCTACATAGTAGAAGTGGTTTCTTGAGTGAAAAGTTTCCCCTGCTATCCTATCATGCACATGGTCTAGAATCTTTGAGAATTGACAAAAGGACAAGCTCACCCCTACCCAGAATAAAAATCCCTTGCTCTACAGTTAATCCAAGCAAGTATCCCTAGAATAGGAAGCAAAAGAAAAAGAAAAGTCAAGCAAAATCATGAGAAAAAGAAGCATTATTTCAAAATCATTTTGTACTATCTTAGCATTATTTCAGCATTATCTCAAATATCAAAGAAAAAGATACGAAAAAGAAAAATACAAAAAAAAAAAAAAAGCAAAGAAAGCAAAACAAGCAAAAGCAAATGCAATAAAATCCTTCCCCTACCCCTTGAAAATAAAAGAAGGGTTGATGAGCTTGAATCCCTGGAATTATTAATTATTCAAAAACTATGAGGTAAGCCCCATAACAGGTGGTTTGTGCCCAACCCGCTTGGCCTTGGGTAACTCCTAGCGTGGTGATATGTCTGTCACATTAGCGACCTTCTTTTGTACAGACCTATGTCTGCTTATGGATTAGCTAGCTCTTGATAACCCGACTTACATAGTAGTCTGGTATGGTTATATGCATCTAAATCATGGTTAATGAACACTTATTTGGTTAATTCAAATCACTTGTATCAAATTATCTTGCTCAAAATTGGTAAATGCACAAAGCAATTGCACACACATTTGTATTTGAGAGATTTTGTGTATCATTATGATAAATCAAGATCAGAAATGAACTCACATACGCACATGGGATTCCTTATAAATCTAAATTTTGTCTTTAAGATACTTTGAAATATTTTTGCAAATTGTCTGGAATAATTTCATTTTCTTCTCTAAGAAAAGTTGTTTAGTATAAAGACAACTACATGCATTACCAAAACAATCAAAATCATTTTTAAAAAAAGCATGCAATAAAGTTACATTTATATATAACTTTTGACTTTCGTGATGATGGTATAGTTCCAAAATCAAAATTGGAATTTTATGCCTAGCACAAGTCCTCATCTTCATATTTTCTTTTTATTTTCAAAAAATAAAAAAAAATCAAAATTAACCATGCAATAAAACTACAATATCAATTTCTTCTTCGGATTTCGCGATGATGGTATAAGTCTATACCTAAATATTCTATGCCTAGCGCAAACCATTGTTTTAATTTTATTTTTCCATCTATTTAAAATCATAAAAACATATGACTTAAATCATTATGTTACACAATTATGCTTTAAAAGAACAAACACTCATTCTATTTCATGACATTATGTTCAAATTCAATATTGCAACCATGGTATAAATTCTAAGGAATTATTCAAAATTTTATCACACTTAGGAATTTATGCCTAGCAAAATAATTTTAAAATATTTCATGCATACTATTTCTATGAAAATCTAAAAACAAATCATCAAACCATCATTATCTCCATCATTACAACATAAAGTCTTAAGACAGTCTCTTAAGCACTCTTTTACTTTTAACAATATTTCTATATTGGGATTAGCTTGACGATCGAGTGAGTGGTGACTCCATGAAATGGTCTATAATAGCGACAATGTCCTTTGAAATTATTGTTAGAAGTCCCTTTTATTTTTATCAAATTATCCCACACACAACCAATTTGTTTACATCAGATTATTTCATTTAAATTTTAAAAAGCATGACATTCAAACCATAATATTTCCAAACGAAATAATTACATGAATCATCAAATCAATCACACCAAAACATAAAAGCATCATACAAACACATAAGACAAGTCATATGATCAAAAATATCTCATCTATATATATATCAACAATATATACATCATCTCAAAATTGGATCGGTATGCCACAATCTGTACCTCGGCATACTCAATCCTCTATCCAAAATAATAAACACTATGTATCAATCTATGTAGTGCAGTCTGTAGCACCTAGCCTCGATAACCCCTCGAGCTCTCAGCCTCATATCCTCCCACCCTAAGGTAGATGAGGTGGCCCCATCATAGTCCATTTGGTGCTATGTGTCCTAGACTTTAATCGTGATGATGTCCTCGATGACATCATCATGACAGGCTCCACAATGGGGGTCGACAACGGTAACCTCTGCCCCTCTAGCACCATCTGGTAGTATAGCGTCTGATAGAATGTGATCTGGGCAATAGCCCATCCTAGGTCCTGAGTGCTCACCCCTCTACTCTGTGCTCTGAGGCATGCGACCTCATCTCTGAGCTGTGTGGCCTCCTCTCGGTGTCGTGTAGCATCATCCTGCAAGGCCTACACCTGAGCCTAGAGATGAACAGTCTCTGCTTGGAGAGTAGCCATATCACTACTCTCTCCTGCCTCGACACCCTTGCCCTTATCGAGTGATGGTGGCCTCTCTCTTCATGGAGAAGGGGGTCTCTCCTCCCTCCTCTCCCATTTCCGTGGCATCTGCTGAGCCTGTGGCCTCCTCTAATCTCTCTCGCCATGACCCTATGCTGCCTCAATGGCTGCCTGGTGCCGCCTCCCCATTCTATGCACAACTACATGAATCGGACCCTGAGCCCTCGTCATCTAAGGAGGGCGGATGCTTGCATACTAGGCATCATAGCTATCAGCAACCCTAGCATCATCATAATCCAATGGCTGGATGGGGGCATCATCCACATCCTGACTCCAGAAGCGTTGCATATCTAGAGCCCCACTGACTATAGTGTTATCCCGTACGGTCCAGGAAAACTTGTAGTCCCTGAGAGATGGGATCCCCTGCTATAGACCAAACTGCCTCAAAAATTGGTCATAGCGATGGAGCTCCACCTCTCCCCTCTCCATCATCATCCAACAGGTTCACCTAACATTATCCAGCTCCTGTCTATCCTTGGCCCACCCTGGATGATCTCTCCAAGGCCTCCTGGTGATCTGGTCAGAGATAAGGTCATCAAGTAGTCTCCGGGACATTGGCAGATCTATCCACCACTGTGACCCTCTCCGGAGCCACCAATAGAAAACTCGGGGCCTCTCCCCATAAATACTTATCAGTGGGAGCCCTACCGGCCTCCACACTGTGATGTGCTTCCAGAGCCAAACCTATAGCAATGATGTCATGACTAGACATCGGCCTTCCTTGTATACGACCCCATGCAGGATCCTATACAATCGGCATAGTACAAAGATCCCCCAAGCAAACCTATACCTATGGTCTCTCATGTCGCAGACCACATCTATCAGTAGCCATGGTAGTTTGCATCCACTCTGATGGCATAGCATTAGACCAACTACCACCCCAGCAAAAACCTATGTCAGTCTGGATGCCCCCGGCATCTGGCATAGCGACTCGATGTTCACTCCACCCTTCTCCAGGGCGAAGCTCGGATATCCACATAGTCGCATCATCATGTGGCCCTGATTGGATGTGGGAGTTATTAGCCGTCCTTATATGGGGATCCTCAAAATCCTCCATACATCCTCCAATGTGGGAGTCATCTCCCTTGTCGGTAACCAAAAACAAGAAGAACCCGGATACCACCTCTTTGCTAAGGTTGTTAATAACCCCCTATCTATCGAAACCTGTGGCATATCTGCCACGTGCTGCAAGCCGACTTGAGCCAACTAATATCGCTCTACCTAAGATAGAGTGGCCAAGTCATCCCTCAGTCCACCGTATTTCCATTCTCGGCTCTTTAGTAATCCTCTCTGCAACATAAACAACAAAACAATAAAAATCATTAATAAAACAGTGATTAAAAATGCAAATAAAATAAGTTCACTTTCATACAAATGATGATATCGTCCATTTTTGGATGATATCGTCTAAAATTTGAGAAAATTCATCTCTAATTTTGCAAGAGGGAATCATCCCTTATTGGACGAAATCGTCCCCATATCGCCGATTTTTCCCTTGGACGAAATCGGTGATATCGAGACGATTTCGGCAAAATTGAGATGATTTCATCCCGATGACGTCGATGGCCCAAAAATTGCCGCAATGCTCAACAATCATTCAAAATTAATCTAAAAAGCATGAAATTCAAAATTAAAGCATTCTAAACTAAGTTTAGACCCTTACCCGTAGCCCACGCTGGACCTCTGTCGATCTGTGCGCTATCTCGACCATCTTGTATGTAGAGCTCTAGAAACTAGGAAAATGAACAGTAACAATGAATTAGAGTTTTACCCTATTTTTCTTAATTTTATTCAAAAACACTTAACAACATTTTAACATTTTTCTTTTACGCATTTTTACCTCAAATGTTCGATTTGGGTAAAAACACGGAGGGGGTACCATAGTAAGCTGTCGTACGATTTGACCTAGAATCGTCGCCTAAAAATGGGAATAATTTTTGCTTTATCGTAGATCGAGAAGAACTCATATTTAACGCATTTTCTTCAAAAAATTTTCTAAAGAGGGGGGAAAATGTAGCACTAAAACCTTAAATAATTAAAATTACCTTAGTAATAATTCAAATTCAAATTTTAACCCCGAACTACCCGTTAACTGCCTGTTAAACCGATTTCCTCATTTTCCGCATAATTTTTAGGATTTGTTGTGACCGTTGGATGATATCATCGCCGATCAGATGATATCACCTCAGATCGGACAATTTCGTCTGGACTAGAACGTCCAGACGATTTCGTCCCAAAACTGATTTTTCATAATTAGCTATGTTTCAACGACATCTCTAACCTGGGCAAAAGCGTGTCTACGCAGTTAGAGGCTTCCCCCATTGGAGATCTCTCAAATTGGGATGATCTCCAACATCCCAACCTCCTTCCTATGCCTATTTAATCTTAGGCCCTCCCCTTGACATTCCTTTGGCTGAATTTGTACTTCGAGTTTTACATGCATTAGAATGTCTTAGACTACTGTTTGCCTTGTCCCTTTTTGAATTTTCTTGCAGGAACTTTGTCATTCTTCAGCCAGAGCAAGCTCAGATTGTCACGGATGATCCTATAAAATCTCGGATGATCACGCACCAATTCGAGATGATTTTGACTATAGTCAACATTGGGGGCAATTAGTGCCCTGAGTTTGCATTCTTTCTCCACTATCTACTATTTTGCTTTGCATTAGTTAGACTTATTACTATTTTGCATCCTGGAGTTCACCCATATAGTTTTAATGCATAATAAAATCATAATTTGTCATTAAATCATTGTGATACACTCATATTTTTGTCTATAATTATCAGTTTAATATTATTGTTGTCATTCTATATCATTGCCCTCTGTTGGAATAGTTGCATTTTTTGTATTTTGTATCTATTTCTCTAATTGCAGGTCTCTGACAAATTTGTCTGATGAATTCGTCAGATCTCAGATGATCTTGTCTGATCGTAGACGATCCTGTCATATCAGAGGCGATCTTGACTTCTTCAAAAATTAGAACCTCCATCAGACATCCGGATCAGATATGGCTTTTTAATCTACTATATTCTCTGTATTCTCTGTTTAATTCTGCTTTCTGTATTCATGTAAATCTGCATTTCATATAGAACAATTTAGATTCATTTGGCCAAACCTAGGATTTGAATTATTAAAGATAAAATTGAACACATCAAACACATTCCCAACCTAGGCATGGAAACTGCCACTAAACGTTTCCTGGTGAACCCCACCATCCATTGAAAAATCACCTTAATACCCCTCCCCTGAGAGACGGGACCTTTAAATGGCCTCTCAGTCCGAGGTACCATCTCATCCTTCTCACATCCCCCTTCCGGGTGTGGATCCTTTAGCCTTAAGGTAAGTTTACGAAAAATTTGGAACGATACACATTGTCTACTATCTTCATTAAAATTGAAATTGCATTTAGTGTAGATTAGTTGCATTGACCAAACTAGGTGATTGTGAGTAAAATAAAAGAACACATCAAACGAACTCCTAACCCTAGACATGGAAACTACCATAGCAAATATTTCCTGGTGAACCCATCCAATTCATTTAAAAATAACCAAAGAGGGCATGCCATCAAGTGTCTCTCCTCTCAGGTATAGATCTATCATTTTCTCATTCCCCTTCGAGGCTTGGATCCATTAGCCTGAAGGAAAGAAGTGCAAAATTTTTAGAGCTACATTCTTTGGTGAACCTAATGTGAATAACATAGGCATATTTTTTATTTATAAAAACACATAAAACATAAATATATATAACATAAGAAAAATCCAAAAAAGATCATTAGTCATATTTGCACATTCTAGATTCATTTCTTAAATTTTAGACTTCAACATAGGAAGAGTTGAAATAATATATGTTAGAGCATTATTATCTACATAGGAAATATCCCTAGTAGTTGAAAATTCTAGTATTCCATCTCAATAATAGTGGACCAAACTTTGGAAGAGACTATACATTATAAAATCCAACATACCAAGACTTAGCCAAATTAAATTATTTGACAGCTAGAATCCTGGATCCTGATAATTCTTATCACTACTTTGATATTCAAAGGTCATGTGAGAGGTGGTTAGCAGATAAGATAGCAAGTATTTCTTCAACCATTTACACTTTTGAATATTATCTTGAAAATGCCATAACAGTACACAAATTTCTAGAACACATAGAGGATCAAGAAATATTCTTGGAAAACAAAAGAAGATATCACAAAACTCCTAGGGCAATCCATTTTCATGAGTATTGTAATGAAATATATTTTTATGCTCAAGATTATGAAATTGATAGTATCACTATATCTCATTTTATCAAATTCTTAAAAGCGAACTTTAAATTTCAAGAACATTATATGTCACCTAAATAACTTGAGCCTATTAACGATATTTATAAACTATTTTAAGAATATTAGGTATAATATCTAAATTATTTGAATTATTATTTTCTACTTTGTTTTCAAAAACACAAAAAAAACAAAACAAAATATAATATATATTATTTATATAGGGCATATATAACATATATACCTAAGAATTAAACGCATATATATATATATATACAACATATATATATCACTAAAAGATAAATTAAATACCTAGGATTTTAAGAAATGGAAAACAAATAGAATTTGATGAACAAGATCAAGAAAACCTTGATGATAGGGTAATTATTGAAGATGATAAACTCACAGAACAAGGTGAGGATGATAATGGAGGAGAAGAAGAAGAAGACCATAACCAACCTTTTGTAGACTCTTTAGGCAATGTTAGCTTTAAATTGGTCCAATAATTCATGGATTTTTTCATCATGTAATAAAGATAGAACATTTACTCCCATTTGGAGATTATTCAATGGAGGCCACTATAGAATCTGCCCTTCAATTAAATGCAAATCCAAAGACATACATAAATGAGATAAATCAAGATCAAGTTGGACCATCTCAAAACACAAATCAGAACATAGATTTGAATAATCAAAAAACAAATTCCAAATAGAAACAACATTCTTCTTCCTCCCAAGCTATTAATCAACAAACATCTACATCACAAAGAGCTAAGAAAATTCAAAATGCCAATCATCATCAATAGAAATTTCAACAAAATACAATCCCATATAAGCTCCATAACACTATTTCCACAAACACTTTACACAATAATATTTCTACTAGAAATATTTATGTGACAAGACAACCATATCATCAAAGATAATAATATGATACCATAAAATCAACTTGGTGGGCAACTACAAGGACTTGAAGCCTTGGTTAAACAATTAGCTTCACATATAGATCAGATGGATCCCTACCATCCCTCATATAGTTATAGAGAGATGTGTAGTCAACCCTTGGATCCTATTGTTGTTGCTCAACCTTACCCCAAATATTTCCCTATGTTGGTCCTCCTAATATATAAAGAAACCGAAGATCCTATTGAGCATCTTCACATGTTTAGGATAGTCTATCATGATATTTCTTATCATGACTTGTTACTAAAAATATTACCTAGAAGTCTCGGAGTCATGGCCTTAGAATGGTATTATCAATTACCAACTAATTATTTGAGAAACTTTGAAGAGACAACATAAATTTTTGTTAACCAATTTAGTGCATACATAGAAATACATGTCACTATTAAGGATTTATACAACTTAAAACAAGGGAATGATGAGAGCTTTGATGAATTCCTAGCCAAATGGAGGTAAATTCTATAAAAATTGTATTTTTCTTTACCTCAACAAGAGATGTTGGAAATATTCATTGGCTATTTACAAGAAAAACTATCTTATGAACTTGCTACAACTATAATAACCTCATTTGATCAAGACATATATTTAAAAAGAAGGGTATAATATGCCATTTTAATAAGAGGATAATTCAAGAAAAAGGATGAGGATAAACTTCCAAAAATTAATATAAGAACAAACAAGTAGTAGGTGATGGAGTTATTGATAGTAGAAACACCTCAAACATCAATACTACAGAAGTTGTAAAGAAGTTTTTATTAAATATTCCTGATAAACCTCCAATAGAATTCACAAGACTAAATCAGCCCTTAACCTTGATTTTACCTCAATTAATAGAAAAAGGTTTAATACAATTGCCATAAATAAGACAACTAGATACTACTACAACTGGATATAGAGTTGATCTACATTGTAATTTTCAAAGTGGATGGACATTCAACTAATTCTTGTAAATGATTGAAAAATATAATACAATATTTGATTGATAAAAATAAAATGTAAATAGAACAATTTCCCACAAATAATAAACCTCAAAATAATACCCAAAAACAACCAACTCAAAATGCAAATCAAACTTTAGATATTTTTCAATATCCTTTACCCAACCATGGTAAGGAAGCTGTAAATCAGCTAGAACATAATAATGTTCCTCCTCCAAATCGGTAAGTGGGACCATTAGCAACTTTTTACCACAAAAAAATTTATAAACTTCATATGTTCCTTCTCAATCTACAATTATAATTAGGCCCATACAACATTTCCAATATTCATCTTTATAAGATACAATAAGTGACAGAAAGTGAAATGGACATCACCTCAAATAATTCAAATAGTTTTAAATATGAGTCAAATAAAATTCTTCCCATCATAGATTTATTAGTTCCATAAGAACCATTTCATAGAATAATAACCACTCGATCCTCATCTCGAAAACACTTTCAAATGAAAAAGCAGTAAATGCTAGACCCCACTTTGGTTACTTAAACAATAATAATATTGTGGGCACTATTGGAGCCATCACTAGACAACAAGCACAAAATCAAAATTCTCAATCACAAACTCAAACTCAAAATGAAAAATCACCTCCATTTGTATTAAAAGCACCTACAAATGGAAATAATGTATCAAATACACAACAAAAATCTCCTTATGATATTAATGAGCAATTAGAAAATATCACAGCAAGAATTTCTCTTCTAGATCTTCTAAGAACTTCACCTATACATAAAGAGGAATTAATGAGTACCTTAAGCAAAAGGATGGTACCTCAAAATATAGAACCTGATGCTGTGGTAAATGCTGTGATTTCTCATGGAATAAATTATATAGAATTTTAGGATAAGGACATTCCTCCTGTTAGGATCCTCAATCCTAACATTATTAGTTAGTATTAGTTAGTATTATTAATCATTTAATTATTATATTATTAACTTATAAAGTGAACCATCACAACCCTTCATAACGTGAACCATCACGTCTCTTCATACGTGAACCATCATGTCTCTTCACCAACGCAGCTTTAGGGTAGATATATATATTAGGTTGGTCATCCATATCAAATCATCCAACAAGAAGAATATATATTATTTAGACCCATTGGAGGGATTTTCCAAACCAATGCAAAAGGCGATTCATATCTAAAAGCGATTCTTTTAATTTAGATGCTATTTTAATTATTTCTTTATTAAAATTGTGCTAGAAACTTTAGGGTTCTACCATTTGGTATCAGAACCATGTGGGACCCAATCATGTGGGAATTTTTCAAAGATCTTCATCAAATCACTTATGTGTGTGAGTATCAAACTCGATTTGAGGATATCACCAAACACAAAACAAGATTGGATGAATCAATTCTCATCAATGGCTTCATGAGGGGATTAAAAAAGGAAATTAGAATGGAGGTGACAAGGTTCAATCCCTATACCATGATGCAGACCTATGGATTGGTAAAATTAGCTAAAGATAAAATCAATGCACAACAACGATTAGGGACAAAGCACTTACACAACCCCCAAATCTAACCAAACTTTACGAATTAAACATCTTAGCTTTGAGGAGATGAAGGAACGATGAGCAAAAGGACTCTGTGATAATTATGATGAACAATTTGGACCCCACCATAAATGTGCTACACTAACATTGTATTTATTGAAGGAAGTTGATCCCTATATCTCCATAGAGCAAGTAGATGAGGTAGTTGTGTCCGAAGCGACCAGTGCACCTACTCACCATAATGAAGACAATGAGGTCAATGTGCAAGAAGTGATTGATGTACCAAGGAAGGATGAGGTATACATACCCAAAGTGATAAATGCTAGCCAAACATGCACTCTACAAGACCTACACATACCTTCCTCATCAATAGTGAGTTCTTGCCATATGACCAAACCTATTCGGAACCAACGCAGAGTGACCACACACTCCTTCTCCGTTGGCTCTACCAAGGAACCAAAAAAGGATATGAAATAATTACCATCACTTTTGATGCATCATTATGAATTATTTGAGGAATCCCAAGGGTTGCCCTCCCATCATCATCATGATTTTTCTAAAGAATATTCTACTATTGTTCTTGGCAACCCCCCGGTAATGCTTCATCCTTCTCGATATCCTTGCCTACGAAAGGATGCCATTAAAAGAGTCCAAGAACTTATGCAAATCCTTCTTGGAAAACAAAATATAAAGCTCCTCACCTTGAGATTTGAGGACAAATCTCTTTTTAAGGAGGGTAGCATGTTAGGATCCTCAATCCTAACATTATTAGTTAGTATTAGTTAGTATTATTAATCATTTAATTATTATATTATTAACTTATAAAGTGAACCATCACAACCCTTCATAACGTGAACCATCACGTCTCTTCATACGTGAACCATCATGTCTCTTCACCAAGGTAGCTTTAGGGTAGATATATATATTAGGTTGGCCATCCATATCAAATCATCCAACAAGAAGAATATATATTATTTAGACCCATTGGAGGGATTTCCCAAACCAATGCAAAAGGTGATTCATATCTAAAAGTGATTATTTTAATTTAGATGCTATTTTAATTATTTCTTTATTAAAATTGTGCTAGAACCTTTAGGGTTCTCCCACCTCCTCAAAGCATGTATAGAGACAATCATATATACATTACAACTTTGATTACAGATGTAGGTGTTAAAAGAGTCTTAATTGATAATGGATCATCATTAAAAATATGCACATATAATTTTTTTCAATGATTTGTATTTAGAAATAAATATTTAAAAAGAACTAAAATGATTATCAAAGCATTTAATGATGAAACCCAAGAAATATGTGGAGTATTGTCAATACCATTGTAATTTGGTCCAAGAATTTTGGATATGACCGTTTTTTTTGTATATTGCCCTATATCATATAAAATCCTTCTAGGTTGACCTTAGATCAACACAATGAGATTGATACCCTCTACATTACATCAATGTGTTAATTTTGAGTTTAAAAATCAATTGGTCACTATCCATGGTGACCCTAGACCATTTGACATGTGTGTTATGGTAGAACCAATAGGAGTCCCATTTTGTCCTGCCATATCTTCAAAAAACCCTAGTCCTAAAGATTCTCCTTCCTCATCTAAACCTACACCATAAAAACCTACAACTAAAATGGATAGTCCTTATACTTCATATCTTCTTTTGAATGAAGTATTACCGGATTTATCTTTAATACTCACAACTTCAGAACATAATAATTTTACCACCCAAGATTCCCTTGTATTATCCCAATTACTACCATCTCCCCGCATGATGGGCTTGCCACAAAAGTTGGGAAGCATCAACCATATGGGGAGTTGTGCCTTTATCTATGCAAGATATAATTTTGGTAAAATTAATATTAAAATGAGTTTCCTAATTGATCAAAATGGATTTGCTAAATGTTATTTTTCTAATGGATATGTAAAGTCAAAAAAATGATATGCAACATGGGTTATAAAGGTAGAGATTTGATACCTCTTGAAAATGGTGTACATGAACCTTTAGAAGTAGAGGAATGGCCTGCCCAATGTGGCATTGGGTATATCCCTACCAAAACTCAACCATTCCCATTTGAGAATAATGACCAACTTATAACATATCAAGAGTACTTAGCACATCAAGAATACTTTAAAAAAAGTAAAATGATACATTCATGTAACATGTTATCAATAGCATTTTTAGAAATGATTGCCTCACTAGATGAATTTTTAGAAAGAGACATTTTTCATGATATTTATGTTGAAGAAATATTGAGAAATAGATTTTTCTTTGACGGGTCTATACCATGTATAGCCCATGTTCAAACAACAACCCCAAAAGAAGAATTAGATAATTTAACCTTAGAAGAATTACAATAAATGGGCGTGTCACGTGCTCTTCCTAAATTTGAAAGATATATAAACATTGTAGTAGAAGATGTGCTACAAGTTAACATTGGGACTTAAACCAACTCTCACTTGGTTAAAATTGGAGCAAAAGTAAGTGAAGAGATACAAAAACAACATATGGCATTTCTCACAAAATATGCTAATGTTTTTGCTTGGACATATGTATATATGCTAGGCTTAGACTCTTCTATGGTTATGCACCATTTAGTGGTGCATCCAGATGCAAAACCTGTTAAATAAAAGCTTAGAAAAATGCACCCAAAAGTAGCATTATTAGTAAAATATGAATTATAGATATTTTTGGATGTTGACTTTATTCAAGCCATTTATTATGCTAATTGGATATCGAATTTTGTTCTGGTAACCAAGAAAGAGGCCACTAAAATTAGAGTGTGTACTAATTTTAGATAAATTAATGTTGCATGCCCTAAGGATGATTTTCCTCTCCCAAATATGGATCATATTATAGATTTTACAACTGGGAGTGGGATGTTATACCTTATGGATGGTTTTTTAGGATACAACCAAATTCGAATAGCTCCTGAAGACCAACTTAATACTACTTTCATTACACCTTGGGGTACTTTATGTTAGAAAGTAATGCACTTTGGTTTAAATAATGTAGGTGCAATCTATCAAAGGGTTATGACATACATATTTCATGATATGATGTATGATACTCTACATGATTATGTAGATGATATCATAGCTCTCTCAACAACAAAATGTAGCACCCTAAAATTGGCATAGTTAAACCTTAGTAAAATGATAAAAATTTGAATTTTAACCCAAATCGCCCGTTAACCGCCCGTTACCCGCTCCCCTTATTTTTTGCACCATTTTTAGGATTTGTTTTGACCATTGGACGATATCATCGATGATCAGACGAAATCGTCCCAGATCTGACGAATTCATCTGGAAGAGAACGTCCAGATGATTTTGTCCCAAAACCAAATTTTCATAATTAGCTTATGTTCAACAGCTTCTCTAACTTGGGTAGAAAGTGTGTCTACGTGGTTAGAGTCTCCCCCATTGGAGATCTCCCAAATTGGGGTGATCTCCAACCTCCTAACCTCTCCTTAATCCTATATAAACTAGGATTTTCTTAGTTTATCCCCCTGGCTGACTGATTTCATTGCAACTTTAGTTTCTTGTGCATTAGAACACCCTCGCATCATCATTTGCATTATGTATTTCAAGTTTTTCTTGCAAGAATTTATTGTTTTTCAGTTGGAGCAAGCTCGGATCGTCTTAGGCGATTCCAGATGATTTCGGATGATCCTATCATAGATCGGTGATGATCTCATATGATCGGAGGTGATCTCGACTGCATTCCATATTGGGGGCAATCAAAAGCCTAGAGTTTGCATTTCTTTACCTTCTCTCTTCATTTCTTTATGCATTAACTTATTTTATTCTATTTCTGCATCCTGGAGTTCACCTCATTTAGCATAGATGCATGATAAAGTTAAAATAAATTATTAAAGTAATGCATTTCTTTTAATCATTATCTGGATCTATCATTTAGGCAAATTTACTGTTATTTCTATCATTTCCCCTTGCTTTTGTAGTTGCATTTTTGGTCCTTGGTATCTATTTCTGTGATTGCAAGTTTCTGACAAATTCGTCTGATGAATTCGTCAGATCGACGATGATCTCATCTGATCTCAGATGATCGACTATGATTTGAGATGATTCTATGCAATTGCAGATGATTATGTAATATTTGAGATGATCTAGACTTCTACAAACCTCAGAATCTTCATCAGACATTTGAAATCAGGTATATTCTATCTTATTTAGCATACTTTCTGTGTTCAACACTTATTCATGTTTTTTGTATCCATATAAATCAGCATTGGCATATAGAATAGCTTAGATTCATCTTGGCCAAACCTAGGAATTGAATTATTAAAGTACAAAATGAACACATCAAACCTATTCTCAACCTAGGCGTGGAAACTACCACTCAAAATTTTCCTGGTGAACCCACCATCCATCAAAAATTCACCCTTATACCCCTCCCCCGAGAGGCGCAACCTTCAAAGGGCCTCTCAGTCCGAGGTATTGTCCCATCCTTCTCGCATCCCCCTTCGGGCATGGATCCTATAGCCTGAAGGTAAGGATGAGAAAAATTTGGAGCGATACATTTTGGTGAACCCGACGTGAAAAACTAAAAACCTTTTGAAAACAATCCAAAAAATAAAATAAAAAAATAAATGCATTTAGAATCATCAGATAAACAAGTAAGATTGCATATCATATTTAGATGGTAGATTATAATAAAATACGAGTTGTCACCATTAATGTTGAAAATCAATTAGCAGCCATAGAGATTACTTTTGTGCTTAGAGTACCTCAAACAAATAGGGTTCAACCTTTGTGGGACGAACTTGATAGGAGATTGGGTATCATTGGATCTAGGTCAACCGAACTTAGGCAAATCAAGAGGTTTGTCCTAGATAGAATCCTGGATTCTGATCAGGTGACTTTGTACCATGAACTTTAGAGAGCTTGCCATAGGTGGTTAGCAGATAAAAGAGCACTTGTGTCTTCCGAGTTGTACACCTTTGAGGAATACCTTGAGAACGCAGTTGTAGTACATAAATTTCTATCTCGTATAGAGGATCAAGAGGTCATTCTTACGGATAGAAAAATATGGAATAGAGTTCCTAGAGTTGTGTTATATCGAGAGTATTGCCATGAAATCTATTTTTATAAGTTCGAGTATGAAGCAGATAATATCACCATAGCACACTTTGTCAAATTCTTGAAAAACAATTTCCAATTTGAAGAGGAGCATTTCATGACTCCTGATGAACTTGATCCTATTAACGATATCCATAAACTATTTATAGAAAACTAAGCCATTCTTTTATTATTATTATTTCTTGCATTTAGTATGTTGTTTGTTGTCTTTATAATATTATTATAAAAAAAAACAAAACAAAAATATAACAAAAATTAAAACATTTTTTAAAGTATTATAGTAGGTATATAATTAAAATATATACCTCCCAAACTTACCGCATATATATATATATATATATATATATATATATATATATATATATATATATATATATATATATATATATATATTTGCTAAAATCTAAGTTTAAGCATAATGACTAGACTTAGGAATGGAAAACAGACTAAAGTAGAAGAAGATTGGTTAGGAAAACCATTAAATAAACCAGATGTCCTTCCTGAAGACCCAATTCAGGAAGAAGGAACCCTAGACCAACAAGAAGAAGAGTTTGCTAAAGGAAATGAACAAAGAGAAACTGTTAGAGAGGAAGGATCCTCATCCCCTAAAATGTCTCCGGGAGGAGCTATTACTTTTGATAACATGGAACATTTCTGGAAGTTCCTCAATACTAATATTGGCACTCTTAATAGAGCAGTCCATATGGACAAGGATCAAATTAGTGACACTCAAGCAACCCTAGAAGAAATATATCACACACGCACTAATCCCTTGTCCTTCGTTGATCAAGAAAGTGATCAAGCTAGACCATCCAATTTGGATATGGTAGCTATAATCCAGAACATGCAACAACAACAGGTTACCCAACCACCTAGAGTGCCTGTTACCAAGCCTAGGGTTATTCCCACACAAAATAAACCTTCATTCACTACTCTATTTCACCAAGTTATTGATCAACATACCTCAAATCAACAAAAGCCCAAAACAAAACCAAACACCAATTTCCAACAATCTGGGATACAACATAATGCTACTACAAATCTTCTTCATAATACTCTTCCTACCAACCATTTGCATAATAGAAATATAGCATCTAATCCTTATGTCACACCGTCATACGCTCATAAATCCCATACTCAGGTACCACCGAACCAATATGGTGGACAAACTAGTAATCTTGAAACTATGGTGAAATAGTTAGTTTCCCGCATGGACCAGATAGATCCCTACCGTCCCTCGTACAATTATTGAGAGATGTGTAGTCAACCTCTAGATCCTATAGTTGTAGCACAACCATATCCTAAACACTTTCCTATGCCTGTCCTACCTATATACAAAGGAACCGAAGATCCTATAGAGCATCTTCGTATGTTTAGGATAGCATGTCATGATATATCACATGATGACTTGTTATTACTAAAAATGTTCTCAAAAAGTTTAGGAGGAATGGCATTGGAGTGGTATTATCAATTACCCACTCATTCTTTGAGGAATTTCGAAGAAACAGCCGAGTCTTTTGTTCATCAATTTAGTGCCTACATCGAAAGGCATGTAACCATTAAATATTTGTACAACTTAAAACAAGACAAAGATGAATGTTTTGCTGATTTCCTAGCTCGGTGGAGATAGTTGATAGGAAAATTACACTTTGTGTTACCTTATCAAGAAATTTTGGATATCTTTATCAATAATTTACAAGAACAACTATCCTATGAGTTATCAACTTCTACCTTGACCACCTTCGATCAAGCTATAGACTTAGCTCGAAGAGTGGAAGATGCTCTCATTAGGAGAGGTCAGCTTAAAAAGAAAGATGATGAGAAAACATCCAGAAATCAATATAAAAATAAACAAGTTGTGGGTGATGGAGTCACTGATAGTAGAAATATTTCTACTATTAATGCTGCGAAAACCATGGAGAATTTTATACTGAAACCTCCTGATAAACCACCTCGAGAATTTACTAGGTTAAATCAACCTCTATCAACCATTCTCCCACAATTATTAGAACGAGGTTTGATCCAATTACTAGCTATCCGGGAACCTGATCCAACTATACCCGGATACAGAGCTGATTTACACTGTGATTTCCATAGAGGACCTGGACATGCTACCAACTCTTGTAAAATATTAAAACATAAAATACAAGACTTAATTGATAACAATGAGATGGAGGTGCAAGCCTTTCAACCTAAACAAAATCCTCCTAATAATTCTCAAAAGAACATCCCCCAAAATCAGAATCAGAATGCCAATCAATCATTGGACATATTTCAACATCCTTTACCCAAGCATGGTAAAGAGGTGGCTAATCAAATTGAGCATCATAATGTTCCCCCTCCTACCCGATATGTAGGAACTATTAGTGGACATTTACCTGCTCATGATTTGGAAATATTTGACACAACTTTATCCATGGTTACGACCAGACCTCTATATAACATTTAGACACCTGATCTTAGTGATACAAAATACGAGACTGAAAGTGACATGGAAATCACCTCAAATAAATCGAATAGTTCTGAAGATGAATCAGATGCTATTCAACCTATCACAAATTCTATGGTTCCGGAAGAACCATTTCCAAGAAGAGTCACTACTAGACCATATTCTCACCAATTACTTTCTAATGAACAAGCCATAAATGCTAGACCAAGACCCATTCATCATCCGCAAAATAATATTGTAGGTACCATCGAAGTTGTTACTAGACAACAAGCTCAAAATTCTCAACAAGATCAAACTCAGAATGATGGATCAGCTCCATTTGTTTTGAAAGTTCCTAATAAAGGGAATCATGCGCCTAATGTTCAACCTAAACCTCCTTATAATATTAATGAACAATTATCAAATACTACAGCTAGAATTTCCCTTTTGGACCTTTTAAAATCTTCTCCTACACATAGGAATGAATTAATGCTCACATTAAGCCAAATGATGGTACCACAAAATATTCAACCTGAAGCCATGGCCAATACTATCATAACTCGAGAAGTCGATTGTATTGACTTCTAGGATAGAGATATACCGCAACATAGTTTACATAAGGATAACCCCTTATATATTACTTCCCTAATTGGAGATGTAGTAGTTAAACGAGTCTTGATTGATAATGGTTCATCTTTAAACATTTGCACTTTTGACTTCTACCAAAGATTTGGGTTTAGAAGTGACAAAATGAAAAGAACTGATATGATCATAAAAGCCTTCAATGACGAAACACAAGAAACATGTGGAGTTATTACTATCCCCTTGCAAGTTGGTCCGAGAACCTTAGACATGACCGTGTTTATTGTACATTGCCCTGCATCATACAATATACTCTTGGGTCACCCTTGGATCAACGCGATGCGAGCTATTCCCTCAACTTTACATCAGTGTGTTAAATTCGAATTTAAGAATCAGTTGGTTACCATTCATGGTGATCCTAGACCCTTTGATATGTGTGCTTTGGCAGAACCTGTCGGAGTTCAATTTTGCCCTGCTTTATCATCCACACATCCTAATTCTCATTATCCATCTAAACGTGTGAAACACACACCCATAACATCATCTACATTTTCTCCATCAACTCCACCTCTACATATAGCTCAACCATCTTCCGAACAAACCACATTAGGACCTCAACAAGATCCTAAACCCACAACCAATGCTTCTTGTTTTACTCCTATAACTTCCATACCTATAGATCCATCCATCGACATATCTACAACATCTACACCTACCAGAGGCATATTTTCCACATCCGAAGATGTAGGAAATGTTCCTTCTACCTCTTACGCTCTTACTGATGAGCTCTTACCCGATTTATCTAAAATTCTTATATCAAAAAAAACAAACGTTGCTATGCAAGATTCCCTTATTTTAAATAAATTGCCACCCTCTCCTCATACCTTGGGCCTCCCACAGCCTATGGGAAGTATTTACCAAGTCGGGAGCTGTGCTTTTATTTATAAGGGATATGACTGGGGAAGAATACCTAGAAATCTCAAGACTCATTATGATGGATATGCTCGATGTTATTTTACTAATGAGTATATTAAAGCTAAGCCTATAATGCTTAAATTGGGATATAAAGGGAAAGGTTTGGGACCTTTCCAAAATGGTATGAAAGAACCTTTTGAGGTAGAACCATGGCTTTCCCGATGTGGTGTGGGCCTATTTCCTAATAAGGGTTAGCCCTTCCCATTTGAGGATGATGACCATCTCATATGTTACCAAGATTATTTGGATAAACATGATGCTTTGTGTTTAATGAATAAGCCATTTACATGTCATATGCTATCTATAGCCTACCCTCAGATGATCGCTGAATCCGATGATGAGTTGGAGGGAGATATCTTCCATGATGTCTCCATTGAGGAATTATTACATAACGGATTTTATTTCGATGGCTCCTTACCTAGTATAGCCCAACTTGAGGCCACGACTCCTCAAGATGAATTATCTAAGCTAACCTCGAAAGAATTACAAGAATTGGGCGTTTCACCCACCCCACCTAATTTTGAGAGAGATCTACACATGGAAGTAGAAAACGTCATAAAAATTAACATTGGAACCAACGATAATCATCACATAATCAACATTGGATCAGAATTAAGTCAAGAAAAACAAGATAAATACATTGCATTTCTTAAAGACTATGAAGATGTTTTTGCTTGGACATATGAGGATATGCCAGGTTTAGACCCTTTCGTAGTCATGCATCACCTAGTAGTCCATCCGGATGCTAAACCTGTTAAACAGAAACTTAGAAAAATGCATCCTAAAGTGGCCTTACTAGTCAAAGGGGAATTAGAAAAACTCTTGAAGGTTATTTTTATACAAGCCATTGATTATGTTGAATGGATCTCGAATGTAGTTCCAATAACTAAGAAAGAAGCTACCAAAGTTAGGGTGTGCATAGAATTTAGAGATATTAATGTTGCATGCCCTAAAGATGATTTTCCTCTTCCCAACATGGATCAGATCATTGATTTTACTACTGGGAGTGGAATGATATCCTTAATGGATGGATTTTCTGGTTATAATCAGATCAGGATAGCTCCTGAAGATCAGGCTAAAATAGCCTTTATTACCCCTTGGGGGACCTTTTGTTGGAAAGTGATGCCATTCGGTTTGAAGAATGCAGGTGCAACATATCAACGAGCCATGACTTATATCTTTCACGATATGATGCATGATATTCTACATGATTATGTAGATGATATTATAGCTCGTTCCATCAAAGAAGATGATCATTTAGATGACTTGAGAAAAGTATTTGATCGGTTAAGGGAATATCTCATCCGATTGAATCCAGCCAAATGTATATTCGGAGTTAAGTCCGGTAAATTATTGGGGGTTATAGTTTCTTTACGTGGCATTGAAATTGACCCTCTCAAGATCACGGCTATCACTGATATGCCCGCACCCACAAATATATCTGAATTACGAAGTCTACAAGGTAAGCTTCAAGCTATTCGTCGCTTCATCGATAAGTTGGCAGACAAAATAGGACCCTTTCTTAAGCTTCTTAAGAAAGATGTCTCTTTTCATTGGGACGATGAATGTCAGGAAGCATTTGAACTCCTTAAACAATATCTCCTTAACCCACCTGTGCTTTCACCACCTAGATCTGATCGCCCATTTATCTTGTATATTTCTGCCTCATATTTTGCCTTAGGAGCTATGTTAGCTCAACTTGACGATGAGAAAAGAGAGCGTGCTAATTATTACATTAGCCGAACCTTAATCAGTTATGAAACCCGCTACACAGCATTAGAGAAACTATGTCTAGCAGTCATATTTTCTACACAAAAATTATGCCATTATATGCTCAGTCAGAAAACGTATGTCATTGCTAAATTCGATCCTTTGCGGTATCTCATGAGTCGACCTTATTTATCTGGTCGCACAACAAAGTGGGTTCTTGCGCTAAGTGAGTTTGAACTCACGTTTATAGGACAAAAGTCTGTTAAGGGTCAAATCATAGCAGATCAATTAGTTGCTGCACCTTTAGAGTCTACCCATCCCCTCATCATTGAGTTTCTCGATGAATGCCTTAAAATAGAGGCAGACCATCCAGAGCAATGGTCCCTATACTTTGACGGAGCCCGATGCATGAGTGGGGCTGGTGTAGGTATTATTTTAATATCTCCCCAGAAACATCTTATACCTTTGTCCTTTAAATTAATGTTTGCTTGTACTAATAACACTGCTGAATATGAGGCTCTAATCCTTGGATTACGAGCTGCCTTGGCACTAAAAATTAAAAATCTATTGGTTTTTAGTGATTCTCAACTTGTCATAAATCAAATCAATGATGTTTATCAGACCAGAGATGATAAATTACGTCCATATAAAGCATATGTCTTACAATTAATATCTTTATTTGATCAAGTTACCTTGGAAGCTATTCCTCGAACTAGCAATCGTGCGGCTGATGCTATGGCTACAGTTGCATCTCTTTTGCCCTTGGAGTTAGATGACGAATATGCTACCATCATTATTCGTCGACTCCAGGAACCCGCTTCAAATAAATCATGCTTAGAACCTTTGGATGTGTTTCTAATCAACGAAACTACTCCTGAACCTTGGTACACTGATATACTTAATTTTCTCCAAAATGGGACCTTCCCTGAAGGTTGTAATAACAACCAACGCTGGTTATTACGTAGACGTGCAAGTCGCTTCGTAATTATTGGCAATACGTTGTATAGGAGATCTTTTGAAGGCATCCTATTGAGATGTTTGAATCTAGAAGAATCTAGATCAGCTTTGAGTGAAGCCCACGATGGATCTTGTGGGGGACATTTTAGTGGTAGCGCCATTGCTAAGAAGCTCCTTAGGATAGGATATTTTTGGCCTACCATGGAGAATGATGCACATGATTATGTGTGCCATTGCGACAAGTGCCAAAAACATGCTGACCTTGTCCATGCGCCTGCACAAGAACTGCAGGCTATTTCATCTCCTTGGCCCTTTTCAAAATGGGGCCTAGACATCATTGGAAAAATCAATCCTGTGTCATCTGATGGACACAAATTCATCATAACCACCATCGAGTATTTCACGAAGTGGGTTGAAGCTATGCCCTTAGCTTCTTGCACTGGAACCCAAGTTTCCAAATTTATTTTTAATCAAATTATTTGTAGGTTTGGAATTCTTGCAAATCTCATCTCAGATAATGGAACTTGTTTCAAAAATAAATATGTCAAAAAATTATGTCAAAAATATAAAATTCAACATCGTTGGTCCACTCCCTATTATCCTCAGGGTAATGGCCAAGCAGAAGCATCTAATAAAACATTAATCAAAATCCTTAAAATACTGGTCAATAAATCTGGACGATATTGGCACATTCAACTATATCCTTCTTTGTGGGCTTATCGAACTAGCGTTCGCACTCCCACGGGCACTTCACCTTTTGTTTTGGTTTATGGCGCTGAAGTAGTTTTTCCCTTTGAATTAGAAGTTCCTTCTTTGGCTCTACTACTTCAAGATACTGAAGTAGGAGATGAATATCATGCTGGCAGATTTAGTCAGCTGGAACTCCTAGATGAGAAGTGCATCAATGCTTTGGAGCATCTTCGTGCCTACCAAAACAAGCTCAAGCGAGCATACCTCAAGAAAGTTCATCATCGATCCTTTGAGATCGATGACCTTGTCTTAAAAGAAAATAAAAAAAATACTAATGCAACTAAAGACCTTAAAGGTAAATTTGAGCCCAACTGGCTTGGACCGTATATCATCACTACTAAATTTGGATCGGGAGCATACCGATTAGCTACCTTAGATGGTAAATATCTTAAAGAACCTATGAACATTCTGCATCTTAAACGCTATTATGCATAAATCTGGTCATTTCATCATTGTATATATTGTTATTCTGCATATTGTTTCCTTTTTGTCATCCATATAAAAATTTCAAAAAAATAGTAATAGTATTTATTCTTTCCATTCATAAATTAAAATCAAAATATAAAACTTCAAAATCATCAAAATCTTCAAAACCATCTTTTATTTTTGTACTTGTCAATTCTTGACGTGTTGCAGTCATATTTTCAATTATTTTGGATAAATTAGCATTTATTTGGAATCCCGCACTTTCACATTCACATGAATAAATATCTTGATTTTATTTGGTATGATTATTAATCTCTCTTATATCAAAGTCCACATTTGAATTAAATAAATTTTTGAGCATAGAGAACTGATCTTGTTATTTACTTGAACCAAGCATATCTTTTCACATTAAAATGATTTCATTGCAAATTCGATATGATGCTACATAGTAGAAGTGGTTTCTTGAGCGAAAAGTTTCCCCTGCTATCCTATCATGCACATGGTCTAGAATATTTGAGAATTGACAAAAGGACAAGCTCACCCCTACCCAGAATAAAAATCCCTTGCTCTACAACCAATCCAAGCAAGTATCCCTAGCATAGGAAGAAAAAGAAAAGTCAAAGAAAATGAGAAAAAGAAAAATATTATTTTGTACCATCGCAGCAATATTTCAGCATTATCTCAGTTCCAAGCAAAAAATACAAAAAAAAAAGAAAAAAAAAGCAAAAGAGAAAAGAAAAAAGCAATAAAATCCCTTTTCCCTACCCTTTGAAAAGAAAAGAAGGGTGAATGAGCTTGAATCCCTGGAATTCTCAATTATTCGAAAACTGTGAGGTAAGCCCCATAATAGGCGGTTTGTGCCCAACCCACTTGGCCTTGGGTAATCCCTAGCGTGGTGATATGTCTATCACATTAGCGACCTTCTTTTGTATAGACCTATGTCGGCTTATGGATTAGCTAGCTCTTGATGACCCGACTTACATAGTAGTCTGGTACGGTTACATGCATATAAATCATGGTCAACGAACACTCAGTTGGTTAATTCAAATTACTTGTATCAAATTATCTTGCTCAAAATTGGTAAATGAACATACAATTGCACACACATTTGTATTTGAGAGATTTTGTATCATTATGATAAATCAAGATCAGTAATGAACTCACATTTGCACATGAGGGTTCCTTATAAATCTACATTTTGTCTTTGAGATAATTTAAAATATCTCTGCAATTCTTTTCGAATCATTTCATCTTCTTATTTAAGAACATTTGCTCAACATAAAAACAATTAAATATATTTCTTTCCAAAAACCAAAATTTTCTTTCACATCTTCAAAAACCTAGTAAATAAAGTCATGTTTATATATTTTTCTGTTTATCTCAAAATCAAAAATCAATCATGCAATAAAACTAAAATATCAATTTCTTCTTTGGATTTCACGATGATGGTATAAGTCTATACCTATAATTCTATGCCTAGCGCAAACCATTGTTCTAATTTTATTTTCCCATGCATTTTAATTCATAAAAACATATGGCTTACATCATTATGTTACACAATTGTGCTTTAAAAAGAACACAAAATTTTCTACTTTCATTTCATTATGTCAACATTCAATTTTGCAATGATGGTATAATTCCTAGGGACTTATTCAAACATTTTATCACACTTAGGAATTTATGCCTAGCAAAAATCATATTTCTTTTAATATCTCATGCATAATATTTTTATGAAAATCTGAAAACAAATCATCACCATCATCATTTTCATCATCACAACACAAAGTCTTAAGACAGTCTCTTAAGCACCCCTTTTTTACTTTTAGCAATATTTCTATACTGGGATTAGCTTGACGACCTAGCGAGCGACGACTCCATGAAATGGTCTATAACAACGACAATGTCCTTTGAAATTATTGTTAGAAGTCCCTTTTATTTTGCATCAAAACACACCACCAAAACAACCAATTTGTTCACATCAGATTATTTCATTTAAATTTTATGGCATGACATAAAATTATAATTTCTTTCCAATGACATAATTACATGAATAATCAATCAAACAAATCCAAAATTAAAGCATCATACAACATATACACAAGTCATATCATCAAAAAGACCATATATATATATATATATATATCTACAAATTATGTACATCATATCAAAACTGGATTGGTATGCCACAATCAATATCCTGGCATACTCAATCCTCTCAAAAAATAATAATAATAAAATATACAATCCAGTCTCTGGCAGCTAGTCTCGAGAAGCCCTCGAGCTCTTAGCCTCATCTCCTCTCCCACCCTGGCATGGAGGAGGTGGTCCCATAGAGGTCCGGGTAGTATCTCGGGTCCTCATCATCGATCATGAGGAAGTCCTCGATGATCCCACCCTGATCGGCTCTGCAATGCCGGTTGGCAGCTGCAACCTCTAGCCCTCTAGAACCAGCTGGTAGTATACTCCCTGGTAGAATGCGGTCTGAGCCATAGACCATGCTAACTCCTGCATGCTCGCCCCTCTGCTCCGAGCCCTGAGTCGTGTAGCCTCATCCTGTAGAGTCTGCACCTAAGCTCGGAGGTGGGCAACCTCAGCCCGGAGAGCCACCGTCTCGCTGCTCTCCCCTACCTCGACACCCTTGCCCTTATCGGGTGATGGTGGCCTCTCCCCCTATTGAGAAGGGAATCCCCCTCCCTCCTCCCTATCTACTATGGTCTCTGTGGAGCCTGTGGCATCCTCTGGCATCTCTCCTATGGAGACCGTCGTTGCTCTCTCCCACCGTGACCCCGTGCTGCCTCAATAGTAGCTTGGCATCGCCTCCCCATCCGTCGCACAATCACATGCACCGGACCCTATGCCCTTGTCATCCGAGGAGGGCGGATGCCTACGTACCAGGCATCGTATCCATCTGCAACCCCAGCATCGTCCCCATCCACTAGTTGGATAGGGGCATCATCCGCATCCTGGCTCCAGAATCGCTGCATATCTGGAGCCCCGCTTAGTGTAGTACTATCCCGAATAGTCTGGGAGTACTCATAATCCTTGAGAGAAGGGATCCCCTGCTAAAGACCGAACTATCACAAAACTTGGTCGTAGCGGTGGAGCTCTACCTCTCCCTGCTCCATCCTCAACCAGCAAACTCGCTTGATGCGAGCCAGCTCCTACCCATCCTCTGCCCACCCTGGATGCTCTCTCCATGGCCTCTAGGTGATCTGGTCTAGGATGAGGTCATCTAGCAACCTCCGTGACATCGATAGATCTATCCACCATTGTGACCCTCTCTATAGCCACCAATAGAAAACCCAGGGTCTCTCCCGGTCAACCCCTATTAGTGGGAGTCCTACCGGCCTTCATACCATGATGTGCTCCCAACACCAAACCTACAGTAGCGATGTCAAAACTAGACATCGGCCTCCCTTGTATACGACCCCATGCAGGATCCTATACAAGTGGCATAGTACAAAGCTGCCCCATGCATATCTATACCCGTGGTCTCTCATGTCGTAGACCACATCTAAAAGGAGCCAGGGTAATCTGCACCTTCTCTGGTGGCACAATAGTAGGCCACCCACTATCCCTGCCAACACCCGAGTCAACCTAGATGCCCTAGGCATCTACCTTAGAGACTCGATGTTCACTCCGCCCTTCTCTAGGGTGAAGCTCGGGTCTCCGCACAGCCTCATCATAGCCTGGCCCTGATTGGCCATAGGAGTCATGAACCGTCCTTGTATGGGGATCCTCAAGATCCTCCATACGTCCTCTAGTGTGGGAGCCATCTCCCCTATCGGTAACCAAAAGCAGGATGACCCCGGATACCATCTCTCTGCTAGGGCTGTCAGTAGCCCCATGTCTATCGGTACTTGTGGCATCTCTGCCACATGCTATAATCCGACTTGTGCTAGTCGGTCTCGCTCCGCCTGGTCGAGCACGGCCACGTCATCCCTCAACCCCCGTATTTCCATTCTCGACTCTTTAGTAATCCCCTCTACAAAATAAACAATAAAACAATAAAATTCATTAATAAAGCAATTATTAAAATCAATTACATGCAATTCAAACAAGCTTAATTTCATAAAAATGATGATATCGTCCACTATTGGATGATATCGTCCTAAATTGGGTAAAATCATCCTTTGTAGGATGAAATCGTCTCTAATTTCTCAAACTTGGGGATCACCCCTTGTTGGACGGGATCGCCCCTAGTTCGTCGATTTTGCCCTCAGATGAAATCGACGATCTAGAGACGATTTCGATGAAATGGGGACGATTTCGTCCCGACATCGTCGACGGCCTAAAAACGGTCGCGATGCCCCAAAACAATCAAAATTTAAAACAAAAATTGCACAAATCAAATTACAAACATAATTCACTAGGTTTAGATCCTTACCCGTAGCCCGTGCCGGACCTCTGTTGATCTGTGTGTGGTTTCAACCATTTTGTCTGCAGAGCTCTAAAATAGTAAAAATGAATTAGGGTTTTACCCTATTTTCTTAATTTTATTTAAAAACAACATTTTTAATTTTGCTTTTTCATGCTTTTACCTCAAACGTTCGATTTGGGTAAAAACACGGAGGGGGCACCATAGTCAACAGTCGTACGATTCGACCTAGAATCATCGTCTAAAAAATTGAGTAAATTTTTGCTTTCTCGTAAAACGGGAAGAACTCGTCTTTAACGCATTTTCTTCAAAAAATTTGCTAAAGAGGGGGCAAAATGTAGCACCCTAAAATTGGCACAGTTAAACCTTAGTAAAAAGATAAAAATTTGAATTTTAACCCAAACCGCTCGTTAACCGCCTGTTACCCGCTCCCCTTGTTTTCCATGCCATTTTTAGGATTTGTTTTGACCGTTGGACGATATCGTCGATGATCAGACGAAATCATCCCAGATCTGACGAATTCATCTGGAAGAGAACATCCAGATGATTTCATCCCAAAACCAAATTTTCATAATTAGCTTCTGTTCAACAACTTCTCTAACTTGGGAAGAAAGCGTGTCTGCATGGTTAGAGTCTCCCCCATTGGAGATCTCCCAAATTGGGGTGATCTCCAACCTCCTAACCTCTCCCTAATCCTATATAAACTGGGATTTTCTTAGTTTATCCCCCTGGATGACTGATTTCCCTACAAATTTAGTTTCTTGTGCATTAGAACACCCTTGCACCATCGTTTGCATTCTGTATTTCAAGTTTTTCTTGCAAGAATTTATTATTTTTCAGCTGGAGCAAGCTCGGATCGTCTCAGGCGATTCTAGATGATTTCGGATGATCTTATCGTAGATCGGCGATGATCTCGTACGATCGGAGGTGATCTCGACTACAGTCTAGATTGGGGGCAATCAGAGCCCGGAGTTTGCATTTCTTTACCTTCTCTCTTCATTTCTTTATGCATTAACTTATTTTATTCCATTTCTGCATCCTGGAGTTCACCTCATTTAGCATAGATGCATGATAAAGTTAAAATAAATTATTAAAGTAATGCATTTCTTTTAATCGTTATCTAGATCTATCATTTAGGAAAATTTACTATTATTTCTATCATTTCCCCTTGCTTTTGCAGTTGCATTTTTGATCCTTGGTATCTGTTTCGTGATTGCGGGTTTTGACGAATTCGTCGAATAATTCGTCAGATCGACGATGATCTCGTCTGATCTCAGATGAACGAATATGATTTGAGATGATTCTGTGCAATTGTAGATGATTATGTAATATTTGAGATGATCTGGACTTCTACAAACCTCATACTCTTCATCAGACATCCGAAATCAGGTATATTCTGTCTTATTTAGCATACTTTCTATGTTCAACACTTATTCATGTTTTCTGTATCCATATAAATCAGCATTGGCATATAGAATAGCTTAGATTCATCTTGGAAAAACCTAGGAATTGAATGATTAAAGTACAAAATGAACACATCAAACCTATTCTCAACCTAGGCATGGAAACTGCCACTCAAAAGTTTCCTGGTGAACCCACCATCCATCAAAAATTCACCCTTATACCCCTCCCCCGAGAGGCGTGACCTTCAAAGGGCCTCTCAGTCTGAGGTATTGTCCCATCCTTCTCGCATCCCCCTTCCGGGCGTAGATCCTATAGCCTGAAGGTAAGGATGCAAAAAATTTGGAGCGATACACAAAAGAATACTATATCATTAACCTAAGAAAAGTGTTTGATAGACTAAGGGAATATAAGATTTTCTTAAACCCGAACAAATATGTATTTGGAGTCAAATAAAGAAATTTTTTAGGAGTTATTGTTTCTATGCATGGCATTGAGATAGATCCCCTTAAAATTAAGGCTATCCTTGATATGGCACCACCTAAAAATATATCAAAATTAAGGACTCTACAAGGTAAATTTTAGTCTATTCGTCGCTTCATTGACAAATCGGCAGATAAAACCCAACCTTTCGTTAAGATACTTAAGAAAAATATCCCATTTCAATGGGATAATGAATGTCAAGAAGCATTTGAAGCCCTTAAACAATATCTTCTTACTCCTCCAGTGCTTGTTCCTCCTAAACCAGATTATCCTTTTATTTTGTATATTTTTGCTTCTGAACTGGCACTTGGAGCAATTTTGGCTCAAATTGATGATGATAAGAAATAACTAGCCACCTATTATATAAGTAGAACATTAATAAGTTATGAAACCCATTATACACCTGTAGAAAATCTTTATCTAGCGGTTGTGTTTTCTACATAAAAATTACGCCACTACATGCTCAGTCAAAAAACATTTGTTATTGCTAAGTCTGATCCATTAAGGTATTTGATGAGTAGGCCTTATTTATCAGGTTGCACAACTAAATGGGTTCTTTCTCTAAGTGAGTTTGAACTCACATTTATTGGCCAAAAATCTATCAAAGGCTAAATTATAGCTGATCAACTCGCTACTGCACCTCTTGAATCTACTCATCCTATAACCATTGAATTTCCAGATGAATGTCTTAACTTAGAAGAGGACCTTTCTGAATCTTGGTCCTTGTATTTTGATGGAGCTAGGTGTATGAGTGGTGTAGGTGTAGGTATTATATTAATATCTCCATAGAAGCATCTTATTCCTTTGTCATTTAAACTTCAATTTGCTTGTACTAATAATACTATAGAATATGAAGCTCTAATCCTTGGGTTACGAGCAGCCCTAGCTCTAAAAATTAAAGTTTTATTAGTCTTTGGATATTCTCAGCTTGTGATAAATCAAATCAATAAAGTATATCAAACATGAGATGAGAAAATTCATCCCTATAAATAATATGTTCTTAAAGCTTATATCCTTATTTGAGAAAGTAACTTTGGAATCTATCCCTTGTACTAGCAACCGTGATACAGATGCCATGGTTGTTGTCACTTCTTTGTTACCTTTGGAGTTGGATGATGAATATGCTACAATCATTATTCACCAACTCCAAGGAACAACTTCATCTAAGTCTTGTCTAGAACCATTAGATGTGTTTTTAATTAATGAGATAACTCTAGAACCTTGGTATATAGACATCTTTAATTTTCTCCAAAAAGGAACCTTCCTAGAAGGATTAGATAGAAACCAATGTAGGCTATTACGTAAGTGAGTTTTTCACTTTGTAATTATTGGAAATACCCTATATAAAAGGTCTTTTGAAGGTATCCTTTTGAGATACCTCAATTTAGAAGAGTCTAAGAAAGCATTAAGTGAAGCCCATGATGGATCTTGTGGAGGACATTTTAGTGGAAGTGCCATTGCTAAAAAACTCCTACGAATGGGATATTTTTGGCCTTCCATGGAAAAATATGCTAATGATTATGTGCATCATTGTGACAAGTGTCAAAGACATGCAGACCTTTTTCATGCTTCTACTCAAGAACTTCAAGCTATATCTTCTCCTTGGCCCTTTTCTAAATGGGGCTTAGACATCATTGGTAAAATTAATCCTATCTCTTTTGATGGTCATAAATTTATCATAACAACAACAAAGTATTTTACAAAATGGGTAGAATCCATGCCATTAGCTTCTTGCATAGGAGTCCAAGTGTCCAAATTCATCTTTAATCAAATTATTTGCAGATTTGGTATTTCGTCAACTCTCATATTTGATAATGGAACATGCTTTAAGAACAAAGACATTAAGAAACTTTGTCAAAAATATAAAATTCAACATCGATGGTCCACTCCATACTATCCACAAGGAAATGGCCAAGCTGAAGCTTCTAATAAAACCTTAATTAATATTTTAAAAATATTGGTAAATAAATTAGGCCATGATTGGCATATGCAATTATATCCTACCTTGTGGGCCTATCGAACTAGTGTTCGTACTCCCATAGGTGCTTCACCTTTTATCTTGGTCTATGGTGCTGAAGCAGTTTTTCCATTTGAGTTAGAAGTTCCTTCTCTAGCTCTTCTACTTCAAGATGTCGAAGTAGGGGATGAATATCATGCTAGCAGACTAAGTCAGTTGGAGCTTCTATATGAGAAGTGTATTCACGCTCTAGAGCATCTTCGCTCTTACCAAGATAAACTCAAAATATCATATGCAAAGAAAGTTCATAGTCGATCTTTTGAAGTTGGTGATTTAGTACTTAAAGAAAACCAAAAAAATACTAATGCTAGAAAATATCTAAAAGGTAAATTTCAACCTAATTGGCTTGGACCATTTGTCATTACTGCTAAATTTGGATCAGGTGCATATCACTTGGCTACTTTGGATGGAAAATATCTCAAAGAGCCAATGAATATCATGCATCTCAAAAGATATTATGCATAAAGCAAAAATTCCATTTCTATATATAATTGTAAATAACTTCTTCATCAATTTGCAACTATCATCAAAACAACCAAAAAAATCAAAAAACATGAAAAATTTCCAAAAATATTTCAAATTGTTAAGTTCTCATTTTTTGCATCAGTGTGTGTTGTCTTCCAAAAATTCAAGTTATATTTTATTTTCTTTCGGATAAACTCAAAAGTTATCTTGAACCACTCACTTAATTTACATCTTTACTAAATTTTGATTTCGTCACTTTGATTATAAATCTCTCTTGTACCAAAAAGCACTATTACTTCACTAAATAAAATTTTGAGTTTTGGGAACTGGTCTTGCTACTTCTTGAACCAAGAACACATTTTCACATCTTAAAATAATTTTTGCAAATTTGAAAGATGATACTACATAGTAGTCTTAGTTCCTTAAGTGAAAATTTTCCCTTGCTATCCTATTATGTGCATGGTCTAGAATACTGAGAATTGGCAAAAGGACAAGCTCCTCCCTACCCGAATAAAATCCCTTGCTCCTTTTCTAATCCGAGCAAGTATCCCAAAAAGAAAAAGAAAAAGCAAAGAAAAAGAAAAATCAAAGAAAAGAAAAGAAAGAAAAAGTAGTTTTACTACAAAAAGCAATAAAATCCCCTTGTTCAAAAATGGACAAGAATCCCTACTCCAAGAAATCAAAAGAAAATAAGGGGGTAATGAGCTTGAATCCCTGGAATTCCTTAGTTATTCGAACGCCATGGGGTGATCCTCATTACAGGTTTGGTGGCATCAAGATGGCTTGGCAATGGTGGTATCCTTACATGTGGTGACATGTCTGTCACATTAGTGACCTTATTTTGTACAGACCAATGTTCGCTTGTGGATTAGCTAGCTTTTTGTAACTTGACTTACATAGTAGTTCAGTACAATTGCATGCATAAAATCATGGTTAATGAATCTTTCACTTGCACACACATTGGTTCATAAAAGTTGGCTTGTATCATTACCTCACTCAAAATCGGTAAATCAATTTCACAAGCACACACATTTGATCCTTGAGAGATTTTGTATCATTATGACAAATCAAGATGGATAATGAACTCACACATCACACACTGGTTCTTGATAAATTTGACTTTGTCTTAGAAATAATTTAAAATATTTCTCTAAAATTTGTTAGACAACATTAGTTTATAACTATTCATATTAATCCATATCACTTCATTTTGCAATTACATATATATATTATCTTCAAAATATTCAAATATGTTCAAAATGATTTATTCCAAAAGAACTTGCATTTCTAAAAATCACACATCATCTTATCATGCATTGCATTTTGACTTCACGATGATGGTATAATTCCTAGTAATTATTTTTCTCAAATTTCACACTAGGAATTATATGCCTAGCGCAAGTCATCCTTCCTAATTTTTTAGGCTTAAATCATTTCATATTTCTCAAAAATAAAAATATTTTTAAAACATGTGACACAATGATTTGCTTCACATCAATTTGCATTTTAAGAACAAATAATTTCATATTATCATGCATTGCATTTTGACTTTGCAATGATGGTATAATTCCTAGTAATTATTTTTCCCAAATTTTCACACTAGGAATTCTATGCCTAGCGCAAGTCATCCTTCCCAATTTTTCATGCTTAAATCACTTTATATCCATCACAAATACAATATTTATCAACCTATTTTCTCAAAATCAATTTCTTTTAAAATCGACATCTTCTTTCATCATCATAAGCCTCAAGGTCACTCTTGAGCCCTACAAATTTTCTTATTATTAGCAATACAAACTTCCTCACAACAGGATCCGCTTCATGACCTAGCGAGCATTTGATCTCCACCAATGGTCATATAACAACACAACATCCTTTGAGGTTCATTGCTAATCCATCAATTCTATCATCATACAAAAATATCTTTTTCAAAAACATACTTTACAAAAATCAAATCATTTTCTTTTATGTTAAGCATGATCAAAATATTTAATCGAAAGCATGATTATAATAAAATCAAACATTATAAAGCAAATGCAATAAATCATACAAATAAATCATACAAAGTCACATAAGACAAAGAAGATCAATATATATATATATATATATCAAAGTCTATATACAAAATGAGGTCATCTGATATGCCACAATCCTCAACATCGGCATACTCAGTCACTAAAATATATATAACAAAAATCATCACATCACAAGTCTCTAGTCATCCTCTCGAGGCCCTAGAACTCTGAGCATCATCATCCCCACCAAGGGGTCACGGTGGTCTAAACCCTCCTACCCCTGTAGTAGTAGCTGTCCTAGAAGTCGAGCGAGACACTGATCTCGAGTGACTGGGAGGCTCAAACACCTCAAGGTATGGCTACCTCTGATCTATAGGCACTATCACAAAATACAAGCCCTGATAGAAGCCCACCCACTTGACAACCCGCATAAGCTCATCCCTTGAACCACTCCTCCTAGATCGAGTTAGTTGGAAAGATGTCGGAGCGAGAACCACTAGCTCCTTGAGCCACCTGAGCCTATGCCTATGTGAGCTCCACCTCTAGAGTCTAAATCTTAGCCTTCAAACTCACATCCTCCTCCTCTAGAGTCTGAATCCTAGTCTTCTAGCTAACATTCTCCTCCCTCAAACTAGCGTTCTCCACCCATAGAGCAGCCATATCACTACTCTCCCCTCCTCTATCATGATGCCCTTCTCGAGTGAGTTAGGTCTCCTCTCCTACTGAGAAGATGCTCTCCTCTCCTCCCTAGTACCCTTGGATCTCTCCCCTATCCCAATAGTCCTCCCTAATCTGGATATCCCTTGGATTAGATGCCCTCCCCTAGTGTGAGGCCCCTCTCTCCTAGGGGTACCTGTGTCCTCTGCTACTACTGCTAGCTAGTTGGGTATCATTATTACCAAACTTGCTCAACTACCTACTCCACTACACTCCTTGGCTTGGTAATCCACGTAGGCTAGATCCTAGCATACCACTCTCTATACCTATCTATCACCCCAACATCATCTCCATCAGTCATAGCAACCACATCATCATCTAGCTATGGATCCATAAACTATGCCATGTTGGGAGCACCACTCACTATGGTAGCATCCTAAGTCACCCTAGAAAAAGTGACATCCCTAGTCCTAGGAATGTCCTATTGCTACAACCTAAAATATCGTATAACTCGATCCACGTGATGTAGCTCCACCTCTCCCTGATCCATCCATAGCCAAATGACTCACCTCACATGAGCTAGCTCATAACCATCCTCTCCCCACCCTAGAATCTCTCTCCAAGGTCTCCACCAGATAACATCTATCGTTACTTAACTCATTAAGCCTCCTCCTTGTGTTGAGGTTGATCCGCCCATGGTGCCCTCTATGAAGGTGCTAATAGAATACCCTAGGCCTATCCTCCTCCACCCCAGGCCTCCCATCCTCTACCCATGTCAAAGGTAATCCTACAGGTCTCCTGATGGCCATGTGCTCCCAACACCATACCTATAGGAAAGAAGTAAGTACCAAAGCCTTACCCCTCTTGTAGACAACCTTGTAGAGTGTCCTATACAATCGACATAAGATATAGGGACCCTAGGAAAAGTGTATACTCTGATCCTGCATGTCACAAATGACCTCTTCTAAGGTCCAAGGTAAATGGCAACCATTGAGATGGCACAATAATAGTCCTACCACTGTACCACTCAGCACAACTATCAATCTAGATACCCCCTCTATCTAACTCAGCTTATCGATGCCCACTCTACCCTTCTTAAGGATGAAGCTAGGATCCCTAGACAAGCATCACATCACCTAGCCTTGATTTCCAGATGGAGCTATGAAGGCACCCCTAATAGGCACCCGAAGAATCCTCCAAACATCCTCTAATGTAGGGGTCATCTCCCCTATCGGTAATCAGAAACAAGATGAGCTTGGATACCATCTCTCAACCAATGTTGTAAGAAGCCTCAAGTCAACTAGTATTTGTGGCATCTCCACCACATGCCTCAACCCAACCACCTCAAGGGTGGTCCTCTCATCATTCGAGAGTGCACCCAAGTCTACCTGGAGACCACTATATCTCCATTCCCTATTCTTTAAAACTGCTTTCTACAACAAAATAAAGCAACAAAAAAAATTAAAGTCAGATCGGACCTAAATCTGCATAATCGGATCTAAAGCTACAATATCGGACCTAATTGTTCAATATCGAACCTATTTTGATGATATCGTACTTCTTGATATCGCCAAAATTTTCTCGATATTGACAAGATCGGACCCATTTTGATGATATCAAAAGTCCGATATCACCAAAATAGGATCGATATTGCCAAAATCGGTCTGATCTTGCAAACATGGTTGCGCGATGGCAGCCGTGCCCTAAAAATCCAAAAATTAAAAAATTAAATGCAAAAACATGAAATTCCTAAGCTAAAGAGGTTCAAGATCCTTACCCATATGCTCCCCTCCCTCACTCGCACCTTGTCTGCTCGATGTGGGACCTCTGCCATTTTTCTCCTCAGAGCACAATTCCAGCAATAGTGACAAATGCAAATGAATTAGGGTTTTACCCTAAATTGTTCTTTTTATTTTATTTTACCCTCAATTTACAAATTTTGAGTTTTCCACCAAACATAGAATTTGGCATAAAAACTCGAAGGGGGTATCACACCTAATGCAGTTTGTAGTAAAAAATTTAAACATCAATAAATTTTGCAATAAATTTTTGCTTTCTCGAAAAGCATGCCATTCTTTTCTTTAACGCATTTTTTTCAAAAATGTGCTAAAGAGGGGGCAAAATGTAACACCCTAAAATTGACTCATATTAATTTACCCTAAGTTAAAAACATTCAAAAATTGATTAAAACAACCTGCTAACCTCCTGCCTTGATTTTGTGCCCCACATTAAGTTAGTTTTTAACCTCTTGATGATATCGGCTCTATTTGACCGATATTGGATGTCTGATCCTGGATCAGACCTGAACTATGCGAGATCGGATGTTCGATCTCGTCCAAAAATAAAAACTTCCTAGAATAGTAAAATGAAAAATTTGTTGCAACTCCTTTTGTCTTTATCTACCTAATAGTGTAGAGGTTACGGGATCGGATTCACCGATCACACCTAGATTGGAAGAAGTTGCAACTCCTATTTTTTGCCCAACCCCTCCAACCTACCTAGCTTATTTAATCAGGCATCCTCCCCCTGAATTCCTCTTGACTCCCTAGCTGATTAGAAATCACTTTTGCATTCTTTGCATTATTATTTCCTATTATTTTTCATAAGCATTTGTAGGTTTGGAAGTATGGTAGCTATGCATCGGTGGGTACGATCCAAGATCGGACATCTGATCTCACTCAAAAGCATCCGATCAGGCTCTACAACATCCGATCTTGTCTGCAGGTTGCTTGGGGGCACCTTCAGACTTTGGTTTGCATTCTTTCATCTCAAATTTGCATTTCAAGCATCATATTTATCATCTATCATTGCATTTAATATAGAAATTGTTATTTATCATACTTGGAGTTCACCATCCTTGCATTCAATTGTGTTATTTGCATATCATAGCTCATATTCATAGCATTTTCTTTACATACAACATACAATAAGTTTTTATTTATCCTAATCCATGCTTAACAAGATTCATATTGCATCGCAAGTTCCTATTTTGTTCTCTATCTATGAAACTGTAGGTTTTTGATTAGTATCGGATCATTCGATCATATATCGGACATCCGATATCGCTCTACAACATCCGATCTGACCTGCAGCAAGCAAATAGACTCTACATCAGACATCTGGGTTGAGTAAGAGTGTCAAATTTCTTTTATAATTAAGCATTGCATTAGTTTATCTTCTATAATTTATTGTTTGTTGTATTCATTGAAATCAAAATTGCATTTAGTGTAGATTAGTTGCATTTGGCCAAACTAGGTGATTATGAGAAAAATAAAAAGAACACATCAAACAAACTCCCAACCTAGGTGTGGAAACTGCCATAGCAAATGTTTCCTGGTGAACCCACCCAATTCGTTGAAAAATCACCAAAGAGGGCATGACCTCAAGTGCCTCTCCTCTGAGGTGTAGACCTACTATTTTCCCATTCCCCTTCGAGGCACGGATCCATTAGCTTGAAGGAAAGGAGTGCAAAAATTTTAGAGCTACAAGTAGTAATTGATTTTCTATAAAATTTGATCACAAGGTTTGGAATTCCGAAGGCACTAGTGAGTGATAATGGGCTAGATTTCATAGGCATAAAATATATCAAGTTTGTGAGCAAGTATGGTATTAATATAAATAATTCTTCTAACTATTATCCTCAAGGAACTAGATTGGTAGAATCCACCAATAAAAACTTGCTTAGAATTTTGAAAAGGGCATTAAAAGAGAACAAAATAAGTTGGCACTTGTTACTTAACCAAGTTTTATGGGTGGATAGAATCACCATTAGGAGATTCATCAATAAGTCTCCTTATGCATTATTTTATGGTAAGGAAACTATCATTCCTACTCATCTAGAGATACCAACTTTAAAATAGGCTAGTCAAGATTTGAAGCTTGATAAAAATCCTCTAGAGGCCAGGTTGATGCATCTGCTTCAATTGGAAGAACATAGAACTTAGACATATGAGAAATTTTAGAAATACTCCATTAATACCAAAGAGTGGTTTGAAAGAAAATTAAAGTTTAGGAAGATTAAAGAAGGAGATTCAGTACTAAGGTGGAACACCAAAAATGCTAAACCAGTCAACCATTAGAAATTTGATTCCTTCTAGGAGGGACCCTTCAATATTATGGAAGTAAAAAATAATAATGCCTTCCAGCTCCAAAATAGAGAAGGAAATATAAAGCCCATTATTGTAAATGGGTACCATCTCAAACTATATTTTAGTTAGTGTGAGAACTTCCCATGATAATTTCTTGTTTCACATAACTGAACAAGCCTATCGATATTTGTTTACAATGGGATAGAAACCCTCTATATCCCCTAGATATTTTATCTTAGAGTAATAGGATAAATATTACACCCTAAAGAATCATGCATAAAATGGAAGCCATTTTAGATCTTGGGTGTATAGCCAATTTAAGACCATTAAGTCTAGAGAAAACATACCCACAACTCCCATACCCACTAGTGAATTTGCATACCCAAAGTTGTACTCCATGTTGGTCATAGTAGCTAGCCTAAAGTTTGACCTAGATGTAAGAGACTGACAATTGGCCACTACATACTACATCTCCAACACTCTAATGTACATAGTGCAGCTAGGGGATAACAACAATGCCCCAATTTACTTTAACTGGTCTACCTTCCTTACCAAGTAAATACATGAGCAACTGGTGGTCATGAAGGAAAAAAAGGATAATCTAACATTCAGAAATTATTCCAATTTAGTTTAGATGTTCTTTAGCACCACTAAGGATTATTATCTATGGACATAAATAGCTGATAAAGATGTAGTTGCCAGTATATTATTAGACTAGGATTCTAAGCAGAATAATGTCTTATTATGCTTTCAATTTTAAATTTCTTAGACCAGCCTTATGATTTATGTATGCTAGCTACCCTAGGATATCCCCAAAAACTAATACAAAAACAAGAGTCAAAGGGTTGGAAAAATGAGATTGATACCTCTTAACAGAGGGTATAGTCATCAGACTGTATGGCTTCACTGAGAAATTTTTCCTATTGCCCCATTACATCACCCACCATATATTCATACTAGAATAATGTAGATAGGTGGACTACATAAATTGTAGGTTTGGTTCTAGGAATAAGATGAAAGTAATAGTTTATTACACTTTCAAGTAAAGCAATATCACCGTATGGAAGAAATAGCAATATGATCAAATAATGACAACCTTACAGAAATTAGGTCTTACTAGATTCCATAGAGGTGGGGATATGATCCAAATGATTTGTTCATGGAAATAATTAAGGAGTTGCATGGAGAGAAAGTAGCTAAATTGGTAAAATCCAAGTGCACACACATGGAGAAACATAGAAATAATAGAGAGCAGTCCCCCATCCAATGGAATGTAAATGCCATGGAACCACTTCCACCCTAGAGATATTTCTATGTGCATGTGAATGACTATGACCCAACCAAGAGTTCTCATCATCTTGATGATTCCAGATGGAAATAAATGGAAGATAATTACAAATGGTAAGCCAAAATTATGGAATGGTAGAAGATGAGGATCGAAATAAATGTAATGAAATGCAAGTACCCCAATATTAAAATTAATGACAAGTTTAAAAATAGGTACGATGAACACATTGTGACTTGGAAGGCCAAGAAAAATAAAAGCCTAGAATTAGTTCTTGGAAAAGCAAAAACAAGTGAAGTTGGAAAAGGTAAAGCAAAAATTAAAGAAACTAAAAAGTAGTAGGAGCTTACTCCACCATCTGCTACTCCTTTACAACAAAAGGAAGATATCACAAAAGAAGCAGGTGTGATAGAATATACCCCATGGAGAATAAGGTCTGAATGTAGAGCCACCGAGGCAAAGAATTTTTCAAAGAGGAAAATAAGAAAAAGGTGAAAGCATTAGACTTTACTACTACAACCTACTCCAAAAATAAATATAAACTAACCCCAATTAGAGAATTCATAGGAGCACTTCCTCAACAAGAACCAAAATAAACTATAGTATTCAAGAGGAATGTGAAAGATGTGATATTGGAAATTAACACCCCAACTCTTAAGAAATAAAATTTGAGTGAAGTAGAGGAAGTGACACAATATCCTAACCCATCAAACGAGTAAAAATCATAGCAAAAGTAGGATAAGGGTGTTGAGGATATTATTAGAAAGTCTAGTATGGTAGGCTCAGGTATGATTTCTAGTCCCTCTCCTCCTCCTTCTCCTACTTATTCCCCAAAGTAGTCCCCCTCCCCTTCTCAAGTTCAAAATGTAGTGGAAATATCATCATCAAAACCTAATTCCCCACAACCATCTCCACCTCATCCGCATTCATCTCCTCACCCAGAATTCTCTCCACCTCATATAGTCAAGAGTCCTAAAACATCTTCCCCACCTCCTTCATTGTAATTTCTAGTGTCATATCCACCTCCAACTTCCATAAATCCAACTCCTCCATCATCACTACCTCCATTTATGATGGAAATATCACTTCCATTAACTCTATTATCAACTGCAACCACCAGTTCCATTTCAACTATTTTTCATTGTGGACATAGATTCCAATATTATTACCTCCACTCCCCTCTTAGCTATGGTGGTCCCTTTCTTCCCTATAAATATCACCCCATCCACTTCCATGGATCACGCTACAATTGTATATTTGTAGAAGGATACGAACACCTCACTAAGAGCACAAAAATACTAGAGCATGAAATTGACCTAGTATTCTAAGGTAGATACTAAGGTGAGAAAAACAATTATGGTCGACCATGTGTCTCGATAGAGAACAAAGTAAAAAATTATTCCCTTGGTAGATAAGCCATAGGAAGACATGATAGTGGAAGACTATCAGATAGAGGAAAATATTGAAGATATCACACAACTCATCATGGAGGATGAGTTTTTCATAGCCAAAGCTAGGTTAGAAACCATGTTTATCAAAACTAACATCTACAGGGAGTAGTCTACCAAAATGGAAGAAAATGTCACTAGGCTTCAAGCCACCATCAAGGACCAAAAGAAAGAAATGAAAGCCTTGGAGAATGAAGCTAAGAAATGGTAGAATAAGTTTGAGAAGATGGTCAACTTCAAAGAGTAGGTTCAGCAACTATAGGAGTAGAATAAATAATATGTGGAGTAGATATAGGCTTTACAATAACAACTCTAGGTTGAGAGAACTAAGGCTGCAGGATTCTCCAAGACTAAGGTGAAACAAGTTAGAAAGGAAATTTTGTCTAAAATATTGGAGAAGTGCTCTAGAATCCAACACATCTTTGACTTCATGGATGAAGCCAACCACGTGTTGGAGAAGACCAAAGAAGATATAGAGACCATCACCAAACAAATACAACCAATAGCTCCTCAAGCCAGTGAACTTCTCAATTTATCTGAAGCTAAGTGTAATCAGCTGGGTAAGCCCATCCCCAATAAGGACTGGAACACTTCAAGGATCATAGCCAAAATTATCCTCAAGAAGAATAGTTTACTTCAAAAGGGGTGGTCATTGATTGATAAATTGGATGACGAGCTTCAGAGGATCATAGATACCAATGAAGAGATGGTGCAATATGGCTTCAATGGATTTTGGGATGAGAATAATCTGATGGTATCGGAGGAGGATCTCCAGAAAAGCATACAAGCAATGATTGAAGATGAATCAGAGGTAGATGCATGGCAAGAGCCAATTGACCAGGATAAAGTAACCTAGCTGATTAAAAGCTTAACCAGATTGAAAGACTTGATGGTAAATTTAGTGGAATGGGGAACTTCCTTCTCCTATGATAATACGGTTGAATTGCGTTATGTCCATAGACAACTTTTGGAGATACAAAATCCTTCTCTAGCATCTTGGAACAAGGCCATGAATACCTTGAACCAAGCTAATCAAATTTTGAAAGGAGATGCAAAACAAAAGGAGGCCAAAGATAAGGAAGTACAGGAGCATGCAAAGGAAGATCAAGAGGAAGAAGTGCAGGAGGAGGAAGCTGAGGAAGATGAAGAATAGGAAGAAGACCAAGAAGGAGAAGGAAATGAAGACGAGGAGCAGGAGGGAGAAAAAGAGGATGCACATGAAGAGGTGCAGGATGAAGAACAAGAGGAAGAGGTTGAAGAGTAGGATGAAGAAAAGGAAGAGACACACCAAAAATAGGGTGATACCATAGAAATCTTAGATGAAGAAACAATAGAAGATACTACCAAGGTCTAGGACAACCAAGAGCAGGACTAGCAGTAAAGGCATGAGAGTGCCAAGAATTTTGTTGTAATATAGTTGAAAATTTTTGAATAACAATGATTAGCGGAATAGCCATAGAGGCAATTTTTGTAAAGTATTTTTGGAGCCTGACAATGTTAGAGGGTAGAAGAAGCATGAGCCTGTCTAGGCATGTAAAATTTGTGAAGCTAAGTTTTGATGAACAAGTTGTTTGACCAGGTATATAAAGGAGTATACTTCCATACATTTTGAGCATAGCAATAGCTACTTCTAGCATGGCCTCCATATTAACTGTTACTCTTTGATTCTTCCTAAAATGACTTAAAAGAGTGAGGTTTATAAGAATGTTATTCCTAGAGGCATATTTTACAACTAGCTAGAGTGAGTTTTGCTTGCCCATGAGATCAGTCAAAAAAACATAAGAGGGTGGATTGTTGAAATACATGGCTGTGATGCTAGCTCACTCACTCAATGTTTTTGACTTTGGTGACCAACGGATAAGTATCTAAGTTCATAATCCTTTCTAGCAATGCTAGCTAGGAGGTACCAAAATGTAGGCCCAAAAAACCACATACTTAGAAAATTTTATAAAATTGGCTGTGTTCAAAGAAAAACCTTAAAAGAAGTGTTAAATTTTGATAACATGTAAAATCTATGGCCAATGCAGTTAAACAAGACCTAGTGGAATTTAGAGTAGTAGATCCCATAAGAGTGAGTACAACCTGATGTTATTTTTCACAACATAAGGCCACAAGAATAACAATTTTGGTAAAAAATAGGTTAAGTGTTGGAAGGAACATCTGCTAAGTTTTTACAAGGTCAAAATCTACTAGAGTGTGAAATCCGTAGTTAGCACAGTCAAATAGGGCTTAGCAAAAAATGAAGTAGAATATTTTAGATGTAAATAGGTAAAGTAGTGTTAAAAACCACCAAGAACCTATGTGATATCAAAATTCCATGGTCAATATAGTCAAACCTGACCTTGTAGAAATCCAAGTAGAAATTTTTGAATAAGGGCATAGTTTACTTCTAGAATTTCATTTCACTATCAACACAGTCAAACCTGAACTAGAAGAAAATGAAGTGTAAGATTGCATAGAAATATGTTGATTGTTGCAAGAGCTCTCATTTTGTAGTCAAACTGGTCAAACCTAACCTAGAGAAATTCAAAGAAGCAATTTTTCATAAAATGATGCAAGTTTCTTCAGATTTCCCATTCCATAGTCAATCTGATCAAACCTTACCTAGAAAAATTTCAAGCAAAACATTTCATATGTGAAGAGAATGTAGCAAAAATTGAAGAGTGTCAGAAAATATAAAATGGGGAGACCAAGCATCATTGGAATCAAGATTTTCCTGCATTTTTAGTTACAGATCTATGGATGAAAAGATTGATCAAGAATAGGGGACGATTCAGATCAACCTGCAACCGGTTCAGCCATCGCATTTATTTGAGGGCCGAGAAACTTGCAGAGCTCAAAATTGCAAAGTTCATGGAGTGTAGCTCCATTCTTTTTCTTGAAAGCCAATAAGAGGCCGCCACCTCAGTATTCTGCTGATCTGGCATGAAAATCCTTGTAATGTTTCCATTCTTTTACTGTTATTGTAAAATCTATATAAAGAGGTTGAACCCTCATTTTTAAGGGTTGATTCTGGAGTGTTTGCCTGATATATTATTGTAATTTTATTGAGAAATCAATAGGAGTATTACTTGGATGTTTACCTCAAGATTTTTATCTTCATTAATTGTGAGTTTATTCTGTGAATTCATTTCTGCTATTGTTATTATGATTAGTCAATTCTGCTGATATTGGATTGCTAATTTGGGGTAAATTGGAATGGTTCATGCCTAAACAAATATTGTAGAGGACTTCTATTTCTATTAGTCTGGAGGTTGATCTAATTCTTCTATTTGGATTATTAACATTTTAGATGTTTGAAATAGTTCTCTAAGTGTTTTATTATTCTTTAATGGTGAAGATAATGAGTTTTGAATGTTGTTAGTCTTAAGTGTGGCATACTGGAAATGTGATTGATCAGAGGATTCTTAATATTTGTCAATGTTGTTAGCTTTATCCGACCATTATTCATTCAACTATTTTCTAACCCTTATCTCATTTCTATCCCTAAACTTACACTTTTATTTGAGCTTAATTGAGTCAACACCTAAATTAGTTGACAAGGTATACCAACCTACTCTAGAGGTTGGATTGAAGTAATATTTGATCCATCCAATGTCGGGGTTTGAGCTATGATTAGCGGGTGTGCACCTCCAAAAATTCATAGATTCATAGTCACAATTCAAGTTTTCCTTGATGTCAATTCAGACCCCAATAATAAGCTATTAGTTCTTTATTATTTTCCTTATCATACTATTTTGGAGTATTGATCCCATTTTCCTAGCTCCTAGGAGATCCTCAAATGTAGACACCTAAAAGTTGCACATGCTCACTTATAGATATGTGCACATATACATACACACTTTTAGAATGACATAGAGGCTATCGCATTGAACATTATTAACCTCACTACTCAAAATCAAAGGTATCCTTCATGCCAAACTACACCAATGGTCTCCCCACGTACACCATTTACCTCTACCAATATCCTATGAATTCTACTGCTACACCCCCTCCACTCAAAAATATCATTACCATTTGTGGTAGTCTTATCCAACAATTGCATAATGCTCCTACCAATTTTTCCATATTTGATCTTTTACAATAGTCTCAATCCCATCGTGAGGTGTTGAATGATATCCTTCTATCTATAGATCTTGAGACCCATTACACAAATGCATTTGTGAACTTTGTGGAAAACATTCCATGTTGCCTTTAGCCTTTGATCAATTTACATGATCATGAGATTACTGAACTCATAGATGAATGAGTGGACCCTCCTCTTCACATCCAAGTAACCATCAATGATATCACCTACAAGTGTGTTCTCATTGATACCAGTTCCTTTATCAACATCATTTCCACTCTAGCCTTACATTACCTACATATTTCACCAACTTATTTTTCCACCCCATCACTTGAACTTCAAGCATTCAATGGTTCCATGTGACCCACAGTAGGCTACATTTTCCTACCTATCCTAGTGGGTATCCACACTATTTATATCCTATTCCATGTCATTTAGGGTGAGATGTAGTACATCTTGCTCGAACATCCATGGATTAGAAACATGTAGTGTGTCCCTTATACATTACACCACTACCTCAAAGATGTCCACAATATACTTGTTCACTATGTTCCTATCAATGAGGACCCCTTAAAATTCTGCAACATCATAGACCTCCCACTAGGACCTTCCTCATCTTCTACACAACTCTTTCTTATTTCTTCTCATCAATCTATTGGAGCATCAGTTTCTCCATCCACATCAACATTATTACTACAATATCCATAAAGGAAACATACCTTAGTATCTACACCAAATTCACCAACCATCATGGAACTTAATATTGCTATGCTCCATTTTTCACCACCTTCCCTCTGGCCACCCGCACCTTCTCAAACATCCTCTTCCATAAATCCACCCATATTTTTGATACCCTCTTCATCACCCTCATTGTAGCCTACCACCATATCTCACCCATTTTCCTCCATGAAACTTCCTATCCTCCTTACACCTCAAACACCTCCACTTTCATTCCACCCATGACCTAGGTTGCTCACATATCCTCATAGCCCAACATCGACATCTACTCACCCAACTCCACAATTCCTACATGCAGATCATCCTATCCCATCTACAACAACTAAATGCCATGACTAGGAATAATGATATTCTTACCTCAATGATCAACTTTTGAACTCCTCTACTTCCACCATACGAGATTCTCAACTCTCACCCTCCTCTTTTGAATTGAATTCACCACCTCATACATCACCCCACATATTTATCTTCATGATGAAATTTAATCTAGGTGACTATAATATTCATGAATCTCGTGTACGACCTCCTACTATCCAATCCACATGTAATTTTTGCCACCCTTCAGCTTCAATGTTGACCATTGACACTATTGTACAATTAGGTCCTCCCAAAAATCAAACCAACTTTGTTTATGCAGGACTAGATTCCTCACTCCTAGCTGTAGTGCCCCACCACCACAATCTAGCATTTGTGGTACATTAGACCACATGTCTAATCCCTAATTCACTTTACCCTATATTCAATATTTCCATTGGTGTGGATTTGGATTAGGATGTTATGAGCAAGGGTTACACACATCCATCAATCCTTATGTATATTTACCTACAAATAAATCTAACTTAGGCTATCACCCCAATTTCATTCATACACATGAGGATAATCTTCAAGATCTCTCCTTACACTCCTCCCTGCTTCCAACACACACTTTAGAGGAATATACCGATATGGATATTTTGGAGGAGAGCACATATCCTCATTTTCCATTCAACTTATTTTAGTAAACTCCCTGTATTGCTCCAAATTTTTCGCACCCTTACCTTCAGGCTATAGGATCTATGCCCGGAAGGGGGATGTGAAAAGGATGGGACAATACCTCGAACTGAGAGGCCCTTGGAAGGTCCCGCCTCTCGGGGGAGGTGTATAAGGGTGAATTTTCGATGGATGGTGGGTTCACCGGGAAACTTTTGAATGGCAGTTTCCATGCCTAGGTTGATAGTGTGTTTGATGTGTTCATTTTTATGCTTTGATCATTCAACTCCTAGGTTTGGCCGATATGAATCTAAACTATTCTATATGCCAATGCTGATTTAAATGAATACAAAAAATAGAAATGGATGCAAATAACAGAGAATATGCTAACTAGAAGGTGTCATACCTGATTTCGGATGTCTGATGGAGATTCTGAGTCTTGTAGCAGTTCAGATCGTCTCAGTTTGTACGTAATCATCTGATATTTCTCGGGATCATCCCAAATCATAGAAGGTCATCTGAAATCAGACAGAATCATCTGAAATCTGATGAATTCATCAGACGAATTCGTCAGAAACCTGCAATCACAAAAATAGACACAAAATACCAAATATGCAAATGCAGAAGCAAGGGATAATGGTAGAAATAACAGCAAACATGCCTAAATAATAGATTCTAATAACAAATAAGGAAATGCAGTAAATTTAATGATTGATTTTAACTTTATCATGCGATTATGCTAAATGAGGTGAACTCCAAGATGCATAAAACATAATAACTTAAAACAGTGCAGAGATATGATATGAAAAATGCAGAAAAAGCTAAGAAAATGCAAACTCTAAACTCGGACTGCCCTCAATCTGGACTACAGTCAGGATCGCCTCCAATCGTACGAGATCATCCGAAATCGTCCGAGATCATCCGCGATGATCCAAGCTAGCTTCGACTAAAAAATAGTAGAGTTCCTGCAATAAAAATACAAAAATACCGAATGCAAGCAAAATAGTGCGAGGGAATAAGGAGCTAACTCTGCAATGAAATCCGTCAACTAAGGGGTTGGGGGTTCAGGGAGAATCGGCCAAGGGGAATGGGGAGGGGGGATAAACTAGAAAAATCCTAGTTTATATAGGATTAGGAAGAGGTTTGGGAGGTTGGGGATCATCCCAATCTGGGAGATCTCCAACAGGGAAATCTCCAACTGCACAGACACGCTTCTGCCCGAGTTGGAGAGGTTGTTGAAACAGAAGCTAATTATGAAAATTTGGTTTTGGGATGAAATCGTCTGGACGTTCTGTTCCAGATGAATTCGTCAGATCGGGGATGATTTCATCTAATCTGAGACGATATCGTCCAACGGTCAAAACAAATCCTAAAAATGGCACGAAAAATGGGGAAGCGGGTAAAAGGCGGTTTAACGGGCAGTTTGGGGTTGAAATTCAAATTTTAATATTTTATCTTTTTACTAAGGTTTTAACCATGCCAATTTTAGGGTGCTACATTTTGCCCCCTCTTTAGCGAATTTTTCGAAGAAAATGCGTTAAAGACGAGTTTTTCCCATTTTACGAGAAAGCAAAAATATACTCAATTTTTTAGACGACGATTCTTGGTCGAATCGTACGAATGCTGACTATGGTGCCCCCTCCGTGTTTTTACCCAAATCGAACGTTTGAGGTAAAAACGTAGAAAAGCAAAAAATTTAAAATGTTGATTTTTAAATAAATTAAAGAAAATAGGGAAAACCCTAATTCATTTGTACTATTCACTTTTACTGTTCCAGAGCTCTGCAGAGAAGAAACATGGTGGAGACAGCGCACAGAGCGACAGAGGTCCGGCGGGCTACGGGTAAGGATCTAATCCTAGTAGATTAGGTTTAATTTAACTTTGTGCAATTCTTTTGATTTAAATTTTGATTGTTTGGGGCATCGCGGCCGTTTTTAGGCCGTCGACGTCGTCGGGACAAAATCGTCCCGATTTCGTCGAAATCGTCCCTAGATCGTCGATTTCGTCTGACGATGAAATCGGTGAATTAGGGGCGATTTCATCCAACAAGGGGTGATTCCCAAGTTGCAAAATCGGAGATGATTTCATCCTCACAAAGGATGATTTTGCCCAATTGGGGACGATATCATCCAATGGTGGACGATATCATTTTAAACTTGATTTTAAGTTGTTTAATTTGATGTTAATGATTGGTTTATTAATGATTTTGTTGTTTTATTATTTATTTTGCAGAAGGGATTACTAAAGAGCCGAGAATGGAAATACGATGGGCTAAGAGATGACATAGCCATGCTTGACCAGGCAGAGCATGACCGACTTGGACAGGTCGGTCTACAGCATGTGGCAGAGATGCCACAAGTACCGACTGACATGGGGCTACTGACAACCCTAGCAGAGAGGTGGTATCCGGGGTCATCCTGCTTTTGGTTATCGATAGGGGAGATGGCTCCCACTCTAGAGGACGTATGGAGGATCATGAGGATCCCCATACAAGGATGGCTGATGATGCCTATGGCCAATCAGGGCCAGGCGATGATGAGGCTCACTGGAGACCCGAGCTTCACCCTGGAGAAGGGCGGAGTGAACATCGAGTCACTACGGTAGATGCCTGGGGCATCTAGGCTGACACAGGTTTTGGTAGGAGTTGTCGGTGGCTTACTGTTGTGCCACCAGAGCGGATGCAGACTACCGTGGGTGCTCTCAGACATAGTCTACGACATGAGAGACCACGGGTACAGATTTGCATGGGGCAGCTTTGTTCTTTGTCACTTGTATAGGATCCTGTATGGGGTCGTATACAAGGGAGGTCGATGTCTGGTTTTGACATCGCTGCTACAGGTTTGGTGCTGGGAGCACATTGCGATGCAGAGGCCGGTAGGGCTCCCATTGATAGGGGTTGACCGAGAGAGGCCCCGGGTTTTCTATTGGTGGCTACAAAGGGGGTCACAATGGCGGATAGATCTGTCGATGTCACGGAGGTTGCTAGATGACCTCATCCCAGACCAGATCACCTGGAGGCCATGGTGAGAGCACCCCGGGTGGGCAGAGGATGGGTAGGAGCTGGCTCGCATCAGGCGAGTCTGTTGGCTGAGGATGGAGCGAGGAGAGGTAGAGCTCCACCGCTATGATCGAGTACTATGATAGTTCGGTCTATAGCAGGGATCCCTTCTCTCAAGGATTATGAGTACTCCCAGACTATTCGAGATAGTACTACACTGAGCGGGGCTCCAGATATGCAATGATTCTAGAGTCAAGACGTGGACGATGCCCCCATCCAGCCAGTGGATGGTGACGACATCGAGGTTGTGGATGGCTATGATGCCTGGTACGTAGGCATCCACCCTCCTCGGATGATGAGGGCGTAGGGTCCAGTGCATGCTATGGTGCGCCAGATGGGGAGGCGATGAGAGCTGCTATTGAGGCAGCGGGGGTCACGGGGGAGAGAGCAGCGATGGATCCCATAGGAGAGATGCCAGAGGATGGCACGGGCTCCATAGAGGCCACGGGAGATAGGGCAGAGGGAGGAGGGACTCCCTTCATAGTAGGGGGAGAGACCACCATCGCTGATAAGGGCAAGGGTGTTGACACAGGGGAGAGCAGCGAGACGATGGCTCTTCAGGCTGAGGTTGCCCGCCTTCGAGCTCAGGTGCAGACATTGCAGGATGAGGCTACATGGCTCAGAGCTCGGGGTGGAGGAGTGAGCAGGGATGATCTAGTGTGGTCCATGATGCAGACTACATTTTACCAGGGTGTATACTTTCAGCTAGTTCCAGAGGGCCAGAGGGTACAACTGCCAGCCAACATTGTAGAACCGATCAGGCTGGGATCGGTGAGGACATCCTCACGATCGATGATGAGGACCCGAGATACATCTCGGACCTCTATGGGACCACCTCCTCCATGTCAGGGTGGGGGAGGAGATGAGGCTGAGAGCTCGAGGGCTTCTCGAGGCTAGGTGTCTATGGACTATAGATTTTGTAGAGATTTGTTGAGAGGATTGAGTATGCCAGGGTATAGATTGTGGCATACCAATCCAGTTTTGATATGATGTATATAATTTTTTGATATATATATATGATATTTTTGATGATATGACTTGTTCATATGTTTTTATGATGCTTTAATGTTTGAATTGTTTGCTTATTGGATTGATGATTCATGTAATTATGTCATGTTGAAATATTATAATTTGATGTCATGCTGTAAGATTTTAAATGAAATAATCTGATGTAAACAATTGGTTGTGGTGGTGTGATTTGATAAAAAATAAAAGAGACTTCTAACAATAATTTCAAAGGACATTGTCACTGTTATAGACCATTTCATGGAGTCACCGCTCACTCGGTCATCAAGCTAATCCCAGTATAGAAATATTGTTAAAAGTAAAAGAGTGCTTAAGAGACTGTCTTAAGACTTTGTGTTGTAATGATGGAGATAATGATGGTTTGATGATTTGTTTTCAGATTTTCATAAAAATAGTATGCATGAGATACGAAAAGAAATATGATTTTGCTAGGCATAAATTCCTAAGTGTGATAAAATTTTGAACAATTCCTTAGAATTTATACCATGGTTGCAAAATTGAATTTGAACATAATGACATGAAATAGAATAAGTGTTCGTTTGTTTGTAAAGCATAATTGTGTAACATAATGATGCAAGTCATATGTTTTGATGAATTTGTTTTAAAATAAATGGAAAATAAAATTAGAACAATGGTTTGCGCTAGGCATAGAATTATAGGTATAGACTTATACCATCATCGTGAAATCCAAAGAAGAAAATAGATTGTTGGTTTTATTGCAAGATGAATTTTTGACTTTTGATAAATAGAAAAATAATAATATGAAAATTTTGTTTGAAATTATTTTTAAGATTTTGTGAGAAGATGTATGTAATTGCTTTTATACAAAACAACAAATTCTGAAATAAAAGGATAAAATTATTCCGAAAAGAGTTACAGAAATATTTTAAATTATCTCAAAGAGAAATATAGATTTATAAGGAATCCTCATGTGCAAATGTGAGTTCATTACCGATCTTGATTTATCATAATGATACAAAATCTCTCAAATACAAATGTGTGTGCGATTGTATTGTTCATTCACCAATTTTGAGCAAGATAATTTGATACAAGTAATTTGCCTTGACCAAATGAATGTTCGTTGACCATGATTTATATGCATGTAACCGTACTGAGACTACTATGTAAGTTAGGTTATCAAGAGCTAGCTAATCCATAAGTCGACAGAGGTCTGTACAAAATAAGGTCGCTAATGTGACGGACATATCGCCACGCTAGGGATTACCCAAGGCCAAGCGGGTTGGGCACAAACCACCTGTTATGGGGCTTACCTCACAGTTTTCGAATAATTGAGAATTCCAGGGATTCAAGCTCATTCACCCTTCTTTTCTTTTCAAGGGGTAGGGAAAGGATTTTATTGCATTTTTGCTTTTGCGTTTCTCTTTTGCTTCTTTTTTTTTTTTGTACTTTTGTATTTTTGCTTGATATTTGAGAAAATATTGAAATATTGTTGTGATGATACAAAATAACCTTTTTCTTTTTCTCTTTTTCTTGAACTTTTCTTTTTCTTCCTATGCTAGGGATACTTGCTCGGATTAGCTGTAGAGCAAGGGATTTTTATTCTGGGTAGGGGTGAGCTTGTCCTTTTGTCAATTCTCAAAGATTCTAGACCATGTGCATGATAGGATAGCAAGGGAAACTTTTCGCTCAGAAAACCATTTCTACTATGTAGCATCATATCGAATTTGCAATGAAATCATTTTAATGTGAAAAGATATACTTAGTTCAAGTAAATAACAAGATCAGTTCTCTATGCTCAAAACTTTATTTAATTCAACTGTGGACTTTGATATAAGAGAGATGAATAATCATACCAAATAAAATCAAGATATTTATTCATGTGAATGTGAAAGTGCGGGATTCCAAATAAATGCTAATTTATCCAAAATAATTGAAAATATAACTGCAATACTTCACAATTTGAGAGGTACAAAATAAAAGATGTTTTTGAAGATTTTGATGATTTGGATGTTTTTAATTTTAAGTTATGAATTGAAAGAAATACAAGATAATTGTTTTTTGAAATGTTTTAAATAAGTGACTAAAAAGGAAATAATATGCAAAACAAATATATACAATGATGAAATGACCAATTTTTATGCATAGTAACGTTTAAGATGCATAATGTTCATAGGTTCTTTAAGTTCTTTACCATCCAAGGTAGATAATTTGTATGCTCTTGATCCAAATTTAGCAGTGATGACATATGGTCCAAGCCAGTTGGGCTCAAATTTACCTTTAAGGTTTTTAGTTGCATTAGTATTTTTTTTGATTTTCTTTTAAGACAAGGTCATCGATCTCAAAGGATCGAGGATGAACTTTCTTAAGATATGCTCTCTTAAGCTTGTTTTGGTAGGCGCGAAGATGCTCCAAAGCATTGATGCGCTTTTCATCGAGAAGTTCTAGCTGACTAAATCTGCCAGCACGATATTCATCCCCTACTTCAGTATCTTGAAGTAGTAGAGCTAAAGAAGGAACTTCTAATTCAAAGGGAAAAATGGCTTCAGCACCATAAACCAAGACAAAAGGTGAAGTTCCAGTGGGGGTTCGAACACTAGTTCGATAGGCCCACAAAGCAAGATATAACTGAATGTGCCAATCTCGACCGGATTTATTAACCAATTTTTTGAGAATTTTGATTAAGGTTTTATTAGATGCTTCTGCTTGACCATTACCCCGAGGATAATAGGGAGTGGACCAGACGATGTTGAATTTTATATTTTTGACATAATTTCTTGACATCTTTATTTTTGAAACAAGTTCCATTATCGAAAATGAGATTGGCAGGAATTCCAAACCTACAAATAATTTGATTAAAAATAAACTTGGAAACTTGTGTTCCAGTGCAAGAAGCTAATGGCATAGCTTCAACCCACTTCAGTGAAATACTCAATGGCGGTTATGATGAATTTGTGTCCATCGGATGACACAGGGTTGATTTTTCCAATAATGTCTAGGCCCCATTTTGAAAAGGGCCAAGGAGATGAAATAGCCTGCAGTTCTTGTGTAGGCGCATGGACAAGGTCAGCATGTTTCTAGCACTTGTCGCAATGTCGCACATAATTATGTGCATCATTTTCCATGGTAGGCCAAAAATATCCTATCCGAAGGAGTTTCTTAGCAATGGCGCTACCACTAAAATGTCCCCCACAAGATCCATTGTGGGCTTCATTCAAAGCTGATCTAGATTCTTCTAGATTCAAACATCTCAATAAGATGCCTTCAAAAGATCTTCTATACAAGGTATTACCAATAATCACAAAGCGACTTGCTTGTCTACGTAATAACCTACGTTGGTTGCTAGTACAACCATCAGGGAAGGTTCCTTTCTGCAAAAAATTAAATATATCAGTATACCATGGTTCAGGAGTTGTTTCATTGATGAGAAACACATCCAAAGGTTCTAAGCATGATTTTCTTGAAGCGGGTTCCTAGAGTCGATGAATAATTATGGTAGCATATTCATCGTCTAACTCCAAGGGTAAAAGAGATGCAGTTGCAGCCATAGCGTCAGCCGCACGATTGCTAGTTCGAGGAATAGCTTCCAAAGTAACTTGATCAAACAAGGATAATAACTACAAAACATATGCTTTATATGGGCGTAATTTATCATCTCTAGTCTGATAAACATCATTGATTTGATTTATGACAAGTTGGGAGTCACCGAAAACCAATAAAATTTTAATTTTCAATGCCAAGGCAGCTCGTAATCCAAGGATAAGAGCTTCATATTCAGCAATGTTATTGGTGCAAGCAAATGTTAATTTGAAGGATAGAGGTATAAGATGTTTTTGTGGAGATATTAAAATAATACCCGCACTAGCCCCACTCATGCATCGGGCTCCGTCAAAGTATAGGGACCATTGCTCTGAATGGTCTGCCTCTAGTTTAAGGCATTCATCAGGAAACTCAATGATGAGGGGATGAGTAGATTCTAAGGGTGCAACAACTAATTGATCTGCTATGATTTGACCTTTAACAGACTTTTGTCCTATGAAGGTGAGTTCAAACTCGCTTAGCGCAAGAACCCACTTGGTTGTGCGACCAGATAAATACGGTCGACTCATGAGATATCGCAAAGGGTCGAATTTGGCAATAACATACATTTTCTGACTGAGCATATAATGTCATAGTTTCTATGTAGAAAATATGATTGCTAGACATAATTTCTCTAATATGGTATAGCGAGTTTCATAACTGATTAAGGTTCTGCTAATGTAATAATTAGCACGTTCTTTCTTCTCATCGTCAAGCTGAGCTAACATAGCTCCTAAGGCAGAATCAGAAGCAAAAATGTACAAGATAAAAGGATGATCAGATCTAGGTGGGGAAAGCACTGGTGGTTTGAGGAGATATTGCTTAAGGAGTTCAAATGCTTCTTGGCATTCTTCATCCCAATGAAAAGAGACATCTTTCTTAAGAAGCTTAAGAAAGGGTCCAGTTTTGTCTGCCAACTTGTCGATGAAGCGGCGAATAGCTTGAAGCTTACCTTGTAAACTTCGTAATTCTGATATATTGGTGGGTGCGGGCATATCTGTGATAGCCACGATCTTGAGAGGGTCAATTTCAATGCCACGTAAAGAAACTATAACCCCTAATAATTTATCGGACTTAACTCCGAATATGCATTTAGCTGGATTTAGTCGGATAAGATATTCCCTTAACCGATCAAATACTTTCCTTAAGTCATTTAAATGATCATCTTCTTTGATGGAACGAGCTATGATATCATCTACATAATCATGTAGGATATCATGCATCATATCATGAAAAATATAAGTCATAGCTCGTTGATAGGTTGCACCTGCATTCTTTAAGCCAAATGGCATCACTTTCCAACAAAAGGTTCCCCAAGGGGTAATAAAGGTTGTTTTGGCCTGATCTTCAGGAGCTATCCTGATCTGATTATAACCAGAAAATCCATCCATTAAGGATATCATTCCACTTCCAATAGTAAAGTCAATGATCTGATCCATGTTGGGAAGAGGAAAATCATCTTTAGGGCATGCAACATTAATGTCTCTGAAATCGGTGCAAACCCTAACTTTAGTGGCTTCTTTCTTAGTTATTGGAACTACATTAGAGATCCATTCGGCATAATCAATGGCTTGTATAAAAATGACTTTCAACAGTTTTTCTAGTTCTCCTTTGACTAGTAAGGCCACTTTAGGATGCATTTTTCGAAGTTTCTGTTTAACAGGTTTAGCATCTGGATGGACTACTAGATGATGCATAACTACGGAAGGGTCCAAACCTGGCATGTCTTCATATGTCCAAGCAAAGACATCTTCATAGTCTTTAAGAAATGAAATGTATTTATCTTGTTTTTCTTGACTCAATTCTGATCCAATATTGATTATGTGAGGGTTATGTTCGGTTCCAATGTTAATTTTTATAACGTTTTCAACTTCCATATGTAAATCTCTCTCAAAATTAGGTGGGGCGGATGAAACACCTAATTCTTGTAATTCTTCCAAGGTTAACTTGGATAATTCATCTTGAGGAGTCGAGGCCTCAAGTTGGGCTATACTAGGTATAGAGCCATCAAAATAAAATTCATTATATAACAATTCCTCAATGGAAACATCATGAAAGATATCTCCCTCCAACTCGTCGTCGGATTCGGCAATCATTTCGGGGTAGGCTATGGATAGCATATTGCAGGTAAAAGAATTATTCTTTAGACACAAAGAATCTTGTTTATCTAGATAATCTTGATAACATACGAGATGGTCATCATCCTCAAATGGAAAGGGCTGACCTTTACTAGAAAATAGGCCCACACCACAGCGGGCAGGCCACGGTTCTACCTCAAAAGGTTCTTTCATACCATTTTGGAAAGGTCCCAAACCTTTCCCTTTATATCCCAATTTAAGCATTATGGGCTTAGCTTTAAGATAATCATTAGCAAAATAGCATCTAGCATATCCATCACAATGTGTCTTAATGTTTCTGGGTATTCTTCCCCAATCATATCCTTTATAAATAAAAGCACAACTCCCGACTTGGTAGATACTTCCCATAGGCTATGGGAGGCCCAAGGTACGAGGAGAGGGTGGGAGTTTATTTAAAAGGAGGGAAGTCTGCATGGCAGTGTTGGCTTCCTCAGATATAAGAATTGTAGATAAATCGGGTAAGAGCTCATCGGTAAGAGCATAAGAGGTAGAAGGAACATTTCCTACATCGTCGGGTGTAGAAAGGATGCCTGTAGTGGATGTAGATGTCATAGGGATATTGATGGGTGAGTCTATAGGTATGGAAGATATAGGAGTAAAACAAGAAGCATTGGTTGTAGGTTTAGGATCTTTTCGAGGTCCTAATGTGGTTTGTTCAGAAGATGGTTGAGCTATATGTATAGGTGTAGTTGAAAGAGTAGATGATGTTATGGGTGTGTGTTTCACACGTTTGGATGGATGATAAGAATTAGGATGTGTGGATGACAGGGCAGGGCAAAATTGAACTCCAACAGGTTCTACCAAAGCGCACATATCAAAGGGTCTAGGATCACCATGAATGGTAACCAACTGGTTTTTAAATTTGAATTTAACACACTGATGTAAAGTGGAGGGAACCGCTCGCATCGCATTGATCCAAGGGTGACCCAAAAGTATATTGTACGATGCGGGGCAATGTACAATAAACACGGTCGTATCTAGGGTTCTAGGACCAACTTGCAAGGGTATAGTAATGACTCCACACGTTTCTTGTGTCTCGTCATTGAAGGCTTTTATAATCATATCAGTTCTTTTCATTTCATCACTTCTAAACCCAAATCATTGGTAGAAGTCAAAAGTGCAGATGTTTAAAGATGAACCATTATCAATCAAGACTCGTTTAACGACTACATCTCCAATTAAGGCAGTAATATATAAGGGGTTATCCTTATGTAAACTATGTTGCGGGATATCTTTATCTCGAAAGTCAATACAATCGACTTCTCGAGTGATGATAGTATTGGACATGGCTTCAGATTGAATATTTTGTGGTACCATCATTTGGCTTAATGTAAGCATTAATTCATCCCTATGGGTAGGAGAAGATCTTAACAGGTCCAAAAGGGAAATTCTAGTTGTAGTATTGGATAATTGTTCATTAATATTGTAAGGAGGTTTAGGTTGAACATTAGATGCATAATTCCCTTTATTGGGATTTTTCAAAACAAATGGGGCTGATCCATCATTCTGAGTTTGATCCTATTGAGAGGTTTGAGCCTATTTTCTGGTAATGGCTCCGATGGTTCCTACAATATTATTTTGCAAGTGATGAATAGGTCTTGGTCTAGCATTTATGGCTTGTTCATTAGAAACTATTTGGTGAGAAGATGGTCTAGTAGTGACTCTTCTAGGAAATGGTTCTTCTGGAACCATAGAACTGGTGATAGGTTGAATAGGATCTGATTCATCTTCAGAACTATTCGATTGATTTGAGGTGATTTCCATGTCACTTTCAGTCTCATATTCAGTGTCACTAAGATCAAGTATCCGAATATTATGTAGAGGTCTAGTCGTAACTATGGATAAAGTTGTGTCAAATATTTGAGGATCATGAACAGGTAATTGTCCACTAATAGTCCCTACATATCGGGTAGGAGGAGGAACATTGTGATGCTCAATTTGATTGGCCACCTCTTTACCATGTTTTGGTAAAGGATGTTGAAATATGTCCAATGATTGATTGGCATTCTGATTCTGATTTTGGGGAATGCTCTTTTGAGCGTTATTAGAAGGATTTTGTTTAGGTTGGAAGGCTTGCACCTCCATCTCATTATTATCAATCAAATCTTGTATTTTATGTTTTAATATTTTACAAGAGTTGGTAGCGTGTCCAGGTCCTCTATGAAAATCACAATATAAATCAGCTCTGTATCCGGGTATGGTTGGATCGGGTTCTCGGATAGCTGGTAATTGGATCAAGCCTCGTGCTAGTAATTGCGGGAGAATGGTTGATAAAGGTTGATTTAACCTAGTAAATTCTTGGGGTGGTTTATCAGGAGGTTTCAATATAAACTTCTCTGTTGTTTTCGTAGTATTAACATTAGCAATGTTTTCGCTATCAGGTGACTCCGTCACCCACAACTTGTTTATTTTTATATTGATTTCTGGATGTTTTCTCATCATCTTTCTTTTTGAGCTGACCTCTTCTAATGAGAGCATCTTCCACCCTTCGAGCTAAGTCTATAGCTTGATCGAAGGTGGTCAAGGTAGCGGTTGATAATTCATAGGATAGTTGTTCTTGTAAATTATTGATAAAAATATCTAACATCTCCTGATAAGGTAACACAAAGTGTAATTTTCCTATCAAGCTGTCTCCATCGAGCTAAGAAGTCAGCAAAACACTCATCTTTGTCTTGTTTTAGGTTGTACAAATATTTAATGGTTACATGCCTTTCGATATAGGCACTAAATTGATGCACAAAAGACTCAGCGGTCTCTTCAAAATTTCTCAAAGAATGAGTAGGTAGTTGATAATACCATTCCAATGCCATCCCCCCTAAGCTTTTCGGGAACATTTTTAGTAATAGCAAATCATCATGTGATATGTCATGACATGCTATCCTAAACATACGAAGATGCTCTATGGGATCTTCGGTTCCTTTATATATAGGTAGGACAGGCATAGGAAAGTGTTTGGGATATGGTTGTGCTACAACTATAGGATCTAGAGGTTGACTACACATCTCTCGATAATTGTACGAGGGACGGTAGGGATCTATCTGGTCCATGCGAGAGACTAACTATTTCACCATGGCTTCCAAATTACCAGTTTGTCCACCATATTGGTTTGGTGGTACATGAGTATGGGATTTGTGACCGTAGGAAGGCGGGACATAAGGATTAGATGCTATATTGTTGTTATGCAAATGGTTGGTAGGAAGAGTATTATGAAGAAGATTTGTTGTAGCATTATGTTGTATCCCAGATTGTTGGAAATTGGTATTTGGTTTTGTTTTAGGCTTTTGTTGATTTGAGGTATATTGATCAATAGCTTGGCGAAATAGAGTAGTGAATGAAGGTTTCTTTTGTGTGGGGATAACCCTTGGCTTGGTAATAGGCACTCTAGGTGGTTGGGTAGCCTGTTGTTGTTGCATGTTTTGGATTATAGCAGCCATGTCCAAATTGGACGGTCCAGCTTGATCACTCTCTTGATCAACAAAGGACAAAGGATTAGTGCGTGTGTGATATATGTCTTCTAGGGTTGCTTGAGTATCACTAATTTGATCTTTATCCATATGAACTGCTCTATTAAGGGTGCCAATATTATTATTGAGAAATTTCCAAAAATGGTCCATGTTCTCAAAAGTAATAACTCCTTCTGGAGTTATTTTAGGAGATGAGGATCCTTCCTCTCTATCATTTTCTTTTTGTTCATTTGCATCCACAAATTCTTCTTCTTGTTGGTTTAAGGTTACTTCTTCCTGAATTGGGTCTTCAAGAAGGGCATCTGGTTTATTTGTGGTTTTTCCTAACCAATCTTCTTCTACTTCAATTTGTTTTCCATTCCTGAGTCTAGTCATTGTGTCTAAATTTAGGTTTTAGCAAATATATATTAATATATTTGCAACAGATCTTGGGAGGTATATATTTTAATTATATACCTACTATAATACTTAAAAGAAAATGTTTTGATTTTTTTTGTTATGATTTTATTTTTTTTGTTTTTTGTTTTTGTTTTTATGCTTATAAAGACAATAAACAACACACTAAATACAAGAAATAACAATAATAAAATAATAACTTAGTTTTCTATAAATAGTTTATAGATATCATTGATAGGATCAAGTTCATCAAGAGTCATAAAGTGCTCCTCTTCAAATTGGAAATTGTTTTTCAAGAAGTCAACAAAGTGTGCTATGGTGATATTATCTGTTTCAGATTCTATTTTGTAAAAATAAATCTCATGGCAATATTCTCGATATAACACAGCTCTGGGAACTCTATTCCATATTTTTCTATCCGTAAGAACGACCTCTTGGTCCTCTACACGAGACAGAAATTTATGTACTACGGTTGCATTCTCAAGGTATTCCTCAAAGGTATACAACTCAGAAGACACAAGGGCTCTTTTATCTGCTAACCACCTATGGCAAGCTCTCTGAAGTTCATGATACAAAATCACTTGATCGGGATCCAGGATTCTATCTAGGACAAACCTCTTGATTTGCCTAAGTTCGGTTGCTCTAGATGAAATGAGATCCAATCTCCTATCAAGTTCGTCCCACAAAGGTTGAACCCTATTTGTTTGAGGTACTCTAAGCACAGAAGTAATCTCTATAGTTGCTAATTGATTTTCAACATTAATGGTGACAACTCGTCTTTTATTATAGTCTACCATCTAAATATGACATGCAAATTTTCTTAAGTCTAAATGCATTTATGTTTTGGTTTTTATTTTTTTTATTTTTAGAAAAGGTTTTTGTTTTCAAAAGGTTTCTGTTTCACGTCGGGTTCACCAAAATGTATCGCTCCAAATTTTTCGCACCCTTACCTTCAGGCTATAGGATCCGTGCCCGGAAGGGGGATGTGAAAAGGATGGGACAATACCTCGGACTGAGAGGCCCTTTGAAGGTCCCGCCTCTCGGGGGAGGTGTATAAGGGTGAATTTTTGATGGATGGTGGGTTCACCAGGAAACTTTTGAATGGCAGTTTCCATGCCTAGGTTGATAGTGTGTTTGATGTGTTCATTTTTATGCTTTAATCATTCAACTCCTAGGTTTGGCCGATATGAATCTAAACTATTCTATATGCCAATGCTGATTTAAATGAATACAAAAAATAGAAATGGATGCAAATAACAGAGAATATGCTAACTAGAAGGTGTCATACCCGATTTCGGATGTCTGATGGAGATTCGAGTCTTGTAGCGATTTAGATCATCTCAATTTGTACGTAATCATCGATATTTCTCGGGATCATCCCAAATCACAGAAGGTCATCTGAAATCAGACAGAATCATCTAAAATCTGACGAATTCGTCAGAAACCTGCAATCACAAAAATAGACACAAAATACCAAATATGCAAATGCGAAGCAAGGGATAATGGTAGAAATAATAGCAAACATGCCTAAATAATAGATTATAATAACAAATAAGGAAATGCAATAAATTTAATGATTGATTTTAACTTTATCATGCAATTATGCTAAATGAGGTGAACTCCAAGATGCATAAAACATAATAACTTAAAACAGTGCAGAGATATGATATGAAAAATGCAGAAAAAGCTAAGAAAATGCAAACTCTAAACTCGGACTGCCCTCAATCTGGACTACAGTCAGGATCGCCTCCAATCGTACGAGATCGTCCGAAATCGTTCGAGATCATCCGCGATGATCCAAGCTAGCTTCGACTGAAAAATAGTAGAGTTCCTGCAATAAAAATACAAAAATACCGAATGCAAGCAAAATAGTGTGAGGGAATAAGGAGCTAACTCTGCAATGAAATCCGTCAACTAAGGGGTTGGGGGTTCAGTGAGAATCAGCCAGGGGGAATCAGGGAGAGACAGGGGATAAACTAGAAAAATCCTAGTTTATATAGGATTAGGAAGAGGTTTGGGAGGTTGGGGATCATCCCAATCTGGGAGATCTCCAACAGGGAAATCTCCAACTACGCAGACACGCTTCGCCCGAGTTGGAGAGGTTGTTGAAACAGAAGCTAATTATGAAAATTTGGTTTTGGGACGAAATCGTCCTGGACGTTCTGTTCCAGATGAATTCGTCAGATCGGGGATGATTTCGTCTAATCTGAGACGATATCGTCCAACGGTCAAAACAAATCCTAAAAATGGCATGAAAAATGGGGGAAGCGGGTAAAAGGCGGTTTAACGGGAAGTTTGGGGTTGAAATTCAAATTTTAATATTTTATCTTTTTACTAAGGTTTTAACCGTGCCAATTTTAGGGTGCTACACTCCCTTCTTCAACACTACATCATCATGTTCTGTCGATGACTTAACTAGCCAATTTTCTACCTTATCTCTAAATGTGAATTACCTAAAACATGACATGGTATCTCCACCACCATCACCAATACATATAGCTATATCCTTGACTATGCATTAGTAGCTCCATCACTCCATTACTTGATCACATTCTCCACCAGTCATATTATGCCCTCCACTAAGCGTCCTCAAACTTGCACATGTTATTGTCTTCATCATCAGACTCTTCACCACCTACATACACCACGACATTGGTTAACATGTTTTATGTAGACATCTTTGCCCCAATTTGGTATACACACCAGTCGATTCATGATGACACACCCAATCTCAACATCCTTAAATTTACATATATTTCACCTACACCTTCACCACATGATTTCTAGATTTCACCTCATGTCTTGCATACTAAAAATGCTCCTTCACCTTCCACCCCACCCCACATTCCATGGGTTCACCACATAAACATCTAACTAGATGATGAATTTGATATACTAGAGGCCATCATTGAACTCCACCTTATACCAATCCCCAAACATCTTCGAGATGGTTCCCACATGCTTGTGGAAGATACTATTGAGGTTGACATTGGTGATTATCCTAAAAATCCACACATAGTCAAACTCACCACTAGCCTCTCACTAGAAGAGCACATCACATTTACCACTTTCCTTAAGGAATATATTAGAGTCTTCACCTGGTCCTACAAGGACATGCCTAGCCTTGACCCTTCCCTAGTGGTTCATAATCTCACCTTAGAAAAAGACACCAAACCCATAAAACAATAGTTGTGATGTATTCATCCTATCATTTCTCTCCTCATAAAATCAGAGCTCCAAAATCTCCTTGATGTAGGTTTCATCATTCCCATAGATTATCCCAAGTGGATTTCTAACATGATACTAGTCCCAAAACCCTCTGATGAGGTTTGTGTATGTATTTATTTCCATTACCAAACATTAACTCACTCATAGATTCCATTGTAGGCCATGAGATGATATCCCTTATGGATGGATTTTTTGGATACAATCAGATCAAAATCAATCCTACTAACCAACACAAGAATTTCTTCATAACCCCTTAGGGGACCTTCTACTACAAGGTCATGACTTTTGGCCTCAAGAATGTTGGGGAAACCTATCAAAACACAATGACTTACATTTTCCATGATTACATGCATAAAACCATGGAAGACTACATCGATGATCTTATCGTGAAATCAAAAGAGCATTCACAACATCTTATTGACCTACGCTAAATATTTGATCACCTCCTAGAACAAAACATTCACCTAAACCCAAATAAATGCATCTTTGGTGTCACTTCAGATAAAATTCTAGGGTTCATCATCTCTCAATGAGGCATTGAAGTTGATCCTAACAAATTCAAAGTCATCCTTTAGATACCTCCACCCATAAACCTTAAACAATTATGCAGCTTGCAAGGCAAAATCTAGTCGATACGTCACTTTATTGCCGGACTCTTAAATAAATGCAATTCATTTAATCACCTCTTGCAAAATGGGGTCACCTTCAAATGGGATGAAAACTATCAAAAATCCTTTGATTCCATAAAATACTACCTTACCTCTTCACCAGTTTTATCCCCTCTAGATCCATAGTTGCCATTCACTCTATACATTTTCTCTATGGACTTCACACTCGGTACACTCCTCGTTTAAAATAATGAACTCAATCATGAGTGAGCTATATGCAATATCAGCCGTACACGGGTTATTTATGAAACCCACTATGCATACATGGAAAAGCTATGCTTGGCTGTCATTTTTGCTACCCAAAAACTATGCCATTACATGCTCAATCCCACCATCTTTGTCATCGCCTGTGACAATCCACTTTGGTACGCTATGAACAACAATTATCATAACTCTCGAACTACTAAATGGATTATGCTCCTTACTAAATTTAACCTAGAATTCATTTTACAAAAATCCATTAAGGGGTAGGTCATCGTAGACCAACTCGTAGAGGCCCCACTACCTGATAATCACCCTCTCATCATCCAACTCCTTGATGATTCCATTTTCAATATCACAAAACCTGAAGAGTATGTTGAACCTAAGATAACTACCAACTTAACACTCTTCTTTTATGGTTCCCATTGCACACATGCTAGGGGTGTAGGCATTGTCTTCTTCACACCAGATGGAGAGCCTCTTCCATTCTCATTTAAATTAGGGTTTCCTTGCACAAACAACAATGTAGAATATGAAACCCTTATTATTGATTTAAAATAGGTACATTCAATGCACATTTGATGCCTTCTCATCATTGGAGATTCTATTCTTATTGTAAATCAAGTCCAAGAGATATGGCAATGTCGTTATCTCATTCTCCAACAATATAAGAAAATCACCCAACAACTCCTCACCCAATTCGAGTGGTATGTTATTGAAGTTGCTTCGTGTTCTTCCAATCATTTTGTTGATACAATGGTCTCCTTAGGATCACTGATACCACAAAATCCCCTCTCCAACATGACATATGTGTCTATTCATACACTTACCAGATCAGCTATCTCATCTTTATCTCATACATATGATGATGAAATTCATGTTCTCCAAACCGAACCACATGATCCTTGGTTTTCCCAAATTAAGTATTACATCAAATTAGGATTCCTCCCTTATGAGCTACCACATGATCAATACCGAGCATTCAAACAATGCACCATTCATTACACACTATTGGGGGACATCTTGTACCACCATGGTTATGATGGTATCCTCCTATGTTGCCTTGAACCACATGAATCTCAGTGGGTAGTACAAGAAACCCATGATGGTACTTGCGGTGGCCACTTCAATGGTATGGCTATCACCAAGTGTATCTTACGTATGGGCTACTACTGGCCCAAAATAGAGCATGATTATTGTGAGTATGTCAAGTGGTGCATAAAATGCCAACAACATGGCAACCTCACATACCTTCCTTCCTAAGATCTCCAACCAATTCAATCCATGTGGTCTTTCTCACAATGGGGCCTCGATATCATTGGATAGATCACACCTACCTCATCAAACAACCATAAATTTATTATCACTACCATAGAGTACTTCACAAAGTGGGTCAAAGCCATCCCACTTGTCCAAACCATGGGAGCCAAGATTACGGTGTTTATCATAGACCACATCATATATCGCTTTGGCATTCCTTCTCAAATCATCTATAATAATGGAAAGTCCTTCAAAAACAAAGCTATCCATGCCCTCTATGCTAAATTTAACATCCACCATATCTTCTCAACCCCGTACTACCCATAGGGTAACGACCAGGTCAAAGCTACCAACAAAACCATTTGCTCTATCCTTTAGAAAATGGTTGTAGAATCCCATCACAATTGGTATAATTAGATGCCCCTTACCTTGTGTAATTACCATATGAGCATCCATATACCCACTAGGGAAACCCCATTCTCCTTGGTCTATGGTGCCAAAGCCATTATGCCCCTTGAGCTTGAGATACCTTAAATATGAATCTCCATGAAAGACTTCATCGATGATGACACTACTCATCAAGCCTATCTTGATCAATTAAAACTCTTGGATGAGCATTATATTCACACTATCAAGCACACATGTGTCTATCAAGACCACCTTCATTATGCCTAGAATAATAAGGTAAACTAGCACAAATTCCAAATTTGTGACCTAGTTCTCAAGGAAAACCAATAAATCACAAGCCAACCTCGATAGTAGCAAGACAAGTTTACTCCTAACTGGTTGGGCCCATACATCATCACACACAAATTTGGCTCTAGTGCCTATTAATTAGCAAACCTCTAAGGCTCCATTGAACTTGAGCCTATCAACATCATTCACCTTTGTACATTCAATGCCTAGCTTATCTAGGTGAGCACCCACATAGAGTGTATATGGGATCATCACAATACAATCCTGATTTACATCATTTATACACTACATCACACTACACACATGATCCCACACTTTTTTTTACACAATATAACCAATTGTAATTTACTTTTTATATCATTTATATGCTATGGGTATTTTTATTTTTGTAGGTCTTTCATCGCTAGTAATGACATCTTTAGTGAAAGGACCTGATTTCAGACATACATATCCAACATACATTCACCTCCATCATGTAGGACCCCCAGATATTATATTCCATACCAGTCACCCCAGTCAATCTGTCTCAGACATCCAAAATGGCTCACATATGCCAACACTCCACCTCATCACACTCTTATCCCCAAAGCTCACCCCACCATAGCTCATGTTATTTTAGGCATGCTTTATATTCCATTCACTTAGGAGATAATCAAGTTTCCCTATCTTCCTTTGTATATAAGGAAGAGCACTTACAGCCATCAACTTCACATACATAGGAGTCATCCCCACCTCACCTGGTCAACCCTAGGGATTCGTATCTACCATATTCCTTAGTTTTTCAACTTCCACCAGTCTAGTACCCCCTTAATAGGGGAACTACACCCATTCATTCATCTTCTGTAGGACTACCTCCACCCCTAGCAATTGGGATATCACCCTATAAATTATCCCTCCAATATCATGCCATCCATACTACATCCACTTGCATTCCCTATTCCATCAACATCACTTCCTACAACCATCCCCTATACCACTTATCCTTCAAAAGCCACCATCACCATTTCATGGCCTCTTGCTCTAGCTTGCAACACCATTAGCGTAGTAGTTTCATTATTCTCCCTCTTCATATTTTTCACTCCCTTCTTCACACCCATACCTCCACTCCATATACCTGCTTGAATCCTGATCCTCACCTTCCTTGATTCCATCACCTCCCCCCATTGATACTAAAAATATCCTCTCCCGTATCAATAACCTTGAGTTACATTTGAGCCATTATCACTGCCAATCCTCTTCATAATGTTCTATCGTGGCTTTACTAATATCACCTTCTTCTAGGCTTACCCTTAATTCCTAAAACCTATCTACATATGATTCTAATGTCCTAACTTGACCACCCATTCCTACCCCACTTCCTTCACGCTCATCACCACCCAACCCATATATTTATCCTAGGCCAGTCTAGTCATCACCATTGTCTTAAATATTCCACCAATTATTTCACCAGGACCTCCTTTCTTTACTCAAAATCCAACCTATTGATCCCTCATTCCCCAAGCCATGTGATTATAATAAAAAATACTTTTGTGTCTACCACCATAAGCCAAGACATGACATCGATGCATGTTGTACATTTGAATCCATTATTCAGGATATGCTCTCTGATAATGATCACTCACATCCTAAACAAAATCCCTCACATACTCACCTCCAAAACCCCCACACCAACTAGTACATCGCTCCACCCCACCACAAGATTCATTTACTCCTATACCTCACTACTTCCAACAACCATCCAACTATACCAACTACCAAAATCCAATTCACCTTATCACTTCCTCGAGTCACTTACAACCTGATCTACATCATTTTTCATAGTTTTTATTTGCTTCTATGCTATTTATTTTCTTCCATTACATATCATCACCTCCTTCCTTGTTAGCATTGTTGATTGGTCATGCTTCGAGCAGTTACATTCCTATGCTGATTATCCCCTCCTCTCTTCTATTTTTATTTCCTTTTTATTTATATTGTTGTTTCATCCCCTCATCTTTATCACATTTTTGCATTTTTATGTTCTTCTACATTGCGCATCAGGATTCTCTATCCACACCCATCAGGCCCACACCTACTTGCCTATTTATTTGATTTTATCCTGGTTTCTACATCCCCCCATACACTAGGGAAACCATTATCATAACTCTCTATTCTCATCATCGTCATCCTACACATCCATATTTTTATATGGTTTAAAATATCCTCTAATTACATCTCACATATTTCCTCTTGCAGATATTATTATTTCATACTGCATCTCTCACTACATTCATTGCACATATCCATCCTTATTCTATGGTTTCATTCATTTTTGTACATTCCATATATAGAAATGTGCCCCTATTAGGAATAACATATGCACTTCTTAGCATTACCACTTGGATATCCACCCCCTTTCTCAGGATTCCAGGATCTATGATATCTTGTATTTTCTTAACCATTCACTAGTTCATTCAATCAAATGTTACCTCTAGCTACCAGGTTATTACAATCCTCATAATCTTCTTTGGTTAGTTCAACTTCTCTCAAGGACCACTCACACAGGTCACAACTTAAACAAATTTTGAGTCTAGGGAATATAATGCCTTGTGTAGATATCGCCATCTAGTGAATGATCTCCTCTACACATCCTATCATTTTCATGGTCAATATACAACCTAGGGATAAAAAAAGGGATAAGAATAAGAAAAAAAAATAAAAAGAGAAAAAAAAATCCAACATTCACAAAAAAAAAAAGCACCACAAAAAAGAGACAAGCAATAAATGAGAGGCTAGAAAACAAAAGGAAAAGCCTCCAGATTTTACAGTTGTTATGCTTCATCGCATTTGGTCCTTAGGTTTAACATAAAATTTATGGGACAATTTACATCACTAGAAAGCCCTAAGCACTTACCTACTAGTGGAATAGTCTTACAAGTGGCAACACATCTGTCACATTATCGACATTATTTTGTATATATCACTGTGCGCTTGTGGATGAGCTAGCTACTTAAGCTATGTTTACAATGAATTAGTCCTACCTACCTCAAAATGGATAAATGAACATCACCCATTTTTACACACAGGTCCTTGATAGACTTTGAACTAGCTAAGTTAGTTATGATTTTTCCATAGATCTCGCTTAGTTTTTCATGAGTTTTGATTGCTACAACTATGATTATAAAAAATGTTGTATATACACTACACTTTCCTACATCCCTAAGATTACTATACAAGTGCTTCCTATGCACATTTTTGCTCTTGCATACATGCATCCTTGAATCTATCTATAGTGACCCCAGAGAAGTAGTTGCATTGTCCAATCACTCTATTTGTGATTATTATTAAATATTTTAACGTCTATCATGCATTAAATGAAAAAAAATAAAATAAAGACATAACCAAAGTGTGAATAAATAAATGAATGAATGCTTTGTATTGATATTTCCAATATCTAGTTACATATAAATCCCTCTACATGATATCCTTCATTTGATACATGATTTTACACAAAAATGGTAGCATATGTATAAAATATCCCCTAGCAAGGGGTGATACGCCTTTACAAGCTTCCCGATGATGCACACAAAACTGTATGAGGGCTTACAGATGCCTCCTTCTTCAAGTCTGATTCCTAGAGGGATCCTCTTGCTACTATATATTGTAGATCTTTCTGATGAACCTATAGCCCTGAAATAAATGAAACAATAACATACACTTAGATGTCCAAGATTGCCTCCCCGAATGAGGATGTTAGCAATGAATAAGCTCAATTGAAACAAATGCAATGAAACTAGTACTATGAATGCAAATAACTAAAATAAAGCTTATTCTAATGACATGAAAACATGAAGGAAGAAAAATAATAGAAAATATCACCTAAAACCTAGACTAGGTTATGGGCCACTATCTAGGACAACGGCCGCTAAGATGAAATTTTTCCCTATTGATCCAAAGGCTATGGGCTCAAGTCTGCTACTAATATTAAAATGATTACCATATATGTTCAGATTTGCCCTCCAATTCGATAGGGCTTCACCACAAAATTGATCTCCAAGGGAAGATCTCCAAGTCTCTAGAAGCTCTCCTCAATGATCCAACCTGTTCAAAATTTTGATATGTGATGTTCTCTCTCTCTAATTGATAAAATAAGGTCCCCTAGTGCTTTTAGGTTTACTCCTTATAAAGTGGTTGAATCCCTAGGTTAATTTTCAAGCCCTAGGACTGAATCCCTCATGCACACTGGATGTTAGCATGAGAATTTAAGTTTTTGTCTACCCTTTAGGGGTAGTTAACTGATGTCTAAATCTGGACTTGAGTATTTCATGTAGCCTAGTTGTAAGGAGGAATGCAAATTTGTCTCCGCTCATCCTTATTACATGTAGACGACCACTGCTGCCCATGATTAGGTTGTATGGGTGGAAAAATGCATTTAAGTTTTAGCTATTGTCATCTATAGCAACTAAGGTTTGGCCGCTCTAAGCTATAGTGGCCAAAATCCAGCTGCTCTGGTCCATAGCGGCCAGGCTTGGATGGGCTAAAAATACCCCAAATGAGTGGCAAAAATTACTTTTGACACTTGGAAGGTCCCAAGGTTTAGTCACATGACCTATGGGTGTGCCTATGTGAGTAGTCTCCCTAAACATGACATGTTTTAGGTGTCTAAAAATGCCCCTTTTTATGATACATTGAGTGAATAACACAACGCATAGTGAAAACATAGACTGCTATGTTTACAGGGTGTATGATGATCATTGATTTGATCAATACTAGATGGCCCAATCATGTAAGATGATATGCATCCTTGAATCATTGCTCCAACTTGATTGAAGGCTTAATTTAGCACAGGGCTTGCACATGTCCACTTGCACTCATTCCTCAAATGTAATCGGGTAGCTTATGCTTCTACAACAGAACTGACCAGAGGAGAGCTACAATTTGAAGATGTCATATTTGATTATGAACCTAGAAAATGGGAGGAAAGTTTTGTAATAGTTGTATGCAATGATTTGTAGGATGAACGTAATTTTGATATCATCAAGTGATCTTTGGTTGACTTTGATTATGATTATTTTTAAGACTTGAACTACCCCTTCACACATATGAATTGGTGATGGAAGGCAATGAATGAAGCAACAAGTCACTTGACCACTTTGACTAGCTTTGGTTCCTTTCTAGTGTTTTTTATTTTAATGAGCAAACCCCATCCAAGTGTGATTCCAATTGTTTATGATGATCACTCATCCCTATCCCGAGGAGCGGTTCAACCACAAATAGCCTTCTTATGGAGTTAGGATGAGCGATTCTATTTATGCTTGTATTGAATTACTTGGCTTAGTGTTTTTGGTGTCATAGGAGTGTTAGGATGATTCCCTCATACCCATGGAGCAGTCTGACCATCTTGATCTTCTTTGGGGTTGAGGTGATGCATCGTAATTCAAAATAAATAATTTTTCCTGAGTAGCTCTATGGTAATTTACTCATCTCACCAAGTTGCATGGAGTGCAAATTGCTGCAACCACAAAGTTGATAGAGTAAGTAACTTAATACGAAGTGTACTTGAGATTTGTTTTTATGTGATTTTTTTTTTATCATTATGATGATCAAGTACCATTAAAATGTTCTTATTTGACTTTTTTTACTATTCATTTTGGAATGAATCTGCTTACTTTTACTTGTGCACCCGATCGCTTTCAGGTCTAGTGGCCTCTAAGTCCCTCCTTGTGGCCACTCTCGCCCTGAGCGGCCAAGAAATTTGGGCTGCTAATGTCAACAGCGGCTGAAGCATGACTTGAGGAGTACAAAAGGAATCTTGGGTTTTGAATTTTCATTTTTCTCCATCTAAAATTTTGCTTTCCAGAACTCTGACAAGAAAGTGACATTTGCATATTGGAGTGATGTTACATTGGATACCATGGTTGCACAGGGAGAGACATATGCAAGTAGAGGAGCTAGAGCTTCTTAGATATTCTTTCAAACCTTGACCCTGCTTTCTTTTTGGGTAAAATTGAACCTCACTAATTAACTAGTAAATGAACCTCACTAAATCTATTGGCAACGAACCGAATCCATAGATAGGTTTAGGTTAGGTTTTGTTTTGGTAGGCTTGTCCCCATTTGTTAAATTTTTTGTTATTTGCAGCCTAGGTTTTACATGTTTGCCATGTCGCCCATTGGCCGTTGCTGCTTAGAATAAGCTCAATGGAAACAAATGCAATGAAACTAGTACTATGAAAACAAATAACTAAAATAAAGCTTATGCTAATTACATGAAAACACGGAGGAAGCAAAATAATAGAAACTATCTGTAGCAATCCTGGGGAAGCAGTTACACCATCCACTCACTCTATTTGTGATTATTATTAAATATTTTAATGTCTATCATGCATTAAATGAAAAAGCATAAAATAAAGACATAACCGAAGTGCAAAGAAATAAATGAATGAATGCTTGGTATTGATATTTCCAAGATTCGGTTACATATAAATCCCTCTACGGGATACCCTTCATTTGATACATGATTTTACACAAAAAGGGTAGCAGATGTATAAAATATCCCCTAGCAATGGGTGATGCACCTTTACAGGCTTCCCAATGATGCACATGGAACTATATGAGGGCTTACAAATGCATCCTTCTTCAGATATGATTCCTAGAGGGATCCTCTTGCTCTCATATGTTGTATATTTGTCCGATGAACCTGTAGCCCTAAAATCAATGAAACAACATATTCTTAGATGTTTGAGATTGCCTCCTCGGATGAGGCTATTAGAAATGAATAATATCAATGGAAAAAATGCAATGAAACTAGTACTATGAATGCAAATAACTAAAATAAAGCTTATGCTAATGATATGAAAACATGGAGGAAGCAAAATAATAGAAACTATCACCTAAACCCTAGACTAGGTTGCGGGCCACTGTCTAGGACAACGACCGCTAAGGTGAAATTTGTCTCTATTGATCCAAAGGCTATGGGCTTAAGTCTGCTACTAATGTTAAAATGATTACCGTATATGTTCAGATTTACCCTCAAATTCGATAAGGCTTTGCCAAAAAGTTGATCTCTAAGGAAAGCTCTCCATGTCTCTAGAAGCTCTTCTCACTGATCCAACTTGTTCAAAATTTCAATATGTGATGTTCTCTCTCTGATTGATAAAATAAGGTCCCATAGTGCTTTTAGGTTTACTCATTATAATTTTTTTGAAGCCCTAGGTCAATTTTAAAGCCCTAGGACCGAATCCTTCATGCACACTGGATGTTAGTATGAGAATTTAAGCTTTTGTCTACCCTTGAGGGGCAGTTAACTGATATCTAAATTTGGACTTGAGTCTTTCATGTAGACTAGTTGTGAGGAGGAATTTAAATTTGTTCCCACTCATCCTTATTGCATGCAGACTGCCACTTTAATTTTTAGCCATTATCATCTGCAGTGGCTAAGGTTTGACCGCTCTAGTCCATAGCAGCCAAGCTTGGATGGGCTAAAAATACCCCAAATGAGTGGTAAAAACCACTTTTAACAATTGGAAGGTCCCAAGGTTAGTCACATGACCTATGAGTGTGCCTATGTGAGTAGTTTCCCTAAACATGACATGTTTTAGGTGTCTATAGATGCCATTTTTTACGATGCACTACGTGAAGAACATAGCATGAAGCGAAAATGTAGACTACTATGTTTGCATGGTGTATGATGATCATTGATATGATCAATGCTGGATGGCCCAATCATGCAAGATGATACACATCCTTGAATCATTACTCCAACTTGATTTAATACTTAATTTAGCATAGGGCTTGCATATGTCCACTTGCACTCATTCCTCAAATTCAATCAAGTAGTTTATGTTGCTATAACAGAACCGACCAGAGGAGAGCTACAAATTGAAGATGTCATATTTACTTATGAACCTAGCAAATGGGGGAAAGTTTTGTAAGAGTTGTATGCAATTATTCATAGGACGAATGCAATTTTGATATGATCGAGTTATCTTTGATTGACTTTGATTATGATTATTTTAAATACTTAAACTACCCCCTCACACAGATGAATTGGTGATGGAAGGCAATGAATGAAGCGACAAGTCACTTAACCACTTTGACTAGCTTTGGTTCCTTTCTAGTGTTTGTTCTTTTAATGGGTAACCCTCATCCAAGTGTGATCCCAATTGTTTATGATGACCACTCATCCCTATCTCGAGGAGTGGTCCAACCACAAATAGCCTTCTTAGGGAGTTAGGATGAGCGATTCTATTTATGCTTGTATTGCATCACTTGGCTCAATGTTTTTGGTGTCATAGGAGAGTTAGGATGATTCCCTCGTACCCATGGAGAAGTCCGACCATCTTGATCTTCTTCGGGGTTGAGGTGATGCATTATAATTCTAAAATAAATAATTTACCACGAGTAGCTCTATGGTAACTTACTCATCTCACAAAGTTGCATGGAGTGCAAATCACTGCAACCACCGAGTTGATAGAGTAAGTAATTGAATACCGAGCGTACTCGAGATTTGTTTTTAATGTGAATTTTTTGTTATTTTGATCATTATGATGATCAAGGACCATCAAAATGTACTTATTTGAATTTTTTTACTATTCATCCTAGAAGGAATTTGCTTAAATTTACTTTTGCACCTGGCCACTTTTAGGTCCAGCAGTCACTAAGTCCTTGCCTATGGTCGCTCTCACCTTGAGAGACCAAGAAATTTGGGTTGCTTATGTCAACAATGGCTGAAGCATGAATTTAGGAGTAAAAAAGGAATCTAGGATTTTGACTTTTCATTTTTCTCCAATTGGCATTTTGCTTTATAGAGCTTTGACAAGAAAGTGACATTTAAGTCTTGGATTGTTGTTGTGTTGGATACCATGGCTATGTAGAGAGAGACATCTGCAAGCAAAGGAGTCAGAGCTTCTCGGGTATTCTTTCAAACCTTGACCCTACTTTATTTTTGGGTAAAATTGAACCTCATTAATTAAATGGTAAATGACCCTCACTAAGACTTTTGGCAACGAACCGAATATGTAGATAAGTTTAGGTTAGATTTTGTTTTGGTGGGATTGCCCCTATTTGTTAATTTTTAAAATTTTTTTGTTATTTTTAGCCTAGGGCGTACATGTCTATCATGTCACCCATTGGCCGCTGTTGCTCAGAGCGGCCAACTCGGCCTACAGTTTGGTTGTTATCTCTTAAAGCAGCCAACTTTGAATCCCAACGATCAAAAATTTGACCATTGGGGTTTGGTCGCTACTATCCTCAGCGGCCAATTTTTGGCCGCTGTAGGTGACAGCAGCCAAAAGCCTTAGTTAAATTTTGTAATTTTTTTGGATTTTGCAAGATGATTATTTGATTTTTTTTTTTAATTTTGAGTTGCTTTCTTGCATTGTGCTACATGATTAGGTGCATTTATCCCTCTTTTATTCATACTTAGGATAGTTTATCATTATGTGCACCATTTTTCATGCTTTATTTGTGATTCATGCCTTAGATGCATTGTAGTTATACTTTTGATTTTTGCTCTTAGATTCTCATTGCTCAGGCTTGGGACCCAAAACTCCTTAACGACCTTATCCCACTCCTGGATTATATGGACTGGGCCTGGTTTAAGGCTCGTGACCTCCAATATGTGATTTGGATGCCCTAGATCATGTTGTACCAACCTTACTACCCTAGTTCATATATGGGACCCCAGGATGAATTCTTTCCATATTCCTATCGATGAGATGACTATCACATTGAAGGATGTATATAGGATTTTTTGGATCCCCTTTGATGGAGTGGCCATCATCTCTTCAGCCACCAATGATCATGATGCAATTTTTTCCAGGGTGTTCGATGAGCATGTAGTGGCTGCCTTCGAGGAAACCAAGTCTAGAGGTGTTTTTGTTATATGTTTGTACAGAGAGCATGTCTTCTCAGAGAGGCATGTGGTATTACTGATGGTCATCAACAAAATTCTCATTCCAGATTTCTCAAGTTTGAGGTTCCCATGGAACCTCCTTATGATGGTTTAGGATTTGATGGATAGTAAGTAGCTCATTATCTATGAAATGGGTAGGTCTCTGCTAGCACAGTTTTATGACAAGTTGTATCACATCTGTCAGTGGGGCTGCATCAACATTAGTTGCATCTTGCTTCTATAGGTCTGGGGATGGGATCATATCAGCGTGGATCATCCTAGAGTACTCCCTACTAATGTCATGGTTATTGATGCTAGGATGTAGTGTTATGCTTCCAGGTGGGCTCGAGAGTGTGAGGAGTGCAAGAGTTGCCCTCATGTGGGGAATATCCTCAATTATACTACTACTTTCATTGGACTATAGGTTGGTGCCATCATGTGGCTCCCATATTACGAGTGCCTAGCTTGGGATGATCCACCCAGCTTTACATCTAGGACGTTGCATGAGCGGTGGCTCATTGGTCGTAAGGTCAGCATCAAGGAGTATTTCTTCTACTCTCAAGTTCTTCATTAGTACGGTTTATAGTAGGATGTGCTACTTGTCCCATTCTTATACAGGTGCATCGAAGCAGAGAGAGACCTCCCTCACCCACATATCGTAGAGTTAGCTTATGAGAATGATACCCCAATAGTTGAGCTACTAGTTGCTAGGGGAGTTACATATGCATTTGCATAATGGTGGGGTGACCATATGTGGCATGGCGATGGCATTCTAGGTCACAAGGATGATGGCAGAGATAGGCATATCCAGTAGGACACAAATTTTGAGCTAGAACTAAGGTATGGGGCCAAATGGTAGAGCAGGTGGCAGTGGAGGAGTAGGAGGCTCCTGAGAGGGAGGATGAAGAGCTAGATTTCAAGGAGATAGATTCTCCAATAAGGGCATAGTTGCATGACATAGAGGTCGACCTCCAGTCGGCCAAAATATAAGTACAATAGCATGATGCTATCATTACCTAGTGAGATGCTACTATAGTATAGTGGGATGCCACTATAGAGTAGCTTATTGCTTAGATACAGGATCTGTAGGCTACTATTAGGGGTGGTACTTCCATGTTGCAGATTGTTTTTTATCCTTCCACACCTTGAGGCTCTATAGGGATATATTTGAGGGTAGAGATCAGGTAGATGCAAGGTTTGCTACATGAGTATGAGGTGATGATTGCTAGTCATGTAGGCCGTATTGGTACTCTCGAGATGCAGATCAGGAGGCTAGGAGCTACTCCTAGGGAGATGATAGGTGCAAGTGGATCACAGGCTGGCGAGCACTCTACCTTAGGGTAGTCTTCCATCTGACCTAGCCAAAGGACCTGGACTCACACAGAGAAGCTAGCAGGATCACACCTTTCTACCCGAGATCCATCCATAGGGGGTGGTACTACAGGGGGTACCGGCCCAGTGTTTGATTGATGATGCTTTAGGCTTTTATTTTTGAGGTTAGATGACCTATATGACTGTAGCCTTCAAGTAATTTTGTATATCCATGCACTTTGAGATACATATCCTGAGACATATTTTGAGATACACATATTTATATGAGACTTTACATTATGCTTCATTATGTGTGTCATTTATTGCTTATTTTTTTGCTTTTCTTATGTGATGTGATGATGGCATTATGATGAGTTTTGTATCACTCCAAATTTTTCGCATCCCTACCTTTAGGCTATTGGATCCGCGCTCGTAAGGAGGATGGGAAAAGGATGTCGCGGTACCTCGGACTAAGAGGACTTTGCAAAGGTACTACCTCTCAAGGGAGGTGTATTTTGATGATTTTTCGATGGATGGTGGGTTCACTAGGAAACATTTGATGGCATTTTCCACGCTTAGGTTTTGGAATGTGTTTAAATGTGTTAGTTTTTAACCTTAAGCATTCATATCCTAGGTTTGGCCGAATGTATCTAGATTACTCTATATGAAAATGCAAGTTCAATGAATACAGAAAATAAATTTAAAGATAGAAAAATAGAGAGATTACAAAATACAAATGAGGAATACCTGATCCGGATGTCTAAAGAAGATTCTGATGTTGAAGCAGTCTGGATCGTCTGAGATTCGACAGAATTGTCTGCAATCAGACAAGATCATCTGAGATCTGACGAATTCGTCAAAGACCTGTGTTGAGAAGCAACACACCCCCACTGAAAAATGAGATTCCATCCTCTTGAAAACTCTGAAATTCCATTTTTGCAGCAGGGACCCTCTTGATCATTTTCAGTTTTAAATCCAATTTTGCTTGCCTCCTTTTTAAAGTTGTGCTTTTTCTTGCATTCTAGCTGTGTTATCCAAGAATTCACTTTTACATGCTAGAAATCATTCATGCTTAAGAAAATCTTGCACCGGTACCGAGAAAATGCCGAAAAATCGTTGCATAATTCACTGAAAAATCAAACTTTCCATTTTTGGTAGTGTCACGATATCGCGACACTTCCATTTTCGGAAATGTCGCGATATCGCGACAAGAAAATACAAATGCAGCTAAGTCATTTTTGTGTAGCGAAATCGTGACACTTTCCATTTTTGGAAGTGTCGCGATATCGCGACATTTCCATTTATGGAAACCGTCGTGAAATCGCTACCGGCCGGAGGAGAGAGAAGAAATCTATACGGATCAGCGCAAAATCGTGACATGTCGCATTTTCGCGATAGGAGAGAGAAAATGCATGAAAATCCGCCAAGTAAGAAAACAGGCACGATTTCGCGACATGTCACGAAATCGCGACAAATCTGGAGAGAGAAGTACGACAGCAGAAAACGTAGCGAAATCGCGACACTTTCCATTTTTGGAAGTGTCGCGATATCGCGACATTTCCATTTTTGGAAGTGTCGCGAAATCGCTGCAGGATGAGGAGAGAGAAAGCCGGGAGAAAAATGTCACGAAATCACGATAAGGGAAGAAGGCAGAAAGAATGCGAATAAATCGCGACAGAGAGAACAAGGTTGTACAGAGAAGCGCGATTTGGCGACATGTCGCGAAATCGCGACATGTCCCATTTTTGCTGAGGATAAATGAAAAAGTGGCTAAGTCCAAAAGTTGCAGCGATGCGCTGCATGTCTCAAAATCGCGGGCTAAAGGGTGCAGCGATGCGCTGCATGTTTCCAAGTCGAGAGAAAAAGTTGCAGCGATGCGCTGCATGTCTCAAAATCGCGGGCCGGAGCTTGCAGCGACGCGCTGCATGTTTCGAAGGTGAAGGGAGAAAATTGCAGCGATGCGCTGCATGTTTCAAAATCATGGGCTGGAGCTTGCAGCGATGCGCTGCATGTTTCGAAAGCGAAGGGTGAAAATGGTAGCGACGCGCTGCACGTTTTGAGGAAGTCTTGCAAGACAAGCATGTCGCGAAATCGCGACATGCTGGAGCAAAGTTGTACGGTCGCCGGCAAGAGGCGCGATTTCGCGACATGTCGTGAAATCGTGACATGTCGCATTTTCGCGGCTAATGTGGGGAGAAGCAAGCAAGATGGAGACGTCGTGATTTCGCGACATGTCGCGAAATCGCGACATGTCGCGAAATCGTGACATGTCGCAGAATCGCGACAGGAGAGAGAAAGTCCTCAAAGTTGACCTGAAAGTGCATTTCAACTGAAACAGAAGGCATCCTGGGGTAGCGACACGTGTCAAAGCGTGTAACAGGCAGAGCAAGGCCGACATGCAAGCTTTTTAGCTGATTTTAATCTGATTTTAATGCTTTAAGCTTTGATTTTAATGATTTTAAAGTACTAATATAATCTTTTTGTCTTTCATGCAGGATTCCATCTGGCACTTACGGGACAACCGGGAAAGGCCATAAAGTCAAAGTTAAAGTGCAGATTTGATCAAGGACCGCCATGCTAGAGGAGAAGAAGCCGGTAAAAGCATTCAATGGCAAATTTATGGTAGAATTGATAGCATGAAGATAATTTCAACTCAGGGATGGCTTTACGGAGATCAGATTCGATGGAGAAGTGGTGACTCATCCGGCTCACCAACAAAAATTAATGGAGGCATTTATTTGCAGCTGCGGATGAATGCAAGTGGATTTAGATTTTATCTTCTCCATTTATGGCAGCTGACTGCACAGATTTGCCGAAGGGTTAAGTTCTATCCGGACTTTGATTTTAAATGGATTTTTATTGTAAAACCCGGGTCCTAGGGTTTAGATGTGATAATATTTGCAGTTATGAGAAGAAGATATTTCTGAAAAGATCAGGGTCTGTCCTGAGTCTATAAATACTTCTTCTCAATGTAATCGCGGGAGGCGGAGACTTAGAAATAAAAGGCTTATAAGCAATTTCTTGCAAATCTTGTGAAATCCTTTGTTTCTGGACTTGGAGTTGATGTGCTTTAGCTTTTCTGTGATAGCATGGCCAGGAGCCTAATATTTTGCAGAGTGTGATAAGTGTATCTTCTTTTGTTATCCGTTCCATTTAAATTTTGTTAGATATATGCTGTAAATCTGACATTATCAAGTTTAAATATGTCGTTAGGCTTCAGTTGTTCTCTTGTCTGCTAGGGGAAATTACAGATTTGAGGTTAAGTTTGTTCTAATTGCTCTGTCTTCACTGTGTGAGCTAGGCTGTCGGTGAAAGATACCAGTTTTAACCAGCTTGCCCTTGGATTTATAATTTTCTTGCTAGATCTGTTTCACTCGCCTTGTGCTCTTAGTTGAAAGTGATCTTAGACCGACTCGGACACTTTCTTCTTTGATTTGTTCTGTTGTGAAGCTAGTAGCATAGATAAAATTGATAGTTTAGGGTTTTACAGCTTGATGTTTGATAAACTTCTCTTTTCGCCCTACCCTACCCTCTCTTTGTTTTCGATGAATGATCCATTTTTATTTTCTTTGTTTGTCTTTTATTTAAATCTACTGACCCATGAGAGCTAGATCAAGAATTCAAGTTAAATCCGATTAAACAACTTTTGCAACTACTCGAACAAGTTCAAGAACCCCCCGTAAGGTAACAGAGCAATCCATATTGAAATCTATTCCGAAGTGGAAAAGAGTGAATAGCCATTCGACCCAACTCTGTAACTCGCACCTTGGATAACCAGCTAGATCCTAAAGCGAGTGGGATCCGTCCCGTGGGTGTCTCCGGAGCTTCCTTGCTTCATCCTTCCCGGGGTGTGCATGAAAGCCGGACCAACAACCTAATTGGCGCTAGAAGGAGGGCCGAGAACATCTGTTCTTAGTGCACTTGAGTTGAGAAATCTGACTGTATGTGGTGCTTGACAAATACTGTATTGTATGTGCTGAGTCTGGTATTTTATCTTTTGAATCCTTTTCCCTCCTCCTCAGCCAACAACCTAATTGGCGCTAGAAGGAGGGCCTATGAACTCAGTTCAAGTATTGTAAGGGCATAACAACAACATTTGAAGGACCCACAGTGAACTCCGGACAATTTTGTAAATTGTCAGTATAGTTTTTAAATTGTCTGCAGTTTTGTAAGTTGTCAGTACAGCTTTTAAAATTGCCAGAGAAGACCTCAAGTTCAGAACAGTTTTATCTCCACTGGCAGCTTATCCAATTACAACTCGTAATATCACTGTCAGCCAAGTAATAATGGCAAATTGGTTGGGCCCCACTGCTTTGAATATCCCGGTATAGCCCATGACCTTGCCCATAAGCCCAGAAAGATATCTCCCTAGGTACAAACATGATGGGACAAGAACTGCAGAAGAACATCTCCTAGCTTTCAAAAATGCTTTAAAATTGTTGAATATACAAAGATGAAGATGTTGCCTCGTAGATTGTTCCCGTTCACTCTCCAGGAGGGAGCTTATGACTCGGTTTTTAAACCTCACCAAAGAATTCCATTACTAGCCGGGATGATCTAGAGAAAGCTTTTATATCACAATTTGGGGAAGTGATAGACCCCAAGTGTGTTATACCAACAATTTTCCAAGCATCAAGAGAGAGTCGGGAGAAACTGTCGGGTCTTTCAATATGAGGTTCCAAAGAGCTTACGGTAGAATGATTGGCCATTACATCCCAAATGCAAATCTGGCCTTAGAAATCTACAAGAATGCATTGGATTCGATGACCTCTATTTTCCTCAAGAGAGACATCAATATCACAACCCTGGCAGGGGCTTATAAAGAAGCCTTAATTCTTGAAAGACAGTTAGGGCCTCAAATTCTCAGCAGTCCTTTGATATCCTATGTTACACGAAACATGCCTATTTTGAACCCCATTCCACATCATGAGTTAGTGCCAACATGTCATGCTCTACCCAAGGAGACTCCGTTAACTCGTGACATCCACTCAAAGCATGTGCAAAATACAGAGAAAGGTTCGACAAGCTCAAAGTGCAGTGCTTGAACCGAACAGCTAGTGATCTCGGCACCACCCAAATCTGAAGTTTTTCCCGGTGAGTTAAATTTTCCTAGAGATCAAAGAAATATTGATATTTCTAGTTCACCCAAAAACAGTACAACCAGGGTTTCAGATTCTCTTCACTTTTCCCGAAGAGACAGAAAGTCTTGTAGAGACTCCTACGGATGAAATGCAAGATTTTCAACAGTTCAAAAGGGACAGTTATGACTTGAAATGTCGAAGTCCAGAACTTAATAATGATCCTTCCTCATCAGAGGATGATGAAAGTGAGATTCAATATCACTATGCAAAAGTAACTGAGGAGGATAACATCATTGAGGATATGAGGGAACTTAAAGCCGACATCACCCTCTATGAACTCGCCTCGCATTGTTGAACAAAAGGTTAACTTGATTGAGGCTTACTCTGGACCACCCGTTGGATTTCAAGAAAAGGAGGAAAAGATAGTAAATATGAATGTGGTCGCCAACTTGGAATTGATGAACTGTCTCAACATAAGCCTGCAACTTCTGAACATAATATCAAAGATAAGGCTATAAACTGTGTTGATGCAGATATTGGAGTTTATAATTTGGCAACTGAGAAGGTGAGAACAGTTACAGCTCTAAACCATCACAACCATGATGTTTGGACATTGCACATTGATGAGGTTAAATCTAAGCAAGGCTCAGGTGAAAAGGAAAATTGTAAGCATCCTCTGCTAGAGGGATAAAAATTGAAGTCCTGGATATTGAAGCAGGACAAAGCAACCACAAAATGTTCAAGTTGTTAAGAACCAGGGCATACAAATAAAACATGATTTCTTTCAGCTGTCACATAATTTTGAAGATGTGGTGGTCTGGGTCTGTCAAGATTTTAAGGTATTTGATCCTGGGGTTTTTTTACATTCAAATTCTTTTGAAAGAACTCGCAAACCCTTCAATTAGAAGCATAAACATGTTATCATATGATTTGTTATTATATGATTTGTTTAATTTGAAGGAGTTGCAGATTTGTTTTTCAAATGGGACAGGGAAGACAGTAAACCCAAGTCTTTCCCAGATAGCAAATTTTTGAAGCACGGTCTGGAGTGCATTTCGTCAACAGGACCTGAAAGGTAATTTTTCTAAGTTACTTGTACATGGTCCAATTTTTTTTAAGGCACCATTTCTCTGCTTTCCCAACTGCTGCATTTTTTGAGTATGAAGGGAAGTTGTAACATATGTATGCATTGTAAGTAAGTCTTTTGTTTTAGTTTTATTTCTTTGTCAGTGCAATTTTATTTTTAAATGTCTGTACAGTTGCAGTTTTTTAGTTTTCTTTAATTGTTTTTCAGTTTTAGCTTGTGTAGTTTATTTCTTTTGTCAGTGCTTTTTATTTCCTTTCTTTGTCTTTTTATTTTAGCTTGCTTTTATTTTAGTCTGTATAGTCTTTTCTTCCTTGCAATTCTTTTTCTTTGTCTGTCTTCTTCGCTTTATTTTATCTTATTGCTTGTGCGTTTTATTTTAGTCTCATGCGCTTTATTTTGTTTTGCTTTGAAGCCTGTGCCTGTCCTTGGAAGTCTGTACAAAGTCCTTTGGCTTCTGAAATATTCTGTCTTTTAACCTTTGCCTGAGCAATCAATGAAAAGTCAGCGCTAAAAATTGTTTATTCTAAGCTGATCAATCCAGCCTCAATCCAGTGTTCATGGTCATCATTATTCCAATTGAGATAGTCTGCTTACTCTGAACAGTAGAGCTATTTTGTTATTCAGGACAAAGGTAGAGAGATGATTGGATCTTGTGTCTTACTTGCCACAGTTGTTTTAATGATAGAAAAACTGCTATGCTATTTAGTTGGAGGAACTCCCGGGGAATCCAAGAAAAGCTGGTTATAAGAGGGGACTATGGTTCATGCAATTATTTGGGTATCCACAGAGGCTATCAATGCCTAGACTGAGACAGTTTCAGATTGATCAAATGATAAAAGAAGATTGTGATTTCCCTAAAAGCATCTCAGATATTGATATATTTCAGAGGGAGAGATATAAAAAAAAAAAAAAAAAAAAAAAGAGTTGAACAATTAAAAGAGGCAGCCAATATTAGATTCTGCCCTACAGTTGTAAATTGGGTCGTGTAAATCTAAAGGGTAACTCTGTCTAGGCTGTAAAAGGCTAAACTAGTAAACAGAGCTCTACTCGGTTTCCCCTTTTACAATCTAGAAAAGTTGATTAATCCAAGTTTATCATTCAATTCAGTCATCCTTGAAGAAAGTTTATACCCTTTGAAATTGCACATCAGAAATCTTCCTTGAAGTAATCCAGCCTAGTATGTCCTTGGGAAATTTTAACAGCTGGCAGTTAACAGTCAATTTATTGTGAAGAATGTCTGTGGCAAGGCATGATGCATGGTCTTTTTGTTTTGAAACCAGAGTCTTGGGTTCTAAAATAGTGCTACTATTTTACCCGCAGATATCGCCATTTGTTGAGAAGCAACACACCCCCACTGAAAAATGAGATTCCATCCTTTGAAAACTCTGAAATTCCATTTTTGCAGCAGGGACCCTCTTGATCATTTTCAGTGTTTAAATCCAATTTTGCTTGCCTCCTTTTTAAAGTTGTGCTTTTTCTTGCATTCTAGCTTTGTTATCCAAGAATTCACTTTTACATGCTAGAAATCATTCATGCTTAAGAAAATCTTGCACCGGTACCGAGAAAATCCAAAAAATAGTTGCATAAATTCATGAAAAATCAAACTTTCCATTTTTGGTAGTGTCGCGATATCGCGACACTTCCATTTTCGAAAATGTCGCGATATCGCGACAGGAAAATACAAATGCAGCTAAGTCATTTTTGTGTAGCGAAATCGTGACACTTTCCATTTTTGGAAGTGTCGCGATATCGCGACATTTCCATTTATGGAAACCATCACGAAATCGCTACCGACCGGAGGAGAGAGAAGAAATCTACGGATCAGCACGAAATCGCGACATGTCGCATTTTCACGACAGGAGAGAGAAAATGCATGAAAATCCGCCAAGTAAGAAAACAGGCGCGATTTCGCGACATGTCGCGAAATCGTGACAAATCTGGAGAGAGAAGTACGACAGCAGAAAACGTAGCGAAATCGTGACACTTTCCATTTTTGGAAGTGTCGCGATATCGCGACATTTCCATTTTTGGAAGTGTCGCGATATCGCGACATTTCCATTTTTGGAAGTGTCACAAAATCGCTGCAGGATGAGGAGAGAGAAAGCCGGGAGAAAATGTCACGAAATCGAGGGAGAAGGGTAAGAGAAGAGGTGAAGACGCGATTTGGCGACATGTCACGAAATCGCGACATGTCCCATTTTCGCTGAGGATAAATGAAAAAGTGGCTAAGTCCAAAAGTTGCAGCGATGCGCTGCATGTCTCAAAATCGTGGGCTAAAGGGTGCAGCGATGCGCTGCATGTTTCCAAGTCGAGAGGTAAAGTTGCAGCGATGCGCTGCATGTCTCAAAATCGTGGCGGAGCTTGTCAGGGAAATGCCATCGCATGTTTCAAAATCTGGGCAAGATGCGCTGCATGTTTCGAAGATCAAGGATGAGAATGGTAGCGACGCGCTGCACGTTTTGAGGAAGTCTTGCAAGACAAGCATGTCGCGAAATCGCGACATGCTGGAGCAAAGTTGTACGATCGTCGACAAGAGGCGCGATTTCGCGACATGTCACGAAATCGCGACATGTCGCATTTTCGCGGCCGACGGGGAGAAGCACATAGCATGGAGACGTCACGATTTCGCGACATGTCGCGAAATCGCGACATGTCGCAATCACGTAGGAGAGAGAAAGTCCTCAAAGTTGACCAGAAGTGCATTTCAGCTGAAACAGAAGGCATCCCGAGGTAGCGACACGTGTCAAAGCGTGAGATAGAGCAGGGCCGACATGCAAGCTTTTTAGCTGATTTTAATCTGATTTTAATGCTTTAAGCTTTGATTTTAATGATTTTAAAGTACTAATATAATCTTTTTGTCTTTCATGCAGGATTCCATCTGGCACTTACGGGACAACCGGGAAAGGCCATAAAGTCAAAGTTAAAGTGCAGATTTGATCAAGGACCGCCATGCTAGAGGAAAAGAAGCCGGTAAAAGCATTCAATGGCAAATTTATGGTAGAATTGATAGCATGAAGATAATTTCAACTCAGGGATGGCTTTACGGAGATCAGATCTGAGAGAAGTGGTGACTCATCCGGCTCACCAACAAAAATTAATGGAGGCATTTATTTGCAGCTGCGGATGAATGCAAGTGGCTTTAGATTTTATCTTCTCCATTTATGGCAGCTAACTGCACCGATTTGCCGAAGGGTTAAGTTCTATCCGGACTTTGGTCTTAAGATGGATTTTTATTGTAAAACCCGGGTCCTAGGGTTTAGATGTGATAATATTTGTAGTTATGAGAAGAAGATATTTCTGAAAAGATCAAGGTCTGTCCTGAGTCTATAAATACTTCTTCTCAATGTAATCGCGGGAGGCGGAGACTTAGAAATAAAAGGCTTATAAGCAATTTCTTGCAAATCTTGTGAAATCCTTTGTTTCTGGACTTGGAGTTGATGTGCTTTAGCTTTTCTGTGATAGCATGGCCAGGAGCCTAATATTTTGCAGAGTGTGATAAGTGTATCTTCTTTTGTTATCCGTTCCATTTAAAGTTTGTTAGATATATGTTGTAAATCTGACATTATCAAGTTTAAATATGTTGTTAGGCTTCAGTTGTTCTCTTGTCTGCTAGGGGAAATTACAGATTTTAGGTGTAAGTTTGTTCTAATTGCTCTGTCTTCACTGTGTGAGCTAGGTCGCCGGTGAAAGATACCAGTTTTAACCAGCTGCCCTTGGATTTATAATTTTTTGCTAGATCTGTTCCACTCGCCTTGTGCTCTTAGTTGAAAGTGATCTTAGACTGACTGGACACTTTCTTCTTTGATTTGTTCTGTTGTGAAGCTAGTAGCATAGATAAAATTGATAGTTTAGGGTTTTACAGCTTGATGTTTGATAAACTTCTCTTTCTGCCTTACCCTACCCTCTCTTTGTTTTCGGTGAATGATCCATTTTTATTTTCTTTGTTTGTCTTTTATTTAAATCGCTGACCCATGAGAGCTAGATCAAGAATTCAAGTTAAATCTGATTAAACAACTTTTGCAACTACCGAACAAGTTCAAGAACCCCCCGTAAGGTAACAGAGCATCCATATTGAAATCTATTCCAGAAGTGGAAAAGAGTGAATAGCCATTCGACCCAACTCTGTAACTCGCACCTTGGATAACCAACTAGATCCTAAAGTGAGTGGGATCCGTCCCGTGGGTGTCTCCGGAGCTTCCTTGCTTCATCCTTTCCGGGGTGTGCATGAAAGCCGGACCAACAACCTGCAAAACCAGAAACAGATGCAAAATACTAAATGTACTACAGTGCTAACAGAGGGAAATGATATAAAATGACAGCAATGTTATCAAACTGAAACTTAAACACAGAGATAGAAATGAATCATGCTAATTAGATAATAATTAGGATTTAATTATGCACTTAATTGAAATGGGTGAATTCCAAATGCAAAATGACATAAAACACTGAATAGACTATTTAATTTGTAGAATAAAATGACAGAGAAAAGGTTGAGAAATGCAAACTTCAGGCACTGATTGCCTTAATATGGACTGCATTCGAGATCGTCTCGCATCAGTACGAAATCACCTCGAATTCGACAGGTTCGCCTCTAATCTAATCAGGTTCGTCGACGGTGATAGGTGCTGGCTCCGACTAAAAAATAGTGATGTACCTGCAATAAAATTGGTATGGGACCAGTGCAAATGGAAAATAGGGATGTTTTAACGTGAATGGAGTTAACTTGTAGATAATTTTTAGCCAGGGGTTGGGAAGGGAAAATCCTAGAGACTAAATAGGCTTAGGGGAGTAGTTAGGAGGTTGGAGATCATCCCAATTTGAGAGATCTCCAACGGGGGGAGGGTCCCAACAGCACAGACACACTTCTGCCCAGATTGGAGACCCGTTGGAACATATTCCAACTTTGCAAAATTAGTTTTGCGACAAGATCGTCTAGACGTCCTAGTCCAGATGAAATCATCAAATCTGGGGCGATATCATCTGATCGGCGACGATATCGTCAAACGGTCAAAACAACCTCTAAAAATGGCACGAAAAAGGGGGAAACAAATTTCTCGGTGGTTAACGGGCAGTTTGGGAGGTTAAATTTGAATTTTAAATTATTTACTAAGGTGAATGTAATTATTACAATTTTACTACGCCAATTTTAGGGTGCTACATTTTGCCCCCTCTTTAGCGAATTTTTCAAAGAAAATGCGTTAAAGATGAGTTCTTCTCGATCTACGAGAAAGCAAAAATTATTCCCATTTTTAGGTGACGATTCTTGGTTGAATCGTACGACAGCTTACTATGGTGCCCCCTCCGTGTTTTTACCCAAATCAAACGTTTGAGGTAAAAACACATAAAAGCAAAAAAAATATTTTTGAATAAAATTAAGAAAAATAGGGTAAAACCCTAATTCATTTTTACTGTTCATTTTCTGGTTTTTGGAAGTCTGAAGCAAAAATGGTGGAGACGATGCACAGATCGACAGAGGTTCGACACGATCTACGGGTAAGAGTCCTGACTATTCTAGAATGCTCTAATTTAATTTTACATGCTTTTTAGGTAGATTTTAGATTATTTTTGAGCATCGCGGCCGTTTTTGGGTCGTCGACATCATCGGGATGAAATCGTCCCGACTTCGACGAAATCGTCTCAATTTCGGCAATTTCGCCCGATGGCGAAATCGTCGAAAGGGGGACGATTTCGTCAAATTAGGGACGATTTCGGACTACAAAATTGGAGACGATTATGCTCAAATTTGGGACGATATCGTCCAATAGTGGGCGATATCATCAATTGCACAAGATTAAATTTTTAACTTGCATTATTTTTTACTTGAATTATTGATTAATGATTGCTTGTTGTTTTGTTGTTTATGTTTGCAGAGAGGATTACTAAAGAGCAGAGAGTGGAAATACGGAGGGTTGAGAGACGACTTGGCCACTCTCACACAGGAAGAGCGGGATCAAATGGCACAGGCCAGCTTACTGCATGTGGCAGAGATGCCACAAGTTTCTATAGACATGGGGCTACTGACAGCCCTAGCAGAGAGATGGTATCCGGGCTCTTCATGTTTTTGACTACCTACAGGGGATATGGCTCCCACTTTGGAGGATGTATGGAGGATTCTAAGAATATCCATACAAGGATGACTGATTACACCTATGGCCAATCAGGGCCACGCTATGGGACGACTGTGCGATGACTCGAGCTTCACCCTAGAGAAGGGCGGAGTTAACATCGAGGCACTACGCCAGATGCCTGGGGCATCTACACTCACACGGGTTCTAGCTAGAGTAGTTGGTGGACTTCTACTGTGCCACCAGAGTGGGTGCAGGGTGTTGTGGATGCTCGTAGATGTGATCTATGATATGCGGGACCACGGGTACAGGTTCTCATGGGGTAGTTTTGTTCTATGCCGGTTGTACAGGATCCTATATGGGGTCATGTACAAGGGCGGCCGATGTCTGGTCATGACATCGCTACTACAGGTTTGGTGCTGGGAGCACATTACGGTGCAGAGGCCGGTAGGGCTTCCTCTAATAGGGGTTAACGGGGAGAGGCCTCGAGTCTTCTACTGGTGGCTCTAGAGAGGGGCACAACGACGGATCGACCTTTCGATGTCTCGAAGGCTACTATATGACTTAGTCCTAGACCAGATCACCTAGAGGCCGTGGATGGAGCATCCAGGGTGTCCAGAGGATGAACAGGAGTTAGCTCACGTTAGGCGAGTTTTTTGGCTGAGGATGGAGAGGGGAGAGGTGGAGCTCCATAGGTATGACCAAGTTTTGTGGTAGTTCAGTCTATAGCAGGGGATCCCATCCCTCAGAGATTACGAGTTTTCTCGAACTGTCTAGGATAACACTACTGTTAGCGGGGCTCCAGACATGCAGCGGTTTTGGAGCCAGGACACAGATGATGCCCCCATCCAGCCAGTGGATGGGGATGATGCAGGAGTAGCCGATGGCTACGATGCCTGGTATGCAAGAATCCACCCTACTCAGATGACGAGGGCACAGGGTCCGATTCATGCGGTTGTGCATCAGATAAGGAGGCAACACCAGGTGGCGATGGAGGCAGCCCAGGGTCACGACGGGAGAGAGGTGAGGATGCCACAGGCACAGGAGCGACCATGGCAGAGAGAGAGAGGGAGAGGAGGGAGGTGAGACCCCCATCTCTATAGAGGCCACCATCGCCTGATAAGGGCAAGGGTGTGGACACAAAAGAGAGTAGTGAGATGGCTACTCTTCGGGAAAAGAGAGATTGTCTGTAGGCTCAGGTGCAGACGCTACAGGATGCGGCTGCACAACACCGAGATGAGGTGTCATAGCTGCAGGATGAGATTGCATGCCTCAGGGCACGGGGCGGAGGGGCAAGCTTTGGGGAGTTGACACGGGCTGTCGCCCAACTGACATTTTACTAGACACTATATTTCTAGCTGGTGCCAGAGGCGGATAGACTACCCCTGCCAGCTAACATCGCAGATTCGATTAGGATTGGGTCATCGAGGACCACATCCCGATCGAGGACGAGGACTACACAGACTACGATGGGGCCACCTCGTCCACCTCAGGGCAGGGGAGGAGATGAGGCAGACATCTCGAGGGGCTCTCGAGGCTAGAGGGTTGGACACTGTATTTGTATTATATTTGTTTTTGTTGATAAAGGATTGAGTATGTCGAGGTTCAGATTGTGGCATACCAATCCAGTTTTGATGATGTACATATATTTATGATATATATAGATGAGATGTTTTTGATCATATGACTTGTGTCTTGTGTATTTTTATGAGGCTTTTAATGTTTGATTGATGTGATGATTGGATGTAATTATGTCGTTGGAGATATAATTTGAATGTCATGCGATGATATTTTAAATGAAATAATATGATGTAACAAATTGATTTGTTGTAATGAAATGTAAAAATAAAAAGAGACTTCTAACAATAATTTCAAAGGACATTGTCGCTATTATAGACCATTTCATGGAGTCGCTGCTCACTCGGTCGTCAAGCTAGTCCCATTTATAGAAATATTGTTAAAAAGTAAAAGAGTGCTTAAGAAACTATCTTAAGACTTTGGTGCAATGGTGCAAATGATGATGATGATGATGGTTTGTTTTCAGATTTTTATAAAAAATATTTGTGCATGAAATAATGTTCAAATGATTTTTGCTAGGCATAAATTCCTAAGTGTGATAAAATTTTTGGATAATTCTTTAGGAATTATACCATCATTGCAAAAGGTTGACATAATGACATGAAATAATGAAAATGTGTTTGCTTTTGAAAAGCATAATTTGTGTAACATAATGAATTAAGTCATATGGTTTTCATGATTTTTAATAAATGGGGAATAAAATTGTTACAATGGTTTGCGCTAGGCATAGAATATGTAGGTATAAACTTATACCATCATCGCGAAAATACAAAAAATAGTTTTATTGCCTGATTGATTTTTGATGAACAGAGAATATAAAAATGAGGACTTGCGCTAGACATAAAATTTCAATTTTGGTTTTGAAACTATACCATCGTCGCAAAAGTCAACCAGATATATATGTTTTGATTGTAGATTTTGAAAGAAATTTTTGATTTTTGTATTATATAGTTGTCTTTATGGTAAACAACTGTACTTGATTTATTCCAAACAAGTTGCAAAAATAATATTTCAAATTATTTTGAAGACAAAAGTTAGATTTATAAGGAATCCCATGTGCATATGTGAGTTCATTTCCAATCTTGATTTATCATAATGATACACAAAATCTCTCAAATATAAATGTGTGTGCAATTGCATTGTTCATTTACCAGTTTTGAGCAAGATAATATGATACAAGTGATTTGAAGAAACCAAATAAGTGTTCATTAACCATGATGTAGATGCATATAACCATACTAGGCTACTATGTAGGTCGGATTATCAAGATCTAGCTAATCCATAAGCAGACATAGGTCTGTACAAAAGAAGGTCGCTAATGTGACAGACATATCACCACGCTAGGAGTTACCCAAGGCCAAGTAGGTTGGGCACAAACCACCTGTTATGGGGCTTACCTCATAGTTTTCGAATAATTGAGAATTCCAGGGATTCAAGCTCATCAACCCTTATTTTCTTTTCAAAGGGTAGGGAAAGGGATTTTATTGCTTTCTTGCTTTCTTTTGAACTTTGCTTATTTTTCTGTTTGTATTTCTTTTGCTTGATAATGCTTGGAACATTGCTGAAATAACATTTTTCTTTTCTCTTTTTTTCTTTCTTGAACTTTTCTTCTCTTTTTTTTTTTTTTTTTCTGTGCTAGGGATACTTGCTCGGATTAGCTGTAGAGCAAGGGATTTTTATTCTGGGTAGGGGTGAGCTTGTCCTTTTGCCAATTCTCAAATATTCTAGACCATGTGCATGATAGGATAGCAGGGGAAACTTTTTGCTCAAGAAATCAGTTCTACTATGTAGCAAAACATGGAAATTACAAATATAATCATTTTATTGTGAAAAGATGTGCTTGGTTTAAGTAAATAACAAGATCAATTCTCCATGCTCAAACTTTATTTAAGTGAATTTTGTGAACTTTGATATAAGAGAGATTAGTAATCATGCCAGATAAAATCAAGATATTTATTGTTGTGAGTGTGCAAGTGAGGGATGCCACATAAATGCTAATTTATCCAAAAATAATTTAAAACATATAACTGTGATAATTGTAAGAAAATATATATGAACACTTTTGAGAAAATTTTTGAGGATGTGGACTCTCTCTTTCTTCTTTATTTTATTTGGTTTCAAGCATATAGCTGTTATTATATTTTTATCATTATTTTGATTTTTGGTTTTATTTTTGATTTTGAGCAGAAAAAATTTAACAAGTGCCTTAAATAAATGCAATAGATAGTTTTGAAGATTTTGGATGATTATGAATATTTTTGATGTTTTTGGATTTTTATAAATTTGAAAGAAATATATAAAAAAATTTGAAAACAAGTTATATACAAGGATGAAAGATGACCAAATTTATGCATAGTAACATTTAAGATGCAAAATATTCATGGGTTCTTTAAGTTCTTTACCATCTAAGGTAGATAATTTGTATGCTCCTGATTCAAATTTAGCAGTAATAATGTATGGTCCAATCCAGTTGGGCTCGAATTTACCTTTAAGGTCCTTAGTTGCATTTGTATTTTTTTGATTTTCTTTTAAAACAAGGTCACCAATCTCAAAGGAACGATGACGAACTTTTTTAGCATATGATCTTTTAAGCTTGTTTTGGTAAGCACGGAGATGCTCCAAAGCATTGATGCATTTTTCATCTAGGAGTTCCAACTGACTGAGTCTGCACAATATTCATCTCCTACTTCGGTATCTTGAAGTAGCAGAGCCAATGAAGGAACTTCCAATTCAAATGGAAAAACTGCTTCAACACCATACACCAAAACAAATGGTGAAGTTCCAGTGGGGGTTCGAACACTAGTTTGATAGGCCCACAAGGTCGGATATAATTGAATGTACCAACCACGGCTAGTTTTATTGACCAATATTTTGAGAATTTTGATTAAGGTTTTGTTAGATGCTTCTGCTTGACCATTACCCTGAGGATAATAGGGAGTGGACCAACGATGTTGAATCTTATATTTTTGACATAATTTTTTAACATCTTTATTTTTGAAACAAGTTCCATTTTCAGATATGAGATTGGCAGGGATTCCGAACCTGCAAATGATTTGGTTAAAAATAAATTTAGAAACTTGTTTGCCAGTGCAAGAAGCTAAAGTCATAGCTTCGACCCACTTCGTGAAATACTCTTGTGTCCATCAGATGACACAGGATTGATTTTGCCAATAATATCCAAGCCCCATTTAGAAAAGGGCCATGGAGATGAAATAGCCTGCAGCTCGTGTGCAGGTGCATGGACAAGGTCAGCATGTTTTTGGCACTTGTCGTAATGGCGCACATACTCATGTGCATCCGTTTCCATGGTAGGCCAAAAGTATCCTATCCGAAGGAGCTTTTTAGCAATAACACTACCACTAAAGTGTCCTCCACAAGATCCATCGTGGGCTTCACTCAAGGCTGATTTAGACTCTTCTAAGTTTAAACATCTTAATAGGATACCTTCAAAAGATCTCCTATATAAAGTATTGCCAATTATTATGAATCGACTTGCTCATCGACGTAATAGCCGACACTGGTTTCTATTAGAATTGGCAGGTCCCATTTTGAAGAAAATCAAATATGTCTGTATACCAAGGCTCGGGAGTTATTTCATTGATTAGAAACACATCCAAAGGCTCTAAGCATGACTTATTTGAGGCGGGTTCCTAGAGTCGATGAATAATGATAGTGGCATATTCGTCATCTAACTCCAAGGGCAGGAGAGATGCAGCTGCGGCCATAACATCAGCTGCACGGTTGCTAGTTTGAGGAATGGCTTCCAAGGTAACTTGATCAAATAAAGACATTAATTGTAAAACATAGGCCTTATATGGGCGCAGTTTATCATCTCGGGTTTGATAAACTTCATTAATTTGGTTTATAACTAGTTGGGAATCACCAAAAACTAAAAGGTGTTTAATTTTTAGTGCTAGGGTAGCTCGTAATCCAAGGATTAGAGCTTCATACTCAGCAGTATTGTTGGTGCAAGCAAATGTCAATTTGAAGGATAGAGGAATAAGATGTTTTTGCGGAGAGATTAAAATAATACCCGCACCAACCCCACTCATGCATCGGGCTCCATCAAAGTATAAGGACCATTGTTTAGGATGGTCTGCCTCTAATTGAAGGCATTCATCTAGAAACTCGATGATGAGGGGATGGGTAGACTCTAAGGGTGCAGCAGCTAATTGATCTGCTATGATTTGACCCTTAACGGACTTCTGTCCTATGAATGTGAGATCGAACTCGCTTAGAGCAAGAACCCACTTGGCTGTGTGACCCGATAAATAAGGTCGACTCATGAGATACCTTAAGGGATCATATTTAGCAATGACATAAGTTTTTTGACTAAGCATATAATGTCATAATTTTTGCATAGCAAATACGACTGCTAGACATAGTTTTTCCAACGCTGTGTAGCGGGTTTCATAACTGATGAAGGTTTGGCTAATATAATAATTAGCACGTTCTCACTTTTCATCATCAAGTTGAGCTAACATAGCCCCTAAGGTAGAATCTAAAGCAAAAATATAGAGGAGAAATGGGCGATCAGATTTAGGTGGTGAAAGCACAGGTGGATTAAGGAGGTATTGTTTGAGAAGTTCAAAAGCTTCTCTACATTTTGTATCCCAATTAAAGGGGACATCCTTCTTAAGGATTTTAAGAAAGGGACCGATTTTATCCGCCAGCTTATCGATGAAGCGACGGATGGCTTGAAGTTTACCTTGTAAACTTCGTAACTCAGATATATTAGTAGGTGTGGGCATATCAGTGATGGTCGCAATCTTGAGAGGGTCAATTTCAATACCACGTAAAGAAACTAAAAACCCTAATAGTTTTCCAGATTTAACTCCGAATATGCATTTTGTTGGATTTAATCGAATGAGATATTCTTGTAATCGATTAAAGACTTTCCTTAAATCATCTAAATGATTATTTTCAATAATAGAGGGAGCTATAATATCATCCACATAATCATGTAGGATATCATGCATCATATCATGAAAAATGTAGGTCATAGCTCGTTGATAAGTTGCACCGGTGTTCTTTAAGCCAAATGGCATCACTTTCCAGCAAAAGGTACCCCAAGGGGTAATAAATGCTGTTTTAGCCTGATCTTCAGGAGCTATCCTGATCTGATTATAGCCGGAGAATCCATCCATTAAGGACATCATCCCACTTCTGGCAGTGAAGTCAATGATTTGGTCCATGTTTGGAAGAGGAAATTCATCTTTAGGGCATGCAGCGTTAATATCTCTAAAGTCTTTGCAAACCCTAACTTTGGTAGCTTCTTTCTTGGTGACTGGAACTACGTTTGAGATCCATTCAGCATAATCAATAGCTTGTATAAATATAACATTCAAGAGTTTTTCTAACTCCCCTTTGACTAGCAGAGCCACTTTGGGATGCATTTTTCTAAGTTTTTGTTTAACAGGTTTAGCATCCGGATGGACCACTAGATGGTGCATGACGACATAAGGGTCTAGACCTGGCATATCTTCATATGTCCAAGCGAAGACATCTTCATACTCTTTAAGGAATGCAATGTATTGTTCTTGTTTTTCTTGGCTTAATTCTGATCCAATATTGATTATGTGAGGATTATCCTCAGTTCCAATATTAATTTTAATGACGTTTTCTACCTCCATGTGTAGATCTCTTTCAAAGTTAGGTGGGGCGGGTGAAACACCCAATTCTTGTAATTCTTGTAAGGTTAATTTAGATAATTCATTCTGAGGATCAGTGGCCTCAAGTTGGGCTATAGTTGGTATAGAACCATCAAAATAAAATCCATTGTGTAACATCTCTTCAACAAAGACATCATGGAAGATATCTCCTTCCAATTCTTCATTGGGGTCAGCAATCATTTCAGGGTATGCTATGGACAACATGTTGCATGAAAATGACTGATTTTTAATAGGCAAATCAACATGCCTATCCAAATAATATTGATAGCATATGAGATGATCATCATCCTCAAAAGGAAAGGGTTGACCCTTACTAGGAAATAGGCCCACACCATAGCGGGCAGGCCACGGTTCTACCTCGAAAGGTTCTTTCATGCCATTTTGGGAAGGTCCCAAGCCTTTCCCTTCATATCCCATTTTAAGCATCATGGGTTTAGCTTTAATATAATCATTGGTAAAATAACACCGAGCATATCCCTCATGATGAGTTTTGATATTTCGAGGGATTCTTCCCCAGTCATATCCTTTATAAATGAAGGCACAACTCCCGACTTGGTAAGTACTTCCCATAGGTTGTGGGAGGCCCAAAGTACGAGGAGATGGCGGTAATTCATTTAAAAGGTTTGAATCTCGCATGAAAGCATTCATTTTTTTTGATATTAAGGTTATAGATATATCTGGTAAGAGTTAATCAGAAAGGGCATAAGATGTAGAAGGCTTATTACCTATGTCTTTAGCTGTGGAAGGTATGATAGATGTGTCTATAGGTTTTGAATTTATAGGGATAGAACTTGAAGGATTGGTTGTAGATTTAAAATCTTTTTGAAGTTCTAAAATGATTTGTTTAGAGGGTTGTTGGTCTACATAGGAGGATGAAATTAAAGGAAGGGAAATAGGTGAAGTTATGGGTTTATGTTTCATAGTTTTGGATGAAAAAGAAGAACTAGTATGTGTGGATGACAGAGCAGGGCAAAATTGCACTCCAACGGGTTTTGCCAAAGCACACATATCAAAGGGTCTAGGGTCACCATGGATAGTGACCAACTAATTTTTAAACTCAAATTTAACACATTGGTGTAAAGTTGAGGGGACCGCTCGCATGGCATTGATCCAAGGGCGACCCAAAAGTATATTGTACGATGCTAGACAATGTACAATAAACACGGTTGTTTCTAGGGTTCTAGGGCCAACTTGCAATGGGAGGGTAATAACTCCACACGTTTCTTGTGTTTCGTCATTAAAAGCTTTGATAATCATATCGGTTTTCTTCATTTCATCACTTCTAAAGCCAAATCGTTGGTAGAAGTCAAAGGTGCAAATGTTTAGAGATGAGCCATTATCAATCAAAACTCTTTTGATGGCTACATCTCCAATTAAAGCAGTAATGTATAAGGGATTGTCCTTATGTAAACTGTGTTGTGGGATATCTTTATCCCGAAAGTCAATACAATCAATCTCTCGTGTGATGATAGTATTGGCCATAGCTTTAGGTTGAATGTTTTGAGGTACCATAATTTGGCTTAATGTAAGCATCAACTCATCCCTATGGGTGGGAGAGGATCTTAATAAATCTAAGAGGGAAATTCTGGCCGTAGTATTGGACAATTGCTCATTAATATTGTAAGGGGGTTTAGATGGAACAGTAGGAACATGATTCCCTTTATTGGGATTTTTCAAAATGAATGGAGCTGATCCATCATTCTGATTTGGTTCTTGTTGAGAGTTTTGAGCTTGTTGTCGAGTAACGACTCCAATGGTACCTACAATGTTATAGTGAAGACGTTGAACTGGTCTCGGTTGAGCATTAATGGCTTCTTCATTAGAAAGGAATATATTGGAAGAAGGTCGAGTAGTGACTCTTCTAGGAAATGGTTCTTCTGGAACCATAGCATCTGTGATGGGTTGAATAGGATCTGATTCGTTTTTAGAACTATTCGATTGGTTTGAAGTAATGTCTAGTTCACTTTCACTATCCGATTCTATATCACTAGAATCAGAAGTTTGAAAATTATGTAAGGGCCTGATCGTAACCAAGGATAAGGTCGTGTCAAATATTTGAGGATCCTGAATAGGTAATTGTCCGCTAATGGTTCCTACATATCGGGTAGGAGGGGGAACATTATGATGTTTGATTTGATTGGCTACCTCTTTACCATGTCTTGGTAAAGGGTGTTGAAATATGTCTAGAGTTTGATTGGCATTTTGATTTTGATTTTGGGGAATGGTATTTTGAGTATTATTAGGAGGGTTTTGTTTAGGTTGGAAGGCTTGCACTTCCATTTCATTATTGTCAATCAAATATTGTATTTTATTTTTTAACCTTTTACAAGCGTTGGTAGAATGTCCAGGTCCTCTATGGAAATAACAGTGCAAGTCAGCTCTATATCCGGGTATAGTTGGGTCAGGTTCTCGAATAGCTGGTAATTGGATCAAACCTCTTTCGAGTAATTAAGGTAAAATAGTTGATAAGGGTTGGTTTAATCTAGTGAATTCTCGAGGAGGATTGTCAGGAGGTTTCAATATGAATTTTTCTGTTGTCTTCGTTGCATTGATATTAGCAACGTTTCTGTTGTCAGTGACTCCGTCACCGACAACTTGTTTGTTTTTATATTGATTTTTGGATGTTTTCTCATCATCCTTCTTCCTAAGTTGGCCTCTCCTAATGAGGTCATCTTCTACTCTTTGAGCTAAATCTATAGCTTGATCGAAGGTAGTTAAAGTAGCAGTCGATAGCTCATAAGATATCTGTTCTTGTAAATTGTTGATGAAAATGTCCAACATTTCCCTATAAGGCAGCACAAAGTGTAGTTTTCCTATCAATTGCCTCCATCTAGCTAAGAAATCGGCAAAGCATTCATCCTTGTCTTGTTTTAAATTGTATAGGTCTTTAATAGTTACATGCCTCTCGATGTAAGCACTAAATTGATGGACAAATGATTCGGCTGTTTCTTTGAAGTTTCTCAAAGAATGAGTGGGAAATTGATAGTACCACTCTAATGCCATTCCACCTAAACTTTTGGGGAACATTTTTAGTAATAGCAAGTCTTCATGCGATATGTCGTGACATGCTATCCTAAACATGCGAAGATGCTCTATGGGGTCTTCGGTTCCTTTATATATAGGCAGGACGGGCATGGGAAAATGCTTAGGGTATGGTTGAGCTACAACTATGGGGTCCAAAGGTTGACTATAGATCTCTCAATAATTATACGAGGGACGGTAGGGATCTATTTGGTCCATACGTGAAGCCAATTGTTTCACCATGGCTTCCAGATTACTAGTTTGCCCCCCATATTGGTTTGGTAGGGCATTGACATGAGTGTTATGGGCATATGATGGAGGAACATGAAGATTAGATGCCATGTTACTATTGTGTAAAGTATTGGTAGGAAAAGTATTATGGAGGAATTTTGAAGTTGGATTATGTTGTATTCCGGATTGTTGAAAGTTTATATTTGGCTTTGTTTTAGGTTTTTGTTTACTTGAAGCATATTGCTCAATAGTTTGGTGGAATAAAGTAGTGAAGGAAGGTTTATTTTGTATGGGAGTGATTTTAGGTTGAATAATAGGTTCCTTAGGAGGTTGGGTAACTTGTTGTTTTGACATGTTTTGAGCCATAGTGACCATATCCGTATTGGATGGCCCAACCTTGTCACTTTCTTGATCAATGAAAGACAAGGGATTAGTGCGCATATTGCACATATATTCCATGGCTGCTTGAGTGTTACTAATTTGCCCTTTATCAAGGCGAATTGCCACATTAAGGTCATCAATGTTATCCATGAGAAATTTCTTGAAATGCTCTGCATTGTCAAAGGCAATAGTTCCATTTGGAGCTACTCTAGGGGATGAGGATCCATCCTCTTTAACACTTCCTTCTTGTTCCTTATCTTCACCTAAGTCTTCATCTGATTGACCTAGAGTTTCTCCTTCCAAATTTGAATCTCCAAGAAGGACATTTGGGTCTTTAGTTGTATCTTGTAACCAATATTCTCCTTATCCTAAAGTTTCTTTACCATTCCTAAGTTTAGGCATGGTGCTAAGTTTTGATTTCAGCAAATATATATATATATATATATATATATATATATATATATATATATATATATTTATTTATTTATTTATATATATATATATATATATATATGCAACAAATTAAGAGGTATATATTTACTATATACCTACTACAATATTTGAAAATGAAATGTTTAAGTTTTTGCTAAGTTTTTGATTTTTTTAGTTTTTTTAGTTTTTCTTTGTTTTTTTTTTTTGAAACAATATAATAAAGACAACAAATAACACAATAAATGCAAGAAATAATACTGAAATAATAATCTAGTTTTCTATAAACAATTTATGAATATCATTAATAGGTTCGAGTTTTTCAGGAGTCATGAAGTGTTCTTCTTCAAATTGAAAGTTTTCTTTTAAAAATTTGATGAAAAGAGCTGTAGAGATACCATGTATTTCAGATTCTGGTTTATAATAATAATTCTCACGACAATATTCGCGATACAACATAGCTCTAGGAATTTTGTTCCATCTTCTTCTAATCATAAGATCAGTTTCTAGGGAATCTACATGAACTAGAAATGGGTGTACCATAGTTGTGTCATTAAGATATTCCTCGAGAGTTAAAAATTTTGAAGATACAAGAGCTTTCCTATAAGCTAACCATCTATGGCAGGCTCTCTGAAGTTCATGATAAAAAACTTTTGTGAGGATCCAGGATTCTATCTAGGACTAGCCTCTTGATTTGCTTAAGTTGTGTGGACCTAGATGAGATGAGACTAAGTCTTCTATCAATTTCGTTCCATAGGAATTGATTTCTACTTGTTTCAGGCACACTAAGGACAAAATTAACTTCTATAGCTGCCAATTGATTTTCTACGTTTATAGTAACCGCTAACCTTTTCTTAGGAGCTACCATCTAAACATGTTTTCAAACTTGAATGTTTTAAAATGCATCTATGTTTTAGTTTTTCTATAGATGTTTTTGTTTTTTGTTTTTGTTTTTCAAAAGGTTATGATGCATTCACGTCGGGTTCACCAAAATGTATCACTCCAAATTTTTCGCATCCCTACCTTCAGGCTATTGGATCCACGCCCGGAAGGAGGATGGGAAAAGGATGTCATGGTACCTCGGACTGAGAGGACTTTGTGAAGGTCCCGCCTCTCAAGGGAGGTGTATTTTGATGATTTTTCGACGGATGGTGGGTTCACCAGGAAACATTTGACGGTAGTTTCCACGCCTAGGTTTTGGAATGTGTTTAAATGTGTTCGTTTTTAACCTTAAGCATTCATATCCTAGGTTTGGCCGAATGTATCTAGATTACTCTATATGAAAATGCAAGTTCAATGAATACAGAAAATAAATTTAAAGACAGAAAAACAGAGAGATTACAGAATACAAATGAGGAATACCTGATCCGGATGTCTGAAGAAGATTCTGATGTTGAAGCAGTTTGGATCGTCTGAGATTCAACAGAATCGTCTGCAATCAGACAAGATCGTCTGAGATCTAACGAATTCGTTAGATGAATTCGTCAGAGACCTACAAAACTAGAAATAGATGCAAAATACAAAAGGTACTATAGTGCTAATAGAGGGAAATGATATAAAATGGTAGCAATGTTATCAAACTGAAACTTAAACATAGAGATAGAAATGAATCGTGCTAATTAGATAATAATTAGGATTTAATTATGCACTTAATCGAAATGGGTGAACTCCAAATGCAAAATGACATAAAACACTGAATAGACTATTTAATTTGTAGAATAAAATGACAGAGAAAAGGTTGAGAAATGCAAACTTCAGGCACTGATTGCCTTAATATGGACTGCAGTCGAGATCGTCTTGCATCAGTACGAAATCGCCTCGAATTTGATAGGTTCACCTTCGATCTGAACAGGTTCGTCGACGACGATAGGTGCTGGCTACGACTGAAAAAAAGTGATGTACCTGCAATAAAATTGGTATGGGACCAATGCAAATGGAAAATAGGGATGTTTTAACGTGAATGGAGTTAACTTGCAGATAATTTTTAGCCAGGGGTTGGGAAGGGAAAATCCTAGAGACTAAATAGGCTTAGGGGAGTAGTTAGGAGGTTGGAGATCATCCCAATTTGGGATATCTCCAACGGGGGAGGGTCCCAATGGCGCAGACACGCTTCTACCTAGATTGGAGACCCGTTGGAACAGATTCCAACTTTGCAAAATCAGTTTTGTGACAAGATCGTCTAGACGTCCTAGTCTAGACGAAATCGTCAAATCTGGGGCGATATCGTCTGATCGGCGACGATATCGTCAAACGGTCAAAACAACCTCTAAAAATGGCGTGAAAAAGGGGGAAACGGATTTCTCGACGGTTAACGGGTGGTTTGGGAGGTTAAATTTGAATTTTAAATTATTTACTAAGGTGAATGTAATTATTACAATTTTACTGCACCAATTTTAGGGTGGTACAAGTTTATATATGTGTTAGATGCTAGGTGATATTTATGATGATATGGATTTGAGATGGATGCTTATGTATGTGTTTATATGGATGCTTACATGATTTGGTTATTATGACATGATGTGATGTATCATGAATTGATTTGATGGTGGATATATGTATGGATGAATGCAATGATGTGATCTTATATATGGATGGATGATTTATGAAATTACATATCTATGGGTGTAATGTTTTTGTTAGATGTATGTTTAATTTTGATTTAATTGTATGCATCTAAATTGTGTTGTAATATGGTAAATGCAATGTGTTATGCACTGTTTATATGATATTTAATCCAATGTGAATGGACCTATATGCTTTAATCACTTAAAACATAAGGAATGCATATGATATGATTTCAATAATCTAAATAGGTGATACCATAGAAATTATAACAATTATGAATGTGAATAATCATTCTTATCATAAGAACTAATTATTTGGGCATTCATATATGAAAATGTGTTGGCATGTATGCATGTAATTTATAGATAAATCTTATGTCATTTAAAATGTTCAAAATAGTCAGTGGCCGTGTAGATATTATTTTTAACATCTATCTGTTATCTAGCCTACTTTGTTTATACCCCTCAATTTGCAACTTTCGAAAAGAAAATTGATGATGTGATGAATGATATGACTTGTTGCAATGTAGGAATTTTTTAGGCTCTTCCTGGGACTCAAACACTCTATTTACTCTATCAATAGCTGTGTAATGACCACACTAGACTTTTGAAGAAGCAAGGCTTTCATCATGGACCTATGGATTCATTATCCTTGTGTGTGCAAATAAATATATTTAGATATAACTCAAGCATTTCCTCCTATGTCAGGTGGGATTCTTTCAACCCATTGTTAAGATCATGGATCCTAAATTGTTCATCTTATATTATGTTGGACTTAGTTGGATTATACCACTAGGTGGCTTTGGGTTACCTAAAGCTAGCTCATCCACATGCAAACATTGGTCTACAAAAATACAAAATACTATTGTGATAGACATATTATCATGTGTAAGGATACCACCATTTATAGGCATGGTTGTACACCAAACCCGTAATACAGATCACCTTCCAATTTTATATGATGCTGAGAATTCCAAGGATTCAAGTTTCATTCCCTTCTTTTCTTCATTTCATTTGGGATACTTGCTCATACTTAGTGATGAAAATCACTGTTTATTTTTTACTGATGTTTTTGTTGTTTTTCTCTTGAGCAAGGGATTTATGTAAGGATGAAATTCACTTGTTTGCTTTGACTTTGATTGTTGCTTGATTTTAGGATTTTGAATTATGACTTTGGAAATTGTAATTTTGAATTTGTGCTTTGTTTCGATATTTTTGTTTAATTTTAATGAAAGCACGGGATTTATGTAGTGATGATAATAACTCATTTCTAGGTAGGGTAGAATTTGTCCTTTTTTCAATTCTCAACACCTTTAAACCGATCACACAGGGGGATAAGTAAGGAAGATCCTTTTTGCTTAAGGTAACCTAGACCACTTTTTGCATCTTTCATCTTTCCCTTGTACCAACTAGAATTTTAGTATTTTTCAATTAGTGATAGGATCCTGAATATTTGAGGCATTCATGACTAGACCTTAGTCTCTACTAATCAAGATGGCTTCTCACAAATATTGATAAGACCACTAGATATGGTTGAATGACCAAAAAATCTTAGCCTATTCCTTATAGCAACATGACATGATTGTGTTGAAAAAGATGAATGGATGAAGGTGGACTTGTGTATTTGTGGTTGTGATACAAACTGTGGCATCATTTTCAAGAGTGTGATCATAAAATATACAAATGAAATGGATATACATGTTTGACGTAATGCAACTGTATGGATGCATATGTGAGATGCAACTATTTTTGTATTTTTTATTTTTGCATTATTTTTGTATTTTTTTAATTTTATTTTGACCAAAGGGCTTATTGTGCCTTTGGGACTTTTAGAGTTTGACCAAGCGGTGTGAAGCCATCTTTGGAGCATTTTTAATTGAAGTTTGACCAAGCGGTGTGAAGATACCCTTGGAGCATTTTTGATTGAATTTTGACCAAGCGGTGTGGAGATACCCTTGGAGCTTTTTGAATAGATTTTTGACCAAGCGGTGTGAATATACCCTTGGACCATTTTTGATTGAATTTTGACCAAGCGGTGTGGAGATACCCTTGGATATTTTTGAATTGAATTTTTACCAAGCGGTATGAATATACCCTTGGAGATTTTTGATTGAATTTTGACCAAGCGGTGTGAATATACCCTTGGAGCTTTTTGAATTTTGAACTTTTTATGTTTTTCGAATTTGTTTGCATTTCTTGTTTTTATGTATTTTTGAATGTTTTTGTATTTTATGACATATTTGAATGTTTTTGTATTTTATGTGTAAAATGTCTTCAAATTAATGATATTGAGAGGCTCAAGCTCTTGATGAGTGGTTATTTATTATATATTTTTGTATTAGAATCACTTCATTTACTTTATTAATTGATATGTTTATGAAAGTTATTATTAATAAAATGTGATTTACTAGCAAAAATAATCAATTATGGTAATCTAACATTTATGTGTGATTTATATCAAATTTTCCTGAGTTCTGAGTGAAATGCAAGAAAAATCATGGATGATTGATAAAGAAATCACATAACCTTTGGAATGCACTTAGGACGAGAACAAGAACCATAGCAGTTCGATAAACGACAGTAATTGATATTACTAAAACATATTACCGAAGCATATTACTAAAGCATATTACTGAAGTATATTACTAATAGTAGTTACTGAAGGTAATTACTGAAGGTAACTATTGAAAGTAATTACTGAAGGTAATTACTGAAGAACAATTACTGGAGGAAGTTACTAGCAATTACTATTGACCGAGCAGCATAATCAAATGGACAACACATTATCATGGATGGTAATAGATATATTTTTGCTTCTCCATAATGGTTGTGAGAATATCTCCAGTTGATAAAGTTTTATAAAATATTTGTAATGATTTGATTTGCAAATTGTAATATTTTTAAGACTTCCTGAAATAAAGGAAATAAAATCCTTGGACATTCATCTCGTGAGTTAGTTAGACAAATAGTATCTTGATAATATTTTATGTAGATGCCACTTGGACCAATAGGAATAATTATATGTCCAAGTAAAAATAAATATTATTAGGTTTTACATTATCTTTTGATCTACGTACAGTCATCATTCCACAAATCAAGCATGAAAAATAGATGGAAAAAGAAGTTGTTCATATTGTATTAATTTGGTATAAAAGTACATAGAAGACCTAGAAGAAGGTATGGGTTGTTCTGCATTGTTCTACTTTGTTCTGGATTATTAAATAGTTGTAGTTTATTCTAAGAAACATTTATAGTTGAAAATCTAGCAATAAAATAACATTTTCTTCAAATATGATATTCTGTATCAATTATGTAGCTTGTTTAATTTTTGTTTTGTAAATTGTAGAATTGTAACTTGCATTCACAGCATATGTACAATTATGATATTACTATGAATTATAAAACTTAGTTACTGATAAAGTAAACTAGGGGAGAAAGACTTACACTACAACTTAGGAGGAAAGGCCCATTCCTAATAGATAGTCCCTGAGTTCTCTCGCCCTTGCATTAGATTAGGATTAGTTAGAATTGCATTCTAAATATATAAAATAAAAATATTGCACGAGGATCCTCATATCATAAATAAGTTTCTCACACTTAGATTAAAATATTTCATAAATTAGTTTATTAAGTAATTGGTTGCATCAGTAAAATTACATCATTAGTAAAATATAAATTGCATTTAATTATTAGATATTACATAATTCATCCTTGCATAATTTTTATATTTCTTTTTGTACACGTGTACGTTTGAATTCTTAGACTGGAAATTGAGCTAGACTTAGTATTAACTTTTGTGATATAATCTATACGAGATTGCTACTTTTTAAATATAACCTTGATTTACCTCGGATTGATAAAATTAAATGTAAGCTTCTACAGCCAATAATTTTGGTGCCATTTCTAGGGAAAGTAGCGTCTTAGTAGTTGGTCAAAAAAGTTTCTTGGTAGTGCAAAGCAAGTGGACTTATTTGTACAAATGAGATCATGTGGACACATGGGCCCTTGGTGTGCATACGAGTCAGAATAGATATTTACATATATGGTACACATGAGACCTCCATACTATAGATAGGATACAAATAGACCCACCTTACGATGTTTCCAGGTTCATTTTTCATAAGGATTTCATGTTTTACTGCTTTCGTAGATTAAATTTCAAGTTTTGGAAATTTTAATTTCTACAAATTTCTTGCTTTGGATAATTATTATTGTTAAATCTATTTAGGACCTATAAATAAAATTAGGAAGTAGATGAACACTGAAAGTAACACCCTATTTTTATTCTATAGGAAGTAGTTACATTGAGTGACACAATTGTAATGAAATCCTCCTATCTAAGAAACAATAAGAAGTTACCTTTTATTTCAGCAATTTTATTTTCACATAATTATTACTAAAGTTAGTTGTATGAATTCATAGACCATGTATCACACTTAATTTTAGTAGCATTAGGTCATAAATTTTCCCTAATTTTATTAAGTTTGGCTATATGGATTCATTGACCGTGGATCGCACTTGAATTTAGTAGCATTAGGTTTTCCCTAATTTTGCTAAAATAGGCTGTATGGATTCATAGACCGTGGATCACATCTTATTTTAGTAAGCATTAGGTCTGTTTAAAATTATACATATTTCTTTTCTTTTTCATTTTGTTAAAAGTAAAATTCTGAATTTTATATTTAAGCAAACAGTAGGATTGAAACAAAAAACAAAATCAAAACCCAAAATTAAAAAAAATATATTTTTCAAAAAAGAGAAATTAAACAAATGGTTGAAAGTAGTCAGATTGAATTCATAGACCTTAGAAAAATTTTGATACAGTAAGAGGTTAATCTTCTTGTTGATCAAAATTTCATAACAACCAAACCAGAATGGGAAGCACTGTGTGAACGTGTTGACTCTATCAATGAAAGATTAGAAGAACTTAAGAATATAAAAAGGATTAATATAGCAAAAAATTTAATGTTAAATCATCCTACACCTTATGATAACTTGGTAATAAGTTGTGAAAATTGGCTTTGGGATAGAAGAGCAATAGTAAATCCAACAATTTATCCTTGGAATCAATACCTTGAGGATTCCCTCACTATTCACAATTTTTTTGCAGAAATAGAAAAGAAAAAATTAACCCTACAATACAACAAGAGATACTGTAATATTCCTAGAGTTGTACGTTTTAAAGAATTGTGCCAAGAATTACATTATGAACTGCAGTTTGGAATTCCTGATCCTATCACAACTAAAGCTTATCTTGTTCAACTGATTCAATTGTTGGTAGATTATTTTAGCTTTGAAGAGGAACATTTTATGACACCAGACCAACTTGATACAATCAACGATATACATAAATTATTCAAATAATATTAGACATAGTGTTTGAAAAAAAATAAAAATAATAATAGGTTTAGAACATACATGAACAGACCTGGAGACTCTAAAGGAAGATTTATAAAAACTAATAAAATAGAAAAATCCCCAAGAGACTTTAGAAAACCTGGGATTTTTAAAATAGTAAAAATTGAGGCTACATCATCAACCAATCAAGATGAAATCCTAGATCAAGATCCCAATACATATTTATTATCCAATCCATAATTTGACAACTACATAGACCCCTATTCTAGTTTTATTGAACCTATACCTAAACTAATTCTTGAATTCCTATATTCAGGAATGGCTGATGCACAAAGTGAAATAGAAGCAGAAAATCATGGAAATGAGAGACAAAGGCAAAAGAGACAAAGACAATATCAGGGGGAAACTAGATAAAGAAAAACATTTGCTTTCCCAATCTTACATACAGAAGGGAGTAAGAGAACCTAAATCAATCTCTATTTCTGTATTGCCTACTTTTCATGGAAAACCCCATGAAGATCCTGATACTTTTATTTTTGAATTTGAAGTAGTATGTAAATCTTATTTTTACACTACCAATGAGAAAAAGTTAATATTATTTCCTTCTACTCTTAAAGATGCCACTTTGAGATGGTTTGTGGGTCTAGGAGAAGGATTTTGTAATCGTTGGGATGGAGAAAATGGATTAAAACAAATATTCCTTGAAATATATCAAGATTATTATAGATTTAGGGATAAGAAAGCTGAGATTTTTTGTATGAATCAAAAAGCAGATGAATATTTGGACGATTATATTGATAGATTTCAATTTGTAGGATCTAGAATAAATATATATCTTGAAGAAGAATTCCTAAAAGAATTTTTTTTGAAATGTTTAAAGGAATATGTTCTTGAAATTTTAAATCTTATGGTAAAAGGAGATATTCATTCTATATCACTTGAGGAGATTGTAAATATTTGTAGAAACTATTCAAGAAACAAACCTTTGAGAGGTAATAAATACACATCTACAGGAGTAGGAGTGATAAGAGCTGAAATTGGAAATATGTTGGAAGGCTTAAAAATTGATTTGTTGAGTAATTTCACCTCATATTTGGACTTAATGGATAAAAATACAAAGTATAGTGAAGAAATTTACTACCATACATGTAGGAAAAAGCATAATTCAAGAGAATGTCCTCTCAACATAACAAATATCTCCAATATTTTTGTTTGTTGCCAAATTTGTGATAAAGATCATAAAACTAAAAATTGTAAATATATATCCACTGTTAAAGTTGCCATAAAAGAACCAAAATTAGAAGAGGCAGAAGATGGTTATTTTGTTGCTCAAAGACAAAATGGTCCATTTAATGGCCCATAAAATTGGTCAAACCCTAGTTATGTCAATGAACAAAGACCTAACAAATGGTCCAATACATCGAACTGGACAAATTGTAATTATTACAACCAAGATTGGAATATACCCCCATGGGCTCAATTTATGGCTAACTCTTATGGAGGAAAATCCCCATGGAATCAAGGAACACAAAATCAAAACATGTCTGGTTGGAATAATCAAGGTGGCACCAATTGGTCTCCAAATACAATGCAACAACAAAATTCTCAAAATAAATTTAGGGGACAAAATAATCAAAACCCACCTCAAAATAGACTTCTACCACCTCCCAACAATAATAATAATCTGCCTAAGTAATTACCTCTTCCAGCTCAACCAATTCCTAACCCTAATAACAATAAAATTTCCAACAAGTCTATGAAACAAATGAAACATGTTCTATATCTATAGAACTATGTCAACAAATTCAATTAAGATCAAGAAAGGTGTTGGAACATAATGTCACTCTCACAAAATCTGATGATCCTATTGAAAACTTGGTTGAAAATAAAAATAACAACAATAAGGAAACAAAAAATCAACAAGAAAATATTCCAACCAAACAACAAGAAATCCAAACAAGGAAATAGAAGTACCATTTCCTCAAATACTGGCAATACCAAAAGAACCATCCAAGCCAGGCTTTAATTTTCTTCAAGAAATAGAAGGTGTTACTATAAAAATTCCTTTATTACAAGCTATCAAGGATATACCCATTTATTCTAAACTTATCAAAAATATATGTTCAAAGAATAAAAAGAAGAATGAATTTCAAACTATTCAAGTCATCGGACAATTATATGAGATGATGATAGGAGATAGGTTAGTACCCAAATATACAAATCCTGGAATACCTATACTCACTGTGCATATTGGAAATATAACCTTACAAAATGTTTTGGTTGATTTAGGAGCCACTATTAATGTTATGACCAAAGAAATAGTAGAATCCTTAGGGATACAAAAACTACAATTAACTTCTATTGTGCTTCAACTCGCTGATAGATCTACTATTAAGCCAGAAGGAAAATTAGAAGACATTATGGTCTTAGTAAATTCATGGGAATACCCGGTAGACTTCATAGTCTTACAACCCAAAAAGAAATTAGGGGGACATACCTTAAATTTAGGGTGACCATGGCTTGCAATAGTCGATGCCTACATTATTTGTATATTAGGAAACATGACTATTTCTAATGGCAAGAATACAAAAGATCTTAGTTTATTTCATGAATCACCAATAGAAGAAGAATTTTCAAAAAAATTGTGGTATGATTTTCCTCATGAATATGATGATATCCAAAATATATCAGTTAATGTTCTAATAGAAGAACTTGAACAAGAAGTTGAGGGACATTTACCATTATTGTTAGAAAATCAACAAGAAGAACAAGGTCAAGACAATAGTTATTTATCTGAATCCTCTATTTATGAAACAAGCACAAGTCAATCTCAAATGGAACCATATGGTTATGATTTGAATATTTTTGAACATGAAGTATATGAAATATATGCAAATACAAAAAAATGTAAACAAATATATATTATACCTGGAAGAACTCTTAACATCAATAATGAACTCCTGAGCATACAAGAGTCACAATTGGTAGATGTGCTTAAAAAGCATCAATAAGTATTTGCATGGAACTACAAAGACATGAAGGGTATCCGACCGAACGTATGTACTCATAAAATATTTATTCAAGAAGGTTGTAATCCTGTAATACAACCCCAAATATGATTAAATCCGTCTATGAAAGAAACAGTTTGTTGTGGGTGATCCACAACACACCCCAAAATTGGGGACCCACCTTTTCGTTTGATATCCGGGTGTTGGCATTTCACTTTTCGTCTAATACTTCGTTTTGTCGTAGGTTTTGCAATTGTTGTCGGTTCTTGTAGGCAGTATTTTCTTGTCGACGATATTTTATTGTCGACAACTTTTTGTGTCAATAACATTTTATTGTCGACAACTTTTTGTGTCAACAACATTTTATTGTCGACAGCTTTTATTTGTTCATCTTTTGACAATCTTTTGTTGTTGATTTTTATGATTAATTCTGTGTTAGCATTCATGTGAGAGGTTAAAACAAAAGTAAAAAAATAAATAAAAAAATAATAAAATAATAAAGTCTATATATTATATTCTATAATATAATATATGTTATTTTAATAAAAAGAAAGAAACTTTTAAATGGAATTTCTTGAGGGAAGGCATGCTTCCTTCCTCGTAGCCTTTTGTCACAATATATATAATAATGTTTTATTATATGCATTAACTAATTCGTTTCTTATGCAGATTGGAGACCAACACGGCATGTTCGTTGAGGGCTCAATGTGGACCCAGCGGTATATTTTGGACCAGGGTATAGGCACGGCCATAGGATGTCGTCCATGGGGCCAGAGATTGCCCGCGAGGATTTTTAGCCGATGAAATGTGGATGCGGCGTGCTTACAAACAGAGGATGTCAGTCTTCAATGGATAACTTGTCTGACATGCGGCATGTATACGCGGACGGCTCCATTGCAGGCTCACTAGCACTCACGACGAGCAATCATGCCTCGAGTATGACAGGAAGTAATGGTGAATGGCCATGTTAAGATAGTTTTAATTAACACCGCGAGATCACAAGCAAGTTACCCGACAGAAGGTGACATGTAGCATGAAGAATGCAGATGACAGTGAGAAGGCCACAGTAGAGTGGGTTACCGGACATGTGCTCGGGCCAATTGCAAACCCTAGACACGGAGTGACCTGGATAGGATGGACGAAGAGGTGTATGTGTACGAGTGAGGTCTACAGCGGAGTTTGTGAAACGGTCAGAGGCGGATTCTGCGCATTGCTATAGCTGTGCAGTGGATAACAATGAAGATGCAACGTTCGTCCACTTGCTAACGCGGCGGATATAGGAGATAACATCTCTTCTACCGTGGACTGGTATGGATTCCACAGTGTGTGGACGAACTACAAATGAAAGTGCGTGGTTTATGTTATAAAGTAGTAGATATGGGCAAAATGAGGTGTTACGTGTCCGAAGCCCTATGGAAAGGGATGCATAAGGTGGCCCATAGTATTAAACGAAAATGGAAAAGCCGAATGGAAACAAATAAAACAAAAGAATTCTATTCTATATTAAGGCCCAAAATTTATATTATTTTATGAGGCAAATGGTTGAAACCAAGGTCAGAAAGAGGGATTTGTCGTGTTTTATTGGGTAAAATAAAACGGTTGAAAATATGTGGCCATGAGAAAAGAAACGCACGACATGGAGAATGCCAAGCAAATGGAAACTTAAACGAAACGGAAGGCTGCGAACAACATTGGAAATGAAATGAAGAGTTGGAAAACCAATGAAAGGGCGTATTGAAAATTTTAAATGGGTTTCTTGGAGGAGCACCGAGAGGAGGCAGATGAAGGGGGACGGAAATGGTGGCGTGGCCAAACGGGAACTTTGGGCATGGCCACATTTGTAAAACAGGGATTTTAATTTGAATGTGAAAACTTTTCTTCAGAAATTTCAGGCCTTGTTAGCAAGAAAGAATGAGAAATTTTCTGCATGCTTCATTTTAATTGTTCTATTTTTCTCTTTTCAGATTTCAGACTTGTATGTGAAATTGATGCCATTATTTTGGGTTATTTCATGTGAATGTCTGCAATCTGGAAATTATTTAAAACCCTAGGAACCAGCACCTAGTTTACTTTGATTGTGTTTATTTTGCAGGTCAAATAAGCTAGGTTGCATGTACGAAACTCTCACGTATTCGGTTTTGCAAGACGGGGTGCTATCAAACTGAAGGAGCTTTTGCATTGTTGTGTTTTCAGCAATTATTTTGATGCAAACTTTAATTTTCTGTTTCCAAAAATTTTAATTTCAGAATTTTTTTCCTATTTTCAGACATTAAAATAAACATTAAAAAAATTTCAAAATCTAAAAATGATTTCACCATTGCGGAGATTATAATTCAGACTTCAAATACGCACTTTGAAATTTCATTTTCGGACTTGTTTAGTATTTTTAAAAATTCATCGAAGTTGTTGTTTTGCTATAGATTTTAAAATTCCGAAAATAGAAATTTTCCATTTTAAAGTCAAATTTCATTTTTCCAGTTTTGTTTTGCATTCATGAGCCTATGATGACATTCCCTTCATGGAAATTCCAATTTCATTGAAGGGGTTATGTTTTATGGCATTTTCACAAATTTCCATTTTGGGCCTAAAATTACCCTTTCTTCATAAAAATTCCAATTTTACGAAAGAGGGGTAGTTTGAGTACTACATTGAAAGTCTTTTCCTTAAAGCACTTAATTGTTCATCTTGATGAAAATTTGATTTCATTTAAGAGGGATAAGTTAAAGTGACATTTTGAAGTTACATTTGAAGACCCTATTCATCATTGAGGATTTAATGCAAGATAAAATCTATCTTAAAACCATCAAGATAAAAGGAATTAAAGCATTACATCGTGGTCATATGAGGGCCAACTCACATTTACTTTATCAGGGTTCAATGAACAATCATTAAATTTTCATAGTAAAAATAAACCAACAGTGCCCCTTGTTTACAATTACTTGCAATCACTAAGGTGTTCCAAGCATTTAAATTGAATATCTTTATTTGATGCACATAGGCAAATGCTAATATAACAAGAACCTTGGAGAAGTTGTTTGTTTAACTTCTTTGCAAGCAGAGGATTTAGAACCCAAATCCTATCGGAGAGTGTGTTTTCACAATCGGGTGAAAATACCACTCAACAGATTGGCGCTAGAAGGAGGGCATGAAACGGTTTATTTCATCATGATTTTAAATGCTTAAAATTGCTTAAGAGCTTTACAACACATTTGGATTGTTCATACAGAAATAAAGTGATTTGATTTAATTTTTCAGAATTTTGGTCTCATGCAATTACTTTTCATTTGATTTTAATGAATACATCTCTTAGTTGATGCTAACTTGATTTCTGTTTTATATTGCAGGTTGAATATTCAACAGATTTGGTTCTAAAATTACATTTTAAGTTCACTAATGGCAACACTTGAGGAGCAAAGGGTATCCCTGAGAGCTGAAATAACATCTCTAAGAGAGAGAATGGTATTAATAATAGAGGATCATTATAAGGGTTTGTCTATACCTGTGGTACCATATCATGTTCCTAAAATGTTATTGGATTTTTTACGGTGTTTTAATCAAGAGGTACCACTAGGATACTTGCAAAAGCTGCATGTCTACAAGAATGCATTATGTCAATTCCAGATTTTCTATGAGGAGGTGGCTTGTAAGTTATTTGCATACATTTTGGATGATAGACCATTCTTTTGGTATAGCCAACTACCCATGGAGGTTAGGACTTCTTGGATACAACTAGAAGCAGCCTATCTTAATCATTTTGGTAATCAGACTGACTTAGAAATATTGAAAAATCAGTTTACCTCCATATGTAAAGAGTCTAATGAATCCTTGAGTCAATTCAATGGAAGATTTCGTGAGTTGCACTCCCAAATGTGGGAAAATTTTAACACATTGGAAGAAGAAGCCATGGAAGTATACCTAGGAGCCATACACCCCACACTTGCTTCACTCATTGAGGAAAAACTGAGTGGTTTGTCCCTAGAGAGAATCCATGAGATCTTAGAAGAGATAGAACGACAAGGTCTTGAAGAAGAAAAGGCACAACATATTCACATGAGAGATTGTTCTTTTGATGCCAACCTACACCAACCATCAAACATAGCACCCTCCACTCCAATGATATCTAAGGTAAATGATCAAGGGGATGAATTTGAATACCCAAATTTTATGACCACCTTAGATGTAGTCCAAGAGGAGGTGCAAATTGCTAAGACAACATCCACTAGTGAGGATCATGTAGAGATACATGATTATCTAGATGAAGGGGTTCTAAATTCAACAATGTTTGATATATGTGAATGGATGGAACCCACCATAGAATTGAATGAAGTGGTTGAAAGAGAAATGGAAAGAAAATCAATAAATAAATTTGAAGATATGATAGAATTTCACCACTTGTTCTTGGAAGATACTATTGATGAAATGTGTAAAATTAAAGATCAAGAAATTCTTCACCCTCCAAATTATGATAATGAATCATGGGTTACTAATTTGGACAATGATAGCCTTATAAATTTGAATTCAAGAAATAACCCACTTTTGGAAATAATTGAACCATCTAAGGAAGGTGAAGATGAATTTGATGAGAAACACATTGATGAATTGGAAGATGTTGAAGAAATAGTTGAACGTCACCACTTGATTTTGAAAGATGATTATTATGATGCTTGGAAGAAGTGGGAAGACTTCACTCTTTCCAAAGCTACTAATGAAACTTTTGTGCCAATTGATATACAGGACAACATAATTGCCTACTCAAAGGAAGATATTACAACTCCTGTACAATTTGAGGATGTTTTGGAAGAGGGTTTCAAATCTCATCAAATTTTGGAAGATTATAATGATCCTATTGCCAAGGACAAAGAAAGAAAAGAATCTATGAATGAATCAAAAGATCATGTCACAAATACCATGGAGTTTCATCCCACAGATCTGGATGACGATTTTCACAATGGTTGGGGGAGATATGATAATGCATTCTTTTCTCACATCCCTATAGATGAAACTCATATTTCACTTGATATGCAGGATGTTGAACCTTCTACATCGATCACACACATCCATATTAAAGGAAAAAAAGGAAAAAAAAAAAGAGGGGGGGGGTGGGGGATTCAAATGAAGAGATACCATGGATAGTGAACAAAGAATTAGAACCAAATGATAAAGAGATTGATCAATTGGAAGCAACTCAAATGAAGGATCATCAAGATGAGTCATGGGACATACACTTTGACCAAGAGTGTTTGAGGATTGAAAAGGATGACCATATTTTGAATTTAAATAATTTGAATGATGAAATGTCACTAAAGGTAAATGAAAAACAAGGTATAATTTTTAATCACACCTTTAATAACATGGTTTTAATGAATGGAAAAGAAGTTGATGCACTTGAATTGTTAAATCAAATTCATCAACAATTACTAATTGAATCTAGGATAAAAACTTTTAATGATCCTAATTTAGTAAATATCCTAGATGCTTGTAAATTGTTACACAAATTTGATTGGCCTACAAATTTGGAAAATGATTTGGCTTTGAAATTTGTAGAAATAGGCTACTACTTACAAAATTGCATATTTGAAAAGGATAGCCTAATTCTAAATCAAGGAAGGAATTATGAGGGTTACATTTTAAAGAATAGACATGATAAAATTGAAAATCATTTATTGTCTAATCATTCTAGTAATTTGATGCTCACCTATGGGAGTATTATTGGAACTAAATCAAATTGGTATGGTGAGCATGGCAAGTGGAAATTTGTTGCATTGTTTGGTCTCGCTTGTTGTCTTAGATTCCCACAACATTTGGCATGCATATTATGTCATATTTTTGTTGAAATGTTCTAATCATGTGTGGGATCCAGGAAAGTGATAAGCTAAGCTTTGCATCATCTTGTATTATAGTGTACATTTGTATATAAATTTTGGTTTTTGGTTTTTGGTTTGTGTTTTCAAATTTTCATTTTGGGATTGCTATTTGGATTTGAATTTAAAGTTGTGTATTTATTTGACATGTTTTGTTTGTCTATATAAAAAAAAAAAATGATGATGAAAAAGTTGCCTTGAGATGCTAACTTATGTTCTAGATCGGGAGAATATGAAACATTGGAATTGTCTTGTAAAAGCTCCACAAGTAACACAAACAGTTTAATAATATTGTTTGATTTTGTGATGCATGAAAGAGTCAGTTTTGCATGACAAATCATTTTCATTTGCAATTCAAGAGATAATGCATTCATGTTCCATCTCACTTTGCAATACATGCCATCTTAGTTGCAAATGCATTTCAAATACAAATCATTAAAGTGTGTCAAATCCTCTTAAGGTTATGCTATCACATAAATAAGAAGAGAATCCTAAGGTTGGAAACTGAGTCTTGAGATATCTAGAACCAAGCACGTCTCATACATTAAAAAGGATCTTGAGCAAAATGATCAAAACCTAACTTGGAAGGAAAGGTTGGGCGAAAGAAGTATTTCATGTCTATCCTATTTATGCAGCATGATCCTTAAAACAAGTGGTTTTGACCACTTCCATAGAGCTTAAAAGCCTAAAATCGGAGTAGTAAGGATAGGGTTAAATCCTCATCGAACTTAGGTTGAGGATCCAATTCCCCAAAGCTTTGATTTGACCTACATGGAGTAGTAAGGATAGGGCATAAATTCTCATCTCGCTTAGGTTGAGAATCTGATTCCCCAAAGCTCCTATGTCTCATTTCATAATAAATCTTGGATTGTAAGGATCGTACTACTTGTCCTCTGCAAAGGATGGGTAGTCATCCCCAAGGTCTAAGCAATAAAATTAATATTTTCCATTTACATCTAAATTTTGGATTGGAAGGATCGTACTACTTGTCCCTAGCAAGGATGGGTAGTCATCCCTAAGGTCCAAGAAGTAAAAAATAAATTTTTCCCATCTCATCTTTATATTGGATTGGAAGGATCGTACTACTTGTCCTCTGCAAAGGATGGGTAGTCATCCCCAAGGTCCAAAGAAATGAAGATAAGTTTTGGATTGTGGGGTTAAGTATGCCCATGCATGGCAACATGTCTTGTCTAAAAAACAAGACCACTGATTGTCCAAAGGGTTAGACTAGCATGACCATTTCTTTCATAATTGGTTAAATTATTTTGCTCAAAGTGAGGTAATGAATTCTAAATCAGAATAGTAAGGATAGGGTTAAACTCTCATCTCGGTTGGTTGGGAGTCTGATTCCCCAAAGTTCTGATTTCACTTTCACTTGCACATGGGTTCAAGATAGTAGGGACTCATAACCAACTTTGGGATATATAATAAAGCAATTCATATAGTTGATCCTAAGAGGGTTTGGCAATCTTGAATGTTTGTGTATGATAATAGAAGAATGACTATGCCTTTTACGAAAGCAAAATCTCTTAGCATATTCATTAGGGTACACAAATCATTCACCATCTCACATATGCATTCATGCAAAACTGATAATGGAGTGTGGATCAATTTCAAACGATAGGAAAAGAAATCCATTGCACACACTGAGCTAATACTTGATGATTCTAATGATTCATGTACTTCTGATCTTTGGGCATTTGTTATATTGCTTATGTGCTAATGCATGTTTTTGAGTTTATATAAGCTTGTATATTTTAGGTTGGGTTCTCACCAAAATGCTCAGGAGCATTTGACAGCAGAGTCGCCATTTGTTGTGGGTGATCCACAACACACCCCAAAATTGGGGACCCACCTTTTCGTTTTGATATCCGGGTGTTGGCATTTCATTTTTAGTGTCTAATCCTTCGTTTTGTCGTAGGTTTTGCAATTGTTGTCGGTTCTTGTTGGCAGTATTTTCTTGTCGATGATATTTTATTGTCGACAACTTTTTCTTGTCGATGATATTTTATTGTCGACAACTTTTTCTTGTCGACAATATTTTATTGTCGATGACTTTTATTTGTTCATTTTGGTTGACAATTTTTTTGTTGTTGTTGATTTTTATGATTAATTCTGTGTTAGCTTTCATGTGAGAGTTTAAAATGAAAAGTAAAAAATAAATACAAAAATAAAATAATAAAGTTTATATATTATATTCTATAATATAATATATGTTATTTTAATAAAAAGAAAGAAACTTTTAAATGGAATTTCTTGAGGGAAGGCATGCTTCCTTCCTCGTAGCCTTTTGTCACAATATATATAATAATGTTTTATTATATGCATTAACTAATTCGTTTCTTATGCAGATTGGAGACCAACATGGCATGTTCGTTGAGGGCTCAATGAGGACCCAGGTATATTTTGGACCAGGGTATAGGCACGGCCATAGGATGTCGTCCATGGGGCCAGAGATTGCCCGCGAGGATTTTTAGCCGATGAAATGTGGATGCGGCGTGCTTACAAACAGAGGATGTCAGTCTTCAACGGATAACTTGTCTGACATGCGGCATGTATACGCGGACGGCTCCATTGCAGGCTCACTAGCACTCACGACGAGCAATCATGCCTCGAGTATGACAGGAAGTAATGGTGAATGGCCATGTTAAGATAGTTTTAATTAACACCGCGAGATCACAGCAGGTTACCCGACAGAAGGTGACATGTAGCATGAAGAATGCAGATGACAGTGAGAAGGCCACAGTAGAGTGGGTTACCGGACATGTGCTCGGGCCAATTGCAAACCCTAGACACGGAGTGACCTGGATAGGATGGACGAAGAGGTGTATGTGTACGAGTGAGGTCTACAGCGGAGTTTGTGAAACGGTCAGAGGCGGATTCTGCGCATTGCTATAGCTGTGCAGTGGATAACAATGAAGATGCAACGTTCGTCCACTTGCTAACACGGCGGATATAGGAGATAACATCTCTTCTACCGTGGACTGGTATGGATTCCACAGTGTGTGGACGAACTACAAATGAAAGTGTGTGGTTTATGTTATAAAGTAGTAGATATGGGCAAAATGAGGTGTTACGTGTCCGAAGCCCTATGGAAAGGGATGCATAAGGTGGCCCATAGTATTAAACGAAAATGGAAAAGCCGAATGGAAACAAATAAAACAAAAGAATTCTATTCTATATTAAGGCCCAAAATTTATATTATTTTATGAGGCAAATGGTTGAAACCAAGGTCAGAAAGAGGGATTTGTCGTGTTTTATTGGGTAAAATAAAACGGTTGAAAATATGTGGCCATGAGAAAAGAAACGCACGACATGGAGAATGCCAAGCAAATGGAAACTTAAACGAAACGGAAGGTTGCGAACAACATTGGAAATGAAATGAAGAGTTGGAAAACCAATGAAAGGGCATATTGAAAATTTTAAATGGGTTTCTTGGAGGAGCACCGAGAGGAGGCAGATGAAGGGGGACGGAAATGGTGGCGTGGCCAAACGGGAACTTTGGGCATGGCCACATTTGTAAAACAAGGATTTTAATTTGAATGTGAAAACTTTTCTTCAGAAATTTCGGGCCTTGTTAGCAAGAAAGAATGAGAAATTTTCTGCATGCTTCATTTTAATTGTTCTATTTTTCTCTTTTCAGATTTTAGACTTGTATGTGAAATTGATGCCATTATTTTGGGTTATTTCATGTGAATGTCCGCAATCTGGAAATTATTTAAAACCCTAGGAGCCAGACACCTAGTTTACTTTGATTGTGTTTATTTTGCAAGTCAGATATGCTAGGTTGCATGTACGAAACTCTCACGTATTCGATTTTGCAGGACGGGGTGCTATCAAACTGAAGGAGCTTTTGCATTGCTGTGTTTTCAGCAATTATTTTGATGCAAACTTTAATTTTCTGTTTCCAAAAATTTTAATTTCAGAATTTTTTTTCCTATTTTCAGACATTAAAATAAACATTAAAAAAATTTCAAAATCTAAAAATGATTTCACCATTGCGGAGATTATAATTCAGACTTCAAATACGCACTTTGAAATTTCATTTTCGGACTTGTTTAGTATTTTTAAAAATTCATCGAAGTTGTTGTTTTGCCACAGATTTTAAAATTCCGAAAATAGAAATTTTCAATTTTAAAGTCAAATTTCATTTTTCCAGTTTTGTTTTGCATTCATGAGCCTATGATGACATTCCCTTCATGGAAATTCCAATTTCATTGAAGGGGTTATGTTTTATGGCATTTTCACAAATTTCATTTTGGGCCTAAAATTACCCTTTCTTCATAAAAATTCCAATTTTACGAAAGAGGGGTAGTTTGAGTACTACATTGAAAGTCTTTTCCTTAAAGCACTTAATTGTTCATCTTGATGAAAATTTGATTTCATTTAAGAGGGATAAGTTAAAGTGACATTTTGAAGTTACATTTGAAGACCCTATTCATCATTGAGGATTTAATGCAAGATAAAATCTATCTTAAAACCATCAAGATAAAAAGAATTAAAGCATTACATCGTGGTCATATGAGGGCCAACTCACATTTACTTTATCAGGGTTCAATGAACAATCATTAAATTTTCATAGTAAAAATAAACCACAGTGCCCCTTGTTTTCAGTTACTTGCAATCACTAAGGTGTTCCAAGCATTTTAATTTAATATCTTTATTTGATGCACATAGGCAAAATGCTCACATAACAAGAACCTTGGAGAAGTTACATGTTTAATTTCTTTGCAAGCAGAGGATTTAGAACCCAAATCCTATCGGAGAGTGTGTTTTCACAATCGGGTGAAAATACCACTCAACACAGCTTAAAGAAGAAAAATTAACAATTCTTAAATGTAGGATTTATATACCCAAATTTTAGAAAACCAATGAGTATCACCTTTGGTGATAGTACCTAAAAAGAATGATAAATGGAGAATTTGTGTTGATTATAGAGAATTGAACAAAGTAACCAAGAAATATTATTTTCCCTTACCATTTATTGATCAAGTCTTAGATACCTTGGCTGGAAAGAAATATTTTTGTTTTCTAGACGGTTTTAGTGGGTATAATCAAATCTCCATAGCTTAGGAAGATCAAGAAAAAACAACTTTCACATGTTCTGTAGGAACTTATGCTTATAATGTTCTACCTTTTGGATTATGTAATGCACCTGCAACTTTTCAAAGAGTTGTGTTGGCTATCTTTGCTGATTTAACAAATGAATGCGTGGAAGTTTATATGGATGACTTTACAATATATGGTACTACTTTTGAAGAAACTTTATTAGGATTGCAAAAAGTTTTAGTAAGATTTCAAGAGCCAAATATCTCTCTAAGTCATGAAAAGTGTTTTATGATGATGCAAGGTGGCATTGTTCTAGGACATTATATATCACAATATGGTGTTAAAGTAGACCCTGCAAAAATTCAAGTTATTCAAACTCTTCAACCTCCAAAGACACAAACCGAGGTGAGAAGTTTCTTAGGAAACACAGGATATTATCATAGATTTATTAAATATTTCAGTAAAGTTGCTACTCCTATGCTTAAGCTCTTAACTAAATACAGTGAATTCAATTGGACAAATGCATGTCAAAAAGCCTTTGACGAAATAAAAGAAATATTGACTACTGCTCCAATTTTAATAGGACCAAATTGGGAATTATCATTCCACATACATTGTGATGCTCCAGGTTATGCAATAAGAGCAGTATTGCAACAAATAGAAAATAAAATACCTTATGCTATCTATTATGTAAGCAAAAATTTGCATTGAGCTAAACTCAATTACACCGTTACAGAAAAAAAAAATTAGTTGTAGTTCATGCTCTCAATAAGTTTAAACATTACATAACAAGGTATGAAGTATTTATTCACACTGATCATTCTAATATTAGATACTTAATGAACAAAGCAACAGTAGGTAGTAGAGTGATTAGATGACTTATTTTATTACAATAATTCAATGTCATGATTGTAGATAAGGCAGGAAAAGATAATGTTATTGTTGATCATTTATCTCGCATGCAAATCTTTGATGATAATGAGTTAATACCTGATAATTTTCTAGATGAACATTTATTTTCTCTTTCTACTTTTACCCCTTGGTATGTTGATATTGTAAATTATTTAGTAACAAGAAAAAAACCTCAACATTTTACACCTCATGAACGAAGGAAATTAATACATAAAAGTATTTATTTTACATGGATTCGTGGAAATTTATTTAAAAGATGTCCAAATCAAATAATTAGAAGATGTGTACAAGAAAATGATGTATATGATATTATTAGGGCAGCACATGAAGAACCTTATGGAGGTCATTATGCCACCCAAAGAACAGTTAGCAAAATACTTTGAACTGGGTATTTTTTGCCTACTATGAAGAAGGATACTCATCGATTTATTGATAGATGTGATGCTTGTCAAAGAGCTAGCAAAACCACACCCTCTATGGAAATACCTTTGGTTCCACAAATAGCTATTGAACCATTTGAAAAGTGGGGAATTGATTTTTTTGGACCTATAGACCCTCCGAGTAATGGTAATAAACACATACTTGTATGTACGGATTATGTTACCAAGTGGGTTGAAGTTAAAACTCTCCCACAAGCTCAAGATGAACTAGTAGTTGATTTTATTTATGAAAACATAATGCAATGCTTTGGAGCACCAAGAGAATTAGTTTTAGATCATGGACCTCAATTTACCTCCAATGTGATTGATTATTTTGTTAACATCCATAAAATAAAACACAAGAAAACCTCACCATATCACTAATGGAAAAGTAGAAGTTACAAACAGAGAACTTGAAAATATTATTACAAAAATTGTAACTATTAATAGGGGTGATTGGAATGAGAGATTAAAAGAAGTTGTATGGGCATATAATAAAACTTGGAAAACTACCACAAGTTTATCACCATATGAAATAGTTTATGGAAAACAAGCCATCATGCCCATTGAATTTGAAATAGAAACATTATGCACATCAGTACAACTCGACATGAATTTGGATAATGCACAAAAATAAATGTTGGAAAATTTAAATATTTTGGATGAAAGAAGATTAGAAGTCTTTCATAGAATAGAACTAACTCAACAACAACGTAATAAATGGCATGATAAACACATTGTACCACGTACATTTCAATCAGGAGATTGGGCCTTATTATTTTATTCTCGATACTAAGATTTTCAAGGTAAACTAAGAAAAATATGGCTAGGACCCTATGAAATTGAGGAAATATTTGGAAATGGTATAGTTAAGCTTAAGCCTATAGATGATTCAACAAGAAAATTACTATTAAATGGCCATAGACTTAAACTTTATAAGAAGCCATTATATAAGGAATAATTCCTACATCAATTTAAAAAACATACTGATTTGCAATATATTTCTGAACTACAATCAACTACTATTCAATAGATTCTCTTTTTGAAAAAGAAAAAAATATGTATGTACATATTTATACATATACATTTATACATATACATTTATACATATACATATATACATATACATATATACATATACATAATAATGTAAATATTATATCAAAATAAAAATAATTTTGCTTCATTTATTTCATCATGAAGTATCTACATTTCTTTTTATTTTTCAGTCTTCAATGTTTTTCAATAAAATTCTTTATTTCAAACTCTATAGAGAAATGATGACCACATGATATATAGTACCTTGTTGCTAGATGAAATCTAAGTATTTTTCAAATATTCAAATTCTATCTGGTATATTGAACAAAATTCTCATTGAAAATAGAATAAATCTTTTGAAATGTTATAAGTAACTTCTAGATGATTAAGTTTTCTCTTTTAACCACACACACAAACACATTTAAAAGACATTGTGATGTTTTGGAAAATTAACTCATGTATTATATTTACCATAAGTGAAATTTTTCCATTACTCATATATTTGTATGCATGGTCTATATTACTAACGAATTGGCAAAAGGAAAAGCTCGCCCTATCCCATGAAACAAAAAAAGAGAAAAATTCCCTTGCTCCTCATCTAATCGAGCAAGTATCCCCTAAATTCTTGTTCTCTATAAAATAAACAAGAATCCTACAAAGAAAAATATATACTCTTTCTTCTCCTCTAAATAATCAAGAAGCTCAAAAAAAATTACAAAATCCCTTGCTAAGCAAGTATCCCAAATAAAGTCTAAAAAAAAGGGGGCAAAAAAGAGCTTGAATCCTTGAAATTCTTAGTATTTCAAATACCATGGGATATTCTTTATCAAGATATCCTTACGTATTAGCAATAAGTCTAGACAAAACCTCTATATGCTTATAAGATCATATAGCTTTTGGCATGTCTAATCCTTGTTGTTTTTAATCCTTACTCATAATGGGGAATGAATCTTCACTACACACACAAGTTGGTTTTGGAGGAAAACTTGAACATACTAGGATAAATTTAACACTAAACTGATTTGTGATAGAAGTAAATGGAGTTTATTTCAATATACCTAGAATATTGTTTGATGACCTTGAAGACTCAACTTAGACACATCATATGCAAATACCAATAGTGAAACATTAAGACAGTACTATGCTTTCAAAATTTTCTACAAAACCATGGCTTATACCTATTATATCTTCCTTTCTAAAGCCTTAGTATTATCCATGTTTTCTAGATGACTGACAATAGAAAATTCTTAATGACATACAGGAAGCATAATCCTGAAAACTTATACATCCACCCCATACCTAAAAACAATCCTCTACATAAATAAATAAGTACTTTTCCTTTGTTTTGGCTATATAGCCAAAATTAAAGTTTGGGGGAGGGAATAAGTAAAAATGTATGTAGCTTATAATATAGTTTGGGGGAAGAAAATAAAATATATATATATATATATTTCTAATAGTGGTTTTTGTAGATACCTTCCATAAGTGCCTTTCGTAAGTATCTTTCGTAAGTGCCTTTCGTAAGTGTCTTCCGTAAGAGCCTTCTATAAGTATTTTCCGTAAATATATTATGTAAGTAGTTTCTGTAAGTATGTTCTATAAACATCTTATGTAAGTAGTTTTTGTAAGTATGTTTCGTAAGCATCTTATGTAAGTAGTTTCTGTAAGTATTCTCCATAGACACCTTCTGTAAAATAATAATTGTTTCCGTAAACTTTGTAATATTTTATAATTATTATTTGTTAAAATCTGATGTATATTATTTATTTAAATTTTAATAAATAATCATGAAAATAAACATTTTTTTAACACATATTAGTATATATAACTTAATATATTTTATATAACTATTTATATAATAAATATTAATATTATATTTAATAACATATATTATAACACATATTATGTGATATACTATAGGACACGATAGTATAGTTTAGGATATATTATATTATAGTTATATATTATAACATTATACATATGACACATTATCCCGATTTTAATAACACAATAAAACCTATTAGTTGTCGCAAACAAAGGAAGGTGGCATAAATTACATGAGCCACGTGTCAAATTCTAATACCCGACCGCGTATACGCATGCAGAGCAATACAAACCATTGATATCTTAACTTAATCAACGGGCTATATTTATCATTTCATTTTTTCGTCGACCAATGAAATGCAAGTACGCGGATAAGGTTTCTCTGTCGTTGATTGCGTAAAGATCGATGGTCATTAATTAACTTGAACAAACACAAAGGCACATGCGATTACAATTTTATCACCGTTGATTACAGGGTTAGGTGGGTTAACAAACAACCTACATCATCGATTAAATCTGGCTTAAACTCAATTTTGCATCGTCGATTAAAACCGACCTAACTTCGATTTACCTTAGGGTAAATCCTCAGTCGATGATTAAAAGCTCGATGAAACCTCCGTCGTCGATCGTAGCCAGGGTAAAGGGTGATAAAAACTTAGGGTAAAAGGTGGCCAAAGTTTTCACCGTCGAGCATTCACTTCTATTTCTCGACGCTGCATGTGGCCATGCAAACGAAAGTTACTAAAATTCTTACCAGTCTCTGTCGAAAATCTTAAGATTTCTTGCAATTTGATTGATGTATTCTAGTTTTACACCCCGTAATTCTCTGTATTCAGATAAAATATGGAGGTTGGTAACAAAAAGGTGATTAAAAGCTAATTACGTAAGGTGGCCAAGCCCTTTTTCTACGATTGCGACAGGCGACAGGTAAAATCACTTTCTTTTTCTTTATTATTTTTTTTGTCTTCTTTATTATTAAAAAATGATTTCCTGTTCATAATTAGGATTCTCTAAGGATTAGGCATAGTAATTTATTTTTTTTTCTTCCAAGCAAATTCGGAATCTATCATTAGGGTTTCTGCGAAAATCTTAATTAAAAAATAATATTTAGGGCATAGTTTCTATTTTAGCCCTAAAATTGTTCGAAATTTTTGAAGTATTTAAAAAGCCCTAAAATTGTTTCCCTAAAAATTCTTGAAAACCCTGAAATTATTTGGGGGAAAATGGAAATTTTGTACTTTTTACTTGAAAATCTATTCTTTTGACAAATTTTTCTTTATTTCTGGGTAAATTTCGATTTTAATTTGGGAAATTGATGAAAAATGCATAAATTTAGGACAAATTCACAAACAATTTGCTTGAAATTCTTTATTCTATACTAAATTAGCAAATTTCTTTTAGAAAAATGTGAAATTCTTAATTTAGATTTATAATTAGTTGTTTTAGTTAAAATTTTAGGTAAAATCCTTAAATTAATTAGGGATTATTTGATAATCCATTATTCTCTAGTATAATTAAGCCTTGTTTATAAAAATAAAATAGAAAATACATTCTAGGGTTCATTTTCCTGAATGAAAAATATATATATTTGTTTGGTTTAGTTAATTTGTAAGAATTATAGATTATGTATTGTATACCTTTCTCATACATTTTGTATATTTTATGTAATTCCACCTTCTGTACATTTTTTTTTATATATATTTTCCTATAAAGTTGTACTTTGTATATCATTCCCTGTATATTCTTGGTATTAGCATAAAAAAAAACCTCATAAAAATATATATATAAAATAATAATAATAAAAAAAGGGTTATATATATAAAAAAATGGAATCCTGCTAGCCTCTAAAATAAATTTTGTGTCTTCAAATATTGCAGGATATCTATGACCACAATGCCTAAACCGGTATTTTAAAAATGTAGTGAACCATCCTCTATTGACACACAAAGTCCGAGTGACTCTGTGATTGAATTATTTGAAAATGCTCACTGGTGGGAGGTACTTACTAAATTTAAAGGTCACGATGAAGGGGTAGCAAGATATTTTATTTTAAATTGTAAACCTGATACAATTATCACCCATGTCGGAGGTTTGCAATTAACGTGAAACCCAAGTCTGATTTCTAAAATTTTAAATTTACCTAAGGTTGGTGCACTGTTTTATAAGAACTCAAAAAGCGTCACTCTGTTGGTAAATTTTTTTTATGAAAAATGCATAATTTTAAGGGATAAAGAAGGGTCAATTAAGGGGATTTCAACCTCTACGCTCCCTCTTCTTTGGCAGGAGGCAGTTTTCCTCATTATCAAAATTTCACTGTCAAAATATGAATGTTCATTCTGTTAGCCTATCATATTCAAATGCTGTTTAATTTGAAATATCCTAACAAAGACGACTGTGTTATTAATCTTCCCTATTTCATGTTTTAGTTGTTGAAATCAACGGTTCTAAGGGTTAAACCAAAATCTCCTAAGGAAAAACCTAAGCTACACTTGATTTCTCACCATGGTCTGATTAAGTTAATTATCTTGAAAAAGGCTCATGAAGTAAAAGTATCTTAGAGCCGTATTGTGGAAGAATCCAATGTAACTAAATATTCAGAGTCTTCTGAATCTGAATATGATCAATATCTAGAAGAAGATGACTTTAATAGCCATGATGAATAACCTAAAAGCCCGAAGAAAAAATGTAAAGATATGAGATTTAAAATTCAACCTAGAAAGCAAACAAAAATTATATAAGATTCTGAAGATACACAAGAGCTAGAATTTCCTGTAAATGAAACTATTGTAGAAACCCTGTCATATATCAAAGCACAAAACATAGTTCTTCAAATGAAAATTGATAGGTTAAGATAAGATTTTATAAAATAGTATAAAATTATACAACACGCTCTTTCTATTCAATTTGAATTAATTAAATAGCTTTTTGTGGATAAGACTACGAGACCTACGGACTTTGTCAACCGACCGCCACCTGTTGAAACTTCCTTGCCTAAAAGTTCTACCTCAGGAAAAAAGCCTAAGAAATCATTCAATTTTAGTAAACATATATCTACTAATAAATTAATTGACTTTTCAAAGGTTCTTGAAGAGGATAGTTCTCGAAAAATTCATAATTTTTCTCAACAACATCAATCTATAAAATTGAATGTGCCAACTAATATAGGGAATGCATTAAAAGGCCTTTCCTTGAATTTCAGGATGCCTTTGAAAGATTATCTGATGGTACATAATGAAGAACTCCATTCTTCACAAGTAAAGGATGTAGAGCATAAGGGAAGTGATCAGGAGGTTGAACATATTAAGACGATTATGGTGGAGACGTTAGTACAACCACTACAATAGCTACAGACTAGAGAGCTAAGGGATAGGTACAACAGGTTAAAAAGGAATGAAAACTACTAGGAACAAGACCTCGATCTTCTAGAATTTCTTCTAGAATCTTATCGCAACAGGCTCAAAAACAGTAAAACAGTGACAAAGAACTTTTATAAAATCAGACTTATATTTTTCATATATCTTTCATTTCTATATGATATTGGAAATAGTTTATATGTATATTTGTATATAAATGGATGGATAGTTAGTACTTGCAAAAGACAAAAATATTTTCTTTGCTATATTATATTTCGTTTTTATTAGTTATGATTATTTTGTGTGTTTCTTAGAGAAAAAAATATATATGTCTATATATTTGTTCAGAGTGTTATGATTTTAATATATATTCTTTTGGAGATTATTATGGTTCCGATTAGATTACTGTATTTCGATTACTATACATAAAATAGATTATGGATCTAATTTTTTATTTGATTAGAAAATAAATATTCAGATTATTATACATTTATTTTTGTGTGTGAACTGTCTTGAAATTCTAACACAAAAATATGCATGTTTTTATGATTATAATGTTACTTTTCTGAATAAACAATGCATGTATAAAACTGTTATTTCCCTTGTATTTACATTTTTCTATATGCATGAGGACATGCATAAACTTTATTTTGGAGGAATTATGAGTGGTTATTTATTACATATTTTTGTATCAGAATCACTTCATTTACCTGATTAATTGATATGTTTATGAAATTTATTATTAATAAAATGTGATTTACTAGTAAAAATGATCAATTATGGTAATATAACATTTATGTGTGATTTATATCAAATTTACTCGATTTCTAGGTGAAATGCAGGGAAAAGCATGGATGATTGAAAAATAAATCACAAAACCTTTGGAATGCACTTCGGACGAGAAGAAGAACCATAATAGTTTGATAGGTAGTAATTGATATTACTGAAACATATTACCGAAGCATATTACCAAAGCATATTACTGAAGTATATTACTGACAGTAGTTACTGAAGGTAACTACTGAAAGTAATTACTGAAGGTAATTACTGAAGAACAATTACTGGAGGAAGTTACCAATAATTACTATTGACCGAGGATAGCATAATCAAATGGACAGCACATTATCATGGATGGTAATAGATATCTTCTTGCTTCTCCATAATGGCTACGAGAATATCTCTAGTTGATAATTTTTTATAAAATATTTGTAATGATTTGATTTTCAAATTGTAATACTGTTAAGGCTTCCTGAAATAAAGGAAATAAAAGTCTTAGACAGCCATCTCGCGAGTTAGTTAGACATATAGTATCTAGATAAGATTTTATGTAGATGCCACTTGGACCAATAGGAATAATTATATGTCCAATTCAAAATAAATATTATTAGGTTTTATATTATATTTTAATCTATGTGCAGTCACCATTCAATAAATAAAGCATGAAAAATACATGGAAAAATAAGTTGTTCATATTGTATTAATTTAGTATAAAAGTACATAGAAGACCTAGAAGAAGGTTTGGGTTGTTCTACGTTGTTCTACTCTGTTTTGGATTATTTTATAGTTGCAGTTTATTTTGAGAAGCATGTACAGTTGAAACTCCAACAATAAAACAACATTTTCTTCAAATATGGTATTCTGTATCAATTCTATAACTTGTTTAATTTTTGTTTTGTAAATTATAGAATTGTAACCTGCATTCACAACATATGTACCAATATTAGTATGAATTATAAAACTTAGTTACTGATAAGGTAAACTAGGGGAGAAATACTTACACTGCCACTTAGGAGGTAGGGCCCACTCCTAATAGACAGTCCCTGAGTTCTCTCACCCTTGCATTAGATTAGGATTAGTTAGAATTGCATTCTAAATATATAAAATAAACATATTGCACGAGGATCCTCATATCATAAATTAGTTTCTCAAGCTTAGATTAAAATATTTTATAAATTAGTTTATAAAGTAATTGGTTGCATCAGTAAAATTACATCATTAGTAAAATATAAATTGTATTTATTTATTATATCTTGCATAATTCATCCTTGCATAATTTTTATATTTATTTTTGTACATGTGTACGCATGAATTTTGGACTGGAAATTGAGCTAGACTTAGTATTAACTTCTACGATATAATCTATATGGGATTTCTACTTTTTAAATCTAAACTTGATTTTCCTAAAATTGATAAAATTAAATGTAAGCTTTTACAACCAATCAGCTCTTCAACACCATCCAATTATATGAGGTGATATGCCCCAGGCCCAACCCTTTTTGAAATCATGTAGGGGCCTATCCAGTTTATCGTAAATTTGTCTTGTAGGTGCAGCGATAGATTTGAGTTTTGTTTGAGCACAATATCCCCAACTTTGAATTCTCTTAAGTGGACCTTGCTATTGTAAGCTCGCACAAGAAAATATTTATAAACATGAAGATGCTCTAATGCATTGACTCGGTGCTCATCAAGAAGTGTTAACTGATCAAGGCAGTGTTTCCACATGGTGTCATCATTTATAAAGTCTTTCAATGCTATGCATAGGGTTGGGATCTCCAAATCTAGGGGCATGATGGCCTCAGTGTCATATACAAGTGAAAATAGTGTTACCCTAGTGGGCGTCCGCACACTAGTCCTGTATGCCCACAACACAAAAGGCAATTGTAGATGCTAGTCCTTATGATTATCTTTCACTATTTTCCTCAAGATGGAGACTATTGTTTTGTTTGAGGATTTTGCTTGCCCATTTTCTTAAGAATAATAGGGCATTGAAAAACTATACTGAATGTGGTATTTATTCATTAAAGCATGCACACTTTTTTTCTTGAAAGATGGCCCATTATCCGATATTATCTTTGAAGGGACCCTAGAACGACTTATGATATTATGGAGTATAAACTCCATAATACTTGGTCCAATTGTCGATGTCAAGGGAATCGCTTCAACCCATTTGGTAAAGTACTCAATGGTTGTTATGATTAACGTGTGTTGGCCCGAGGATGGGGGTGAAATATTCCCCACTAAGTCTAGTCCCCACTGTGAAAAGGGCCATGTTACCTGGATGGGTTGCAAGGCTTGTGATGGCAAGTGAGTGAGGTTTGCATGATGTTGGAACTTAACACATTTCTTGACATACTCACAACACTCTTTCTCCATAGTGGGCCAATAGTAACCCATTCTCAAGATGCACTTAACGATGGCCATTCCATTGAAGTGACCACCACACGTATCGTCATGAGCTTGTGAAATTGCCCAAGATGCTTCCTAAGGCTTGAGACAAAGAAGAAGCATTCCATCGTAACCTTGTCTATAAAGGATCTATCCTAGAAAGATATACCTCATCACCTTTTGTTTAAATTATCATCTTTCGACATGCGACAGGCCTTGCGATACTATTCCAAAATTTAGTAAGTCTCGTAATTGGGAAAGCCAATCCTGATAAGCCACAACTTCTATGGATAAAATGGCATGTTCCTCCTATGATGCAGAATTAGTAAACACATATTTAGAAATAACTCTATGGTGGATGGTTGTACGACACTCTATAGGACCTTGAGATATCAAATATTCCCAAGGTGCCATTTGCAAAAAAGCTCTAGCTCTGAAGGACCAATCCTGATTTGGTTTGGCCTGGATCATGTTTATTGACTCTAGTTTGTCAATAGCCTCATGTTGTATTTCTTAGTGCATGAGCACTTTGATGTGAGTGGTTATGAAATCTGTAGATGGATTCTAAGGGATTAAGGATCCCAAATATTCCATGGTGTCTATAAATATATATGACGTATGAGGGATTGCTTCGATGTCATACCATTCTAGTCGGGCTAGGTAAGTGTCAACAAGCTCCTTGTAAGCTTTCAAGAGTGGGCACCTACATTGGAACAATCCTTTGACTTGATTAACTATGAGCAAAGAGTCACCAAAGATATTCAATATTTTAATGCCCATTGCAACGGTTGTTTGGAGTCCTAAGATTAGGTTTTCATACTCTGTGTTATTGTTCATGCAAGGTAAGTCTAGATTAAATGATAAGGGTAATGGAGCACCCTATAGTGTGATAAATACTATCACTGCTCTGCCCCCTTACTCATATTTTGAACCACCAAATAACAATGCCATGTCTCTTTCTTTTTTAGGCTCTTTAGGTTCGGGTGGATCTGATAATGCGAAGGCTACATCATCAGGAAGTTCTATAGTGAGAGGCTTGCTATCTTGAAGATGTGCCTCTACTAATTGATCTACTATGACTTGGCCCTTGATGGATTTTTGTCTTATGAACTCTAGATCAAATTCTATAAATAACATTATCCACTTTGCAATACGTGTATTATGATAGGTCTTGTTCATCATATACTGCAAAGGATTTTATTTTGATATAATGTAAGTCATATGGATCAACATGTAGTGTCACAAATTTTTGGTTGAAAACACCACTAATAAGCACAAATTTTCTACATATGTATATCCTAGATCATAACTTACCAAGGTGCAACTAATGTAATATACGGTTTGCTCTTTATCTTGTGCATTCTTTTGGGTCAATATGGTGCCCAAAGTGAAATCGATAGCTGATATGTATTGTAAAATGACACATTTGGCCTTTGTAGAGCTAGTACCGGCAGTTTTTCTAGGTATATTTTAATATATGCAAAGGCTTGTTGGCATTCTTCATCCCAATGAAATGGGACATCCTTGTGTAGCAACTGGTTCATGGATCGATACTTGTCTGATAGTTGCGCAATGATCTGTTTGATGGATGCTACCTTGCCTTGTAGGCTCCTTAAATGCCTAATGTTGGTAGGGGTAGCCATTTCCATTATAGCTTCTACCTTTGTAGGATCGACTTCAATGCATCTTAGAAATAATAAAACCTAAGAGCTTACTAGAAGTCATGTCAAACACGCACTTCTTAGGGTTCAATCTAAAGTTGTGCTCAGTGAGGTGATTGAATTATTTTGTAAGGATTTCGCCATGCTCTTGTCATACTAAATATTTGGCTAGCAAGTCATCCATGTAGTATTCTAAGATTATGTGCATATAGTCATGAAAGATGTATGTCATGGCCTACTGATATGTGAAACTAGCATTCTTTAGGCCAAATGGCATCACCTTGTATGTAATTAAAGCGGTCTTATGTTGATCTTCAAGTTTGATTTGGATTTGACTATATCCATAAAACCCATCCATTAGGGAGAGCATCTCATGACCTACAATGGCACCAACAAGAGCATTTATGTTTGGCAATGAGAATGAATAATTCAGAGTTGCCCTATTCAAGTCTCAAAAATTTGTGCAAATGTGGACTCTTCCATATTGCTTTTCCATAGGAACCATGTTTGAAACCCACTTGAGATAATCGATGGGAACTATGAAAATCATATCCAATAGTTTTTATAACTTGTTCTTCACCATTAAAGCAACAGTTGGATGCATTTTCCTCAATTTTTGCTTGACTGGCTTCTTCATGGGATCCAATGAAAGGTTGTGAATAGCTAACTTTGGATCAATCCCTGACATTTCTTTGTAAGTCCAAGCAAAAATATTGGGCCTCTATTTAAAGGAATTATGATGGCTTACTCCTCTAGAGATAAAATTTCTCTAAAATTGAATTTATTTGGTTGAGTAGGATCATCACTGATGTCTATCTCAAAAGTTTCTTCTATAGCCATATGTGATCCATCCTCCATATGGTGAGGCATGGGTATCAAATGAATGTCATCGATAGGATTTATAGGTCCTACTAACTCATAATCCAAGCTAGCATGGAATACGTCATATGCACATCCTGATGCAAAATGAAATGGTTGCGACACCTCTTCACTAGGGAAAAGGTCTTTAGGCTCTATGGGTGAATCAACGCGGTCCAAATAAATAGCCTTTGTATCAAGACACGATGTTTTAGTAGGATGCATTGGGTTATGAAGTGGAGTCATCAAATCAATGGAGATCATATTGATGGATGGAATGCAATCTCCAAGACCACATGGGTGAAACCTTATCTCAAAGGTTTCTCCTTCATACTCATGATGAGTCTCTAGAGGAAAAGGAATATTTGGATCCAACCCATGAGTAGGCTATATAATAGGTTTGTTGGGTTCTAGTATATCCCTGAATGTAGGCACAAGGGGATTTACCATACGATGAATGACATTTAAGTCAACAGGTATTCCTAGAAACTGCAATCTAGGGTCTATGGCACAAAGTACCTCTTCTCTTTCTACCAGTATGTTGACCTACCACAAGTTGTGAGGCCTAAGATAAGCCATATCAGTCTCATCATAAAAGTTATCATCACTTACTAGTATGGTGACCTACCACTCTCGTTGTGGTCGAACCAGGCAAGGCTTTTTAAATAGCAAGGCATGTGATAGGCTAAGCTTGTCTATGCTTCATCATAATTTACCTCATATCCATTTCCTTATCACTCCTCATCCCATAAGTTGCAAACTGTTGGAATGGCATCAATTGTGGAGCTCAGATGATAAATCTTAGGTGATGGTATGTTTACCATAGCCACTTATCTATTTCTTAGATATCTTGCACTTGGTGGATGATAGGGAACAAAATTGATGTCTTCTCCTAACCCCAAGCTTAATATATCCAAGGCTACTGCTAGAGAGTCATCTCAACCTCTGATGTGATAGCCTAACCCAAACCTATCAGAGAGCAGCTGGTATTGTATCTTGAATGTCTGCCTACATCCCTTCTCATATATACCAAGATTGTAACCATGCCAATGACAATGTTCAAAATAGGTTAGAGCAAACTCAGGATTAGAGAGGTAATGAACATTAACCATGAATAGTTCATCATTGTCCTCTTCTATGTTTGTAGACTTATGGGCATAGTCTAGGCCAACATAGATAAAATTGGTCTAGTTGGGAGGGATTCCAAGTGGAACCACTATTCCCACTGGTGGTCTTAGATATTTTGGTCATCCCATATCTTATGCAGAATCTATGATGGATGTAAATTTTATGTTTTTCACAATATACTCTCCTATCCAGATACTTTCCAAGTGTATTGTTGCATGTGATGTGGATGATCCTACAGACGACACTGGTGAAGCAGGATCTAGTATCTCCTTAGCTTGATCTTGGAGATCTTTTTCCTCCATGGGATTTGGACTTTTATCAATATTTATGGTGAGCACTTTTTGGGGCTTTCTTTCCTCGACTAAATGTGTCTTTATCTTCTTATTGTATCTTGGTTTAGACATTGATGGTCTCTTAGAGGCATCCATCATTTTGGGTGCAGGATGAGGTGTTGAGGTGTCTGTGCTTTTACATAACCCTTTGTCTTTGTTATCTATTTGCATAGTGAGAGATGAAGATCCTACATACAAGTGGGTAGATGGAATTAAAAATTCTCCTAGAAAATCCACTTGATGGACATATTTGAATGGCTCTTCATTAGCCAACACCACATAGAATTTATCATCATGCACGTACTTGACACATTGGTATAAAATTGAAGGCACACACTTCATATCTCTTATCCAAGGGCGCCCTAGGAGGATGTTGTATTGCATGGCCTCTTACAAGACATGACACATCATGGGTATGTTCTTATGTCCTACCTTGATGGTTTAGACTATCATTCCCACAGTATTGCATAAAACATCATTAAAATATCTTAATGTGTAGGCTCCCATAATGATATTTGACTTGGGGATCTTAAGGTGTTCTATTTTTGTTGTTGTGATGATGTTGATTGAAGAAACCGTATCGACCAAGACCCTCTTAAAATATAAATCATTGAATGATGCAACAATGTGCATCGAATGGTCTAGTAAGGTAGTAGACACTATCTTAATATCATAATCATAAAATTGGATTATAGGTTCTTGACATTCTTGTACTTGTCCTAAAAAATAAGTGAATGCATTTGGATCTTGCGGTTGGAGCTCAATTGATCTCAAAATATCCATAAAATTTTCCCTGTGATTTGGAGACTGTTGTATGAGCTCATAGATAGATAGCTTAGATGGAGTCATTTGTAAATTTTTCTCTAGTCTACTCCGAACAGTTACCACAAGTCGGGTTGGTGGACCTGGAAGGTTGTTATATCCCTACCTCTACCTAGGTGCAGTTGGGACATTAATAGGAGATGTAGGAGGTTTTGGTTGACCATAACATCTAGTATTGGTAGTTATATTGACAATTTCAACCATCCCAATGCACCCATGGGTAGGTGTATCAATTTGGACCTGATTGACTTGGGCGTCTTGCCCTTTAGGGACCTCATGGTTGGGTAGTGGGTTTTTGTAGATGCCCATATCTCTGTTATTATGAGCCAATGGGTTGTCAAATTTAAGTTCTCCTACCTCAATCATGTTTTGCACCTGATGTTTGAAACCAATGCAGACCTCAATATTATACCCCGATATCCTGTGATAAGGGCAAAATTGATCTTCCCTATATCCTTTTGGCTTAGGATGGTTGATATCTATAAGGGGTACATCTGGAAATATAATCTTCCCAGCCTCACTCAATTGGTTGAAAATTGATTGCATTGACTCTGATAGAGGTGTAAAATAGCGAGGTGGATTGTGTTCTTTGTTTCACCCTTGATTGCTATTTTGATCATAATTAGCTGGTGGGGGTTATGCTTGATAATTCTAGGGTTGTTGTGCATCCCCATCCTTAGGTGCAACCAATACTACTTGATTAATTGGAGCAGGGCTTGCCTATTTTCACTTGTATTTGTCATTTTTGTCATTCTTGTTCCACTCCTTGTTTTGGAGCTTGATGGTTCTCTAATCTACTTTTATGTCTTCAATGATTTTGGCCTATGCCAAGGCTTCCTCAAATGAAGGATATTGTTGAAGTTGTATCAAGAGGGAAATGTGTTTAGAATAACTCTTGGTGAACATGTGGATAATCTATTTTGTGGGGATGGAGAATGATAACTTTACCATGACTTTTCTCCACCTATCCTCGTATTCCATTACTGGCTCATCTTCATAATGTTTTAGGTTGGCCAGGTCCAAAAGGTTCAACTTTATTTTAGAACCAAAGAAGAAATGCTTCAATAATGTGTTTGCTAGTTGTTCAAAACTAGATATGTTGTGCTTGGGTAGTTGGTTGAACCATTGAGTGGCAGCGCCCAAAAATATTATAATAAAATTCCTTAGCATAGGAGCATCATTGTATTAAATATGAAAACATGAATTGATAAAATTAATAATATGCTCTTCTGCATCCTCTTCACCCTTAAACTTTTCTAACCTAGGCATCTCAAAATGCTTAGGATATGCAGGGCTAGGGATTTATGGGCATAATGGTTGGTTGTGTATTTTTCTCAGTGTCGGTTAGTTGCCTACCATTTCTTGTTTCTCAAAGGACTTCATATTTTTAGTGAGTGCCTAAAATTCCTTCGAGGTGAGGATTTCCTCTTCTTGCAAGCCCCCTTGTAGTGGTAATGGAGGTAAATCTATGTTCCTTTGACCTGTTCTATTATCTTCCCTCCTACGAGAGGATTCAAGCTGTGTTTGATCCTAATTTATCATATCTACCCTTTGTCCACAAATTTGATGTTTTTCATAATTTGAGTGGTGGTTTTGTTGTGGGATTTCTTGTTGTATATTGTGCCCCTCTCTTGGTGATTCATCGTGTTTATCTCTTTGATGACCATTGTTATTGGCTTGTAAAACTAGTTGCTCAGCTTATTCCCTAAGATGCTACTCATGTTGGTGCAAAAGAATTTCTCTTTGTTTGTCATGCTCGAGAGCTTCCACTATCTCTCGCTCTTTATGCAACATTTTTTCTAACTATTGCATGTGGTTAGATTACACTATTGAAGAGGACTCGGGTTTATCTAATTTTGATCTTGTGGTTTTGATTCACAGATTCCTCAAAGAGGTCTCCGTTATTTCTTGGCTTTTGCTTACCACTGTAATCTGTTCTGTGTGTTGGTAAGCATCTCTATGGTCAGACTCTACATTATACTTTTGAAGTCATTCTGAAGCATCCCTAGGTTGAGAGGTGCATTTAGAAGTAACATTTTGTGAACTTCCAGATGTAAATTTTTTTGTGACTATAGTTCTAGGAGGTGGCCTCGGATGCAACCAATCCAACTCATCTAATTGTCTTATTTTACATGGTTGATCCCTTGGGGTACCATTTACTCCAATGAGGTCATAATATATTGGAATCCTTCCTCTTGTGTGAAGGGTATCTTCTGTTCAATGTCTATTACTGGATGTAGCTCTAGTTTCTTGCCTTTTAGTGGGTAGGCCTATTCTCAATGTCTCATGTGAAGTTTGAGATGTTGTGACTCTCATGTGTCTTTTTAGTGATGAGGGATTTGTGGCCATATCTACCCTCCATGAGGATGGATATGGGGAAACCTCATCATATCTATGCAAAGAATGGGGTCTAGAACCCTCCTTATGTCTATGTGGGGAGGAAGCTTTTGAAGTCTCCTCATGTATTTGAGAATTTTTTGTGTGTTTAGAAGAATACCTTGAGGCTTCCTCGTGTCTCCTTGATGATGATGCCCATGAATCATCTTTGTGTTTTTGTTAATTAGTTCCATGATTTGACTTTCTATTTGGGTTTTCTCGAGGAGAGCCCCCAAGGGTTGAATTATCACCCCGTAGACTCACAAAACTATGTATCACGATCTTATGAGCATATGGTTTAATGTTACTATGACTTTTACTATGGTTATGTGTTTCTTTAGATTATCCATTGGTATTGTATTGAGGATGTTTACTTCTGGTTTTGACCATTGTGCTTATGAATTTAGTTTTTCAGATTGTAATTTAGATGTGGCCAAACAATATCAAGAAAGTGTTTATCTTGATTACCAATTTATGTGTGCCCTAAACTATTTGATGTGTCTTTGATATGTTGTTGCTCTTGTTTCTTGCTCTTGTTTTGAATTTAGAATAAGGAGACTCATCCATAGTGGGAATCAAGAACACCCATGCCAAACATGATTTTATCAAAAAGAGACTAGGGTACACCATTGAAGTCCCAATGGGGGAGTCGCCTTGCTATTCCACTCTGAACCAATTGTTCCAATAGGGGGAGATATTTTGAACATAATTAACTTAGTACCACTATGAGGAAGTTCCCAATATCATTCTAAGAAGATCTAGGGGGCAAAGCCTATGGAAGGATATGAATGCCAACATCACCGAACCAAATTAAAGGTTGGTGATGAAATCCAAATCTCCAATGTTTAAAACATGTGTATGTGTGTGTGATTTATTTTAAGTTTGCATAAAATAAAATGCATCATACAACAGTAATGAATCTTTCCTATATGCTCGATATGAATGACGTTTCACTTTTCAGAAAATATGCATAACTAGTAGAGATTCATGAATGTATTCTACTTTTTGCAAATATAGCCTCTAGAAGGGCCTCAAAGCAAGCAAACCAACACACAATTCCTAGCACGCTAGATTCTAGGGTGAAATTTACAAGAATAAGATATTTTTCCTAGCAACGCCTAGTGAAAATCTAAAAAATTCTAAGATGTACCAGATGCAAATTCTTTCCTTTTGTTCCTTAATTTTCAAAATTTAAAATGTGGTTTAATGTTCACTATAACCTCAAATCTAGCTCAAAGATCCACTATTTTGATCTCTGTTGCACTCAAGCTCTGGCCGCTATCGATCAGAGCAGCTGATTCCTACTCACTGTAGACAAGAGCGGCTAACTCCTGGCCACTGTAGACTAGAGTGGATAAAACCTAGCTACTATAGATCAAAGCGGATAGGCCTACATACAAAAAAATGGATCAGTAGAGTGGCAAAAAATAAAAACTATGAGGGGGTCCCACTATGATCGCCATCTATAGTGACCTAGGGGAAGCGGTTGCACCGTCCACTCACTCTATTTGTGATTATTATTAAATATTTTAACGTCTATCATGCATTAAATTAAAAATCATAAAATAAAGACAACCAAAGTGCGAATAAATAAATGAATGAATGCTTTGTATTGGTATTTCCAATATCCGGTTACATATAAATCCCTCTACAGGATACCCTTCATTTGATACATGATTTTACACAAAAAGGGTAGCAAATGTATAAAATATCCCCTAGCAAGGGGTTATGTGCCTTTACAGGCTTCCCAATGATGCACACAGAACTATATGAGGGCTTATAGATGCCTTATTCTTCAGTCTTGATTCCTAGAGGGATCCTTTTGCTCTCGTATATTGTAGATTTGTCCGATGAACCTGTAGCCCTGAAATAAATGAAACAACAATACACACTTATATGTCTGATATTGCATCCCTAGATGAGGTAGTTAGCAATTAATAAATGTCAATGGAAACAAATGCAATGAAACTAGTACTATGAATGCAAATAACTAAAATAAAGCTTATTCTAATGACATGAAAACACATAGGAAGTAGAATAACAAAAAATATCACCTAAACCCTAGACTAAGTTGCAGGAAACTATCTAGGATAGTGGATTCTAAGGTGAAATCTATCTCTATTGATCCAAAGGCTATGGGCTCAAGTCTGCTACTAATGTTAAAATTATTATTGTATATGTTCATATTTTCCCTCCAATCCGACAGGGCTTCGCTCCAAAATTGATCTCCAAGGGAAGCTCTCCAAGTATCTAGAAGATCTCCTCAATGATCCAACCTATTCAAAATTCTAATATGTGATGTTCTCCCTCTCTCTAACTGATAAAATAAGGTCCCCTAGTGCTTGTAGGTTTACTCCTTATAAAGTGTTTGAAGCCCTAGATCAATGTTCAAGCCCTAGGACTGAATCCCTCATGCGCACTAGATGTTAGCATGAGAATTTAAGCTTTTATCTACCCTTGAGGGGCAGTTAACTGATGTCTAAATCTGGACTTGAGTCTTTCATGTAGACTGGTTGTGAGGAGGAATGCAAAGTTTTCCCTGCTCATCCTTATTGCATGCAGACTTCCACTTCCACCTGTTATTAGGTTTTATGGGAAAGAAAATGCATTTAAGTTTTAGCCACTATCATCTTTGATGGCTAAGGTTTGGTCGCTCTGAGCTACAGTGACCAGAATCCAACCACTTCGGTCCATAGGGGCCAAGCTTGGATGGGCTGAAAATATCCCAAATGAGTGGCAAAAACCACTTTTGACACTTGGAAGGTCCTAAGGTTTAGTCACATGACCTATGGGTGTGTCTATGTGAGTAGTTTCCCTAAACATGACATGTTTTAGGTGTATACACTATCCTACATATATTTATTTTTATTACATCATACATCACCATATCTATCTACGTGCATTTACACTACATCACTTTACAGTATCTCTACAGTACAGTGATATCACTTTTTACATACTACCATATGCACATATATTCATCCATGGTACATCTACCTATCGATATTTCATACAACAAAAATACAAGAAATCACACACATATTCAAATAAAATCACTACACATATATAAGAGCCACAACACAATAGGTATCTATATATATCAAGATCAAAAATGTCATCAAGCTACAAAATGGGTAAAAATCCACAACCCATAATTACATTAGCCTGTAGTCTACAAAATCCAACATTACATCACCATAGACCAAAAGCATCAACTCTACTGATCACCTAGAGTCTCTCCACTCCACTCATGAGTCCCCATACCCTCTATTGCTCTGCCTTCCACTGCTTACCTACTAAACTCTACCCCTACCTCAAATTTTTGATTCACCATAGGAGCAACACCCCCTCCTTGTAATACTGCTAGTACCTCTATCCCCACCCCCCTTCATGCCATCACCATCGTACTTTGATTACTTTGCTATGAATGTGTCTACACTCGCTATCATGATCTCCATCGTGACCATGACCTACCATAATCTAGTAACAAAATCCCATGCATCATCAAGAGGATCTCATAATCTAAATGCATTGCCATCTCCTCCCTCATTCAATCTTCCATCTCCTTGCTACCCTTCCAAAACCACTCTATCTCTGCTCTCAACATATTCATATCCATAGGGATCTTCTTCACTACTCTCACCCACTCCACATCCTCTCATGCCTACCATTACCACTCAACCTCAATGTAAAAATCTCTATCAAGTGGGCTACTCACTCTGCATCCCTTATCTCTATCACATACGTTATCTTATGTATCTCGATCTTCAACCTCTCTATAGCCTCCACAGTCTCTCTAGTTAGATGCTCCAAATTAACTACTATCTTTTTATGCTTCACCTCTACCATAATAAACCACTCGTGCTACTCAGTAACCTAAAGCTCCAACTCCTCCCTAGTGGCACCTACCACCTCTACAGCCACCAATCTCTCCTCTAGGTCCCTATGATCCTCACTCCATATTTATAGATCTACTACCTAACCCTACTCACTCATACAAATATAACCCTCTAGCTATCATATCCTCTCCCACAACATCAATAAATCCTTATTAGTATCTAGCCTCTCCTATTCATCAATGGGTATCTCTTCCATCTCTCCAATTTCATTGATATCTCTTATATCAATCAAATCATCAATACCCATATCATCTCAAAAATCCTCCCTCACATCCTCCATATTCATGGGATCCTCTTTAGGTTAATCTACACCATCCATGGCTTTCTCCACTACTCTCTTTGCAACCACACTAGATGTGCTTTCCAACTATCACCTCGATCAATGAAGAGGTACCTTGAACGCATCCCCCGCTTCCCCGTATACCCTTTATTAGGTAGCTCTTGTTGCCAATCCTTCTAGAGTAGCCACTCCACTTTCTAGATGCACCCACTAATCAATCACTCCTCTACCTTCCTCTCAACTCTTTATTATCCACCAGGCATCATACTCTAGTGTCATACTCACATCCTCCACATCCAAAATGACCATCAATGGACCCCTCTCACTAGTCCAAGGTAATATCATAGGATGAATCCCTATATAACCATACTACCTATAAATCACAATAGGTACCTTTGGAACATCTTAACACAAACTAAACTATCATATCATCCTATTAAATTGGAATAACTCAGCCTATCGAGTATACCAACCCACCACCCATCACCCTTGACAAATAGCTCCTAACTTCTCGTCATCCTTTTCCCACACTACTCCACCTCTCTAGGGCCTCCAAAAAATATCCTTAATTTTCAACTCTCTAAATTTCACCCTAAAAAATAAAGGGTTACCCTCATGTAGCCTCCTTATCCCCTTCTCCTCATCTATCCTCCATATCAATGCATATGGCAAGTGAGTCTTCCCCTCCACCTGAGCATTACAAGACAACAATGATGGTTTTTCTATCACTATATTCTCCCATGCCCACACCTACAACAAAGGAGTCAAACTCAATCCCTTCCACCCCACATGCACAACATCATGCAACTTCCTATACACTTGGGCCAAAAGTGTAGGTGCCCATTCAAACACAACCTTGCACTCCACCATGTTTCATACCACATACAACATATTCTAGGTAAACAACACCCCAAAAGTATTTGGTAGCATATAGGTCAAAATTATCATCATCATTGCACACTAAAAATTAGACAACATGCCCTGATGCCAAATATACTCATAATCCATCTTCTTTATGTCTACCTCCCTCCATTGTACACCAAATACATGCTCCATCACAACCTCCTAACTATCATCTACAACTTCCCTCACTGGAACACCCTCAATGGGCAACTTATAAATCCTATACACGTCTTCCAGGGTGATCATCATATCACCCATCAAAAAGTGGAATGTATTTCTATCTAGATCCCACCTCTCACATAAGGCTAATATGTAAGATCTATTAGAATGAATTCTTACACATTCCCAAACTCCTTTCAGCCACACTACCTCTAACCATTCTTGATCCTCATCATTCTTCTTCATAACCTCCTCCAATTTAGCCTTCATCATTTGCACATGATATCATGGCTCAAGATTCTTAACCTATTTCATTAACAATAAAATTCATGTTAGTTCCACATGAAAATGAAAAATTCCACTCATTCTAGTTAATTCAATTTCAATCAATTCACTAGAACACATTTCACAACTACAAAATCATTCATTTAATTTCTCAAGCATTTTGAGATGCAAAATCATGTATAATTCATAAAACATGATAAAACAAAAACATAGTCATATATTTGGATACCCATTTTTCCCTTTCATGGTAAAAGTCCAAATAGATTTGATAAACAGTGCATATTTGGCTCCTAATAGCTAATTCTATGCTTACTCAAATACACCTCGTGGCACAAAATTAAAAAATAAATCAAATTCCACAACATACAAAAATAAAATACAATTTTTAATACCTATTTCACCCTTTTATGATGAAATTTTCAATATATTTCAAAAATAGCACACCGATAATCGCCACATCAAGGTTAAGTTAAACCAATTTACACCTAAAAAGCACACATTAACATCACATGCCAAACAAGGTCAAAATAAAAAAACAGTCACACATTTGGACACACATTTGCCACTTTTATGGATAAAATTCAATCACATTGCAAAAAAATTACACCGTTTTCTCCCAACAACAAACCCCACTCACTCAACTACACTACCCATAAATTGGTCAAAATAACGTAAAAGCTGGTCAAAATCAATATTCGATCACATTTTTGGATACCCATTTGGATTGTTTAACACTTTATGTTTTGATTTTCATTAAATCTTACATAAATTTCAAAAAATGATGCAAAAACCTCCCACCCTTATTTTATGCCTTTCTAAAAATAAAAAAGTCCAACAAAAACAAGTTGCAACCACTTACTAGTGGGTCCCCACGTCAACTGCCAACACTAGTCTATCCCCTCACCATCATTGCATCCAAATCCATAAACTACAAGCTCTCTACATCACCAAACATCGTTTGCTCCTCGCTCTTCAACTCACATGCTACAAATGACCCCCCACGCATGTCAAAAAGGCATAAAAACACTTAAAAATCCCTAATTCACCCCACCCTATGATTTAGGTCCAATTCACCCCCAACCTACGAATTTAGGTTCAATTCATCTCCCACCATGCGAATTGAATCTCTTGACTCCAAATCACCAAATTTTTACTCCAACCCCTAGATTACCTTTCCCTCTTCCTGTCCATTTAATTTTTCATCCTTGTTATCATCCATTTTCTTCTATCAATCACCTCATCATCACTTCATCACATTTCATTCACCTCATTGTTGATTCCTCATTTTAGAGGGTATTCATATCCAAAATCCACTTTGCATACAACCAAACAATCAAACATCCAAATAATAGACATTGCATCTATCTACAAATTTTTTTACTAAAGATTATCTCAAGATAAACTCCATCCCAAAGTAGACATTTATAAAGTCACGAGAGCCATGTGTAATATTGGAGATGTCACTCTAGCATTCATGTATGTCGATGGTGATCACATATGAATGGTACATTTGAATAATCTAATAATGGAGATGTCACTCTAGCATTCATGTATATCGACGATTATCACATAATGAATTGTACATTTGAATAATCCATGCCACCTAGATCAAATAGTTTGGAAAGTGTCACCTTGCACTCATCAATTAATCAAAAGCAAAATTTTGAATAGACATGTGTTCTATTTGTATTTGGACCATCTTGCATTGGTCACAAAAGTAAAGTAGTCATAATTTTCCCTTACAAGCAACCAGTACGACATTGTAGAATGTTGTACAAAATTAGCAAATCATTGTACTGCACCCATAGTCATCCACATACATTCGTTAACCTCCATCTCATGATTTGCATTCACCCATTCTTCTTCTTATTTTCTCTTCTCATTCTTTCCATCCTTTTCTTTGTTATCGATCAATGTTGTTTAGTCATGCTTCGAGTGGCTACATACCTTTGGTTAGATTCCATTATTTTCCTTCTCCTTATTCTCCCTCCTTTTATTGGCTATCGATCAATATTGTCTAGTCATGCTTTGAGTGGCTACATACCTTTGGTTAGATCTCATTATTTTCTCTTCTCCTTCTTTTCCCTTCTTCTTCTCCCTAATTTTCTTAGCTATCAATCAATGTTGTATGGTCACGCTTCGAGTAGCTACATACCTTTGGTTAGATCCCATTATTTTATCTTCTCCATATTTTCCCTTCTTCTTCTCCCTTCTTTTATTGGCTATCGATCAATATTGTATGGTCATGCTTCAAGAAGCTACATAACTTTAATTAGATCCCATTTTTTTCCCTTATCCTTCTTCTCCCTCTTTCTCTTGGTTTCCAACAAATATTGTATGGTCATGCTTCAAGTAGCTACATACCATTTATTGGATTCCATTCTTCTCTTACCTTATTCACCTCCAATTCAAAACATCTCATCACCTTCTCATATCATATTTTTGCACTAAAATGTGTTCCATATAACATAGTACAAAATGGGGTAAATGTAGACACAAAAAATGTTGTACATGCTCACTTCTAGATATTTGTACATCTACATACATACTTATAGACTAACATAGGCTATCATAGGCTATTGTAGACTATCGTAGTCATCCATAGGCTATCCTAGTCATCTATAGGTTCTTAAACCTACAAAACTAGGTAAAACACCTCCAAAATATCTCCTACCCACTGAGAGACCACCTATTAACCCCCTAAGGAAAATTAAGTCCTCCCCTACACATAATTATCCATCACAGGACCTTATCCCTATAAAAAATCCTAATTAGGTTGATTAGTGATCAAATTCATCATTGACATTTACTTAAATGCACTTTTTCACTTAAGTAAGTTTAATTAGGGTCCTAAGTCAAATTAGCCCTAAACACACTTCCACACATGTGTGCACATGAGATTGTTTATGATATTTCCAAATGCCCTAACTAAATCCTAACCTAAAATAGGATATAACTAACCTTGATTAATCCTAACTCTTCCTCACACATGTGTGAGGAGGAGATATTTCTCTAAGACATGAAGGTTTGACACCTATTCAAACCCTAATCTAACTTTAGCATGGAGTAACTCTAAGGGTTATTCTATCTAACCCCTTCTCCTTACAACATATTTTTCTATAAATAGATGGCTCCCCTCCAATTTTACCTCTCTCCCTTTCATTCACCATACAAAAACTCCACCAAAATTAGTGTAGAATCACATATAAGAATTCTACACAATAAAAATAGCAAAGGACAACTTCAAACATCCATATAGATAGAAATTTTGGTCCCATAGTTAGTATAATTCCAATGCTTCCCCTAACCTATGAATCTAGGTTCCAATTCACCCCTTTCCATTTGAATTAACCATGCAGTAGATCCACCTCAACAAATTTAGTAGGTATACTTTGTTTCATGCTTTTATGATATTTTATGCAGTTTTTACTATGTTTCAACACAATTTTATTCTGTATCTTTTTCTCTTAATCAAGGGACTTGACTAAGGCAAGCCCCCAAACCCTCTAACCATATTTTTTAGGCCTTAAAAATTATGTACAAGAGATCACAAAACCAACAAACTACTGGTGGTTTGTAAGCCCACCTTCACTGAGAAGTCTCAAAAGAAGTCATCAGGGTTTTTGATATTCATAAAGAAAATTTGAAAAAATCCCTTTTGTAATTCATAAGCATTTTGAATGAATAAAAAGTAAAATTATAGGAATTATATGTGTTTATATATTATGTTTGATCAAATGGAATCTTTTATACACTTCATTATAGTATGCAGGGCCAAATTTGTGTGTGATGATGTATGGGACCAAACAGTTAGGAGTAAACTTATCTCGCTATTACCAGGGTTGGCTTGTGATTTAATTATTTTCCTTGAGAACCAGGTCACCAATTTGGAATTCATACTGGTGTAACTTATTTTTGTAGGCATGACAAATGTAGTCTTGATAGACGTGTGTGTGCTCTATGGCATGAATGTAATGCTTATCCAAGAGCGTTAATTGATCAAGATGGGCTTGACGAGCAATGTCCTCATCGATGAAGTCTTTCATAGATATTTATAATGAAGGTATCTCAAGATCAAGGGGTATAAGAACTTCAGCACCATAAACCAAGGAGAAGAGGTTTCCCTAGTGGATGTATGGATGCTTGTATGGTAAGCCCACAAGGCAAGGGTTATCTAATTATGCTAATCATGATAGTATTCTACAACCATTTTCCAAAGGATAGAGCAAATGGTTTTGTTGGTAGATTCAGCCTAGTCGTTTCCCTATGGTTAGTATAGGGTTGAGAAGCTATGGTGGATGTTAAATTTGGTGTAGAGGGCATAGGCAATTTTTTTTGAAGGAATTTTTGTTGTCAGATATGATTTGAGAAGGGATGCCAAAATGACATATGATGTGGTCTGTGATAAACGTCGTAATCTTGGCTCCTGTGGTTTGGATAAGTGGGATGGCTTCGACCCACTTTGTGAAGTATTATGTGGTGGTGATAATGAATTTATGGTTTTTTTATGATGCAGGTGTGATATATCCAATGATATCGAGGCTCCATTGTGAGAAATGCCGCATAGATTGAATTGGTTAGAGAGCTTTCAAAGGAAGTGTGTGAGGTTGGAATGTTGTTGGCATTTTATGAACTGCTTGACATATGTAGACACCTAAAGTCGCACATGCTCTCTTCTATATACTTTTACATCTACATACACAATTTTAGACTGACATAGACTATCATAGGCCATCGTATATTACCGTAGTCATCCATAGGCTATCGTAGTCATCCATAGATTCCTAAACCTACAAAACTATGTAAAATACCTCTAAAACACCTCCTACCCACTAGGAGACCACCTATCAGCCTCCTAAGGTAACTTAATCCCTTCCCTACACCTAATTAGACCTCATGGGATCTTATCCCTATCAAAAATCCTAATTAGGTTGATTAGTGATCTAATTATTCATTAACTTTCACTTAAATGCACCTTTTCACTTAAGTGAGTTTAATTAGGGTCCTAAGTCAAATTAGCCCTAAACACACTTCCACACATGTGTGCACATGAAATTAGTTATGATATTTCCAAATGCCCTAACTAAACCCTAACCTAACCTAGGATCTAACTAACCTTGGTTAATCCTAACTCTTCCTCACACATGTACGAGGAGGAGATATATCTCTAAGGCATGAGGGTTTGACACCTATTCAAATCTTAACCTAACTCTAGCATGGAGTAACTCTCAGGGTTGGTCTACCTAACCCCTTATCCTAACGTCATATTTTTCTATAAATAGAGGGCTCCCCCTTCCATTTTATCTCTCTCTCCTTTTTAGTCACCATATATAAAAATCTACCAAACTTATTCTAGAATCACATCTAATAATTTTACACTGTACAAATAGCAAAGGATAACTTCATACATCCATACAAATAGAAATTTTGGTCCCCCTATTAGTAGAATTCCAATGCTCTCCATGACATACAAATCTAGGTTCCAATTCACCCCCTATCATGAGAATTGATCTTGCAACAGATCTACCTCAGTAAATTTAGCAGGGATGCTTTGTTTCATGCTTTTATGATGTTTTCTACAGTTTTTACTATGTTTCAACATAATTTCCTTTTGGATATTTTTGTCTTTCATACACAAGGGGCTTAACTAAGGCAAGACACCAAACCCTCTAACCATATTTTGTAGGCCTTCAAAAATAGGTGTAGGATATCATAAAACCAACAAACTACTGGTGGTTTGCAAGCCCATCTTCACTGAGGAGTCTCTAAAGAAATCATCAGGGTGTTTGATATTCATAAAGAAATATTGGAAAAATAAATTTTGTAGCCCATGAAAATTTTGAATGAATAAAAAGCAATATTTTGGGTATTATATGTGTTTATGTATTATGTTTGATCAAATGGTAACTTCCATCCACTTCATTCTAGCACACCCGGTGGGACCCCCACAAAGAGTTGTGCTAGCTATGAATCTAATTTTTTTTTATGTTTCTATGCTATTGCAGGTAACATTCCATATAGAAAAGAGACCCTCAAAACCCTAACAAGCTCCTTAGGTCATCAAAATATATGTTTTGGGCTCCTAAATCTGATTCATCCCTCGACATGCGAATTCAGATTTGATTCACCCCTTGCCCTATGAATCGAGCATAACTGATTAAAAAACCCTCAAAATTGTAGAGGTATATAAAAGAGACACAGAACAGTCCATCTAGAGCAAAATGAACCATGTATTTTCCTTAAACTTCCCTATTTCTAACATCCATTTGCAAGAAAATGTTTCATTAATACATGCATCATGTCATTGTATGGAATTCTTTTTCAATGCATTTGTCATTTTTAGATCATTTATGTCAAATTGTTTTAGACCTTTCTTTACATACTTAAATCATGGCTAAATTTATTTTGTTTTAGATCATTAGAATAGTTTTCCATTTTGTGTCATTATTTTTATGAATCATCAATTTTTGAAGTCTTTCTTCCATTAGATAGGTCTTTCAAATTTCTTTTCAAAAACTTGCATGTAAATTAGAACTTTCATTTTACTTTGTTTCAAGAATTTTTTTTTTTTCACAAATAATATGTCAAATATATTCCAATTTATCTTATGTGTTATTTCATTGATTTTATCTCAAAGCGTATTTCAAATTTCCATTCTAAATGATGAGCACCATATATGCTCATATTTTTGTATATATACTAATGGTTTTTGTGGGCTGGGGCAAGGTTTGCAGGCCGAAAGAAAACGGGGGGCTAGGACTAAGAAGAGTTGCTCACCTAAACACTGCCTTGCTTGCCAAACAAGCTTGGCGCCTTATCAACAATGAGGAGAATGAGTGGAATTCCATAATTAAAAAAATATATCTTCAATATACCGATTTCCTAAATGATTCGATGCACGGTGGAGGGTCGGCATTCTGGAAAGCAATCTTAACAAGTAGAGAGGTCTTAAAGAAAGGCCTAAGTTGGGTTCTTGGTAACGGGTAGAAGATCAAGTTATGGGATGACAGGTGGGCCAAGGATGAAGATTTATCTCAGTTTCCTACCCTGGCAAGGATCAAAAGAATAACAGAGGACCTCTTTGGAAGGAAAGTGGCTGATTTCATAAGACAGGATAGAGGTAGGCTTATTTGGAAATAGATAAGGATTCAAGGCTTTGAAGCTAAATCAGAAGAACTCCAAATAATCCTACATCAACAATTCATATCCACAAATCCTAAGAAGGATCATGTAATATGGGCAGCTATCGAAAGTGGGCAGTTCTTAGTCAAATCTGCATATATGCTAATGGTAGATACCGATGACCCCACACTCTAAACTCAGTTGGTGTGGGTCAAAAACCTTATTCCTAAATTTGCTATGTTCTCATGGGTGGTGATCCAAGGCAGGATTCTAACGATTGACAACTTGTTAAGGAAAGGTATGATAATTGCTAACCAATGTTATTTGTGTAGGGGTAATTGGGAGTCCACCCACCATATTTTCCTTGAATGTCCAGTCTCTATGTGTCCTCAATGGGTTGTTTCAAGCCTTTAGAATTTGTTGGGTCAAACCATCTACCATATTTGACCTCTTCCACTAATGGCCAAATCCATTTGTTAGCCTTCGGATGAGGTTCTTTTGGAAGATTTGTCTCCATCATTTTATTTGGCAGGTGTGGCTACAAAGAAACCTTAGAGCTTTCCATGAGTCGACCCATGATGTCACCTCCATTACCAATAAGATTCTTACATTCACCCATGAAAACATCAGCCTTATACCTTATGAGGATAGAAATCCTTTCTCTTGGGAGAGGCAGATTGCTCAATCCTTAAATATTACTTTGGGCGAGAAACCTACAATCAAGGTCAATCCTAGATTAGATGTCAAGTGGAAACCACCCCTGATTGGTTGGTTCAAGCTCAACTTCGATGGGGCTTCTAAAGGTAACCCTAGAAATGTAGGGGCTAGAGGAGCAGTGAGAGATCATCAAGGTAAGTTTGTGATGGCCTTCTCTGAACAGCTAGGAACTAGGACTAACAACGAGGTGGAAGCAAGAGTGTTATGGAGGGGTCTTCAGTTGGCTTAGGAAATTGAAGGTAAACTAATTATCGAAGGAGATTCGATGCAGGTCATAAACCTTCTCAGCAATGGGAAAAATCCTCCATGGTGGATTAATACTATCATCGAAGAGGCTAGGATCGTTTACCATGCCAAGAACGATCGGAAGGCCCAACATGTTTTTAGGAAAGCAAATAAAACTATTGATATCTTGGCCAATTTAGGGATGGAAGTCATTGGGTTGGTCACTTGGGAACATGGAGTCCCAAGTGAAGTGGATAAAATAATTCAAAATGATCACCAATGATGGTGAAGTTGTGGGGATCAAAAAAAGGGAGAGCAGTTTCAATGCGGTTTTTTCAGGATTGCTTCGGTCCTTATGGTGATGGCTTTAGCTTTCTCTACAATAGGGGAATTATCTAGGTGGCATGGTGGCTTCAGGTTATGGTGTCAGGGGAAATGGCTGAGGCCAAAGACCGATGTCGCATCTTCACAAATTGTTCGAGTTTTAGAAAAAGCAATTTTCAGCAAGAAAGGAAAAGTGTAGCGATTTCGTGACAGGTTGAGCAAGAAAGGAAAAGTGTCACGATATCACGACATGTCGAGCGAGAAGGAAAAAATGTCACAATATCGTGACATGTTGAGAAAGAAAGGAAGAGTGTCAGGATTTCACGACATGTAGAGCAAGAAAGGAAAAGTGTTGTGATTTCGTGACATGTCGCGTTGTCGCGATCAAAAGAGAAGAGAAAAAGCAAGAGGGAAAAAGTGTCGCGATATCGTGACAGGAATGAAAGAGTGCTGCACTGTCGATCCATGTTGAGAAAGAAGGAAAAAGTGACATTTTTTGGCGATGTGTTGAGCATAAAGGAAGAAGTGTCACGATATCGTGACATGTCGCATTTTCATGACCAAAAAAGAAGATAAAGAGCAAGTGGGAAAATGTGTCATAATTTCGTGACATGTCATGTTTTTATGACTAAAATATAAGAGAAAGAGCAAGAAAGAAAAAGTTTTGTGATATCGCGACATGTCGCGGTGTCTCGATCAAAAGAGAAGAGAAAAAACAAAAAGGAAAAAGTATTGCGATATCGTGACATGATGAGCAAGAATGAAAGAGTGTCACGATATCGCGACATATTGAGAAAGAAGGAAAATATATCACTTTTTGGTGATATGTTGAGCATGAAGGAAGAAGTGTCGTGATATCATGACATGTCACATTTTCATGAACAAAAATAAGAGAAAGAGCAAGTGGGAAAGTGTCATGATATCGCGACATGTCTTTTCGTGACCAAAAGAGAAGAATAAGAGCAAGAAGGAAAAGTGGCGCGATATCGTGACACGTCGCATTTTAGTGACCAAAAAAGAAGTGATAGAGAAGGAAGGAAAAGGTGTCATGATATTGTGACATGTTAGAAAAGGTGTCGCGATATCACGACATGTTAGAAAAGGTGTCGCGATATCGCGACATGTTAGAAAAGGTGTCGCGATTTCACGACATGGAAAAAGTGTCGCAATATCATGACATGGCTCATTTTCACGACCAAAAGAAAAGAGAAAGAGCAAGAAATGAAAAGTGTCGTGATATTGTGACATGTTAAAAGAAAGAGTGTCACGATTTTGTGACATGGTGAGCAAGAAGGATTTGGTGTCGCTGTCCGACGATATGTTGAGCTTGAATAAAAAAGGGTCATGATTTCATGACATGTCGGATTTTTGTGTCCAAAAAAGAAGAGAAAGAGCAAGAAGGAAAAAGTGTCATGATTTCATGACATGTCGGTTTATCGTGACCAAAAGATAAGAGAAAGAGCAAGATGGAAAAAGTGTCATGATTTTGTGACATGTCATATTTTTGTGACCAAAAGAGAAGAGAAAGAGCGAGAAGGAAAAGTGTCGCGATATCGCTACATGTCACATTTTCATGACCAAAAGAGAAGAGAAAGAGGAGGAAAGAAAATGTTTCATGATTTCGCGACATGTTTAGAATGAAAGAAAGGGTGTATCTATATCACGATATGTCGCTTTTTCACGACAAAAAGTGAAGAGAACAAGTAAGAGGGAAATGTGTCACGATATCGTGACATGTCGTATTTTCATGACCAAAAGAGAAGAGATAGAGCGGGAAGGAAAAGTGTCATGATTTCATGACATGTCACTTTTTCATGAATAAAAGAGAAAAGAAACAAGAGGAAGGAAAAGTGTCACGATTTCGTGACATGTCGGTGTTTCACGACCAAAAGTGAAGAGAACAAGCAAGAGGGAAAAAGTGTCACGATTTCACGACATGTCATATTTTCGTGACCAAAACAGAAGAGAAAGAGCGGGAAGGAAAAGTGTCACGATATTGTGACATGTCGCTTTTTCACAACCAAAAGAGAAAATAAAGAGGAGGAAGGAAAAGTGTTGCGATATCGCGACATGTCACAATTTCGTGACCAAAAGAGAAGAGAAAGTGTTAGGAGGCGAAATTGTCGACTGCCTGTGTTTTAAGGTGTGTGTTATCCTTTGTAATCTTGCTGCTCTTTTTTGGCTATGTGGCCCTAGTAGGGGGCTAATAACAGCATGTGTGGATCTTTTCTATTCCGCTTAAGCTTTGTGATGATTTTGTAATAGGTTTTGGGTCAACCTGTAAAACCCAGGAGTAATGAATTTGTACCTTATTTATCAAAAAAAAAAACTAATGGTTTTTGCATGGAAATATATCATGAGTTGTATATTTTTATGAAATATTATGTATTTATTTAATAAAATTATGTGTATTATCTATAGCACCCTAAAATTGATGCAGTAAAACCTTAAATAATTAAAATTACCTTAGTAATAATTCAAATTCAAATTTTCAACCCCGAACCACCTATTAAACCACTTTCCTCGTTTTCCGTGCCATTTTTAGGATTTGTTGTGACCGTTGGACGATATCGTCACTGATCAGATGATATCACCTCAGATCGAACGATTTCATCTAGACTAGAACGTCCAGACGATTTCGTCCCAAAAATGATTTTTCATAATTAGCTTCTATTTCAACAATGTCTCTAATCGGGGCAAAAGCGTGTCTACGCCGTTAGAGACTTCCCCCGTTGGAGATCTCCCAAATTGGGATGATATCCAACCTACCAACCTCCTTCCTATGCCTATTTAATCTTAGGCCCTCCCCTTGACATTCCCCTGGCTGAATTTTTCTGTACTTCAAGTTTTACATGCATTAGAATGTCTTAGACTATTGTTTGCCTTGTACCTTTTTGAATTTTCTTGTAGGAACTTTTTCATTCTTCAGTCGGAGCAATCTCAGATCGTCGTGGATGATCCTATACAATCTCGAACGATCACGCACCAATTCGAGATGATTTTGACTACAGTCAACATTGGGGGTAATCAGTGCCCTGAGTTTGCATTCTTTCTCCACTATCTACTATTTTGCTTTGCATTAGTTAGACTTATTACTATTTTGCATCCTGGAGTTCACCCATATAGTTTCAATGCATAATAAAATCATAATTTGTCATTAAATCATTGTGATACACTCATATTTTTGTCTATAATTATCAATTTAATATTATTGTTGTCATTCTATATCATTGCCCTCTATTGGAATAGTTGTATTTTCTATATTTTGTATCTATTTCTCTAATTGCAGGTCTCTAAAAAATTCGTCTGACGAATTTGTCAGATCTCAGATGATCTTGTCTAATCACAGATGATCCTGTGATATCAGAGGCGATCTTGACTGCTTCAAAAATTAGAATCTCCATCAGACATCCGGATCAGATATGGCTTCTTAATCTACTATATTCTCTGTGTTTTCTATTCAAATTTGCTTTCTGTATTCATTTAAATCTGCATTTCATATAAAATAGTTTAGATTCATTTGGCCAAACCTAGGATTTGAATGATTAAAGATAAAATTGAACACATCAAACACATTCCCAACCTAGGCGTGGAAACTGCCATTCAAAAGTTTCTTGGTGAACCCACCATCCATCGAAAAATCACCCTTATACCCCTCCCCCGAGAGGCGGGACCTTCCAAAGGGCCTCTCAGTCCGAGGTATTGTCCCATCCTTCCCGCATCCCCCTTTCGAGCATGGATCCTTTAGCCTGAAGGTAAGGGTGTGGAAAATTTGGAACGATACATTTTGGTGAACCCGACGTGAAACTAAAACCTTTTGAAAACAAAAACAAAAAAAAACAAAAAAATATAGATGCATTTAAAATCATTATAAAACTACTAAGTTGCATATCATGTTTAGATGGTAGCTCCTAAGAAAAGACTAGCTGTCACTATAAATGTTGAAAACCAATTAGCAGCCATAGAAATTAATTCTATGCTTAGTGTTCCTGAAATAGATAGAAACCAACTTTTGTGGGATGAACTTGATAGGAGACTAGGTATCATTTCATCTAGGTCAACAGAGTTTAAACAAATCAAGAGGCTTGTCCTAGATAGAATCCTGGATCCTCATCAACTCATTTTTTATCATGAACTTCAGAGAGCTTGCCATAGGTGGTTAGGAGATAAAATAGCCCTTGTGTCTTCTGAGTTGTATACCTTTGAGGAATTCCTCGAGAATGCAGCCATAGTGCATCAATTTCTAGCTCGTGTAGAGGACCAAGAGGTCATTCTTACGGATAGAAAAATATGGAATAGAGTTCCTAGAGCTGTGTTATATCAAGAGTATTGCCATGAGCTTTACTTCTACAAACCAAAATCTGAGACAGATAATATCACTATAGCACACTTTTTTGACTTCTTGAAAAACAATTTCCAATTTGAAGAAGAACACTTTATGACTCTTGAAGAACTCGAGCCCATTAATGATATTTATAAATTGTTTATAGAAAACTAGATCATTGCTTTCATTATTATTATTTCTTGCTTTTTGTGTGTTGTTTGTTATCTTTATAATATTGTTATAAAAAAAAAACAAGAAAAACCAAAAAACATAACAAAAACCAAAACATTTTATTTTAAATACTATAGTAGGTATATAATTAAAATATATACCTCTTAAGCTTGTTGCATATATATATATATATATATATATATATATATATATATATATATATATATATATATATATATATATATATATATATATATATATATAATATATAATTTGCTGAAATCTAAGTTTAAGCACAATGACTAGACTTAGGAATGGTAAACAAACTGAAGAAGAAGAAGAATAAGATTGGTTAGGAAAGAAAACAAAAAAATTAAATGCCCTTCCTGAGGATCCAATTCCAAAAGAAGAAATTCTAGAACAGCCAGAAGATGAGCTGGCTAAAGAAAATGAGCAACAAGAAAATGTTAGAGAGGAAGGATCCTCATCCCCTAGAATGGCTCCAGACGAAACTGTTACTTTTGATAACATAGATCATTTCTGGAAATTCTTCAATAATAATATTGGTGCTCTTAATATGGTAGTTCGTCTTGATAGGGGACAAATTAGTGAAACTCAAGAAATCCTAGAAGAAGGATTTAACATGCACACTAATCCCTTATCCTTCGTGGATCAAGAAAGTGATAAAGCTGGACCATCCAATATGGATATGGCCACTATAATTCAGAACATGCAAAAACAATAGGTTATCCAACCTCCTAAGGAACTTGTTATTGAGCCTAAAATCATTCCCACACAAAATAGACCTTCATTCACTGCTTTATTTCGCCAAACTATTGATCAATATGCTTCAAATCGACAAAAACCTAAAATGAAGCCAAACACCAATTTTCAACAATCTAGGATACAACATAATACAACTTCAAAACTTCTTCATAACACCCTTCCTACCAACAATTTACACAATAACAATATAGCATCTAATCTTCATGTCCCTCCCTCATATGCTCACCAATCCCATATTCATGCTCCATCGAATCAATATGGTGGGCAAACTAGTAATCTAGAAGCCATGGTGAAACAGTTAGCTTCCCGCATGGACCAGATAGATCCCTACCGTCCCTCATACAATTATCGAGAGATGTGTAGTCAACCTTTGGATCCCATAGTTGTAGCACAACCATACCCTAAACACTTTCCCATGCCCGTCCTGCCTATATATAAAGGAACTGAAGATCCCATAGAGCATCTTTGAATGTCATGATATATCACATGATGACTTGTTATTACTAAAAATGTTCCTGAAAAGTTTAGGATTAATGGCATTAGAGTGGTACTACCAATTGCCCACTCATTCTTTGAGAAATTTTGAAGAGACTACTGAATATTTTGTGCATCAATTTAGTGCCTATATCGAAAGGCATGTAACCATTAAATATTTGTACAACTTAAAAAAAGACAAAAGATGAATGTTTTGCTGATTTCTTAGCTAGATGGAGGCAGTTGATAGGAAAACTGCACTTTGTGCTACCTTATAGGGAAATGTTGGACATTTTTATTAATAATTTGCAAGAACAAATATCTTATGAGTTATCAACTGCTACCTTAACTACCTTCAATCAGGCTATAGACTTAGCTCGAAGAGTAGAAGATGCTCTCATTAGGAGAGGCCAACTTAGGAAGAAAGATGATGAGAAAACATCCAAAAATCAATATAAAAACAAACAAGTTGTAGGTGATGGAGTCACTGACAGCAAAAATATTGCTAATATCAATACAACGAAGACAACAAAAAAATTTATATTGAAACCTCTCGATAAACCTCCTCGAGAGTTTACTAGATTGAATCAACCATTATCAACTATTCTACCCCAATTACTCGAAAGAGGCTTGATTCAATTACCTAATATCCAGAGAACCTGATCCAACCATACCCGGATACAGAGCCGATTTACACTGTGATTTCCATAGAGGGCCTGGACATTCTACCAACTCCTATAAAAGGTTAAAACATAAAATACAAGATCTGATTGATAATAATGAGATGGAGGTGCAAGCCTTCCAACCTAAACAAAATGCTCCTAATAATGCTCAAAAGAACATTCCCCAAAATCAAAATCAAAATGCTAATCAATCATTAGATATATTTCAACATCCTTTACCAAACCATGGTAAAGAGGTGGCCAATAAAATTGAGCATCATAATGTCCCTCCTCCTACCCGATATGTAGGAACTATTAGCGGACATTTACCTAATCATGATTTACAAAAATTTGACACAACTTTATCCATGGTCATGACCAGGACATCACCTCAAATCAATCAAATAGTTTTGAAGATGAATCAGACCCTATTCAACCTATCACAGATTCTATGGTTCCAGAAGAACCATTTCCTAGAAGAGTTACTACTCGACCCTCTTCTAATTAGTTCCTTCCTAATGAACAAGCTATAAATGCTAGACCAAGACCTATTCATCATCCCCAATATAACATTGTAGGAACCATCGGAGCCGTTACCAGACAACAGGCTCAAACCTCTCAACAAGATCAAACTCAAAACGATGGATCAACTCCATTTGTTTTGAAAAATCCCAATAAAGGGAATCATGCTCCTAATGTTCAATCTAAACCTCCTTATAATATTAATGAGCAATTATCCAATACTACAGCCAAAATTTCCCTTTTGGATTTGTTAAGATCTTCTCCTACACATAGGGATGAATTGATGCTCACATTAAGCCAAATGATGGTACCACAAAACATTCAACCTAAAGCCATGACCAATACTATCACCACTAGAGAAGTCGATTGTATTGACTTTCGGGATAAAGATATACCACAACATAGTTTACATAAAGATAACCCCTTATATATTACTGCCCTAATAGGATATGTAGCAGTCAAAAGGGTCTTGATTGATAATGGTTCATCTCTAAATATTTGCACTTTTGACTTCTACCAAAGATTTGGGTTTAGAAGTGATGAAATGAAAAAAACTGACATGATCATAAAAGCTTTCATGACGAAACACAAGAAACGTGTGGAGTTATCACCATCCCATTGCAAGTTGGTCCGAGAACCTTAGATACGATCGTATTTATTGTACATTGCCCCACATCATAAAATATACTCTTGGGTCATCCTTGGATCAATGCAATGCGGGTTGTCCCATCAACTTTACACCAATGTGTTAAATTCAAATTTAAAAATCAGTTGGTCACTATCCATAGTGATCCTAGACCCTTTGATATGTGTACTTTGGTAGAACCTGTTGGAGTCCAATTTTGCCCTTCTCTGTCATCCACACATCCTAATTCTTATTTTTCATCTAAACCTATGAAACACACACCCATAACTTCATCTATTTCTCCTCCATTAATTTCACCCTCATATATAGCTCAACCATCTTCTAAACAAACCACACTAGAACCTCAAAAAGATCTTAAATCCACAACCCATCCTTCATGTTTTGTCCCTATAATTTCAAAACCTATAGACCCATCTATTAAAATCTCCACATTATCTACATCTATCATACCTTCCACATCTAAAGATATAGGGAATGATCCTTCTACATCTTATGCTCTTTCTGATGAACTCTTACCTGATTTATCTAAAATTCTTATATCAAAAAAAACAAATGCTTCTATACAAAATTCCATTATCTTAAGTAATTTGCCACCATCTCCTTGTACTTTGGGCCTCCCACAACCTATGGGAAGTACTTACCAAGTCGGGAGTTGTGCCTTCATTTATAAGGGATATGACTAGGGAAGAATACCTAGGAACATCAAAACTCATCATGAGGGATATGCTCGATGTTATTTTACTAATGAGTAAAGCTAAACCTATAATGCTTAAAATGGGATATAAAGGGAAAGGCTTGGGACCTTTCCAAGATGGTATGAAAGAACCCTTTGAGGTAGAACCATGGCCCGCCCGATGTGGTGTGGGCCTATTTCCTAGTAAGGGTCAACCCTTCCCTTTTGAATATGATGATCAACTCATATGTTATCAAGATTATTTGGATGGGTGTGATGATTTGCCTCTAAAAAATCAGCCATTTACATGCAATATGCTATCCATAGCTTATCCTGAAATTATTACTGAATTCGATGATGAGTTGGAAGGAGATATTTTCCATGATGTCTCCGTTGAAGAGATGTTACACAATGGTTTTTATTTTTATGGTTCTTTACCTACTATAGCCCAGCTTGAGGCCATGACTCCTCAAGATGAATTATCCAAGTTAACCTTAAAAGAATTACAAGAATTGGGTGTTTCACCCGCCCCACCTAATTTTGAAAGAGATCTACACATGGAAGTAGAAAACGTCATTAAAGTTAACATTGGAATTGAGGATAATCCCCACATAATCAATATTGGATCATAATTAAGTCAAGAAAAACAAGAGCAATACATTGCATTCCTTAAAGAATATGAAGATGTCTTCGCTTGGACATATGAATATATGCTAGGTTTAGACCCTTTTGTAGTCATGCATCACCTAGTAGTCCATCCGGATGCTAAACCTGTTAAAAAAAAACTTAGAAAAATGCATCCCAAAGTGGCCTTGCTAGTCAAAGGGGAGTTAGACAAACTCCTGAATGTTGTTTTTTTACAAGCTATTGATTATGCTGAATGGATCTTGAATGTAGTTCCAGTCACCAAGAAACAAGCTACCAAAGTTAGGGTTTGCACATACTTTAGAGATATTAACGTTGCATGCCCTAAAGATGATTTTCCTCTTCCAAACATGGATCAAATCATTGATTTTACTACTGGGAGTGGAATGATGTCCCTAATGGATGGATTTTCTGGTTATAATTAGATCAGGATAGCTCCTAAAGATTAGGCTAAAATAGCCTTTATTACCCCCTGGGGTACCTTTTGTTGGAAAGTGATGCCATTTGGCTTAAAGAACGCAGGTGCAACCTATCAATGAGCTATGACTTATATTTTTCACGACATGATGCATGATATCCTACATGATTACGTAGATGATATCATAGCTCGCTCCATCAAAGAAGATGATCATTTAAATGACTTAAGAATAGTGTTTGATCGGTTAAGGGAATATCTTATCCGACTAAATCTAGCTAAGTGCATATTCGGAGTTAAGTTTGGTAAACTATTAGGGGTTAGAGTTTCTTTACGTGGCATCAAAATCGACCCTCTCAAGATTGTGGCTATCACTGATATGCCCGCACCTACCAATATATCTGAGTTACGAAGTTTACAAGGTAAACTTCAAGCTATCCGTCGCTTCATCGATAAGCTGGCAAACAAAACTGGTCCCTTTCTTAAGCTTCTTAAGAAGGATGTCCCTTTTAATTGGGATGACAAATGTAAGGAAGCTTTTGAACTTCTCAAACAATACCTCCTTAACCCACCTGTGCTTTCACCACCTAGACCTGATCGCCCATTTATCCTATATATTTCAGCTTTAGATTTTGCTTTAGGAGCTATGTTAGCTCAACTTGATGATGAGAAAAGAGAACGTGCTAATTATTATATTAGCCAAACTTTAATTAGTTATGAAACCCGCTACACAACATTAGAAAAACTATGTCTAGCAGTCATATTTTCTATGCAAAAATTATGCCATTATATGCTCAGTCAGAAAACTTATGTCATTGCTAAATATGATCCCTTGCGGTATCTCATGAGTCGACCTTATTTATCGGGTCGCACAGCAAAGTGGGTTCTTGCTCTAAGCGAGTTTGAACTCATGTTTATAGGACAGAAGTCTATTAAGGGTCAAATCATAGTAGATCAATTAGTTGTTGCACCCTTAGAGTCTACCCATCCCCTCATCATTGAGTTTCCTGATGAATGCCTTCAATTAGAGGCAGACCATGTTGAACATTGGTCCTTATACTTTGATGGAGCCCAATGCATGAGTGGGGCTGGTGTAGGTATTATTTTAATATCTCCACAAAAACACATTATACCTTTGTCCTTTAAATTAACATTTTCTTGCACCAATAATATTGTTGAATATGAAGCTCTAATCCTTGGATTACGAGCTGCCTTGGCGCTAAAAATTAAACATCTGCTAGTTTTTGGTGATTCTCAACTTGTTATAAACCAAATTAATGAATTTTATTAGACCAGAGATGATAAATTGTGCCCATATAAAGCATATGTTTTATAATTAATATCTCTATTTGATCAAGTTACCTTGGAAGCTATTCCTCGAACTAGCAACCGTGTGGTTGACGCTATGGCCGCAGCTGCATCTCTTCTACCCTTAGAGTTAGATGACGAATATGCCACCATCATTATTCATCGACTCCAGGAACCCACTTCAAATAAGTCATGCTTAGAACCTTTGGATGTATTTCTAATCAATGAAACTACTCCTGAACCTTGGTATGCGGATATATTTGATTTTCTTCACAATGGGACTTTCCCTGCCAGTGCTAATAGAAACCAATGTCGGTTATTACATAGACGAGAAAGTCAATTTGTAATAATTGGCAATACTTTATATAGGAGATCTTTTGAAGGTATCCTATTGAGATGTTTGAATTTAGAAGAATCCAGATAAGCTTTGAGTGAAGCCCACGATGGAGCTTGTGAAGGACACTTCAGTGGTAGTGTCATTGCTAAAAAGCTCCTTAGGATAGGATACTTTTGGCCTACCATGGAGAATGATGCACATGATTATGTGCGCCATTGCGACAAGTGCCAAAAACATGCTGACCTTGTCCATGCCCCTGCACAAGGACTACAGGTTATTTCATCTCCTTGGCCCTTTTCAAAATGGGGTTTAGACATTATTGGCAAAATTAATCCTGTGTCATCTGATGGACACAAATTCATCACCACCACTGAGTATTTTATGAAGTGGGTTGAAGCTATGCCTTTAGCTTCCTGCACTGGGACACAAGTCTCTAAATTTATTTTTAATCAAATCATTTTTAGGTTCAGAATTCCTACAAATCTTATCTCAGACAATGGAACTTGTTTCAAAAATAAAGATGTTAAGAAAATATGCCAAAAATATAAGATTCAACATCGTTGGTCCACTCCCTATTATCCTCAGGGTAATGGCCAAGCAGAAGATTCTAACAAAACCTTAATCAAAATTCTCAAAAAATTGGTCAATAAATCTAGCCACGACTGGCACATTCAATTATATCCAACTTTGTGGGCATATCGCACTAGCGTTCATACTCCCATAGGTACTTCACCTTTTGTTTTGGTTTATGGCGCTGAAGTCATTTTTCCCTTTGAATTAGAAGTTCCTTCTTTGGCTCTACTACTTCAAGATACCAAAGTAGGAGATGAATATCGAGCTGGCAGACTCAGTCAGCTAGAACTCCTAGATGAAAAGTGCATCAATGCTTTGGAGCATCTTCGTGCCTACCAGAACAAGCTTAAAAGATCATATGCTAAGAAAGTTCGTCATTGATCCTTTGAGGTTGGTGACCTTTTTTTAAAAGAAAATCAAAAAAATACTAATGCAACTAAAGACCTTAAAGGTAAATTTGAACCCAACTGGCTTGGACCATATATTATCACTGCTAAATTTGAATCGGGAGCATACAAATTATCTACCTTAGATGGTAAAGAACTTAAAGAACCCATGAACATTTTGCATCTTAAACGTTACTATGTGTAAAAATTGGTCATTTCATCATTGTATATATTTGTTTAAAATATTAAAAAAAAAAAAACCACTATCTTGTATTTCTTTCAATTTATAAACTTAAAAATATAAAAACACCAAAAACATTCAAAATCATCATAAATCTTCAAAAACATCTTTTATTTTTGTACCTGTCAAATTGTGCAGTATTGTAGTTATATTTTCAGTTATTTTGGATAAATTAGCATTTATTTGGAATCCCGCACTTTCACATTCACAAAAATAAATATCTTGATTTTATTTGGCATGATTACTAATCTCTCTTATATCAAAGTCCACAAAATTTAATTAAATAAAGTTTGAGCACAGAGAATTGATCTTTTTATTTACTTAAACCAAGCATATCCTTTCACAATAAAATGATTATATTTATAATGTCCATGCTATGCTACATAGTAGAAGTGGTTTCTTGAGCGAAAAGTTTCCCCTGCTATCCTATCATGCACATGGTCTAGAATCTTTGAGAATTGACAAAAGGACAAGCTCACCCCTACCCAGAATAAAAATCCCTTGCTCTACAGCTAATCCGAGCAAGTATCCCTAGCATAGGAAGAAAAGAAAAGTTCAAGAAAAAGAGAAAAAGAAAAAGGTTATTTCAGCATTATCTCAAATATCAAAGCAAAAGATACAAAAAAGAAAAATACAAAAAAAGAAAAAGCAAAGAAAGCAAAAAAAGCAAAAGCAAAAGCAATAAAATCCCTTTCCCTACCCATTGAAAAGAAAAGAAGGGTTGATGAGCTTGAATCCCTGGAATTCTCAATTATTCGAAAACTGTGAGGTAAGCCCCATAACAGGTGGTTTGTGCCCAACCCTCTTGGCCTTGGGTAACTCCTAGCGTGGTGATATGTCTGTCACATTAGCGACCTTATTTTGTATAGACCTATGTCTGCTTATGGATTAGCTAGCTCTTGATAACTCGACTTACATAGTAGTCTAGTATGGTTATATGCATCTAAATCATGGTTAATGAACACTTATTTGGTTAATTCAAATCACTTGTATCAAATTATCTTGCTCAAAACTGGTAAATGAACAATGCAATTGCACACACATTTGTATTTGAGAGATTTTATGTATCATTATGATAAATCAAGATCGGAAATGAACTCACATACACACATGGGATTCCTTATAAATCTCACTTTTGTCTTTAAGATACTTTGAAATATTTTTGCAAATTGTTTGGAATAATTTCATTTTCTTCTCTGAGAACAGTTGTTTAGTATAAATACAACTACATGCATTACCAAAAAAAAATCAAAATCATTTTAAAAAAAACATGCAATAAAGTTACATTTATATATAACTTTTGACTTTCGCGATGATGGTATAGTTCCAAAACCAAAATTGGAATTTTATGCCTAGCACAAGTCCTCATCTTCATATTTTCTATTTATTTTCAAAAATTAAAAAACAACCATGCAATAAAACTATTATTTTCTTCTTTGGATTTCATGATGATGGTATAAGTTTATACCTAAATATTCTATGCCTAGCGCAAACCATTGTTTTAATTTTATTTTCCCATCTATTTCAAATCATAAAAAACATATGACTTAAATCATTATGTTACACAATTATGCTTTAAAAGAACGAACATTATTCTATTTCATGACATTATGTTCAAATTCAATATTGCAACCATGGTATAAATTCTAAGGAATTATTCAAAATTTTATCACACTTAGGAATTTATGCCTAGCAAAATCATTTTAAAATATTTTATGCATACTATTTCTATGAAAATCTGAAAACAAATCATCATCAAACCATCATCATTTCTATCATCACAAAGTCTTAAGACAGTTTCTTAAGCACTCTTTTACTTTTAACAATATTTCTATACTAGGATTAGCTTGACGACCGAGTGAGCGGCGACTCCATGAAATGGTCTATAATAACAACAATGTCCTTTGAAATTATTGTTAGAAGTCCCTTTTATTTTTATCAAATTATCCCACAAACAACCAATTTGTTTACATCAGATTATTTCATTTAAATTTTAAAAGCATGACATTCAAACCATAATATTTCCAAACGACATAATTACATGAATCATCAAATCAATCACACCAAAACATTAAAGCATCATACAAACACATAAGACAAGTCATATGATCAAAAATATCTCATCTATATATATATCAACAATATATACATCATCTCAAAACTGGATCGGTATGCCACAATCTGTACCTCGGCATACTCAATCCTCCATCAAAAATAATAAACACTATATCAATCTATGTAGTGTAGTCTGTAGCAGCTAGCCTCGAGAACCCCTCGAGCTCTTAGCCTCATCTCCTCCCCTACCCTGAGGTGGATGAGGTGGCCCCATCACAGTCCGTGTGGTGCTATGAGTCCTGGACACTGATCGTGATGATGTCCTCGATGACCCCATCACGATAGGCTCTGCAATGGGGGCCGACAGTGGTAACATCTGCCCCTCTGGCACCATCTGGTAGTATAGCATCTGGTAGAATGTGATCTGGGCAATAGCCCATGCTAGGTCCCGAGTGCTCGCCCCTCCACTCCATGCTCTAAGGCGTGCGACCTCATCTCTGAGCTGTGTGGCCTCCTCTCGATGTCGTGCAACCTCATCCTGCAAGGACTACACCTGAGCCTGGAGACGAACAGTCTCTGCCTGGAGAGTAGCCATCTCGCTACTCTCTCCTGCCTCGACACCCTTGCCCTTATCGGGCGATGGTGGTCTCTCCTCCCTCCTCTCCCATGGAGACGGCGGGTCTCTCCTCCCTCCTCTCTCGCTACTGCAGCCTCTACTGAGCCTGTGGCCTCCTCTAGCATCGTAGTTGTTGGAAACCCTAGCATCGTCACCATCCACTGGCTGGATGGGGGCATCATCCGCGTCCTAACTCTAGAAGCGTTGCATATCTGGAGCCCCGCTAACTATAGTGTTATCCCGGATGGTCTGGGAAAACTCGTAGTCCTTGAGAGATGGGATCCCCTGCTGTAGACCGAACTACCTCAAAACTTGGTCATAGCGATGGAGCTCCACCTCTCCCCTCTCCATCCTCAACTAGCAGGTTTGCCTGACGTGAGCTAGCTCCTGTCGATCCTCGGCCCACCCTGGATGATCTCTCCAAGGCCTCCAGGTGATCTGGTCGGAGACAAGGTCATCAAGTAGTCTCCGGGACACTGGCAGATCTATCCGCAACTGTGACCCTCTCCGAAGCCACCAGTAGAAAACTCGAGGCCTCTCCCCATCAATCCCTATCAGTGGGAGCCCTATCAGCCTCCACATCACAATGTGCTCCTAGCACCAAACCTACAGTAGTGATGTCATGACTAGACATCGACCGCCCTTGTATACGACCCCATGCAGGATCCTATACAATCGGCATAGTACAAAGCTCCCCCAAGCAAACCTGTACCCATGGTCTCTCATGTCGTAGACCACATCTATTAGTAGCCATGGTAGTATGCATCCACTTTGATGGCATAGCAGCGGACCACCTACCACCCCGGCCAAAACCTGTGTCAGTCTAGATGCCCCAGGCATCTGGTGTAGCGACTCGATGTTCACTCCACCCTTCTCCATGGTGAAGCTTGGATATCTGCACAGTCGCATCATCATGTGGCCCTGATTGGCCGAGGGAGTGATTAGCCATCCTTTTATGGGGATCCTCAAAATCCTCCATACATCCTCCAATGTGGGAGTCATCTCCCCTATCGGTAACTGGAAACAAGAAGAACCCGGATACCACCTCTCTACTAGGGCTATCAATAGCCCCATATCTCTAGAAACCTATGGCATATCTACCACGTGCTGCAAGCCGAATTGAGCCAATTGATCTCACTTTTCCTAAGATAGAGCGGCCAAGTCATCCCTCAGTCCATCGTATTTCCATTCTCGGCTCTTTAATAATCCTCTCTGCAACATAAACAACAGCACAATAAAAAATCATTAATAAAACAGTGATTAAAAATGCAAGTAAAACAAGTGCAATTTCATACAAATGATGATATCGTCCACTATTGGACGATATCGTCCAAAATTTGAGCAAATTCGTCTTCGATTTTGCAAGAGGGAATCGTCCCTTATTAGACGAAATCGTCCCCATATCGTCGATTTCGCCCTTGGACGAAATCGACGATATAGAGACGATTTCGATGAAATCGAGATGATTTCATCCCGATGACGTCGACGGCCCAAAAATGGCCGCGATGCTCAACAATCATTAAAAATTAATCTAAAAAGCATGAAATTCAAAATTAAAGCATTCTAAACTAAGTTTAGACCCTTACCCGTAGCCCGCGCCGGACCTCTATCGATTTGTGTGTTGTCTCGACCATCTTGTCTCTAGAGCTCTAGAAACCAGGAAAATGAACAGTAACAATGAATTAGGGTTTTACCCTATTTTTCTTAATTTTATTCAAAAACAACTTAACAACATTTTTAAAATTTTGCTTTTCCGCGTTTTTACCTCAAATGTTCGATTTGGGTAAAAACACGGAGGGGGCACCATAGTAAGATGTCGTACGATTCGACCTAGAATCGTCGCCTAAAAATGGGAATAATTTTTGCTTTCTCATAGATCGAGAAGAACTCATCTTTAATGCATTTTCTTCAAAAAATTCGCTAAAGAGGGGGCAAAATGTAGCACCCTAAAATTGGCATAGTAAAACCTTAAATAATTAAAATTACCTTAGTAATAATTCAAATTCAAAATTTTCAACCCCGAACTTCCCGTTAACCGCCTGTTAAACCGCTTTCCTCATTTTCCACGCCATTTTTAGGATTTGTTGTGACCATTGGACGATATCATCGCCGATCAGATGATATCGCCTCAGATCGGATGATTTCATCTAGACTAGAATGTCTAGACGATTTTGTCCCAAAACTAATTTTCATAATTAGCTTCTGTTTCAACGACGTCTCCAACCAGGGCAAAAGCGTGTCTACATGGTTAGAGACTTTACCCATTGGAGATCTCCCAAATTGGGATGATCTCCAACCTCCCAACCTCCTTCCTATGCCTATTTAATCTTAGGCCCTCCCCTTGACATTCCCCTGGCTGAATTTTTTTGTACTTCGAGTTTTACATGCATTAGAATGTCTTAGACTACTGTTTGCCTTGTCCCTTTTCGAATTTTCTTGCAAGAACTTTGTCATTCTTTAGCCGGAGCAAGCTCAGATCATCACGGATGATCCTATACAATCTTGGATGATCATGCACCAATTCGAGACGATTTTTACTGCAGTCAACATTGGGGGCAATCAGTGCCCTGAGTTTGCATTCTTTCTCCACTATCTACTGTTTTGCTTTGCATTAGTTAGACTTATTACTATTTTGCATCCTGGAGTTCACCCATATAGTTTCAATGCATAATAAAATCATAATTTGTCATTAAATCATTGTGATACATATATTTTTGTCTATAATTATCAGTTTAATATTATTGTTGTCATTCTATATCATTGCCCTCTGTTGGAATAGTTGTATTTTCTATATTTTGTATCTATTTCTCTGATTGCAGGTCTCTGACAAATTCATCTAACGAATTTGGCAGATCTCAGACAATCTTGTCTGATCACAGATGATCCTATCATATCAGAGGTGATCTTGACTGCTTCAAAAATTAGAACCTCCATCAGACATCCAGATCAGATATGACTTCTTAATCTACTATATTTTCTATGTTTTCTGTTCAAATCTATTTTCTGTATTCATTTAAATCTGCATTTCATATAGAATGGTTTAGATTCATTTGGCCAAACCTAGGATTTGAATGATTAAAGATAAAATTGAACACATCAAACACATTCCCAACCTAGGCATGGAAACTGCCATTCAAAAGTTTCCTGGTGAACCCACCATCCATCGAAAAATCACCTTAATACCCCTCCCCCGAGAGGCGGGACCTTCAAAAGGCCTCTCAGTCCGAGGTACCATCCCATCCTTCCCGCATCCCCCTTCTAGGCACGGATCCTTTAGCTTGAAGGTAAGGGTGCAGAAAATTTGGAACGATACATTATCTAATCCATGAGTGAAGTGTTTTTTGTGTAGTTATTTCCCAAACTTTGTTGTCTTTTACTCATTTTAGGTCCTACATGGACCTGGCATGGTTCCACTCAATTAGATGAAGGTATACAGAGGTAGGCACCTTACTGAAGCAGGTGCCTTATTGATGTAGGCACCTTACTGAGGTAGGTGCCTTAGTGGGGTAGGTGTCTTACTAAATGCCTTACTAAAGTAGTCACCTTACTGAAGAATGTGCCTTATTGAGGAAGGCACCTTGTTGAGGTAGGAACCTTACTGAGGTAGACACCTTACTCGAGCGGATGCCCAGATCATGCACATTGACCAAATAGCTAGAGAAGGATCCAGTTGACCATTGTTCCATGACATTTGTGGGAAACCACTGATGAATGAGCTATCCCAACTAGGGTGGATGAACGTGCAACCATTCATGAATTAGAACCATAATGAAATGGAAATCGCTCGATTGCAATGAAACAATGAAGAAGTTGATCATCATGCACCAGCTACAGTAATTGAACTACCCCAATTTATACTATAACTAGGATGCCTATTGTAATAGAACTGCAACAGGAAGTCCTATGTGTGGTATATAAACACATGGACTTCTCTATAGTAGGGGAGCAAAAATTTAGAGAACATTACCACATGTAATATTTCATTGCACTATTAATAAAAATCTTAGTGTTATTTATCAGTGAGTTTTTTGTGTGCTTTGTCAGGCAGGATTTTCTAGATCTCGGGCCCACTCCAAGCCAATATTCCTTCCCTACTTCTTAGTTATATTTCATGTATTCAATTGTGCATGGTAGTATTTTTTAATTCCTAGATTAATTTAATTATTTTAGAAGTTGTGTTCTTTTTACGTAAGTGTGTTATTGCTTTCAGTGTAGTATATTTACTTCTACATATTTTATTTGTAGTTATACTTCTTGGTGTGGATGAATCAACTAATTTTTATAAACACCCCCCAATGGTAGTTAATGGATTCATCTCAAAAGTGGTAATGTGAGTGGTCTCAATCATGGCACTTCAAAATTCTATGAGCTTCTGGGTTGACAATTTAATTGTGAGTGCTATGAAAAAATTAGGATATAATTTACTAGTGTTTGGCACCCAACATTTTGGAACCATTTTTGGGTAAGCATCACTAGTAGACTGATTACATTACCCCTTAAAACATTCTGCTTGACCTTGTATGAGTCTGCCAAGAAAAAGTGGACAAGACAGTCATTTTATAAGATAGAGCCCATAATAAAAGTCTGAGTCAACGATGACCTAGAGTTTGAATTAGATTCTCCTAACTCATCACCAACAGTCCACTGGAGTGAGCATCCTTACTTTGTGCAAAGTGCCTCCTCATATCATCAACATGGGAAATAACAGATCATTCTAAACCCATTTTTTAAAAGAATACCCTTGGAGGAAGCCCTGCTATGAAAATTTGTAGAGGATCAGACCATAACACCAGTTGACTTAGAGGCCCTAATACAAAAATTCCTGAGCGATCGAAAGGCCATAGAAGCTGCATTAGAGACCACATTTCCTTAAAAAATTTCCAAAGAAGTCTCATCCAGATTTAGCTTCTCGATAGAGGAAGGAGTACAGGAAACCAAAATGAAGAACATATCCCCTCCCCATATTCATACCTTTAGAGGATACCCAATCGAAGATCTTGACCTATTTTTGTTTAAATTTGATTACTATGCAAGTGTGTCGACTATAATTTAGACACTCAGAGGCTAAAACTCTTTCCATCAACATTAGATGATTCAGCTTTATGATGGTTTATTAGGTTTGGGAACAAGCAAATAACTACATGGGAAGATATGAGGAAGCTCTTTCTAGAGCAATACCAGGACTTCAGTAGAGTGTGGGATTCTAGGGAGGAAGTCCTCAGCATGACACAGAAGGAGGACGAGTCCCTGGAATAATACTAGGAGAGGTTCAATATCAACCTGTAGTGATCTCCTCATGCAAATCTAGGAGATAAGTCTCTCAAGAGAATTTTTTAAGAGGACTAAAAAATGAGTCACTAGAAGCACTAAACATGATTTTAGGAGACATTTACCAGTATTCTATAGAAGACATCCAAAAACTATGTTGGAATTACTCATGAAAGAGAGGCAAACCGACTCCTAGGACCATGAAGGTGACTACATCGGTCACAAATATAGAGATAGGCAACATGTTGGAAGATTTAAAGAGTTTAATGTTATCCTCTCTAGCACTGCAATTGGATACGCTCTTGCTGGAGAAGAAGAAATAGGAGAACGATGCAACATTGACCTATTTTTATCCAAAATGTAGAGGGAAGCATGCTAGGAATGCATACCCAGATAACAAGGTTAGAGTATGCATAGTTTACCAACAAAACCATAAAAATTGACTGTACTTGTAGCTTCCAAATACCAAGGAGGCTGACATAACTGAAGCTTATTTTATGGGCAATCAAAGAAATTTGTAGCAAACCCCTATGGAAAATGTTCCCATAGGGATTTTTCCCTATGAAGGAGGTCCATATATGCCATAAGAGCAGCTACAACCACCCAATATGTGATGGTGGGGACTACCACCTTGGAAAAACGTACCTCTAGGAGCTACATTTCCAAATTAGCAACCATGGATATCATATTAGCACCCTGGGTAGCAGTGGAGGAACCACATTTTGTGGAACTTCACTCCACAAAACATGACATAGGTTCCACCTCAGCAAGGCTTACTGGACCTACCTATGGTGAGACCTGTGTAGTTACCAACATAATCAATGGTGAACCTGAATAATAAGGTAAACCAACCAGCATACCAAATAGAATGAGAGATGTATCTGATGTATCATATTAGTTGTAATCCTATTCAAATTAGATCAGGCATGAAACTAGGAGTAGAAGCACCTCCCCTGGTAGAAGAGGAGGAGGACATAGGATATTCTCCTTTGATAGAATAGGTGGAGATAGAGAAAGTTGTTGAGAAAATAGAATCTCCATTCCTTAAACAGTTACAGGAGCAGAGGAAACTGACACAGCCAAAATTTGTTATCCTCTCAGCCTGAGGAACCTTACAATCACTATATTATTGTTTCAAGCCATATGATATGTGCCCATATACACCAAGGTGATAAAAGAGTTATGTATAAGGAAACTAGGACACAAGACAACACAAACCATCAATTTCATGGGAAAATTGGCTGATTTAATGATGGGGAATGCATATCATCCCAAATATGCAGACCTAGGTAGCCTGGTGCTAATGGTAAAAATAGAAGGATACTCATTGGAAAACACCTTAGTTGACCTGGGTGCAGCCATCAATTTAATTTTGTAGGATACCATGTAGAAGCTAAAGCTTACAAACCTAAAACCCACCAAGACAGTGTTGCAACTAGCTAACCAATCAACCATAGCACCAGAAGGGATGCTCAAGGACATCATCATAATATTTGATGCATGGGAATACCCAACGAACTTCCTAGTGCTATAATAAAAAATGGGACTGGGTGGTTACCCACTCATCTTGGGGATGCTATGGTTAGCTACGGCTAATGCCTACATCAGCTACCACGATGGACTAATGACTATTTCAAATAAATAGAACACCAAGAGATTTGAAATCTCTCCCCTCACTTAGTCTATGGATATATTGGGTGAACCCACATTGACCAAGCAAAATAATAATTCATTTTCCATACTCCAACCAGTGATGGCATTGATATATTTGGAGGATGGTATCGATGAGGATGGTTTTATAATAGGATTCTTATAAGGATAATCCTCCCTTACAGTTCATGATCACCATTGGTTGGTGCTCAGGACCACCATACCTAGAAAATTGACATTGAGCATAGTAGAACTTTGAATATTAGTAGTGGGTTGACCCCCACACAGCTGACAGAATTAAAAGAGCTCTTAACTAAGCACCAATGAACATTTTCCTAGGATTATTTAGATATGAAGGGAATCAGCCCTAAAATATGCACACATCGGATATACCTCGAAGAGCAGACGATCCTAGTAGAATAGCCGTAAATAATAATGAACCCAACCATGAAAGAAATTTTCAAGGCCAAGCTACAGAAGCTCTTTTCTACAGGGTTCATCTACTTGATCTCCGATAGTGAGTAGGTGTCACCACTTATGGTGGTCCCCAAGAAGAATAGGAAATGGTGAATCTATTTTGATTACATATCACTAAACAAAGCAATAAAGAAGGATCACTTCCCACTTCCCTTCATTGATTAGGTGTTGGAAACACTGTTTGGAAGGAAATACTTCTCCTTTATGGATGGATTTAGTGGGTACAACCAAATCCAGATCAAGGAGGAGGACTAGGATAAGACAATGTTCACCTGCCCATGGGGAACGTTTACTTATAGATTGCTACCCTTCGGGTTGTGCAACACACCAAAAACCTTCCAAAGGGTAGTTTTGAGTATATTTTTGGATATTATGGGGGAGGAAATAGAGGTATATATGGATGAATTCACCATTTATGGAGAAAAATTCGAAGAAGTGACAATGAACTTGGAACGTGTGCTCCAGAGATGCAAAGAGAACAACTTATACCTCAATAATGAGAAGTTTTTTATGATGATGCATGAGGGCATAATTTTGGGACATCATCTCTCAATAGAAGGAATTAAATTAGATCAAAAGAATATAGAGGTAATTAAAGATCTACCCAACCCAAAAATGTAGAGGGAAGTGAGGATTTTTCTTGGCTCTGTCGGGTACTACAAGTGATTCATCACCGATTTTAGTAATATTTTCAAACCGATGCACAACCTACTAACGAAGGATGTAGAATTCATCTAGACAGAGGACTGCAAGTAGACATTTTAGATGCTAAAGGAGAAGCTAATTTTTGCCTTGGTATTACGAGGCCCAAATTGGGTAGTCCCATTTCACATATATTGTGATACATCCAATAATACAATTGGATTGGTCCTCGGGTAGAAGGATGGTGATGAATTCTATGTCATTTATTATGTCAGTAAGAATTTAGCAGGGTCTAAGCTCAATTACACTATAATAGAGAAAGAATTTCTTGTAGTAGTATACGCCATCAACAAATTTTACCACTACATCATTGGGTACAAGGTGTTCATTCACACAGACCATGCGGCCATTAGATACCTAATGAGTAAACCAATGATTAGTGGTAGGATAATCAGGTGGTTTTTGCTATTGCAGGAATTCAACATCACCATAGTTGATAAGCTTGGAAAGGACAATGTAGTCACGAACTTCCTATCCAAACTAATTCCAGAAGATCATGTAGTGGTATAGGACCAGTTCTCAGATGAACATTTGTTCTTCATCAGTGAATAGACACCGTGGTATGTGGACATCACCAATTATCTAGCCATTGATAGAACATCCCCTACTATTTTTTATAGAGATAAGCAAGGGGTGATTGAAAAGAGTGCTTCCTTTCAATAGATTAATGGCCTCCTATTCAAAATAGGGCCCGACCAGATCGTGAGGATGTGCGTAGCACAACATGAGTTCCTAGAGATACTCAAAGCCTATCATAATGAGCCATGTAGAGGACACTTCTTAGGGATAAGGAATACGTATAAGGTATTAAAAATTGGGTGCTTTTATCTCGATCTATTTAAATACATAGTCACATACTAGCAGGTGTGATGAATATCAAATAATGGGTAGGCCAACCCATAGGGACAAAATGCCCCTTCAATCTCATGTACACATTGAGCCCTTCAATAAATGGAGCATGGATTTCATGGGACCCATCAATCCACCTTAAACTGGGATGAGGTATATAGAGTCTGCACAGACTACATTACAAAATGGGTCAAATTCCAAGCACTAAGACATTATACGGAGGGGTCAATAGTCAAATTCTTGTTTACCCATATTTTCATGAGGTTTGGAGTACCTAGAGAAATTACAATAGACCAAGGACCCCAATTCACCTCTAGGTTAATCGAGGAGCTGATGGAACAGTACAGGGTATGGCATAATAGAACTACCCCTACCATCTACAAGTGAATGGATAGGTGGAGGTAACCAACAGATAAATAAAAAATATCCTAACAAAAAATATGCAATAGCACAAGAATGATTGGACTGCAATATTACCAAATGCAGTATGGATGTATAATACCACATGGAAATCAACCACCAGTTTCACCCCCTTCCAACTGGTATACAAGAAATATGCAATGATGCCCATCAAATTTGAGGTCAAGATGTTCAGAATGGTGGTAGAACTAGACCTGATCCTGGATGAATCACAGAGGGAATGAATTTGATAGTTGAACCAACTAGAAAAATTTTGAATGGACACCCTCCAACAAACAAAAATCATGTAGAGGCAAAGAAATCAGTGGCATGACAACCACATTAAAACAAAATAGTTCAAAGAGAGAGATTGGGTATTGTTGTATGACTCTAGGTTCCAATATCGAAAGGGAAAATTTATGAAAATATGGATGGGACCATATGAGGTGGTGTAAATAATCAAAAATGGTGTTGTGTGAGTCAAGATAATTGATGGTAGCAATACCATTCTAAAAACCAATGGCCACTAGTTACACGTATACCACAGGTTCAAAATCTTATTGGTGGAATATAGAATAGGCATGGGGGAAACCCCACCCAAGTAAAACTTCACCATAATTCTCAACAACATGGTGGATGCAGAGGTGTCCACCAATAATAAATTAGTGTAGTTTATTTTTTTTTAGCTTACGGTGTGTTTTGTAGGGACAATGCCCATATGCAAGCTGTAGGTATCTTGAGAGCCAGGGCCTAATAGCCACAAATTTCATTTAACTATATTTTTTTCAAGTTTCCTTTTTGTGGGAAATGGTCTGATTGCTTGAACAAGAGGCATCTTGGGAACAATACCTAGACTGACTTAGCATCCATGAACCTACATAATAGGAAGGTAGTGCTAATCTAAGTATGGAATGGTCACCAAATCCTTGCAATTAAAAAAATATGCACCCATGTGTCTAGACAAAGTGGATGTTGATGTAGTATGAGGAGAAATTTATGAGGATTGATCAACCTCACATCAAAAGGCATATCAGCCAATACTAGATTTTCAATGATGAAGGAGGTTCCTTACTCTTGTGCCTTACTCTGGAGGAGCGGTGCCTTACTCCACCAAGGAGGTGCCACCCTGGAGTATTATTTCATTAGTAGTATGAGAAGAGGTACATTACTCTGGTGCCTTACCCTAGTTCCTTACTCTGACACCTTACTCCATAAGGGAGGCACATTAATATTGTGCCTTACTCCAGAGGAGCGATGCCTTACTATGCCAGGGAGGCACCACCCTAGAGTGTTCTCGATGGTCAAGTAGGTACCTTACTGAGGTAGGCATCTTACTGAGATAGGTGTCTTACTAAAGTAGGTGCCTTACTAAGGTAGGTTCCTTTTTGAGATAGGAAACTTACTGAAGTAGATGCCTTACTGAGGAAGGTGCCTTGCTCTACCAAGGAGGCACCACCCGGGGTGATTTTTCTTTAATATATATATATATATATATATATATATATATTTCTGAAGGGATACACTTTATTTTGGTGTCTTACTCTAGAAGGGAGGCACCTTACTCTACCAAGGAGGTGCCACCCTAGAGCATTCTTCATAGTCAAGCAATGCTCTACTGAGGTAGGCACCTTACTCAAGTAGTCACCTTACTCAAGTAGGTTCCTTACTGAGGTAGGTCCCTTATTCAAGTAGGCACCTTACTTAAGTAGGCACCTTACTGAAGTAGGTGCCTTACTAAAGTAGGTGCCTTACTGAGGTAGGCACCTTATTGAGGTAGGCACCTTACTCAATTAGGCACCTTATTGAAGTAGGCATCTTACTCTAGCACCTTACTTAAGCAGGCACCTCGATTGACTCAAAAACACATGTGCAACTTGGCAGTACGTGGAGCATCCAAAGCCAACACCATCATATCATGTGATGGAAATCTAGAAGCACCCAAAAGTATTTTAAAATCATTGGGCAGGATCTCTACACATTCTAGAGGCCAACTATCAAGGAGATATGCATCCCAACCTGAAATAATAGGATCTACCACATTTTCAGTACAGGACCTCGAGCAAACCATGAATGTAGTACCCAAGGTGATGTAATCAACACATGGGAAAAATATTATCGAGTACCAAATCAACATACTCCACACAACACAAAATGACCAATCAAGTATGCACATGATTTTATTTAGATATATACGTAATTTTTTATATGATATGCTTCTCTAAAAATAATACCAGCACAAGAATTGAATTCACCCCTCATGCCTAATACGTCGTGTCGGAAGTTAATTTGGATGGCATACCCTACCAACCCCAATGCAGAAATAATTTTCAAAGTTAAGCGCCTAAGTTTATAGAAAGGTACCTTACTAAGAGTAGGGAACCAAACCAAGTAGGAAATTTCCCATGGGTGGATGATTGAAGAATTATGTTCTCAAAAGGAATGAGCCCAGTGGCACTGAGGAGATTAAGGGAGAAGTCCACAACTAGTTCGAAGTAGCTGGGTGGATGAATTACTATTGCTTGGTTAGCCAAGATAAGGTTGTAGAGGAAGCAAAGGAGTTTATTGTTGCTATGAGTAGAGGATTTTCTTGGTTTCATGGACTATAAATTCTAATCACCCCAGAGCACATTGCTCTGGTCACCAACCTCCCCCTTACTGGGGAGTGCATGTATAAATACGGTGTGGCAAAGAAGTATGAAGAATTTTTTCTTGGATAAGGGGACATACCATGCAACCAACATGGGCTTCCAAATAAAATAATCTTGATGCACCTGAGGAAGCTCTTTGATAAGGTTTCGAGATACTTAACATGCACTGGAAAGTATTCACATCTAAATGTAAACCATATGTAGTTTCTGAACCATATGGTGCATGGGCAAGAAATTAACATCCCATTCTACCTGGTAAATGCCCTATAGGATAAGGCATCATGATATCAGAGAGGGTTATCTTCTATCCTATCCCATGATGGGCTAATTACAGCCCTGGTATGCCACATAGAGGAGCAAAGGGGAAGCTCATCGATAGCTAGGGCTGAACACACTAGTGCACGAGAGCAGGTGGTGATTGAACCAGAGTAAGAGTTTGAATTACGAGGGTCAAAGAAGTTAGGGTCAAACCTTTTGATGCATAAAAGCAAGTGGAAATAGAGGTAGAGGATGATTTTGAACTAGGAGGAATGTCCAAAGAGGAACACCTTCGATTTTCACTAGATGCTACAGAGGAAGGGAAAATTTCTCTACCCAATTATAAGGAGGAAAGGTCAGAATACTCCAGCCCTGAACCCACAGTATGGTGGATGGAGTGTATATGTAGTTGGAGATGACTATGGAACCTAATACTCTCAAGAGAGGAAGATAATAAATATGTAGAGATTGGCTTCATGGCTCAAACCCTATGAAATTTGGCTACTCCTAGTCCATAAGACCTACAGTTCTTAGAAAGCCTGAAATAGTAGTCTGAGGCACCGATGGAAGAGGACCGCACTGATTAGAGTGAGAAATCCATGATGTAGGTGTTGTTAAAAAAATATAAGTAAATTAATATGAGAAGAATCCAGAGGCAAGAGGCCACCATCACCCAATTTTAGTAACTGATCCAGCAACTCAGGGCAAAAAACCAACTACAAGTTAGGGTGATCGAAAGGTGGGATGCCTCTACCAAAACCGATTGGGAAATTAAGGTGACCATGAAATATCTGACCTTTCTAGAGAGAGTATTCTCATCAAAGGTAGTTAGGTAAAATGGCCAAAATGAGGAATTAGAGGTAGGATAAGGTTTGTGTGCCTCTGATAAAGGAATTATAGGGGAATAGGGGAATTCTATTTTTCAAACAAAAATCCATGTTATCAACATTGATGATGATGAGGAGTCTTCAGGGTAGATCCAAGGTAAAAATCCTAAACCTAAGGCTAAGAAATATTCTCCAGAGCACCAGGCACCCAAAATTGAGGGACTGCTACCCAAAGAACAAAAGGCAGGCCAAGCGACTAGGGTATAGGGAAAAAAATTATGGGGGGCCTAAGAATAGAAAGATAGATCCTTGGATCCTCTAATATGGAGGAAACCTTCATAGGAAAGGAATATCTCCCCACACAGGTTGCCACAATACCGGATAGGAGAAACTTGAAGGCACCTCAAATGATGTAGAAGAGGGCCAAAAGAAAGGCTAGGGTGACGTTTTCTGAACTGAACCCTCATTCAAATAAGGAATGGGAAGAAGGCCTACAGGCCTTTTTTGAATGAAAATAAAAATTCAAAAAGATCTGAGATGATTTTGAGGTAGAAAAGGTAGCTAGGAAATCTACCAAAAATGCCAAAATAGGGTCAATCATTTGTGTGGACCCTGTTGTAGATGATCAATTTTGGGATATCTATGGTTCATTGTAGGTTTGGCCCTCTAAGATGAAGAAATGGCTGGAAAAATAAGGGGTATATGGACCAGAGGAATAGGTGGTAGTGATCGTAGAAGAAAACACTGGACTCACCCCTAAATAACTTCAGTTATACAAGGCCAGTGTAGTTGTACAGAAGAGGGATGACTCTAAAATTCCCTTTGGATAGTTACGCTCCCAACACACTGACCTATGGTAGGAAGTAGAGGTAGCCTTCCAGAAGGGAGAAATGACTATAGTAGTAGCACCCAACATGGGTGTTGGGCCAAGTATGATAGAGAGGTATAGTTAGCATAATAAGAAGTCAGTGTAGAATGAAGGCCAATCTAGCATAGCTGGAAGATAGTATAGCCGAAGGGTAGCATAGCCCAAGGATGCCCTACAAAAAACCAGGGTCCCTCAGTAGAAATGGAAGCCTCAGGTTCGAGAGAAAGCCAAGGCCACCAACAAGAAAAGGAAATGAGGAACAATGGCCTAGGTAGAGGAGGTGATTACTAGTTTCAGGTGCCACGAGGATGTAGCACATATTAGGCATGGGGGCATGATGAGCACCAGATATGCTCATATTTTTGTATACGTACTAATGGTTTTTGCACGATAATATATCATGAGTTGTATATTTTTATGAAATATTATGTATTTATTTAATGAAATCATGTGTATTATCTAATCCATGTGTGAAGTGTGTTTTGTGTAGTTATTTCCTAAATTTTGTCTTCTTTTGTTCAATCAAGGTCCTACATGGACCTGGCATGGTTCTACTCAATAAAATGAAGGCGTACAGAGGTAGGAACCTTACTAAAGTAGGTACCTTACTGAGGTAGGCATATTACTGAGGTAGGTGCCTTACTAAAGTAGATGCCTTACTGAAGTAGCCACATTACTAAAGTAGGTACCTTACTAAAGTAGGTGCCTTACTAAATCAGGAGCCTTTGTAAAGAAGGTTCCTTATTGAGGAAGGTGCCTTACTGAGGTAGATGCCTCACTCGAGCAGATGCCCAGATCATGTGCATTGACCAAATGGCTAGAGAAGGACCCAGTTGACCACCGTTCCATGTAATTTGTGGGAAAACATTAATGAATGAGTTGTCCCAGCTAGGGTGGATGAATGTGCAACCATTAATGAAGTAGAACCATAATGAAATGGAAATAACTCAATTGCAAGAAAACAACAAAGAATTTGATCATCGCACACCAGCTATAGTAACTAAACTACAGTTTAGACTATAACCAGGATGCCTATTGTAACATAACTACAACAAGAAGTCATGTGTATGGTATATAAACACACAAAGTTCTCTATAGTAGGGGAGGCAAAGTTTAGAGAACATTACCACATGTAATATTTCATTGCACTGTTAATAAAAATATTAGCATTCTTTATCGAGTTGTCTGTGTACTTTGTCGAGCGGGATCTGCTGGAGCTCGAGCCCACTCCAAGCCAATATTCCTCCCCTATTTCTTAGTTATATTTCATGTATTCAATTGTGTGTGGTAATATGTTTTAATTTCTAGATTAATTTAATTATTTTAGAATTTGTGTTCTTTTTACGTAAGTATGTTATTGCTTTCACTGTAGTATATTTAATTCTACGTATTTCATTTGTATTTAGAATTCTTGGTGTGGACAAATCAACTAATGTTTTATAAACACACCCAATGGTAGTTAATGTATTCATCTCAAAAGTGGTAATGTGAGTGGTCTCAATCGTGGCACTTTAAAAGTCTATGAACTCCCGGGTTGAAAATTTAAATGTGAGTGTTGTGACAAATTTAGAACAAAATTAACCAGTGTTTGGCACCCAACACTAAAATTCACATTTAGAATTAGGTTTTTTCAAATCTCTTTTTTCATCTTTCATCAAAGGAATTTCAAATTCCTTTTTGCTTAAAAATCAATTTCAAATTTCTTTCATGCACTTAGAATTAAGGTTTTTCAAATCTCTTTTCACATGTTTCATTAAAGCAATTTCAAATTCCTTTTTGCAACATCAAATTTCAGATCCCTTTCTTGTCATTAGATTAGGACTTCCCATTTATTTCATAAATATTTCATAAATCCCCTAGGTAAATCATAATTTTCAAATTTCTTTCTTCTCATTAGATTAGGACTTCCAATTTCTTTCATAAATCGCTTGGGTATATCATAATTTTCAGATTTATTTCCATATCATTAAATCATAACCTCCCATTTATTTCATAAATCCCTCGAGTAAATTATAATTTTCAAATTTATTTCTATATTTTTTTTTGCATATTCTCTCACGTTTCTTTTATGTTTCAAAATTACGGTTCCAAAAATACCTCTTCTCACATGATTTACATTGCTTTTTTACATTCTTCATAGCATAGATCCTAGTTTATTTTCCAAAAAGGCACATAGGACTAGCTTTCTTTCAAAATGCATCTTAATCTAGCTTTGCTTCCAAAAATGCATCTAGGGCTAGATTTACATTTCAAAAAGGCATCTAGTTAGATTTATTGCTTTCATATCATTGTTAGACAATAAAATCCCACACACTCATGTGGTACACACAAGTGGTGATATTGGATTTCATCCCTAATACATCACTCAAGACTTGTGAGGTAGGATTTTTACCCTCCACCATCTCACCCCCGTAGACACCTAGCATCCCCACAAGAGCAGTTTTCTAGACTTCATCAATAGAAAATACTCCATTTTTTAGATTGATCTTCCAAAATTAATCATTTAAATGATACTTTGGAGTGGGATAGGATTATATACCTTCATTCATGAGGCTTACATAATTAGTGAACACGGTAACTATCTTCATTGACTAATCTCACCTGAAAGTGAAGCAAAAGCTTTGTTGGGCAAGTAGCAAGTCTTATACATTACTGCCTCTTCTCAAAAGATATTATTAGAATAATTAGCACATATTGAGTCCCCTTATATAGGCTATTATTTTACTGTACCTTCCATATAGGTCACCATTCACCAGTTGCAACATTGTTATATTTTGTGTGCCTTTGGATGTTGCAGGATATTTCATGCTGATGACACTCATGATCTTTCTAGATTTATCACCCCACTACCTATGATTTTTCCTAGGAAGTATATTTTCAACATCAAAAAATACGAAAACACAGATATTTTCTTTCTTAAATTTATAACTTATTCCAGTTTCATGTTGTTTGCATGATCACAAATTGGTTTTAACACATCTCATTATTCAACATTTTGTTTGTTAGATATATATAGATTGTCATTGCTTAGTCATTGTCATATTCATAGTTTGAGTCCAATTCACCCCCTAACCTTTGAATCAAGTCTAAATTCACCCCTTGACCTATAAATCCTACTTCCAAGTTCAAAAATTGGTCAAAATTTATAGGGTTACTCAAAAACCCCTTGTAGATCACACCCAAAACCTTAAATTTTTGTTTTTGTGCAGTTCTAAGCCCACATTCACCATATACAACACAATATCTACTATCACATGCAGTAAAGCATGCAAGCAAGTGTACCTTGATGAGGAGGAATTATCTACCCCCTTCAATCAGTATCCTTCTTCCTCTCCTTCTACAAGGGAGGTCCACACACTCACATTTGATCTACCCATAGATTCACATCTACATTCCACACACACTTCTTATTCTAAAAATATTACCACTTCATCTGGAAAATATAATCTATTTCTTCCCCATTCACATTCACCTAACCCACCATCTATATTTTATGATCATGTTATCTATACAGCTCTAGGACATCCCCCTCCTTTCTTCACAATTGATGAGGAGACCCTACCTACTTCTCCTACCTTTGCACACCCCTTATTTCAGAGTCTATCTCAATCCCTTTTTAGAATGACTCCTCTTTGTTAAACTACACTTGTCTCGAGGTTACATCATTTAACCCTATTATAGGGATGATTTTAGACCCTTCCTTTTCTACACCAGGTATTTAGGTGCCATCATTGCAAACCCCATAATAACAATATCCCTTGCAATAATAGCAAGAGCCACCTCCACCATAATACCAAATATCTTCCTAAGAGTTACAACCATTGCTTCCCCAAAAATAATTCTTCCCATCCTTTGAGGACATATCATAGTCACATCCTCAAAAAAAACCAATTCAATAGCAATAGCAGCAACTGAGTGCTTACATCCAACTTGGAGTGTACACATTCACCACTTCACCTCCTCAAGCTCCTACCTCAAAAGCTTGTCCTCCCTCTTCATCACTCCTACCTACATTCTATCCTCCTAGAATGAATCCTACCCAATATTCTATTCCACCTTCATCCACTTCTACCTTCATATTACCTCCCCCTCCTCCATTTCAGATCCTGACTACAAGTTCCCTTCCCACCTATGGCCTGCAACCTTCTATTACCATAGCTTATTCATTGCTTATTAGGTATATTATTACATTATAATTACACCTTGTTAGCACATCTACAAATGTGGTTAATTGGTTGGGGGAATTAGTTACATGAACTATAAGTTCATTACTCCAATTTATTCTATATATATTTCCACATTTATTAATTCAATGGACTAGTGCTCATGTAAATTTGACATGGTATCATAGTTGTAGATGATCTATGGGCTAAGGAGAAGAGCGTATTGTTTTCTTGACATGTTTCTCAAGGATTAGTAGATAAAATATCTATAGGTATGAATCTTTGACATTCTACAAATTGAGAATCCAACTAAGCATTCAAATCAAGATTGCACATAGGCTGAGATAGTAAGCATGTAGACCAAGATGGTTGACATGGTAGATGGTATGCTGATGTGGCATCCAACTATGTAGGGTAGCTAACATGGCATACAATAGGGTGATGATGTGGAATCCATTGGGTGGATTATGTGGCATTCATCACATGTACATGTAATCAATTAATTTGCTATGGTAGAGTGGCAAAATTTTGGTGAAGGGGCTTGATTACCGAAGGTAATCGATAAAAAATCTACACCAAACAATTTTTAAATCATCCCAAAGCACTATCATAGTGCATGTGGGACAAATAGTCTCACAATTTTTTTTAAATCCTGGTTGGGCACACAAGATAAAGTTAATGTGCTCCTCTCACCTTATCATCTAGTTTTGGGCCTTGACTAGCTAGCGAGCTTAGTGCTAAGGCCTACCCAGCAAAGGTTGTGGGATAAAATATCCTATAGTGCAAGACTTTCAATTTTTTTACCGCATTGTTTTTTGCATGGAAATAAATATCTTCGCTCTCCCTTTTGTTTTATTAGTGCTTGTAAATGTGATGGTTGAGCAGATATTGTTAAGGCTCTTGCAGGTAGATCATGGGTTCAAGTCTTGCAAGTAGATCATGGGTTCAAGCCTCACTAAGAATAATTTTTTCCCAAATCAAGTGAAGAAGGTATTTTTTTAATACCTTAGGTTATTTTTTTTGCAAATTCCATTTCTTTTACAATTAAAACCTAATTCAGCAAGAAACGTAAAATAACATTGTCATTTTTTTGAAACCTAGTGCATTTTTTTTGTCATGGAGGGATAAGAAAGTAATATTTGCACTTCGTTCATTTTGACAATTGAAAGGGTATTCCAAAATTTTCACCTTGTTCATTTTGCAACCAAAAAGGGGGGATAAAAGTATTTTTTTCTCTTGCAAAATTCTAAGACAAAGGGGAGAAATTTGTGGAATTGAATATCATTTTTGCAAACCAAAACCTCACATATTTTGCAAAAATAATTGTAACAAAGATGCAATTTTTTTGGAGACCGACATCTTAAACAAAAATTGGTATTGTACATAGGTGCATTTTTAGTGGAAACTGACACCTATAGTTAAAATTTGTGGGCACTTGTGATTTTTTTTTATTTAATTTCTTGTTTTTTCATTTCAATCACAAGTTAAAATTAAATAGCAAGCAAAGAAAAGACCCCAAATTTTACACCTAATTGTGTAATTTATTGCACTGCAGTGTTCGGTAAATGTGATACCTCTGGCCCACACTTATCGATATTATTGTTGTGCTTTGGGCTACTATATCTAATGCCTAACATAACTACAATAATGACATCTAAGATTTTGTTCTCTATAAATCATCAAAGAGAAATAAGGAAATTTATATTTTATTGATACTCACTTCATTTTATACCCTAATTCATTTTGATTATTTTGGCTTAAAATCCTCCAACTCATTATCATTTTTCGAAAGGGTTTTGAGATAGATACCATCAATTTTATTGAATTCTCTTTCATGTACTCTCTAAAGTATATCGAAAGGCAGACCATTTGGTGATATAAGTAACCTTCAAAATGGCCATTGTTTATAAATAAAAAATTAGATTCACAGTTGCTCAAAGCTTCTAATTTTTCACCATGGAAAACAAATATGAGAGCTATTCTTAAAGTTGAATATTTGTGGGATGTAGTGACTAGCACTACAAAATGTCCTACTTCACTAGGCTAGATAAAGAGGTATTTTATAAGAAGGACCAAATGTATCTTATGTTTATTCTAATTGCTACTATAGAGGTACAACCTCATATTTGTGATGCTACACCTAGTAAACAAGCGTGGTATGCTTTGGTTACCATTTATGAAGGGAAGAATAAGTCCACTATTCTTAACCTTCAATCTCAACTACATACACTCAATATAAAATCTAGTAAGATAGTTGAATTGTTCCTATGTAGAGTGGTATAATTGAAAGTCAAATTGAATGATATGGGAGAAGCAGTGGAAGATAAGCTCTTGAATTCAGTGATATTGAGAGCTTTTCCAAAATATTATAATGTTTTGATAACATCTCTTCCAATTTTTTGGTAGACAAGTTACCTTTGTGGAGTTGGTCAATTTGCTTCAAACTGAGGAGGAAAATCATCTTCAAAGATATGAAGTGACAGATAATGAACTTTACTCCAAAAAAAGGAGAAAGAAGCAAGGTAACTTTCAGAAGGGAGGATATTCATCCAAAGGAAATGGGAAACAACCTCAATAGAAATAGAAGAAGTATTGCAAAATTTTTGATAGGTGTTGGTTCAAGGAAAAACAACCCAATGACCATGATCATAATAAAAAGATAAAGGGGAAATACAAACCACAGAATAATAATAAGCAACCCAAGGGACACGTTTCTTATGAGGAATCATACTTAGAATCTAAGAGAGCACATAAAGTTATTATGACCCACACATATTCTCAATAGAATGATCTTGTGTGGTATATTGATTTTGGTGCTAGTAAACACATGATTGGTGATAGATCATGGTTTGAGACTTTTGAGGCAATAGAAGGTAAACTAGTGATAATTGTTGATGATAAGACCTGCCAAGTCCAATGTGAAGGATTTATTTTAGTCACTCTTCTAGATGGACATTATAAGATTGAGAAATTTCTCTATTTTCTTGTATTGGCCAACAACTTGTTTTTCATCCCTTAGATCTTGGATAAAAACATGAATGTTGTTTTTAGAGTTGAGGATGGCAGGAAGTGATGTTTCATCACTAGAAATGGAAACCATGTAGAAACATATTCATACAAGCATGGATTATTTATATTATATGCAATTTATATGCCTCATGTTGCCATGGTAGAAAATATAAAAGAGGCCACTTCTCTTTGGCATAAGAGATATGGACATCTAAGTTTAGGATATTTTCTCGAGTTGAGTAAATATGAGATGGTGAAAGGTCTTCCCAACATTTCCTCCATATTGCCAATTTTCTTAGATTTCTTAGCAGGGAAGCAACACTGAGTACCATTTGAGGTAAGCTCTTCATAAGCTAAGAAACCTTTGGAGTTGGTACACACCAATCTGTGCGATCCTATGCCAAATAGTTATGGTGGAAAGAGGTATTTTTAAATTTTTATTGATGATTACTCATGAAAGATGTGGTTTTTCTTTTTACAATTGAAATCAGAGGTATTTATGTACTTTTAGCAGTTCAAGAAGAGTGTTGAGAAGGAGTCAAGATGTTCCATAAAGACCCTCCACTCAGATCAAGGGGGGAATATACCTCCAAATAATTTTCATCATTTTTGAATTCACATGGGATTAAGAGACAGTTGACAATAGTCTATAATCCACAAAAAAATGATGTTTTTGAGAGGAGGAACAATTCCATCATGGAAATGGTTCACTATATGCTTAAGGGGGAATATATTGAGCATAGTATTGGGTAGAAGTAGTGAATATAGCAACGTATCTCCTGAATAGAGAACCCACAAAAGCTCTACAGGGCATGACTCCAAAAGAAGCATGGAGTCGTAGGAAACCCTCCATTTATCATATAAATATTTTTGGGTGTAAGGCATTCATGCATATTCCAAAAGAAAAGAGAAAGAAGTTAGATGAGAAATCCTTGCAGTGTATTTTTCTTGGTTATGATGAGCATTCAAAGGGATATCGGTTGATAGATCCTAAAACCAAGAAAACTCACTTAAGTAGAAATGTGGTATTTGATGAAGCTTTCACATCGGATTAAAACACATCTATAATTGTAGAACTAGATGAATAGGAGCCTATGAAATATATTCCACCACCCCCATAGAAAAAGGTTCCAAAATGGTATACAAACACATTGAGAAATTCAAAGTTGACTTCACTTCTAGATCTAACTCTATATCAACCTTGTACTTGTAGCATGACTCAATAGATGAGAGTAAAGGCATCTAATTCAATGGTTGATGAAATTTACCAATAGTTTGATGAAATATATGTAGATGCAGAGGAAGATAGAGAAGCATATATGGATTATGAAAGGGTTTATATATCTACATTGGATGAGAATGAACCCATAACAGTTCAAGATGCACTTAGTGAGCCTCAGTGGAAGGCTGCTATGGATTTTAAATATACATCTCTCATAAAAAATAACACATGGAAGCTAGTTGATCTACCTTCAGGAAAGAATCCCATTGGATACAAATGGGTGTTCAAAGTGAAGTATAAGGCATATGGAACTATTGATAAGCATAAGGTCTATCTTGTTGGAAATTGCTATGCTTAGAAATAAGGAATGGATTATGAAGAGACTTTTATACCCACTACAAGAATGACTACCATTCATGTAATTTGTGCTATGGTAGCTCATTTCAGGTGGAAGTTACATCATATGTATTTTAAAAGTGCCTTCTTGAATGGTGACTTGCAAGAAGAAGTGTATATGACCCAACCAAAAGGATTTGTGGTTTAAGGTCAAGAGCAGAAAGTTTACAAGTTGGTTAAATCCTTGTATGGATTAAAACAAGCTCCATTATCTTAGTACATCAAAATTTATGGTCACCTATTACAACATGGATTCAAAATAAGTCCTTCAGATGCTAATCTCCATATCAAGAACAATGGTTCTTAAATAGTGATTTTAGTACTCTATGTGGATGATCTAATCATCACTAGACGTTTAGAGGAAATGATAGATGCAATGAAATATGAATTGAAATAATCATTTGAGATGAAAAATATAGGACTTATTCACTATTGTCTTGGTTTAGAAGTGGCTCAGAAAAAGAATCATATCGGAGTGACACAAAATAAGTATACCAAGACATTGATTGAAAAATATTACATGACTGATTGCAAGTCAAAAGAAACTCCAATGGAACAAAGACTTCAATTATAATTATATGATACTTCTCCATAGGCATATGGTACTCTCTATCACCAGATTATTGGGAGTCTCATATATCTAACCAACACCAAGCCAAATATTAGTTTTTCTATGGGTTATCTTTCAAGGTTCATATAGGAACCTAAGGCGAGTAATTGGAAAGCAACAAAATAAGTTCTTTACTATGTTCATGGTAGTACAAAATATGGCTTGGATTACAATAATAATGACAAATTATTCTTACAAGGATACACAAACTCAAACTATGTAGGATCCATTTATGATCAAAAATCAACTTTTGGATACATTTTCCATATTGGATCTGAACCTTTTTTCTTGGCATAGTAAAAATAGTAGGTGGTTGCTTTATCATCTATAGAGGTAGAATAGCTTGCAGCATGTGGATCTATCTATGAGGTGATATTGTTACACCGCATTCTTTCAAGTATAGGTCTACTAAAGAATCTTCCAATTCACTTGTGTTACGACAACCAAGGTGTTTTGAAGCTTGTCAAGAATCTAGTCTTTCATGAACGCACCAAATACATTGAAACTCAATGTAATTTCATTTGAGATGAAGTTCCAAAGCACAACATATAGCTCCAGTACATTCCCACTAATGACAAAGTTGTAGATATTTTCACTAAGGCACTTGCACATGTCAAATTTAAGTTGTTTTGCAGCACACTTTATTTTTCAAAATAATGTAATAAGGGGGGATATTAGCATAGATTATTCATTTCTTATTAGATATATTATTACATTATAATTAAACCTTGTTAGCACATATACAAAAGTGGTTAATTTATTGGGGTAATTAGTTATATAAACTATAAGTTTGAGCATATACTTCTACTACCCTAGGCTATTCTACTCAGTTTATTTTTCCTACTTCTTATCCTTCAGGACAAATACATGTACCATCCTTCGACACCTCATCTAGTCCACATCTAGCACCATCTATCTAGAAACCATTACCATTATCTACTAGACCCACATTATTTATGCCTCCCCCTTCTTGGTCATCACCTCCTACAACCCAACCATTACAATAGGCTCCTCTCTAGTAGATACTTGTACAACAATCACATGTTCCTCAGCCATAATATTATTATCCTTAATAGATGACTATTCCAAAACCAAGTATTCCATCCACTACAATACAACACAACATTAAATAGCCACCTCCTTAGGATCATTTGTATTACATTCCTTATCAATACTAGGAAGAACAACAACTCCAGTATCTACCACACTCTTAGGCCCCACCTGCCTTAGTATCATCCTCCATACCTTTAATATCTAAACTTCAACTCTTGCAAGATGAATTAAATATGATAAACCTTTGTACTATTGACTATGGACCGTAAAACCTACCCATGATGAAATTTGAAATGAGCCAGTACATCCCTCAGTTCCCATTCCTCATTACCCTTATCGATTCAAGATCCCAATTTTTGATAAGTACAAAGGCAAAGAGGATCTATGCAAACATGTTAGTAACTACTGGTCATATTGCTACCAGCTTCATAGTAGCAACCCTCTCATGTTAGATACCTTCTCCCTCTCACTTAGGGGATAATCCCTTGATTGGTACAACATGCTTATGTGCCATAGCATGTACACCTTTGAACAACTGGATAATTCCTTCCTAGAACATTTCTCTATCAACATCAAAAATAAAATCAACTTCTCAGATGTCTATACCCTATGATAGGCTAATGATGAATCCATTACTGAGTTTATTTCCTGATGGATATTGGTCATACATACCCTGGATCATAGTCTCCCCACTATTGAACTTGTCACACTTTTCTCCAAAAGCTATTATAAGCACATCTCCACTTCCCTATAGCTTCATCAAAGTCACACCTTTGAAGAAGCCATCACATAAGATAAAGTCATTGAGGACTTAAAATTCCAATTGGGTAAAATAAAATTGAGACAAAAACCTCATACAAATCTAATTTTCACTTCAACAAAAATGCACCTAATCAATATTTCCCTAGGTTTCCACAAGCCAATCATGTGGTAATGGCTACCCTAGCTCCATCACCCATACCATGAAATCCTTATCCATAGAAGCAACTATTCTAAACCAGTGCACCTCTTCATCCTTGACCACAGTAGCCTCATGACCTTCACCCATAAGTCCCACAATTTAATATCACATTACTCTATGAGTCTTTGCCATCCCTTTTCTAGAGATTGTATGATACATGCCATATCAACCTACCTAAAATCTAACCACTCAACCCAAATCAAACTAATCCTTAAGAATACATTGAGTAATCCTTTTGTGTCTACCATTGATAATCTGGTCACGATATTGAATCTTATCACTCTTTCCATGGCCTTGTACAAGATCTTATTGATAGGGGTACCATTCAAGTCTCCAACCCACTCGCCCCACAAAATCAAAACTTGAGGATCTACCAAAACTCCCTACCCAAGCATATGGGAACCAATCCCCAACAAACTCAACCTAATTCTCTAGGGAAACCTAGATAGGTTAATAATATTTAATGTGATCCTTCCTCATGCAGTATGGTTGGCATGATTAACCTCACTACTTGCAATCAATGGTATCCTTCATGTCAAACTAAATCAGTGGTCCCATTGCCCACACCATTTACTTCTCCCTAGTATCTCATGAATTCTACTGCTACATCCCCTCCACTACAAAATATCATTACCATTTGTGGTAGTATTACCCATAAGTTGGATAACACTCCTGCCAAGTTGTCCATATTTGATATTTTACAATAGTCTCAACCCCACTATGAAGCATTGAATGATATCCTTTGATCTATCGACCTTGAAATCCATGACACAAATATATTTGTGAACTTCATGGGAAACATTCTGTACTATCTTCAAACTTCGATTAGTTTCCATGATCATGAGATTACTAAAATCATAGGTTAAGGAGTGGACCCTCCTCTTCAAATCTAAGCAACCATCATTGATATCACCTACAAGTATGTTCTCATTGATACTGGTTCTTCTATTAGCATCATTTCTACTACAACATTACATCACCTACATATTTCACCAACTCATGTTGCCACCCCATCGCTTGACCTTTGATCATTTGATGGTTCCATGCAACCCATAGTAGGCTCCATTATCCTACCTATCCGAGTAGGTATCAACTCTATTTCTATCCTATTCTACGTCATTCAGGGTGATATGCAGTACAAAATATGTTGGCAATTTTGGGTACCTTGGGTACATTGCATTTGCTCAAGTGAATAAGTTGTCATTGATGTCAAGAAGCTTTGGAAGGAATTTGATTTGATGTAAAATAATTTGTTTTGATGAAGGTTCGGCATGACGAGTTCGAAAGAAAGTAAGTTGGAAAAATGTCGCGATATCGCGACATGTCGCATTTTCGCGACTTAAGCAGGAGAGAGAAAGTTTTTTAGAAAAGTGTCGCGATATCGCGACATGTCACATTTTCGTGACTTAAGCAAGAGAGAGAAAGCTTTTTAGAAAAGTGTCGCGATATCGCGACATGTCGCAGTTTCGTGACTCAAAGAGGAGAGAGAATGTTCGGAGTTAGAAATGTCACGATTTCGTGACATATTGCAAGGAAGGTTGTTCGGACGAAAAAGTGTCACGATTTCGTGACATGTTGCAGGAGAGAGAGTCCGAAAGAAAAAGTGTCATGATTTCGTGACATAATGCAGAAAAGAGAGTCCGTAGTGTGAATTGTCATGATTTCATGACAAGTTCAAAGAGAGAGAAAGTAACACAAAAAGTGTCATGATTTCATGACATGCAGCAAAGGGAAGAGTCTGAAATGAGAAGCGTCATGATTTCGTGACAAGTTGCAAAGAAAGGTACGAAAAGTTGATAGCGTCACGATTTTGCGACATGTTGAAGAGAAAGCGTATGGATGTAGAAAGTGTCACGATTTCGCGACAGGTTGAAGAGAAAGCTTACGGATGCAGAAAGTGTCACGATTTCGTGACAGATTGAGATGGCAGCATTCGGTTGGAGAAAGTGTCACGATTTCATGACAGAAATAGAAAGCAGGTCTTCAACAGGAAAAGAGTCATGATTTCATGACAGAAGCAAATCGAAAGAGCATGGAAGAAGAAGCGTCATGATTTCATGAAAAATTCAAGAAGGAAGAGCTCAAAGGCGAAAGCGTCGTGATTTCGTGACATGTTCCATTTTCATGGGCGTAAGGCAGAGAAAAGCACAAGGCAGCGAAAGTGTCACGATTTCGCGACATGTCATGTTTTCGCTAGTGCAAGCCGAGAAGAGTGCAAGGAAGCGAAAGTGTCGTGATTTCGTGACAAAAACTGAAAGCAGGCCTTCTATAGGAGAAGTGTCATGATTTCGCGACAAAAGCAGAAAGGAGGTCGACGAAGGGAGAAGTGTCACGATTTCACGACAAAAGTAGAAAGGAGGTCGACGAAGGGAGAAGTGTCGCGATATCGCGACAAAAGCAAAGTTGATGCTGACTAAGTCAGAAGTGTCACGATATCGTGACAAGAGCTTAGTTGAAGTCGACAAAGGCTGAAGTGTCGCGATATCATGACAAAAGCCAAAAGAAAGTATACGGTTGCAAAGGTGTCGTGATATCGCGACATGTTGTAGTTTCATGGTAGAAGCTATAGAAGTGTTCTAGAGGCAGTGAAGCTGACAAAGTTAAATTTTAGCCGACAAAAATTAGGGCTTGCAGTCGACGTAGATTAGGGTTTGTTTTTGGTATAACAGCCGACTAAGATTAAAGTTTTCATCTTGAAAATTTTGATATAAAAGGAGGGCTATTTGGGCGATTGGATGTGTAGTTGATGTGCGACATTCGGAGATAGTGCATAGTGCAAGAAGTTCGATCGCTGTGAGCAGAGTGCGAATTCGATTGTAGTGTGCAGAGTGCATTTCGTCGAATCATTCTGAGTGTGAAAGATCACAAAGGAAGAAGAGTGTGCACAGACAGTGCAAGGGTTGAAGTTCGACCAAGTGCGGGTGTGTTTGCACAGAGAGAGAAGAGGGCATAGAGAGCAGATAGGCAAAGACGAACGAGGACATTTGTGCTAGACCGAAGGACTGTGTTTAGTGCAAATTCGAGGACCAACTTTGGAGGTGATAGAGTTGAGGACAGAGGTCTCCAGCTAGAGCAGGGAGGACAGGTGTCTTCTATGGATAGAGTTCCATTTGCTAAGGGCAGCGGAGGTAGAGGTCTTCTAGAGGATCACCAGCCAGAGCAGAGCTAGGGGATTGGTGTCTCCTGTGGGTTGGTGCCCATGAACTCGAGATTAGGGGATTGGTGTCTCCTTTGGGTTGGTGCCCATAAACATTGTAATCGGGAAAGGTATTCCTAGAATTTGGATTGATAAAATTTAGTGAAATATTTTATCCGTGGATGTAGCTCACATTGAGCGAATCACGTAAATTGGTGTCTCATGTGTGTGTGATGATTTGTACATTGCTTTGGTTTCTGCTATTGATATTGCCATTGATATATTGTATAATTTTGATTGGGATAAGAAAAGTAAAAAGTGGTCTTATATTGTTCACCCCCCCTCTCAGTATAAGCTTGTGTTCTTCAATTGGTATCAGAGTGGGTGCCTTCGAAAAGTTTAACAGCTTGAAGGAAAAGCTAATAAAGAACACAATGGATTATTCAAGTGGCAATGCAGCACCTATTCTTGATGGGTCAGATTTTGGTCTTTGGAGTGCAAGGATGAAGGTTCATCTAATGGCACTTGGTAATGAGGTATGGGAAGTAATTGAAGATGAGTACACTATTCCTATACATGGTCCATATACTAAAGAAGAAAGGCTCCTACATCACGAGCAATTCAAAAGCAATGAATGCAATCTCGAAAGGCTTACAGAAGCAGATCTCACCAAAGTGATTCATCTCAAGACAGCTAGTGAAATGTGGAAAAAGTTGCAGGTGGTTCATACGGGTGATACAAATGTCAGAAAGGCCAAGTTGAGACACTTCAAAGGTATGTTTGAACAACTCAAGATGAATGATGATGAAAATATTAGTGACTACATGCTTCGTATGGATGAGGTTGTTAACTCCATGAAAGACTTAGGTCTTGAGCTTGCTGAAAATGATGTTTGTGATAAGATTTTAAGATCTCTTCCTAATAGATTTAGTGAAAATATTTTTGCTATTGAGGAAGCTAAATATTTGGATAAGTTGAAAAAGGATGAGCTCCATAGTATACTTGCAGCATTTGAGTTGAGAACTCAAGTGAAGGTTGATGTCAAGAAAGAGGCAACTTTCAAGGCTACCAAGAAATCCAAGGGTAAACAACTTCAAGAGAGTGATGAGTCTTCTAGTGATGAAGAGGCATATTACAGCAAGAAAGGCAAGTTCTCTAGAAAGCACAAAAGCGTGAAAAATATAAGATGTTTCAATTGTGGAAAGTTTGGTCATTATGCTACAGACTGTACTGTTCCCAAGAATGAAAGTGATGAAGATAAACAGGATTCTAAGAGCAAGGATTCTGAAAAGCACAAGCATCACAGAAAGAACAAAGATGAGCACAACAATCAAGGAAAGAGGTATTCTCACAAGCACAAGAAGAGTTTCTACCTAGACAAAGCAAGTAAGTGTTCGAGTAGTGATAGTGAAAGTTCTTCGAGTGATGATGAAAATGAGATGTTGTTCATTTCAGAAAAAGAGGAAGAACCGAAACATAGATTCATTATCATGAAATGTCTTAGATGTGGAAATTTTGGTCACCTTGAGGATGATTGTACAAATAATGATTTGGTTTCTAGTATGTATGAGGATGCTTCAGAAAACTATAAGGAAGATGCATGTATGGTTTTTGAAAAAGGTAGCACCTCTAGTGATAAGAAATCTGAAAAAGGCTTTGATGATTCTGAAAACAAACAAATAAAGGATCTTGAAAGTGAACTTACTAATGCTCTTAGTGTTTTGAAAAAGGAAAGAAAGAAGAATGCTAGACTCAAGGATAAGTTAGATGAATGTTGTATGGAGAGAGATGATCTTATAGAAAGTCTTGACTTCTCTATGGCTAAGACACAAGAACTCAAGGATGAGTTAGAGTCTAAGGTTCTTGAGTATAGTGAGTTAGAACAGAAAATGGCTTCTTTGAAAGAGGAAACTAAAGAGTACAAGGATAAGCTTTACAGGTTTCAAGATAGCTCCAAAAAGGTTAAGTCACTCATCAAAGGTCAAAGAAAGACAACGGATAAAACAGGCCTTGGTTTTGTTAAGCCACACAAGGAACAAGCTGGAGAGTCTAGTAAGAGACTCCAAAAGGAAGAGAGTTCTGATGAGGAAAGTATTTCAGATCATGAGTCCTTGAATGATAGATGCGCAGAAATAGAAAACAGAATTCAGAATGAGAAGAAGAAGTTTTCAGGACCCAAGAGGTCGAATAAAGGAAAATTTCACGATAGATGTTTTGCATGTCACAGGTTTGGTCACATGGCTGCACATTGCATGGCTCAAGTGAAGAAGGTAAATGACAATTTTAGAAGTGCTAGTTTCTTTCAAGGGTATTGCTACTCTTGTCATCAGTTTGGGCACAAGGCAGTTTATTGCAAGGTAAATAACAGGAACAGGTTTGATCAAAACAGGTTTGGTCAGAACGAGGTTAGTCGAACGAGCGGATTCAAAGAACAGGTATGCCTAAAAGAAATAACATTGTTACTTGTTATAAGTGCAACAATGAAGGTCACACAGCTAGACAGTGTAGAGCTAAACTTTCAAGGTACAGGAACAAGAACAGTGGTATGAACAAGTCCAAGGATCAAGGCATGGATAAGAACAAGAATGATAACAGGAATAGGAACAGTGACAGGAACAGGAACAGGAATATGGACAAAGAGTTCAAGAGAAGGCCCGACAAGGAAGTGATAGACGCTGATGATGATCAGTGCCTAATGGGAGTTTTACTCCCACCCCAGAATTAATCACCTCATCAGGAGGTGGGGGAGGGACTAAGCTAAGAGGCTCATTCTTAGTCTCGAGCCCCAAAGGTGACCCTTTGCCATTGATGACAAAGGGGGAGAGATATGAGTAAGGGGGAGAGCTTCAAAGTGAAGAGGAAAGCTTCAAGTCAGGGGGAGCAAAACTTCAAAGGAAGATTCTCAGTTGTGGGCACGAGTTTCTCGAGTTGTTAGCACGGTTGGTTTCGGTTTTGGCTCTTGAGAAGCGTTTTTAGTAAAGGTTTGCCATCAATGACAAAGGGGGAGATTGTTGGCAATTTTGGGTACCTTGGGTACATTGCATTTGCTCAAGTGAATAAGTTGTCATTGATGTCAAGAAGCTTTTGAAGGAATTTGATTTGATGTAAAATAATTTGTTTTGATGAAGGTTCGGCATGACGAGGTTCGAAAGAAAGTAAGTTGGAAAAATGTCGCGATATCGCGACATGTCGCATTTTCACGACTTAAGCAGGAGAGAGAAAGCTTTTTAGAAAAGTGTCGCGATATCGCGACATGTCGCATTTTCGCGACTTAAGCAGGCGAGAGAAAGCTTTTTAGAAAAGTGTCGCGATATCGCGACATGTCGCAATTTCGTGACTCAAAGAGGAGAGAGAATGTTCGGAGTCAAAAATGTCACGATTTCATGACATATTGCAAGGAAGGTTGTTCGGACAAAAAAGTGTCATGATTTCGTGACATGTTGTAGGAGAGAGAGTCCGAAAGAAAAAGTGTCACGATTTCATGACATAATGCAGAAAAGAGAGTCCGTAGTGTGAATTGTCGTGATTTCGTGACAAGTTCGAAGAGAGAGAAAGTAACACGAAAAGTGTCATGATTTCGTGACATGCAGCAAAGGGAAGAGTCTGAAATGAGAAGCGTCACGATTTCACGACAGTTGCAAAAAAGTAAAATTAAACGATTTCGTGACATGTTGAAGAGAAAGCGTATGGATGCAGAAAGTGTCACGATTTCACGACAAGTTGAAGAGAAAGCTTACGGATGCAGAAAGTGTCACGATTTCACGAAAGATTGAGATGGCAGCATTCGGTTGGAGAAAGTGTCACGATTTCATGACAGAAATAGAAAGCAGGTCTTCAACAGGAAAAGAGTCACGATTTCATGACAGAAGCAAATCGAAAGAGCATGGAAGAAGAAGCGTCACGATTTCACGACAAATTCAAGAAGGAAGAGCTCAAAGGCGAAAGCATCACGATTTCGTGACATGTTCCATTTTCACGGGCGTAAGGCAGAGAAAAGCACAAGGCAGCGAAAGTGTCACGATTTCGTGACATGTCATGTTTTCGCTAGTGCAAGCCGAGAAGAGTGCAAGGAAGCGAAAGTGTCATGATTTCATGACAGAAACTGAAAGCAGGCCTTCTATAGGAGAAGTGTCACGATTTCACGACAAAAGCAGAAAGGAGGTCGACGAAGGGAGAAGTGTCACGATTTCACGACAAAAGCAGAAAGGAGGTCGACAAAGGGAGAAGTGTCATGATATCACGACAAAAGCAAAGTTGATGCTGACTAAGTCAGAAGTGTCACGATATCACGACAAGAGCTTAGTTGAAGTCGACAAAGGCTGAAGTGTCACGATATCATGACAAAAGCCAAAATAAAGTATACGGTTGCAAAGGTGTCGTGATATCGCGACATGTTGTAGTTTCGCGGTAGAAGCTACAGAAGTGTTCTAGAGGCAGTGAAGCTGACAAAGTTAAATTTTAGCCGACAAAAATTAGGGCTTGTAGCCGACGTAGATTAGGGTTTGTTTTTGGTATAACAGTCGACTAAGATTAAAGTTTTCATCTTGAAAATTTTGATATAAAAGGAGGGTTGTTTGGGCGATTGGATGTTGCATTAATGTGCGACGTTCAGAGATGGTGCGCAGTGCAAGAAGTTCAATCGTAGTGAGCAGAGTGCGAATTTGATTGTAGTGTGCAGAGTGCATTTCGTCGAATCATTCTGAGTGTGAAAGATCACAAAGGAAGAAGAGTGTGCACAGACAGTGCAAGGGTTGAAGTTCGACCAAGTGCGGGTGTGTTTGCGTAGAGAGAGAAGAGGGCGTAGAGAGCAGACAGGCAAAGACGAACGAGGACATTTGTGCTAGACCGAAGGACTATGTTTAGTGCAAATTCGAGGACCAGCTTTGGAGGTGATAGAGTTGAGGACAGAGGTCTCCAGCTAGAGCAGGGAGGACAGGTGTCTTCTATGGATAGAGTTCCATTTGCTAAGGGCAACGGAGGTAGAGGTCTTCTAGAGGATCACCAGCCAGAGTAGAGCTAGGGGATTGGTGTCTCCTGTGGGTTGGTGCCCACGAACTCGAGATTAGGGGATTGGTGTCTCCTTTGGGTTGGTGCCCATAAACATTGTAATCGGGAAAGGTATTCCCAGAATTTGGATTGATAAAATTTAGTGAAATATTTTATCCGTGGATGTAGCTCACATTGAGCGAATCACGTAAATTGGTGTCTCATGTGTGTGTGATGATTTGTACATTGCTTTGGTTTCTGCTATTGATATTGCCATTGATATATTGTATAATTTTGATTGGGATAAGAAAAGTAAAAAGTGGTCTTATATTGTTCACCCCCCTCTCAGTATAAGCTTGTGTTCTTCAAAATATTGCTTTAATATCCATGTATTAGGGATATACAATGTGTCCCTTATACATTACACCACTACCTCAAATATATCCACAATGGACTTGTTCACTATGTTCTTGCTGATAGGGATCCCTTCAAATTTTTCAACATTGCAGACCTCCCACCAGGATCTTCCTCATCTTTTACACAACTATTTCATGTTTCTTCTCATAAATCTATCATAGCATTGACATCTCCATACACATAAAAATCATCACCACATGTCCCACCAAGTACACACACCTCAGTATCCACACCACTTTCACCAACCACTGTAGAACCTAATCCAACTACCATACCTTTTTTTCCACCTTCCCTATAGCCATCATCACCTTCTCAACCTTCCTCTTCCATAAATCTACCTCCATCATTGACACCCTCTTTGTCACTCTCATTATGGCCTACCATCGCATCTCAACCATCCTCCTCTATGGAACCTCTACTCCTCTCTATATCTCAAACACCTTCACTTATATTCTATCTATGATCTAGGTCGTTCACATCTCCTTGTAGTCAACATCGACACCTACTCACCCAACTCCATAATTCTTGCATGCAGATCATCCTATCCCATCTATGGTAACTGAATGCCATATTTATAAAAATGAGCTTCTCACCTTGATGATAAACTATTGCACTCCTCTACTACCACCATACAAGATTCTTAGATTTCACCCTTCTCATTTGAGTCAGATTCACCACCTCGTACATCACCTCGCATCTCTATCTTCATGATGAACTCTGGTCCAGGAGACTATAATGTTTGTGAAGCTCATGTACAACATCCTATAGCCCAATACACACATGATTTTGGTCACCTATCAACCTTAGTATTTACCATTGGCACTATTGTAGAATTAGATCCTTCCAATAATCAAACCAAAATTGTTTAGGCAAGACTAGATTCCTCACTCCTAGATGCAGTGCCCCCACCACCATAATCTAAATTTTGTGGTCAACTAGACCACATGTCTAATCCTTAATTTTATTTATGCTATCTTTAGTGTTTCCATTGGCATGGATTTATATTAGGATATTATGAGTAAGAGTTATGTACACCCATCAATCCCCACGTATAGTTACCTATAGATAAATCTAGCTTAGGCTATCACCCCACTGCAATTCATACACTTAAGTATGAGCTTCAAGATCTCTCCTTACAACCATCCCCATTTTCAACACATATTTTGGAGAAATATACCAACATAAATATTTTGAAGGAGATCCCATCTCCTCATTTAACCATCACTGTTCCATTTGACTTCTTTCAGGAAACTTCATTCTCTGATACTATATCATCATGTTGTGTTGATGACTTAACTATCAAATTTGTTGCTTTATCTCTAAATGCTCACTACCCATAATATGACATGGTATCTCCACCACCATCACCAACACATTTGGCTACATCCCTACCTATGCATCGATAGCTCCATCACTCCATTACTCAATCACATTATCCATCTATCATATTACACCCTTCGCTAAGCCTCCTCAGACATGCACATGTTATTGAATCTTCATCATCAGAATCTTCACCGCCTACATCCCCCATTGCATATATTAACATGGTTGACATAAACCTCTTTGCCCCAATTTGATATACACACTAGCAAATTCATGATGACAGACCCAATCCAGATATCCTTAACTTTATACACATTTCACCTACACCTTTACTGCATGATTTATTTCTTTCACCTCATGTCTTGCATACTACAAATGCTCCTTTTCCTTCCACCTAACCCCACATTCTATGGTTTCACCACACAAGCATCTACCTAGATGATAAATTTTATGTACCAAAGACTATCAATAACCTCCACCTTATCTCGATCCTTGAAAGGCTTCAAGAAGGTTCTCACATGCTTGTGGAAGATACTATTGAGGTTGACATTGGTGACGATAACATCCACACATAGTCAAACTCACTGCTAGCCTCTCACTAGAAGAGTGCATCACATTCACTACATTCCTTAAAGAATATATTAGATTCTTTTCCTGGTCCTACAAGGATATGCCTAGCCTTGACCCTTCCCTAGTGGCTCATAATCTCACCTTAGACAAAGATTCCAAACCTGTCAGACAAAAGCTACAATGTATGCATCCTATCATTGTTCTCCTCATAAAATAAGAGCTCCAAAAGATCCTTGATGTAGGTTTCATATTTCCCATAGATTACCTTGAGTGGGTTTCTAATATGGTACCATTCCAAAAGCCCTCAAATGAGGTTCATGTATGTACTAATTTCTATGAATTAAACAAACATTGACTCACACATCGATTCCATTGTAGGCCATAAAATGATATCCTTTATGGATTTTTTTTATAGATATAATCAGATCAGAATTAACCCTACCAACCAACATAAAATTTCCTTTACAACCCCTTGGGGGATCTTTTGCTACAAGATCATGAATTTTGGCCTCAAGAACACTGGGGTCACCTATCAACATGTAATGACTTACATTTTCCATGATTACATACATAAAACCATAGAATACTATGTCGATTATCTTATCATAAAATTAAAAGAGCATTCATATCACCTCACTAATCTATGCCAAAACTTTGATCATCTCTTGGAACACAACATTCACCTTAACCCAAATAAATACGTATTTGGTATCACTTCAAGAAAAATTCTAGGTTTTAGCATATCTTAGTGAGGTATTGAAGTTGACCCTAACAAAGTTAAAGCCATCATTGATATACCTCCACTTACAAACCTCAAGCAATTGTGTAGCTTGCAGGGCAAATCCAGTCGATATGTCACTCTATTGCCCAACTCTCAAATAAATGCAAACCATTTAATAACCTCTTGCAAAAGAGGATCACCTTCAAATGGGATGAAAACTATCAAAAATCCTTTGATTCAATCAAATCCTATCTTACCTCTTCACTAATTTTATCCCCTCTAGATCCATAGTTGTCATTCACTCTATACATTTCTACTATGAAATTCACACTCGGTACACTCCTCACCCAAAATAATGAACTCAATCATGAGTGATCTATATACTACATTAGTAATATGTTGGTTAGTTATGAAACCCACTATGCATACATGGATGGCTATCATTTTTGCTATCCAAAAACTACACCATTATATGCTCAATCACACCAACTTTGTCATCGCTCATGATAATCCACTTCACTACATGATGAACAAGAGTTATCATAACTCTTGAAATGTTAAATGGATTATTCTCCTTACTAAATTTGGCCTAGAATTCATTTTGCAAAAATTCATTAAGTGGTAGGTCATCGTAGACCAACTCGTGGAGGCCTCGCTACCCGATAATCACCCTCTTATAATCCAAATCCTTGATGATTCCATTTTCAATATCACATAATGTAAAGAACATGTTGAACATGAGATAACTACCAACTTAACACACTTTTTTGATGGTTCCCACTGCACACACACTATGGGTTGAGGCATTGTCTTCTTCACACTAGATGGAGAGCCTCTTCCATTCTCATTTAAATTAGGGTTTCCTTGCATAAAAAACAACATAGAATACAAAGCCATTATTCTTGATTTAAAATAGGTGCATTCCATACACATTCGGTGTCTTCACATCATTGAACATTCTCTCCTTATTGTAAATAAATTCTAGGAGATATGGAAATATCATTGTCTTGTTATCCAACAATATAAGCAAATCACCCAGCAACTCCTTACCCAATTTGAGTGGCATGCAATCAAAGCTATTTTGTGTTCTTCCAATTATTTTACCAACACAATGGCCTCCTTAGGATCATTTATACCATAAAATTCCCTATCTAACATAACATATGTGTTCGTTCATACACTTACCATATCAATTATCTCAACTTTACCTCATACAAATGATGATGGCATTCATGTTGTCCAAACTAAACCATATGACCTTTGGATTTCATAATATTAAGGATTACATCAAATTAGACTTCCTCCCTTGTGAGCTACCACATGCTCAATGTCAAGCATTCAAACAATGTGCCATTCTTTATACACTACTAGGGGACATCTTGTACCATCATGGTTATGATGGTATTCTCCTAAGTTGCCTTAAACTACATGAATCTCAGTGGGTAGTACAAGAAACCAATGATGGTACTTACGATGGCCACTTTAGTGGTATGGCTATCACCAAGCGTATCTTACGTATGGGCTACTAGTGGTCCAAAATGGAGCATGATTGTTGTGATTATATCAAGTTGTGCATCTAATACCAATAACATGCCAATATCACACACCTTCCTTCACAAGCTCTCCAACCAATTCAATCCATATGGCCTTTATCACAATGGGGCCTTGATCTCATTTGATAGATCACACCTACATCATCAAACAACCATAAATTTATTATCACCACCACAAAGCACTTCACAAAGTGGGTTGAAGCCATCCCACTTATCCAAACCACAGGAGCCAAGATTATGGTGTTCATCATAGACCACATCATATGTTGCTTTGGCCTCCCTTCCCAAATCATATTTGATAATTGGAAGTGCTTAAAAAACAAAAAAATTCATGCCCTCTGCACCAAATTTAACATCCACCATAGCTTTTCAACCTCGTACTACCCATAGAATAACGACCAATCCGAAGCTACCAACAAAACCATTTGCTCCATCCTTTTAAAAATGGTTGCAAAATCCCATCATGATAGGCATAATCAGATGCCTCTTACCTTATGGTCTTACTATATGAGCATCCATATGCCCACTAGGACAATGCCCTTCTCCTTTGTCTATGGAATCGAAGCCATTATGCCCATTGAGATTGAGATACCTTCATTGTAAATCTCCATGAAATACTTCATCATCAATGACACTGCTCATCAAGACCATCTTGATAAATTAATGTTCTTGGATGAGCATTGCATTCATGCTATCGAGCACACATGTGTTTATCAAGTTTACCTTTGTTATGACTACAATAGTAAGGTACACCAGTTTGAATTCCAAATTGTTGATCTAGTTCTTAAGGAAAATCAACAAATCACAAGCCAACCTCGGTAGCAGCGATACAAGTTTACTCCTAACTTGTTGGGCCCATACATCATCACACACAAATTTGGCTTTGATGCATATCGATTATCAAACCTCAAAGGCTCCACTAAACCTGAGACTATCAACATCATTCACCTTCACACATTCAATGCCTAGCTTATCTAGGTGAGCACCCACATAGAGTGCATATAGGATTGTCACAACATAGTCCTAATTTACATCACATATACACTACATCACACTACATACATGATCTTGCACTTTCTTTTACATAATAGAACCACTTGTACTTTAATTTTTATATCATTTATATGTTGTGGGTATTTTAGTTTTTATAAGTCTTTCATCGCTAGCAATGACATATTCAACAACAAGATATGATTTCAGACATACACATCCAGCCTACATTCACCTCCATCATGCAGGACCTCCAAATATTATCTTGCATACCAATCACCCTAGTCGATATGGCTCAGCCACCCGATATGGTTCACGTATGCCAACACTCCACCTCATAACACTCTTATCCCCAAAGCTCACCCCACAAAAGGTATACTTTCTATTTACCTCACTAAGGAGATAGTTAGGTCTCCCTATTTTTCCTTTGAAAATAAGGAAGAGCACTCACAACCATCAACTTCATGCACATGGGAGTCATCCCCACCTCATCTAGTTTATCCTAGGGATCCGTATCTACCACATTCCTTGGTTCATCAACCTCCACCAGCCTACTACCTCCCTAATAGGGGCACTACAACCATTCATGCATCTTTTGCAAGACTACCTCCACACCTATTTATCGATATGTCACCCTACAACTTATCCCTCTGATATCATGCCACCCATGCTACATCCACTCACATTCCTCCATCCCATCAGCATCACTTCCTACAACCATATCCCACACCATCTATCCTTTAGATGCCACCATCACCATTCTATGTCCTCCTACTCTAGCCTACCACATAACTAGTGTAGCAGTTCCATTCTCCTTCCTCTTCATCTCATTCACTCCCTTCTTTACACTCATACCTCCATTCTATATACCCACCTAAATCCCAGTACCCACCTTCTCTAATTTCATAAACTCCCCCATTTATATTTAGCATATTGATGAGTGTCGTTGAGTCTCATCATTTAATCTCAATGATTTATCAATTCGGGGTGGTGTCCAAGGCTTTCTACGATAGAAGGTTAGGGCAGAGTACAATTCAGGCATTCAGATTTCAAGCAATTATTGGTGAAGCAAATTTTGGTTTAGCCTTTTGGTGTCACACTAAACCTAGTCTAAAGAATGGAAACTAAAATAAAGTACAGGAATTGAAAACTAAATCTAAGTTGCAAGAATTTAAATCTAACTACAATTGCATGAATTGAAATTGCTAAATTGAAATCCTAAGTTACTTTTGCAGAATTGAAATCTAGTTACTCTTGCATAATTGAAATTGCTAAATTGAAATCTAATCTACTTTTGCAGAATTGAAATCTAATTACTCTTGCAGAATTGAAATGATGTTTGTAAATGAAACTTATTCTAAAAACACCTGTCAATGCCACGCTACGAGAAGGTCGTCAAGCACATTATAGGAATTGACAGCAAAATGAAATATGCTGAAAAAAATGGAAAGTTGCTAAAATAGAAATCAGGGAAAACATGGAAAGCAAAGGCAAAAATTCTTAATATAATTTGTCAGCTGACATACACACAAATGCTATACACAAACATAATAGAAAACATAAATCACATAATACAAAATAAAAACAAGAAAATGAAATCTGGCAAGCAATCTATTAATTATGTTGCAGCAAAATTACAGATTAAAACCTGCCATAAAATACCTCCTTCTAGATCTAAAAGTGGGCCCATAATTCCTGATCTAGAAGGAGGTGAAAAGCACTCCTTAACTAATTAAAACTCAACAGAAAATGATAAAATAGCTGCACTTTTATTGATGACAAAACATGCTAAAAATTGTTACAAAAAATTACTGTACAGTCCTAATTGCTGCAATTGAAAACTCTCCTCTATCCTAATTCCTAACTGGCTCAACCAAGTATGGAGCTGTGTTATTTATATAAATATTTACAACATATCCTATGCTCAAATTAGCCTATGTGCTACTTTACAGTGATTTGCCAATAATTCTGGATCTAAAATAAATGCAAATCTGGACAGTTTGTGTTGCAGTAGTAGTCATTGGACCTTAGAAAGCATCTTCAGTGGTGGAAGTACGTGAGAGGAGTCTAGAAATATCTCACACATATTTCTCCACTTCATAATATGCCATTCCTATCTTGCAAACAACTTTCTATTATGTTGTAGTTTTTCTGGGTTTATCCTAGAAGAGGATCAAAATTGACCTTTTCCATGAATGGTGGCTTTGGACGGCAAGGATGGAAAAATCAGATGGGATATATTTTCCCTTAACTTTATCAACCTTCTTATCCCATTTTCCACTGCCAAAATTCAATCAACAAGTCAAAAAGTATATTATGTTTTCATTCCGAAGATAAGTTGCTCATTCCGAAGACACTACAATTCTCATTCCGAAGACATTGTGTTCATTTCGAAGATCTTTAGAATGACCAACTGTGTTGAATCCAAATGGTTTTGTCTACATTTCTAAGGTGGATTAGCCCTCAGGATCAGATTGCAATAGTCTTCATTCTTCCTTGGATGTGAATTTCATGCCTTGTCATTCATTGGTAGCTTGCTGGAATTTACATGGTAAATTACTGCATTTTCCAGTTCTGTTGCACAGTTGTAAAATATTGGCATTTCTTGAAAATTCAAACAAATTATAACATGGAAAAATTATTCAAATATCAACATGAAGGAGTACATCAAGTTGCTACTGAATTTATACACTTCATTCACCAAGTAACCATGCTGAAATAGTGCAAAAATGTTGCACAATTGTCCCTGCTCTGTTATACCATGTTGCTACCTATTTAGACCATGTGGAAATGCTTCTAAATAGGTTAGATGTCTTCTGTAGTCCTTCTAAACTCATTCCATCTATATCCTCATGATTTGTTTGACAACTTCAAGGTGTTCCTATAAAGTGACAGCTTGCTGATTTTTATATGGCTGTTTTTTTCAGATTTTTAGATTTATGACAGTCCTAAACTTTTGTCTTCAATGTGGATTTGAAACAATTTTAATGGCAGGAAAACATTCAAAAACCATTTAGAAGTTAATGGATATCATCATACCACATTTGGTTAATTGAAATGCATGTTCTTACTTGCTACTTAATCAAGCAAAATCAGTCACAAAATGCTGAAAATAGTCAAAAACTGAGATATAGTATTCCTAACATAAAATCATGTAAACACTTAACAAATAGTATATTTTAGTCAACTATTTGGAAATTAAATTATCATATGGTAGTCAAACATTGTGCAATAATGAGGCATTTTTGGGCCTCATCACATATCCTCTCCCATCTTGATAATATAAAGTTACACTTTATCCATTATCATTACCAATCCTCTTCACATTGTTCTATCATGGCTCAAATTATATCACCTTATTCCAAGATTAACCTTTATTCTTAGATCTGAACTACATATGATTCTCACATCCTGACTCGACCACCCATTACTAACCCACTTCCTTCACACTCATCACCACCTGACCCATATATTTATCCTAGGCTAGTCTGATCAGCACCATTATCTCAAAAATTCCAATAACTATTTCACTAGGGTCTCCTTTATTTACCCAAAATCTACCCTATTGATCCCTCACATCCCAAGCCACGTAATTATAATGAAAACCACTTTTGTGTCTACCACCATTAGATAGGGCATGACATCGATGCGTTATGTACATTTGAATTAATTATCCAAGATATGTTTTTTGATTATGCTCACTCACATCTTGAACAAGCTCCTTTACCTACTTTTCTCAAAATCCCCCATGTCGGCTAGTATATCACTCCATCCCATCATAAGATTCATTTGATCTTACACCTTGCTACTTCCAACAACCATCCAAATATGGCAACTACCAAAATCCAAGTCACCTTGTCACTTCCTCGAGTCACTCGTGACCCGATCCACATAATTTTGCATAGGTCTTATTTGCTTCCATGCTATTTGTCTTCTTCCATTCCATCTCCTCACTATAGGCCCAAAATGGCCACATACTTAGAAAAATTTTGAATTTTTTTTCCTAAGTCATAAAGTTCTCATTCTGCACACTTTGTAGTGTATTTTGGAGTAGATCCACAATAAATGTCACAAACCTGCCCAACACTTTATGAATTTTTATGCTTGGAGTAATTCCACATAGTTTCTTATGTTTTGGCTCCAGACTAGCGACTCATCTCGAATTCATAATTTTTTTGAAGAAGGATGATGTCAGCATAAAATAAGTGCATATTGGCGACCACTTGATATTTTGAATACCTTGTGAGTGGCTAAGTTTTGGAAAGCCTAATTTCGAAGAGTGCATTGAAATTTTTTTCCCAAAATGGTAACATAAGGTGGAATGCTAAGTCTAAGAGATGCGGATTTGTGACTAAGTTTTATTTTGACTAACTTTCTTCTAGAATGGTGAAAAACAACATTTTACTCTAAATCCAATGCAGAATGGAGGAGAAGTCACTTTACATTATAAAAGGTCTAGAATGATGTTCATAAGACAATGAACTTGCTTAGGTCTAGAATGGAATTCATAGAATTTTCGAAGGAGATATGATGTCATAGAATTTTTTGTTTGGATTGGTGAATTCTTCATCGCCAATGAAAAAATGAAGGATAGGGAGTGGATTTCATCTCGCTTCATTTTCAAAGCATTTTGATTTTGGATTGGCATTCAATAGTTTCCAAAGCATTAAAGGTGATATCATCATTTTTTAAGTAGAATGGTACTGTGTTCTCCCCTACCATTATATCAAGCTTATTTCATATTTAATTGTAGCCATACGATAGGGGAGATCAATGGTGGAGATTTTTCTAAGAAATCTAAAGAGTATAAAAGCAATTTCTCACCGGAGTTATAATAGTTAGTTGTAGGAGGAAGTTGAAGCATCAAGGGTTTCAAGAATATGAGAACCAGATATGGTTGCAGATCGATGATGACAGATTACTTCCAAGAAATATCAATGATGTATATACATTCTCCAATGGCTAGAACTCCAGTTAGCACTAAATAACCAGGAATTTGTAGAGTTTTCGAGCTACCATGGTGGCCCACTTGCAGCGGCTTTCCTGGAGGTTAAACTAGTAAGAGAATTCCAACAAGAACTCTCTACTGAGCTATCAAAATTTCATATTTGTAATGTTCCTTGTTATTTTAATTTTGCAAAACTATAAATAGAGGTCAAACCCTCATTTTTAAAGGGTTGGCTCTAGTGTGTTTGCCTGTGCTACGGTAAATATTCCCAAAAATGAATGGAAGGAGCATTCAATATTAGGGGTTCAAATTCTTTAGTTGCATTTCTATAAATACTTGAAGGGTTATTTTGTGCTAAATTGATGGATTACTAGCTGTTACGGTAATTGAAATATGCTTTTGAATTTGATCTTTATTGTTTGGGAGTGTATTTTTGTAAAATATAAATTTTGGTGAATTTTGTTATTTGGATTATCATTGTTTAGATATTGGAATTATTGTCTGCAAAATTTCTTTGTTGTTCCTTAATGAATGAAAGTACATTTTATTTGGGATAATGTTGATCTGAGTGATGTGTCTTTAAGTCAGTTTTTTAGAGTTTTTTTTTGTAGTGCAATGTTGTTAGCCTATCCATCCACTATTGTTAACATTTTATTACCCTAATATCTAAAACCCTAAGTGAGCATAATTATGTCAACACCCTGTTTAATTTTACAAGGAACCAACCTACTCTGGAGGTTGGATTAGAAACTCTATTTTGGTCCATCCAATGTTAAGTGTTGAGCTGTAGCTATTGGTTGCAAGCCTGGACAGAAATTAGGAAGATAGACAACCACAATATTAAGTAAAAATTGATGCAATTAAGTGCCCAATAGTTTTTGGAATGCTCGGTGGGACCATTTCACAAGGAACACAAAAACCCATCATATGAGTTATTGATTATCTCAACCCAAAGAAATCAAGATTTGGTGAATTGTCTTGAACTTGTAAGCGGAGAAGAGAAAATTCACCTGGTGACTCCCTGGCCTTTAAACCCAAAAAATCAATTATCCCTATAGGCCAGTGTCCTTTCATGTATACCAGGTCTTTCAAAATGAATAACCCTAACTACTATTTCTATTGTGAACTACCTTATATAGGGTCTATTGTTGCCCAAATTTTAAATCAAGATTTCCTATTAGAAGAAAAGATTCCTGAGGAAAATCCTATAGCTAATCCAATAGTCCCTATAACAAGACCTACATCTAGAAATATGGCATAAAATATGGCTCTTAATCAACCATTATAGAAGTACCCCATCTATAACACAGTTGGTCCCCTGAGATTGGCCCAAATGAATGCCATCCCCCAAGATGTATCCAAAGCTATCCCCAATTATGATGGATTGGGGAAGATTTCTTATGAGCATTGTCAGGATATTTTAAATCTGGAAGCAATTCACAACATAAAATAGGAGGATATTATTATAAGAATTTTAGCCCTATCCTTTAGATAAAATATATTACATTGGTGTAGAACTTTGGAAGATAACACCATTACCTAATGGCAAGCATTAGCTGAGCCATTTGTGGGAGATTTTAATGAATCTTCTTACCCTTTCTTCCTACTTAACTAGTTTACATCCATGCATAAATATTAGCAAGAAACTATCTTAGATTTTAATTTGAGATTTAGTAGATCATGGAAGAGAATACCTCCCACAACTAGACCAGCTGCATGTTTGGCCTATATATATTATTTTAGAGTCCTTGGATTAGAGTTAGGCCTATAGACACAACAATATGGAGTAGAAACCTTCCTCTAAGTTTACAATGTAGAAATTCATGTTGAGAATATCCTAATAAATGTGGGGAGACTACCCCCCAATATTGTGCTGCCTTATAGCTCAAAGGCCACTAATGGCCAAAGCCAAACTGCAAACCCATATTACATGGATCCCCTTTATTTATCATCCCCATCTCTAAAAATGAATACCATCCCCTAACCAAATCCATCATCCTCTACAGTTCCTTTGCTTTTCCTTCCTCCTCAACCATCTCAAGTTTTTTTTGCTATTTTGGATATACGAAATACTCTAAAATATCTAAGCAATAGAATGAATTTAATGGAAAAGATACCAAGAAAGCTAAAAAAAAAGGATATTTCCATATGTAAATAAAGATCAGAGACCTAGTCCTAGTAATAGTATTAGGATCAAAGTGAACACAGTATATGAGGACCCTGAGTCTTCTTCAGATACTACTCTTGCAAATATCTAGTGTCTGGTATGTAATGACCATCATGACTCATAGTCTTGTATTATGTACCAACACCATGTCCAACAAGCTATGGATCAAGATGAAAGAAATCAAAATGGGAGAGTAAATATGTTCTGGTAGCCTGATCAAATAATGGTTGGGAAATATTTGGATGAAGATAGCCTAATTGCTATTATGACAAGGTTTGGAAATAAATCCTTGCAAGTAGATCCCCAAAATATGGGGCAATTCCAAGTCCCTTCTCAAAAAATAATTGATCCCCTTCCTCAAAGTAGTGATACTTTCCCCATCCCTCAAGATAAAGGGAAAGAGAATACAGATAGTCTTCCTAAGAGGTTAGAAAAGTAAACCTAAGGAGACTAGATGAGATCTAAATATGAGGCTCAAAAAATTCTTAGACTCCCCTCTATGACCAAGATACAAACACTAGAGACCACTCAGTAGTACAAAATAAAATATGGTGAGCCAGAAAGAATGCTGGAAAGACCTGCCCTAACTAAATATGAGTATAATATTGTTGAAGAGATGAAAAATATTCTATCAAAGGCTATCATGTATGACACTCTATTCATTCGTGGTCAAATAGATCTACTTAAGGCTTCCCTCAACAAGTATCTGCAAGATAAGAAATCCACTATAATCCTTAGTATGCCATCATAAAAGAAAGAGATGTCCCTTGTGGTTTTAAAAAATAAACCCCCTCCTTTCTATATATCCCTGAGGATGGAATGTTGGATAGTATGAAATTGAATGATAGATTCAAGAGCATCAACTATAGTTATGACTAAATTAGTCTATGAAGAAATGGGTATGGAGTATACCCGATCTTGTCCTGGGGTATTACAACTAGATGGAACACATGTTAAGATAGTTGGAGTAATTAAGAATATTTTAATGTCTACACAGATCCCTTGAGGTGACAATAGTACAAGAAATAGTTGTGGTAGACCTAGAACCCTACTTTGGATTATGCCTTTCAAGGGAGTTTACTACAAAGCTGGGTGGATGTATGTACATGGATTATTCTAGTATGGTAATTCCTTTCAAAGGAAAGAGAATAAGGATAACACCTAAAAATATAGTAGCTTATCACATTGAAAATATTTATGAAGACATGTGCAATATTACTCCCTTAGAAGAATTTGAGCTAGTTGAAAATATTGAGGAGTTGGATATTGAGGATGAGTTTCCTTTCAAAGAATATTACAGTCAATTTGAAACTGGTATGGTAACATATAGTATCTCAGCTGAATTAGAGAATAAAATACATACTATATATAATCAATATCTGAGAGATAAATAAACATGGATCATGGTTTTGAATGTAAAAATGGTGTAGGAACTGGTGTGGTTTTACAGTCCCAATCATAGGGGACAAAGAATTTTACGTACAGATTAACATGGTCATGTAAAAATAATGTTGTAGAATATGAGAACCTGTGTCTTGGATTGATGCAAGAAGAAAGCATGGACATTAATATTTTGAACATATATGGTGATTTTGAGTTAATAGTCCATCAGGTAAGAAACAGGTGTAGCAGTAAGCACCATTACCTAAAAGCTTATAAAAATAAGGTATGTGATCTGATGGAATCCTTTGATGCCCTAAATTTAAGTTTTGTTCCAAAAAAAATAATACTTATGTAGATTCCTTAGTAGAAAAGGGAGCTAACTTCAATCCTTATGTAGACTATGGAATCAAGAAATCCAAATAAATCAAAATTATTTTTAGACCAGCAGTACCAGACAACCAAATTTTCTAGAAGGTTTTTGAAAGTGATGAGCAGATAATTGACTTTTTGGTAAGAGAAGCATGTCTCTCCACTATCCAAGAAGAAAATCTAGAAGATATTGATCAACAATATATCATTAAACTAAGGAACAATCACATTCCTATAGGATTGGTCATCCTAGAGAGCTTATTTGACAATGACGACAGGAAAAATACCAGAACCATGAAAGTTAGTAAAAATCTATAAAGAAGTTGAAGTCGATTTTGAAAAGAAGATAAATTTTGGAGTCCGATGTTCACCAGATGAAGCTAAAGATATCAAAGCCCTATACCTAAAATACCAAGATATTGTGGCTTGGTCATATGAAGACCTCAAGGTATATGACAAAAAAATTATCCAACATATTATTGAGCTAGATCCTGATGCAAAGCCTTTTTGGCAGAAGCAAAGGCCCGTAAATCCAAGGATCGAAGCCGTTATGAGAGAGAATTTCTTAAATTTATTAAAGGCTAAGATCATATACCCAATAAAACATTCAACCCGGGTAGCCAACTTGGTACCCATGAGGAAAAAGAATTGGGATATTCTTTTGTGTGTAGATTTTAGAAATCTTAACCAAGCATCCCTTAAGGATCACTATCCCCTACCATAGATTGATCATATATTATAGATAGTGGGAGGGGTAGAGAGTTTCTCATTACTAGATGGTTACTCTGGATACAATAATATTTGGGTGAAATATGAAGATCAATATAAAACAACATTCACCACAAAGTGGGGCATATTTACCTACCAGAGAATGCCTTTTGGGTTGTCCAATGTGGGAGCCACATTTCAGAGAGCCATGTATTATATCTTTGGATAACTGATAAACAAATTTATTTTTATGACATGACTGTATTTTCCAATGATAAGCAAGATCACCTATCACACATGGAGCAAGTTTTTAAAAAATATAGACAATTTGGTATTTCACTCAATCCTAAGAAATCATTCTTTGCAGTTCATGAAGGAAAGCTTCTAGGTCATGTGGTCTCAAAAGAAGGTATGGTCATAGATCTAGATAGAATCAAATCCATTCTTTCTTTCCCATTACCTACAAACAAGAAGACTTTGCAGTATTTTCTAGGCCAAATCAATTTTGTCAAGAAATTCATTTTTTACTTTGCACAGAAAGTAAGGCCAATATCTGAGTTACTCAAGAAGAATTATGAGTTTAAATGGACTAAGGTTAGGAAATAAAATTTTGATATTATCAAGCAGTCCATTACAACATCCCTAATACTAGTAGATCTATATTTCAATAAATATTTTTTCCTTTATACTTATGGAGCTGAAGAAAGTTATGCCTCAGTGCTTACTTTAAAATATGAGCAAGGTGAAGATCATCTTGTATTATTTTGAATCTAGACACTCCATGATTACCAAGTAAAATATAACTTTATTGAAAGACAAGTATTTTTTGTGATGAAGTCACTAAAGAAGTTTAGTTAGTACTTGGTAAAAAGTAAGACCCTGGTATATGTGGTTCATATAGATGTAAGAAGATTTATCCTTCAGGGTGAACTAGGAGATAAAAGAGTTGGTTGGATTACCAAGATACAATAATATGATGTAGATATACATCCCACCAAGTTGGTGAGAGGTAGATCCCTATGCCAAGGTCTAACAGAGGCTGTAGCATTAGCAAAAGTGACATATTGCTAGACAGTAGAAGAATATCAGGTAGAAGGAGTACAAATAGTAGACTCTGATTGGGTTGATCAGATGATCAAACACTTTCAAACTAGAGTGTGCCCTCCTAATATAAATGTGTCCCAAAGGAGAAGATATATGTTTCAAGCCTTGAACTATGTATTGCTTCCAAAAGGCCTGTACAAAAATAATTTGGATGGAGTCCTTTTAAAATGCTTAAAATAAGATCAACAACAGAGGATTATTGAGGGGTTCCATGGAGGGCCAGCTGGAAGACGTAGCTCAAGTAGAGTTACAACTTTGAAAATAATAAGGGTTGGCTATTACTAGCCTATTGTATTTGTTGAAACTTTTAGAATTACCAGAGCCTATGACAAATATCAGTGATATATTGGAAGGAGAAGGAATGCTTCATTCCCCCTTAAGCCAATACAATTTGAAGAGCTCTTTCAACAATGGGGTTGGACTTCATAGGGGTCATCAACACTAATTACTCAATAGAGCACAAATATATCCTAACTTCCATAGATTATATTACCATATGGGTAGAGGCTATTCCTACCAAGAAATCATATCAGGAAGTTGTGATAAATTTTATTAAAATTTTGATTTGAAGGTTTGGAGTTCCAGATTCCTTGGTGAGTGACAATGTCCTAGCTTTCATAGGAGCCAAGTACATTGAGTTTTCCATCAAGTATGGCATCATGCTTAAGAATACTTCTAACTATTACCCTAAAGGGAATGGAATTTCTTAATCTACTAATAAGAACCTATTAAGGATTCTATGGAGATCACTTGAAGGTAACAAGAGAAGTTGGCACCTGTTACTGGACCAAGCTTTGTGGGTAGATAGTATTACAATCAATAAGTCTATTAATACTTCCCCCTATGATCTAGTGTATAACAAATAGGTAGTACTACCTATCCCTTTGGAAATTTTAGCACTTAAACTTGTCAATATAGAGGAAGGGTCAAAGGAAAATCTGGTGAAGACCAAGTTGACTCACTTGCTGCAATTGGAAGAGAATAGAGCTCAGGCATATGACAATTTTAAAAAGCATTCCTCAAATATCAAGGTATGTTTTGATAAGAAAGCTAGATTTAGAAAATTCTAGGTTGGAGACTAAGTTCTCAGGTGGAAAATAGATAAAGCAAAATTGGGAAAGCATGAAAATTTTGATTCTTTTTGGGATGGACCTTTCAAAATAGTGGAGGCCAAGGATTTCAATGTGTTCTAGCTTGAATATCGATAAGGGAACATACAACCAATTCCAGTAAATGGTTTTCACCTCAAAATCTACTATGTTTGAAATATGAGCTCATTGTAACATATATATATACCTTGTATTATATTTCCCTTTATTTTTGCAATTTATATTTAGTTTCTTTTTGCACTTTGTACAAGCTCATTGAATATATTTGCAAAAAAATGGCTAAGTGTTGACAAATTATTTAGCAAGGTTCCATATCACACTCAAATACATTTAAAAGGTGGTAAAACGGTGAGCATCTCCAATCTGCGCTAAAATACATTAAATTTCCAGTGGAATGATGCAAGGTTTGTCTTTCCACATGATTAAAAGAGTCATCTTAAAAAGAGTAAAGGCATCTCCAATCCAGATATTTTCGAAGCTAAAGCATAGCAGAATAGAACCAAGGTGGAGACTTGCATGTGGAATTTATTAAGTGTCATCAAAATAAAAGACATATTTTATTCACCAATTTCAAAAACAAGGTGGAGCCAAGCAGTGATTTTGTGACCATTCCACATGGATAGGAAAGAAAATGCCTGCATTTAATTCTAATGAACTCATGCTCAAACCAAAGAGTAGCGAAAGAGATGCAGTGAGACGGTAGTGCAATTTGAATTTTTAACCAATGAAAATTTAGAATGCCACCATTGAGCCACTGAAAGGAATGAGTGGACGTTGGAAAGTGTGCTAGTAGGTAGATTTCATAGTAGTTGCATTAACGGTAAAATATACATGTGTGCTAAGAAATAAAAGAACCAAAAGGCATGAACAATGTTCATTTAGTGGAAAATTGCATTCATAGAGTAGAAAAGAGTGAGACAGTACTCAAAAGCTTTGTTGTGAATTACAAAGAGAATATAGTATTGTTGCTATCAAGATGGCTTCCAAAGATACCCAGGAAGTTGAAACCCCTAAGAGAAGGGTAGTGGATCCATATGTTGATAGAGCAAAAGTTGTGGTAGATACCAAAATGGTCCTCACAGAATGAACAAGGCTCAGAAGGAGCATTAATGACATATTCAAGAAGGGAGTTTCTCTATCTGTGGAAGGTAGATGTGTTGTCCTTTCTTATCTATCCTTTTACATTTGTGATTATGTTCATCCTTGTACATAATTAATAGCTACAATAGTTAAATTTTATGACCCAATGGCCAAAGCAGTAAAAACCTCTAAGGGCAAAACCCTCTTTAGTATCACCACCTCCTTTTGTCATAATATTTTTGCCCTAGGATCAGAACCATCAGTGAGACCAAAATAATTTAGGGTGACTAAATAGGTTGGGTATTATTCTCTAGAGAAACAAGCCAATTACGATGAATCACTCAAGATATAGGTTTATAAACATCTCAATACTAAGCCCAGGAATAATTTGCCTGAGGTCCCAATCTACAAGGATATTTCTATCCTCTTATCACAATGAAAGTATAGATAATTCCAAATATTTACAAAACGATATTCACACAACCAATCTTGAGAATAGAATGAACGAATATTGGATTTCAAAATAGAAGAAGTGCAGTTCGCCACTCAGGGTGGGCTCATACCCGCCTTAAAGGGTTATGCGAGAAACATAGATGATAAAATGAAAAGTAAGATAATGTTCTAAGACTACACAATTGGATAGCTAAATACACTTGGATAATATTGTAGAACATAGTCGATGCTATGTTATTTGGTATGTAACATGACTCCCCTCCTCGAAAAGCTTTGTCCTCAAAGTTGGAAATGTCTAGAAAATCCTTTTAGGTTCCCATGTAGCCTCTTCATCTGGTAGGCCCTGCCATTTGATGAGAAATTCTTGGATGTGATGAGAGCTCCGTATGCATGTTCTGCTTTGTAGAATTGCTTCTGGCTGGAGGTATATACGCCCTTTTGCATTGAGTATTGGTACTTCTGACTGAGATTTCACTTTTTGGCCAATCACCTTCTTGAGACACTGTCTGGCATGGTCATGTGATATTTTTGAAGGTAGTCCCTTTGGTTCTTGGAAGACCTCTTCGTAATGTGCTACTATGTCCCATAAATCTGGAGCAGAAATACCCAAAATCGCTCAAGATTGCTTTTCCAAACAATTAATTTGAGCTATGAATCCGTATCCAGCCTTTTTTAATGTTTTCTCCATACTATGAGAGCTCACCATCTGTTATGGAGGAGTAGTAATACCTTGTAAGTGAATGACCTATCCGTTTTCCTTCCATTCCACAAATAATTTTTTGAAATTGAAGCTAACCGTGTCTAGTGTTTCCAACCATTCGACTCCCAAAATGACATCAAAGTTCCCTAAATTCATTACGAAGAGAGATCCATACCATGTATAAGTTCCCATTTTAATGGAAACTTTAGATGTTTGCCCAATACATTGAGCGTTCCCCCGTTGGCTACTAGAACCTGGAATTTGTCTTTTTTGGAAGAGTTAATGAATAAATTCAAAGCTTTTGTTGTTTTGATGTCGATAAAATTGTGGGTACTACCTGAATCAATTAGCACATTTACCTTTTTTTGCCAGATAAATCCTGGTACCTTGATTGTATGGTGGGTTGTTAACCCCATGAGGGCCTGCACGAAAATAGCCATTGTATCCTCTTCCTTCTCTTTGAAAACAATCGATAGTTCTTCTTGAATAGGTTCTTCCTGGTGGTATGCTTCTTCCTCTTCTCCTTCATATTGAGTGCATTCAATATGAAAGTTTTGTTTTTGTGCACATGCTTGTTCTCTGGGATGGTGATTGCGACATTTATAGCAGAAGTATCTTGATGGTTGATCATTTCTATGAAAAGAGTTGTTCCATACGAAGGATGACTATAAGTTTCATGTCGTGTATACAACTGAATTCTCTTCTCAGCTAGCTTGGCTATTCTTATGCAATCGTTCAACGAGGTTGGATTTTGAATGTCCACCTCCACCTTAATATTTTCTTTCAAACCATTATGAAAAGCTCCTACCACTATTTTTGGACTAAGGTGTAATGCATATGGTAGTAAACTAGTGAATTCGGAGATGAACTCACTAACTGATCTTTCTTGTTTAAGAGATAACAGTCTTACTGTGTATGATGATGTAGCTCCTTCATCAAATATTTCTAAAAAATAGGTAGTGAAATTATTCCAGCAAACAGTAGCTCCTTTCTCACATTTAAGCCATACGAACCATTGGTAATCCTCAGTGCCTAATTTTGATGCAGCGAAAGGGACTTTATCAAAATCCTTAATTTGGTATAAGTCAAGAATACCTTCCATTTTGGCTATCCAACCATGAGGATCATGACCCTCAAAAGTGGGCATATCAATGCGTGGAAAATTATTAGGGCCTCTCGGTTGGTGATAACCCATATCCCTATCCTGATCTTGGTTATATCGTTGTCTATGATAGCGATTCCCATAATTATACGGATTGCCTCTTTGCTACTCCCAATCTTCATCCTGGTCATCATTTTCTTCATGCCTTTGTTCATGGGAGTGATTTTGGGGATTAGTATTGGGATTAGGTTGGTTTTGTGCACTCAATAGTTTAGTTAGGTTGACATTAATTTGGTGCATACCATCTAGTAATTGTCAAAGAGCTTCATCAGTGGTAATGGCAGAGTTGCCTAATTCTCCTTGTGTGACGTTGTCGTGAGTTGGGAAAAGGTTAGTAGCCATGGGGTCTACCAGTGGATGATGCGGATTATAACTGCCAATTTTGAAAGGAGAAGGAGAATTTTTTGTACCTGGGCTTCGATGAGGTCTTCTTGTGTTGTTATTGGTCATCTCCGAGCTTGATAGTCGACCATCAGGTCCTTTGATCCAACTTCTACTCATGCACTGTTCAAAATTTCCTACTTAGTAATCCTTGAGCTTCGATTTTTGCAAAATTTGGTTGAATTCAACAAAAAGTTTGGATTTCGCTCCAACTGTCGCTCCAACTGCGACGCGGATTTAAAATTTGGGTTTGTCTCTTAGCAACTTTCAGAAATTTTGATAGCAACTTATCCAACTTGACCGTAAATTTGACAACAATTTCTGACAAGTTCCTGATGACTTTGGACACTTTAGCAAGTTTGGAAAATTGCTACGACACGATAGTGACCAATCGACATAAGACCAACCGACCTAACATGAATGATGCAAGACAAGAAAGACACACAGACACGGGCTAGACCAACCAATGCAACACGAATGACATAGGACACGACCTAATCGACACGGAAGACACAAGACATGAGCGATACGCAGACACGACCTAACCGATACAGAGGATGCAAGACAACAACCGACTAATTGAAATAGGAAGGACATGATCACAACGTGATGACAACATGAATGAAACACCCGAAGGACACAAAAAACATGACCAACGACTGAAAACCAACCATAAACTGACAGTGAAGCAACTGACACAAGGACACTATGCCAGCTAGTTACGCACGTGAGAAACCAACCACTATGTGACCGAAGTCACACCTTTGAAATGGAGCCTCCCATTTTATAAGGCTTAATACTACTTTTTCATGATGAATGTGGGATAATCTCCTGAATGAAAAAATAAAAAAAATTATATGTACGACAATACCTCATGTTTGAACTTTATAATCCAATTTTTGCTATTTTTTTATTGGTCGTTGTTGCTGGGTGAGCATTGTTTGTTCCACGCGTGAGGGAATCACGATTGCAAGTTGAGTTGAACCGATTTATGCATCGAGCTAGGAAAAAATTCGAACCATATAGTGTGGTTTTAAATACGTGTGTCCATTGGATTTCTCACAACTGGAAAAATGCCTACACACAACCCTCTCTAAAATTGATTTTTCTCGGTGATAGCGATGTCGTGAACGCTGCCTTTTACAACTTGGTTTGTTTAATATGATCACCAATATTTCTAAAACACAAAAAGGAGAAAGCTCGATTATGTTGCCAGGTATGCAGGGCCTATCTTTTATTGCGGAATGATGTTGCCTGCAGGTCCAGAATAGTTCATCGCCTAAACTGACTGATACCACTTGCAAGGATATTTATATCCTCTTATCGTAATAAAAGTATAGATAATTCCAAATATTTACGAAATGATATTCACACAACCAATCTTGAGAATAGAATGAACGAATATTGGATTTCAAAATAGAAGAAGTGCAGTTCGCCACTCAGGGTGGGCTCATCCCCGCCTTAAAGGCTTATGCGAGAAACATAGATGATAAAATGAAAAGTAAGATAATGTTCTAAGACTACACAATTGGATAGCTAAATACACTTGGATAATATTATAGAACATAGCCGACGCTATGTTATTTGGTATGTAACACAATCCCTATTGATGAATTTCCAAACCCTATACTATTCTCTATGTTGGCCTATATGGAGGGTCTAGATTCTGAAAAAATGGTATACGACTGGAAAATTGCCACAGCCTATTGTATTTCCAATGAAATAATGTATGAGGAATACGTACAGGAAAGAGGGACTAGAGTGATTTATTTTTATTGGCCACCCTTTATTGCATAGAGGATACACGAATAGTTGGTAAGAATGTAAAGGGGCTCTAACACTCCTAGTTTTAGGTATTTCTCAAGTTTGGTATGGATGTTTTTGTAGACATCCAAAATTCACACATTGATATTTATGCATATCTATAGGTGATTCTAGACATCCCTAGGCTATTGTAGACTATTGCAGACATGTGTAGACACGCATAGACATGCGTAGACATGCGTAGACTTCCATAAGTTCATAGTAATGTGTAGACTTCCATAAATGGCTTTTAGGTCCAAAAACCTAATAAGCCCTCAAAACAACATCTTATGCATTTAGATACCTTCATACGGCAACCCGAGGTGATGCATAGCCCATTTACACTCAATTGACACCCCACGGGGTATTAATTGGTAAAATAAATTAAAAGTCAATTATCAAATTCTAATTTAATTTTGACTTAACTTAAGCCCCTTTTTAGGGAAAAATTAAATTAATTAACTCTTAATTCATAATAAGTGTGAATCAAATCCTCCCCCATGTGCCAATTTAGGGTTTCTTAGGGTTTTATTTTAAATCCTCCCTAAACATTCTTAAGGCCTAATTAGGATTAGCACTAATCCTTCCTCATACATGTGAGGATTAGCACTAATACTACCTAGGTTTAGTCTATCTAACCCCCCTTGCACCTTGCATTTGCCTTTAAATATTGGGTTCCAAACTCCAAATGAAGTCTAATTCCCATATTCAACAAAGTACATTTACTCTATAGAAATGGAAATCCAATAGCACATAGTCCATTATCGATGCATACTAATGGATTCTGATAGCATACAAAGGCACCCCAACTGCCTTAGGATTGATCTACTGAAGAGATTTTACTAGAAGAGCATCACAACTCAATTCGCATCCTGCCCTACGAATTTGGCCCCAATTAGAGACCCAGGTCATGAATTGCATCTGCAAGCCCCAAATCACCCCAAATTTGGGAGGTAAGGTTTGTTTCATAATATTATTACCTTCTGCATATTTTATTGTGATTTATGTTACAATTTTACAGTCATTTTGTCTTCTTAAATATGGGGCCTGACTAAGGCAAGCCCCCCAACATATTGACCCTTTCTTGTAAGTTTCTTTCAGGTTATTTAGCAGATTTGGAGGAAAGAGACACCAACAAACAACAACCTAGTGGTGGCCTGCATACAACGAAGTCCACCTACACTGAGGGACATCAGAAGGAGGCATTAGGCCTATATTGCTTATTCATGAAAATAAATAAAAAGGGGAAACTCTCCCTATTTGTAACCTATACAAAATTGATAATTAATAAAGCATATGTTTCTCAATGACTTGTATTATTACTTGTTAAATCAAATGTCAACTTTTGGTCATTTCATTCTGGCACGCCCAATGGGACCCCCACAATGGATACTTGTATCGCTCCAAATTTTTTGCATCCTTACCTTCAGGCTATAGGATCCACGCCCGAAAGGGGGATGCGAGAAGGATGGGACAATACCTCGGACTGAGAGGCCCTTTGAAGGTCCTGCCTCTCGGGGGAGGGGTATAAGGGTGAATTTTCGATGGATGGTGGGTTCACCAGGAAACTTTTGAATGGCAGTTTCCACACCTAGGTTGAGAGTAGGTTTGATGTATTCATTTTGTTCTTTAATCATTCAATTCCTAGGTTTGGCCAAGATGAATCTAAGCTATTCTATATGCCAATGCTGATTTTTATGAATACAAAAAACATGCGTAAGTGCTAAACACAAAGAGTAGGCTAAATAAGATAGAATATACCTGATTCCGGATGTCTGATGAAGCTTCTGAGTTTTGTAGAAGTCCAAATCATCTCAAATCATATGTAATCATCTAGAATTGCATAGAATCATCTCAGATCTCAGTCGGTCATCTGAGATCAGACCGGATCATCGACGATCTGATGAATTCATCAGACGAATTCGTTAGAAACCTGCAATCATAGAAATAGATACAAAATACCAAAAATGCAACTGCAAAAGCAAGGGGAAATGATAGAAATAATAGTAAACTTGCCTAAATGATAGATCCAGATAGCAATTAAAAGGAAATGCATCAATTTGATAATTTATTTTGACTTTATCATGCATCTATGCTAAATGAGGTGAACTCCAGGATGCATAAATATAATAAACTAAGATAATGCATAAAGAAATTGAAGGTAAAAGATAAGAAAATGCAAACTTCGGGCTCTGATTGCCCCCAATCTGGACTACAGTCGAGATCACCTCTGATCGTACGAGATCATCACCGATCTGCGATAGGATCGTCCGAAATCATCTAGAATCGCCTGCGACGATCCGAGCTTGCTCCGACTGAAAAATAGTAAAATTCCTGCAAGAAAACATGAAATACAGAATGCAAACGATGGTGCGAGGATGCTCTAATGCATAAGGAACTAAATTTGTAGGGAAATCAGTCAGCTAGGGGGTTCAGGGGGATAAACTGAGAAAATCCTAGTTTATATAGGATTAGGGAGAGGTTAGGAGGTTGGAGATCATCCCAATTTGGGAGATCTCCAACGGGGGAGACTCTAACTATGCAGACACGCTTTCTGCCCAAGTTAGAGAAGCTGTTGAAATAGAAGCTAATTATGAAAATTCGGTTTTGGGATGAAATCATCTGGACGTTCTATTCCAGATGAATTCGTCAGATCTGGGATGATTTCGTCTGATCGTCGATGATATCGTCCAACGGTCAAAACAAATCCTAAAAATGGCACGAAAAATGAGGAAAGCGGGTAACGGGCGGTTAATGGGCGGTTTGGGTTAAAATTCAAATTTTTATCTTTTTACTAAGGTTTAACTGCGCCAATTTTAGGGTGCTACATTTTTCCCCCTCTTTAGCAAATTTTCCGAAGAAAATGCGTTAAAGACGAGTTTTTCCCATTTTACGAGAAAGCAAAAATTTACTCCATTTTTTAGACGATGATTCTAGGTCGAATCGTGCGATCTACGACTATGGTGCCCCCTCCGTGTTTTTACCCAAATCGAACGTTTGAGGTAAAAACGTGGAAAAGCAAAATTAAAAATGTTGTTGTTTTTAAATAAAATTAAGAAAAATAGGGTAAAACCCTAATTCATTTTTACTGTTCTAGAGCTCTGCAGAGAAAAAAATGGTGGAGACAGCACACCGATCGACAGAGGTCCGACGCGGGCTACGGGTAAGGATCTAATCCTAGTGAATTAGGTTTGAATTTGTTTTGTGCAATTTTTTGTTTGGAATTTTGATTGTTTTGGGGCATCGCGGCCATTTTTAGGCCGTCGATGACATCGGGATGAAATCATCCCTAGATCATCGATTTTTTTAGAGGGCGAAATCGGTGAACTAGGGGCGATCCCGTCCAACAAGGGGCGATCCCCAAGTTGCGAAATTGGAGATGATTTCATCCTAAAAAGGATGATTTTGCCCAATTTGGGACGATATCATCCAATGGTGGACGATATCATCTTTTTTAAGAAATTAAGCTTGATTAAAATGTATTTAATTTGATTTTAATGATTGGTTTATTAATGAATTTTATTGTTTTATTGTTTGTTTTGTAGAAGGGATTACTAAAGAGTCGGGAGTGGAAATACGATGGGCTAAGAGATGACATAGCCATGCTTGATCAGGCAGAGCATGACCGACTAGCTCAGGTCGGTTTACAGCATGTGGCAGAGATGCCACAAGTATCGATGGACATGGGGCTACTGACAGCCCTAGCAGAGAGATGGTATCCGGGGTCATCCTGCTTTCGATTATCGATAGGGGAGATGGCTCCCACACTAGAGGACGTATGGAGGATCTTGAGGATCCCCATACAGGGATGGTTGATGACTCCTATGGCCAATCAGGGCCAAGCGATGATGAGGTTGACCGGAGACCCGAGCTTCACCCTGGAGAAGGGTGGAGTGAACATCGAGTCTCTGAGGCAGATGCCTGGGGCATCTAGGCTGACTCAAGTTTTGGCCGGGGTAGTAGGTGGCTTACTTCTATGCCACCAGAGCGGGTGCAGGCTACCATGGCTCCTCTTAGATGTGGTCTGTGACATGAGAGACCACGGCTACAGATACTCATGGGGTAGCTTTATGCTATGCCGCTTGTATAGGATCCTGCATGGGGTCGTATACAAGGGAGGCCGATGTCTGGTTGTGACATCACTACTGTAGGTTTGGTGCTGGGAGCACATTGTGGTGCGGAGGCCGGTGGGGCTTCCACTGATAGGGGTTGACCGGGAGAGGCCCCGAGTTTTCTACTGGTGGTTGCAGAGGGGGTCACAATGGCGGATCGATCTGTCGATGTCACGGAGGTTGCTAGATGACCTCATCCTAGACCAGATCACCTGGAGGCCATGGCGAGAGCACCCAGGGTGGGCAGAGGATGGGCAGGAGCTGGCTCGCATCAAGCGAGTCTGTTGGCTACGGATGGAGTGGGGAGAGGTAGAGCTCCACCGCTATGACCGAGTTCTATGATAGTTTGGTCTACAGTAGGGGATCCCTTCTCTCAGGGATTACGAGTACTCCTGGACTATCTGGGATAGTACCACACTGAGCGGGGCTCCAGACATGCAGCGGTTCTGGAGTCAGGACGCAGATGATGCCCCCATCCAGCCAGTGGATGGTGATGATGTTAGGGTTGCAGATGGCTATGATGCCTGGTACGTAGGCATCCACCCTCCTCGGATGATGAGGGCATAGGGTCCGGTGCATGCTATGGTGTGACGGATGGGGAGGCGGTGTCAGGCTGCTATTGAGGTAGCACGAGGTCATGGTGGGAGAGAGCAATGATGGTCTCCATAGGAGAGATGCCAGAGGATGGGTCAGGCTCCACAGAGGCCACAGGAGACAGGGGGAGGGAGGAGAGATTCCCTTCGTAGCAGGGGGAGAGACCACCATCGCTCGATAAGGGCAAGGGTGTCGAGGTGGGGGAGAGCAGTGAGACGGTGGCTCTCCGGGCTGAGGTTGCCCGCCTTCGGGCTCAGGTGCAGACACTTCAGGATGAGGCTACACATCTCAGGGCTCGGAGTAGAGGGGTGAGCATGGAGGAGTTGGTGCGATCTATGATGCAGACCATGTTCTACCAGGGGGTATACTTCTAGCTAGTTCCAGAGGGCCAGAGGGTATAGTTGCTAGTCGGCATTGCTAAACCAATCAGGGTGGGATCATCGAGGACATCCTCATGATCGACGATGAGGACCCGAGACACAGTCTGGACCTCTATGGGACCACCTCCTCCACCTCAGGGTGGGGGAGGAGATGAGGCTGAGAGCTCGAGGGCTTCTCGAGGCTAGCTGCTATAGATTGTAGACTATATTATTATTATTTTTTTGAGGGGATTGAGTATGCCGGGGTATTGATTATGGCATACCAATCCAGATGATGTACATAATTGATTGATGATATATATATATTGTATTTTTGATGATATGACTTGTGTATATGTTGTATGATGCTTTAATTTTGAATTTTGTTTGATTGATTATTTATGTAATTATGTCGTTGGAAATAAATTATAATTTTTATGTCATGCCATAAAATTGTAAATGAAATAATCTGATGTGAATAAATTGGTTGTTTTTGTGGTGTGTTTTGATGAAAAATAAAAGGGACTTCTAACAATAATTTCAAAGGACATTGTCGCTGTTATAGACCATTTCATGGAGTCACCGCTCACTAGGTCATCAAGCTAATCCCAGTATAGAAATATTGCTAAAAGTAAAAGAGTGCTTAAGAGACTGTCTTAAGACTTTTGTGTTGTGATGATGAAAAATGATGATGGTTTGTGATTTGTTTTCAGATTTTCATAAAAAATATTATGCATGACATATTTAAAGAAATATGATTTTTGCTAGGCATAAATTCCTAAGTGTGATAAAATTTTTGAATAAGTCCCTAGGAACTATACCATCATTGCAAAATTGAATGTTTTGACATAATGACATGAAATAGAAAAAAAGTGTTCATTCTTTTTAAAGCTCAATTGTGTAACATAATGATGTAAGCCATATGTTTTTATGAATTAAAATGAATGGGAAATAAAATGAGAACAATGGTTTGCGCTAGGCATAGAATTATGGGTATAGACTTATACCATCATCACGAAATCCAAAAAGAATTTGATATTTTAGTTTTATTGCATAATTGATTTTTTGAGATAAACAAAAAATAATAATATGAACATGACTTTATTTACTATATTTGTGTAATATGTTGTTTGAAAGAATTTTGTGATTTTTGAAAACAATGTATGTAATTGTTTTTATACTAAACAGATGTTCTATCAAATAAGAAAATGAAATTATTCCAAAGAATTGCAGAGATATTTTAAATTATCTCAAAGACAAAATATAGATTTATAAGGAACCCTCATGTGCAAATGTGAGTTCATTACCGATCTTGATTTATCATAATGATACAAAAATCTCTCAAATACAAATGTGTGTGCAATTGTATTGTTCATTCACCAATTTTGAGCAAGAGAATTTGATACAAGTAATTTGACTTAACCAAATAAGGGTTCATTGACCATGATTTATATGCATGTAACCATACCAGACTACTATGTAAGTCGGGTCATCAAGAGCTAGCTAATCCATAAGCCGACATAGGTCTATACAAAAGAAGGTCGCTAATGTGACAGACATATCACCACGCTAGGAATTACCCAAGGCCAAGCGGGTTGGGCACAAACCACTTGTTATGGGGCTTACCTCACAGTTTTCGAATAATTGAGAATTCCAGGGATTCAAGCTCATTCACCCTTCTTTTCTTTTCAAGGGGTAGGGAAAGGGATTTTGTTGCTTTTGCTTTTGCTTTTCTTTCTTTCTTTTTTTTTTTTTGTATTTTTGCTTGATATTGAGATAATGCTGAAATATTGTTGCGATGATACAAAATAATATTTTTCTTTTTCTCATTTGCTTTGACTTTTTCTTTTGCTTCCTATACTAGGGATACTTGCTCGGATTGGCTGTAGAGCAAGGGATTTTTATTCTGGGTAGGGGTGAGCTTGTCCTTTTGTCAATTCTCAAAGATTCTAGACCATGTGCATGATAGGATAGCAGGGGAAACTTTTCGCTCAAGAAACCACTTCTACTATGTAGCATCATATCGAATTTGCAATGAAATCATTTTAATGTGAAGAGATGTACTTGGTTCAAGTAAATAACAAGATCAGTTCTTCTATGCTCAAAACTTTATTTAATTTAACTGTGGACTTTGATATAAGAGAGATTAATAATCATACCAAATAAAATCAAGATATTTATGCATGTGAGTGTGAAAGTGCGGGATTCCAAATAAATGCTAATTTATCCAAAATAACTGAAAATATAACTGCAATACTTCAAGAATTGACAGGTATGAAAAGAAAGAATGTTTTGAAGATTTTGATGGTTTTGAAGTTTTTATATTTTGATTTTGATTGATGAATTGAAAGAATAAACACTGTTACTGTTTTTGAAAATTTTTATATGGATGACGAAAATGAAACAATATGCAAAATAACAATATATACAAATGATGAAATGACCAAATGTTATGCATAATAACGCTTAAGATGCATAATGTTCATAGGTTCTTTAAGGTCTTTACCATCTAAGGTAGCTAATCGGTATGCTCCCGATCCAAATTTAGCAGTGATGATATACGGTCCAAGCCAGTTGGGCTCAAATTTACCTTTAAGGTCTTTAGTTGCATTAGTATTTTTTTTATTTTCTTTTAAGACAAGGTCGCCGATCTCAAAGGATCGATGATGAACTTTCTTGAGGTATGCTCGCTTGAGCTTGTTTTGGTAGGCACGAAGATGCTCCAAAGCATTGATGCGCTTTTCATCTAGGAGTTCCAAATGACTAAATCTGCCAGCATGATATTCATCTCCTACTTCAGTATCTTGAAGTAGCAGATCCAAAGAAGGAACTTCTAATTCAAAGGGAAAAATAGCTTCAGCGCCATAGACCAAAACAAAAGGTGAAGTACCTGTGGGGGTGCGAACGCTAGTTCGATAAGCCCACAAAGCAGGATATAATTGGATGTGCCAATCTCGACCAGATTTATTGACCAATATTTTGAGGATTTTGATTAATGTTTTATTAGATGCTTCTGCTTGGCCATTACCCCGAGGATAATAGGGAGTGGACCAACGATGTTGAATTTTATATTTTTGACATAATTTTTTGACATCTTTATTTTTGAAACAAGTTCCATTATCTCGAGATGAGATTTGCAAGAATTTCGAACCTACAAATAATTTGATTAAAAATAAACTTGGAAACTTGGGTTCCAATGCAAGAAGCTAAGGGCATAGCTTCAACCCATTTCATGAAATACTCAGTGGTGGTTATGATAAATTTGTGTCCATCAGATGACACAGGGTTGATTTTTCCAATGATGTCTAAGCCCCATTTTGAAAAGGGCCAAGGAGATGAAATAGCCTCGCAGTTCTTGTGCGAGTGCATGGACAAGGTCAGCGTGTTTCGGAACTTGTCGCAATGGCGCACATAATCATGTGCATCATTCTCCATGGTAGGCCAAAAATATCCTATCCTAAGGAGCTTCTTAGCAATGGCGCTACCACTAAAATGTCCCCCACAAGATCCATTGTGGGCTTCACTCAAAGCTGATCTAGATTCTTCTAGATTCAAACATCTCAATAGGATACCTTCAAAAGATCTCCTATACAAGGTATTACCAATAATCACGAAGCGACTTGCTCGTCTACGTAATAACCGATGGTGGTTGCTATTACAACCTTTAGGAAAGGTCCCATTTTGAAGAAAATTAAATATATCAGTGTACCATGGTTCAGGAGTAGTTTCGTTGATTAGAAACACATCCAAAGGTTCTAAGCATGATTTATTTGAAGCGGGTTCCTGGAGTCGATGAATAATGATGGTAGCATATTCGTCATCTAACTCCAAGGGCAAAAGAGATGCAGCTGCAGCCATAGCGTCAGGTGCACGGTTGCTAGTTCGAGGAATAGCTTCCAAGGTAACTTGATCAAATAGGGATAATAATTGTAAGACATATGCTTTATATGGATGTAATTTATCATCTCTGGTCTGATAAACATCATTGATTTGATTAATGACAAGTTGAGAATCACCGAAAACTAATAGATTTTTAATTTTCAGTGCCAAGGCAGCTCGTAATCCTAGGATTAGAGCCTCATATTCAGCAGTATTATTAGTGCAAGCAAATGTTAATTTAAAGGATAGAGGTATAAGATGTTTGTGCAGAGATATTAAAATAATACCTGCACTAGCCCCACTCATGCATCGGGCACCGTCAAAGTATAGGGACCATTGCTCTGGATGGTCTGCCTCTAATTTAAGGCATTCATCAGGAAACTCAATGATGAGGGGATGGGTAGACTCTAAAGGTGCAACAGCTAATTGATCTGCTATGATTTGACCTTTAATAGACTTCTATCCTATAAACGTGAGTTCAAACTCGCTGAGCGCAAGAACCCACTTGGTTGTGCGACCAGATAAATAAGGTCGACTCATGAGATATCGCAAAGGATCGAATTTAGCAATAACATACGTTTTTTGACTGAGCATATAATGGCGTAATTTCTGTGTGGAAAATACGACGGCGAGACATAACTTCTCTAATACTGTATAGCGAGTTTCATAACTGATTAAGGTTCTGCTAATGTAATAATTAGCACGTTCTTTCTTCTCATCGTCAAGTTGAGCTAACATAGCTCCTAAGGCAAAATCTGAAGCAAAAATGTACAAGATAAATGGGCGATCAGATCTAGGTGGTGAAAGCACCGGTGGTTTAAGGAGATATTGTTTGAGGAGTTCAAATGCTTCCTGGCATTCGTCGTCCCAATGAAAAGAGACATCTTTCTTAAGAAGCTTAAGAAAGGGTCATGTTTTGTCCGCCAACTTATCGATGAAGCGACGAATAGCTTGAAGCTTACCTTGTAAACTTTGTAATTCAGATATATTTGTGGGTGTGGGCATATCAGTGATAGCCGCGATCTTGAGAGGGTCAATTTCAATGCCACGTAAAGAAACTATAACCCCCAATAATTTATCGGACTTAACTTCGAATATACATTTGGCTGGATTTAATCGGATAAGATATTCCCTTAACCGATCAAATACTTTTCTCAAGTCATTTAAATGATCATCTTCCTTGATGGAACGAGCTATAATATCATCTACATAATCATGTAGAATATCATGCATCATATCATGAAAGATATAAGTCATGGCTCGTTGATATGTTGCACCTGCATTCTTCAAACCGAATGGCATCACTTTCCAACAAAAGGTTCCCCAAGGGGTAATAAAGGTTGTTTTAGCCTGATCTTCAGGAGCTATCCTGATCTGATTATAACCAGAGAATCCATCCATTAGGGATATCATTCCACTTCCAACAGTAAAATCAATGATCTGATCCATGTTGGGAAGAGGAAAATCATCTTTAGGGCATGCAACATTAATATCTCTAAAGTCTGTGCAAACCCTAACTTTGGTAGCTTCTTTCTTAGTTACTGGAACTACATTCGAGATCCATTCAGCATAATCAATGGCTTGTATAAAAATGACCTTCAAGAGTTTTTCTAATTCTCCTTTGACTAGTAAGGCCACTTTGGGATGCATTTTTCTAAGTTTTTGTTTAACAGGTTTAGCATCCGGATGGACTACTAGGTGATGCATAACTACAGAAGGGTCTAATCCTGGCATATCTTCATATGTCCAAGCAAAAACATCTTCATATTCTTTAAGGAATGCAATGTATTTATCTTGTTTTTCTTGACTCAATTCTGATCCAATGTTGATTATGTGAGGGTTATCTTCGGTTCCAATGTTAATTTTTATGACGTTTTCTACTTCCATGTGTAGATCTCTCTCAAAATTAGATGGGGCGGGTGAAACACCCAATTCTTGTAATTCTTCTATGGTTAGCTTGGATAATTCATCTTGAGGAGTCGTGGCCTCAAGCTGGGCTATACTAGGTATAGAGCCATCGAAATAAAATCCGTTATGTAACAATTCCTCAATGGAGACATCATGGAAGATATCTCCCTCCAACTCATCATCGGATTCAGCAATCATCTCAGGGTAGGCTATGGATAGCATATTACATGTAAAGGGGTTATTCCTTAAATGCAAAGCATCACATTTATCCAAATAATCTTGGTAACATATGAGATGGTCATCATCCTCAAATGGGAATGGCTGACCTTTACTAGGAAATAGGCCCACACCACATCGGGCAAGCCAAGGTTCTACCTCAAAAGGTTCTTTCATACCATTCTGGAAAGGTCCCAAACCTTTCCATTTATATCCCAATTTAAGCATTATAGACTTAGCTTTAATATACTCATTAGCAAAATAACATCGAGCATATCCATCATAATGAGTCTTGATGTTTCTAGGTATTCTTCCCCAGTCATATCCCTTATAAATAAAAGCACAGCTCCCGACTTGGTAAATACTTCCCATAGGCTGTGGGAGGCCCAAGGTATGAGGAGAGGGTGGCAATTTATTTAAAATAAGGGAATCTTGCATAGCAACGTTTGTTTTCTCTGATATAAGAATTTTAGATAAATCGGGTAAGAGCTCATCAATAAGAGCGTAAGAAGTAGAAGGATCATTTCCTATGTTTTCGGATGCGGAAAACATGCCTCTGGTAGGTGTAGATGTTGTAGAGATGTCTATGGATGGATCTATAGGTATGGAAGTTATAGGAGTAAAACAAGAAGCATTGGTTGTGGGTTTAGGATCCTTTTGAGGTCCTAATGTGGTTTGTTCGGAAGATGGTTGAACTATATGTAGAGGTGCAGTTGGTGGGGAAAAAGTAGATGATGTTATGAGTGTGTGTTTCACATGTTTAGGTGGATGATTAGAATTAGGATGTGTGGATGACAGAGCAGGGCAAAATTGAACTCCAACAGGTTCTGCCAAAGCACACATATCAAAGGGTCTGGGGTCACCATGAATGGTAACCAATTGATTCTTAAATTCGAATTTAACACATTGATGTAAAGTTGAGGGAACAACTCGCATCGCGTTGATCCAAGGGTGACCCAAGAGTATATTGTACGATGCAAGGCAATGTACAATAAACACGGTCGTGTCTAAGGTTCTAGGACCAACTTGCAATGGAATAGTAATAACTCCACACGTTTCTTGTGTTTCGTCATTGAAGGCTTTTATAATCATATCAGTTCTTTTCATTTCGTCACTTCTAAACCCAAATATTTGGTAGAAGTCAAAAGTGCAAATGTTTAAAGATGAACCATTATCAATCAAGACTCGTTTAACTGCTACATCTCCAATTAGGGCAGTAATATATAAGGGGTTATCCTTATGTAAACTATGTTGTGGTATATCTCTATCCCGGAAGTCAATACAATCGACTTCTCGAGTTATGATAGTATTGGACATGGCTTCAGATTGAATATTTTGTGGTACCATCATTTGGCTTAATGTGAGCATTAATTCATCCCTATGTGTAGGAGAAGATCTTAAAAGGTCCAAAAGGGAAATTCTAGCTGTAGTATTTGATAATTGTTCATTAATATTATAAGGAGGTTTAGGTTGAACATTAGGCGCATGATTCCCTTTATTAGGAATTTTCAAAACAAATGGAGCTGATCCATCGTTCTGAGTCTGATCTTGTTGAGAATTTTGAGCCTGTTGTCGAGTAATAGCTCCGATGGTACCTACAATATTATTTTGTGGATGATGAATGGGTCTTGGTCTAGCATTTATGGCTTGTTCATTAGAAAGTAATTGGTGAGAAGATGGTCTAGTAGTGACTCTTCTAGGAAATGGTTCTTTCGAAACCATAGAATTTGTGATAGGTTGAATAGCATCTGATTCATCTTCAAAACTATTCGATTGATTTGAGGTGATTTCCATGTCACTTTCAATCTTCGTATCACTAAGATCAGGTGTCTGAATATTATATAGAGGTCTGGTCGTAACCATGGATAAAGTTGTGTCAAATATTTGCAGATCATGAGCAGGTAAATGTCCACTAATAGTCCCTACATATCGGGTAGGAGGGGGAACATTATGATGCTCAATTTGATTAGCCACCTCTTTACCATGCTTTGGTAAAGGATGTTGAAATATGTCCAATGATTGATTGGCATTCTGATTCTGAATTTGGGGGATGTTCTTTTGAGCATTATTAGGAGGATTTTGTTTAGGTTGAAAGGCTTGCACCTCCATCTCATTGTTATCAATTAAATCTTGTATTTTATGTTTTAATATTTTACAAGAGTTGGTAGCGTGTCCAGGTCCTCTATGGAAATCACAATGTAAATCAGCTCTGTATCCAGGTATAGTTGGATCAGGTTCCCGGATATTTGGTAATTGGATCAAACCTCATTCTAATAATTGCGGGAGAATGGTTGATAAAGGTTGATTTAACCTAGTAAATTCTCGGGGTGGTTTATCAGGAGGTTTCAGTATAAATTTCTCTATTGTTTTTGCAACATTAATAGTAGCGATATTTCTACTATCAGTGACTCCATCACCCACAACTTGTTTATTTTTATATTGATTTCTGGATGTTTTCTCATCATCTTTCTTTTTGAGCTGACCTCTCCTAATGAGAGCATCTTCCACTCTTCGAGCTAAATCTATAGCTTGATCGAAGGTGGTCAAGGTAGCAGTTGATAACTCATAGGATAGTTGTTCTTGTAAATTATTGATAAAAATATCCAGCATTTCTCGATAAGGTAACACAAAGTGCAATTTTCCTATCAACTGTCTCCATCGAGCTAGGAAATCAGCAAAACATTCATCTTTGTCTTGTTTTAGGTTGTACAAATCTTTAATGGTTACATGCCTTTCAATGTAGGCACTAAATTGATGCACAAAAGACTCGGTTGTCTCTTCGAAATTCCTCAAAGAATGAGTGGGTAATTGATAATACCACTCTAATGCCATTCCTCCTAAACTTTTTGGGAACATTTTTAGTAATAACAAATCATCATGTGATATATCATGACACGCTATCCTAAACATACGAAGATGCTCTATGGGATCTTCGGTTCCTTTGTATATAGGTAGGACAGGCATAGGAAAGTGTTTAGGATATGGTTGTGCTACAACTATAGGATCTAGAGGCTGACTACACATCTCTCGATAATTGTACGAGGGACGGTAGGGATCTATCTGGTCCATGCGGGAGACTAATTGTTTCACCATGGCTTCCAGATTACTAGTTTGTCCACCATATTGGTTTGGTGGTACATGAGTATGGGATTTGTGAGCGTAGGATGGCGTGACGTAAGGATTAGATGCTATATTGCTGTTATGCAAATGGTTGGTAGGAAGAGTATTATGAAGAAGATTTGTTGTAGCATTATGTTGTATCCCAGATTGTTGGAAATTGGTGTTTGGTTTTGTTTTAGGCTTTTGTTGATTTGAGGTATGTTGATCAATAACTTGGCAAAATAGAGCAGTGAATGATGATTTCTTTTGTGTGGGAATAACCCTAGGCTTGGTAACAAGCACTCTAGATGGTTGGGTAACCTGTTGTTGTTGCATGTTCTGGATTATGGCGGCCATATCCAAATTGGATGGTCCAACTTGATCACTTTCTTGATCAACGAAGGACAAGGGATTAGTGCGTGTGTGATATATTTCTTCTAGGGTTGCTTGAGTGTCACTAATTTGATCCTTGTCCATATGGACTGCTCTATTAAGGGCGCCAATATTAGTATTGAGGAACTTCCAGAAATGTTCCATATTCTCAAAAGTAACCGCTCCTTCCGGAGACATTTTAGGAGATGAGGATCCTTCCTCTCTAACAGTTTCTCTTTGTTCATTTCCTTCAGAAAATTCTTCTTCTTGTTGGTCTAGGGTTCCTTCTTCCCGAATTGGGTCTTCAGGAAGGACATCTGGTTTATTTACTGGTTTTCCTAACCAATCTTCTTCTTCTTCAATTTGTTTTCCATTCCCTGAGTCTAGTCATTATGCTTAAATTTAGATTTTAGCAAATATATATTAATATATTTGCAACAAATTTGGGAGGTATATATTTTAATTATATACCTACTATAATGCTTAAAAGAAAATGTTTTGATGTTTTTTTTATATTTTTTTTTTTGTTTTTGTTTTTATGATAATTTTATAAAGAGAACAAACAACATACTAAATGCAAGAAATAATAATAATAAAAGAATGGCTTAGTTTTCTATAAATAGTTTATAGATGTCATTGATGGGATCAAGTTCATCAGGAGTCATGAAATGCTCCTCTTCAAATTGGAAATGGTTTTTCAAGAATTTGACAAAGTGTGCTATGGTGATGTTATCTACTTCTGACTCTGACTTGTAAAAATAGAGCTCATGGCAATACTCTCGATATAACACAGCTCTAGGAACTCTATTCCATCTCTTTCTATCCATAAGAATGACCTCTTGATCCTCTATACGAGATAGAAACTTATGTATTACAACTGCATTATCGAGGTATTCCTCAAAGGTGTACAATTCAGAAGACACAAGGGCTCTTTTATCTGCTAACCACCTATGGCAAGCTCTCTGAAGCTCATGATATAAGGTCACTTGATCAGGATCCAGGATTCTATCTAGGACAAACCTCTTGATTTGCCTAAGTTTGGTTGATCTAGATGAAATGAGATTCAATCTCCTATTAAGTTCGTCCCATAAAGGTGGGACTCTATATGTTTGAGATACTCTAAGCAAAGAAGTAATCTCTATAGCTGCTAATTGATTCTCAAAATTAATGGTGACAACTCATCTTTTATTATAATCTACCATCTAAATATGATATGCAATCTTACTTGTTTGTCTGATGATTCTAAATGCATTTATGTTTTGTTTTTTTGTTTTTGTTTTCAAAAGGTTTTAGTTTTCACGTCGGGTTCACCAAAATGTATCGCTCCAAATTTTTCGCATCCTTACCTTCAGGCTATAGGATCCATGCCCGGAAGGGGGATGCGAGAAGGATGGGACAATACCTCGGACTGAGAGGCCCTTTGAAGGTCCCGCCTCTTGGGGGGAGGGGTATAAGGGTGAATTTTTGATGGATGGTGGGTTCACCAAGAAACTTTTGAATGGCAGTTTCCACACCTAGGTTGAGAGTAGGTTTGATGTATTCATTTTGTGCTTTAATCATTCAATTCCTAGGTTTGGCCAAGATGAATCTAAGCTATTCTATATGCCAATGCTGATTTTTATGAATACAAAAAACATGAGTAAGTGCTAAACACAGAGAGTATGCTAAATAGGATAGAATATACCTGATTCTAGATGTCTGATGAAGATTCTGAGGTTTGTAGAAGTCCAAATCATCTCAAATCATATGTAATCATCTGGAATTGCATAGAATCATCTCAGATCTTAGTCGGTCATCTGAGATCAGATCGGATCATCGACGATCTGACAAATTCATCAGAAACCTGCAATCATAGAAATAGATACAAAATACCAAAAATGCAATCGCAAAAGCAAGGGGAAATGATAGAAATAATAGTAAACTTGCCTAAATGATAGATCCAGATAGCAATTAAAAGGAAATGCATCAATTTGACAATTTATTTTGACTTTATCATGCATCTATGCTAAATGAGGTGAACTCCAGGATGCATAAATATAATAAACTAAGATAATGCATAAAGAAATGCAGAGAAATGATAAGAAAATATAAACTTCGGGCTCTGATTGCCCCCAATCTGGACTACAGTCGAGATCACCTCCGATCGTACGAGATCATCGCCGATCTACGACAGGATCATCCGAAATCATCTGGAATCGCTTGCGACGATCCAAGATTGCTCCGACTGAAAAACAATAAAATTCTTGCAATAAAACATGAAATACAAAATGCAAACGATGGTGCGAGGATGCTCTAATGCATAAGGAACTAAATTTGTAGGGAAATCAGTCAGCTAGGGGGTTCAGGGGGATAAACTAAGAAAATCCCAGTTTATATAGGATTAGGGAGAGGTTAGGAGGTTGGAGATCATCCCAATTTGGGAGATCTCCAATGGGGGAGACTCTAACTGCACAGACACACTTTCTGCCCAAGTTAGAGAAGCTGTTGAAATAGAAGCTAATTATGAAAATTTGGTTTTGGGACGAAATCGTCTGGACGTTCTATTCTAGACGAATTCGTCAGATCTGGGATGATTTCGTCTGATCGTCGATGATATCATCCAACGGTCAAAACAAATCCTAAAAATGGCATGGAAAACGAGGAAAGCGGGTAACGGGCGGTTTGGGTTAAAATTCAAATTTTTATCTTTTTACTAAGGTTTAACTGCACCAATTTTAGGGTGCTACGGATAGTGCTAGATTCATTTTTCTTATAAATCTAATATTATCCTTTGTTTTTGTGTCTTGCAGGTACCAAAATTATGTTTCACTAAAGCCTCCAAAGCCCTAGGAATCATCCTAGGCCAGAATATTTCTGATTTGAAGCCTCTGAACTTGATTTGCGACCCACCCTATGATTTAGGACAAATTTGCAACCCGAGTTGCGATTTGAGCATAGACATCTCAAAAACCCCCAAATCAGCTAGGGTGATATTTTTAGGTGCCAAGTAAACCCCCCTTAGCATCAGAATGTAGGTATTTTCATTTTTCCTACCTCGATTGCAAGTTTTGTAAGTAGAAATACATTTACTTCTTGAATGACCATTACTAAGCCTAGTTTTGGGTTCATTACAAAGTGGTTAAAGAATTAGGGTTTCTAAAATTCTTAGGACCTGCAACTTTCCAGTGAGTGTATACAATTTATTTCTCAAATAAATTTGCATTTGTATTTTATTTTTGGATATGGCATAAGCCTAAGTTGTTCTTACTTCATTCATAGCTTCCATTGCTAAAAGGAACTTTACATTCCAAAGTGAAATCAAGGTTTCTAATACCCTCTTACATTTATGAAAGAATTTTACATTCTGAAAGTTCAAGTTAGGGTTTCATAATCCCCTTACTTCACACACATTTGGATTGTATGTTTCTATTTTTTTCAAAGTAGATTAGTTTTCTTTACAAAGGCATTTAGGCTAGCCCATTTCTTTACAAATATTGTAAGTTATCTAATCATTTGCTTTCTAAAAGGCATTAGGATTAGTTTTATTTTGAAAAGACAACTAGTTAGTTTCTTATCTTGTAAATATTGTTAGCAAAACACAAACCCACACACACTCATGTGGTACCTTAAACAAGTGGTGATATTGGACTTCATCCCCAATCCATCACTTGATACTGGTGTGGATCGAGTTTCACTCTCCATTAGCTCACCCCCTAGACACCTAGTAGCTCCACAGGAGCAGTTTTATAGATTTCATCATCAGAAAATCCCCCACTTTTGTGATTGGGCCCTGTATTTCATCACCAGTGGTTACCTGAGGAGTGGGATAGGATTAGTGCCTTCATCCACAAGGCTTGTATAATTTGTGGAATTGGTAACTGTCATTCTTGACTAAGCCCACCCAAGGGTGAAGTGAAAGCATGGGTATGCCGATAGCAGGTCTCAGATAGTGCCACCTATTCTCATGAGAGGATATTGTGAAATCACTTTAGCATAGTGAGTTCCACCCCTTTAGGATATCATTTTACTACACCTTCCATACAGGTCACCATTTGCACGTTGTGGTACCATTCTATCATGTGCATCTTTGGGTGTTATAGGAGGTTTTTTATTGATGATATTCCTAATTTTCTAGAATATTCATTTCATTACCCATGATTCTACATAGGGAATATCAACATTATAACACACAAAATTAACATAACACTTTCATTTTCTCAACATTTAGAATTGATTATGGTTGTCGTTGTTTGCATGATCATAGACCGGTCTCAACACACCACACTATGTTTTGTTTTGCTACACACAACATGTCACTTAATTCATATTCACAGTAGACATAGTTGAGTCTACATCACACAGGGTTTATTCTTAAAAACCCCCTTTGACACATGCTACAATGCCTGTGGTCACCCGTAGTATAGTGCGTGAGCAATCACGCTCTATGGAGGAATGGCCTCCCCCTTCCTCTAGTCAGTCCACTCTTACTCCTTCTATAATGAAGGAGAGGATTATAGATACATCTGATTCATGTAGAGAATATGATGCACAATTCACACACATGATGCCTCATGTCGAGACGTCAACTTTGAGTGAAATTCTCGCTACTTCACTTACAGAGGATTACCTGCTCTTTTCAGCCCCGTCCTCACCTAATCCCTTGACCACATTATGTGACCATGTAATCTACACAGCACTAGGATAGTCTCCTCTAGCCTTCACCATATATGAGGAGGTCATGCCTACATCTCCCACCTTTGCACATCCCTTCTTCTAGAATCTATCTCCATCCCTGTTTGAGAATGATTCTTCCCTTCTAAACTGTACTCATCCTAAGGTTGTATCATTTGGACCTACCATAGGAATGGTGTCTGACCCATCCTCATCTGTTGTAGGAAGCTAGAATCCATCCTTCTAAACTACACAATATATCCCTACCCAGTAGGAACCGCAAGAATTCCCTCAAACCTCATGCTCGTACTCCTCACAAGAGTACCAACCATCCTCTTCCCAAGAGCCCTTCTTCTTCATTATACACTTATACTTTCCCCTCAACCCAAGCTCCTACCTCGCCAGCTTATCCCACCTTTTTAGCAGCTTTCCTACCTATCTCCCAAGTATCTGGAGTGCATGATGCCCAACCCTTAGAGCCACCTTTGCCTATGATGACCTTTAGGATACCACCATCTATGCCATTTCAGGCTCCCACTACCCATATCCATCCTACCTATGGATCGACACCAACAATGTATGTACCTACTCAACCAAATTATTCCACATAGTTTAGCTTTCCTACTTCCTACCCTCTATGGTAGAGACAGATCCCGTATTTTGATACCTTGTATCAACCACCCCTAGAACTAGTAGCACCGACATATACACCACCACCAAATACATATAGCTTCTTTATGCCTCCTCCAATTTTGTCATCACCACCCATGGTCCAACTTATACAATAGGCTCTAAACCAACAAGTACCCATGCCACAACCACATGTTGCTCAATCACCGTATTATCATCCTCAACAGACACCTACCCCACAACCTAGTGTGCTTGGAGACATGACAACACATGCCACCCAGTACCTGCTTTATCATGATCAGGCATAATAGTATTCCCCATAGTATTGTGAAGAACAACAATACAAATATCCACCACATCCATAAGGACAACCTACCATAGCTCAATCCCCCACTTCTATGACACCCAAACTTCAACTCTTACAAGATGAAGTTAAAAGGCTAAACATGCACATCACAAGCTACGAACAACAAATTCCAACCTATGATACATTCTACAATGAGCCAATTCATACTAATATACCTCATCTAACACAATAATTATATCATACTAATGCACTACTTCCATCCAAACCACAGTGATCCCATGGTCCATGTCCTCCACATTGACATCACAATTGGACTCCACTTTTTTAGCCTCTTCCTACTTTATTCCAAAGGCTATTTAAGACTGGCCATGTTACATTACCAAATATTTGACCCATCAATCCAAATCAACCCAACCCTCGTGGGCACATCGAACATGTTTTTTGTGTTTATCATCGCTAGCCAGGTCATGATGTACGTTCTTGTTGCACATTTTGTAATTTAGTTGAGGACCTTATCGATAATGGTACCATTCTAGTTTCAAACCTTGTCACACAAAAGGGTCAAAAGTTTCAAAAGGTTGCACCCTTTACCTTACCCTCATCAAATCAAGTCAATCAATAGGTCCAAATAGGTGCCATCCTTTTGTCAAAGGTTACACCCTGACCTTACCTTCATCATAGTTGTTTTTCCAAATGCCAAGTTTTTCCAAAATCCTCAGCTAAAATTTTGGGACATTCTTTTTAGGATCTTTTAGCAACTCAGGTTTTTCCAAAATCCTCAGCTAAAATTTTGGAACATTCTTTTTAGGATATTTTAGCAACTCAGTTTTTTTTCAAAATATTTAGCTAAAATTTTGGAACATTCTGTTTAGGATATTTTAGCAACTCAGGTTTTTCCAAAATCCTCAGCTAAAATTTTGGAACATTCTTTTTATAATCCCTTAGCAACATAGGTTCCTACAAAAACCTTAGCAAAAATTTGGATAGGTTTATCCTCAAAACCTCAACAAAAATAGCCTAGCCTATCCTAGCACAGTTATAGCACACTCACAGCCTAGCAAATTTATAGCATTCACATACACAAATACATGTTAAACCACACAAATTTTGTCATAGCCCAAGACAATCCCCTATGGTATATGATGAACAAAAGTTATCACAACTCCCACACAGCTAAATGGATTATGCTCCTAATCGAGTTCAACCTAGAATTCGTATCTCAAAAGTATATCAAAGTGCAAGTAATTGCTGACCAACTGGCTGAAGCCCCTATAACTGACAATCAACCTTTACTCATCCAACTCCCTGATGACTCTATATTTCACATAACTGAAGATGAAGATTACATCAAGCTAAAATTCATGGCTGACCTTACCATGTTCTTTGATGGGTCCAGGTGTCTCCACACTGGGGGTGCAGGTATTGTTTTTTTTACACCTGAAGGAGAACCACTCCCATTTTCATTCAAACTTGATTTTCCCTATACCAATAACAACATAGAGTATGAAGCCCTAATCCTAGGACTGAAACAAGCACATGCTATGCACATCAAGCACCTCCACATCATAGGTGATTCACTTTTGATTTTCAATCAAGTGTAGGAACTTTGGCTATGCAATTGCCTAGTTCTCCAGCAATACAAGAATATCAAACAACAACTCCTATCCCAATTTGAATGGTATTGCCTCGAAGTCACACTGCGCTCATCAAACCATTTTTTAGACACCATGGCCTCCTTAGGGTCCCTTATCTTGCAAAATCCAATGTCTAGCACAACATTTGTATTCATTCATACACTTACACAATTTTCTATATCACCCACACCTCCCACAGATGATGGCGATATATATGTGGTAAACATCGAATCTCATGACTCATGGTTCTCATAGATCAAGGAATACATAAAACTATGCTTCCTACCATGTGATTTGCCTCATGCCAAATTTTGAACCTTTAAATAAAGAGTGATCTACTATACCTTGCTGGGGGACATCCTTTACCGCCACAACTATGACAATATACTATTGCGTTACATAGAACCACAAGAATCACAATGGGTTTGTACAAGAAACCCTTGATGGCACTTGTTGTGGCCATTTCAGTGGCATGGTGATTACTAAATGTATTTTTCGTATGGGATACTACTAGCCTAAAATGGAGCAAGACTATTGTGATTATGTCAAATGTTCCATCAAATTCCAATAGCATGCCATCTTAACACATTTACCTTCCCAAGAATTCAACCAATCTAGTCCATGTAGCCCTTCTCCCAATGGGGCATGGATATAATTGGACAAATTACACCTGCATCCTTAGCAATCATAGATTTATCATTACAACAATAGAATATTTTACAAAGTGGGTCAAATCCATCCCACTAGTCCAAACTACAAGAGCTAAAATTGCAAAATCCATAATGAAGCATATCATATGCCGCTTTGCAATTCCCTCCCAAATTATTTCATATAATGGGAAATATTTCAAAAAAAAACTATCTGAGACCTATGCAATATATTTCACATACATCATAGCTTTTCAACCCCATATTACCCTCAAGGAAATGGCCAGGCCGAAGCCACTAAAAAAACCATCTGTTCTATTCTCTGTAAAACTATAGCGAAATCTCACCAGGACTGGCATAATCAAATACCCCTAGCCTTGTGGGCCTATCATACAAGCATTCCTACTCCCACTGGGGCAACACATTTTTCACTTTTCTATGGGGTAGAGGCTATCATGCCCCTTGATCTAGAGATACCCTCTTTACTAATATCCATGAAATATTTCATTGATGACAACACTGCTTGTCAAGCTCATCTAGATCAACTAAAACTCCTCGATGAACGTAGCATCCATACCATTGAGAAGAAATGAGTATATCAATATCACCTTCACTATGACTACAATATTAAGGTACATCAACATGAATATCATATTGGCAACTTGATTCTCAAGGAGAACTATCAAATCACAAGTCAGTCTTGCCAGCAGCATGATAAATTTACCCCAAATTGGTTGGGTCCATTTATCATCACACACAAATATGGTTCAGGAGCATATCATTTGTCAAATATTGAAGGCATTAACGATCCTAAAACCATCAACATCTTGCATATTCATGCTTTCAATGCATGATTCATAAACACAATCACCATCATGAGTGTCACATAGTATTAGAAATAAATCACCAAACACATCACCGTATGAATTTGTTATTTTTGCTTTATTATTTCTCTATACATGTATGTTTTACCTTTCTACCATTTTTATGCTTGGGGTATTTTTTTTCCTTTTATAGGACTCACATCATCAGTAGGAGAGCACTATAGTGGCCTCACATACCACCATGCAAGATCATCTGCAGCCACAACAAAAACCCATTACACCGGCCGATATCACCCGACCACCAACCACCCTTCATACTAGGCACTCCTTGCACTCATGCCATTTAGGTCACCACACATCACATCAACACAATTCCCCTCACTAGCGAGGTTCATCCTATTCACCACACTATGGTGACAACCATATCACCATGTCCTCTTTCAATGATAAAGAGAAATCCACCCAACTACAAGCACAAAGATCATCCTTCCATCCATCTGATGATCTCAAACATCATTATTCACCTCCAAGTTATCCATAGGATCCCATAGGATCTTACCACCCATGTAATAGGGAATACACACCTCATCAACATTGCCCTATATTTCTACCCACTCCTCTTTCCAATTGCGAGTCTACCTACACCTAGGCTTTGCAAGCCTGCGTGGCCCAATCTACTCAAGTTGGTTGCACAAACATCCCTATTTCTCATTCACGTTGCCACCCATGGCCATAACCTATGCCACTAGTCCTAAAGACACCACCTTCACTATTGCAAGGCTTACCACCCTAGCCAATATTATGATCACCATACTCATTTCACTCTGTTGCTTCCTCATCGTAACCTTATCCTTTTTCTACCATGCATTGAACCATTCCATTCACCTTGGAATCTCGATCACCCCTTCCCCAATACCATCACCACCACACCATGATATATAGCATCTCATATCTTGTATCGAATCTCTAGAGTTGTAGATGAGCCACTACCATTTCCATGTCCACCCATGATAGTCTTCCATGACCCATCCATCCTCACCACCATGCAGATCCCTTCCCCAAACCTAGACTTGACCCATGATAGAACCTAGACTCATGCCTCCATTACTAGATTGTATTTCACCTAGACCTCACTCACCTCTAGCACAGCCATACTTTTATCCTATACCTATTCCACATCTACTCCTTTCTAAATTTTCCATCATCTCATGCACCAGGGTCTCATTAACCTACCTGAGATTCGACCTACTGATCCCTCATGTCTTAAACCATGCAATTACAACAAGAATCAATTTTGCATCTACCATCACCAACTAGATAATGATATCGAAGAGTGCAGATCATTCAAAACCCTAGCGCACAACATATTGCATAGTGAGTGTACCCCATCACAAGAGTGCTATTTTCCATTTAGCTGACTTTTCAATCCTCCACGCCACGTCACTCCCAGGACTTTACCACCCTGTAGTACCCTAACATCGCCCACTCACTATATTCATAATATTTCTAACTATGGCCCTAGCCACAACTCTAGTCATGTCATCACTTTACCATCCCACTCCCACCCATATCTACAACATTTTTCCTGACAGTAGTGTTAGTTACTCGTCTCCTTCTATCTTATTCTTCTACTTCTTACATATATTCTTTCATTTCTTCTCTTCTATCATTGTCGATTGTTGGTGATCCTCTTATATTTATTGGTTACCAAAGCCTGTTTCTTCTCACTTCTTCCACTTTTCCATTCCACTCTCACATCTTACTTCTTCTTAGCAACTATTACATACAATTATAGAGATCATAGCATCATATTTTTTGTCATCATTACACACTTCACTTATCTGTAAATAGGTTCTAAAAATTCTCTTTCTAAACAACATAAATTTCTTCTTGTAAATATTGAATTCTTCCACTTGTATCACATACAGTTACATTCATTGCACATATCCATATGCTTTATAGTTAAAATTTTAATTCATGTTTGTACATTCTCCCCCAAAATGTGCCTCAGTAGGAATAATACATGCACTTGTTAGCATCACCACCTGGATGTCCATTCCCCCTTTTCAAAATCAAGGTATACATAGGTGTCGTGTTTAATTTTGACTATTCTATAGTTTAGGTAATCAATTGTCACCCATAACTACTAAGTCTTGTACATCCTTCTTATGGTATTTTAGGCTGGTTCAAATTCTCTCATGAATCGCTCACAACAGGTTATACATTAACAATTTTAAGTCTAGGAAAGAGCACATCTTCAGTAGATATTGCCATCTAGTGAACAGTATCCCCTGCTCATCTTATCACATGCATAGTCAACATACGACCTGGGGATAAACAAAGGGATCAAGCATAAGCAAAATTAAATAACTAGGTAGAAAATAAACTTCATCACCCATACAAAAAGAAAAAAAAAATGAAAGAAAAAAGAAAAGAAAAAAAGAAACGAAAAGAGCACTACCACAATCAGATAGGTTAACACTAGAACAGGGGCAAAAAAAAAAAGGAAATGCCTCTTGATATCACCCATGTTATGCTTATCACATTTGGTCCTTAGGTTCAACATAACACCATGGAATGATTCCCATCGCTAGCAATAGGCTCCAAGAGCCTACCTACCAATGGAATAGTCTTACAGGTGACAACACATCTCTCACATTAGCATATTGCTTTTGAAGAGATCACTGTTGTGGACGTATGAGCTAGCTATTCAGGTAGCATCTACAATGGGTTAATCCTACTTCCCTTAAAATGGATAAATGAACCTTACACATTCACAAACATAGGTCCAAGATAGACTTTGAACTAGCCCGATCATGTTATAAGTTGTCAAAAAACTTGTATAACTAAGGGTTTGAGATTTGATTGTCATAACTATGTTAGTCCAAACTATTACACATGCCTTCAATTATCCACCATCCCTGAAATCATGGAATGGATCGCATCCATATAGGTCAATGTCATGATATAAGTGCTTCCTTTGCGCATTTCATTATGTCCATACATGCATCCATGCATCTATGTCATATACAGTTAGTACACATTACATCACCGCATTCATCCTACATGCATTCATACAAATTATATTTCACAAATACATTTTACATCATATTACATCGTTGTATTCATCCTACATACATTCATAAAAATTACATTTCACAACTCATTACATCATATTACATTAAAAATCAAACCATGTGTACCATCCTACATCATATGCGTAATACAACATAATCATAGATATACATCCTACCACAATAATACATTTAGTCATCATAAAAATCTATAAACTATGTTATACTATCTATGTAAACATAAACAAATCAAATTCAAATCATAATCATAACACATGTATATGTAATAGCCAAAACCAAAAGGTATGTATATGTGTTATCCATCATTCAAAATTGGGGCATCCTTTACCTCACCCTCATCAAAACCAAATAAAATCACCAGGTTCAAAAGTTTGCATCCTTTACCTCACCTTCATAAAATCAAATCAATAACTAGGTCCAAAAGGTTTCCCCCTTTTACCTTGCCTTTATCACAATCATTTTTGTTTTGTTTTTTTTAACACTAGGTTTTCTCCAAAATCCTCAGCAAAAATTTTGGAACATTATTTTTAAAATCTCTTAGCAAATTAGGTTTCCAAAAAACCTCAATAAAAATTTGGATAGGTTTCCCCAAAAACCTTAGTAAAAATTTGGATAGGTTTCCCCAAAAACCTCAGTAAAACTTTGGATAGGTTTCCCCAAAAACCTCAGTAAAACTTTGGATAGGTTTGTCCCAAAACCTCAGAAAAAATAGCATAGCATAGCATAGCCTAGCATACATAGCCTAGCATTTCCTATCATAGCACAATAATTTTTCACCTCCTTGTCCTCACAAATATTTTGCTTCCATGCATACCCTTCACAAGGCTTGAAATTTTGCATTCATTACTTCTAAAAGTAGGATCATGTTTGGTCTAACTTTTCACCTATCAAATCATCTCCACATTTACTAAAAACTTTTACCATTGTATCGGGCTTAGAAAGAGTTTTCCAACAGTATAATATTTGTCCAATTTTGACATCGTTTGGTTCCCCAAACTACCAAAACAATTCAAAACCCTAATTTACCCCTCGGGTGGCAATTTAGGTCAAAATCGCCCCTAGGGTGGCAAAATCAGCTCAGACCTTCCAAAATCAACCAAGTTGCCCCCAAAACCCTAGGAAATCATGCAAATTTCTTCTAAAACCCTAGTAACTTTCCAAAACACTCTTCTAATTTGTTTTTTGTCATCATAATCATCATGCATTGGTATCTTATCAATCACTGCATCATCAACTCATCACATTCCATTTGCCTCATTGTTGATTCCTCGTTTGAGGGGGTATTCATATCCAAAGTCATCTTTGCATGCAATCACAACATCAAAAATCCAAAAGTATGGTTAGCACATTTGTCTACAATTTTTTTTTCTGAATATTATCATATGAAATAATCTCAATCACAATCAGACATGGGTTACATCAAGAGAGTTATGTGTGACAATGGAAAGGTCATCTTGACATTCATGGAGCACAATGAATGACACAAGCGACTAATTCAGCACAACATTTGGAAAACTTCACTCTAGCATTCATGGAGCATAATGAATGACATGTTTGAATAATTCAAATATTAACTAACTCAAATGGTTTGACACTTGTCACCATGTTCTCATCAATCAATCAACAACAAATATTTAGTTAGGATTTTGTCATAATCATACTTTTGGACCATGTTGATCTGGTCACAAAAGCAAAGCACTCAAAATTTTTCATTCTCAAAAAACTGGTATGGCATCTTAAATTTCATACGGACTCAGTGAAATCACATCATTTCATTCATAATAATTCATTTTCCCTTACTAGAATTGTTTTTATCACTTTTTTTTTTTCCTTCTTTCCTTCCTCTCTTCTTCCCCTGTGGACATCCAATTTATGTTGTATGGTCACGCTTCGAGTGGCTACATACCTTCTATTAGATTCCATTCTTTCTCTTCTTTTTCCTAGATACCCGATTGATTTGTATGGTCATGCTTTGAGTGGCTACATACCATTTGATTGGATTCCATTCCCCTTCTATCCCTTTTCCTTCTGCACAAACCCTTCATATTTTTGTATTAAACTGTGTTCTACACATTATAGTACATAAAGGGATAAAATATAAACACCCAAAAGTCACACATTTCTATGTTTGCATATCTATAGGTGATTCCAGACATCGCTAGGCTATTGTAGACTTTTGTAGTCGTGTAGACACACGTAGACATGCATAGACTTCCATAAGTTCACCATAGTAATGTGTAGACTTCCACAAATATATTTCAAGTCCAAAACACTAATAAGCCATCAAAACCACCTCTTATGCCTCGATATACCTTCATACGATAACCCAAGGTGATGCATAGCCCATTTACACTCAATTGACACCCCCATAGGGTATTAATTGGCAAAATAAATTAAAAGTCAATTATCAAATTCTAATTTAATGTTGACTTCACTTAAGCCCCTTTTTAGGGAAAAATTGGATTAATTAACTCTTAATTCATAATTAGTGTTAATAAAATCCTCCCACATGTGCCAATTTAGGGTTTCTTAGGGTTTTATTTTAAATCCTCCCCTAAACATACTTAAGGCATAATTAGGATTAACACTAATCCCTTTCTCACACATGTGTGAGGATAGGATATTTCCTACTTAGAATGAGATGTTGCCACATAGAATTTCTTAACATAAACCTAGTCATAATAAAACCTAGGTTTAGTCTATCTAACCCCCCCCCTTACACCTTGCATTTGCCTATAAATAATGGGTCCCAAACCCCAAATGAAGTCTAATTTCCATATTCAACAAAGTATAGTTACTCTACAAAAATGGAAAGCCAATAGCACACAGTCCATTACCGATGCATACAGATGGATTTTTATAGCATATAGAGGCACCCTAGCTGCCTTAGGATTGATCTAATGAAGATATTTTACTAGAAGAGCATCACAACTCAATTCATAGCTTGCCCTACAAATCTAGCCCCAATTAGCGACTCGGGTCGCGAATTTCATCTGCAAGCCCCAAATCACCCCAAATTTTGGAGGTAAGCTCTGTTTCATAATATTATTACCTTCTGCATATTTTATTGTGATTTATGTTACAGTTTTATAGTCATTTTGTCTTTCTAAATATGGGTCCTGACTAAGGCAATCCCCCCAATGTATTGACCCTTTCTTCAGTAGATTTGGAGGAAAGGAACACCAAAAAACAATAACCCAACCCGCATACAACGAATCCAACCTACACTGAGGGACATAATAAGGAGGCATCAGGCCTATATTGCTTATTCATGAAAATAAAGAAAATGGGAAACTCTCCCTATTTGTAACCTATACAAAATTGATAATGAATAAAGCATATGTTTTTGAATGACTTGTGTTATTACTTGTTGTTAGATCAAATGTCAACTTGCTGGTCATTTTAGTTTTATGCTACCATTAAGGACAAAATGCCTTGGATTATGGTTAGGAAAAAAACCAGTGATGGATAACCCTTGCTAGTTTATTATTGGACAAGTCACTTGAGAAGTAGTGAGTCTTTTTAAATATTCAATTTGGAATTTATTGGACCTACCTTGAAAATAATGTATGGAGAGTGCCCTCGATTGCCACCCTTGGCTAAGAAAATTCTCAAAGCATAGGGTGCTGAGGAAGGAGATTGGTACCTTTTGACTAAGGGTATAGTTATTAGACTATATGGTTTTATTGGTAATCCTTTTCTCCTACCCCATTTTGTTACAAAAAGGCTCTTTGACTTAGAATATTTAAGGTAGGAAGAATACATTGATTTGAATTATGGTTCTGGAAGAAAGAGAAAGTATTTGTTTACATACCACACTATGGAGGATATTACCATTACAAAGAAGGGGTGGAGTGAGCATATTGATAAATACCATGACATGTTAGATCTATTTTACATTCTCCAAAGATGGAGTTATGACCCTGATGGTATTTTCACTACAAGGAATATAGCCCTAAATGGAGAAAAAGCTTATAAATTTGAAAAGAGACCTAGGGCTCATTTCAAAAAATATAGAAATAATGATGAGAGCACTCTTTTGGAGTGGAATGTTTCAAAAATAAGTCAACTTCCTCCATGTTTGGATTTCTACGAACAAGTTGTGGATTTTTATCCTAACAAAAAGAAGAGTCATTGGCTTACAAAATCCACCATTCGTGATATTGAAGAGAAAACTGGAAAGAAAAAGGACCCTCAACCTGATGATAATTTTGTTGTACAAGTAGAAGAAGGAGAACAATGGAATGTAGCAAAGATATCAGATTGGTGGAGAATGATAATATAAATTGAAAAACCTAAGTCCAATTTTGGTATGAAGATTGATAAGGAGTTTTCTAAGAAATATGATGAAAATATCAGAACCTGGAAGTAGAAGGACATCAAAAACATAGTGTTGATAGTTAAAATGTCCTAGGATGGTTTTAAATGTATCTCTCCATCCACAGATCAAGAAGCTCCTATATAAGAGTAGGAAACTCCTTTAACAGTAGCTGAGGTCTTGAGAATGTTTCATCCTACCACTGAACAAGTGGAGAATTTTCCTAAGAGAGCACAACTTATGAGCAAAATGAAAATTTCTAGTGAAAATATTGTGAGTAATCCAATCATAGAAGCAGTGTCTAGGCCTAAATTCTTATCTTTTGGGGGATAGCCTTCAAACACAGATATTTATTGGAGATAGAAGGATGAGAGTTTTAGTTTTAACCCCATTTCTTTCACCATTGTAGTATCAGTAGAATTGTGTCCCATATCTAAGCAATTCTTACTTTCTGGAGTAGGACAAGGAGATGTATCAAAAGAATATTCAGAGAGTGAGATAGCTTTTTTTTAATTAATTCACAAGAGATCTAAAAGAGCTCCAAAAATAAGGGAAAGAGAAGTTTCAAAGAAAAAAATATTAGATATAAAGGAGAATGACAAAGATGTAGCTATTTTGACTGCAAAATATTTGACTCATCATGAGTAACAATAGGAAATAGAGGTGGAACAAGAACACCCTAAATATGTAGGTGAAGGTATGGTTTCTAATACCCCTTCTTCTCTTCATACTCCTAAATCCCCAAGGAATTATACCTCCCTTTTTGGTCAAGTAAATGTGACAAAGGTACCTTCTCCCTCTCATGGTTAACCCCATGTTTCATCGGTTGTCACTGAAGTACAAGTTACCTCTGTTCCCCTAAAGTCACCCCAAATCTTACATTCATCATTTGAATTTACCACTTCATCATATCCCATAACTTCATCTTCATTGTTACCACCACCCCCATCAAAGGAAAAAAATGTTCCAAGCACCACCATTCACCTAGTTGTTAGTATTGCATCAATTCCTATGATTTTACCAATAACAACCACAACAGTAGTTATAGAGTCCACTATTATTACAAAGACTACTATAATCACTTCCACATATCCATTGTTAATAGTTTAGTCTACCCTTGGATTTCTAGTATCTTCGTCTCCCCTGGATGCTAGTTTTTCAAGTCCTATAACTTTGCAAAAATAGTAGGCAACTACAAAAAAATTAAATTATTTCTGGGTAGAGAAGCTTTCAAAGGATTTCGACAGGATGGTTGTCAGAAGAAGAAGCATGTATGTTGATCCAGTTTCTAGGCAGAGAGTATCTAGATCTATGACTCCACTTGTAAGTAAGCCTGAAACTAATATGACTATCAAACATTATCAAGTGTAGGAGGTCACAGAAGATATTGACAAACTTCTTAAAGAGGATGAAATAATTATAGCTAGAGCCCACTTAGATGCCTTCTATTTGAAAAATGATATATTTAGAGAGAAGGTGAGAAAACTGGATAAGAAGATTGAAAATCTTTTGAATAATCTGAGCAATCAAAGTGAAGTAGAAAAGGCACTGAAGAAAGAGACCAAGGGCTATAAGGAAAAATACCAAGAAGACAGTAAGCTCAAAGATCAGCTAGGAGAACAAAAGAAGTTGAATGAAGAACAAGCAAAATAAATCCAAAGTTTGATACAATAGCTTCAACTTGAGAAAGATAAGTATTTTGGTTTTTCTAAGGCTGTTTAAAGAATATTAGAAAATAATTGCTCTTTGAGTTCCAAGAGAAATGTTTAGGGCTTCAACTTATTATTTATTATCTTGATGATGCTAGCCTCTTACTCCCTAATTTTTAGAGAGAGCTAGATCAGATCATCGGAGAGTTGCAACCTATGGTGATTCTAGCAGAACAAATGCATAGGTTGGTTGATAATAGACTTAGTAATTCTACTAAACCAATTCCTAATAAATAATGTAATCTCACCAAATTTACTAGTAGAATCATGGTCAAGAAGCACAGGGAACTTCAAAGATCCTGGTTGTTGTTTGATAGGATTGAAGGAGTGATTCGGGATGTTGTGGATGTGAATAAATAAATGATTCAAGTTGGCTTCAAAGGCCTATGGATGGAGGATCATAGCTTGCTATCCATGGAAGAGATCCAAAAAAGCATTGATGAAAATTTGCAGGATGAATATGGAATTGATTCTCTTAAAGAGCCACTACCCCAAGAGCAAGTTACCCAATTAATTGTTAATTTTACTAGATTAAGAGATCTCATGGAAGATATAGTAAACAGAGGGAATGCTACTAATTACAAGGATATTGGAGAAATACAATATGTTTATAAGTAGCTCAAAGAAACATCAAACCCCTCTGGAGCAGCCTAGAAATAGGCTTTACAATCTTTGAAATTGAAAAAATCAGTTGTTTGATGATGATTCTTGAGGAAGGCATCAAAAACAACCTTTCCTAGAAGAAGAATAATAAGAAGAATAATAAGATAAATAGAAATATGGAGCTATTGTAGGCCCGGAAGGGGCCCACACTTAGTTTGTTTTTGTTTTTGTACATATGCACAAGTTTTGCATTTTTTTTTTTTGCTCTGACAATTATCAAAAGTAAACAATAAAGGCATGAAGCCTATAGAGTCTCAGAAAGTAGAAGATTTTGTATGAAGGTATTTTTGTAATAAGGCCTTATAAGAGGAGTAGAGCTATGCTTGTTTTTTTTTTAAGACAATTACAACAGACCAAAATTTTGGCATTGACTCCATATAAGTGGATAAGTTCTAATGTTTTAGGCATGATCTCTATATGAACCTTTACCCTCTAAGAAAACCAGTAGATTTTCAGAGGGTAATGTTTGTATGGAAGTTATTCTTTAAAGCATATTTTTGAATATGAGCATTTTTTACTCCTAAGGCCCAATGGATAAGAGTATGAGTTCTATGCCTTTGTGAGAAAATCCATCCGGGAGGTGCTAGAATGTAGGCCCAAAATGTCCACATCCTTAGGAAAATTATAATTTTTTTTTTTCTAAGTCATAAAGTTCTCATTCTACACACTTTGCAGTGTATTTTGGAGCGGATCCACAACAAAGGTCACAAACCCACCCAATACTTGATGAATTTTTGCATTTGGATAAATTCCACATAGTTTCTTATGTTTTGGATCTGGACTAGTGACTCATCTCAAATCCACAAAAGTTTTTGAAGAATGTGATGTCAACATAAAATAAGTGTGAATTGGTGATTTATTGATATTTTGAATACCTTGTGAGTGGCTAAGTTTTGAAAAGATTTATTTTGGAGAGCGCATTGAACATTTTTTCCCAAAATGGTAAGGCAAAATGCTAATTCTAAGAGATGCGTATTTGTGACTAAGTTTTGTTTTGACTAAATTCCTTCCATAATGGTGACAAATAATGTTTTACTTTGAATCCAGTGTGGAATGGAGGAGAAGTCACTTTACACTATAATAGGTTCAGAATGATGTTCATAGGACAATGCACTTTCTTAGGTTTGGAATGGAATTCGTAGAAGTTTCGAAGGAGATATGATGTCATCAAATTTTTTGTGCAGATTGGTGAATGCTTCATTGCAAATGAATAAAAACGAAGGATAGGGAGAAGATTTCATCCTACTTCATTTTCAAAGTATTTTGATGTCGGATTAGTGTTCAACAATTTCTGAAGCATTAAAGGTGACCATCATTTTTAAAGTGGAATGGTGGAGATTTTTCTTATTTCAGATTTAATCATAGCCATACGATAGGGGAGATCAATGGTGGAGATTTTTCTAAGAAATTTGAAGAGTATAAAAGTAATTTATCACCAAATTTATAACAGTCAGTTGGAGGAGGAAGCCAAAGCATCTAGGGTTTCAAGAAGATGATAACCATAGATGGTTGCAGATCAACGATAGTAGAAGGCTTCCAAGAAATATCAATAATGTATATACATGCTCCAACATCCATAACTCTATTTAGCATCGAACAACTAGAAATTTGCAGATTTTTTGAGCTGCCATGGTGGTCCACTTGTAGTGGATTTCCTGGAGGTTGAACCAGTAAGAGAATTCCAGAAAGAACTCTCTACTGAGCTATCAAAATTTTATCTTTGTTATTTTTCTTGTTATTTTAATTTTGTAAAACTATAAATAGAGGTAAAACCTTCATTTTTAAAGGATCGGCTCTAATGTGTTTGTCTGTGCTACTGTAAATATTTCCAAGGGCGAATGAAATGAGCATTACATTTATTCTCACATCAAATTTTATGTCTTCATAATTCAATATCAGAGGTTTGAATTCTTTAGTTACATTTTTGTGAATACTTTAATGGTTAGTTTATGCCAAATTGATGGATTACTAGCTATTAGGGTAATTGAAATCTGCTTTTGAATTTGATATTTATTTTTAGGGAGTGCATTTCTAGAAAATATAAATTTTGGTGAATTCTGTTATTTGTATTATCATTGTTTAGATATTGGAATCGGTGTCTGCAATATTTCTATGTTGTTACCTAATGAATGAAAGTATATTTAATTTGGGGTAATGTTGATCTGAGTTATGTGTCTTTAATTCAGTTTTTTAGAGCTTTTTGTTGTAGTGCAATGTTTTTAGCCTATCCATCCACTATTATTCATATTTTCTTACCCTAATATCTAAAACCCTAAGTGAGCATAATTGTGTCAACACCCTATTTAAGTTGACAAGAAATGAGCCTACTCTGGAGGTTGGATCGAAAATTTTATTTTGGTCCATCCAATGTTGAGTGATGAGCTGTAACTATTGGGTGCAAGCTTGGATAGAAATTAGGAAGATATACAACCACAATATTGAGTAAAAATTGATGTAATTTAGTGCCAAAAACTCACCTCCTTCCTCATTAGCATTATTGAATGGTAAAGCTTTGAGAAGCTACATTCCTCTGCTAATTCTCCCCTCCTCTCTTCTATTTTCTTTTTCTTTTTCTTTACATTATTATTTCATCCCCTCATATTTGTCATATTTTAGCATTTTCATGTTCTTTTACATTGTGCATTAGGATTCTCTATTCATACCCATCAGTACCACATGTACTTTCCATATTATTTTCTTTTCTATTATTTGCTACATCTCCCCACATGCTAGGGCAACCATTATCATGACTTTCTATTCTCATCATCATCATCCTAAGCATCCATTTTTCCATATGGTATTATCATGACTCTCTATTCTCGTCATTGTCATCTTAAGCATCCATTTTTCCATATGGTATTATCATGACTCTCTATTCTCATCATCGTCATCCTAAGCATCCATTTTTCCATATGGTTTAAAATATCCTCTAGTTACATCTCACATATTTCCTCTTATTTATATTATTCTTTTATACTGCATCTCTAAAGAACACAGGAGTATACTGAGATGGAGTGAACAATATAAGATCAACTTTTACTTTTCTTTCCTAAAAAATATTATCCAATATTATAAATTGCAATATCAATAGTAGTAATCAAAGCAATGCACAAATCATAACACACAAGAGAGACATAAATTTAATGTGGTTCAAACAATGTGGGCTACTCCAAGGAGAAAATTTTTCTTCTAAATTTTCTCAACAAATATCTTGGAAATCAATTCCCTATTACAATGTTTATGGACCTTTATACAAAGGAGACACTAATCCCCTATGCTCTATTTTGTGTATCTTTATCCATAGGAGAACTCTTTCCCCTTTTCTATAGTTTGTGTAACTTGATCCATGAGAACTCTATCTCCTCAACTAGTTTGTAGATCTCTCTCCATAGAAGAACTCTATCTTCCAAGTTGGTTTATGAATCACACTCCATAGGATAACTCTTTTACCTTGCTCTAGTTTTGTGGAGACCACTACACTCTATTCTTGTTTTTGGATCTCTCTCCATAGGAGAACTCTTTTCACTCTACTCTAGCTAGTTATATTATAGAAGACTTCTACCCCCACTACTCTGGCTTGTGGATATCTCTCCAAAATATACCTATATCCTCACTACACTGGATAATGGATATTTATCCACTAGAGACTATTGTCCTATTTAATATATCACCTCTAAAACTTGCTCTCAATGCTATCTCAATCTACACCAAACTCTATCCCAAGTCTGGCACAAATCTTCTCTAAATCTGTCTCAATATTGCACCAAAATCTATCTCAAGTCTAGCATAAATCTTCTCTAACTCTATCTCAAATCTATCCTTGAGTCTTAACATAAAGCTTGATCAATCAGCAACAAAACCTACTCTCAAATCTATCTCAATTCTTCACAATACTTCCTAAAATATACCTTCAAGTCTTCTCAAAATACTTTCTCAAATCTTCCTTCAAGTCTTCTCAAAAGACTTCTCAAATCTACCTTCAAGTCTTCTCAAAAGACTTGCTCAAATCTATCTTTAATACTACTCATAAAACTGTCCCGAATATTTCGAATTCTTGCACATAGGCAAATCTTATGTCTTTTTAAGAAATGCTTTCTTCAAACAAAATATATTCTACTCAGAATTTTTTTAACCTCTGGAACATATAGAGAATGATATGCTCTATCAAAACCTCAATATGTTTCACACTCACAAATTATGTACTCAACCAATCAATATTTATCACTTGTAAAATCTCTTTCAAATCAAACCAAACCAATGTATAAGATGTTTCACAAAATAATTCAACCAATGAAGCACAACTTGCTCACAAACCCTAACACCAGTGTTTCCACTTTCTTTCAACAAGGATGCACAATATGGATTTCATAACCTAACTCAATTATTTCCAACAATGCTTATCAAACAATCCTTTTCTCTCCAACTTATATTCCAAAATATTAACTTCACCAAAAATTATTTAAACAAATACTAATGTGCTCATTCCTTTTTTCTTTGATGGAGATATATCTTCAAAACCTGTCTCACCAACAACCAATTCCTTTTGTACCACTTCAAGGTTAGATAGCAATATTCTATCTCTAAAATATCCACATGAATTTTCCCTCAATAAGGTGCTCAATGAATTCTAAAAATAATGTTCTAGGACTCTTCTTTTGTTCTCAAGGATAATGCATTAAATCTCAACAAAATTCTCTCAACAATTTGAATTTTTACCTTTGAACCCTTGAAAAATAATATTCAAAATACCCTGCTAATCCTTATAGCTCCCTAACCATTTCACAAATATTATCTAACCCTTATAACTCCCTAGACAAGAACATCAAAAATAATGACAAAATCCTTATGAATCTCTATCTAGGCACATCAAAAATATTTAATCAACCCTTATGGCTCCCAAAAAAAAGATATAATGCATACCTTAACAAAAATCAATCCTCATTAAAGCGTTATCAATACTACTCAAACCTACAACCTCGTTGGCCATCGTGCCCTAACACAAGGGAAATCATCATGTGGGCTAGCTACCCATGTTAACCAAAGGAGTACAAGCTCCTTTATATTCTCCACCACTGGTGCTAACAACAAAATTTAACCACACAAAAGAAAATGGCCTTAAAACAAATCAAACGTCATTCCTACCCTCCACGCTCTATGCAATCCAAGCTTGCTAGCTTGGCTACCACCTAACTTTGGGTGGGGACAAACCCCTTCCAAAATTTGACCAACGCACTACAAAAATTTTGAAAGTTGTTATCTTTTTCCTCCACTACGTCTAAATAAAAATTGAGCAAGGAAAAAATTCAGGGGAAAAAATTAAGTCAAACACTCTTTGGCTTAGGCTAAACTTTAGCCTATAAATACACATGCCTTTTTACATTTGATGTTGTAGACACCTAAAATGCGTCATGTCAAGGTGACTACTCATATGGGATATGCTAAAAGACCATATGGAAGACCTTTAGACAAATCCAAGGTATAGCAATGGTTTTTACCACTTAATTGGGCACCTTTTCTTAGTCAGTACTAGCCACTGCTAACACCCATAGTTAGTAGTGCTCACTACGCCTATCATCCATGGTCAGAACTCAAAATGAGGTGGCCTTAATTCGACCCAAAGTTGGTTGCAATGGCAAATTGGTTGCAGATTAGAGTAGTTTGAGTGAGGAAGGTTTTGGATCCTTCCATCCAACAAGATCAACTGCTCAATCTTGATCTTAGCTTCATGAGGAAGCTACTCCTAGCCCCTTGGCAATTGCTATAATATCCCCCTCCAAATTGGGGATAAGTCTAGAGAAAAATTTATCAATTGAGTAGTGAAGCCCTATCGAATTGCATAAGCCAACTACATGCATTGAGAGGGATACTTTTTCTACCCAATTGGAGATCATATTGCCATGGAAGCCCTAGGAGACTAGGAGAGACAAGAAATGTTAATTCATGCAATTTGTGCACCATAAAATTGATTCAAATACCAAACATGTTAGAGGATATAGAGGAAACCCTTGGACATCAATTTGACAAGGTGGATCAGAGAGGAAGCCCTAATTTGGAGGGTAAACCTTCTTAGAGCTCCATCATGGCTCTCAACCATGGTTAATAGTGCCACCCATGCATCAGACCTGCGGTGAGCAAATTAGGGTAGATTCCCTTGTTTTTCATTTTGAAAACTATTTAGCTAGGTTATATTAGCCTTATTACTAGTTTAATTACCAATTTTAGATATTTTGACCGATATATTTAGACTATTTGATAAATATTGTTCATTATAGCAATTAACACTCTAATGGATATTTTTCATGCCTCCATGCTTTCAATATTGTAGTTAGGCTATTAGATAGTTAGATGTGATTTAGCTTACAGGTTTTTTGACAATATTTTCCTATTTTTCATAGTTTTAGAATATTTCTTACATTTTCTTTATTATTGATAGTTATGATATCTTTTATGCTAATACCCTCTAAAGGCCTCATCAAGAGAGGCTACCTTTGATTTTAACATGCTTCTTGTTGTTTCTTGAATCCAGGATTAACAAGGTCATGCCATTGAACACAGTGAATGCTCCTAATCATGGAGAAGATGGTCATCAACACCCTAGAGAATTTCGTGTCACCCTAGAAGGCATTTGTTTTACATCTACCCTTGAGAGGGATTAGACACTATTGTAATTGATGTATCAAATGGGTATCCCTAAGAGGGACGAATCTATAATTTGACTCCATTGAAATTAATAAAGGATTCCTTGTATTTTATTTATTTCTTATTGTTAATTTATACATGTTTATTTGTGTATTTTTTGTCAATTGCAATAGTTAGACTAGGTGTGAGCCTTTTTGGTAGTTACAGTAGGCGATCATGATAGAACTCTACATTTTTTGCCATAATTTGCTGACTGTGTTTGGTGTTTTTATGGCAGGTGCTCCCTGTGGCTGACAGCCATGGTCAAAAAGTTGGCCTGTGGTTGACAACCATGGGCAATAGTCGTAGCCATGCATCAGAGCTACGGTTAGCAATAGACCAATCACTGAGCAAGATTTTAAAGCTTTATCAGATGAGGACGTGAGGTAAGGCCATCTAACACCCTCTATGTTTTTTTGTTGTCTCTATGTTTTTCCAGAGAATAAAATTGAAAGTTAACTAGGATAACCATGAAAGAGGGATAAAATGAACTAAGGTCCTTAGGGTTATTGTTTCTTAATTTTCACTAGGAACTGCTAGGAACAGTGGACCTCTGATTGTAGTATGTCCTAGACTCCAACATGCTAGAATAATTTATTTTTTTATTTTGCATTCTTGAGGTCAAATCAAAGGCCATTTACATCGTAAAGTTGCATTGTCAAAAGGTCATGTAGGATGTAGCATGCATACTTTCTGAATATCAAACGTTCTTGGTTGCATATCATGTAGGAAATGATCATGTTAATGTTGTATTATGCATATTTCCTTTATGCAAAATAAAAATAACACACACACACACACCATGACACACTTAAACGCTAGTGATTTGGGAGTCACATCCAACCACTAGTAGGGTTTCAATGATGGTGGTAGTGATTTCCATCCGTTAGCCCAACTCCCTCATACCTTCTTATTAATAGACCAATACCAGATACAAGAACCATCCATAGCTTAGAAAATTTACATGTACTTCTATTCAGAGGGTATAATGTTGATTGGGTGAGATTGAGTGAGGATCTAGGAGGACCTATGCTCCCTGCCTAGGTGTGGGCTTCATTACCACACTTTGGTAGTGTTATACATCCTGGAGTTCATAGCTAGGTTTTCAAGCTACGAGCATACAGGTGAAATCCATTAAACAATTGAGAAAATCATCAACGTATTGCAAAATATGACAATAGTTACTTTAATGATACAACAAATTGAAAACACATCAAACAATTTAGGGCTCATTCTAAACATTGTAAAAGGAGATAAACATCCTTTTATTATTTGTGTGCTAATAAAAGTTAAATTTAGACATAGAATACATAATTGTGTAAACACAGAGAGGCTGATCTAGGCATAGACCTGAGATCAAATCCCAAGCTCCACCTAGCACACAACATGATGTGGAACACCCTCAATCACTTAATCCTCCTAGATGTCATTCAACAAGCATTAGAAGGGATAATTCCACATGAGTGGATTCCATTGAGAAAACCTTGATTAGAGGAAGCACTAGACATCCCTCTATACACATATTAGAGCATGGGACATCCTAGCATGGGGGTTTCACATATGATAGTTGTAGACACCTAAAACATGTCATGTCAATGGTGACTACTCATATGGATATGCTACAAGACCATATGGAAGATCTTTGACAGACTCCAAGATAGAGCAGTGGTTCTAACCACTCAATTAGGGTTCCTTGGCCTAATAAGTCTAAATCATAGTCTAGACCTATGATCTATAGGATGAACCACGGTTGACACCTATGGTTTATATTATGGACCATATTTGTAACCTACGGCCTTAACTAAAGTTCAGTTGGCCTTCATCTAAGCCAAATCGATTTGAATAGCCATTTGTTCTAGAAGAATATGGTTAAAGGATGGAAGCTTCCAATACAACTATCCTAACCACCCCTTATTGATCTTGGCTTCTCCATGAAGCCACCCCTAGCCCTGGGACATCCTATAAATACCCTCTCAAAAGAGATAAGATATAGAGCATTTTGATAGCAAAGTGTTATCAAAATATTGTATGAGAGAGTGCATTTGGAGATCAAAGCGGCGAAGCCCTATTGAATTGTGGACTCACTTGAGTGCATAGAGAGAGATTTGTTGTCATCACCATTGTCAAATTTTCAAGCATCATGATGAATTAGGCCATGGATGCCCTAAGGACCTAGGAGAGCTAAGAAATGCTAATTCGGGTAAACAAAGGCCTAATTCAATGATTCAACCACCAAACCTCTTAGAGGACACCGAAGGTGACCCTTGAACATCAATTGGACAAGTAGGTCAAGCCCACAACCCTTGAATTTAGAGGGAAAACCACTTGGTTGCTCACCATGGATTTCAACCATGGTTTATAGTGCAAATCGCACATCAGTTCTGCAGTTTGCAACAAATGTGACTTTTCTTTTCCAATCAATTTAGATAGAATAGATTAATCATTTTACTACTTTACTTCGTATATTAAAGACATTGACTGACCGAGTTAAAGATTTGATTAGTTTATTTCCATATTGGCAAGTAGGACTTAATTAGATTTTTTTTATGCTTTAATGATTCATTTCATATAATGTATGCCATATATTGATATTTGTATTTCTTGTTCATATATTTCCATCAATCTTGATAGGATTTGCACATGTTTAGCATAGTTTACATATTTTCTTGAATTCATGCCATTATGCTACTCTTATGTTATTTATATTTAAAGGGCCTCATCATGAGAGTCTTCCTATGCTTTTGACATTCTTGTGTTCTTTTTTTATCATAGGAAACAAGTTTCAAAGGAGCTATAACCATCCATTTCCTTACTCAACATGAAGAAGAGGGTCTACTCCACCCTAGAGCAGTTCGTGTCATCCTAAAGGGCACTTTGAAATCACACCTATCCTTGAGAGGAAAATCAAATACCTCCTATTGTAACAAATGTATCAATATGATTATCCCTAAGAGGGATGTACTTGTAATTTGATTTTGGCATCAAAATATAATGGAATAAAGCATATTTTATTGATCATCTCATTGTCAATTTCTTGTTCTTGTGCATATTTTGTATTTTTTTTGTCAATTATTGCAATAGGATACATTAGGTGTGAGCCTTTTTGGTGGTTACATAAGGCGATCACGATGGAACTCCACAATTCATGTGATCTAACTATTGTTTCTTGATTTTTGGAAATTTAGGTATAGACCGCAAGTATCAACTATGGGCCAACAATTGAACCATAGGTTCAACATACGGTTTATAGTGCAAACTGCAGACCAAACACAGACAACAGAAAGTAGAGTGCAGACCAACTCAAGACCTGAGGTAGGCCCTATTTTCCACTCTATTTCTTTTTACTTCTTTGTGTTTTTATAGAATGCTTGTTTTTGAATGCAACTAGGAAAAGCAAACTAAAAAATGGAAATCAATCATGTCCTAGTTCATTTCAAATCTGCATTTGTAGAAAGGCACTGCTAGGAATAGCAAATCTCTGATTGCAATCCACCCTAGAATCCAGCGTGCTTGATAGAACTTGTGTGTTTGGTGTGCATGTGTGAGGCCCAAGTAGTGGCCATTACCATTGTAATATGCATTGTCTAAAAGAGCATCTAGAATAGCTTACATTTTTTGAATTTGAAATATTCTTTCATTTGCATAACATATATAAAATGAGCATGAGTGCTATATGATGCATTTATTTTATGTATATTAAAATGAACCACACACACCATGTTTCTCTTAAACACTAGTGAGTTGGGCTTGACATCCAACCACTAGTAGGGTTCAGTGACGATGGGTGTAATTTCCATCCGCTGGCCCAAATCCTATGTACCCTTGGATACTAGACCAATATCAAATCCAAGAACCTTTTGTACCCTAGAAAATTTGCATGTATTCTCTTTGAAGGGTATAACACCGACTGGGGGAAAATGGGTGAGGATCTAGGAGGACCTGTGCTCCTTGTCCGGGTGTGGATTTTCATTATCACACACAAGGGATTTATGTGGCCTGGAAGTCACATCCAGGTTGTCAAGCTACAAGCATATAGGTGAAAGCCAATTTAATTGAGAATATCATTCAATGCTTTTCAAAATATGATAAGGAGTTCTATACTGGTAAAATAAATCATTGAAACAACATCAAATAGTCTAGGGCTCATTTTTAAAAATTAACACAAAATAAACACCATTCTATACCTTGTTTGCTTAATAAATAATGAATCTAGACATTAGGTGCACCATGGTGGAGACACAGGGAAATCGACAAAGGCATAAGCCTGAAGCCAATGATCAAGCCCCAACTGATTCACATCAACAACATATTTTGAGTCCTTGCCCACATGCACTTCTCGAACATCGTTCGACAAGCATTAGAGGAGAAAATTCGACAAGAGGTAAACCTATTGAGCATACCCCTACTAGAGGATTTTTTGTGCATTCTTCTAAGCACATGATAGATTAGGGAGTCTCTCAGCATGAGGGTGTTCTACTTGAAATCCATTACTAAGATTGCATTGCATGCACATCTATGGGATCAGTTGAAGAGTATATTATACAAGGGTCTAATCTAGTACCCCTACAACATAGGTCTATAGGAGGATCCATGGCTCCACCTTCAAAGTACAGACAGGATTGAGATCTACCCATTCAATGGCATTCAGACAGAGGCCACCGCTGAGCATAGGCTTGTGTAGACTCCCACATGTAATGAACATAGAAATATCACCATTGATATAGCTAAGGTGGGAGCGAATGGAACACCATAGCACAAGTGGTGGAGATCTAGAAAGTTGGATGATTTAGGTAGAATCCTTGAGCAACTAGGCTATAAGCCTTCAGCTTCGCCCACTCATGCCCTGAGTGAGCATAGTAGGAGTTCTATAAGAACTACTAGAGAACATGGAGAGGCTTTTAAGTGCCCTCATGTGACACATCCACCATCTATGCATGGTGGCATAGAGCATAGAGTTTAGTAGGATGCACATACCATATTTAAAAACAAGGGTAAAAACATCACAAATCAATCAGATGGGTACATAACCCATAAGGTCACTCACACAGAGCATGCATACCAGAGGCCTGTCATGGCCAATGACCTTGATAGATTACATATACTGGTATTTTAGCAGTGGCAAAAGCTTCTCCAAGATCAATTGGAAGATGCTCACTTAGAAAGACAATGCATTGAAGATGAGAATCTTCAATTGTAGAGGCTCATTCGATAAAGACTATATGAGTAGTGCATGCATGAGGAACACATCCTTTTCCAAAAGGAGCATGTAGAGTAGGAGGATAGGCTAGCTAGGGCTGGTCTATATACCCATGTTGAGAATAGAGAGCACATTTAGAGAAAGGTTTTTTCATAAGCCGATGCATAGCAAGAGCGCATAAATGCTCATACTCATATTAGTTCCCAACAAATAGAATGACCACCACCGTTTGAACATGAGGGGCAACAACAATATGAGGAAGAGGGATAGGGGAACAATCAAGAGCACCCTAAAGAATCCCAAGTTGAGGATGAGGAAGAGCAATGACCTCCACCTCAATAAAGGAGGAAAGTGCCTCTGAGACCACCCTCATGTTAGCTTAGGGAGGAGGACTTCTTATCCTCAAAGGCTTATAAAGTCCTAGCTAAGAAGGTAAAAGCAATTGAGAGGCAAGGCACGGCTGTTCAAAATATGATGTTAAAAAATATTCATAATGAGCCTTTGGACCCCTCGATACTTGCTCCTGCCTATCATAAGAATTTTTTTATGCCCAGGATAGACAAGTTTAAAGGTGACAAAGATGCACAGGAGCATGCCATGGGCTTTTTGGATGCCTATTTCCATATAGCTAGCAACAACGACTTACTTTTGCACATGTTTGTCATGACACTCTCAGGCCCAAATTGAGAGTGGTTCAACCAGTAGAAGAGGTACAACATTACCAATTTTGAGCAACTGGCAGATACTTTCCTTGAATGCTTTTCTTTTGGCATCAATAAACAGGCAAACCTTTTTTATTTGGTTATGCTATCTCAGCATGATGATGATCCAATTGAACAATACAGAAAGAGATGGAGGATTTTAATGGCAAAGCTACCATTCCCTATTCCTACCATGGAATTAACCCAAATATTCACTAAGATTTGTGCCAATCACATCTCACTATTTTTGCAGCTATAGCAATATTCAACATTCAAGGAAGCTTTGGTGCAAGCCAAGGTGATTGAAAAAATAAAGTTGTAGGAAGGTAAATTGAAGCTTAAGATCATGAAAGAGGGGCCAAAGAAGAGCTCCACGAAGCATAAGGGCAAGTAGGCCCACGTCAACCAAGTGGTGTTGAACCTCTAGAGAGAGGATAAAGGGCAGCAAAAGCAAAATTATCAGGCCCAACCTCCTCCTGCGTAGTACAAAAAGTGCAATAACAACTATAAGGGCAAGAACAAAGAACAATGCCCCCATCACCAATTCATGCCTTTGAAAGAATTGTTGACATTGATATTACACCAATTGTGTGAGGCCAAGGCAATAAGATTACCTAAAATTAATATGGTCGATCCAAATCAACCCAAGGCAAAGGGGTACCAGGATGACCTATTTTGCATCTTTCATCGAGCGAAGGGTCATGACATCAAAGTATGTTGGTCCTTAAAGCATATCATGCAAAACATGATTGAGAAAGGAGAGCTTATAGTGCCAAGTAATCCACTAGCACATGATAACCAGAACATGGGGATTTACATGAATCCACTTCCAAACCATAAGGCGCCATGCAACAATGTTGGTCACGTCAACCAGGTGTGCATTGAACCACCTACTCAAGGGTCCATTGGTATGGTTAATATTATTACAAGGCATGGGAGGTATAAGTAGCCGAATCAACCATGTACTCCCATAATAATATAAGCAATGCTGAATCAACAATCAGTGCAAAATATTCCAAGCCCACCAATGAGACAGGTGGTGACCATACAGAGCAAGCTAGTCCAAAACATGCACACAGCTCCTATGAAGCTATCTATATATGAATTGATACATAAATCCCCTAGGTATAGGGAGAATCTCATGGATATTTTTAGGTCTATTGAAGTACAATCCTAGGATGCTCAAGCGTTCACAAATTTTGTGGGACATGTACAATAGTGCCAGGAACCGACGATCCAATTTTATGATCACAAAATTAGGATGGTTCCTGCTGATATAGCTGACCTACCATTGCATATTATTTCATGTATCAACCACATGCCATTCAAAAGGATCTTGTTCAACACTGGTTCATCGATCAACATTATAATGACCAAGGCTTTGAATCCCTCAAAGCTATCAAAATTAGACATTGTGCCAACTGCATTCACATTGAGAGTGTTTAACAATGCATTATGTTTGATGTTTGGTAAAATTGTCCTACCCATACAACTAGGCCTAAATACCATCTCTATGATGTGTCATGTGATAGAAGGATCCATGTACTACAACATCCTGCTAGGGAGGACTTGTATTTAGGAGATGCATTACATTCCATCGATATTATATCAGTGCATGAAATACGTTCACGAGGGATAAGTTCACGTGGTACCATCATATGGAGAACCATTAAAATTTGTGAACATGGTAGATCTACCAGGGGGTTTCATACTCCCGTCAATGCACCTAGACATCCATCCAAAAATCATCAGCTAAGATTCTAGAAAGAAAGCAAAGAGTAGATTCTCAACCGTTTATATTTGTGTCACACAGATCTGAGCATACTACTACTACTTCCTTGAGATCGAATTCATCAGTGATGCTTCGAGACAATAGGAATTTAAAGGTGAAATTAGGTGAAAAATAGAAAATACATATTCCTGAACTAGTCGTCAAGGAGGCTCCCATCCCCATGGATGTAGAGGAAGCCCAAGACATAGCCGAGGAGGTGCCTCAGCCTGCCTCGAATGCATCATCAATAGGGTCATCCGCATTGTAGTTGATGGTACATATCACCAACATAGGGTGTAAACACTAAAATATGGTTAAGCCTATTAAGCATCCATAAAAAATGATCAAATTGGCATCATAAGGCCCCTTGGGAAGCCCTTAGAAGGCTCACAGTGGTTCTAGCCATGCCAAAAGAGGTTTTGGAGGCTTCTGGCCCAATTTTGGGAGGTTTTGGACCAAAATTCACCACTTTCACACCCTAGGATGGTGGCAGATTCCCACCATCCCACCACCATCCCACCCTGGTATGGTGGTGAGCCATCATACCAGGGTGGGATGATGAGCAAGTTTTACCCATAAAAAGTCAAATCTGGGACAAATGACATCCATAAAATTCCATTTACCTTACTAATTGAATCATGTGGGTTAGAGGGCATTGTATCCTTATGACATGCCTCATAATGGAGTCTAAAAATGGATATTCTCTTCCACATCCATTGCATGCCTCCCTTTTGACAAATGGCACCTCCTGCCATGCATTCCCTTGCATGCCTTTTTGCACATAAGACCCTTTGGGCTATAAAATGGGTTCAATATCCATAAAAAAAACATAGGGAGGAGTTCTAGGATAAGCAATGGAGTTTTTCCAAGATTTTCCCTCACTTATTGTGCTCTCTTTCCCTCAAAATATATTCTTAGCGAAGGAGGTTACCGAGTGACTTCAAGAGGGTCTTTTGGGCACAACTTTACCATCCGGGTGAATTTCTTCACCAAATTCAATGGAAATACACATTAGAGTGTTTTGGACCATTCCCCACTAGGATTGGTAGCAAAATATGTGCATAATTGGTGGTTATCCCCTCCCAGGGTGCCCTCCAATTAGTTGCAGTCACCACCATCCCCCTAGTGATGAGGAAAAATACTTGCATAATTTCTTTACTTTTTTTTTAGTATTATTCTAGACTATCATAGGATTCTTAATTTCAAATTTCATGCAATGTGGAGTTAAATTGGATGAGATATCACATTTTTAAGTTTTTGTAGGTTCGTAGGGCCCATATGGGCACCCCAGTTGCATGCAGGTGGATCTATGCCTCATTTTGAAAATATAACCACATGGGTTGTCTTGAAATGTTTATTTATGTATTCTGTCCAAATTTCATGTGTTTTGGATATGTTTAGGGGTAGAAATTGCTTATCTTGGTCTTCGTAGGTTGCATATGGGTGGCACAAAATTGAGGGCCTACGGATGCAATTTCAGATATTTTTTTGGTGATATCCCTTAAAAACCTCCTATTTAACATCCCCATAAATTTTTAAGTCATTCTAAGTTGATTTGATATATTTTTAATATATATGCACTTTTGTGCCTGTGGGGATTGCATGTTTTCCTTCACACACATTTGCTCTTTGACCATTTTTGCTTCCTTGTGTGTATATATAAGTCATTGGTAAGTAATATCAGACATAAAATATCAGAGATACCAGTAGCAATGGCATTAGCTCACCCACTTTGATTGTGGGTACGAGGAAAGACACTGGATGTGCACCCGAATTTCTTAAAGGATTTGATCCTTGGGCATCAAAAATTTGTAATAATTGTATCACATTTTATCCCTCAATGGTACTTCTATGTAACCTTGTATATGATCCACCAAATTAATGAGGATACTTGTTTCATTTCATATCTTTTTGTTTGGTTTTTGCTTCCATTTTACATGCATGCTTTCGTTTGATGCTCATATACTATAGGGGATATATATATATATATATTTTTTTTTTTTCTTACCATTAGGTGCACATTTTTTCCCTACTTCAGTTGTTATCATGATGGTACCCTTGTCCCTTGTGCTTTGGATGAAAATTTGACTCCTTTTTGCCATTTTTGCCCTTTTTGTGTTGGAGGTGCTCCTCTTCCCACCCTAGAACGGTGGCAGAACCTTTATGTGGCTCACCCTAGGATGGTGGCTTCACCATAACACCCTAATATGGTGGTGGGGCTTCTAATAATCCCACCCTGGAGTGGTGAAGAAACAGAGAAATTTTTGCTCAAAATCCTAGAATTTGGAGGTCTCAAAGCTGATAAGGTGAGTGCATAAACCCTTTGTTTTTCTACTACATTTTCAGATACTATTAAAATTGGTTTTTCTTGCCTCATTTTTTTGCATAGAAAGGTTAAAAATCATATTTTTCTTTTCTTATAACATAAAATAGCAAAAGGAAGAAGAAAAATCCAAAATAAATTTGAAGTAGCAATGCATCTTCGTGGCTTGATTGCTTGTGGCTTACCCAATGAGTAAGTTAGCATTTAGGATTTGCATTCATAAGTTACATTTTTAGTTTCTTTATCCTAAATTTTGAAAGTAAAATGCACTTATTTTCATGAATTTAGTGAATGATCATCGAATGCTTCTTTACTTACTTTATTGGATTAAAAATAACCACACATACCATGATCCACTTAAAACACTAATGAGTTGGACTTCATCCCCAACCATTGGTAGAGCACAAGTGACGGTGGGTTTCATATCCATCCACTTGGCTCAAATCCCATGAACCCGATCCATATTTCCAATGCCGATTCCAAGATCCATCATAGCCCATGGGTTATAGCATGCATCACCCTTCGAGGAGGTGTATCACAGACTACGGGTGAATTGGGTGAGGAACTGGTAGGACCTGTGCTCCCTGGCCATGTGTGGACCTCATCACCACACATTATAGGTGGGATAATGCAACCTGGAGTTCATATCTATGTTGAAAATATATGAGCATACATATGAAATCCAATTAAACGTTTGAGTACATCATCCAACAATATTTCAAACACATGACATAAGGTCATCCTTTGCAAAAAAACACATCTGAAACACATAAAATAGTTTAGGGACTCACATATAAAAATTAAAAGAGAATCATCTATTTGTTTAGTGTTTCCTTTTCTATTTGTTTTTTCATTAAAAATTTGTAAAGAAGATAAATCACTTGGGTATTGATAGAGGAGCGCAATGGTGCGCACTTGCATCTAGGCCCAAGCACAGGTAGAAGCTATGAAGAGTGGATTAGGAGACATGAATAATTTCTAATATAGCCCTAGGGACTTGGTTATACCTCCCTAGTGAGATTCTACTCCACCTAGACCCAAGACAATAGGGCATGAGCCTCATATCGAAAGGGATCATCTATGAGACATCCTGAGGGATGATGAGCATTACTTGGGAGAGTGTTCCTAGTACATAGATATTTCATAGGCCTTCCTTGGTGAAATGAAACTACGCATCAAAGTGCTAATAGACAGAGTGGTGCCACACATCCATGTTCCTATCAGGTCTGACATGCCTAATCATAGGCATGAGCATAAATTCACACACTAACCGAAGCAAGTTGATACGACTTTACCTCTACATCACATTGATAGGATATAATAGCTCATGTAGCTCGATAGGAATGACACTCGTTGATCAAGGCAAGCCAATTCTGCCCTACCTTTCCTTTTCCAAGAGGGAAGACATGAGGAGATCCTATATTTTCATCAGGAATAATATTCCATGCATGCCTGATGTGCCTCTGTGCTAGTTGAGTATAATGAACATATGTTCTAGCCCAAACCTCGAGTCAATGCGGTGAACCTCAAGAGAGGCAAGCACCCTATGGAGACCATCGAGTATATTGAATGAGATAGGCCCTAGGGTGAGATTCCTAGGCCACATAGGCCTTGCACTATGGATCAAATTAGGCAAGTGGTTGCATGATATACAGAACACCAAACCCAGTTTAAGAAGCTTCAGTGAGACAAAGAGCAATTAGAGTGCTTGCACCAGCTTGAGAAATAAAGGATCAAATGACAGACCAATGAGCTATTCCAGAAGACTTTACGAGATAGGGTGCCTACCCCTAAGACACATAGGTAGGAATTCCATTCGAGGCAACCCATGCTCATTCGAGATAGGTCCCCAAGACCTTATCCAATGTTACCTCCATGACATCCTAGGCCAGATCGGGAGATGCCTTCCAAGACAAACATAGCGAATACCCCCATCTATAGACCGGCTTGAGAGACACCTTACGAGGCCTATACTGAGCATGAGCCAAAAGTAGATTATGTGGAGATACCTTACCAAGGTAGGGGGTGATTTTCCACCACCCCATAATAGGTTAGAGGACCCTAGACCTCCCCCATAAGATGTAAATAAGGATGAGTATATTAAGTCCTCACACCCATATAAAGTATTGCTAGAACACCTGGAGTTAGTTGAGAACAAGACCTCTAGATCGGGATCTCAAAATCCCACTATGTGCTAGTTGCATAGTCAACCCATCCATCCTTCAGTACCTGCACATCCCTACCCAAAGCAATTTAATTTACCTCAATTGGCCACCTTTAAGGGAGAAGAGGACATGCAAGAACATGTCACTAGGTTATTAGGTCAATGCTTTGGCATTCATGACAATGATGCTTTGCTTCTAAGGAAATTTATGACTACCCTCGTTGGCCTCACCTCTAAGTGGTTTTACCAACTCCCTAAGCATAGCATCCACAATATAGACCAACTTGTGAATGCATTCATAGAATTATTTACTTTCAACACCAAGAGCAAGGCAACACTGGTTGATGTAACTAGGTTGAAACAGTATGATGATGAGTCAATAACAAACTATGGCAATAGATAGTGAACCCTACTCGCCAAGCTACATTATCTTCTCCCCATGTTAGAGTTGACTTAGATGTTCTCTAAAAGTTGCTTGAATCCAAACTCCTTGTTCTTGCAGTTGTAGCAATACCCCACTCTTGAAGATGCCTTAGCACAGGCTAGGATCATCGAAGAAACCAAGATTCAAGAGGGTGATATTGTGAAGCATCACAAGAAGGAATGGAATAAGAATGCTAAAAGCACCCCAGTGCAACCAAATTCAATAGTAGTAAATCAGTTTCAATTAGTGTCTCGGGGTCGACGCAAGTTGTGCCACCTCAAATGCCTAATTATCAGGCCACTCCTAGGAACTATGCCAAGGACAAATAGAATGGTCAAGGGCAAAGTCAACAGCATTGCCCCAAGCAATAATTCATGCCCATTGTAGAATCTATGGACTCACTATTTGATCACCTCTTAGTGGCCAATGCAATTCATCTACCTGAGAGTTGACCTATCAATCCAAATGCACCGAAGCCCAAAGGATACAGAGAAGACCTATATTGTAAATTTCATAGGCAAAATAGGCATGATGTGCAAATGTGCTATAAATTCAAACACTTGGTGCAAGACCTAATTTATAGGAATTCCCTTTAGGTAGACAACCCTATCACACCAAACAATCAACATATGGAGGTCTTCAAGGACCCCTTGCCTACCCACGTGGAGCAGGCCAAACCAGTGCCCCAAGTGAATGAGTTTCACTATGCCCCTCCTAAGTAAGGGTATGTTGGCATGGTTAGTATTGTTACAAGAAATAGGTGGTATCCAAGTCCAACCACACCACTTGTGGCTCAGAATGATTTCCCTTCGACATCACAACCTATACCACCTCTCGAGATGAGCCTTCCACCTAATCCTATAGTCACCATTAAGAGTAAGCTCGCTCAGATTTTAAGAACAATATATGCCCGACTCTCCATCTATAAGATCATACATAAATCACAACCTCATAAAGAATCCTTGATGGATATCCTTAAGGCAATTTAGCTTCAACCCCAAGAGTCTAACTCATTCAACAATTTTGTGGGGCATGTATGACAATGCATGGAACTGGTGATTACCTTTTGAGAAGAACTTAAACTGATTATGCATGATATGGTGGATCCCCCTTTACACATGGTCGCATGTGTGAATGGAACACCATACAAGAGAGTGTTGATAGACAATGGGTCTTCAAGCAACATCATAACTGCAATAGCTCTCAAGAACTTGAAGCTCCCAACATCTCACATTGTCACATATACCTACACCCTTCAAGCATTCAATAATGTCATATGCTCAATGGTTGGTACAATCATCTTACCTATTTAGGTGGGATAAAATATCATCTCGATGATGTGCCACATCTTGGAGGGGGATATGGCATACAATATCTTGTTAGGAAGACCATGGATTAGGGACATGAAGTGTGTCCCTTCCATTGCTCACCAGTGCCTCAAGTACACTCACAAAGGGTAAGTTCATGTCATCCCCATAGACCTAGAGCCCTTCAAGTACTACAACATGGTGCAGCAGTTACCCGAGTTTACCTTACCATCGACACATCTAGATTTTTAGCCAACAAGGTTTGACCCCGCCACTACCAAATACCATGCCATCCTCATCATCGACTCTGTCTCAAATGCCTAGTACACCAGTGGATACTTTGCCTAGGAACCCATATAAGTAGCCCATTGATGAGGTCCAACTGACCATATCCACTATCTCTATAGAGGATATACCTAGCCTAGATGATGAAGAGACACCACACGAGGAAAACGATGAGCCAGATCAAGTCTCACTCTCATAACTCTTCTATCTATAGTCCTAGGTTATAGTGCACCTAGCTTCTACCATATTGGGAGAATACATGGTTAGGAATATCACCACTACTCCTACTATAGATTCGATGCAAGACATGGGTAGACCCCGTCTTCCCTTAGGCACTATCGTGCCTCTTCGTATTCCCATTAATCAAATGAATTTTATCTATGGGGGCCTTTACTATGGCATCGAACCTTACCAACAATAGGAGAAGGATGAGGAGCCTTTTGTAGAAGACATTAACTACTTGTCTAACCCTAACTTCACCTTGAAGTACCTTGACCTATGCAACTAGCATAGTTATGGGTTAGGCATGTATGAGAAAGGCACAAGAATCCCTTATCAACCGTAATATCAAATACCCTTTGATAAGTTAGGAGTGGGATGCAATAATCCCCTGCCTCTAGATGTCCTCATGGATGGCCTAAATTACCTAAATATAGGCTATGGGGATGGGTTGGCCCAAGACGCTTATGCTAATCCCAATACAGTCTATTCCCTGGGGGACTACTTCCCACTGCTATATGGTAACCCTATGATCCTCAATAATATTCTTCCACATTTTAAGAGAGGGGAGGGTTTGTGAATTTGTCCCCATGTCTGTGATGAATCAGATCAAGGCACCTCATATGAATGGACCTCAGATGATGATTCAGGTTACAAATTGGTGCCACATGACCCTTTTGAGTCGGATAGTGATCATTCAAATGTTGTTCCTATTTATGACCAATAGGAGGACCTACTATGTATGTTCCCTTTCCCTGATCCTATCTAGAAGTATATCCTTCCTCCTAAAGATCTGATTCACCCATAAGAAGCTAGACCTCATAGGGAGGGCATAATTAATTTGATTAAGTAGCTGGATCCTCATGAGCCTAAGGCACTACGATATGAGAATGAAGTAGTCCTCATTCATGATAATGATTATGAGGAACTAGCATATATGGGACCACACTTACCTGATCACCTAATCCCAAGGGGCAACAATGAGATTCCCACTGAGGATGAAACAGAGAGGGCATACCTTGGTCCTCAGTACTTGTGTCATCATCATGAGCCCATCGACATAGAATAAGTCTATCATCAATTGTATGTTGGCCCATGCTTAATGGAAAGGCCTATAAATTTAGGCTATATTCACCATGAGGTCTTCCCTAACCTACCAACACACATGGAGCTCCTTGAACCTAATGATCCCATCATGCAGTCTGTTCTTAGATAGGATCCGATGATCCCCATACTCCCAGAACCACATCTGGAGGTGGGAGATGATATAAATATACAATCACATGCCCATGGTCCTAGAGAGTAGAAACATTCCATAAATATGATCTCCATTGATTTGACCACACCACTTCACAACCCAATCGATCCTTTGAAGAAATGCCATCTAGATCTAGATGTGATTTACTAGGATCACATTGATTCACCCCCATCACCCTCTGAGCATTGGAATTGTGGTGGATTGTTTCACTTCTCCGTAGGGCCAACTCATGATGTATTCCATGCTAAGGAGGAACCCAAGGTTCCCATCATGTATTTAAATCCAGCTGATGACATCCATTTGATCCCTACTCTCCATCAATTGGAGGAGGGGTTACATATGTCAATCGAGCCTACGGTTGACAAGGATATCGGCTCAAATCCTAAAAACCTGTAATGTATCAAGCTAGGGAAAAGCCTATCCCCCTTAGAGCAAGCCTATTAAATAGCCCTTCTCACAAATAAGAAGGCAAATTTTGCATGGTCTTATAAAGACATGCCAAAACTAGATTCAAATCTGGTTACCCACAATCTAATGCTTGACCCCAAAGCCAAGACTGACAAGAAAAAATTGAGAAATATGCACCCAACAGTGGCCTTGATGGTCAAATATGAGCTAAAGAAACTGTTGGATGCCAAGTTTATCATTTTTGTAGACTATCCACCATGGTTTTCCAACATGGTCCCCGTCAAGAAGCCTAATAGGAGGATTCGCATTTGCACCGATTTTTGAGACCTAAAAAAAGCGAGTCCTAAGGATGATTTTCCTTTGCCAAGCATCTATGCCCTAGTAGATGCCATCGCAGGCCATGAAATGCTCTCCATTATGGATGGATTCTTTGGATATAATCAGATTTGTATCAACCCAAAAGACCAGCTCAAAATGGCATTCACAATGCCTTGGGGAACATTTTGTTACAATGTCATTCCCTTTGGTCTTAAAAACACCAATGCCATCTACCAGCGTTCCATGACTACATGCACAAGATTTTGGAAGATTGCATGAATGACTTACTGGATAAATCTTTATTATGTCATGAGCACCTAGATTTCTTTCACAAAGTCCTCAATCACCTTATTGAACATAATATGAGACTGAACCCTAAGAAGTGAGTCTTTGATGTCACATCTGGAAAGCTCTTGGGATTTATAGTTTCCAAATGAGGCATCGAAGTAGACCCTAACAAGGTCAATGAAATCCTTGAAATGCCTCCCTCAACTAACATCAAGCATCATTATAGCTTGCAGGGGAGGATTGCATCCATAAAACGCTTCATAGCACAACTATCAGACAAGTGTCAACCCATGAACAAAATTTTGCACAAGGAGGTCACATTCCACTAGGATGATGAGTTTCAGGATGCCTTTGATGCAATTAAACAATACCTAGCTTCTCCACTAGTACTAGCTCCACCTAAACCATGGGTGTCATTCTGATTATATATCTCAGCTATTGAGATTGCATTGGGTTCCATGTTAGCCCAAAATAATGAATTACACAAGGAACAAACCGCATACTATCTCAATCACACCCTAGTGAGCTATGAGGTCAAGTACGCATACGTCAAAAAGTTATGTCTGGCATTGGTTTTTTCTACCAAGAAGCTATGACGCTATATGCTCATCCACACTACGTATGTTGTATCTAAAGAGAATTCATTGTGAGACATGATGAGTCATACTTATAATAGTAGTTGAATGGAAAAATGGATCATGTTGTTGACAAAATTTGACCTGGAATTCATAGGACAAAATTCAATCAAGGATCAAGTCATTACTAATCAACTTGTAGAGGCTTCTCTCTAGGATGATCAACCTCTTTACATGGAGCTTCACGATTATGGAGTCTTCCAGATATCATAATCACCTAATTTTGATGAGCCTAAGTCATAGGCAGATATGACTCTTTTCTTTGATGGCTCCAAATGTGATCAAGGGGGTGGCGTAGGGATCATTTTTCACACTGCATGAGTCTCCCATACCCCTATTATTTAAACTAAATTTATTGTGTACTAATAACAATGACGAGTACGAATCCTTGATCATAGGTCTTCAAATGGCTATTGCCATGAAAATAACCAAACTCAATATTTTTGGTGACTCCTTGCTTATAGTGAACCAGGTCAAGGGAATCTACCAGTGTAAGTGCCTAGTTTTGCAAGCCTACAAAGCCCTTGTGAATAAACTCCTATCAAAGTTTGAATGGTATGACATCGAGGCACTCGCTCGATCATTTAATAGTTTTGTGGATACAATGGCCTCCTTATGATCCTTGATCCTACAAGACCCCATAGACGAGATGAAAACCATTCAAGTCAAGATGCTACAATCAGTGGTTGAGCAAGAAATCACTCAAGCCATGCCAGAAATCCATTTGATTCAAATAGAACCTCATCAAGAGAGATTCTCACACATTCATGAGTGCTTGAATCATACCGCTTGGGGGACTTTGTTCTCCCAAACCCCTTTTGATAGCAGCATAGTGCTATTCTTACAAGTTCTATCCCAATCAGTATTTGCTTGAGATGAACTTCATGAGGGACAAGAAATTCATGCAATCGAGGCTTCCACATAGTAGGACTTTTCTACACAAATTAGAGAGTACCTAAAGCTTTGTAATCTCCCTCTTGGATTATCGCACGCTGACAAAAGGATATTTAAATGAAAGGCAGCAAAATTTATCTTGTTAGGAGATAACCTATACCGTCGGAGCTACGAAGTAACCCTCCTTCATTGCTTAGAGTATCAAGAATAGACTTGGGCAATGGCCCAAGCACATAATGGTACTTGTGGTGGCCATTTTAGTGGCATGGCCATCACAAAGTGCATTATTCACATGGGATATTATTGGCCAACTTTAGAGTGATATTTTTGCACATATGTGAGGAAGTGAATGAAATGTCAACACCATGCTAACTTGACACATGTACCTCCTCAGAAATTACAACCGATCCAATCAGCTTGGCCATTTTCACAATGGGGGTTGGATTTAATCAGGAAAATATCCCCTATATCATCGGGCTATCACCACATTTATCATTATGGCTATCGAGTATTTTACAAAGTGGGTGGAAGAAATCACCCTTACCACTACGACAGGACCCTGCATAGTAGAGTTGATATTCCATAATATCATTTTTCATTTTGGTATTCCATCCAAGATCATTTTGTATAATGGTAAATCATTCAATAATAAATATGTGCATGCTTTGATAGAAAAATATAATATCCATCATAGCTTTTCAACACCATATTATCTGCAAGCAAATGGGCAAGCAAAAGCATCAAACAAGAAATTAAGTACCATACTAAAGAAAACATTCAAATAGAATCATACCGATTGGCACACACAAATGTCGCTTTCCCTATGGGCTTATTGCACTGGAATTCGAATACCCATTGGGGCAACCCCATTTTCACTAGTGTATGGCACTGAGGCAGTCATGCCTCTAGAGCTAGAAATACCATCGTTGTGCATATCCATGCAGGATTTTATCGATGATGATACTGTGTGACAAGCTTGAATAGATCAAGTTATGTTTTTTGATGAACATTGCATTAATGCTCTTGAGCATATACATGTGTAGCAAGAGAGGTTCAAGAGAGCCTACAATATGAAAGTTCATCTTAGATACTTTCAGGTTGGTGATCTCATCCTAAAAGATAACCAACAGAACTCTAGCTTGCCACCCCACCTATGGGATAATTTTACGATAAACTGGTTAGGTCCCTTTGTCATCACTAGTCAAATCAGGCCCTAAACTTATCACTTGGACTCCATTGAAGGTTTCAAGAATCCTAAACCCTTGAACATCCTTCACTTATGACCATTTCATGCTTAGAGAGCACCAACAAAAGGCTCCTAGTAGTTTTTCATCATCTAGGTCAAATAAAGACACTCCTAGACTATCTACAATCATCTAGGTCAACCCTAAAATCCCCAAAGTCATCCATAAGTTCTTTGGTCATAGCCAAATACCCCTAGGTAGTTGTAGATATTTTTTAAGTGCCACTACCCGTCTAGGTCACCCAAAAGGCTCCTAGCAGTTTTTCATCATCTAGGTCAAATAAAAATGCTCTTGTACTATCTACGATCATCTAGGTCAACCTTAAAAGCCCCAAAGGAATCCATAAGTACTTTGGTCATAGCCAAATACCCCTAGGTATTTGTAGAAACTTTTTGTGTCATTGACCGTCTAGGTCACCCAAAAGGCTCCTAGAAATTTTTCACCATCTAGGTCAAATAAAAATGCTCCTAGACTATCTACGATTGTCTAGGTCAACCCTAAAAGTCCCAAAGACATCCATAAGATATTTGGTCACAAAAAAATACCCCTAGGTAGTCGTAGACACTTTTTAAGTCTCGTTGACCATCTAGGTCACCCAAAAGTCTCCTAGTGGTTTTCCACCATCTAGGTAAAATAAAAATGCTTCTAGACTATCTATGATCGTCTAGGTCAACCCTAAAATCCCCAAAGGCATACATAATCCCTTTGGTCACAACCAAATGCCCCTAGGTAGTCATAGACACTTTTTAAGTGTCACTGACCATCTAGGTCACCCAAAAGGCTCCTAATTATTTTCATCGTCCAAGTCAAATAAAAATGCTCCTAGACTATCTATGATCATCTAGGTCAAACCTTAAATACCCAAAGGAATCCATAAGCCTTTTTATCATAACCAAATACCCTAGGAATTTGTAGACACTTTTTAAGTTTCACTACCCATCTAGGTCACCTAGAACGCTCCTAGGCAATCAACAGTCGTCTAGGTCAAACAAAAATGCTCCAAGGGTGTCTACAACCCACTTGGTCAATCTAAAATACCACTAGACTATCTACAAATCATCTAGGTCAACCCCAAAGGCCCCAAAGTCATATTTAAGCCCCTTTGTCACCCCCAAATGGCCCAATGGCCCCCAATTAAGCCCGTTGGTCACATGTATATACATATCAATCAAAAACTTAAAAAACAAAAATCATTAATGCATAAAAATACAAAAATATTACACTCCCATAAAATTGGATACCCTTGCATTATCGCTTCCATTAGGCATATTCTTCATTACACATTGCATTTTTTAATTACTCATGCATGTCTAGCACTAATATTGTACACTAGTCACAATTCACAATCAATGTTGTCAAGGTCACCATTCACCTCATTCCATAGTTACTTATCATTTCCATCTACATTTCCATAGTCATGTCTATTCCCTTCACTTAGCCATTTGTTTTAGAATGTCAGTAGGGTTTTCAATCACTCAGCCATATCTAGTCTCTACTCAAATTTTGTAGAAGGCTAGTGATATTTTTAGGAGGTAGAGTCTTGCTTAGATTGTGCCTCGCATACATCAAATCCCAACACATTTCACACTAATAAATCCAAGTTTTGCAAAAAGAAAGATGAAACCTACAAAGTGGTCTAGGGAACCTTAAGTGAAAAGGTCATCCTGCTCATCTCCCTGTGTGAATGGTTCAAGAATGTTGAGAATTGGTAAAAGGACAAGCTATTCCCTACCCAATTCCCCAAAATAAACAGTGGTTTTCACCACTATCAAAAATCCCAATTCCAAAAATCCAAAAGGTTCAAATCAAATTTCGGAATCAAATTCCCAAAAAATTCAAAGTCAAAATCCTCAAAAATCAACAAGTAAAAATGAAAATAAAAAGAAACAATGGTTATCCCCACTCCCCAAATCCCTTTCTCAAAGAAAAAATAAAAAATAAACAATGATTCTCATCACTACATATGAGAAAGTATCCCAATAAAATTAAAGAAAATAAGGGAGCTTGAGCTTGAATCTCTAGAATTCTCAACATTTAACAAACCATTTAGGTGATCCTTATTACAATTTTGATGGATAGCGTACCTAGAAATTGCAATTTCCTAAATGCATGATGATATGTCTACCACATTAGCTCTATGTGTAGACCAATGTTTGCATGTGGATGAGATAGCTTTTGGTCACCTATACTACCTAGTGGTCTAATCCAACTAAGTACAAAACTTCAAATTGTGGCATTCATAGAGTGATCCTCATTACAATTTTGGTGGTAGCCTATCTATAAATGGTGGTATCTTTATGCATCTTGTAGGAATGAACTCACTAGCACACACAGGGATATTGAGTATCTTGGTCATCCTAAACATATTCATACCTTGTCAAAAATTCTTGCATGATGAGTATACAAATTTTGATCTGTTGACTAGAGTGTTTGACTCTCATGAAAACCTCATAGACATCCTATAAACATCATGTCATTCATATCATTTTACCTCATCCATTTCAGTTACACTATTCACAAATCCATTATATAGTCTCATGACAACATTACATATGAGTTGACATAATATATATCATTTATGGTGATAGCATAATATGTCATATAGTCTACACATTTCATCCTCTAAATCAATAAATCATCCATCTCACCATACATCCATGCATGTACAAAATCAAATCAAATCACATTACAACATATGCATATAGGGTAGACATCCATCATCATCTCATAAATCAAATTGCATACATTTCATAAAACAATAAACACATGATGATAAACCACATAAAAAGCTCATATATATGTGTATATGTATGGGACAAAAAGATACATCAAGTTGTCTGTAGGCTATAATAAAATGAGTCCTCAGACTTCACACTACTAAACAATACAAAAACACAAAATGATTCATGCAAGCCACTACCATGGTCACGCAAGACCGGTACTATGACTCACACTCCCACCTGTAGTCATAGTCCTCTATGAACTCCCATACCTACTACCACCTACCCTATCAGCCCTACACCTTGACCTTGGCACCTCCAACCTAAAGGAGGACTGCCCTGTCCTGTTGTGGTGACTCTAGTATGATCCACTAGTAGCTGCATCATCTCGTAGATGCCCTCCAATGTGCACTACCTTATTCTCCAACTAATCCACATAGGCTTTCCCTTGTGGGCACCGTGCCTGGTAAGTATCCACCACAAAATGGAGTTGTGTCACCTCTACCTATAGCCTAGCCACCTCACCACTGCTGGAGCCCTCACGTGTAGGGCTTTGAGATCGCAACTATGCCTGAAGAGATAATATCTCGACCTAAGCCACCTGTACCTCAGCTTGCTATGCTGCTAGCTCCACCTGTACATAATATACCTATATTTGTAGGAGATATCTCTCTTTCCTAACCCTCAGTAGCTCATCCCATAGATCTATCTTTGTATCACCATGTGCCATCGATGGTGCTTGCACCTCCTCATCCTTGATAGCATCATACCCAAAGTCACCTCTATATCCTAAGTCCAATAGAACCACATGCTCCCATGCCATGTGTCCCTACCGATATCTTGCCTCACCATGGTCCTCATCAAAAACCTTCTAATGTTCCTCCCTAGCTACACCTCTCCCTAGTGGCCCCTCTCCATGCTACTAGCCTATCACCCACCAAGTGCCATACTCCGCTATAGTTCCAGCATCATCCACATCTGGAATATCTACTACAAGATCCATATCCTGTGCCACTACCTCTACTATTGGCCACACCAATGTCTTATCATCCCTACGATGTTGATAAGGCACCATCTCATTGGGCATGCCCTGACATAGCCCAAAATATTGCATCACCCGAGAAAAATGGAAGTACTCCAACAAGCCATCTACCTCGCTACACCCTACAGAGTTGTACAATAGCCTCTGACCACTTTAGGTAATCTCTGTATGGCCTCCAAAACACCTACTCTACCCTGAGTCATGAGAACATATTTGCATAGTGAGCCATATCACCTATGAATTTTTGACTCTATCCCCTCTCCTAAGCCCTCTACCATAGGATGGCATATCCCATATTCCTATCTACCAGCTATACCCAAGTCATCCATGGTAGCCCATGTGGTCACCCCACAACTATGTGTTACCATCCCCAACACTACAAAAAAAAGCTACATCCCACACCCTTTCACAGATAGTAGTGAATCTCATACAACTTGTTGTAGAGTTGTGCCAGTAGTGTAGTACCCCATGCCATCACCAGTGGCTCCACCACAATACACCTCACCAGTGCAAACACTATCTCCACCAGGTTCCATGGGAACCTCACTCTAGAAGAGTTAGGTAATAGCATATTGGAGATGAGTGTCATAAGTAGTGTATGCCTCACCCCCAATACCTTTGCCTCGTTCCATAATCCTACCAGCATACCCCCCTTTAAGCAATCTAGATTTATTGTCTCTAGATCATAACTAAAGTGCTCCACTACTCAGAATCACTCTCCTATTCCTCACCTCTCAAGCACCAAAACAACTCAAATTAGGTCCAAATTTTACATGGATCAAAATGCAACCATGAGGATGATAGGAGGGATGGAATAGTTGTTAAATAATGCTCTAATAAGGCCATTGTTTCTGTAACACCCCTCGAGAATATAGTTTTCATCTCCTTTCCTCCATGAAAACTCAACAAAGTCACCAAAATCCTCTCCAAATTACCATATTTTTCAAGACGCAAAATTGAAGGTAACCATAATATAAGTCAATTGGGTCAAGTGACTCATCAATTTTCTCACTGGTTATTCCCTCATTGACTCATTTCTTAAGGGGGTAGTCATACTCATTCCAAATTAGCAAGCACACACTCAATTACGCAAATAGTGGTCGTTCAACGAATCTTTGAGAAAGATAATCATGCCCCTACTTCGGGCAGCAAACAAGCACCCAATATCACATCATAATGCTTGAAATTACTAAAATAATGAAGTCATGGGCCCTATCCCTTAATGAAAGACAATTTCTAGGCAAGCTCATTTAGAGTGTTAGAAACAAGGACTCAAGAACGCACCCCCTTTCCATTATTGGGGCATCTAAAGTTGGTTAGGTTATCAAGTAACCTTAATAATTCCACATTTTAGTCATCTATTTTTTCTTAGCACTATGCTACACACAACACATCTCAAAAAGGGGCATCTGTAGACTCTAAAATATGGTTAACCCGATTAAGCATCCATAAACAATGATCAAATTGACATCATAAAGCCCCTTGGGCAGCCCTTAGAAGGCTCACAATGGTTCTAGACACTCTAGAAGAGGTTTTGGAGGCTTCTAACCAAATTTTGGGAGGCTTTGGACCAAAATTCACCACTATCCCACCCTAGGATGGTGGTAGATTCCCACCATCCCACCCTGGGATGGTGGTGAGCCATCATCCCAGGGTGGGACGGTGAGCAAGTTTGACCCAGGAAAAGTCAAATCTGGGATAAATGGCACCCAAAAACTACCATTTACCCCATCAATTGAAGCATGTAGATCAGAGAGCACTGCATCCTTATGAATGCATCATAATGGAGGTCAAAAATAGATATTCTCTTCCACATCCAGTGCATGCCTCCCTTTTGACAAATGGCGCCTCCTGCCATGCATGCCCTTGCATGCCTTTTTGCACATAAGCCCCTTTGGGCTATAAAATGGGTTCAATTTCCACACAAAAACATAGGTATGAGTTCTATGATATGAAATAGAGTGCTATCAGTAATTCCCCTCATTTTATTGTGCTCTCTTTCCCTTAGAATCTCTTCTTAGTGAAGGAGGTTATCGGGTGACTTCAAGAGGGTCTTTTGGGCATAAATTTACCATCCGGGTGAATTTCTTCATCCAATTTGATGAAAATACCCCTTATAGTATTTAGGACCATTAACCACTAGGATTGGTAGCAAAAGGTGTGTAGAATTGGTGGGTATCCCCTCCCAAGGTGCCCTCCAATTAGTTATAGTCACCACCGTCCCCCAGGATGAGGAAAAATCCTTGCACAATTTATTTAATATTTTTTTTAGTATTATTATAGACTATCATAGTATGTTGCATTTCAAATTTCATGCAATTTACAGTTAAATTGGCTGATATATCACATTTTTAAGTTTTTGTAGGTTCGTAGGGCCCATCCGAGCATGCAACTACCCATCCGAGCACCCTAGTTGCATGTAGGTGGATCTGTGACTCATTTTGAAAATATAACCATATGGGTTGTCTTAAAATGTTTATTTATGCATTCTGTCCAAATTTCATTTGTTTTGGACATGTTTAGGGGTGGTAATTGCTTATCTTGGTCTTTGCAGGTTGTAGACAGGTGACACAAAATCAAGGGGCCTACGGATGTAATTTTAGATTTTTTTTTGGTGATATCCCTTCAAAACATCCTTTTTAACATCCCCATAAATTTTCAAGTCATTCTGAGTTGATTTGATATATTTTTAATATATATGCCCTTTTGTGCCTATGGGGATTGCATGTTTTCCTTCACACACACTTGCTATTTGAACCTTTTTGCTTCCTTGTGTGTAGGTGCAGGTTTCTAGAAGGCATTGGGAAGGAATATCAAACATCAAATATCAGAGATACTAGTAGTGGTGGCATTGGCCTACCCACTTCGATTGTGGGTACGAGGAAAGACATTGGATGTGCACCCGGATTTCTTGAAGGATTTGATCCTTGGGCACCCAAACTTTGTAACAATTGTATCACCATTGAGCACTCAAGGGGACCAATTTTTAACCTTGTATCTGATCCACAAAATTGATAAGAAGGATACTTGTTTCATTTAATATCTTATTGTTTGGTTTTTGCTTCCATTTTACACACATTCTTTCGTTTGATGCTCATACGCTATAGGGGATAGATACATAAATTGTTGCTTATCATTAGGTGCACTTTTTTTAACTACTTCACAGGGTTAGGTGAGTATATTATGCAGAATATAACATTCATACCTATTTTGGAGACTGCATAGGAGATGGGCCGACCGCATGCCCATTGGTTTTCGGTTGGATCGGTGGTTCCATTAGGAGAGCCACCTAATAAAACTAATTTTTTTTACATTGGGCTGGATAATATTCTAGAATTAATGCCTATGTATGAGTATGGTGATTCACTATAAATGTTCACTATTTATCCAACCCAGAGTACTCCATGTGTATTTTTGAGCTATATCATTAGCATGGGTACGGACTTGGCTTGTTTGAACAGGGACGTAGGACTCCGCTCGAGCCATGCTATCAGCTAGAAAATGATAGGTTCAGCCTAGGATTATAGATACAAGGACAATATGACTTTATCATAGCATATTTAGATCACTTGTACCTTAGTCTAGGGTATGACATGGACTTTAACCCATATCATCATGATCCATCCAACTTTTGGAGGACTCACCCAATGGTATATGTCATCATCGCTGATCCACTTGAAGGAAATCATGAAGATATCCTACAACATACTAATATAGAGTGGAACCCCAAATACAACCTAGGTCATCAAATCCATAATTCTACCAATAAAATAGGTGTGCAAGGGCATAGCCCCACAATTTTGGGTGATCTCAAGTCAAGAGATCTATACAATGATGATGGAGAGGAGTCCACCTTCGAGATGAGTGGACTGAGTTATGATACTGACAACAAATCCTCAAACAATTATCAATATGATGATGAAGCCAATGTGACCTATCTAGGTTCTTTGCATGTGCATCATGTACCACCTACAGAGTCAATACATGTTACCGAAGAGACTCTTCCCAATATTGATCACTTGGGGGAAGAAGCAGAGCTAGATTTCCTAGAAATGTCACACTTATGGTATAGTTATCTGGTTTATCTAGATAGTGATGACATAAATCAAGAGGTCATATTCATGGGGCCACACCTACCAGAGTACCCCATAGGAGTAGGAGATAATTATGGGTTCTGGTTTTTGGATAGCGACGAAGAAGATGAGTTAGAGAGGGCCTACCTTGGTCCTCCTTATTTGCATCACTGTCATCAACCCATTGAAATAGATGAGGTCTATCATCAGTTACATGTTGGTCCTCATTTGAGAGCAAGATGATTAAACCTAGAGTAAATTTATCGGTTGGTTAATCCTCTTCTACTGACCTACATGGATCTCCGTGAGACAAATTATCCTATGTTGTAGCTAGTGCATAGGGAGGATCCAGTTGTCTATAGTCCTCACAAAGAAGACCCATTTGTGTCTATGCCATTAGAGCCAGATCATAGGTATGAGGACTACATTGATTATATAGAAGTTTTTCTATGTGGTTTTGGAGGCCAATACTATTCCATCAATATGGTCTCCATTGATTTGACCACTCCACTCCATGATCTAGTAGATCCGTTCAAATCGTTGTATCTTAATAAAGATGCTATCGATTGGGATCATGTTGATTTTCCTATAGAGCCTAAATATTTCTTCCCTTAAAAATAAATATTGCAACATTTATGTTGCCTAATATCGATGCTCTTGTGGATGCAACTACATGTCATGAAATGATCTCCTTAATAGATGGTTTTTTGGTTACAATAAAATTTAGATTAAACCCAAAGACCAACATAAAATCATGTTTATAATTCCATGGGGAACATTTTGCTACAAATTTATGCTATTCGACCTCAAAAATACTGGTGCAACATACCAACGGGCCATGACATACATTTTCATGACTATATGCATAAGATCCTAGAAGATTACATGGATGACTTTTTAGCCAAGTCATTGCTATGTATTGAACATGTGGAGGTCTTAAGGAAGGTCTTCGATCACCTAATAGAGTATAATGTTAGGTTCAATCTTAAGAAGTGCGTATTTGGCATAAATTTTGGTAAGCTATTAGGATTCATCATCTTGAAGAGAGGCATTGAAGTTGACCCAGTGAAGATCAAGGCTATCTTAGAAATGTGTCCTCCATCCAATATTAAAAAATTAAGAAGCCTTCAGGGCAATGTAGCATCGATAAAGCTAAATGTCAACCCATGAATCGACTACTACACAAGGGGTCCCATTCAATTGGGATGAGGATTGCCAAGTAGCTTTCACTAAAATAAAGAAATACCTAGAGACACCACCAATGCTAGCTTTGCCAAGGCCAGATGTGCCTTTTTACTATATATATCGATGACTGACTTTGCATTAGGGACCATGTTAGCCCAAAAGAATGTGGAAGACAAGGAACAAGCCATATATTACATTATCCAAGCCTTACAAGCTAGGGTATGCATATGTGGAGAAACTATTTTTAGCAATAGTGTCTGCTACAAAGAAATTGTTGCACTATATGCTGAGTCATAAAACATATATTATATCAAAACAAAACCCTGTGCAGTACATGATGAGTAAGACATATCACAATACGTGTATTGTGAAGTGGATCATGCTATTGATAGAATTCAATCTGGAATTCATAAGCCAAAAGTCCATTAAAGTATAGGTCATAGCTGATCAATTAGCTAAGGCACCGTTATCAAACAGTAGGCCTTTAACCATAGAGTTTTTGAACGATGTAGTTTTCATCATGTTTGAAGCTCCCAAACCCGAGGAACTAGAGAACAATATTGATGAATTTTTTCTTCGATGGTTCAAAGTGTGAGCAAGGGGGTGGTGCTAGAATATTATTTTTCATGCTGTAAGGAGCTCCAATGCCCTTGTCATTTAAATTAAATTTTTTGTGCACCAATAACAACGTTGAGTATGAAGCCCTACTACTCGACCTCCATACAACTATCACCATGAATATTAAAATATTAAACATCTTTGGCAACTCCTTGCTCATATTAAATCAAGTCAAGGGGCTCTTTCAATGTTTATTTCCCATACTGAAAGCCTATAAAGATATTGTAATCATGTATTTAGCTAAATTGGAATGGTATGACATTGAGGCAATCCATTGTTCATCAAACAAGTTCACAGACACCATGTCATCCTTGGGATCTATTGGTCACGAATCTGCCTAGTCATATAAAATGTGCCCCAGACCTGGCAAACATTGAAAGGCCGAGAGAAAGAGAAGTCTCCCGGGCCAATCTCCAGAGAGGGTTGGCTCCCAAACTAATCTAAACTGGTTTCAAGGTTCAGGGTTAGAAATAATAGAAAGAGATGGAAATAATAGAAAGATATGGAAATATGGCCGAAGTCGACAGTTGATAGGGAGAAATACCTTAGATAGCAAATAACCAAAATTAAATCTCGAAGATAAGCAACAACTGATTCTTAGAATGCATATATAGAAATGGATCAAACATTGACTATAAGCTTGCCTTCAATTATACTTCAAATGTTCAAATAAAAACATAGCAAAATTTAGAATAGAAGAATTCAACTTATATTTTATCACTTGACTAAACATAAGTGAATTACACAGAAAGCATCACATGAACATAAATTCGGATCACCAACTCAAAATATTCTAAGAATAGAGCAAAATGCATCTAGGATTTCTGCTTCAATTTTTGCAAAAATGTCCTCTCCTTTTTCTTGAGATGTACATTAGTATTTATAGAGGCCTTCCCTCTCTCCTTCAAATCACAACATTTAAAACATAAAACAGATTTTGAAGAGGAGATCCACAAAATATGTACTTGAAAAGAGAAACAATCCCCCTAAATCTACCTCGGAGAAATCACATTCCTTGCTTTTATGGATCAAGTTTGAAAATCGAACAGAAACAAGGGACCAAATTTCTTCATTAAATAATTGTTCTTAGGGCATGCTTGAAGTTGTTAGGAGATCACGACCAAGAGCTTTTAATATCGGAGGCATATTTAATGTTGGTGGCTTCGAGAACAAACTGATTTAACATGTTCTCCCATCTTGCGCACATAGGTAAACAACAAAATATTTAATCTTGGAGCCTCTCTGACCTCGATCTCAAAATCATTTGGAGAGATTTTAAAACATTACTTCATTTGATCCTCATTTTCTCCTTACGATCTCCTATGCAATCTGAAGAAAAATGCGAACATAACTTTATTGGACCTTTGTTGTCACTTTTCTCAACCTTCATTCCTTTTGGTGGTCCTCCATTGTCATGCACCAAGACAAACCTCTAGCCAAAATATCCTAGGTTAAGGCTTCATATTTTTTTGCAAAGTGGTTAAGGTGGTGTGTAACCTTTTTTCCAGTTGCACTAGAAATAGGCTCACCTAGCCTAAAGCTAAATCCTAATTCAATTTACAAGAGCACCATAGAGATACAATTTAAAATATATAGAAGGCGGTTCCCTATGATATGATCCATAAAAAAGGGATCATATGCACTCGACCTTACTAGAAATATAGGAAGTGGTATCTAGATACATATTTCCAAAATTATAGACCCAAAATGGGTGTTCTTGGCTTTTGTGTTATTCGCTATGATACACACACTAAATTCTTATTGGCATCTTTAGTCCTCTAATAAGGAATGATAATATAGATTTTCTTCTATTTGTGATGCAATGTTGGATCTTAAATTGGCTCACATTTTAGGGATGAAAAATCCCAAATGCTCTTTTTATCAACATAGCAATGTAGCCATATAATCTCATAAAAACTATCCATTATTATAGTCATCCAACTAACACAAACAAGTAAATAATCACAATTTAGCTAACTATGGGACATCAAGCTTACAAATAAATAAAAATGAATGATAAAATAATCATATGCATCATACGTTAGGCCAAAATTATAAAATCAATGCTCAAAATCTTGAAGTCCCAATTTGTATATTATATCAAGAACTTGGCTTTAATGTTAAGAAATTACTATAAACAATCTAAATAAATCTTGGCTAACACTATTTTCAATAATTACTTTACCTTACCATAAAATAGATATGAATCATATCTTGTAGAAACCAAAATTTGGCTCTAGATTGAAATTTATCTCTTATTTTACCTTCACTTAAAGTTCCTTGGTAAGGGTACATACCTAAACATGCCAAATAAAAAAAAAATGAATAATTTTAACTATTACTAAACCGTAACATGATTTAAGTGATTATAATATATGAGGACCACAAATAACTCAAGATAAATTGTGATAATGATTCAAACACTCTAATAAATTTAACTAAAATGCCAATAATATAAATATCAATTGAGTTCTTTTCCCCAAAAAATGGTAGAAAGGTTCTCATAATTTATTAAAAAATATTTTTTGTAAACTTTGTAAAATAAAATAATATACTTCATTTTATCTTTTTATCCATAAATGTCACATTAAGAATAATTAATCCTAAAATTATATAACCATCATCTTGACAACAAGTTTTGATGAAAGGTTTTCCGAGCTAAGAGCTTTACAGGAATATTTTCTCCTTATTTAAAAAAAAAAAAATACTTAGACAACCCCACTTAGTTTTTACTATTTTAACATTCCACTTATCATGTATCTTGGTATCTAAGACAAGAAGAAGAAAAAAGGCTTGTAGAATTTTTTAACTAATAAGGAGTTGATCCTCCAACCATTAGATTATCTCCATTCCCTATAATTAATGTATACTAAGGTGGTTAGGAGCTAAAACTAAAATAATTATAAAGGAAGTAAGAAGCAATAACTATTTTAGATCTCTCATTATGACACCTAGCATTGCTAAAGTAAATTATAGATATCCATAAAGGAATGGATAACTTATTTACATAGTTATTTACATCTTAGTGTACAATCAATAGCCAAATATCCAACATTAAACATGACTAAATAATTCCATCTTATGGAAAATGATGAAAAACTAATATCTTACCTTAGCATTGACTCCTGCCAAGTAAGAAGGTGTACAAATATTTGTAAATTACTACACAATAATTGGGAAGGATGTATGGCTTTCATAGAGAAGAATTAGAATTCACAATATTATCATATAAAGACACACCTTTCCATTCTTTGTTAGCATGACTATTTTTAATCCAAAAATCTAAAAAAAGGTTTCTAAGGCTTATTTTTTATAAGAGCTTTAGACACCCATTTAAACTTTAGATAGACTCTATAATGTGAAAAAACTATCCATCCTTGCCCCGTCTTCTTTGTTTGAATGTCATAATCCTATGGTATGTTTTTTTATCATTTTAATTCCATCCTAGCTATGCCAAATAAAATTCCAAAAAACCCAAGTAAATTGTTCATATTAGAATATACAAGACAACAAACAAAAATAATAGAAAACATAGGTGGCTATAAAGTATTTTTGACAATATATAATTAGCCATCAAGTCAAATATATATCATGACCTACTTATAAAACTTATTTTAAAATTTTAAAATAAAATGTGACATGTCGCGATATCGTGACATTTTTAACTTACTGCTTTCTCCTATTGCTACCAGTCGTGAAAATGCGACATGTCACAAAATCATGAAATTCTTCTCCTTCTTCTGCCGCCTCTGTCACAAAAATACGACATGTCATGAAATCATGACATTCCATACTTTCTTGCTCCTTGGTCGCTTTCTTGCCATGAAAACAAGACAAGTCACGAAATTGCGATATGTCATGAAATTGTGACAATTTGCTCCTACCTTGTCCTTTTGTCTTCTTTAGTCACGAAAACATGACATGTCATGAAATCATGACATTTTCCTCCCGCCTGGCTCTATCTCCACGACATGTCACGAAATCGTGACATTCTCCTCTGTTTTGTTCCTACGCTGCTCCAAGTCATGAAAATGTGATAGGTCATGATATCGCAACATGTCACAAAATCGTGACAATTTTATGTCTTCTTCTTTTATTGCTGCCTCCGTTGTGAAAATGCAACATGTCATGAAACTGTGACATTTTCTTTCACCTTGTACTTTTTGTCTTTTTCCCTGTGAAAACATGACAAGTCATGAAATCATGACATTTTCCTCGGTACTCCCCTTTGCTACTGAAATGTCACAAAATCGTGACGTGCACCTATCACTTTTCTTTCCTACCACTGTCTGCCATGAAAGTGTGACATGTCATGAAATCACGACAACTTTGCATTTTTTGCTCCCTCACCGCAACAGGTCACGAAAATGCGACATGTCATGATGTCGTGACAACTTTACCATTACTGTTCCCTTTTGCTGCCTTCTAGCGCAAAACTACGATGGGTCGCGAAAATGCGACATGTCGTGATATTGTGACATTTTTCACTTGGCACAAAACTTGGTTATTCTGCATGAACAACAACAACAAAAAATGTGGCAAAAATGCCAACATTCTTGGCCGCTCTTGGGGTATACAGTTCTGTTGTATGCACGAACCTTAGGCCTTTATCCACTGGGCAATAGATTCAAGAAGCTGGAGGTGTAGAAGAAGTGAGTGTTGGTTGAGGCTGGACGTTTCTGTGGGCTACTGTAACAAGATCTTGCTGGCGCTCGACACTTAAAAATAGGACTTTCAATAGAAATTTATGGAATAGCAGACCTTCCCTTATTCTTGTAACTACATTTTGCCTACCTCAGTTGAGTTGGGTAATCACCAGGTGCTGTGAAAGTGTATTCATGGCAATAGTGGGAAGCACCTATGTTGCAAAAATGGGAATTAATGGGGTGATGACCGACAGATGTGCAGGTCGTGGAACTAGAATGGTGAATAATGGAATGGTGGAAGATGGAGAAGTAGAAGCGGTAGATACAGCAACTGAAGAGGGCGCTACTGTGCTACCAGCTGCTGGGACTCCATGAAAATAGATAATAAATGGAAGTGGATTGGATGCAAAAAGTTGTGGGAACTATAGAGAAGTTCTCAAAAGACAAAGGGTTAGAATAAAGGGGAAGTGAAGAAATGGGAACATTAGAGAGGGGAGTAGAAACAACAATAGTGGCTGGATTATGTACAGTGGAAGAAGGAGTGGGAGAGGAAGGGAATGAAAATAAGGAAGTGGAAGAAAGAAGTAGATGAAAGCCACTACCTTCTGGGAATGAAAAGAAAAAGAGAAAGAAATAGACATACCTGCGGGCTCGTGTGCAAGAGAAGCCGAAGTTGATTGATTATTATATATATATTTTTCTTTCTTTTTTTCTATGTACAAGGTAACACTGTGCTTTCACATTATGAAATTTGCCATGGAAAATTCATTTTATTTGTTATGAAATTGGCATTGAAATTGGCCATGGAAAATTCATTTTCTGGGTGGAGCTCTTCCAAAGCTTCTTCCATTAAGTCAAGCTCGCCAAATTCTTCAGAAATCATGTGCACTAAATTTGCTAACCTATCCATTTCATCTATTCTCTCCACATGAAATGTGGAAGGATTTTCATTGAAAATATTCACCTTCTTACCTTTATGGATCACCTCCAAATGAGTAAAATCCAAAGAAAGGTAACCCCCGAGTTTATCCATGAACTCTCGAGAGAGACACATACCAAAAAATGGCTCTAGGTCCACTACTATGATCTCCTGGATCACAGTAATCTAAGGCATGGCGTGTAGGGAGATAGGAACATCCTTAATTATGCCCATCGTCTTTACTGAGGTACCATCTAGCTACAAAAATCCCATGCTAGTCCTTGTATATTCCATGCCTATGACATCACATACTACCTTAGGCATGACAGTAGTAGCTACTCCTGAGTCAATGAGGAAATTATGCACCACAACACCCTCCATTCTCAATGAAAGATAAAAAGGTGGTGGTCTATTTTTTTTAGTGACTAAAGAGGTCAGAGTTTGAGACATAACTACCTGGGCTAGAGCCTTCCCCTTACTTTGTGTGGTCTTTAGGGATTCCTGCAAGAGATTCACCTATCCAGGCACCTGCAAGGTGTCATAAAGACTTACCTTGGTTGGTATTCTTTTGAGTTCTTCGATGATGTTGTACTCCATCGAAATCATCTCTCTCCCTCCACTAGCAGATTCAAATCTACTTCTATATTGTTGGGTGGCTTCCACTCACTACTGTTTAGTCAATGATGGATACCGCAATGTCTCTCTAGCTTGTTCCTTTGTTTTTGCTTGCGACTGGGAGGTAGAAGCCTTAGCTAGCAACCTCTCTTTTGCTTGTGGTGGAAGCAAATCCTTTGACAAAATAGGTGGATCTTGTTGTTGGGTTGGAGGATCATAAGTCTTTGCAGGTATTTGTTACTTTGTTGCTTGTGTAGGAGGCACTTTCAATGGCTCCATCTTAGTTGGATCTACCACCATTGGTTTCTTGCCACTACATGTCAAGACTAAAATGTATTCCTTAGGAGACATCACGGAATTATGGTCCACCTCTCGAATCATGTTTACACGGTTCCCCGTAAGAACTTGTAAATAATTTTGGTGGACCATGCAAGTGGACTCATCATGTGGGTCGTTGCATGAAGAACACCAGTAAGATGGCTCATGTGAAACTTCAGAAGGGCCAGCTTCTTCACTTACCAGGATCACTGAGTTCCTCTCAGGTACTTTCTCTATTGCTCTCTAGTTACCTCTAGAATAAATATTCATGGATGATAGTTCCTTTCTGCCTCTCTCCACTCCATAGATGTCACATTGTTAGTGAGGGCTCTCATGGCCAACTAAATTTCTTGTAAAACAACCAATTGAGTGTCTGGGGTTGAGGACAAAGGCAGTGCCGATAGACGTAATGGAACTGGTGGAGGAGGTAATGTAGGAGTTGAAACTGGAGAGGTTAACTGTGGAATGGGAATCATAGGTATTGAATTTGTGGGAGGATTCCATGAAGATGAAGGATACATGGATGGAGCAGTATAAGATGTGGAGGTTGCACCTGTATGTTGGTATTGCGAAAGCTCAAGAAAAATGCGCATAGTCATTTTCGGAGGCAATTTCCCAATGGCAATCAGATCGGCCTCAGCCTTATGTGCTTGGGAATATAGTGTAGGAAAGGTTTTAACATTGGACATCCTAATGTTCATACTAATATTTGAGTGGATAGCCCTAAGAAAGTAAAATTATGCTTGGTCATTAGTAGTGCAGAGACCATCAGGAACTCTCTGCCAAGTTCAAGAAAACCTAACATTGAAATCCACTATCTCCTCTTGAGGATGCCTCTTTATATTAGTAAATTGATGCAACAAAGAAAATGGGTCCTCTTGCTCATTGAACCCTTGGATTAGCATCTCTACTAATTGATCCCATGAATTTATGGAGTTGGGAGACAAGGATCTATACCAGCACAATAACTTACCTCGGAGTGATAGCACGAGCAATTTGATCATGACATCTTCATCTATGATATTATGAATTGTAGCCAAGGATGCCACATCTGACACATGCTCATACATGGTCTTTTTGGTCCCATCGTATGTAGGCAAATCCTTCAATGCTGTAGTAGGAACTAGATTTTGAAAAGGTAGGTCCAACACTTCCGAATGGTTCCAAGCAGGAAATCGACATGGAAGAGGTTGTTGACCAGCCATTTGCACCACTGGATTTGGATGTAGCAATCTCGTAGCAATACTGGTAGGAGTCAAATATGGCACAAACTGACCTGCCACCTATGAAGAGATAGAAAATAATGGGTTCACAGGACTTACCAATTGAGCATTCCCTCTAGTTTTGAACATCGATCTCAAAGAATTTGACTGGATATTTCAATTCTATGGCACTTGATCTCATGATCATGAAGTAAATATTTTCACCAGATTCACGATTGGAGATTTCTAGGTACTATACATTCATCCTTAGCAGAGTCACCAGATGAGCTTACAATATCCACTTTGAGGTCAAGACAATTCATAAAAATATTGATTCCTCTAGGTGTCAAAATATGGGATATGTGAGTCCCATCAGGCATGCCAAAAACTATTGGCACAGGTGGGTTTGTCAACTTGGAATAGTACTTGTCCCACCGATTATGGATCTTATTGAGACGAAAACAGTCTGTCCCATCGGGCATGCTAAAAACTATTGGTCACGAATCTGACTAGTCATATAAAATGTGCCCTAGACTTGGACAACATTGAAATTCCAAGAGAAAGAGAAGTCTCCCGAGCCAATCTCCAGAGAGGGCTTGCTCCCAAACTAATCTAAACTGGTTTCAAGGTTCAGGGTTAGAAATAATAGAAAGATATGGAAATAACAGAAAGAGATGGAAATATGGCCGAAGCTGGTAGTTGATAGGGAGAACAACCTCAGATAGCAAATAACCAAAACTAAATCCCGAAGATAAGTAGTAACTGATTCTTAGAATGCATATACAAAAATAGATCAAACATTGACTATAAGATTTCCTTCAATTATACTTCAAATGTTCAAATAAAAACATAGCCAAATTCAGAACAACAGAATTCAACTTATATTTTAGCACTTGACTAAACATAAGTGAATTACACAGAAAGCATCACATGAACATCAATTCGTATCACCAACTCAAAATATTCTAAGAACAGAGCAAAATGCATCTAGGATTTCTACTTCAATTTTTGCAAAAAGGTCCTCTCCTTTTTCTTGAGATGTACATTAGTATTTATAGAGGCCTTCCCTCTCTCCTTTGAATCATAGCATTTAAAACATAAAATATATTTTGAAGAGGAGATCCACAAAATATGTACTTGAAAAGAGAAACAATCCCCCTGAATCTGCCTCAGAGAAATCACATTCCCTGCTTTTATGGATCAAGTTTGAAAATCAAACAAAAACAAGGGACCAAATTTCTTCATTAAATAACTGTTCTCAAGGCATGCTTGAAGTTGTTACGAGATCACGACCAAGAAATTTTAATATTGTAGGAATCATTAATGTTGGTGGCTTCGAGAACAAACTGATTTAACACATTCTCCCATCTTGTGCACATAGGTAAAAAACAAAACATTTAATCTTGGAGCCTCTTTGACCTCGATCTCAAAATTATTTGGAGATATTTTAAAACATTACTTAGTTTTATCCTCATTTTCTCCTTACGATATCCTATGCAATCTGAAGAAAAATGCGTACAGAACTTTATTGAACCTTTTTTTTCACTTCTGTCGCGAAAATGTGACATGTCGCGATATCGTGACATTTTTAACTTACTGCTTTCTCCTGTTGCCACCAGTCACAAAAATGTGACATGTTGCAAAATTGTGACAATCTTCTCTCGCTTTGCCCTTTTGTCACCTTTAGTCGCGAAAACACATGATGTTGTGAAATCATGACATTTTCCTCTCGCTTGGCTCTTCTCTTCTTGCAAGTCGTGAGATAGCGACATGTCGCGAAATCGTGACATGTCGCAAAATCATGACACTTTCCTCTTGCTACGCCTTATCTTCATGCACTTCCATGAAAACATGACAAGTCATGAAATTACGACAATATGTCTTCATTTTGTTCCTTTGCTGCTCCAAGTCACGAAAATGTGACAAATCGTGAAATCGTGACAATTTATACTTGGTGCTGTCCTTTCCGTTTTCTCACCGTGAAAACAAGATATGTCACAAAATCATGACATTATTCTTGTCTTCTCCTTCATCTACCGTCTCTGTCATGAAAATGTGACATGTCGTGAAATCATGACATTCCATACTTTCTTGCTCCTTGGTCGCTTTCCTACCGTGAAAACAAGATAAGTCATGAAATCGTGATATGTCGCAAAATCATGAAAATTTGCTCTTGCCTTGTCCTTTTGTCTTCTTTAGTCACGAAAATGCGACATGTCACGAAATTGTGACATTTTCCTCCCACCTGGATCTGTCTCCATGACATGTCACGAAATTGCAACATTCTCCTCTGTTTTGTTCCTGTGTTGCTCCAAGTCGCGAAAATCTGACAGGTCGTGATATCGCGACATGTCACAAAATCGTGATAATTTTTTATCTTCTTCTTTTTTTGCTGCCTCCGTCACAAAAATGTGACATGTTGCAAAATAGCAACATTTTCTTTCACCTTTTACTTTTCCTATTTTGCCCTGTGAAAACGTGACAAGTCGCAAAATTGTGACATTTTCCTCGACGCTCCCCTTTGCTGCTGAAATGTCTTGAAATCGTGATGTGCGCCTATCACTTTGCTTTCCTACCATTGTCTGCCGCGAAAGTGTGACATGTCATAAAATCATGACAACTTTGCCTTTTCTGCTCCCTCACCACAATAGGTCATGAAAATGTGACATGTCGCGATGTCACGACAACTTTGTCGTTACTATTCCCTTTTGCTGCCTTCTAGCGCAAAACTGCGACGGGTCACGAAAATGTGACATGTTGCGATATCGCGACATTTTTCACTTGGCACAAAACTTGGTTATTCTGCATGAACAAAAACAACAAAAAAAACACAAAAGTGGAAAAAATGCCAACAAGATCCTTAATCCCTTAGAATCCATCCGTTGATTTCACTACCAGTCATGTTAAAATGCTCTCGCATCCCATAGAAGAATGAGAATATTTTGATAATAAAATGTCAGTCAATATGATTAGCGTAGAACCAAAAGTTGAATGGTTCTGCAGAGCTGAAGACTTTTTTAAGAAGGCACCCTGGGGGTCATTAACCTCTCATAGTCCTATGGGGAGTGGTATTACCATTCAACATAAGGTTGTTTCCCAGTCTACATTTGCAAAGGTAAATACACAGGGGGATCAAGTCATCTTAGTATTCAAATCTAAGATTTATCAAAACTGGATGTCATAAATTAAAGACTTCCTAAAACTTAGTATGATCCTAGAGGGATTGGAGCATGCTACAAGATGCACATTTAAACAAAAAGTGACTAAATATATCTTAATAGGAGATATCTTGCATCACAGAGGTTAATATGGAGTTTGTCTAGAGCCCCAAGAGTCATCTTGGGCAATCTCACAAGCTCATGACAGTACACGTGGTGGCCATTTTAGTGGCATGGCCATCATCAAGTGCATCCTTTGAATGGGCTACTATTGGCCCACTATGGAGAAGGATTTCAATGTGTATGTTAAGAAATGCGTAAAATGTTAGCATCATGCTAATATTATGCACTTGCCATCATAGGCCTTATAACCCATCCAAGTGGCTTGGCCATTTTCTCAGTGGGGACTAGATCTTATATGCAATATCTCTCCCCCATCGTTGATCCGACATACATTTATAATCACAGCTACTGATTATTTCACAAAGTGGGTGGAAGCAATACCCTTAACAATGAAAACTGGAGCTCGTATAGCAGAGTTTATACTAGAGCATATCATAAGTCGTTTTGGGATTCCATCCAAAATAATCTCGGATAATGGAACATACTTCAAGAAAAAAAAATTGAGAGCTTTGACATCTAAATATATAATCAACACAATTTTGTGACTCCATACTATCTACAAGTAAACAGGCAGGCTAAAGCTTCAAATAAGATAGTGGTGGCTATCTTGAAAAATATGGTCCAAGAAAATCATAAATACTAGCATATCTAGTTGCCCTTTTCATTATGGGCTTATAGGACTAGTATTCGGATGCCCACTGGGGAAACACCATTCTCACTAGTATATGGCACTGAGGCTATTACACCCTTGGAATTTTAAATTCCAATGTTGCACATCGCATTGAAAGAGTTCATCGATGATGACACTGCATGGCAAACTCGACTTGATCAACTGATGCTGCTTGATGAACGTTGCGTGAATGCCTTGGAGCATCTCCATGTTTATCAGGGGAGCAACTAAAACAAGCTTACAATATCAAATTCCACCAGAGAGACTTTGATATTGGGGATCTTATCTTGAAAGAGAACCAACAGAACTCTAATTTACCACCAGATATGTGAGATAAATTTATGGCTAATAGGCTAGGACCCTATATCATATCTAAAAATATTGGTCTAGGTACCTATCACCTAACATCGCTAGGAGGTGTTGAAGAGCTTGAACCTCTCAAAATAATCCATCTTAAGGTGTTTTGTGCTTGAAAGCATAGTAAAATTCCCCAAGGATTTGTTCAAAACCACTCGGTCATCCTAAAAGGCTCCAAACACTATCATAAGTAGTTTGGTCAATCAAAAATCTCCAAAGGCATCTATAAGCCCTTTGGTCAAACCCAAAAATGCCCTGAGAGTTTTTTCAAAACTGCTTGATCATCCTAAAAGGCTCCAAGCTTATTTATGAGTAGTTTGGTCAATCAAAAGGCACCAAGGGTTTCTAAAAAATTGTTTGGTCAACCCAAAAGCTCCAAGGATTTTCAAAAATCACTTGGTCATCCAAAATGCCCCAAAGGTGCTCATAATCCCTTTGGTTAATCCTAAAAGGTCCAAGGTTTCCTAAGAATCGCTTGGTAAATTCAAAGGCTCCAAAGGCATTTACTCACCGTTTGGTCAGATATGAGGTTCAGAAACTCATAAAAATTATAAAATCAACAAAATTCAAAACAATTGGTAAAGCATAAAATCCAAAAATATTTGCATTTGCATTTTTCATTTTCATTCACACATGCATTCATGTCATTACATTGCATATAGGCATTCGTCATCCATTGCATTCCGTAATAGAAGGCATTGTGTTTGTCAGTATTACAAATGACACCATGTTTATGTCTAAATCATGCATCTCTACATTTATCATGATCCATCATTCATATGAGTAATTGTGTTTTTCAACACAACCTATTTTTTTGCTATGGAGAATATACTAGGGTTTTCTGGTCACTCAACCATACCTAGATGTCTTATCAAGAGTTGATAGAAAGATTTCTTTGCTTTTGTAGCTAAGGTCTAGTTAGTATAGCCTTTAGCATATCAGAATTCTATCACTAATAAATAAATTAAACAACCCTAATAAGAACTAGGAGAAGATAAAATCCATGAAGCAGGACTAGGTATCCTAAAGTGAAAAGAGTTATTCTTTCTTATCCCTTTGTGCAGACGGTATGGGAAATATTGGCAGTTGGCAAAAGGATAGGTTAGTTCCCTATTCATTATCCCTTGCTTATGATAAAATGAGCAATATCCTAGAGTGATATCCCACATCAATACTCAATATTTATACCCTATATCTATATCATAGATTGACTTTCCATATTGATATATTATATCGATATCATAAGATCGATATCCTCAAATCAATATACCAGAAACAATTTTCCAAAGTAAATCCCAAAGGAAAGTTTCTGAAGAAAATTATCACATATAAATGCCTAAAAGTGAAGATCAAATGAAGATCAAAAAATAGGCTCAAATCAAGTTTAAAGTGAAGATCAAGTGAAGATCATAAATCAAAGTTTGAGTGGAGATCAAATGAAGATCAGAAATCCATTTTGAAGAGATATCAAATGAAGATCCAGAGAAATTTTAGAGTCAAGATGGAATCGACTCCCTCACTTCACCACATATGAGCAAGTATCTCAAAAATTGAAGGATAGAAAGGAAGGAGCCTAAATCCTTGGAATTGCCAACACTATTGTACCTTACACATGATGATATATCTGATGCATTAGCACCTCGCTTATGAATAATACCAATGTTTAAATGTGGAAGAGCTAGCTTCAAGTGTCTTGTATTGCCTAGTGGTATAGTCCATCTAAAATCTAAACTTGGTATTGGATAAGACATTTTTGGAACCCCTATCTTAGTAATGGGCTAAAAGAATCCTGCCTAACATTGGGGAACACTCGTGTCTTATCTTAATATACTCATATGCACACATAGGGATAATGAATAGTTAGGGCCTATCCTAGAGAAAGCCTTATATCTCATAATTCTAGTATGGTTAGTATACAAATTTTGATAAGTCTACTAGGGTGTTTGAGTCTCATGGAAAACCTCAAAAATCTCTCTAATAGCAACAAAATATCAAGTATCACAAACCATATAAAATCATCAAATTGCAAAGTATCTAGTCCATGATACATCATTATATATAGAGCACAATAAAGATATAGGATAGATACCGGATGGATATTAGAAATAATATTTAGACGACCATTGACTATATTGTGCATATTTTTCAAACTTGCAAAAGAAAATAGAATGACACATTACATCATTCGCATCATAAACCGCATATCATTGCATTTCATATATGGGTGATTAATTGATTAAATTATTATTATGAGGATATTTCAATTACATTCATGATTTTTATACGTTTTGTGGTGTTGTCCATTAGATTGATAAACATAATTGCATTCATTCCTTATGTTTTAAAGTGATTAAAGCATACAGGTTCATTTACATTAGATTACCATCATGTAAATAATGCACTACATACATTGCATTAGCATATCGTGACATCGTCATAAATTAAATGCATGCAATAAAGCAAAATCAAATATGCATTTAAGTAAATATTGCATTCATATGCATCTATCATCATATATAGCACATCTAAGCATCTAGATCACTGCATATCATTATCATCATAAAATTAAATAGCTATCTAGTGCATGTCATCCATACATCACATCATATAGCATAAAATTAACATAAGCATTGCATCCATGTGCATAACATAAAAAGAAAGCTAAAAATACACAAAGACGCATAATGAGCCATAAATGATAAATATCTCATATATATATATATATATATATATATATATATATATATATATATATATATATATATATATATATATATGTGTGTGTGTGTGTGTGTGTGTGTGTCCAAAGAGTACATCAGGAGTACAAAATGCCCATAGGCTACAATCGTGTAGGTCCTAGACCTTACACAAAAAATGATACATATGCAAAAATGTAGCCTAGATCTTATAGAGCCCTAGATCTGGCCTTCTCCTCCTAAACTGGATTTCTCATCATCTCCCTCAACCCTATGCTTTGGTGCCTACTCTATAGTCGGATCTGGTGCCTGTTGTGTGCCCTGTTGAGGGCCCTATGTTCCACCTAATCCAAAGATACCTAGCACATGAGATACTAGTATGTATATGTGGCTAGACCTATGACTAAAGGTCACACCCATCTCCCTGGCCCTAGTAGAGGAGCTACCTCCATGTATGCTAGAGGAACTATGTGTCCTCTCTTTATTGTGAGTCTACTGGCTAGAGCTCACTGTAGACTATCCTGTAGTCTTGGACCTGGTCCTTTGAGACCTTGTAGCATGTGAATCCTCTAGGAATTGCCCACCAATCAACCTAATGTAGCCCTCCAACTGGTCTATATGGGTGACCCTGCTTGTATGTCTATCATTGCCCTCCTCTATGAGGGCTTACAAGCACCAGATATCTGAGATCGGGTCATGACCACCTGGTAGCAATTATAATGATGTAGTTGGAGGTCCCATGATAGCCTAGGAGGATGAATTATCCTCCCTATATACCCTGAGCAAGTCGTGCTTTACAATAGCCTTACATCATTGCGCCAGTGCCACATCTTGTGCACTAGTGAGCTCATGGACCTGAGTCTCTACCACTGTAGCCCATGCTATTAGAATCATGATCTTCTCCTAAGCCTCTACTAGCTGCCTATCCCTGTGACCTAGATTTTCCTCTAGAAGGGCAATAGAAGTATCTTGCTACAACTACTGAGTCTATAGCCTCCCAACCTGACTTTATAGGTTTGCAACCTGAGCGAGGAGCTACCCTAAATTACTATTAAGAGGCACCTCACCTTCCTCAACCTCATACTCAACCTCCATCTATGAAGCCTCCTTTGTGGTGGCCTTTGCATCCCATCCGACCTCAATCCTTTGGTTCACCTTGCACTCGTCTAGATCAACCTCTACCTCTACCTAGTCATCCACCTTGCCTAGAGGTCCAGATCCTTGACACTATAGAAGGGATAACCATGTGTTGTATGTGGGGGTGGTCCTAGCCCTGTCATCTCCAGACTCCTAGAAATTGTCAGCCTCATCTCTAAGTACCATAGGTTGAATCCATGATAGGTGCATCTCCAAGACTAGATGCCTATAAACAAATGAAATTTTTGGGATGTACTACACCAGGCCAAACTACTATAGAATGTGAGAGTAGAATTGGTACTCCCTAACCTAGACCTTATGATCGAGTAGCCACCTATCTCGATGAGCCTATCATAGTCACTCACCTGCCTCTAGCCAGTCCAAGCAATCCATATAGGAATGCCACTCAATGTCATCTGGATCGAGTGCTACAAATCATGCAATATAATGATCTACATCGTTAGCATGAGTCTTGCTCTAAAATCCATCCTCCTCCTAAGGCTAGCATGTAGTGTAGCACTAATGTTGATCATCAATCGTAGTAATGTCAAGAGGTAGATATACAAGATGCTCGATCTTGATATGCTTCCAACCCTAGATCTATAGCAGTAGGCTGCAACCAATGTCATGATGGATTTGACTAGTGATATGTTATAGATCTCGATAGATTTGGCATAAAAAAGTACTTCCCTATGCTAGGAGTAGTGGTTGAGAAGTAGAGATCTGAATAACTCTCTTGACACTGGCCAAGAGGTTCCAGGGGATCCTCACACTTAAGGAGTCTGGAAGAAAAATCAACACCACTAGGTGCATGAAGATCACCTCTCATAGAGAAGATGTGTTGATCCTACAAGTATCCAATATGGACTTCTCTATGGTCGATCATGCACTGAGCCTCCTAGCTCTAGTCACCAAAAATAGCATCAAAGACTACCCCCTTGCTCTGGGAGGAGGAAGAGGTGATGGCCTCACCATCAATAGGGATCCTAAAGATCCGATATATGTCCTTTAGAGTGATGGCCATATCACCCGTAGGTAGTTTAAAGGTGTTATTCCATGCATTTCAGTGTCAGGCCAACGCGGTCAAGTAGGCCTGATCCACCCGAATAGTGGGTAGATCTAGAATGTAGCAAAATTCCATAGCTCTGAACCACGTCCACTCTCTAGCAGTAAGCTATCTGTAGAGAGTCTTTAGGAGGTCTAGCTCATGATCTCTAGATGTCAACCTCTAAAATAAAAGCATTTTATAAGAGAAAATCTAACTAAAAAAATTCAAAAACTAATAAAAAGATAAAACATGTCACAAAGCATTCAAAAAAAATCAATTAGGCAAGTAAAAATTGCATTAAATGACATTAATTGCCTATTAAACCTTATAAAACTTAAAAATTTGATAATTTTTTTCTAAAATCAGTGAATCACGAGTCAACCCTACGGTTTGCATGCGATAATAATTTTATCGTTGGAATTTAAATTCCAACCACAGCTGATACCTGTGCAATCTAACAATTGGGAATTGCAGCTACTAGTTGTGGTCTAGGAAGGACACCCATTTTGTGTCCCTTCCTAGCCTCGTTGACAAAAAAAATTAAAACTAAACTAACCTAATCTAATGTGAGGTTCATTACCAACTATTTAATGAAATTCATTAACCCATTAATTAATGTGGTTTATTTTAGTTGGTATTTATTGTGAGGACTTAGTTTCGAGTTACCTTGCCCACTCTACGACCTCCGCTAGTTGATGGCTATCTAGGATTCACCATCAGGGTATAGGTGTGAGATATGATAGAGTTTTCAGCAGCGTTATGGATCAAAGATGTCTTCTACCTCTCATAGCTCTCAAAAATGTAGTTGCTTTCAATAAAATAATGAAAAATTCAAATGGGAAATGTTATTTATAGGTCCTAATTTCAGCAGACCGCAACTAACACCTGCGGTCCTAAAATTAGGGTTTTTAGCCCATAGACTTGACCTACAATTCCCAAATTTTGAAAACTTCAATCGTAGAATGTACTCGTGGTTTTCAACTAGCAATAAACTCATTCAAACCCCATCATGGAAAGGTCTAAAATGACAAATTAATGACTCCTAATGGATCAAATTTCAAAAAAGAGCAATCAATATTACAAATTTGGTGATGTTCAAGCACTAGGATCGATCAATAAATTCAAAATTAACAAAAAAAAATCAAATAATTAAAAACCAAATGCACCTCGTATTCAGTAATTTACCCTATACACTTGGTGGTTGTAGTGACTTGCGATCCATGCAATCCAACAAGATGAGTAAATTACCATAAGGACATTTGGGGAAAAAATTATCATCGTTGATCTGATATTCTTCTTTTCAATTATGAAGAAGACCTTTGAGGCTGGACTACTCCACGAAAACGAGGTGTTGCATGTCATTTCCTCTATGACATATTTTCAGCAAATCATCAATAAATTGATTCAACACACATCTAATTGGAATTGCATCATTCCAATTCCCTAATATGGCTATTGTAGCATGACTACTCCATGGGATAGAAATGTGCAATTACTATTAACAGTTGGAATCATAAGTTGAACTAGGCACAGCCAAGTAATTAAAATGTTCAATTCTACATTTTTTTATATCATTCATTGTGGTCAAGTGACCTCGTCGCTTCATATATTGTCATTACCCTCATTTAATAATCACTTGAGGAGGTATTCATAATATCAAATCATAATAAAAATCATTAGAAGATCCCAAAGATCGTAGATTCCTTGATCTTGTCAAAATTGCATTCGTCCTTGTGAATCATTATCAACAACTATCATAAGCTTACCCCTTTTCTTGGGGTAAATAGAAAATATGACTTTGCTTGTTGTTCTCCACATTTCAGATCTATGGATCAGAAGATACCTATGGAATGCATAGCTGCATCAAATGATATGAAGGGCACAAGCTTTTCAAATGTAAGCCTTTCACCCAGTTAGAAGCAATGATTCCAGGATGTGCATCCTTTTGCTGGACAAGAGGCATCTAATGTTGATCTAACTAATGATCATCATAGAACCTTTGACATTATTTTATGAGGTATATTTTTTCTCATGTGTTGTTTGATCTCATAATGCATATCAAAATGGGCATCTTTAGACACCTAAAATATGTCATGTCAATGGTGACTACTCATATGGACATGCTACAAGACCATATGGAAGATATTGGACAAAATCCAAGATAGAGCAGTGGTTCTAACCACTTAATTTAGTCTCCTTAGCCTAATCAATCTGAACTGCAACCTAGACCTATGGTCTATAGGCTAAACCATGGTTGACACCTACAGTTTACATTTTGGACCACAGCTATAACCTGCAGTATTAACTGAAGTTTAGTTGGCCTTCATCCGAGCCAAATAGGTTTGAATGGCCATTTTTTCTAGAAGAAGGTAGTTAAAGAATGGAATTTTTCAATACTACTATACTAACCACCCCTTCTTGATCTTGGCTTCTCCATGAAGCCACCCCTAGCCCTGGGACATCCTATAAATACCCCCTCAAAAGAGATAGAAGATATAGAGCATTTTGATAGCGAAGTGCTATCAAAATATTGTATGAGAGAGTGCATTTGGAGATCAAAGTAGTGAAGCCCTATCGAATTATGGACTCACTTGAGTGCATATAGAGAGCTTTTTTGTCATCACCATTGTCAATTTGTCAAGAATCATAATGAATTAGACCATGGATGCCCTAAGGACCTAGGAGAGCTAAGAAATTCTAATTCGGGCAAATGTAGGCCCAATTAAATGATTCAACCACAAAACCTATCAAAGGACATAGAAGATGACCCTTGAATATCAATTGGATAAGGATTTCAAGCCCACAACCCTTGAATTTAGAGGGCAAACCACTTGGTTTATCACCGTGGCTTTCAGCTACAGTTTACATTGTAGACCACACATCAGTGTTGCGGTTTGCAATAGAGGTGACTTTCCCTTGTTGTTTCTTTTCTAGTTGATTTAGATAGAATAGATTAATCATTTTATTACTTTACTTGGTATATTAAAGACATTGACTGACCGGGTTAAATATTTTATTAGTTTATTTCCATCTTGGCAAGTAGGACTTAATTAGATTATTTTTATGCTTTAATGCTTCATTTCGTATAATGTATGCCATAGATTGATAGTTGTATTTTTTGTTCATATATTTCCATAAATATTGATAGAATTTGCACATGTTTAGCATAGATTATGCATTTTCTTGAATTTATTCCATTATGCTACTCTCATGTTATTTGTATTTAAAGGGCCTCATCATGAGAGGCTTCCTATGCTTTTGGCATTCTTGTGTTGTTTCTTGATCGTAGGAAACATGTTTCAACGGAGCTATAACCATCAATTTCCTTCCTCAACGTGAAGAAGAGGGTCTACTCCACCCTAGAGCAGTTCATGTCATCCTGAAGGGAACTTTGAAATCACACCTACCCTTGAGAGGGAAATAAAATACCTCCCATTGTTATAATTGTATTAAGATGATTATACCTAATATGGATGTACTTGTACTTTGAGTTTGGCATCGAAATATAATGGAATAAAGTGTCTTTTATTGATCATCTCATTGTCAATTTCATGTTCTTGTACACATTTTCTATTGTTTTTGTCAATTCTTGCAATAGGATACATTAGGTGTGAGCCTTTTTGGTTGTTATAGTAGCATATACCATGAGCATATACCATGATCACATTATGTGGGTATCCATAGGTTCATTTGAGGAGTATGTCTTCGAGGGATCCATATTGGTACCACTTCAACTTGTATCTAAGGGAGGTTCATGACCTTTACCATCATAGTCTAGAAATGTCTGAGATCCACCCATTCAAGGGTAATTCGAGAGGGCTTCTTCTGAGCACAGGCCCACATAGACTCCCAATAGGGGTGAACCCACCACATTCACCATAGATATATCCAAAGTGGGAAAAAATGGTACACTACCTCACAAGCCATGGCATATCAAATAGTTGGATGGTCTAGACAGAGTCCTAGGGCATTTAGGATATAAGCCTATGCCTACACCCTCTCTATAAGAAATCATGTGTAGCAAAAGCACCATTAGGACTACCCAAGAACATGGAGAGTGCTCCAAATGTTCTCGAGATATGTGTGCTTTGGCATCGCATGTAGGTACTAAGTATAGGAGATAGCCTAACATGAATGCCATATTTATAGACTGAGGCAAGAGTGTGATGAATCAGTCCATTGGAGGACATACTCATAAAATATCTCAACTAGAGCGCACCCCTTAAATGCCTCATACGGCTGATCATGTTGATAGATCTCATAGACTAATGTCATACCAGAGATGGCATATTCTCCAAGATAAATTAGAGGATGTTCACGCAGATAAATAGCACCTCAAAATGAGAATACTCAGAGATAGAGGTTCATAAGATAGAAATTATATGAACAACACATGCATGAATAATGTATCCTTGATTAGAAGGAGTGTTTATAGAGAGGATCAATTGGATAGTGCTAGTTTGTCTCCTCGTAGTGAGATCAAGGAGCATGTTGATAGACGAGTGGCTTCACAACTCGAGTTACATCTTGATAACATTGAAACACATACTTGCCATATGGATCAACACAGAGATCGATGTCTAGCATCCGAACAACATGACCATAGGCAATATGAGAATGAAGTGGGAGAGGAATTAGAACAATAATATCCTAAAATATTCCAATTCAAGGATAATGGTAAGCCTAGTCCCCCACCTTGATCGAGGAAGAATCTACCTCCGAAGGTGCCTCCAAATAAATCTTGAGAGGAATAATTTCTTTCCTCACAAGCCTACAAGACCTTTGTAGAGAAGGTCCAAGCCATAGATAAGCAAGGGATGGCTTATCAGAAGCCTACCTTGAATAAAATTCACAATGAACCTCTATGCACGTTAGTGCCTATTCAAGCATATCCTGAGAATTTCAAGATCCCTAGACTAGAAAATTTTTAAGGAGATGAAGATGCACAGGAGCATGTGACTAGTTTTCTAGATATGTGCTTTTAGATTGATATAAATGATGCTTTTCTCATATACACCTTCATCATGACCCTCTCAATCCTAGCTCGAGAGTGGTTCAATAAACTAAAGAGGCACAACATCACTAGTTTCAAACAACTAGCTGATGCATTTCTTGAACGCTTCTCCTTTGGCATCAATAAGAAGGTAAACTTATCTAACCTGGAAATTTTAACACAACATGACGATGAGCCAGTGATGGATTATGGAAAATTATGGAGGAAAATTATGGTGAAGCTACCATTATCCATCCCATCCTCTAAATTAACATGAATTTTCATGAATAATTATGCCAAACACATTTCATTATTCCTATAGTTACAACAATACCAGAAATTCAAAGAGGCTTTAGCGCAATCCAAGGTAATAGAGGATATCAAGTTACATGAGGGTAAATTGAATCTTAGGAATAGGAAGGAGGGACACAAGAAAATCACTGAGAGACATCAGGACAAGCTAGCCCATGTTAATAAGGTAGTGTTGAACCTTCAAAAAGAGGACAAGGGGCAACAATAATTAAATTATCATGCCCAACCTCCTCCTACGCAATATGAGCAGCACACCAACAATTACAAGGGTAAAAATAAAGAGCAGCACCCACCTTGTGTATTCATGCAATTATCAGAGTCTTTGTATTTGATTTTTCATCAGTTATGTGAGGTGAAGGCTATACGCTTACCCTAGATCAAGTTAATGGACCCAAATTATCCCAAGCCTAAGGGCTACAAGGACAATCATTATTGCATCTTTCACCGATCAAAAGGCCACGACATCAAGGTATGTTGGTTTTTCAAACATCTTGTGTAAAATATGATCGAGAGAGGTACACTTCTTGTTGACAACCCACAAGTGCCTGATAATAAAAATATGGGGATTTACAAAAATTCTCTACCAAATCATGAGGTACCAAAGAATAATGTTGGCCAATTCAACAAAGTTCACATTGAACCGCCAACCCAGGGGTTCTTTGGAATGGTCAATGTTTTCATAAGGAACATGAGGTATGAATGACCGAATCAACCTCCACTGCCTATCATAGTCCAAGTTTCACCTCCTCCAAGGCTAGCCCAGCATGTTCCTGGACCACCAACTAGACTGGTGATGATCATCAAGAGTAGGTTGGTCCAAAACCTACAGACAACTCTAGTGAAGTTTTCAATATATGAGTTAATTCAATAGTATCCTAAGCATAGGGAGATAATCATGGACATATTAAGGTCCATTGAAGTGTAGCCCCAAGATCCTAAAGCATTTACACACTTTGTGGGGCATGTATAGCAATTTCAAGAGCTAGTCATTCAATTTCATGACCACGAAGTCAAGACAGTTTCCACTGTTATAGCAGACCTGCCGCTACATATCATAGCATGCATGAATCATAAACTGTTCAAGCAAGTTTTTATTGACATGGGGTCATCAATAAATATCATAAATACCAAGGCATTAACTCACCTAAAGCTACCCAAGATGCATATCATCCCTTATACCTTCACGTTGAGAGCTTTCAATGATGCATTTTGCTCAACGGTCGGTACTATAGTTTTACCTATCCAGGTGGGTTTGAAGACCATATTGATGATGTGTCACATAATCGAAGGTTCTATGCAGTATAATATACTTCTATGGAGGCATTGGATCAAAGAAATATGTTTTGTCCCTTATATTTTACATCAGTGTATCAAATACATTCATGAGATATAGGTTCATGTGGTGCCTTCAGATGAAGACCCTTTAAATACGTGAATCTAGCTGATTTATCGAGGGAATTTGTACTCCCCTAAATACACCTGGATTTTTTACCAACACCACCTATCAAAAATCTAGGAGGTAAAATCAAAGAAGTGTGTGCTAGACCCACAACATCCACATCTCAAATATTAGAGCACACGACAACTACTTCCATTATACGTATTGCATCTACGATACAGCGAGATGGTAGGAAGTTGAAAGAAAAATGGGTGAAAATAAGATAAAGCAAATGCCCAAGCTAGTCATCACTAAAGACCCTACTCCCATGGAAGTAGAGGAAGTTCAAGGAGGAGTCAAGGAGGCACCTCAGCCTGCTTCACCTGCGTCTTCAACAGGGTCATATACACCGTAGGTGACCGTCCTTTTGGTTAATCCTGGATTAGGGGAATACATTATGTAAAATGTGAAATTCACACCAATTATCAAGACTGTACACAACATGGACCGAATGCGAGCCCATAACCTTCCCATAGGGATAGTGGAACCATTAGGGATACCACCCAACCAAACCAACTTTATATATGGAGGGCTAGACTAGTTTGCATCTCTCGTACCCATGAATGAGGATGATGATGAATCGTTCATTGTAAGAATTCATTACCTTTCTAACTTGGACTACACCATGTTATACTTTGAGCATTACCATTGACATGGTTATGATCTTAGACTATTCAAGCAGGGTTGTAAGAAGCTTGTAGAGCCACAATATCTGTTACCTACTAATAGGTTCGGGTTGGGATTCTATAATGGAGGATAGGATGAAATCCTCATGGTATCTTTAGACCACCTGTACATTATTTTTGGGGGTGAAGTTTATTTCAATCTGTATCATCCTAATCATTTTGTGTTTTAGAGGGATAATTGGCTAGTGACTTATGTCACTATAGATCCACACAAGAAATATCATGTGAACATCTTGGTGGAGATAGACCCAGAACCCATTCCAAGAGCCAACTTGGACAATCAAAGTCATGGAGCTACCGATGACATTGGTATGCACTTCCAAAATCTAGATACAGTTATGAGTACTAAATCATAAGTCACTTTTGAGGACGTTCATGTAGTATCCATCATCGAAAGTGATGGACCATACTATGATTCTAGAATAGATGACGTTGAATTATCCTCACACAATGATCAATATAAGGATGAATCTGAGCTAGTTTACTCAGTACATTCATATTTGTGGCACTCATATCCAGTTATACCAAATAGTGATGATAGCGATCAGGAGATAACCTATATGGGGCCACATTTACCATAACATCCCATTCCATTAGATAGCGATGAAGGCATGCACTATGATAGTGATGAAGAATATGATACAGAGAGAGCCTACTTAGGACCTCCCTACTTACACTATCACAATGCACCTTATACAACTGAGGATATGCATAGAGAGATCAATATCCATCCTCGCCTTAGGGGGATACCACCAAATATTAATATGATTTATCATATGGTGTTTCCAAATCTACCAATGTACATGGAGCTCCTTGAGCCCAATGATCCCATCCGATAGTCTATTCATGGACTAGATCTAGATATCCCTATACCCCTAGAACTACATCTCGAGGATGGAAGTTTTGTTAATGATGAGTCACTTACACGTGGTCTTGGAGAAATGATCCATTTTATCAACATGATCTCCATTGATTTGACCACTCTACTCCATAATCCAACCGATCCATCCAAACTGTTTCCTCTAAATGTAGATGCTATTGATTAGGATCATGTTGATTCACCACTAGAGCCTGAATATTTCTTCCCTAATGAATAAATGTTGCAACCTTTCCATTTTGCACCAGGCTATGCACATGATATCTATCATTTTGAGGATGCTTCCAATGAGGAACCTATAAACCTAGTAGATGGCATCCACTTGATCCCTATGCCTCATCAGCTTGAGGAGGGATCTCATATGTCAGTAGAGAAGACCTTCAAAGTGGATATCAGTAATGATCCCAAAAATAAAATGAAGGTCAAATTTGAGGATACTTTGACTCTTGATGAGCGTGCCAACCTCATCCCTCTACTAAGAGATACTTGATCTCTTTGCTTGGACTTACAAATATATGTCGGGTCTAGATCCAAAATTGGTTAGTCATAACCTTTTGCTAGATTTTTCAAATAATCCAGTCAATCAAAAACTTAGGAAGATGCATCCAATAGTAGCCTTAATGGTTAAGGATGAGTTGCAAAACCTATTGGATGTAGAGTTTGTCATTTCCATTGACTATCTAGAATGGGTATCCA